>CM032383.1:1294151-2626651 GCA_019049475.1 Eueides isabella
AACTTTTCGCTGTTATAAATGACACGGCTTAACGGCTGTGATTAATTTATTTTAACTCCGCTGTGGCCCAGTTATGAAAGACGATACGGTTGTTATGAGTTCGAATCGTATTTTCGGCGTTGAGTTCCGCCGTTTAACACCCAATGCATCTATACTGGCGTGGCTTAACATAAACGGAAACGGAACGGAGTATTTTAATATCAGGTTCCCAGGTTTCCATTGAATTTCCTGTTATAATCGTGCGAGATACACCACAAAAAACTGTATTAAGAGATATTTATAGTGCAAGTGTCTTGTTCTGTGTAAACGAAAAGTTGAATTTTTCCACTAATGTTTAAACTTTAAAATGTTTTAACTTTTAAACTTTCCGCTCATTACTATCCGAAATACATTATGCAGAACTCAACGCCGTGCCTTGTCAGGCTGGCCTCTGTGTTGGCGCTAAAACACGCAAAAATCTAGGAAATGTGAAAGACGTAGAGTCACGAGTCAATAGAATATCCCCAACATGGTATTACCAACATAAATAGGCAGATTAAAGTTACAAACCTGTTGTTAAGACACTCTGTCCTCACTCCGGTCCCATTAAGACTCTACCGTTTCTCACTTTCCGACGGAATTTAAGGCATTTCGTGCTGACTGGCGACACTCAACGCCACACTCTACCTCCTTACCAGAGCGAAGAATTGAAAATATTAAATATTAAATTTCCTCGACTGGATATCGAACCTACAACCTCGCGTGTCACATATAATAGAACAAAGTCCTTGAGCACTTAATAGGTACAGACACAAACAAATATAAGTGCCCTCTATGCATAGTAATTTCTACGTAGAAACAGCCTTATACCGGTATTAAAGCTAACTCACCTAATAGTATTACACAAATTGAATACTGTTATCTCAATAACGTACAATTTAATATATTTTATGTTCATATGTGGTTTTAAGATTTAAAATACTACGATTTTGAGGCTTATAGCCGACTGGTCGTGTGTTCGGTTCCACGTTGATGAAATTTATTATGTTGGCGTTGAGTCCCGCCTGTCAAACAATACTTCTAAGATCGGTGGAAAGTTGGGAACACGACGGAGTGTTTTGACACTAGGTTCCCAAGTTACCTCTGTCTACCTTGCCATGTGCGGGATACAGCGTGAAGCTGAGTGAGTTCTATTAATATAGTCCATCGGTAACACTTAAACGCGTGACAATGGCCTAGTATATTAATTCCACGTTGAAGAAAATTATTATTTCGGCGATGAGTCCCACCTGTCAAACAATACTCCCGAGAACGGTGGAAAGTTGGGAACAGGACGGAGTGTTTTGACACTAGGTTCCCAATTTACCTTTTTTTTTTTTTTTTTTTTTTTTTTTTTTTTTTTTATTACGCTGGGAAATGCATTTACGCAGACCACTCGTTACGAGTGATACTGTGGGACTCACCGGTAAATCCGGTCCTACCCACTAAAACCCAGCGGAAACCGTCTCCACCTATATGAGACGCCGCAGGATCGCTCTCGCATACTACTGCGACGCCACAGTGGATAGCCCGTTCATTACGGGCTACCGTCGCCTTCAGGAAATCCCCGAGTCTCAACTAGGTTATCTGCAGCCACGATGGCTGGCAGAAGAATCACAAATGTAATCCTCCCGCAGTAATTGATCTAGGGTAGGGGAGGTTGGTGACGAGCATAGCGCTGTCTTCTACCCCCTGGCCTACGTCGTCGGAGAGGGTCTCCGTTCGCGCCTGACTCTCGCGCTCGCTCCGCGGTCTCCTTCAGTCTGATAACAGATTCACAGAAGGAGACCATTGCAGTCCAATTCCTCTCACTGACTAACATAGACCCCACTACGCTAGGCAGTGACAGATCCCTACCCACAACGGTCATTAAGAGATGGCGTTGTGGGGCCCAAGCGGGGCATTCGGTCAGAGTGTGATGTACCGAATCTATGGAGGCATTGCACTCGTGGCACACCGGCGACATTTCCCGACGTGCAATCTGGTACAAGTATTTGCCAAAGCAACCATGCCCCGTCAGCACCTGTACCAGTCTGAACGTCAGGAAACCAAAACCCCTTGTAACCCAGCAGTCTAAGTGGGGGAGCACTGCCTCCACTGGCACTAAGCCTGCGGCCGGGGACTTTAGGTCCTCCTTCCATCGCCAAATCAGGGCTTCATCTGCCCTCCTCCTGACACGCGTGATTTCCTCCAGCGATGGTTGCATGCCTCGCGACCGCTCACTTGCGCCGAATGCATGTACTCTGGTAAGCACTTCTGCCTGGAGCTCCCAAGGCGGCTCACTTGCCAAGAGAGTTGACGCCGTCCATGATACTGTACGGTAACCCCGAATTGCTCTCACTGCTATGACCCGCTGCGCTTTTAGCAATTGGGTCCTATTGCGAACAGTGAGAGAATCCGCCGATACAGGGGCACCATACAGAGCCATGAATTTCAACACGCCCACATAAAGCTGCCGACATGAAGAATCCGGCCCTCCGACATTTGGCAGTAGCCTGCCAAGAGCCCCGGCAGCGTTTACTAGCTTCGGCGCAAGCTGAGCGAAGTGTGATGCAAACGACCATCGTCCATCCAGAGTTAGACCCAGATATTTCATCTGAGTCCGTACCTCCACCTCGTGTCCCTGTATGCGTAGAGTAGCCCTACGAGGGGGACCATTGCGCGGGCCATGGAATAGGAGGGCTTCAGTCTTTGGCATTGAACCCTCAGACCTAGTACTTCGATGCCGTTTATGACGACGCGAACGCCGGCTTCAGCTATGCGAACGGCCTCCTAGTAGTTTGAACCCCGGGCTGTGACAAGAGTGTCATCGGCATAATAAATCATTCTCATACCCAGGGGGAGACGGCAACGCAAGAGCCAATCGTAGCCTAGATTCCACAGTAGCGGGCCCAACACCGACCCCTGTGGAACCCCACAGCTGACTCGTCGCCGACCTGTGTGACCGTTTTCTCCGATCCATAAGACAACTCGATTTTGGAGGTAGTCGTTCAATAGACGCCGGAGATAGAGAGGGATCTTGTGATACCGTAAGGCCTCTTTTAACGTCTCAAACGGCAAGCTGTTAAAGGCATTGGCCACGTGTAATGAGATGGCAAGCAGGACATCTCTCTCTGCTATCGCGGCCAGGGACGAAGTCTTTAGGACGTTCAAGGCGTCGATAGTTGACCGACCAGCCCTGAACCCGAACTGAGCTTCCGAAAGACCTGGGCCTACCTCCTCCAGCTGTTTAATAAGACGGACGGCTATGATCTTCTCTAAGATCTTGCCAGTCTCATTCAATAGCACTATCGGCCTGTATGCCGAAGGAGAGTCCCGAGGACGACCCTCCTTGCGCAACAGACACAATCTTCCTTCTTTCCATATCGTCGGGAACTGACCAACTGACAAGCACTGGTCAAAAAGTTGTCGTAGATTGTCTTCTAAGTACTTCAGGGCAACATTTAAAACTTTCCCTGAAATGCCATCTGGTCCCGGCGCTGTTTTCTTGGCTCTCAGCCACTCGAGAGCATAATCCATTTCCTCTTTAGAAATAGGGGGTACCACCTCCTCATCTTCGATTGTTGAAGGAGCGATCATTCTTGGGGGAATGTGATTAGGTGGCTCTGGAAACAACTCTCCCACCAGATGTAGAAGGAAGTCTGGTGGCAATGTTTCAGTCAGTGGGGCGCCATACGTGCGCAGTTTATTACGGGCAGCAAGATAGGGACGGCCCCATGGATCTCTATTTAACCCTGACAACAGCGCTTGACGGGCATCCGACTTTGCCTGTTCGATGGCAAGCTGTAACGCCTTTTTCTTAACCTTATAGGCGTCATAAAGACGCCCCTCAAGTGCTGGGTCCAAGCCATTTCTTCTTCTACACCTTGTGTAAGCCCGACGGCACTGAATACAGGACGCCCGCAGTTCAGCTATCTGGTGTGTCCACCAGTACACTTTGTTATGCCCGCGGCACTTGCGAGCCCTTGGCATTGCCGCGTCACACACACCTGTCAGGCATTCATTCATCAGACCTGCCAGCGCCTGAACGTTGGAGTTGGCATTCATTACCCTACCCTGAAGGCACCACTTAGCCACAATAGCCGCCTCTTTGGCCAGTTCAGTGTTAAACCGGCTAAGAGCCCACTTCGGGAACCTATGTGTTGGACCCCTAGAGTGAATCACTGAAAGCGGCTGCATGGAAACCTCAAATCTTATATATAAATGATCGGACAAAGTTTCCACTTCCTCCTCTACTCTCCAATTTAACACGTTACGCACGACGGATGAAGTGGCAAATGAGAGATCTACAATGGAACCCCCGTTGTGCCGTACGCAAGTATACGTAGTACCCACGTTGAGAAGCGCTAAATTGCAGTGTAAAGCCCACATTTGAACTGCTGCTCCCTTGCTATTGGAATGTGGATTGCCCCACGATCGAGATTTGGCATTGAAGTCACCGAGAACCAAAATTTTTCTCGGCGATTGTCGACAAATGGCACACCGAACATCGTCAAGAAATTCCTCGAATTCAGCCAGGCCGCGATTTGGAGAGAAGTACACACCCACGACAACATATTCTCCCCATCCTGCCACAACATATCCTGAGCCCCTCTCTAGAGCTGTTAGGCTGACGCCGCTGGCTCTTCCAGCTACTACAGCAACTAAGCCGTCCAAATCGCTAATCCAAAGAGGATGATCAGGGACATAGTACGGCTCACAGACTACAGTTACGTCGATAAGCCACTCTGTTATGGACTGTACCAACAGATCCTGAGCCCTAGCTGAGTGGTTGATATTCGCCTGAAGGAAGTAAACTTGTCGACTACCCATTGTGTGACATATCATCATCCTCCTGAATCTGACGGTCGGCAACTCCAGAAGTGGCTCTGATTTCTAGGGCATCTATCCCTCTGACGAGTGGTGGGCGACAATCTGCGCTACCCATGACATGTCCGGCCGGAATCTTCGCAGCAGTGCACACCATGCAATGTGGCTCGGCTTTGCAGGTTTGGGATTTATGCCCCTCGCCTCCGCAACGGAAGCAAAGATGTCCTCGAGCAATTTCTGACGGACACCTAGGCCTAGAGTGTCCTAATGCTAGACATCTAAAACAACGCAAGGGGCGTTCCTTTAAGACCTGAATTTTCGCAGAGCTCCATCCTACCAAGAGACGTCCTTTGTCCACTATAGATTTACCCGTCTCTAATGGGCACCGAACGACTACTGTCATCACACCCCCAGGACCGCGTGACATATCTGACACCGTTACAGTATCGGCTGTACACCCACCAACTCTTACGATGGCCTCTATTACCTTCTCCTTAGTAACTGAATCATCCAGGCCCAATAGTTTTAAAGTGGCAACTTTATAAGGCCTGGTGACTACCGCCACGCCATCTAACACCACTCGCAGTCGTTCCGCTAGCTTATCCGCCTGATCAGAGGAATGTACAGCAGCTAGCTCAAGCAGTCTAGCGCCCGAAATCGCCTGGCGTACCGACAATCCTTCAGTGATGCCTAACTCCACGAGGTTGACGCTCTGTTGCGCTTTATCGAGAATTTCGAACTCTTCACATATCAGTGGGGAACGGAGTGTCTTGACACTAGGTTCCCAATTTACCTCTGTCTACCCTGCCATGTGCGGGATACAGCGTGAAGCTGAGTGAGTTCTATTAATATAAAGCATCGGTAACACTTAAATACGCGACAATATCGTAAATTTCAATGTTTTGAGATGAATTTTTGTATCACTTTCACACGTATTTCATATTTTTTTTACTGTTTACTTGATAATCATATAAACTTGTATATCAGAATAACATTTAGATTACAATTTTCAGCGTCACGCTGTATCCCGCACATGGCAGGGTAGTCAGAGGGAACTTGGGAACCTAGTGTTAAGACACTCCGTTCCCCACTGATATGTGAAGAGTATATATAATTTAACTACAATGCTTGAGGCCTGTCTTGGGGTAAAAGCATGCGATTGCAAACGCGAAGAGTTGTGAGTTAGATAATAGAAAAAAATAACATTTTCATTTCATCACCCTGGTAATAAGACTAAGTGTTGCGTTGAGTTCCGCCAATTTACAGGCAATGCTGCGACATCAGTATTCAGTGGAAAATGGGATACAAACGTGCCTTAATGACATTGGAGTTTACACTAGGTTCCCTCTACCTAATGTATGGTAGAGGTAGAGGGAACTGTAGGGAACCTAGGGATATCACGTGCAGCTCGGTCCATGAGCGGGTTACCACGTGCCGCTCGGTCAACCATTCCCAGCTATAAACTCATATATTTCAAAATTCACTTGCATAAGGATCTTCAGACGTATCACGTGCATTGCAAGAGCATTTGAAGTATATAGTGTATTGATATACCAATTCGTTCAAAACATTTGTACCAATATAATTTAATACCTGGAAACTTCTCTTGGCTGAGTAAATATAGTTTCTGAAATATTATTGGCGTTTCTATTGGGAGTTAAGAGCAGCTTAAATACGTTGTTTCGTAGAGGAGAAAGTTAAATATATTATTTCTGTCTTCCGCACATGGCAAGGTAAGCAGAGGGAACTTGGGAACCTAGTGTAAAGACACTACGTCCCGTTCCTCACTTTTTACTGAATATGAGGCAATGCGTGTTGAGTGGTGGAAGTCAACACCGCGTTTTGCCTTGTTACCAGTGCGAAGAAACAAAAACATCAAATATTTCTTTTGAAAATATTAAATATTTCATTGCCTCGAGTGGGGACTGAACCCACAACCTGCCGTTTGCCTGCGTTAACCTGCGTTTACTGCGCCACTGCAGATCTCAACTGAAACATCTTATTGATTAATGCATTTCTATATCAATGTTATTTTTTATACGTTAAATAATACATTTATTTCTTAGATTAAGACATTTTTCTCACTTCGTAACTTAACACCGCGCATTGTCCAGTTGCCAGCACGAGAAAAAACAATATTTCTCCGTATGGGAATCGAATTTACATCTATCGCCTGTAAACTCACAGTGTTTAACCTTTTTAAAATACCGCTACCTTTAACACTTCCGTTCAGCACTTTCCATCTTTCTAAACCTCCTTATGTTCAACAAGAAAAACAAAATATAAAATATATTTTTCATCTAAGTGATTATAATAAAGTTTTAAACTACATAGTGCCAAAACACTCTATTTCCGGTCCAAAACCAAACATTTCCAATTTGTACTTTCAGTCAGAAGCAAAAAAAAGACTAGCATTTTGTTGTAAAAACACCGAAAGTAAGGCAAAATTAAATTCCGCCGGTCAACTAATTGGTTTCTGTTTCGATGCTTCCATAAAGCTGAGTGGTTTGAGGCAAACGCGATTATGTAGCTGAATTAGAGTTTGACAATTTCATTGCTACTTTAAAATGTAATTAATTATGCATTACAACTAACGATCTATGGCTTCGCCCGCTTTAATTTATTGTAATTGTGGAAAAAAAAAAATACATAAATTGTAGCCAATTTTCTAATCTGATATGTGAAGTATTAGTGTAAAGTTTAATCTAAAATGGTTAAGTATTTCTAACGTATATAAAAAAAAAAAATTTCGTCGAGTAAGTATCGATAATTCCTCGGTTGACCTTCGAAAACACAGTATGGACGATACTGGAGGAAGGTCACGTAAAAAGCATGAGGACCCCCCGGAGGGCATGTATGAAGAGGTTGATGACAGTGGACGAGGCGAAAGAGGTATGCCGAGACCGTAGCGTTTGGCGCTCCGTTCTCTCTGCCTACCCCGCTAGGGATATAGCGTGAAGCTAAGTAAGTAAGTAAGTAAGTATCGAATCCACATCCTCTCTCGATCACTATTACCACTGTGCCACGACAGATCACTTAATATATAATCATAAATAGAATTTCTTCCCAAATCACGAAAACAACTTGTTTATCCTGTCGAATAAATTATGGGCCACGGATTTTCTAATGGTATTAATTTCGCTTTCTCCATTTAAATTGTATGACGTCGTAACTCAATTATGAATTATTAAGATTTTCATTTCGAACGATTTCTTGTACAATTTTCGTTGGATTTATGGTTTTGCGTGTGGTGGCGGAACTCAACGCCGCGCTTTGCTATGTTTCGCTTCTTATCATCATAAATTATTAAGAGAGAATAATTTGGATGTTTCTTTACAAAATGTTATATCTTATAATATAAGGCCTATCTATATAAGGCTGGTCTATTATGCCTTATGTACGATACAGGTGAAGTTAGTTAATATTTTTATTCCTGTAAAAAGACTTAACGTGGCGTTAAGTTTCGGTTTTGAGCACTCGACGTTTCGATATTGGGGCTGAAAGTAGCCTGTTCCCTACTTTTTTGTTTGTTTTTAAATATCAGGTTCCCTATATGTTCCTTTTTATTTACCGGTATAACCTGCGTGATTTTTTTTAACTTTGAATAAATCGGACTATTCGAATAAAAAAGTACTTCTAAATATATATACTTCAATATTATTATTCGCGATTTGAATCCACGATCTTTGAAAACATAAGTAGCAACCTATGAAATTTAAAAAAAAACAAGATTTTAAAATAAATCACAATTCAATGTTAAAATCGCCTTAAAACTAATAATTAACGTAGGAAGAAACAGTGAAGTGCTCTTATCAGTGACTGATAACCCTGACTGATGGTGCAATGTATACCGCGTGTGACGACTTGGCATAATTAGTTAAAATCACTTTGTTAATATGAGGCGCAGCGGTACGACTGCGAACGACAGGTTGCGGGTTCGACCCCCACTCGAGGAAATGAAATATTTAATGTTTTCATTCCTTCGCTCTGGTAACAAGGAAATGTGCGGTGTTGAGTTCCGCCACTGAATACGCAATCGGCGGAAAGTGGGGAACGGAAGTAGAACGGAGTGTCTTGACACTAGGTTCCCAAGTTCCCTCTGCCTACCTAGACATAGTAAGCGTAAAGCTGAGTACTGAGTAATATAGGACCGATGTGGCTCAGTGGTTTGGATTTAAACACGTTGGTTCCTAGTTCGATTCTTGATTGTGCAAATATATTATTTTAATTAGATTTCGATTAAAACTATTTTAATAAATTTGCAAATTTTAAATCCTACCGGTGTTTACATAGTTTTTAAATTGTTATCTTTAGATAATATCACCGTTATCGTTTTATCTCGTGGAACATTCTCTAGACGTTTGTATTACGTCTTTACACTTTGGCTGATTTCGCTAAGCAGTAATTGATAAAAGATAATTAGTCATAATTGTAAAGCCAAAAATCCTGCGAAACTCAACGCCGCACATTATCAATGTACAAGAGTCATGAAAATAAAATTATTCTCCCAAATGGGAAATGAACACGCTACCAACGTATTTATTGTCAACCACTGTACCGTAGTGCCACTGTTGGTAATAATCCATTACTTTATCTATAATTTTTTATCTGTTCTTATATGTAGCTATATAAACTTCCATTACAGAATGACTGACATACAAATATACGCACAAACGAAACTACTGGACTAAGATAGTTGAAATTTGGCTAGTAAGTAGGTTAGGGAGTTTTATAAAGTATACTTTTATTATAAACAAATATTATTGTCAACTCAAGATACTTTAAATTTTATCGCATGAATTATACAGCATAGTACTGTAAGCGACTGTAAACGACAGGTTGTGGGTTCGATCCTTACTCGAGGAAATGAAATATTTAATATTTTCACATTAAATATTTACTCGTAAAGTTTTCATTTCTTCGCTCTGGTAACAAGGGTAAGCGCGGCGTTGAGCCCCACCACTCAACACGAAATACCTCAAATTCGGCGGAAAATGGAGAACGGAACTGCCGTGAGTGGGCTACGGCGTAAAGCTGAATATATTTACTAAGAGAGTCTATCCATGACAACGGAATACTGAAAATATACGCAATTAATCCGTTAAAAATAGATAATTTAAAATGTATAACAATCCCCAAAAAAAAATTAAAAAGATTTAACTAATAATAACAAGTCTAATAAAATAACTCAAAATACATTAATATAGTATAGCAAATTCAAGCCATTCTCATATACAGAGGCAGCAGAGTTAACTTCTCCGTAATCGTATTTCAGGTAGAGGAGCTGTCTGAGCAGTTGGCGACTCGTTATTTAATTGTAGGTGAAGTGTAGGCCCTCTTAAACGCATTACCGCTTGCCTCTCATGTCCATATTCATTTTCATAGCTGACCAAAATTGAAATGATGCTTTGAAATACGCTTTTAAGTATATTAATATATAGATATATAGATATAAATAAATAAGAGAGATTATAAACGAGAGAGGGCTGTGGGTTCAATCCACAGTGGAAGAAATAAACTATTTTTTGTTTTTATTTATTAAGCTCTCGTATAAAGGCAAAGCACGGCGTTGAGCTCCGTCACTCAACACACAACGCCTCAAATTCAACGGAAAGTAAGTAATTGAACGTAATGTCTTAACACTAGGTTTTCAAGTTTTCTCTGCCTACCCTGCCATGTGCGGGATAAAGCGTGAAAAAAAATAGACAAGATTAAGATCTTTAACCATATTGTTGATTATAAATTGTACCTTTGCCTTTCTATATCATCTAGTTATTAATTATAAAGTGAGTTAAAAAAAATAGTATGCGGTCAATCGTGGCGCCGCATGTGACTGTAAACGTGACAAGTTTAGCGAGATGGACTGGAAGAGGCATACCGCGGCGTTAAGTTCCACCGCCCCACACGCAAAATCATGACAATTCGGCGGAAAGTGAAGAATGAAATTACATATTTTCTCTATTCTCTTTACGAAGAAAAAAAGTAACAAATTTTGCCAACACACAAACTAAATGATGCCACATGAATAAAACATAAGCTGAAAATGTGGACGAGAATTAACAAACATTACTCTCTTACTTTGTATTTACGTTTGACAGTCACGGATTTCACTGTAAATTTGCACAAGGTCATAACGACGATATGTTTCTAGTACTTACTTACTCACTTAGCTTCACGCTGTATCCCGCACGAGGCGGGGTAGGCAGAGGGAACCCGGGAACCTAGTGTTAAGACACTCCGTTCCACTTCGATTCTCCACTTTCCGCCGAATTTGAGGCATTGCGTGTTAAGTGGCGGAACTCAACGCCGCGCTCTTGCCTTATTACCAGAGCGAAGAAATGAAACATTAAATATTTTAAATTGAAAATATTAAATATTTCATTTCCTCGTCCGGGGATCGAACCCAGAACCTGTCGGTTACAGTCACACGCTTGTGCCGCTGCGCCACGACAGGCCTCGGCCTATTTCTAGTAGAACGTATATATTAACTAGTAGTATTGAAACACGGAATTCAACGCCGCGTATTGTCATTTTATTAATATATCACGTTTTGTTAATAAAAAGAATAGCAAGTAATATAAGGAAGGAAACGCCTGAGATTTTTTTTTATACAGCAAAGTAAAAAAAGATATTTAAAATCTATCAAAATTCAAAACATTGAACAAATTATTTAGAAGCTTGTTGAACAATACCATATATATATATGTAGATATTTGAAGAGAAATTACGTCTCGTGTCAGTTCGTGTAACATTCAGTACACAGCCGTATGCCAAATCCTCCCGATCGATACAACCACGTGGGGTTAAGTTGAAAAGTTTTGTGGACAGCATTTCCTATTTTGACAAAATTTTCAATTCTTTAATTCTAATGTTCCTATATCTTTCATTCCTTTCAATTAACTAAAATATCATCGCTAAGTTACAATTAACTGTTAAATTAACTAGATTGTTATAACTTAATTATTATTTTAGGCATAATTTTTAAAATCAAATGCTTTTTGACCAGTGAATTCTTTAAGCCAAGAACACAATTTTAACGCAAAAAGTAATATAAATGACTCAAAGATAACTTGATATATTTCAGTTACAAATTCTGTCTGTAACTTGGAAGTACAGGAGTTACTTATTTATGATTGAATTATTTATTTATTTATCTAATATGGATAAATATGAAAGAAGAAAAAATAGTTAATTTTGCTTAAGTAAATTAACAATTAAATTTCAAATTGGTAATAAGGCAAAGCGCGGCGTTGAGTTCCGCCACTCAACGCGCAATGCCTCAAATTCGGCGGAAAGTAGGGACGGAAGTGGAACGGAGTGTCATAACACTAGGTTTCACTTCCATTCCCTCTGCCTGCCCTGCCTGTGCGGGATACAGCGTGAAGCTGAGTAAATTTCAAATTGGTAAACAAAATTTTGCTACTTTATCAATTATCAGACACAAAAATACTCTAGTATTTTTCTTTTGTCAAATGTTAAGCTTAGACTGTAAATGTTGATAGAATTTTATTAAGAAAACTCATAGAAGATACAAAGAACACCATTTTAAAACAAAAACATAATATAAACGACTCAAAGATAACTTGATACATTTCAGTTATTCGTACTGTCTGGAACTTGGTAGCACGGGAGTTACTTATCGATGGCCGCCATTGAAACCGTGCCAAATTCTACCTCCAACGGTATATACTCCTCGAGACATCCCAATTTGTTATACCGAATTGTTATTTTCACTAAATTTAAAAAATACTCTGTAAATTACTTTTATTTACTGTGAAAGCTGAAGTGTGTTTGATCAACGTTCTTCTTTTATATAAATTAAGAATAATTCTTTTTTTTATTGTTAAATTAAAATAATGAATTATTCTTAATTTATATAAAAGAAGAACGTTGACCAAACACACTTCAGCTTTCACAGTAAATAAATAGTTTAATCTGCGGGAATAGCAAACAAATGAATGAATGTTCAGGGTGGAAATCGGTCATACAAAATACTCAGCTTCACGCCGTATACCGCACATGGTAGGTTAGACAGAGGGAACTTGGGAACCCTATCAAGTCACTCCATTCCATTTACATTCCCCACTTTCCGCCGAAATTGAGGCATTGCGTGTTGATTCGCAGAACTTAACGACGCGCTTTGTCTCGTTACCAGAGCGAAGAAATGAAAACATTAAATTATTTAATTTAAAAATTATTAAGTATTTCATACCCTTCAGTGGGGATTTAACCCATAATCTATTGTTTACAGTCACACGCTTGTGCCGCTGCGCCACGACGGGCATCAAATAATGCCAATGTTTCTATATTATCAACGTTGTTGATTGTATGTTATAGTCTTTGTAAGCTATTTCTTTGACAATATTTGCCAAGTGATCGATATTTTCTATTTATTTATTTTATAGACGGACAAAGGTCGTTACCCCATATGAGATATTGCGCTTGTTTTATCTTGGTATGGTATGATTATGGCGTTTTGAGAGTGCCGAATCCTATTTGAGAAATGAAGATTTAATATTTTCATTTCTTCCTTTTGGTAACAAAGCAAACTGAGAGTTCTACCACTCAACATGCAACACCCAAAGTTCAGTGGAAAGTGAGGAACGGAAGTGGAACATCACGTCTTTACTCTAGGTTCTAAAGTTCCCTCTACCTACTCTGCCATATATATGCGGGATACCGCGTGAAGCAAATAAAACATTAAGATATCTCTCAGCTTCACGCTGTATCCCTCACATGGCAGGGTAGGCAGAGGGAACTTGGGAACCTAGTGTTAAGACACACCGTTCCACTTCTGTTCCCCACTTTCCGCCAAATTTAGAGGCATAGCGTTGATTGAGTGGCGGAACTCAACGCCGCGTTTTGCCTTGTACCAGAGCGAGGAAACGAAATATTAAATATTTAAATTGAAAATATTAAATATTTCGTTTCCTCGATTGAGGATCGAACCTACCACCCATCGGCTACAGTCACACATTATAAAAACGACAGCTTCAACTGAAAGTGTAAACAAAGTTTTAAATAATTAGCCCATTTTCAAATCGAAATGCGTGCGGTTATCACTTATCAGTATAAACTCTGACCTCCGTACTACACGACATTGGTCCCAAATATGAGATGTTATTTATTTATACTGTTTATGGTACATATACCGCTTAAACTACGCGAAGGTCACAAATGCGAATACGTACTTATACATGTTATATTAAGTTTTTAACAGAGATTTCTCAAATTGCTAGTCCGATTTTGATAAAACATAGTTAAGAACTACCGCGATGAACAAGGCTTTTAATTGAAGAAGAAGCTCGCTAAAGTCACTAGGAGTAGCTCCTTAGACAGATAAAATTTATAATACACAAACATCATTTTATAGAAGTATTTTTATTAACTGGGAAACAGAGAAGTGTCTTAACATTGGGTTCCCAAGTAGGTCATGTGCGGGTTACGTTGTGAAACTGAAAAAACAATAATATATAAATTAAAGAGGCCTGTCGTGGCGCAGCGGCACAAGAGTGTGACTGTAACCGACAGGTTCTGGGTTCGATCCCCAGTCGAGGAAATGAAATATTTTAATATTTTCAATTTAAATATTCAATGTTTCATTTCTTCTCTTCGGTAATAAATCAAAGCGCGGCGTTGAGTTCCGCCACTCAACACGCAATGCCTCAAATTCGACGGAAAGTGGGGAACGAAAGTGTAACGGAGTGTCTTAACACTAGGTTCCCAAGTTCCCTCTGCTACCCTGCCTCGTGCGGGCTACAGCGTGAAACTGAGAGAGAAATAGAAATTAAAAGAGCGTAGGAGGTACTCGTATGATACTACATGTAGACACAAACAGATAAAGAGGCAGAATGATAAGTATTGGTTCAAAATGAAAAATTTTTTTGGATTATATATAGTCCATTTATTGAGGAGGGCTATGGGCTATTCTTTACTATTGCAATTTGACCATGCGGGCGAAGCCGGATGTAAAAAACTAATTTGAATATTAAAAAAAAACACTTCATAAATTATAGTTTAAAGTATCACTTTTTATATTTTTGCTATTAAGGTACTGGTATGTAAAGTAGTTTTTGTTGTTCCATACTACAAATATACTCAACTAAACTCAGCTTCACGCTGTATCCCGTACGCGGCAGGGAAACAGAGGTAACTTGGGAACCTAGTGTTAAGATACTGCATTCCACTTCCGTTCCCCACTTTCCGCCGAATTTCAGGACTTCGCAATCAGAATGAAAAAATAAAAATATTAAAACTATCATTGTCTCGAGTGGGAATCGAACTCAGAGACCTACGCTAAGTTTCCAAGCGTTAAGGTGATACAATTAATAATAAATTAATAAATTTATATAAGTATATCGGCGTTAAGATCCTCCAATCAAAACGGAATGTCTCAAATTCGACGGAAAAAGAGGAACGGAAGTGTTTTAATGGGTTTCCAGAGTGTCTTAACACCAGGTTCCCAAGTTCCTCTGCCACACTGCGAGAACAGCGAGAAGCTGAAAAAAAAATATAGTATATAGGTTAGGACAGATTTTATATTGGCCGCGTCCCTCGACCTTCACCTAGCTCGCCGCAACAAGCCTAATTGCATCCTGGAAGAACATTTAGGGCGGTTACACGCGAGCGACAATCGTAATTTTTTTTTTTAGTTTTATGTTGTATACCGCACACAGCAGGTTAAGCAGAGGGAACCTGGGAACCCAGTGTCAAAAAGACCGTTCCCGTTAAGATACTTCCGTTCCCCATATTCCGCTGAATTTTGGACATTGCGTGTAAAGTGATGAATGTAATATAAATATACTTATAACTATAATTAAAATATAAATATATGTGGCATAATCTATAAATAGAGACATCAAAAAGTCCTATTTGAAAAAAAGTGTTAATTTTATCTGTTTGTCTGTACATGCTAGTCTCAGAAACAAAATTAAGGTTTTAATGTTAATGGCCAATCGATTTGAACATGAAAAAAAATATATAATATATTTTTTTGAGAGCGAGTCGAAATAGTTTTGTTAGTTAAGATCTTCGATTTTAATATATTCTTTAAAGAAACTTTTAGGCTATATTTAGGCCAGAATTGACTTTTACAACCAAAAAAATCCCACATATATATTAGATATTAGCTGATATCATACTGAAGCTAAAAAAATATTATATTTTAATTATCAAAATCTATGTTAAGAGTAAATTTTCATATCTAAACAATACGCAACATATGTTCCATAATTATTCTTAATTTTTTAACGTAAAGGATACGTATTTGTCTAAGCAACTTTATTTATTGCACATCTCATCACGTACTATAACTTGTTCGTATAGAACATATTTAGGCAAAATAAAGCTTTACCGAAGAAGAAATGTGCTTAACTAAGTATTTGGATCCAAACATTGTTCTTAACTAAATGTAATGATTGTGTCCTTTTACATTGATAATTTTTTTATATATATTTCAAGATCACGCATTTTCTATCCAATACAAGCACAGAAGGGTGAAAAGAAGAAATCTAATGTTTTTACAGAACCCAGTTTCCGCTCATTTTTCAAGACATTGAATATAGAGAAGCGGAACTCAACGCCGCACTTTGCGACAGGAGAGGATGCACCGTAAGGACTTAAAATAAAATTATAAGTCGATTTTTTTTTAATAAAGCTTTAAGACTTCTCTTACTTATACGAAAGTATCACTAAGCTCTCAACTAAATATGTATACTATAGTCTATCTTGTTTCTTAGCTAAACCAGAGCTTTCGTCTCCGTTACTTGAAATCTTGAAACCAACTAGTAAATTGAGCTATTTCAAGGAAAGTCCTTGATTTATTTAATCCTAAAGTAATTAATCCTTACTTAATTTATATTAGAAATTCTCCACAGCGAGAAATGCTTGAAGTAATTATGAGTTATTTTATAGAGAGGCTTTGTCTATCTGACTATTAATATTAATTAGTTGCAGGTGCCTTTGTAGAGTCAAAGGGATATCACGTATATCACGGAATAATATCCTTTCTAGTATATTAACTCAAATTGGCTTGAGATATTTAAGCAAAAATTAAACTTATTTATTTAATTGTATAAAAGATAAATATGAATGTAAGAGTCCTGTCGTGGCGCAGCGGCACAAGAGTGTGACTGTAACCGACAGGTTCTGGGTTCGATCCCCAGTCGAGGAAATGAAATATTGAATATTTTCCATTTAAATAATTAATGTTTCATTTCTTCGCTCTGGTAATAAGGCAAAGTGCGGCGTTGTGTTCCGCCGCTCAACACGCAATGCCTCAAATTCGGCGGAAAGTGGGGAACGGAAGTGGAACGGAGTGTCTTAACACTAGGTTCCCGGGTTCCCTTTGCCTACCCTGCCTCGTGCGGGATACAGCGTGAAGCTGAGTTTAAATAAGAATATCTTATAGTAAGGCAGTATGTGATAAATCTTTATAAAATAATCTTTTTCTAATTCAACAGCTGAAATATATGAAGTAGCATAATGACTTTACGGTTTTTTAAAACTAAATATACAATATATGAAATGAAATTCTGTATATTTGTCTGGAATCAAGAATATCGTATGAAATATATTTAATTGCCTGTCCGTCAGACACTTCAAAAAGAATTAAAAAGAAAAACCTTAATTTTCACTACACAGATATTTTATAACTTATAATATAAATATATAATATACTTTTTACACCCTAATGAAATACAATTTATATATGACGATCACTTCCATTTCATCTTTTCAACTTTACGCTGTATTTAAATTTGAAGCATTTGCGTGTTGAGGGGCAGATTACATACACTGCCACGGGTTGCCTTGTTACCGACATAGAGCTGTTATAGAGCGAAAAAAAAAATCCTCGATTGAGCATTAAACCTGCAACCTATCGCCTTTACTGATACACGCTTGCGCCTCTGCGCCATGACAGGCCTATTTATAATGTTAATATTTTTATAGATTTTCAAATATAATATAAATTTTGAAGTAAATGTCGAGTAAGTCAAAAGAATAAGCCAGTTTAATATAACGATAGCCAGGTGACCCCGTTTCTCTGTAAGCACGGCGCCGGTATTCTGAAAATTAACATAAGAGATATGTACGTGGACGGCGGAAAAGATTAGATATTGCGAAAGTGGAAGACAAAATAAAAATATTATATTTATACAGTATAGATTAGCTGCCCTCTGAGATTAGTTGTAATATTAAACGATAGTTAGGGGTTCAACTCCAGCCTCCTTTCGATAGATTTTCATTATGTACAAAGTACGGTGTCCAGTTGCGACACTCAACGCGCAATGTCTTAAAAAATAATTGTTTAGGATGGACTGTGTTTCCCACTTATAAAAAAAAATAGACCTTTTTTTAATAATCCAGTGTTACTATATTTTTTCTATTGGCTGACCGGCAAAACTTTCACGTTCACAAACAGAAGACGTCTCAAGTATCACAGTGATAAGCTACAAGTATGTCTTTGTTAAGAATTTATTAAGTCTCTCAACTTCAACTTCATGCTGCATCCCGTAAGTAACGCTCCCCACTTTCCGTCAAATTTGACGTATAGCTTTGAGTGGCGGAACTCAACACCGCGCTTAGCTGTAAAATATAAATTTGCAATTTTACACTCTAAATTTATTCAATTTATTCTTACTATGTGCTATTTATATTATGGCATAGATCAATATTTAAAAAATAATATTATCAGTTTAGATTTCGTCATTAAGGAATTAGCTTATCGAGGAATTTCGTTGACAAAACGTTAGCGTTTGGGGATGTCACGCAATGTACGATCGATAGTGACTGTGTACGAAGATACACTCGTCGTAGGCGTATTTTTAGCTTCACGCTCTATCCCGCAATTAGCAGGATAGGAATAAGACATCTAGTGTTTGGACACTCCGTTCTCTATTTAGAAACGTTGCGTATTTTCTTCCTTAATAAATAAATAAATAAATAAATAAATAAATAAAAATCTCACAGCCACTTTGTCTTGTCACCAGATGTATAAGGATATCAAAATGAATCAATTCCATTAATAAATAACAACAATGTTTTTTGTTTCTACTTTGCCAACGCAAAAATTTGATATTGAAATTCGACCGGCCAATGAATAACTAGTGTCATGAATGTGTAAATAGTTCTCTCAAAGTACTTTAAGAAAAATAGTTTCTTTTTTCTTTACCTATACACGGTATCTCCCATGTGAAAGAGTAAGCGATGTGAACCTATTGTAGGGTCTTCGTTCCCCACTTTCCATCCAATTGCCGCGACGATAGTCTTGCGTGGCGGAACTCAACGCCGCGCTTTGTCTAACAAAACAATAAGATCGATCGAATGCAAATAATTCTTACTCTCGAATTGAAAAATTGAAACTAATGAGCAAAATTCGAAAAATAAACATTTGTCTTAAGTTTGTAGTAAGCTTTATATTTTGCGTCACTTTAGCTAGCGTTAATGGATTAATCTGCAGGAAACGATGTAAACATTGAACTTCAGCTGTTGTACATCTGTATGTTTGTTTGTATGTATATATATATGAATATATATATATATATTATATATATATATATATATAATATATATATATATATATATATATTATATATATATATATATATATATATATATATATATATATATATATATATATATATATATATATATATATATAGTATTATTATATATATATATATATATATATATATATATATATATATATATATATATATATATATATATATATATATATATATAGATTTGAGTAGAGGAGGCAGTAGGTTCTTTCTACGTGACCCGAGTGAAGTAACATTATATAATTGTATGTAACTTTAAAACTTATCGTGCTATCACAAAGCTCTAAAAAAATTAAAAACAAAAACAAAATGAACAAGTAATAACCAATTATTGTCGACGTTATTTCTTATTATTAATTTATTTATCAACTTCAATAATCTTTTTACGATGTTTTAAGCAGTTACATATAAGAAATATCCTATTTGGAAAACCCAAGAGGCTTCGCCCGTTTGAACATTTATTACAGTTGAAGTCAACATATTATTTGGCATTGAAGTTGTTAGATTTTCATTTTTTTTACCAACAATCATGTTGGCTAATATATTATTTTATTTCATTTCTTTTCACGCTGTATCCCTCACATGGTAGAGTAGGCAGAGGGTACTTCTGAAACTAATGTTAAGATATCGTTCATTCTCCATTTTCCGCAGAAATATAGGCATTACGTGTTGAGTGGCGGAGCTTAACGCTGCATGCAAAAATAAATATTAAAAGAAGGTTTCAATATAAAATATATAATAATTACATATATTTTATAGACATTAGACTTAAAAAATAATAATGTTATAGCCTTGAATTGGCCTCGGAACTATAGACGCGGCGTTCTAACAACGCACAAGAGAAAGTATTCCTTCCATTCTATTTTTATATACACATTTATATTTTTTTGTATTGAAAACATTTTTAATATGTACTTTGCTATTTATCAATGACTTTTTTGTAGAATATCTTTTGGGATTCCGTACTTCAAAATGAAGAAACAGAATCTTTATTAAGTTGTTGTCAGTCTGTTCGTATGACAACTGTTTAGATCGCCTGAAGGTAAATGAGCTGAAATTAATATCAAATATATATGTAAAAAAAAACTTAAAATACAAGACCAACAAATCACTGCCTCGTCTTGGCAAAGAGCTTGTAGCTCTTGAAGTAATAATCAGATTTTCATAAAACATAGCTGCACTATCGCGATGAACAAAGTCATTAATTCAAGAGCTACGTTGCAACAGACACACGGACAGGTCAAACTTTAAACACCACTCTTTTGTGTCGGGGAAATATATTGAAAATGTTTATTTGTATAAGTATTTTTTATGATTTCGTGGAAGTAAGCATGTGTATAAAAATTGGAAAAATGACAAGAAATTGTCCTTTAATAAAGCGTCTATTATTAGCAGTAAGGAACACCCAGTGCGAAGATATTTTGTTCCCCACTTTTTACCCAAAGTTTAATATATTAAATGGCGTAACTCAACGCCGCTTTTTGCCTTGTAACTAAAAGAAGGAATTGGGAATAATCTATCACCTTGAGTAAAAATCTATCTCATTACCATTGCGCTTACAATCAGACGAACTGCCCTAGAACTGTTGTAAATGTTCTATTAATTTTTATTATTATGATATTTACAGTGTTACAGTAAAGACTCTACTTTTTCTATCTCTAAACTTCTATCTCTAGACTTCTATCTCTAAACTTCTATCGCGAAATTTCTATCTCTACCTCTTATATCTCCGCTTTGAGTTTTAGGACCATTGCATGTCTGATGATGAAAATTAACGATAACATATGTATATCTAAAATACATTTTAATATGAAACGGTAAAGTCTGTTTGGTTGAACATGGCAATCTCAGGAACAGTGGTTCAAGAAAATATTATTGTGTTAAATAATCTGTTATATAGAGAAAGGGTTTTGGGCCATATGTTAATGATCAGGTTCTTTTTCAGCTCATTAGGCAGAGGTACCTTAGGAACTTGGTTTTAAGAAATTTATTTCCGTTTTTCATATTGAGGGAATTGAGGCATTGCGTGTTGAGAGGCGGAGAGGCAAGAAGGTCATGTGGCCAAAGTCCTACACAAAAATAAAAATATCACATATATTAAAAAAAGGACTGATTACCATCAAAATCCTGTAACGGTTCCAGGTACAAATCCAAAATGATTTTAGATAACATGTGAATTAAACATACAATACATTTTAACTATACCTACTCGTATGTACGTCTGACCTACATTGCTTTATTGTACGAAACATAATACTTAAATAATTTACTGTAAATGCTCGGCCGTGGATGGGAATATTGCTATCGCTTCTCGGCCTTTTTTGTTAAGATCTAAATGGGAACCCGGTTTTACTTATTTACTTGCTATTTGGTCTAATTTAGTTTAAATTAACTATTTGAATTTGAAATTTTATGTTCCCATACTCTTAGCGCTTTTGGGAACTTCTTTCGTGTTTCCCTTAAGTTCTCCAATGAATGAACGTATACCTCAAATATCAGTGTCCAGTTTCAAGTTATAACCCGCACATATCAGAGAAGAATTAACTTGGGAACCTAATGTATATATTATATATATATATATATATATATATATATATATATATATATATATATATATATATATATATATATAAATATATATATATATATATATATATATATATATATATATATATATATATATATATAATATTTCGTTCCGTTCTCCCAATTTCCATCGAATTTGAGGCATTATTTTATATATTTGTTTCTTGAAAGTAAATGTCTAAATATTAAAACCTATAGTTTAAGCCAACCTAGTAAAACAGTTATTTTATTGCAGTTATATATACATACATTGCACTATAAATCGATTTATAACAATATCTAAGAGAATTAGCACCATTTTTTAATTATCAATGTAGTTTTTTACTTACAATACTTCAGAAGAAATTTCTGTTCTTACTTTGTTTCATTTTTAAACTTAGTTTAAACGTAGAAAGTGAATGCCATACCTGAAAACAAACAAAAAATTAAAATTAATAAAAAGCATTAAATGTACATATGAGTGAATCTATAACTCGGGGGCATTTCTCATATTAACCATTACAAAACGAACCAATTATTTCTGAGATTAGCGCAATCAACAAGAAATTCCAACTTTATAATTAATATAAACGTGTACACATTTTTCTACTTAGCTCTGGATTCCAAATATAGCGGGATATGGTCAATATAGATTAGGCAGAGGGAACCCGGGAACCTTGTGTTAAGACACTGCGTTCCTCACTTTCTGCGGAATTATTCAGACATTGAGTATTGAGTGGAAAGTTAACGATGGACTATTCTAAACTATCAAGGAAATAATAATAAAAAAAAATAATTCCGGGAATCGAACCTACAACCGTCACATTTACACGTGCTTGTGTATACATTTTTTTGTTTCAGTTGTTAATACTATGTTCTGTCCGGCACTTTTCATCTAATATAAAGCAAAGTGCGTGTTAATCGGCGGAACTCTACGCCGCGCTATACGTACAAGATCGAACAATTAATACTATGAAATATTTAACTTCCTCGAGTGTAGATCAAGCCCACAACCTACCTTATTTACAGCCACACGTTTGTGCCACTGCGCCACGACAGTCCTCAATAACACATCTATGTAATACATATATTTGGTATCGATTATATTAAAGATATTATACAAACATAGGCTTAAGAAATAAGGCATATTGATGTAGCTTCTGTAAACACATCCCCTGTCAATATAACGACTGAGTGACCAATATTAGTTACTCAGAAAATATTTGTATTGAATGTTCCTATGGAATTGGTATAATATTAATGTAAAATAAATTGCTGTATGTCTACTTTCGTCGCTCGTTGGCGGAGCTTAACGCTGTTGTTACTGTTCGTATAATATTTTTTTTCGCTCGCGTATTTGAGTTAATAAGGTTCCCAAGTTCCCTCTGCCTCCCCTGCTATCTATATGTTAATAATAACCTAGGCTGTTCTTACACTGTACGCACAAAATGATGATGAACTAATTATTTCCACGTGACAGTAGGGGCTGTATCAGTGTTGTTGTATTGTTTAATTAAGTATTCACAATGTTACTTGGTCATTGGTATCGGCTTATGTATTGGATGTGGTCAGTCGTGGCGCAGGGGCGCAAGCGGCTTTCAGGTTGTGGGTTCCATTCCGACTCGAGGAAATGAAATATTTAATATTTTGAAATAAAACAATTTACGTTTTAATTTGTTCGCACTGCCCCAAATTCGGCGGAGAGTGGGAAACACAACGGAGTGTCTTAATATTAGGTTCCTAAGTTCCCTCTGTCGTGGCGCAGCGGCACAAGCGTGTGACTGTAGCCGACAGGTTCTGCGTTCGATCCCCAGTCGAGTAAATGAAATATTTAATATTTTCAATTTGAATATTTAATGTTTCATTTCTTCGCTCTGGTAATAAGGCAAAGCGCGGCGTTGAGTTCCGCCACTCAACACGCAATGCCTCAAATTCGGCGGAAAGTGAGGAACGGAAGTAAAACGGAGTGTCATAACACTAGGTTTCACTTCCTTTCCCTCTGCCTACCCTGCCTAGTGCGGGATACAGCGTGAAGCTGAAAAAAAAAAAACGTTCCCTCTGTCTACTTTCCCATGTGCGATACAACGTGAAGCTATATTTTATGTCTATTAAAGCGACGAAAAATTGTGAGTGTCATAATTGGAACATTTTTAAAGAAATCATGACATATTCTATATATTATCTATAAATATTACAAACAAATATATATTCAATATATTAACTCAACACGCAATGCCTCAAATTCGGCGGAAAATGGGAAACGGAAGTGGAACGGAGTGTCTTAACACTAGGTTCCCAGGGTCCCTATGCCTACCTAGCTAAAAAAATACATACATTTTTTTTTATGTCGTTCACCTTTTTAGTATCTAAATTATTATTATTATTATTATTGAATTTCCTAATAAAAAACGTATATCATATTTTTTACATATTAACAATATATTTAACGTATAAAACAATACCTCACCCCAAACAGGATTGCAACTCACAATCGTCGAGTTTACACACTACCGCACTGAGCTAGAACGGACTTTTTCTAACATTTAACAAGAATTGGTTTACAAAGTAATTGAAAAATATCTATTAATTGATATCAACGTTAATTAAATATTTCTTTCTCTTCAAAATGGATACTCCTTTTAATTTTAACCGTTCGTGAACAGGATCAGATATATGGGCAAAAAAATGTAAGAAGCTTGAGCTAAATAATCGTGTAAATCATAAATGAGAGTATGTGTTTTTTCGTTTGTAATTAAATATAAATTTATATAAAGTACGGCGTTTATTTCCGCCACTTAACACGCAATGGAAATTAGTCGTAGGGTTGTCAACGGAGTGTCTTAACACTACGCTATCGCTTACCATTAGAATAATTTACTTTCTTAGGACTTCTTGATATTTTGTTGTTTAAAGAACAAATATTAATTCTACTATTCGAGCTATCGCGTTTATGTGTATCAGCTCTACGCTTTATAGCACGTATGGCAATAGATAGAGTGAAATTGGGAACACAGCGGTAACCCTCCGTTACCATCAAGATACTTCCGTTGACCACCATCCGATGACGCATTACTTTGTTACCAGATAGAGGAAAGAAAAGTGTGGGGATCGAACCCGCTACCTGTCGAACAGTCGGACACTTCTGGCCACGTCTGATCGATTACAAAATTCAACAACAACTATTCTTTACATAATTTATCGATTTTTATTGTTTTAATTTCGACAATGTGACGTTTGGTTGTCGCCGTGATGAATTTTGATCATTGTTATGTTCTTAGTGACACTGGCAAGGTTAAGTAGAGGTTGACGCGAGGATCATTAAAATACATACACAGACTGATAAGGCGCAGAGGCACAAGTGTGTGAGTACGGCAAGTGTGGATTCAATTTCCGCTTGAGGAAATTATGTGTATAATATTGTCATTTCACTCGTTCTGGTAACGAGGTAAAGAGCGGCGTTGAGCTCCGCCACTCAATACGCAATGTCTCGAGAATTCTCCGAAACTTGGAGAAAATTATGTGTATAATATTGTCATTTCGCTCGTTCTGGTAACGAGGTAAAGAGCGGCGTTGAGCTCCGCCACTCAATACGCAATGTCTCGAGAATTCTCCGAAACGTGGAGAAGGGGAGTATCTTAATAAGAACGGAATACCTTAACACTAGGTCTCCAATTTCTCTCTGCCTATTTACTAAAAAAAAAAAGCTATACATATATCTATACTTACTAATAAACATTATAATCCTTATCTCATTACAATTTCTCGAGTCATTTTTAACAATAAATTTCGAAAAAATCCATTTTAAAAGAGAAGTTTATACAACATTTTACAAAGTGTACAAATACAAAAGTCTCGATATTCAATACAAGATTAACTTTTCACAAGAACTCAAATACTTTGTTTCTAGTTGTATTACTTACTTGGTTATCGCTGAATTTGACTTGGATGGACTTTATAGCGTATTTTAGTGTTTATATGCGTTTGTATAGTAGGTTCTTAGCTTGGTTGAGGTAAATTTTCCTTATACATTCTCAGCTTCACGCTGTATCCCGCTTGAGGCGGGGTAGGCAGAGGGTACCCGGGAACCTAGTGTTAAGACACTCCTTCCACTTCTGTTCCCCATTTTCCGCCGAATTTGAGGCATTGCGTGTTGCGGAACTCAACGCCGCGCTTCGCCTTATTACCAGAGCAAAGAAATGAAACATTGAATATTTAAATTTGAAAATATTAAATATTTCATTTCCTCGACTGGGGATCGAACCCAGAACGTGTCGGATACAGTCACACTCTTGTGCCGCTGCGCCACGACAAGCCTCAATAATTTCTTATACATACTTATAGCTAAATTATATGAGCGGGCGGCGTTGTGTTCCGTAGCTCGATTAAAATGTATAGGAAATTGGCCTTAAAATGGAGAACAAACTGTCTTAATACTTAAATTAGTGTATTTTCATTCTTTTTACCATAATATGCATGGGATATGGTATCAAGCTGAATATCATATATATTTTAATAGATACAGCTAGATTTAGTATGAAAACCCTCCGTTCAAGACTTTCTATTCAATCAAAAAGATATTAAACGTCGGGTGATTGACTCACGTAATTCAACGCTGCACAATGTCTTGTTACCAGAACGAGACGACTCGAGCGTAAATGTGGAAGATAGTGGGTTCTATTTTTATTCGATAAAATTAAATAATTTAATGTTTCGCTCTTGTGTCGAGGGAAAGCTAAGTGTTGAACCACTCAACAAGTATTGCACCAAATTCGGCGATGGAAGTGGGAACGGAAATGGAATAGAGTGTCTTAACACTAGGTTTCCAAGTTCCCTTGGCCTACCCTGCCATGTGCTGGATACAGCGTTATTCATATAGAAATAAAGGAAAAAAAGACCTTTTTCATATGAAAATAATTAACTATTTTCAATACAAACGCGAAATTCCAAAGTAAAATTCCAAAAGCGACTATATTAAAACAAGAAGACAAAAGTTATCGAAAGCATAGAGCGATACAAAGTAATAACTATAAAAAAATCATCAATCGGTACAAGTTGAATTATTCACAGAACGCGAACTTTTATAGGCACTTGAGCTTTTTCCTATAAAAAGACTTTTTTTGTAGTTTCACGTATCCCGAACGTGGAAGGGTAGACAGAGGGAACTTGGGAACCTAGTGTTAAGACTCCTTTCCCAATAAGACACTGTTCTCTACTTTCCGCCGAATTTGAGGCGTTGTGTGTTGAGTGGCGGAACTCAACGCTGCGTTCGCGTTGCTACCAGAGCGAAGAAATGAACGCATTCAATATTTCATGTTCTCGCGTAGGGATCAAAGCCAAGTACTTAAGTTATCATCAAGTTATCATATCATTTCCTAAGTAATTTAAATATTGTGTTAGTTTGACATGAGAAAATAAGATTCTGCCTTAACTTGAGAAATCATGTTATTGAATAATATAGATAGTATTTTTAAAATCGCCTCACACAAATCAAATTAATGTCTCATCTCCTCTAAGCCCTTGTATCTCTTAAACTGCTGATCTTTTTTTCGAATGTGTACTACGCGGTTGGGTAGCGGCCTCTAAAAACCACACTCAAATCTGTACATTCATTCAGGAGATCCGGCGCCACAGACAGATAGAAAAACAAATCAAATTTATAACACCCCTCTTTTTTTCTAGTCGGCTAACAGTGACCTATTTCTCCGTTTCTCCTCCGAGTGTTAATCTTCTCTCTTCTACACGTTGTTCATAGCTTCAATCCGCAAAAATCCAATGACAAAAAGAGCTTCCATGTATGTTTATACTATTTCTTCCAGTTTCAACATCAAAACATTGGCTTTTTTGTTCTATAGGAAAATAGATTTACGCGAAAAATCCGCGATCGAGCCAATAGCCGCAATAAAAAACGGTGGGATGTATTTGCGTACGTTCCAATATATGCCAGCAGAGCGAAGCAGCTTTTGGTGTACATATGTTTGTTCTGTCTTATTGAATAGGTACTACATGAAACGTTATTGTGACGATACAATGATAACGTATGTAACAGCGAGGGCCGCGAGTTTGATTCGTATTTGAAGAAAATAATTATTTGATATATTCAATTTCTTACTCTAGTAATAAGACATAGCGTGATATTAATTTACGAAAAAATTTAAATTTACTTCTATACACGGAGTGTCCTAAGTGTTACAGCGTGAAACAAAATAAAAATATAAACACACAAACTAGTAATATTCAATTAATATAGCTTCACGCTGTATCTCACACGCGACAGAGGAGGCAAGGGAACCGGGGAACCTAGTGTTAAGAAACTCCATTCGCATTAAGACATTCCATTCCCCTCTTCCAATTGATTGTTGAGTGGCAGAACCTCTGTCTAGAAATATCATTTTTTTTTTTTCAAACTTCAAACTATACACACGGCGGTTGTCGGCTGGCTTCTCACCAAATGTTACGAATTATTTTTTTATATAAATATTATAAGAAAAGTAAAGCTTAGTGATTTAATTGAACCGAGAAAGAAAGCTACCAAATCCCCTGTTAGATTTATTGCGGCGTTGAGTTACGTAATTTCTTTAAGAAATTCTTAGCGTTATGCTTCTTCTGTTTATCCAGATATATGTGGGATACAGCGTCAGGATAAAAATGTAAAATAAACACTAATGTGACGCTAAAATACTTTGAATTTCTATGTTATTTAGTATAAAGAGTATTTACTTTTTAATCATTTTTTCATATTTTTTTGAATAAACATACTAACCGTGACATTAATAAACGAATTTATGACAATTTTAAAATTCATGTCAGTTGACAACACGCTGCGTTAAATTCCGCGCGTCTAATACACAATATCTTGAAAATAGGTATCGTGAATCTGGTGTTGAGACATTCCGTTCTCCTCTTTCCGGTTTGATTCGGGACAATATTGTGATTGGCAGCGGAACTCAACGCCGAATTGATCCTTAAGCATATTTATTTAATTTCTCGATTTAATAGGCACTAATTAATGGTAAAAATGAAAATGACACAACATTATTCTCCCGCTCATAGCTTTTTTGTGTTTCAAATATTACTTTTCTCTAATATGAAAGAAACACAACGAGATAAAATACAGCGTTTACAATTATTTTATTATTGTTTAAACGACTTTATACGGCAACTCACTTGGAGTTGCCGTATAAAGTCGTTTTAACGAGGTTTTCGACCCACTTGTCATTTCTAAGGTAAGCATTATTTATTTTACAGCAAAGAGCGGCCTGTGGTTGCTTTTAAACAATGTTTTTTAGACGTGATATTGAAGACAGAAGAGAGAATTTCAGAACCTAGTGTCAAGACACTCCGTTCCCCACTTTCTACTGAATTTGAGACATTGTGTGATGATTGGCGGAACTTAACACCACGTTTTGCCTTGTTGCGTAGAAATGAAAAAAATAAATAATTAAATTCAAGCAGTGTGGATTGCACCACCAATTTGTCACGTTTACAGGCACATGCCTGTGCCTCTGTACCATGACAGGCCGAAAATTACGTTTTTACTTATATTATACTATACTTCTTCTAGTCAGAGTAATATAAGAAAAAGCACAATTTCCTTAACTGGTTAGAAACTAAAAAAAAGAATAAACGGTTACATTTTAGAGTAAACGTCCCACCGGTCGATCTGCGAAACCAATTTGTAGGATCTTGGAAAAATTTTATATATAAAATATCATACTTGCCTCGAGTTACCATTGCGAGAGTAAATTTGATGCTACTTTAGTGAATTCATTTTAAAACTGAGCTTCAAGTATTCTGTTTCAAAGATAGAAAAATCTTTTAGTTGCTTCGCTCCATTTTATCTTTGCCTTTTCGTGTAAAGCGATCAAAATTAAACTAAAAAAATATATGTTCTCGTTCGTTGCTGTATCTTGCATAAGGTGAGGTAGATAGGAACATAGGAACCTAGTGTTAAGTCACTCCGTTCCTCATGTTCCGTCGAATTATAGGCATTGCATGTTAAGTATCTCTCTCTCTCTCTGTCTGGGAATTGGAAATATTTCTCGTCTTACAATCGTGTTTACAGTCACTGAGCTACTATACACTCTTATAGACATATACATAACAACAAATATATATATATATATATATATATATATATATATATATATATATATATATATATATATATATATATATATATATATATATATATATATATATATATATATATATATATATATATATATATATATATATATATATATATATATATATATATATATATATATATATATATATATATATATATATATATATATATATATATATATATATATATATATATATATATATATATATATATATATATATATATATATATATATATATATATATATATATATATATATATATATATATATATATATATATATTATACAAACATACTAAATTAAACAAAGTCCTGTAGTTTCTACTGTGCGTAGTCTGTATATTGATTTTACCTTTAATAAATAAAACTTCTTTGCTTTTGGAAGTATATAAGCAACCTCAATATAGAGAAAACACGAATATCTTTCCAAATACATTTACATAAATTTTCTTTTGGTTTCATGTTAATATTTCATCACATATCATCATATTATTCAATGATTTTACTATTCAACATAAAGTATTCTATTTATTCTAGTCACTAGGCATGTTCCTTTGTGAAATCAATCCACAATCGAATCGAATAAAGCATCGAAATATCGATAGAATATAATCGTTAAAAACACATCACTATTATAAACATTATTGTAGAGTATTAAAAGTTAATATGATTTTTTTATTATGAATATATTCTTTATTATATTAAAAAAATATACATATACACGACTTTTTTTTTATAAAGGTAGAGCTGGTCGACAATAATACCGATGATAACAAATGCGCGAAGGCTGATAACAGCTGTAGAGGCAAGAGAGGTATTTAAAGATAGCGTAAGGCACTCCCATTTCTCTGGCTACCTGTCCAGAGGTAGAAGTCACTATAAAAAGCTGGTCAAGTGCGAGTTAGGCGTGCCCAGACAACTTAGTTCAATCAAGTTCATAGACAAACTGAGAATAATTTAAACTAACTGTTATTAAAAAAGCACATTATTTTTTTACTATTTAGCTTTATTATTCTAAAGAAGACTTAAAATGGAAAACAGAGTGTCCAATCACCATTTAATTCTGCCTGCGTGATATTGTAGTATGACCTCAATTTGAAAACCAGACTGTTAGCTGTCAATCATAGGTAAACTACTGCAGTCTTAATCAATAAAGTAAAGCTTAGTTAATTTTCAACATCATGCGATTCAACTTGAACAAGTTTTGTATTACCACGGTAATAACCATTGATGATTACCCGGTAATAGCCCTTACCCGACAATAGCTCTTACTCGGTAAGCTAAGGCTATTATGGATAAAATAATTTTGATTCAATTATTTTTTAGACGCGATTTAGTTAAATTCCCGCTAGAGGAAAAGAGAGATATTACTAGAAATTCATAAATAATTATTGCAATGATTATTTTTTAAGACAAATGATGGCGTTGAGTTCCGCCACTTAACAATATATTTGGAGAATTGAATTGAAAATCGATAAAACGAAGAGTTCTCTTTTTAACTGCGTCGAGAAAATAAATACATAATAAAGTAAGTATTACCCTAAAACGAATTAGAAGCGGCGACCCCTTTCCCTTCACAGTAAAACATTCCAACTGTTAAGCCGACATGAGCTGATTTATACAAAAGTTCAAAGTAACTGACACCACGCGTCGCCCATGCCGGGTATAACTGAGATCTATAAATATACAGCATCTTTCATCGCTGGACGCTGTTAATGACTGCTAACGTCTACAGATAATTTTCTACCAATATATAATATTATAAGGAAATTTAGGAAAATCCATTGAAATTATAGTATTAGACAATGCGCGGCGTTGTGTTCCGCCAATTGACACGCAATGTCGCGAAAATTGTGAGTCGGTTGTGAATTAAGCTTTCTAACAATCAGTACCTTCTACTTAGTTAGCTGATTATTGTAAACGTTCTAATTCTCAATATTCATTTTCTCGTTCTGGTAAAAAAAAAAAGGGAAACGTTGACTTCCGCCATTGAACCCACAATTATTTCCATTCAGAATTCCGTTGAATTCTCAACGGAAACTGGGAAACAAAATTCTCCATTAGGTACCCAGGTTCCCATTGCTTGTGCCCTTTTAAGCGCGATAAGCTAGATATAGATATATGTAGACTAAAAAAACTTTACGGTTCGTTTAATTAATCAGTAAATTTCTCTACTGTGCATTTACATTATTATAATAAAATGTATTAGAAGCTTGGACTTTGCGTGTTAAGTGAAGTGTGAAATGAATGCTCATTACAGCGAATAAAATGGTAATTGAATATTAATTTATATTATATATATAGTTACTAAATGCTATCTATTTTCGTACAGTATGTATATATCTCAGTTTCGTTCCCTACTTTCTGTCGAATTTTAAGCGTTGCGTGTTGAGTAGCGGAACTCAACGCCGCGCTTTACCTTGTTACCACAGCGATGATATGAAAATATTAAATATAGCGTTTGAAAACATTAAAATTGATTTTAATATATTTATTTTAATAATGTATCAGGGATAACACCACACTGGCAATAGAAAAATACATAAAAAAAATAAAACATATCGAGATTTGAACTCGCGCTCGTTAGAAACTACTAACTATCAAACAGTATTAAAATATAAATATTTACAAAGAATGACTAGAAGCAAAATACCAAAACAATATAAGAAGCAAATGTGTCTGGGGAGACCTCGGCTGACCTTAGAACACAGTATCGATAGCACCACAGGAAGGTCACGTAAAAGATCCCCAGGAGATCACGTATGAATATGCGGACGGTAGACGAAAGAGTTATGAAGAAATCGTTAAGCTAGATACCCTGCTGGAAATAAACATTAAATTATAATATAACTTAACAATATATTTTTAAAAACAAGCTTTTGTAAAAGATTTTTCGTGTCAAATTTAATTGGATGCCATTATTAAGTGGGTAGTGTAAAAATTAACAATCCGCCATGTTGTTGCGGCGGCCATTTCGAATAATACAAGAATATCGATTATTTGTTATTGCATTTTCAGAACTGAAGTCGTAATCCCAAGTTTCACATCGTTCGACTGCTGGGTCACATTGAAATTGCTACATTTCATATACATTAACGCACACACACACACACATATATATACGCAGCGTTAAGTTCCGCAAGACACCATTACTGATACCAAACAGTTAACAGAGATCAGATTTTCTCACCTGAGTGGTCATTCTTACAGAGTATAAGATAAATATATAATAAAGTTAAATCGATATTCGATATTAACAACCGCAACACATCGAGTTTTTTGATCGACCACAATTTAAATTATGTTTTGCTTTTAAAATCGAGTCGCTGCGGTTTGAATCGATGTTGCAGTAGCAACTTATAGTAATTATAGCATTTACCGGCGCACTGGGAGACGTCAAATGATGTAGACATTACTGATAAAAAGGATCACTTCAAGGATAAATTTAGTAAATGGCAATAAACAAATTATATTATACGAGTATGTCAGAGGAAACTTAGGAACTAAGCGGTAAAAAATACTGAGTATTGCGAAACTCAACGCTGTACAACCTTGTTAGGGGCCGTCCTTTAAACACGTGAGGTTCGAAAGGGGGGGAGGGGGTTTGGCGAAAATCACGAAATATCAGAAGGGGGTAGGGGAAGTGCAGGAAGATATCACGTGTATTTATTTTGTCGTCTAACGCGCAGTTCGAGAGAAGAATTTCGTTATAGATATATATATGTTAATTGAAGCTAACTCTACCAGCTCTAACGTGCATTATATAGAAATTGATTATCTCTAGTAATAACACTTATTTTAAAAAGAAGCAGTGGAAATATGGAACTTTTGAATTTTAATGAAATCTACTAAAAATACACGTGATTTTGGGTATGGGTGGAGGGGGTAGTCTTAAACCTCCCACGTATCACTAAGGGGGGAGGGGGGGGGGGGGGGGGAGGGGGGGTTAAAAATGCTACAAAAAATATCACGTGACTAATGGACGGCCACTTATCAGCGCGAATAAATGTTTTTTTTTTTCTCGAATGGAGATCAACAGAGACACACTTCTGTTCCCAACTTTTTCTTTTTTTTTTTATGGAAGAGACGGCAAACGAGCGTACGGGTCACCTGATGGTAAGTGATCACCGTCGCCCGCGGCCCCGAGTAACTCCAGAGGAGCTACAGGAGCGTTGCCGTCTTTTAAGGTGGAAGGGCACCGGGGCCCGGCATTACCTAATGCGAAACGCAGTGGCCAATGCCACTACTTAACGCCGGTCTTAAATGCCGGGGGTGGTAACAATCCGGTCGAGTCTGCCCGTGCTTGTTGCCATTAGTGGCAACGTGACTCTACCACACGCACTTTAGTCGCCTCTTACGACACCATCAGTACCAGGGTGATCCTATTCTAAGCCGGGATCACACGGCAACTTTCCGCTTAGTTTAAGATATTGCGTATTGCGGAACTCAACGCTGTACATCCTTGTTATCTGAGCGATGAAATAGTTTTTTTTTTTTGTCGAATCGCATTTAAAGTAACAAAAATAATAAATAATAATTAAATTACTACTAAAAATTAACACTCTTAAGACATTCCGTTCCCCACTTTCGCCACAACTTTTAATTTCAACTTGCTACTACGGTTTGATCAAACATAAACTAATGCTATTAATTTGTCTAATCTGCGGTTGAATATTTCACAGCCTCGCCCTCATACATTTTAACTCATAGGTAGTTAAGCAATATCCGATAAGCTACTTTGCGCTCGAAATATCATTACCGTGATACAGCGTTTTCACGCTCTTTCACGCATAGCACTTTAATAGGAAAAAAGTGTTAAGTATTTATAAAAGTATTTTTTTTTAAATTAAGATGATACTATAATTATAATATAGAAATAGGCCATCGAGGTACATTAAATAACTAGGTATAAAACTATTAAATTTTCTCGCTCTGTCTAAATACAGCGCGGCGTTGAGTTACGCCACTCGACACGCTATATCTGGCAGAACGGAAAGAATAGATTGTTATAAGTATAACTACCTACATACATACACAAATATACACATATATATATATATATATATATATATATATATATATATATATATATATATATATATATACTATATATATATATATATATATATATATATATATATATATATATATATACATACAAACATACATATATACATACATACATACAAATTATATAACACAGCACGGCATTGAAATTGCCAATATATTAAAGGATAAAGGTTGGTGTGGAAATTTATGTGATAAAATATCAGATAGGCCGAATATACGTTGTATTTGGGACAGGTTTCGAGCAAACAAAAAGAAAAAAAATATTTTTTTTTTTATATTTTCATATGTATGTTATTTGAGTGGTTCTGTTTGTTGGTGCAGTGCTGAAACACTCATTCATGACTCTTTTAAGACACTGTGCGTAAAGGCGTAACTCAACACCGCTTTCTGTTTTAGCAGAACAGGGAATTGTAGAAGTTTAATTCAGTTTGCAGTAAAACGTTTAGTACGATTAGTCTGCTTAGTTCAGCTTCACGCCAGCAAGGTAGGTAAAGGGTACCTGGGAACCTTGCTACCTAGTTAGGACAGTCATTCCCCATTATAACACTTCCGTTCTCACACACGACATTACATGTGGAGTGGGAGCACCTATCGTTCCGCTTTTTCCAGTGACCAGAGCAAGGAAAATTCCTGTCCTATTCACAATGTGCCCAAAGTATCATTAGAACTATGTCATTATTGTGAACATCAAAGATCTTATTATAACACTATAGAATTCATATAGAAAATATAATATATTATTATAAATTAAAACCACACCAAATTATAAAAACTTTCTGGAATTAGTATAGAATTCCAATAAATAATAAGCGGCGTTGAGTTCCGCCACTCAACACGCAATGCCTCAAATTCGGCGAAAAGTGTGGAACGGAAGTGGAACGGAGTGTCTTAACACTAGGTTCCCGGGTTCCCTCTGCCTACCCTGCCTCGTGCGGGATACGGCGTGAAGCTATAAAAAAAAATATATAAATGTACTTGTTTGATCTTTTATATCATAAATAAGGCACAAGATTAAAGAAAAGTATCTCGATCACTAAGTTTTTCCATCTCATTCCAGGTTTCTCACTATCAAAGGAATCAAAGCGTTTTATGGAAGACTGTTTGTATCGAGTAATCTTATCAATACTGTATATATTATAGATGGCTAGTTTGCTGCCCGCGGTTTCACTTGCGTGTTACAAGGTTATGGCTTCACGCTGTATCCCGCATATAACAGGGAAGGCGAAGGAACCTAGTGTTAATATACTTCCCAAGTCTCTGCCCAATTCAATATTTTACTTGAGTAGCGGTACGCAATAACTTACTGTTTTATTACCATAGCGAAGAAACTATTAAATATACCAGAAGAGGCGGAGAAAAAAAACATAGAAAAAGAACAACGTTGGTTGTTCAGGCGGAACTCAACGCCGCCGTCAATCTCGTCGTCGCTTTCGTTTCTTCGTATATCATCATTCCTCCACATTATCATTAAATAATCACTTTGGGGCATACAAAAATTTCACATACGTTTTTATAATATCTCTCGTTAAAAAGTAACGCTTGAAATCTCACATTCAAATAGAGAAACGATATCGCTTTAAAGCTTTTAAATTTATATATATATATATATATATATATATATATATATATATATATATATATATATATAGGTATAATATATATATATATATATATATATATATATATATATATATATATATAAGACACTCCGTTCCATTCCCAGTTGCCCCCAATTTGAGACATTGAGTGACAAAACTCAACGCCGCGCCTTGTTATCAAACCCCAAGTGCCCTTATAGTAAATATTCAAGCTACTTAATCATTTATAATATAAAACTATCACGATTCGCTTTGGATTAGAACTAACGATATCATCAATTTATCGCTTATCGCTATCACTGGCGCAGTAATTTAGAGCATTGCGGGACAATGTATGGCGGTCGGTATAAATAAATATATTATTTTACTTTATGTTGAGAAGAAACTCGTTTTTCCATTTTAACAGGTTAATTATTAAGATTTTTTCCTAAATTTGTTGCAACGCCCGGCGTTTAGCTCCGCCACTCAACAAGCAATGTCTCTGTTTCTGCGGGAAGTGGAGAAACGATATGTCTTAACATTTGGTTCCCGAATTCCCTCTGCCAACCCTGCCATGTGCGGGATACAGCGTGAAGCTGAGTGATAGAGAATTTTTGTTACAATTTAATGTTTCCCGTATATATATTTATTTGTTTATTTTTTTTTTTTTTGTATTTGTCTTCTTTTTTTTTAATTACCTAAGTATATTTTTTAAACGGATATAGTTTTGTCTTTTAACGCAAATTAACATTTATCAAAGTTTTGACAAAGTACGATATTGGGGTCCATACGTAATCTTGAAATGGGTGGATGCGACGGGAACACAGTACCTTAAAGGTTCCTTTAGGTTCCCTATGTTTTGACATTCTTAGATATTTATAGGAATTTAGATGTTTATGTTATTGGAATATAAGAAGTGGAAATTTAATAATTTCTACAAATTTACTAATTTATCAAGTGTTTCATGGTTCTGGGGGCTTGTTGGAGGACAGGGGCACAAGTATGCGACTGTCGTGGCTTCGATCCCCACCCGAGATATAATATATTTAATATTTTCATTTCCTCGTTATGGTAGCGAGGGAAAGCGCGGCCTAGAGACTTGCCACTCAACACGCAATGTCTCGAAAATTCAGTGACAAGTGGGGAACAGAAGTGTCTTAACAGGAACGGAGTGCTATATTATAATACTCCAGGCTCCGCCTACTTAGCTGTGGGGAACATATGTAGTTTGAAGCAAACATATGTATTTTTCTATATTACCTAACTCTAAACTTTACCTACACATATTATATATATATATATATATATATATATATATATATATATATATATATATATTATATATATATATATATATATATATATATATATATATATATATATATATATATGTATATATATATATATATATATATATATATATATATATATATATATATATTATATATATCTATATATATATATATATATATATATATATATATATATATATATATATATTATATATATATATATATATATATATATATATATATTATATATATATATATATATATATATATATATATATATATATATATATATATATATATATATATTATATATATATATATATATATATATATATATATATATATATATATATATATATATATATATATATATATATATATATATATATATATATATATTATATATATATATATATATATATATATATATATATATATATATATATATATATATACATATGGAACGGAGTGTCTTAACACTATGTTCCCAAGTTCCCTCTGCTTAACCTGCTATGTGCGGGATACAGCGTGAAGCTTAAATGTTTTTGATGATGCCGTATAGTTTAATGGCTCAGCGCCACTGACACGTTGGTTTTGGGTTCGATTATCATTCGGGGGATTGAGGTATTTTTATTTTTCGCTCCGGTAACTAGTTGGACGGAATGTCTTAACTTGTCTTAACTTTCGCACACAGTAGGATAAGCAAAGGGGGCCGAGAGCCAAACCACATCGTTCTCCGCTATGAATTAAAATTTCAATTGAAAGATGGCATTCCCTGAACCTAAGCTTGAAATTCAACAAAACCAACAAAACCGTCGATATTCGATCAAAATATCGTATGTACAATAGGAAATGGCGTTGCCTAGTTAGTTTCAGTTACACCCAGTTTATTTATCATCGGATCTTCAATCACTACGGGCGGTCTAACGATAACCAGATACCGCGATAATATTACCAACTGAAGTGGCTGAACAAGTAGTAGTTTTGTTTAAAATTATATTATATTACTTGAATTAATAGCGAAAATTAATATTCATTTACAATGTAACGTGCCCCAAAAAATAATCTATACTTATCTTAAATCTGTAACTGATTGATTTCTTAGAGGCCCGTCGTGGCGCAGCGGCGAAAGCGTGTGACTGTAAACGATAGGTTGTGGGTGGTCGATACCCACGAACGAAATATTTAATATTATCAATTTAAATATTTAATGTTTCCATTTCTTCGCTTTGGTGTAAGGCAAAACGCGGCGTTGAGTTCCGCCACTCAGCACGCAATGCCTCAAATTCGGCGGAAAGAGCGAAACAGAAGGGAGACCGGAGTGTCTTAACACTAGGTTCCACAGCAGCCTTTGCATATCCTACCGTGTACGGAAGACAGTGTATAGCTAATAAAGACATTAAATGTCTCAAAATAAACTAATATTATTAAAAAAAAAACAACAGACATACAGTAACAAATCGAAACCGTACCTGACCTATTTTTGTAGCCTTTTCAATATAACTTTTGACGTTCGCGTAATAAATATCCACGTAAAAAGTAATATGTTGTGACAGAAATGACATTCATTGTTGTCAATATAATTTTTTAAATTTCTTTTTTTTTTTTCTTTTTTTTTTCTTCAGCTTCACGCTGTATCCCGCATTAGGCAGGGTAGGCAGAGGGAACGGAAGTGAGACCTAGTGTTATGACACTCCGTTCCACTTCAGTTCCCCACTTTCCGCCGAATTTGAGGCATTGCGTGATGAGTGGCGGAACTCAACGCCGCGCTTTTGCCTTATTACCAGAGCGAAGAAATGAAACATTAAATATTTAGATTGAAAATATTAAATATTTCATTTCCTCGACTGGGGATCGAACCCAGAACCTGTCGGTTACAGTCACACTCTTGTGCCGCTGCGCCACGACAGGCCTCAAAATTTCTATACATATTTAAATTTCTATACATATTTATGCCTAATTATATTATTTTTTTTTAGCTTCACGCTGTATTCCTCTGAGCTGAAGATGGTTAACGTAGCTGCCCAGGTTCCCATGGTTCCTTATTAAAAGTGGATACAGCGTTACCTACTTAAGGCAATGTCTCGAAAATAAAAGAGGTATTTTCGAGACATTGCCTTAAGTAGCAGATCTCAACGCCGAATTTTGTCTTGTCAATAGAGAAGAGGAAATCAAATTAACTCACTCACTTTAAACGCTTTCATATATATGTAGGTACATGTATACGCTAATCACATTACCCTTCGAGAGATTCTCCACAGTAGGGTAACGATCCTTTACCACAGATAGCCTATTACGCTTGAACGTACCGTGTTTGTATCAAAGGCAGAGTAAACAGAATTCGATATATCTACAATATATTCTATATGCCTTGAATAATATCATGAAAAAAAAAATGTTTTTTTTTATGAGAAAAGTAAAATCTAGTGCTAAGATATATTATTTATCTGTATAATGTTTCAAAATTTGTCTCCGAGACACTTCCGTTTCCGACTGTCCACTAAATAATATTGCATGTTGTGTGGCGGAGTTAAACGCTTTGCCTCGTTACCAGAGCGAGATAATAAAAATATTGAATATTGCACATATTTAATTGAGAATCAAAACAATTCGAACCCCACATTCTATCCTTTTTATGTTAACTAGTCATTTTATCGATGCTGTAGGCTAAAATACATCACTGTGCGGGCGAAGCCGCAGGTAATACCCAGTTCAATATAACGTGCAAATAATTACAATGTTAGATAAACTTACGACTGGGTCTCAAAGCTTTTCTATTTAGTATAGCAAGTACAAAATAAAGGCTATCGTGGCTCAAGGGCACAAGTTTGCGACTGTAAACGCGCCAGGTTGTGAGTTCGATCCCCGCTTGAGGCATTTAACCGTTTTGGTAACAAAGCAAAATGTTACGCTGAGCTCCGCTTAACAAAACGTCTCAAATTACCCGGAAAGTGGGAAACGGAAGTCTATTAATGGGAACAGGTTGTTTTAATACTACTTCCCTTTGGCGAACCTGCTAAGTTCGGAATACAGCTTAAAGCTTTAACATGAGTACTAATTAGTTCGTAGTATAGAATGAGGCGATGCTACGTAGAACTTGGTTGTGTACAGGAGCTTTCATTTTATGTTTATGATGGATTTAAAGCTCACACCGTTTGTGTTGAATCCTTTTATAGAATAAATGGAAAATTTGAAAATTGTGTTTATTTTATGTGTTATTGGGGCAATTTAAAAGATTTTTTGGCTTATGTAAGTATAATTCTTATCGTAATATCGATTTTTCGGTGAAAAGCTGATAGCTAAATTTTCTTTCTTTCAATTTTGCCTGTTATCAATTCAGGAAATACATAGTCATGTACAAAGCGGCCGTCTTGTTCTTAAAGCTAAACGCTAGACGGGTGTGGTTTTTTTCTAGCTCTTGTAAACAGCAAAGCGGCGTTAAATTTCACCATTCACATGCAAATGTTCAAAAAATGGGCTAAATTGGGTAATGGAATGTCTAAAAATGAGGTTCCCTCTCCCTACCCTCCTACATAATAATGTATAGTATGATAGCTAAATTTTCTTTCTTTCAATTTTGCCTGTTATCAATTCAGGAAGTACATAGTTATGTACAAAGCGGCCGTCTTGTTCTTAAAGCTAAACGCTAGACGGGTGTGATTTTTTTCTAGCTCTTGTAAACAGCAAAGCGGCGTTAAATTTCACCATTCACATGCAAATGTTCAAAAAATGGGCTAAATTGGGTAATGGAATGTCTAAAAATGAGGTTCCCTCTCCCTACCCTCCTACATAATAATGTATAGTATGATAATATTGCCGTGAGACTTCAATTGGTTCGAACAAGAACGACTTTTTCCGTTTCAAAGCTTTCTTCAATGCGGTCAAGCTTTATACGAAGGAACAAAAGGATATATTTAGATATAGGTATATATATTATCAAAGATGGCCTTTGTCAGATATAAGAAGATGTATCGAAAATTATGTTAGGGCGCTAATGATAAAACTTTTGGATATGATAGATTTGCAATTTGTGAAATAATAAACTGGCAGGGGCGCGACCGTAAACGTAAAAGGTTGTGGGTTCGATCCCAACTCGAGGAAATAAAGATATTAATTTTATTTTTATTTTTTATTCAATATGGTAGGTAACACGGCAATACGACTAAGAAGTACAATGACTAAGAGACTCAGCGAAAAGTGGAGAATACCAATGCCTTATCTTTAAGCCAAGTACTTCTGTTCCTTCTCTAGTGTGTGCTAGAAAGATATTTAAACCTATCGATCAAACAAAAAAAATATATACATCTAAATATTAAATAATAACGGTATTTATACGTGGTCCGTTTAACGTTTTTAAATAAACTAGTTCCTGTTGCTGCTACAAATGGATGACGAATAAAAACATACCAGAAAATTCGTTTCATCTGCTAGGTATTTGTTTTGTATTTATCGAAAAATATCCAGCATTTTCGAAGGCAAAAATAAATGTTCAGTCAAAAATTCAATGGAAATAAAAATCTATGTTTCCGATCCGACTATCTGGATTGGAAAACTGCAGTACTGAGGCACTTTTCTAAAACAACATAACATTAGAATATATATATATATATATATATATATATATATATATATATATATATATATATATATATATATATATATATATATATATATATATATATATATATCTATATATATATATATATATATATATATATATATAATATATATATATATATATATATATATATATATATATATATATATATATATATATATATATATATATATATTAGAGTAGCAAGAGAGAACCTAGTGTTAAGACTCTCCAATACCTTACATACTCATAGAAACTCAACACCATACTGTGACCTATTAACAGAACAAAGAAAATCGAACCCAAAACCATTTAAAATCAAACGCACAAATCCTATATACCATATCAATACACATTATCTAACGTGTCCATTTAAATAACAACGGAAAAGGCAACGGAACCAACGGACCTCGCATTGACACCAAAAATCAAAGTTGAAACGGAAATTGTTCGAGAACTGGAACACGCTGCGTCAGCTGAAGCCACCCTTGATATAAAAGTTGCACCCTTTAATATCGTAAAAAGCCTCCAAAGCGTTATTATAGGAGTACTTATAAGGAAATTAGCTATTGTTGTTTGTTTTTGAATATTCATTGTTATTATGTAAGTCTACATATTTATCTGTTGTAATAAAAATATTTTGTAGTGAATGTAGAAAACTAACTATGTACTTTACTTCTCATTACATTTTTTCAGCTACACGCAGAATTCCGTACACGCAGAATTCCGTACACGCAGAATTCCGTACACGCAGAATTCCGTACATGGCAAGGTAGGCATAAGGCCGTTCTCCGCTACTCGCCAAATTTTAGGCATTGCGTGTTGAGATGCGGAACTCAACGCCGCGCTCGTCTTGTTTTAATGAAAGTCTCTATGCGTTATTTTTTTTTAGTTTCACGCTGTATCTCGACACTGTACACTCGAGATTGTATCTGAGAATCAGTGTTAAGACACTCCATTTTCAATCAGACATAATTATATAATTAAGTGGCGGAAATCAACGCCGAAAATAGGGGCAATGGGCGGGGCACGGAATGTCATAACGCTAGGTAACATGCAACTAAAAAAGATCTATAAAAAAAATCAAACGTTTTCCAACGAGTTCCGCATCAAAGGTATTTGCCTCCGATTTTTATCTATAGCTGGTCTGTGACGTCACGGCCGCCTGAACGAACCTTCAATAGCTGCAATGAAATAGCGAAGCGCTTTTAGTATTTGGCCTTTATTTATTTTTTCTAAATCCCATAGAAAGACAACACGCGGAGTTAAATTCCGCTACTTAACAAGAAATGTTGCGAAAATTCAGTAGAAAGTGGGGTGGTGGTTGAGGTGAATGGAGGGTCTTAGCATTAGGTTCCCTCTGTTAACCTGCTGAATGCGGGATACAGCGTGCAAATAAAAAAAAAAGAAATATAATAAGGTAAGGCAGACAGAAAACACACTTCGCCATTTTATTCTGTAGTGATTTTTGTTCTTTGTACAATACAATACTTTTTTATGCTTTACGCTGCATCCCGCACATGGCAGGGTAGGCAGAGGGAACTTGGGAACTTAGTGTCAAGACACTCCATTCCAACTCCGTTCCTCACTTTCCGCCGAAATCGACGCATTGTGTGTTGAGTGACGCAACTCAACGCCGCGCTTTGGCTTTCAACCAGAGCGAAGAGATGAAAACATTAAATATTTAAATTGAAAATATTAAATATTTCATTTCCTCGAGTGGGAATCGATATCACAGCCTAACGTTTACAGTCGCACGCTTGTGCCGCTGCGCCGCGACAGGCTTCAAAGATTTTAAATTAAAAGTGATATAATATTTTATATAAATAATACACGCTTGTTGTGAATTCGAATTCCACTCTAGGAAACTATAGTTTTAATATTTAACTTTCAGAAATCTCCTAACAAGGGAAAACGCCGCTGAGTTTCGCAACTCGATACGCGCCAATGAGAGAGAAAAGTGCTGAAAATGAGAAACGGAGGCGCCTTAATGGGAACATAATGTTCAAACACTAGGTTCCCAAGTTTCCTCAGCCACGTAGGCTATATCAATCCAAATATAATAATATCAAAAAACCCGACTGTCAACGTCCAAGCGGGTGAAGCCACGAACGAGGTATTTCGTTAAATTGAATCTTCATTGCAATTTCAATTTTCACCTCATATCCAAGACGAGCGTCGTATCAGACCAAGTTTCTTGGTTACGTACTCGATTTAATACTACAGTTTAACTATTTACTGACTAGACATAAACTTCAGGTAGCAGCTATTAGCGGCGTCGGGAGTGGACTTTGATATAGATTTTCTTCTTGTATATTATATATATGTTTGATCGTACGTGTACTGGTTGCGGGTTCGACGTTTGGCAGAAGTAATTAGACTGACTGTCTGTGTCCAGGTTTTATATTAAAAACCGTGACAGTTAGAAATTTATTATAATATATATTTATTTTTCTATAACAAAAAATATTACAAAAAAGATATTTATAAGGTACTCTCACAAAACGGACATGTTATTTTAACCGTTTTTATAAATAATAGCATTAAATCCTTTCTATCTCTTTCCGAATACCGGTATCCGACTCGCACTTGTCCAGTTTATTTTGTCTAATAGCACTTGATTAATAAATATTACAACTCATAGACGAATATAATTTATTATTACATCAGTAGACAGAGGTCTAACCTGCCTTATTTTCACTTCACGCTCTATCCCGCTCATGGCAGGGTAACCAGAGATAATTTAGGGACCTAGTGTAAAGACACTCTTATTCCGTAATCATAACTCACATAATATAGATAATTCATAAAAATTAAAATAGAACAAGCTTTCTCTACACACAAAAAGCTTAAAGTAAATAATTTAATTCATGTACCATGTTTATTCCACAGCAAATTGCAGTCGTAATATGGAAAAGGGAAAAATAAAAGAAAATTTCATTTCATTTCATAATGCAAAGGTGAAACTGAGATAATACAAAAATAGTTTAAACATATCTTTTGCAAACACAATTTTTGTGGGCAGTATCTCGAATGTCAGTGCCTATATTAAGTATCAGGACAGACGGAAACCTCATTTTAAATGTATGTAAGTTTTAAATTAATTACATAATGGCAAATGTTTTTCTTTTAAATGCAAAAGGAGCTGATTTTATCGTTTTCCAAATTCGCCTTTGGACATTGGAAAAAAAGGCAGCGTTGAGTTACGCCACTGTATGTTAAAGTGTCCATTCTGATGATAAAGCGTAATATCGCGTACATACATTGATGTAAGAAATTAGATTTTTTTTTGACGTTGCAGAATCCAGCTGTACAGGTTTTCTTCAAACTTTATACAAAGCTTGATCAGTTTCGTTCGGACGAGGTGCGGAACGCTTTTATTTTGTTCCGAGAATTGTTACACCAGTTAATTGATACTTCGTCCATGATAAAAAGAAGACTTCCGGTTTGATTTTACGAAGTTAGATAACTTTTTCTTGATTTTATCGTTTATCGCGAATACGAATGTGATTTTTTTTTCAGCTTCACGCTGTATCCCGCACTAGGCTGGGTAGGTAGAGGGAACGGAACCTAGTGTTATGACACTCCGTTCCACTTCCTTTCCCCAATTTCCGCAGAATTTGAGGCATTGCGTGTTGAGGGGCGGAACTCAACGCCGCGCTTTGCCTTATTACGAATGTGAATATTCGTTATATAACAATACACATATGTACATGGACATCTAAATTTCTTAGCAATCACAGTTGGGAGGTGAAGAGTTGGGAGTGGTACCTACCTAAGGAACCTTTGTCCATTAACACTTAACCAAATCGGTAACTACCTCAAAATAATCATTGTTTTTTGGTAACGAAATAAAATTATATATTTTCGACCCTACATGCAAATCGAGGGGAATATTCGTAAGTTATTTGACTGCATATATGGATGTCTGTATGTGACGTCTGAATCAATCGACCGTAATTATTGCGGCTTTTTTGCATCAACCTTGTTAATCGCTTTGATTCGCCTAGCTATGTTTTATAGAAATCGAATTGTTATTTTAAAAAATCTCTAAAATTAAGCGCTTGTCCATAGACTATTTAACACAAGAAACAAAATTTAAATTAAGCAGTCAATGGCAAGAAAAAAATATATATAATAAAAAAAGGAACTAATCAGTTCATTCATTCAGAAGCTGCGGTGCCACACATATGTCTATTATGCACATGCAAGTTAAACTTTAACACTCCTCCTTTAACGTCGGGAATATCATTCTAAGTAATCATCATAGAGTATGAATTCCCAAAGGTTTGGTTGTCATGTCAGAAATGAAATACATTTAGGTCAGCACTCGCTATATATATATATATATATATATATATATATATATATATATATATATATATATATATATATATATATATATATATATATATATATTTATATATATATATATATATATATATATATATATATATATATATATATATATATATATATTTATATATATATATATATATATATATATATATATATATATATATATATATATATATATATATATATATATAAATACAATTATATTTGAGGAACGAATGTCTCAATGGGAACAGAGTGTGTTAACACTACGTTCCCAACTTCCCTCTGCCTATCCAGCCATGTGCGTTCAAAAAATATACGTTCACCTTCATGTAAGCACTCCTACTTCTGCACTCCTTCTCTATCTTTTTTTTTTTCAGGAGGTTTAACAGAGTACGAAGATTTTGCTTCATGTATAAAAATATAGATAATACATACATATAATAATAGTCTAAGGCAAAGTTATATAGGCGGGCAAATCCGCGAGCGTCTACAATAAGAAAGTATAAAATGTTTCTTTTATCAATATCTTAAGTCCCTTAGGAAATGTGTCGCAAAACATGAATACTTCAACTCGAAGGTTGTTTATATCTATGTCTAACTTCACGGTTTATTCCGGTAACCTTTGCTTAAGACTTTACTTGCTGAGTGGCGGAACTCAACGCTGCGCTTTATCTTGTCAGCAAAATGAGGAAATTGTTAGTATAAATAATAATGAATTATTCCAAGTGGAATCGAACCCACAACCGCTCCGTTCAAGCCCATGCCAGTCACAGTCGGTCCCAAGTTCAGCTTAGTTCAGCCTAAAATTCATAAACAAAATAAAAATCATCAAATAAAATACCAAAAATACAGATCAAATATTCTATACGTAAATCCTCTCCATCCACGTTATACGTGGTATGAATATCAATATCGTATCAAACTAAAATTAGATTTTATTTCTCTTACCTATACATACATAGATGGGATAGATAGGTTAGTGCAACGTTACAGCAAGAATCGACCTTACGTTCTTCGCGTTTACACGAACTGCCTCACATATTTATGTTATCAAAAAATATATCTAATTTAGATTTGAACTTGACAAAATCAACTTCACATATCTCTCAATTTAGTATGCAAAATCGGCCAAGTGCGAGTCGGATTCGCGAATGAAACGTTCAGTACTATATATAATCTATAAAAGCGTCTTCTTTTAGTAATGTTCAGTGAAAATTTCTTGTTGAGTTCATGAGATACAGCTTAGTGATATATGTACAGACATACAGACAGACGGCGACAGACAATTTTAGTAGTAGAGGGACCCTACTACTAAGGGTGAATACAGCTTTAAAAGTTTGAAAACTGAACGGAACTTTGAACAAAAAGTAAAAATCAATTTCCGAATTTGAACTATTTCATTAATTTTACTTTTTTTAATCATTTAAATAATCTATTCATTATTTCATTAATTTCTAATTGAATTAACAAGATAACGTTACATTTTTTAATTCATTTAGGAAAGTAAATGTTTAATATCAATACATTTTTTTTTATATTAACCGTGATAAGCGTAAGAAATATATCTAATACGTTATCTTATTTATAATCCTATATGTACTACAGTGACGCAGTGCGGTATGTGAATGGGACAATTTTTTTTGAGGCCTATAGTGGCGCAGCGGCACAAGCGTGTACCTGTAAACGCCACAGGTTCCGAGTTCGATTCCCGCTCGAGGAAATGAAATATTTAATATTTTAATTTTCTCGTTCTGGTAAGGCAACGCGCGGCGTTGAGTTCAGTAGACCAACACGCAATGTTTCAAATACAGCGGAACGTTGAGAAAGAACTGCGTTTCTTAACACTTGGTTAAGTTCCCTAAGTTCCCTCTTCCATGCGGGATACAGCGTGAAGCTGACAATTATTTGTATTTATAGTTACACGTTTTATCCCACGAATCGCAGGTAGATGAAACGTAATTTAACACTGACACTGCATCGTCCAATATCCGAGATAGTGCGTGTTTGCGGAACTAAACGCCGCCGCGTCTTGAGGAAGAACAGAGAGAAGAAACCAAACTCAGCCAGCGATATAAAAAAACCCTCTTAACCATAACACGACAGCTAAACTACAAAATCGATAGTCAACTTTGCCGCACCAATCTATCAAAATGTCGGTTGGCAATTTCGACGTAATTTGTTATAAAGTTATTCCAGGCTACTTGTCTTTATGAGAGAAAGGACCACCAGAGTTACGTAGACGTCCGTACTATTGTGGTAGGAGCGGGTTCGAAACAGTAAGAGGGGCTTGTCGTTTTTCAATACATAATATATATTTACAAGAAATTTTAATATGTAGAATAAAAAATCACTGTCTCATTCCTAGTGCTTTCCTAATGTAGAGACATAGTATAAAATTGTGGATCTTAACGCTGTACTGCTATAAAAAACCCATAAATAAGAAAACCGTACATATAAGTATATCTCAAAACAAATTATGTACAATAAAAGGTCATTACGGCCGGCGGAATTCAACGCCGTGTTTTGTCTAATTAAATAAGAACTAAAAAGCATTCCCCTTACGGAGAATTAAACCACCAACAATGCAAGTACGGTCAGTAGTCTACCGAAGTATAGGGTAGTGATTAAAAACAGAAAAGAGCCGTCTTCATTATAATGAAAAAGCTAAAATCTCGAGTGTAATATCAAATTTCATGCCTTTTATTTTGTTGCCGTGAATACATTTGACGCAGTTTGAGAATCAATATAAAATAAAAAAAAAGTTTTGCCATTTAAATAAATCTTTTTTAGCTACCTACCCTACACATAGTAAAGTAGACAGAGGCACCCTAGGAACCTAATATCAAGACACTCCGTTCACCATTGTCACTTACGTTCCGTGTGTGCCAACGACGATCTTCAATGCGGCGGCATAAAACATCGTGTCACCCGCAGCGTTGAGTTCCGCCACTTAACTCTATAGGGTATTAGGTATTCTAAGTAAAATTCTTGAGGCCTGTCGTGGAGCAAGGGCACGAATGTGTGACTGTAACCGATGGGCTGTGGGTTCGATCCCCACTCGAGGAAATGAAATATTTAATATTTTCAATTTAAATATTTAATGATTTCATTTATTCATTCTGGTACAAGGCAAAACGCGGCGTTGAGAGACACGCAATGACTCAAATTCGGCGGAAAGTGGGTAACAGAAGTGACACGGAGTGTTTTAACACTAAGTTCCCTCTGCCTACCCTGTCATGTGCGGGATACAGCGTGAAGCTGAGCAGAGTAAGTAAGAATCTTATATTTAAAAAGAAATGAAAATTAGCAGAGAACAGTTCGTAAGACTGTGAGTAATTCTAACCTACCTAGGTTATTATTACTGCAACTGTGTAACTATAACGACTTTGACTACTTTGAATAGAAATTTACATGAGAAAGATACATTCTAATTACTAAGTTTTAACTAATTGTAGGTAATTTTTTTCCATCGTTTCACTATTCAACGCTAACGAGTTTGAATTCAATATTGGTTAATGTATCGAATCCACAACTATCGCTGATAAACGTAATTATTGCTAGCTTTTTAGCTATTTGAGCTCCGCGGCGTTGAGTTCCGTCACTCAACACGCAATGTCTCAAATTGAACGGATATTCTTAACACTAGGTTCCCAAGTTCCTTCTGCCTAACTTGCCATGTACATGAAGATGTTAATCTTCAATATGAGTTATTTCCCATTGAACGCTTGACGTGAAACATAGATTTCGACTTTAATGTTGATGGCAATGAAATTACGTATAACTTAACCAAAGCGGTCTTATTGTTGCTCACCTAGTATGGGTAGCAAATGAAAGGAATTATGTAAGAATAGAAATATAAGCTTGTATTAACAGACTCGTAAATTTATATATATATATATATATATATATATATATATATATATATATATATATATATATATATATATATATATATATATATATATATATATATATATATATATATATATATATATATATATATATATATATCTATATATATATATATATATATATATATATACATATACATATATATATATATATATATATATATATATATATATATATATATATATATATATATATATATATATATATATATATATATATATATATATATATATATATATATATATACATATATATATATATATATATATATATATATATATATATATATATAAAATATTATAATTATAAAGAAATTTTAATGTAAAATGTCAAACCAACTAAGTTATAAATTCGATAGGTAGATATCGACGTCGAGGTAACGCAAGAAATTAATTAAAACTTTTCGCTGAAAGTAATATCGAATGTACCTACTGTAATGTAGTTCGATTTTTTATGAACCTGTTATATTTAAGAAGAGACTATTAAAACCGTCGTGGCCCAGTGGCAAAGGCGTGTGACTGTAAACGCGAAAGGTGTATGTTCGATTATCATTCAGGGCAACTATATATTAATCAATTTTAATTATATACGTTAATTTTGTCCGCACTGGGAACAAGGCAAATCGCGCCGTTGAGGTCCGCCATGTTGTGCGACGAAACTCAACATCGCGATTTTCCTATGCCTCATATTCTTCAGGAAGTGAGGAACGGCAAAGGAACGGAGTGTCTTAACACTAGATTCCTAAGTTCCCTCTGCCTACCCTGCCATGTGCGGGATACAGCGTGAAGCTGAGTGATAACGAGTGAATAAATTAGTAAGTGATCCTTCACTCTCCCATTACATTACACCACTAACTAATTTAAATACAAACGTGTTTTCAAACAAAATTGAATTTATTAACATATCGTTAATAAAATAATGTTAATAAAATAATGCTCATAAACAGTGAACAGTAATATATTAGAACTGTCTCCTTCTTTAGGACGATATGTGTATATATATATATATATATATATATATATATATATATATATATATATATATATATATATATATATATATATATATATATATATATATACGCCACACTTTATATATATATATATATATATATATATATATATATATATATATATATATAATATATATATATATATATATATATATATATATATAAAGTGTGGCGTTAAGCTCCACCACTCTACACTGAATGTCTCGAAAATTTATCATATGCCAGTTTCAGTATTGTTTGTAATTAAGAACTATTGCATATTACTTATTTTTATATTTAAGATGGATCTTAACGCCGCGCTTGTGTTACGCGAATATTGATTTTACTACTCATTTGTCATTATATCATCACATATATGTAATTCTGAACTAAAAAGAATCAGTTATGAATAACGAAAACCAGCTTAGAGCCAAGGATTTGTTATATTACAGTACTTGGTTTACCTACTGAATGTACAGAGTTAAAAAGCCTATGGTGGTAAAATTAATGGACTAATTAATACGTGTTCATAGTAATTTATCTCTATATACCCAGCTTCACGCTGAATCCCGCGAACAAATGCGAGATAAAGCGAAGTAAGTGAAACGAAGTGAAGTAAGTGAAGCGAAGCGAAGTAAGTGAAGCTCTGAACCACTTTAAAAAATAAAATTCGCACAAAACATTGTCAATATCGGGGTCAATGCAACTTATTCTCAGTTAATCTACTATCGCCTCTTTCGTTGGATGAAATTGAATTACGCTAATCAAATAATGGTCCTATTCACGATGAATATATAACTAATACAAAATGTGTACTTAAATTAAAATGATAAAGTTGGTTTGTTCGCGCTAATCTCAGGAACTTTGCCTTTTCCTTTCGAGGAAAGCCGTATTTTATCTTTATTTTGAGTTAATTTGGATACTTATGTGTCACGTGTCATACAAAACGCTTTATTATTTCCACTTTCTGTAATAATTTGTGAAAACCAGAAAGAATCACCAACATTCATTTTAAAAAGTGCTCTCAAGCTCTTTTTAAAATGCTAATTACATTTTGATAAAACTTTAATATATATATATATATATATATATATATATATATATATATATATATATATATATATATATATATATATATATATAATATATATATATATATATATATATATATATATATATATATATATATATATATATATATATATATATATATATATATATATATATATATATATATATATATATATATATATATATATATATATATATATATATATATATATATATATATATATATATATATATATATATATATATAATATATATATATATATATATATATATATATATATATATATATATATATATATATATACTTTTAAAAGAAACCTCTTTAAAAAACACCTTAGCCTTTTTAACTCTATACATTAAGTAAGCCAAGTAGGTACTGTATTATGACAAATCCTTGGCTCTAAGCTAGTTTTCGTTACTAATAACTGGTTCTTTTTAGTTCAGAATTATATATTGTGAGGATATAATCACATATGAGCGGCAAAATCAATATGTATGTAGCTGTGAATGGTTTTTGTATTGGGATAGAAAGGTTCCTTAAGTTCCCTCTGACTTCCCTGATATTTGAGTCTTCCTAAAAATACGAGTACTTCCCTAAAAATACAATGGTTACATATAGATGACGCCTGTAGTGGAGCAGGGCATAAGCGAGTGACTGTAAGCGTGACAGGTTGTGGGTTCGATCCCCACTGGAGAATATAAAAGAAATATTATTTTAATTTTTTGGCTTTTTCATTAATGAAAGTGAGGAACGGAAGTGTTTTAACGGGAACAGAATGTCTTAACACTAGGTTCCCAGGTTCCCTATGCCAACTATTTTGCATATGCGGGATAAAGCGTGAAGCTAAAAAAAATAAATACGTACTATATGTTTGATAAAAAACGATTTTAGATTGTAATGAATTAAAAAAACGGCTTAATAGAATAAGCGGAAATTCTCAGATACAATACACGCTGCATCCCGCACGAGGCACGATGGTAGGCAGAGGGAACCCGGGAACCTAGTGTTAAGACCCTCCGTTTCACTTCCGTTCCCCACTTTCCGCCGAATTTTGAGGCAAAGCGTGCTGAGTGGCGGAACTCAACGCCGCGTTTTGCCTTATTACCAGAGCGAAAAAATTTAACATTAAATATTTAAATTGAAAATATGAAATATTTCATTTCCTAGACTGGGAATCGAACCCAGAACCAGTCGGTTACAGTCACACTCTTGTGCCGCTGCGCCACGACCGGCCTACAATACAAGATTTTAAATTTTTTTTTTCCTTATTTTCTGCACATCTTCTCTGCACCAGTTTACATTAAGAGCCAAACGCCTGAAACAACCAATTCTACACATATCGCCCCAATTCAATATAACATGCCAATTAACGAAACTTAACGCCGCAGTGCTTCACCAGAGTTTAACCAATTACACTCACTATACTCAGCTTCACGCTGTATCCTGCACACGGCAGGATAGGCGGAGGAATCTTGAGAACCTAGTGTTAAGACACTCCGTTCCACTTCCGTTCATTGCGTGTTGAGTGGCGGGACTCAACACTGCGTTTTGTCTTTTACAAGAGCGAATAAATGAAAAATTAAATATTTAATTTCAAAAAAATAATTATTTCATTTCCTCGAGTGATAATCAAACACACAACCTGTCGGTTACAGTCACACGCTTGTGCCGCTGCGCCACGACATGCCTCCATAATCACACCATAATTAAAAATATCTGTCCCCAATCGAAAATCGAACCTACATTCACAGCCAGACGTTGTCCCAAGAGAAAACATACTGAAATATATCTCATATTTGTGTGACTGTATCGTTATTTCCTTGCACGTCTATTACAATAACGTTAAGTGGACTAACAAGTGCGCCATTTGACACCATTGCATCGTGAATACACAATGTTGCCACTTTGCGAGGATTTTGACAGGAAAATTTTAATAATATTCTTTCTTCTCTTAACTTCACGCTGTATCCCGCACGAGGCAGGGTACGCAGAGGGAACCCGGGAACCTAGTGTTAAGACACTCCGTTCCACTTCCGTTCCCCACTTTCCGCCGAGTTTGAGGCATTGCGTCTTGAGTGGCGGAACTCAACGTCGCGCTTTGCCTTATTACTAGAGCGAAGAAATGAAACATTAAATATTTAAATTGAAAATATTAAATATTTCATTTCCTCGACTGGGGATCGAACCCAGAACCTGTCGGTTACAGTCTCACGCTTGTGCCGCTGCGCCACGACAGACCTCTTAATAATATTGTTTTAAGTAAAATTTATATGCGTAATGAGCTAAGGTGTTTGTAAAATTTAAACGACTAGCGACCCGCCCGCGGCTTCGCCCGCTTGATTTACACTACGTTATTTGCTAATTTCAATTACTTCTTCTTGTTTTAGTAATATTAACACTTTTAGAGAATATCTTTACATTGAAATTAAATTTCAGTTAAAGGTTAAAAGAATGTTTTGCAATTTTAACGAATTCAATGATTTATTAGATGTATTTTTTTTTACTTTTTAACCGAATCAAATAAAATAAATATGTGAAAACTGCATTAAAATCTGGTTAGTCGTTTCTGGATTAGGCACACACCATATAGGTGAAAGTAGTATTTTAACTCTTCTCTATACAAAACGACATTAGCAAAGTGATTCGGTACTTAACTGGCCCGCTCCATACCATAATTGAAGAAACTAAACTGAACTATCTGCGTAATTGTAAAGAGACAAAGCGCAGCGTTAAGATCCTCCAAACAAATTTTAAGATATTATAGTAAGATATTATGTATGATTTAAAAAAGTGAAGAGGAGGAAGCAATTATCATATATTGGTTAGGAATGCAAATTTTAGACGAGGTCAGGTCACACGTTAGTACCTCGTTGTATCCACATAATATCATATTTACATATATACATACATATATTCATTAAGAACAAGGCAGTGATAAGATTTTTGTTTAATTTTATTATTTTTTTTTTTCTTTACTATGAATCGTATTTTTTTTATATATATAGGTATACCTTATATTTAACACAACATTCTGTTCAATAATTAATCTTAACAACAAATAAAAACATACTATCTAACTTTTCAAGTATAGACGCTTATTTATATATAAAAATATTAAATATTGTACGTAAATTAACCTTGAAATAGTGACATCATAAGCAACAGAGACTGCTGGAACTATAAATTAAGGAAAAAAACCTCTTGAAATCAATTAAAATGCACTGACCTATGGTAAAGATGTAATTTAGATAAACAGTTGAGCAGTGGTCGGCAGTTCGATTTCCATTTGGTGCAAAATGATGAGATACCTCAAGTAATCGGCGGAAAATGGAAGTGAAGTAGAAATAGAAGTTCTCTCTGACTTTCTGCTATGTGCACGATTTAACGAGTAGCTTAAAAGTATTTTATATAGCTATGTATTTCTTTAAATGTTGTTCACGAATTTTAATTAATTTTCATTTATTTTCTTTCATTTTTTATATAGAAATATTGATCCTATCTCCCAAACATTGCATGCTGAACGGCGGAACACAACGCCGCGCCTTCCCTACCAGCCCAATATAACAAAAATAACTTTTCCCAACCAAATGTTCTAAGTTATTTTAAAAATCCTAAATCTTTTACATAATTTAGTTAGAGGTTACTCAGAAGACCATAAAGGTCATGTCTCAGTTAATGATGATCGTAATAGCATTATATATATATATATATATATATATATATATATATATATATATATATATATATATATATATATATATATATATATATATATATATATATATATATATATAAGTATGTATGTATGTATATATGCATTGAGGAAAAATAACTTGCATAATAATATGTTATTAAACAAAACCGCTGTAAGCTAAATAATTGATAATACAAATGAATGTGACTGTGATGATTGAAACGCAATATTAGCGGATTCAGTTCTATTTTAGGGTTACAGTTTATTTATATAAGACGGCGGCCTGTAGTGGCGCTGGACTACAAGCGTGTGACTTTCAACGGTACAGGTTGTGGGTTCGATCCCTACTCGAGGAACTGAAATATTTGATATTTCCAATTTAAGTATTTACAGTTTTCATTTCATCGTTCTGGTAACAAGACAAAGCGCGACGTTGAGTTCCGCCACTCAACACGCAATGCCTCAAATTTGGCAGAAAATGGGCAAAGGAACGGAGTGTCTTAACACTGGGTTCCCAAGTTCCCTCTGCCTACCCTGCCATGTGCGGGATACAGCGTGAAGCTGAGTGAGTGATGAACAGTTGGTTTGGTTGAACGTACTGATCTCAGGAACTACTTCGGATTGTATATTAATATTTGAAGCTTGAGGCAATGCGAAATTTGAAAATTAAATATTTGATATTTGTATTTATCTCTGCTCTGGTAAAAATGGCCCAGGGTGAGTTCCGCTTAACAAAACCACAATGCGCAAAGTGGGGAACGGAACGGAGTATCCTAGCGTTAGGTTCCCAAGTTCCCTCTGCATACCCTCCAATATACGGGAGGGATTCAGCGTGAAGCTGAAAAATAAAGCTATGCTACATGGTTATCGGTGTACACATATTTGTATGAAAAATACAAACATTTACGCTCTAACGAATGATATATGCAATGGGCGTCATATTATCAATTGAACCACACCTTTTATTTATTTATTGATTTTTTTTTTCATTGTGCAACCACACTTATTACAGGGCATGCGGAGGGGACATGAAATAAGTACCCATTAAGACAAAGGAAGTTAAAAAAATCATCACAGATCTTCAAGTTATAAATCAAAAAAAAAAAAAAAAAAGAAAACGATAAATCCATAAGTCTAAAAAATAAACAGATAACAAAGCGAAAATTAAATAAAAAAAAATAAAATCAAAAGAAGTAACGTCAAATTTGACAGCAAACTAATTTGGTACACTACGCGTTATGTCACGCTCAAATGTATAATAGGATTGTTGCTCAATTGTTAAACTAGATAATCTAGATATAACCGGCTGGTGCTTGCACTTTTTGACCATTTTTCAACGACCGTATCCTCATTAAGGCGTTTCGTATCATTTTTCACATTTGTCAGTTCAAAGTAAGGAATCTCCTAAGCTGTCAGTCGGATCGGCTTCTGTTTTACGCAGTATTTTTATTCTTTATTTTTATTTATTTCAAATTATTTTCTAAATTATATAGAAATCACAGTATATGCGCAATTTAACGCCGCAGACCTTACTAAGCCTTTATAAGAAAGACAATTAGAACTATTCTGACAAAAAAAAGTGCACTCAAAAATGATTACTTCTTTTTAGTAAAGTACATGCATCTTTTAAAATGCTGTTTCGATTTTCACCAAACATACACAAGAAAATACACAATGAACAAAGCTTTACAACAGACAGCACAAACATATACAACACCTCCTTTTGCATCGGTGGATAAAAAAATATGAGTTAATTTTGGCAAAATACTACGCTTAAAAGGGTCAAAGAACTCCAGCATAAAACATTTATTCCTAACAAACATCCAGTGAAATTGAATGATACGGTACAGTAGCGGAATAAGAAATACATAAGCTACCTTCCACTCAAGGACACTGAAGGTTGTTGTCGAAAGACTATCGATTTGGAGAATATTTGCAAAAGAGCACCACCGAGTGGAGAAACACTGTATCGTCTTGGCGCAGTGGCACAAGCGTGTGACTGTAAGCGACAGGTTGTGGGTTCGATCTTAACTCGGGGAAAAAAAATATTTCTATTTTCAAATTAAACAATTTAATGTTTTCATTTCTTCGCTCTCGGTAACAAGGCGACGCGCGTCGTTGAGTTCCGCCACTTAACACTGATCGGACTGATCGGATTTATATGAAACTAAAAAACTAAATAAAAAGCGGGCGAAGCCGCGTCTGTGTCGCTAGTACTTTATAAAAACTATGCTATATATGTAGCTAATCTTCCCGCGAATTTGTATCGATTCTACATTAGCCACTGCACCACTCCACGAATACAATCAAAAGAAAATAAACATTAAAAACGAATATTTGTTGTTAACAATTTAATTATTATATAATAAAATTTGCTATAAGAAATAAAAATGGAAGCAAATTCCATATATTTATTTTGTAAGTGAATTTTAAGAAAAGCTGCACTTTTAAAAAATAATAGATTCACCGAGGTTAATTTTTAAAAGGCTATTATGGCGCAACGATCCTGTCTCTGTAAGCTAATGGTTGTGAATTCAATACCCACTTGGTAAATAAATCATTTCCTCGCTCTGGCAGCGTTAAGTACCGCCCATTCAAATATCCGGACGAGGTCGTAGCTAAAACTTGATCTTCAGACTATATATTTATATATACCCTAAAACAAATTTGAAGCCGATACTAGTGTGATAATAACATAATTTAACATTAAACTCGAGGCGGATGACACCGCGCATATTCGACGCACTATCAGTACCAATTGATAAGAAATATAATTGTCGTGCAAAATCACTTGCCTCCTAAATTGATAACACGAATGTGACAAGTGATAAGAAATATAAAAAAAATATGTATATATATATATATATATATATATATATATATATATATATATATATATATATATATATATATATATATATATATATATATATATATATAAATATATATATATATATATATATATATATATATATATATATATATATATATATATATATATATATATATATATATATATATGTATATATATATAAGTACCAATAATTTATTTTCTTATTTCGGTAAGCGTAGATAAAGTTGTGACAAATAGTTATGATCTACATTTCGTCTATTTAAAACTAGCTTCAATTTTCGCTTCGCTCTCACATCAAACGGAAGTAAATAAGAACTTCCTGTAACTCTACTCTCACTGGGTTCCTTGGTTCCCTCTACTTACATATGTACAGAATGCAATAGTTCCTAAATATAAGTAAGTAGCGCTAAGTATTTTTGAGCACCCAATCAAATAAGATATCCAAAACGGATATATATTCCTACACCAAGAGCTAACAAACATATTTTTATAAAAATAAATTGACTGACAAATAATATGATAGCTTAAAATTAAACCACGAAAAGAACCACCTGCTTAGTACATTATGCATTATTGACTAGCAGCGTGACGTTATTTACTAAATATAGCAAGATAGGCAAAGGCAGAGAGATATCCACTTGCCGTAATTTAACGCCGCGTTTAGACCAGTGGTGCGGAATAAAGAAAATAATTTCAATATAAAAGTTCCCCCGAAAGGACTTTGAATCTATAACCATCTATTTTATAGTCACGAACTGTACCACTGACTGTAAATAATAACTAAAAATATTTAACTCTTTAATTACTATCTACAATAAGCTCTTATCAGAATGTACTTATACCTCTGAAATGTAGATCAACTTAAGTAATCATAAATGTAATAGTTTTAAATTAAAATTTCATTTCCCCGATTGACAAAGTACGGCGTTAGGTTACGCTATATAATACTATAGATGCAGAGGAAGCTAAAAACTGGTAAGATTTCATCAAAAAACTACATCGTTTGAAACGTTCTCGGATGATCCTCGTAAATTCTAGTTCGATCGAGAAACGGTTTCACAAGTAGCGTTGTAGCTGAGTGGGTGTTCCCAATTAATATTTTCTTCAGTCATCTGTTAGTGATATAATATGAATATACTTATATATACAATGTTATTTACAATACCTAATTGACGACCCTTTTCAATAGATTTATTTTTGGTCTTATAAAAGAAAATCTCTTCGAGAAAATCCGCAAGCATTGAAAAATATTACATGTCCTTCGAGAGAACTTCGGACCGTTAATATTATTCAGATTGTTCACGTGAATATATATACAAATAGAAAGAGACCAACTAACTTTTAGTCCAAACCAAGAATCAAACCTGAACCCACACTAACCGGAAAAGGTAAACCACTTTTACAAAGAAACTCATTAAGGAAAAGTCACGTACTAACTATAAATTGTTTTTTCCTTTTAAATCATAACTTGAGTTACCTCATAATAATTACTATTCCGCATGAGAATATTTCAAGTTTTTGGCACCGCGATTTATATCAGGTGTCCCACAAGGCTGTTACTTGGGGGCACTTTTTCATTGACGTGTCAAAGAGATTGTCCGTAATGTATTAAACTTTTCGTTTTAATTTTTTTGCTGAAAAAAATCACTTACTTTCCTTTACACAGTGTTTTAAACTGTATTTAGTTATTGGATTTGTATTATTATTATGGAGATTTAAAAAGGTATTTGAAATACCTATCCATCGATCAATACATAAAATTAGCATTAGTAGATTTACATTTTATTTTATTTATAAGTAAAACTTGCTCAATATGATAAGAATTAAGTATTTCCGTCGGTCTTGTTTATCTAAATTATGTTTTAAATCAAAATTGCATTTTCATTTTCACTCTGTACTAATCTATTTAATAATTCAAGAAATTAACGCAACTGTCGACGCAAAGAACGCTTAAAGTAGTCTATAGCTTGAAACCCTGTCACCGCTATCTGATAAGATCAAACATATCTATGAAAAATGTGTTCTTGGTTTATTTTAGTAGTTCAATGCAACGTGTAGAAAACTCCATAGAAAAATAATCACTGAAAATTTATATATTAAAGATATTTATATATATAATATATTTAGTAGTAATGTTTACGTTGTTCTTCAGAATGTCAGTAGCACATTGAAATATTCAAGTAGCGGAAGGCAAGCTAAATATATCTAAATCGGTGTCGAGTCGAAACTCTGAACGATTCGGAGGATTATTTACGATCGTCCAGCGGCCGCTCCGTCTATTGTATCGAAAATTCAGCTACTTCAGCTGAAGGTTATTGAGTTCCAAAAAAAATTTGGGGATCTAAGGTCGACTATCGATCCAAGATTGCTGGAAGTCGCACCACGGCGCCGACTCGTTCCGCATATTAACGCTGATCACCCAAATCTTGGCGTAAGATCGATCTTGGCGAAACCTAAAAGTTCGATAGAACCCCGCGGCTGTCCCTACATCCATACACAGCAGCTATACTCATAGAACTATAGAGATGGTCCTATAGAGTGACTGCGGCAAAATTTAAATGTTAGCGGAACTTTGTTAAACTTACCGTTTCCGTTTATAAGGGGGTATTCGTCGTCGTGCCGGCCTATGTACGTCTTCAGCGGGGTGTCCGTGAGGGAGGGCGACGATCGGTCCCTGTCGCTCATAATAGTCACTTAATAACACTTGGTATTCGATAAGGAGACGGGGTGACGCCGGCCCCGCGCACTGACGACCTACGGCCCGCGGCTCGCGCGGCGAAATAATGGGCCAAAAAGCAACTTCTTGTATAATCAATTCGTCGCTATTGCGCTTTACGTGTGACGGCATCTGTGCTGTCGATCTGGTACTTTTGGGTTGTATGTAGATGGCGTTGAGGGTGTTTGGATTTTGTATTGGAATCAAGATGATGAGAGATGTCAGGTGTATATTAAATTTTGTAGCTCTAAGAGCCTTTTTGGGCCTTTTTGTGCTCCATTTCATATTAAATATTTCTTTTGTAATAAAAAAAAGTATCTTAAAATTTACATAAAAAATAAATATGACATCAATGTTTAATAAAAGGTTTTAATTTTTATTTGTCTCATTCTTGCTATTTCCCGCATTCTTATGAGAGACGGAAATTAATGTATCGTTTTAGCTGCATTTTGTATGCCGCCGGTACTTGCCGAGTATTATAATAGATAACTAAGAACTTACAATATCAACAAAGGAAAGTATAATAAAATATAAAATATACGAAAAGTGAATATTTTTACGTATTTCATAGAAAAATCATTACGTATATTTGAGTGCACCACAAAACACCCACAAACTTAAGTATGTCAACTTTTATAACTTAAACCTCTCGTTGGCCTAAAATTCTGAAATTAGTGCGAAACCTTTAGTGGTTCAGTCTGACTCACACTTTTTTCTATACTGTTTCAGTTTTCATTGTTATTTTTAGAGAAAAAAATTTAAAAGCGCCATCTATTACAAAATTTTTAAAGCTTTATCGTTCTCTATACAAGAAAATTTAATTCTGTTGAATATTTTAATTAAAATTCAATATTATGCGTAATTCTCATAATAACATGTTAATTACTATCTTCATGGTAATAATTAACATATAGTTTTTTTATTTTATTAATATTTTTTGAGTAGTTTCCGGAAATAAAAAATACAATATATTTAAAAAGCATCGTAAATTTTGTCAGTTGGATTTTTTTTAACTTAACTTAGCTTCACGTTATATTCATAGCGGGGTAGGCAGAGAGAACGGAGTGCCAAATTCTACGGTCTCGGCATACCTCTTTCGGATCGTCCACCGTCATGAACCTCTTCATACATACCCTCCAGGGGGTCCTCATGCTTTTTACGTGACCTTCCTCCAGTATCGTCGATACTATGTTTTAGAAGGTTAACCGAGGTGTCCCCCTCCCTGTCAACCACTCACTTTTCCTTTATAAATCTTTTTTACCATTTTTTCTTCATTCATTCGCTCGACGTGCCCAAACCACCTGAGCACGTTCTTCTTCATTCTCACCGTGACATCCACGCTAGTAACTACCATTCTGTGTATCTCTTCATTGGGTATGCGATCAGCTAAACTGACTCCGCATATCCGATGATGAGATATATTTTTTTAATAAATTAATAAAAATTCCGTTTGAAATTGGGCATCGAATGCAAAACAGTGGTGTACTCAGTCTAATACTTCCCGACCGATTCGAGTTGCCGGCACATCAAAAATTATTTACAATTACATTTTTTTTTATTATAAATCTTGTTTGTGTGAACTCGATAATCTCAGGAACTACTTACTGGTTTTGTCAATTTTTCTAAAATAACTTAAAAATAATAGCGGAAAAATGAAAAGTGAGTCTTAACAGTAGGTTCCTAAGTTCCCTCTGCATACCCTGCCCTGTGCAAGATACAGCGTGAAGCTGAGAATAAACTTATTATATTAATAGTCTGTATCATCTGTACCTACAAGTTTACTTTATGCCAATTAAAATTGCCATATTTTGACAGTTGTCAAATTCGGTACTTTAAATGTTTCTTAGCTATACCTCGAACCTGATACATTGGCAAAACTACACATAAAATACCCAGCTTTAGCTCGTTACCAAAACAAGGAAACGATGATATTAAATTTTGTTTTCTCTGGAAGAGATCGACCCCGCAACCCGTAACCTTTACAGTCGCACGCTCCGGCCGGCCTTAAAATAACATACTAATTTAAAAATAATAAAATCTTTCTATAATTTTTTAAGCAATTTATTATAGGTACTGTTATAGCAATAACGGAGTACTTCAATTGCGGTGCACTACTGTCGGATATGAACCTGTTCCATTCGCCTTCGAGGCCGGGGTCCACAGCATCTGGAGGGAATGTTATTGGAAAGGCGGTCGTAACTGAATGCCGCTGACTGAGAAATGCTTTAATTTCTCGTTCCGCTACACTTGTTTTTGTCGTAGTGGTTGTTTCTGAAATTATATAAACTTTCATGAGTAGGTATATTATTTAGTCTCAGCTTCACGCTTCACTCGTACAAGAAGCCCGTTTCATCTCTTCACTTTCCGCCAAATTTGAGGCATTACGTAAATTGGCTTAACTCAACGCCGCGCTTTGCTCTATTACAAGTGACTAAAAATTTTAAATATCACTTTTTCGAAATGTAAATAATTTGGCTTGACGCCTGACGTGGGGCAGGGGCTCAATGGTAAGCTACAGGTAGTGGGTTCGATTCCCCACCAGTGGAGAAAATTTTATATTTTTATTTTCTTGCTTTGGAGACGAGGCTATGGCAATGGAAGTCTTTGGAGTGGAAGTTGAGTCCTCAACTCAATACACGATGACTCCAGAAGTCAACGAAAAGTGGGGAACCCAGTAGTGGGGGTCCCAGTATCTCTCCAAGTGCCTCATGCTGATGCTTAAAGCTAATAAAAATATCTTTTCTCGACAAAAGGACTATCCAACCGAAATTATTTTTCAAGTCGAATCAGTAGTTGCTGAGATTAGCGAGTTCAACCAAAAAGAAAACACAAAAGAAAACGATTATATTAGGAGGTACAATAAAAACATATAAAAATAGATATTGAACTAATAACTATTTAAACAAATTACGTTACAGGGAACAAACGCTTGCACATCTCGAGTAAATAAGTACTAATTTTAAAAACGTATAAAAATTAGAACGTAGCAGGAATTGAACCCGTGCCCCATGGAAACCATATAAGCATTCTGACCAAGTAAGTTATACTTTCTTGTCAGGCTATGCGAAATTCTATTACGCTTGTTACAACGTATGTTGCTAACATCTCAATAGTGAGAGGGAGAGTAAAGAAAGGGGGAGATGGCAATTCAATCTAACAGAGTGAGAAAAAAAATTTATAACCCCCACCCCCCTTTCCCCCGTCGACCCCCACTATCGACTCCAACACCACAAAAACATGTGCACAAACAAAAAGTAAAACCAAATCTTCATAATAAATAATTATAATTAAAACATACAGTATGAACATAACATTTTAAAAGAACAACAAAAAATGATAATAAAAGAAATAATTAAACACTATATTAATATCAAAGCACGTCCCACCGTTATCAAGTAGCGTTACATCAATATAATCACAGATCATCTCATCCCAATTATCTGTTAAATCTTGGATGCTGCGAGCTCCAGAGACCAGCTTGTGTCTCATCAGCTTCTTGGCCTTGGCTACTCGGTCTACTGAATCTTCGAACACTTCTCTTGCACGCAATTGTACTTTATCGTTTGGCTCAACCACGATCATTGTTTGCATTTTTTGTGTCACTTGCATCAGAACTGGTGGTTTTGTAGTCCATGAGGAGTTTCTGACGCTGTCCTTCTTTTGGGCCTTCAATATGGATAACCTGGACTTCTCCGCTAACGACATATTAGAATTTTTATTTTTTGATTCTTCAGTTGTAGTTGCAGTTGTTTGTACATTTTTCATTGTTTCTTCAGATTTAGGTGCTATATTGGCACGACGGTAGCTAGTAACAATATCTTCGGGCCGAATCTCGCTCGATGCCTCCGTTGAAGTATTTTCCACTGAATATAAACTCACTATTAGATTTTTTCACACGAAAGAAGGGAACACTAAAAAAATATTTCAATTCCCGAAAAAGCGAAAACATTTATCAAATTTCCAATCTGTACTTAAAATGAATGTAGATAAAGACTTTTACATTTACCTGTGGTCCGGCGTAATAATTCAGGGAGTTTATGTTTGAGATTTTTGACTCTTTTCATATCAAAATATTCATCATCTTCTGTATATTTTTTCAAATTGTACTGCCTCATATCCGGCATGGGCGCTCGGACTTTAGCTATGCTCCCTATCCGTGGTCCATCAACACGACTTTCCAAATTTTCTTCATCAATTTTCTTTTCTAAATCTTCATCAGATTCTATACTCTCTAGCCGTTCTCGATTTAGGGTCCTATCTCTGGCCTTTCTCCTAATTATTTTTTGTGTCGTATACTTGAAGTCAAAATCAGATTCAACTTCAATGTCATCCTTCTGTTTCTTTTGATAGTCATTATTTACATCTATATCATCATACTGTCGTTCGTAATTGCTAAATCTCTTATTTTCACCTGCAATACGTTGTTTGCTCTTCGGTCGATGTTTTTGTAAACGACGATTCGATCTATATTTGGGCATTAAACTATCATTTGGATTTAAATTAACTCGGACATCACTAAATTTCGGTGTTTTCTTTCTACTGCTTCGCTTACGCCAAGATTCCCCCACAGCTACAGTTGTATCTATCCTATCTGAGAATAAAAATATAATATATTATTATTCTTGTACCATTGAGTAGTATCTATAGTTAAATAATTTCTATCGACCTTGTAATTCGTCTTCATATCTATAATCCAATGATGGCGCAGCATCCGGTGAATGGTCTTTGTAATCATCTAATATAGGCACTCCTTCTGAATTATCATATTCTATATTGTATTGTGGCATTTTGACTCCCGAGTAATCTCCATATCGTGCAGCCCCAACAGAAATAAAGCATACAACGCCTATAAGCCAGTTCATATTATTTCTTCTTAAAATGTACTATTTAACCGTTAAAATCTTACGGTTATGTAAAAATAGCGAAATTAACAACATAATTCAAAACTGTGACTACGAATTTGACATTAAAATGTTTAATTACTTTAGTAAAAGCAGGTGCTACCTGTTTAGTTACAGTTGTTTTTAAATTTCTTTGTGCCAGTACCCGCAGTAGAATATCTTATATCGTTTATGTATGGTAGGGTTACACGACAAAAAAAAATGTAGAATTTACATTTAAAAAAAATGTAAAAACAATTACTTCTCATAAATTAATTAAATAAAGATAATAAATTAATAATATTCGTAATTAAAACAATAATGTCTGGTTGAATACAAGAAATCACCTGTCAATGTCCAATTCTTATTAGAAAAATATAGGTTTCTGACATCTTATTTTGAGTAATTTTAGAAAAATGTTATAGAAAAATTACCAATATTTTTATTAACGTACATAAAAATTCCCTTATACTTAAAATGGATTGACAAAGATAATGGTTGGAGACAAAACAAAAGGAAAAGAGTGTGATAATGAAAAGGAACCCACATGGGAATGTCCCCCTATTAAAAATATAACCCATCCCTTGGTAAATATTGTGGCATACACATATATTATCTACAACTTTATTTATGAACTTTAGTAGGTTAAAAACGTCTATGAGCATCGGATATTATGCCAAATGACCTTTTTAATTATTAAAATGTTTTATGTACAACATAATTATTCAATAATATAATAATGTTGTCCATTTATTCTAATAAAGTTAAGGTTAATTATGTAAAATATTGCGATTCTTACTTTACCCTTTTATATATTTTTGTAGGTAATATTTGAAATTACCAGGAATTAATTAATTAAATTAATCTCCAGGACCATTGGACTAATTTAAATTATATTGTTATATATTAGCAGATTTTCTAGGTAGGTACTAAGTATATAAATATTTCAGCGGTACTACGAATTTAGCCCCGAAGAAATTAAAGCTCTAGAAGAATGTGACAAAGAAAGTTTTTACCAGCGTTGTTTACCCTTCAGCACGCTATTCGGGACACTTACGTATCTAGGAGTAAAACATGGTGAGACATTTTGTATTTGTTATTTAATATACGTTTAATACATTAGACTAAGGTAAGGTAATATTGTAATACAATAATTTAAGAAAGGATGATGAATTATTCATTACATTCACCGTATTCTTCTTCGAGAACATACCTTCAATGATTAAGCTAAGTAATTTTCTACTTCACTTATCTTCTATATCAATTGTAATAGTTATATTTTCTGGATAGAGCAAAAGAACTTAGTATTTTTTTACTGCGTTTGCAATGACAAAGACTATAAAAGGTATGTGTAGTCAATATTATTTAAATTCAGTAAAAGTTCTAATATTTTGCCTTACAAATATTATCGTTAATGTTAGATTGTATTTAATGTTAGACTGTACTTGGTAGGGACGCCGTAAAAACTTCATAGAAGTAAGAAAAAAGTTTTATTTATTTAAAAAAAAAATGTTTATTCATATTTTTTGTTTTTATTTTTTAAAGACGTCCCCTCCCAAGTTCTTACTTCTGTGAATGTCTTTTTTTAGGCTTTTTGAACCGGAGTCCACATTTTGGTGTGTTCCCTAAAGTAATACTGGCGGCTCTGGTCGGGCACTTGTATGGACGCTTATCATATATACCGGATTGTGAACGTAAACTTCGTCGCCTTCCTAATAACAGTTACCTCGGCGGCGTTATGAGGAAATATCACTTCGAAAATAATCCACCAAAAAATCCTAAAGGCCGCTGATTTTCTTTTTTTAATAAATTATTCATTGAAAATATTAATTTTTATTTCTTATATCAATTGTTTTATATTTATTTTAATTTTCAATATTTTTTAAATATGAATTGAAAAGTTAAATAAAACTTTTTACTTATTAAAAATAATATATTCTATAGACTTAATTGAGTAGTATCTGTTCCGAAGAGAAAGTGCACTCGAGCTGTCAAATACAAAATCCTAAATGTCATAACTGTCAGATACGATAACTAAAATTTCACCTTATCTTTGCAATTTGCATATTTTGCATCAAATTTAAAAGCTTTCAAGACATATTAAACATACATTTAAAATAAATATTAATATATTATGGGCGATGCAAATATATATGGACACGGCGAAACACCAGTCGGTCCTCAGTCACCGGTAAGGTTATGTTACTGCATTTTTAAAACTAGGTCTAGCCTAAAGAATGGAGTTTCTAAGTATTTTTTATTCAGACGCCGTACACCAAATTCTCACAAGATGAGCTTCGGGTTCTCCAGGAATGTAATACAGAAAGTTTCTTACAACGATCGTTGCCTCTTGGAACTGCGTTTGGTCTTAGCGCCTTTTTTGGCATCCAAAAAGGTCTGTTTATACACATTTATATATTAAAGTTATATTATATTCAAATTAATTTAAGGTATTTTAATTTTGCTCGCACTTTTATTTTCTTTTATTGTTTTTATTATTATTTTTTAAAAATATATGTGTTGATATTTGTTTATTTACTTTTTATTTCCAGTATAGCTACAATACACATTTTTTTTTTTATTTTTAATGTAGGAACTAATTCCTAGTAATGATTTTGTGTTATATGACACATGCTTAATGCAATAACCTATTTAGATTAATATGTTAAAAACGAAAACCTGCTTACTTCACCTTCAGTAAGTGAAGATATATTTCAAAAATAAAATAAATTTGAAATACTCTCAGCTTCACACTATCCTGCACATGGCAGGGTAGGCAGAGGGAACTTGGGAACTTAGTGTTAAGACACTGCATTCCACTACTGTTCTTTTCTACTTTCATTCTACTTTCTGCCGAATTGAGGCATTACATGTTGAAAACTGGAACTCAACGCCGCATTTTGCCTTGTTACCGGAGCAAAGAAATAGAAACATTAAGTATTTAATTGGAAAATATTAAATATTTAATTTCCTTGTAGGAATCAAACCCCCAAGCTATCTTTCACAGTCACATGCTTATGCCGTTGTGCCGTGATAGGCCTTATAGTTGAAATAAATTATTATTAATATTTAAAATGTTAATGTTTCCAATTTATTATTTAGTTTTGAAATAATTACAATTCATTGTGTAATTATTATGTACATTAGAATTTATAAAATCTTATGCATATCTTTACTTCAATAAATATTGCTACCCATTTACTTAAAATTATATATATATATATATATATATATATATATATATGTATATGTATATGTATATGTATATGTATATGTATATGTATATGTATATGTATATGTATATGTATATGTATATGTATATGTATATGTATATGTATATGTATATGTATATGTATATGTATATGTATATGTATATGTATATGTATATGTATATGTATATGTATATGTATATGTATATGTATATGTATATGTATATGTATATGTATATGTATATGTATATGTATATGTATATGTATATGTATATGTATATGTATATGTATATGTATATGTATATGTATATGTATATGTATATGTATATGTATATGTATATGTATATGTATATGTATATGTATATGTATATGTATATGTATATGTATATGTATATGTATATGTATATGTATATGTATATGTATATGTATATGTATATGTATATGTATATGTATATGTATATGTATATGTATATGTATATGTATATGTATATGTATATGTATATGTATATGTATATGTATATGTATATGTATATGTATATGTATATGTATATGTATATGTATATGTATATGTATATATATATATATATATATATATATATATATATATATATATATATATATATATATATATATATATATATATATATATATATATCTCATCTTGCAAATGGTTTGTTGTATAAAATTCTAATAAGCAGTTTAATACATGGGGAATCATTTTTTGAGTATGTGGAAGCAAAAGGGGATTTTAAAAAGTAAAAATTTGGTATATAACAGAGAAGGCACAGATATATAGTATTAAGGCATTACATTTTTCACTTTTAAACTGATTTTGCAATTTTTCTCTTTCTTCCAGGTCACCTAAAACCTAATCCTAGATTTGGTGCCATACCTAAGGTTACTTTGGCTGTGATCGTAGGCTATTTTGTAGGTAAACTGTCGTATCAACAAGCTTGTGCGGAAAAACTGATGGCGTTACCCGATAGCTATATAGGGCAGCTACTGAGGGAGAAGAAGGAAGGGAGGTCAGGGTAAGATACCTATGTCTCTTAATTATATTTTTTTTTACAGATTTTGTTTTGTTTTAGTGTTGTAGATGTCTTTTTTTTAATATTTTTGGTACAAGTAAGGTTGTTAATAATAATCTTTATAAAAAGGTCTCGTGGACCTCACTTGAGACAATGAAATATTTAACATTTTCATTTCTTCCCTCTGGTATTAAGGCCAATTGCTGCGTTTATTTCTGCCACTCAATACACAATGTCTCAAATTTGGCAGAAAGTTGGGTATCATAATAGGGATAGATTGTCACTGGGTTCCCATGTTCCCCCTGACTACCCTGTTCTGAACTTAATTCATGTGTGAAGCTGAAAATAAATATATATTTTAAATGTTTATTCTCATATGATTTAATTTTATTTTTATTTATTGTGGGGGCTGAAAGTATCTTAATTGACAGGAATTCTCCCAACACAAGGTTCCCAAGTTTCCTTTGCATATTACTTGTTCTTGTGAAGCAAAAAGAAAAGAAAAACAATATATGTTAATGTTTTTTCTTAGTGTTTTTCCACACTTAGGAAAGAAAAGAATGAATGGTTTACTTGGTCAAAGCACTAAAATCAAAATTTTTATAGGCATTTAAATTTAAATTTTGTATTTTCTTTCCTACGTGTAATAAGTATATAAGAATTTCGGTGTAGCTCGTTAAGAACGAATGATTTAGTTGGTCAGTACGCTTAGGCGGTTTCCAAGAGGCGCGGGTTCAAATCCTGCTATGTTGAAAATTTGTATAAACTGTTAAATTCAATTTATTAAGTATTTTACATATAAATGATCTAATGTACTTGTATATCAGTAAAACACAGTTCCCTCCGAGTCGTACACCGACAATGTATGGCGTGACATCCGAGGACGTCTACTCGGACGCGGGCCCGGGCAATTCCCTCGACCTGGACACGGACAGACCGCTGTTCAATGACGACTCGTTCAGGCCTGGCAGTGATAGTGGTGAGATTTTGACGGATTTTGATGAATTTTGGAAGATTTTTATATGATTTTTGATTTGGATTTTCGTGGATTTTGAGATTTTTCTATTTTAATTTGTTTTCTGTTCGATATATTTTAAACAACAGTTGTAGTGAATAATGATAAAAATAACTGACTGTTAATGATGGTTGCGGGTTCGATTCCAATTAGAGACAATTAAATATTTGCATTTTCCCTTCTCTGGAGTACAGCACGTGATGTTAAGTTACGTCACCGTTACGGTGATGTTTCGATAATTAAACTGCTTCTGTCTCTGTCATAGGCTAAGGTTTTAGGTTGAAACTAAAAAAAAAAACCTATTAAATAATCTAATATGTTATTTCTGTTTTAAAATAAATATTTAACTAATCATTTATGATTTATTATTAGGTATTATGATTTCGTTGTATATTTATGTTCTTTTCCTTGCTCTCTAGTAACGAAACAAGCCGCGCGGTGTTTAGTTACGCCGGTTGTAGTTTCATAACACTAGTTTCTCGCTATCCTGCCACATGCGGGATAGAGCGTGTTATATTTATTGTTTTTTTTTTTTTAATTTCAGGTCCCATACCCGGCACTCCGGATGTTGTGCCATCAAGGCCGTCTCTCTCATATGAAGAGCTGAGACGTAAAAACCGTGGTGAATATACTGATGCCAGAAAAGATCCTTATAGGTATTTATTTTATATTATTGTTTATATATATATATATATATATATATATATATATATATATATATATATATATATATATATATATATATATATATATATATATATATATATATATCGCGCACGAGGCAGGGTAGGCAGAGGGAACCCGGGAACCTAGTGTCAAGATACTCCGTTCCACTTCCGTTCCCCACTTTCCGCCGAATTTGAGGCATTGCGTGTTGAGTGGCGGAAGTGCGGCGTTTAGTGTAGTGCTTAAAATACAATAGAACTGATTTAGTGGAAAGTGGAGAACGGATTAATAGAGACGTAGTGTGTTCCCATCACTTCCCACTGCTGTTGCAAAAACTGTTAAAAAATATATATAGAATAAAAAATAGTAAATAATAAATAATATGGTATAAAATTAATAGTAAGAAAAATTATAATTCCTTCAAATCTATAGTATATGTAGATGTCTAAAAACAGTGGATGTTAAAATACTAAAAGTCATTCCTGCGCGTAATTATGACAAGCAGCGTCGTTCAACTCCGCTGCTTGACACAGCTCCGCTACACAAAGTCGTACGAGAGATATTCGGATAAAGGTATATCTGTTAACCTTATATTTTAGAATTAATGAGTAACTAATATTGTTTTTTACCCCCAGAGTGGAATCGAACCCACCACCTCCTATAAGCAGACCGAAACCACAACAACAACAACAACCAACAAACAAGTATGGTGACGTGATGGAGTGAAGTCATTATTTAGTACAAAAAAAATGGACACTTTTTACATACAAATTCTATTAAACAGGTAACAAAATACATAGAAATATATACAAAACTTACAGGCACAAAAGATTTTTCTTTAAAAAATTAGATATTTTATTAGAAAAAGAATGTTAATAATAATAAATTTATATGTAGAGTATATTTAGAAATTATATTATTAATAATTAAAAAAAAATAATAATTAAATAATATATTATCTATGTATATATAGATTATCTGTTGAAATAACTTTTCTTTATCATACACAGTTTTTCTATTATATGAAAAGATAAGTATGGCTTTGTTTAATTATTAATAGTAATGTATGAAGTTAATAATTGATGCTCTATTAAGAGGAAAAAGAATGTGTACTTGTGTTGGTTTTATATAAAAAAATACTGTAATATGATATATCCATAAACAAATATATATATATATATATATATATATATATATATATATATATATATATATATATATATATATATATTATATATATATATATATATATATATATATATATATATATATATATATATATATATATATATATATATTATTAAAGAAGTTAATTAAATAATTACATACAATGTTTTTAATCTGTAATGTCTGTTATTTAAATACAGATTAAAAAGAAATATAAAAATGTATGTATCTTTATATACATTTTGATAAAATTGTTATCAAAATAAACCACGGAATATTTTCTTAAAATATTAAAACATAGGCTTGTTTTATAATAACAAAAAACATTTTTTTTATTTATATGTAAATATAATGCACGCGGCGTTGAGTTCTGCCACTCAACACTCAGTGCTTTAAAAATTTGGCGGGGAAAAAAATGGAGACAGATTGTCTGGGTTCACTGGGAACACTGGGTTCCCAGGTGTACACTAAATTGTAAGAAATATATTGTTAACATAAAAAATGTATGATAGTGACCCATAATACTAAAATACTTATAAACAAATAATTGTATAAAACCATACATTGTAAGCAATTTCGTTTTCTTCTTCACGCTGTATCCCTCAGGGAACCTGGGAACCTAGTGTTACGTTATGAATTTGATTACTTCTGTTCCACACTTTCCGTACGTCCAATGCCATTGCGTGTTGAGTGGTGGAACTCAACGCCGCGCTTTGCCTCGTTACCAGAGTGAAATATATATATATGAAGAAGTAATATTTCACTAATATATATAAAAAAGATATATAACATAAAAAAAAAAGCTTTTGCGAATTCCTTTTCTATTATTATTTAAATTTATAAAATTGTTTAGTATAAAAAACATTTTTTTTTTAAATTGTTTTTCTTGCCATAGTAAAAAAACAAATAAAACGAATTAATTGCTACAGCGAAATATTATTATTATATCACATGTGCCTTTAAATGTATTATGTATTGTATATATATAAAAAAAATACTTCAGTACAATACATATATTATATTTTTACATGAAATAAAAAAAAAAAAAAACATTTTTTTTATTATTCAATAGGATTTGTATGAAAGTGTTCGTTGAAAATGCTTTGTTGTTTTTAGGTTAGAATCTTGTAAAAACAAAATGAATAAAATGTATAAGGGATATTTACTTTCTTTTATTTAAATGCCTTTTTTTTTTTTAATTTGCACATGCGATTTGGCAATTATTAATTCCACTTTATGTACCCTATAAAGGGAACCTAGTGGTTTAGATACTCAGTTTTCCACTTTTCGTCCTATTTTCTAGTCGTTGCGCGTTTTGCGGCGTAACTGAACGCCGAACCGAACGCTTTGATATATTTGGGCGAGGAAATAATATTAAGTGTCTTTATTGCCTCGAGTATTTTAATATTAATTAAAAATACCTGTTTAAAAATAAGCTTTTCAAGTTGTTTTTCAATGCTGTATTGTATTTCACAAATTTCCCTTTCATTTCATAGTCATATTAGGTAGGTAGGTTGTATAAAAAATTGCAATCCGCCATCTTGTTGTGGCGGCCATTTTGTAATAACAACAACATTGATTATATGTAATTTCATTTCCATCAGTACTGAAGTTTTTATATAATTATCAATGCAATCTTCTCATAGACGGCTTGATTTTTTTGCAAACCATACATATAAGATAATTTACTTATTTACTTCTAGCGAATTAATGTATATTGGTGAAGGAATTGATTCTGGCAATTGCGATTTTATATATATATATATATATATATATATATATATATATATATATATATATATATATATATATATATATATATATATATATATATATATATATATATATCTATATATATGTATGTATATATGTATATATGTGTATATTGATATATTTATATTGATTTATGGCTTAATTAAGGTCTTGCTTTTGAAACTATCATCTGTTATATTTCTAGAACATATTTTCAAGGAGACAATGCTTATTATTTAAATTGAAATATTTTTAATTTGTCTTTTTCTCAATTTAGTTCATGCATTATTGGATTGTTTATGTTTGCAAAAAATATTAAAAGATGTTACAGGTAATACAAGTATAAAAATTATTTCATGATTAATTGAATATATAAAAAAACAAATATTTTTAAACTATGTCGGATTAAAATGCTTTGAAATAAACTTATTTAAACTTATTTAGCTATAAAATTAGACCATAGACAATAAATGTAAGGAAAGGGTAAAATAATACGCTAATATTTTATTCTACTTTATTTTCACATCGATTGACAATTATACACATAGTTGGTACACGGTATATGTTCACTAAAATCTACGCACACCAAGATTTAAATGGATTAAAAATAGATATTTATATCTTGTTAATCCAGTCGACAATCTCCTCTAGATCTGAGGCGTCCGAATCATCAGTGAGAATGGGGCCAGAAGCAAATTCCACCTTGAAGGGGCAGGTGTCGAAGTGGAAAGGATCCATGGGGACGTTGAATCTGTATATTCCAAAGTCTCTCTCTGATACGGTGTATCTCTCGTTATTCTCAGAAAAATACAACTTGTATATGTCGATATGCTTCTCCAGGAATCTTTCGATGCTATCCAAGTCGACCACTGGAAAAACATCACGTCTGTTGCAAAATATCAAAAGAGGAATATTATTAGTTTGCATGATGGGGTCGTTCAGGATATTGAAAAGATGTTGGACTACTTGGTATCTTTGTTGGTATATGGTCATTAAATCAATGACAAAGATGATGCCTTTGGTGTATTGTTTGTAGTAGTTGAAGTACGTGTGTTTGAGCCGAATATGACCAGGGATGTCGACAATTATCCATCGGTTGCCCATACAGAAGTATCTATCGATTGATTCGTTGGGGTAGGTGCCTGGTTTCCGGTACTTGGAATAGGCCAGGTGTCCAAATATAGTGGACTTCCCAGCCCGATTTGCGCCCAGGAGCAGAATAGGGTGCCGTTTTGAATGACAGACCCTGATGTAAACGGCGACGTATAAGATGTATGATATTATCACTGTGGCCGCGAATGAGATGAAATATGGGTTACAAATAAAATCTTCCTTTTGTTTTTCTGTTTCGGACGGTTTGTCAGCTACATCGACTGTTCCCACCTCCATGATTGTTTTGGTATTCTCTTTAATTAGGAGTCTTCACTGTAGTTGAGTTTCTCAGCAGTATGAATGTTGTCAATGATGCGTCCAATTCGGGAGGCAGCCAGGAAACGACTGGTCCTGGAAGCTTGGCTCGATTGATCGCTTGTATTTTTTTTAAAACAAGAGCGTGTCGTCCCGCGCTTTATTTGGTTGTACCTGTTGCATACTTTATCGATATTATTTATTATCTGCATTGACAAGAAGTTCCAGTCTTTTTTATAAATATTGAAGTATGTGATGTAAATATAAGGTTAAAAACACTTTTCAAAGAATATTTGACCGTAAAATATTAAACTAAATTATATTTCACAACATATAGAACACTTTTGTTATAAGTTTGCAAATTTAAAAAGTTCCCTTGAAACTGGGGCCATTATGAAAAAACGCTATATTTTTTCACGGAATTCATTCCCGAAATAATTTACACGTTAAAATTAAAATTTCTCATAAATAAATCGTGAATAACCGAATTCGGACGTAACTAGTCGATTATTCTGGCCGGTTTTAAACTGCATGCGCGGCGTATTGATCTGTCTCCCGCCAGAATCTGAGTTCTGGGAATTGTATCGCGCGATTCCAGTCGTATAGTACTTATATCTAGTGCTCAGGTGTATCTAGGACATACGGGGAGGTTCATCGGCAAGTAATCAATAGTGCAACTGCGCAACTCCCTGCGTATTAGCTTGAAATTGCATAAATTACTTGCAATTGCATGTTGATATTTCCTTATTGCAAATAAATATAATTCTATACAGTTAATTTTATTTAATATATAATGATTGGTTATTGCAATTTATTTTGCAATGTGTATTTAATTTTGAAATTGAATTGAATTTTATTATTGTTTATGGTAGCGGAAGTTGATAGTTGTGAACTACCAGCTTCCGCTATCATAAACAATCAGGGTCAGGTACCTTGGAATAAATTTTGAATATTTATTTCCGGTTTTACTTTTTTTTTATTTAAACTAACATAGACACTAATGGCTTAGTTGATGAGCGCGCTTGGACGGTTTCCAAGAGGCGCGGGTTTAAATCCAGCTACATTAAAAAAAAACAATTTTTTACAATTTTAAAAGTGTGCAACACTTTAAAAATTGTAAAAATACAACTTAAATATTTTTTTTATCCTTAGTTATTTTGTATGAATTTTTATTGCATTTCTTGAGGCCTGCCGTGGCGCAGCGGCACAAGCGTGTGACTGTAACCGACAGGTTCTGGGTTTGATCCTCAGTCGAGGAAATGAAATATTTAATATTGTCAACTTTAATATTTAAAGTTTTCTTCGCTCTGGTCAAAAACGGCGGCGTCGAGTTCCGCCACTCAACACGCAATGCCTCAAATTCGGCGGAAAGGCCGAACGGGGAACGTAAGTTCAACGGAGTGTCTTAACACTAGGTTCCCAAGTTTTCTCTGCCTACCCTGCCATGTGCGGGGCATAGCGTGAAGCTGAGTTACTGAGAGTATTTTTTTTAAAGCATTGTATATTGAGAGATGTGACTCAGTTAAATTAAGTTGGTTATGAGTTACTACGCTATGTCTACTAGAGCGGGGTAAATAAAAAGAAAATAAATATAATAATTTCTCTGAGTGGGAATAAAACAGAGCCGAGGTGTTTAGAGCGGTCCTAAGTTTTATTACATCTATTTTTTTTTTATTTCACACTTCGTCCCGCTTAATGGACTCCGTATAGACACTCCGTTATAATTTAAAAGTCGTAAAGGGAATAATATTAATGAAAACGTATATATATAGCATAGCTTAAGCTAGGTTCCCAGGTTCCCTCAGCATTCATGTAGCGTAAAGCTAAATACGACTAAGCTAAAAGTTATAAATATTTTAATATTATATAATGTGAGGGTAGAAAAGAAAACGATTGTTCAAATGAAATTTTAAACACTTTATTAGTAAAAAGGAACTTAAATTTTATATAAACAACAGTGACTGTTTTATGACCATTTTCTTATGAATAACAATTATATTGCAATGAAATTAAAGCAAATATATATATATATATATATATATATATATATATATATATATATTATATATATATATATATATATATATATATATATATATATATATATATATATATATATATATATATATATATATGACATGATTCCTAAAATTGTGATGTTCAAGAATCAATAATAAATTAAACTTATACATCTTAATTTATTAGTTCCATAGTAAAAGCATCATTGTAATGTAATAATTAGTTTAAAATGTTAAATTCAATAAGAATTTGTAGCATTTTTAAAGTGTTCCAAATACATAGAAAAGAAAAATATTGAGAAACCATTAATTACCATAGCGGGAACTGAACCCGCGTCTCTTGGAATTTGTCCTTGGACGGATTTTCTCAATAAGAATTACAAATAGGCATATTTATAAGAAATCAAGTTATTTTATAAGTATGAAAAATGCAACATTTAAAAGTTTAGAAAAATTTAGAAATATTTTACTTTCACAAGCATATTTAAAAATGGATTTTCAAGATTTTCTCTATTAAAAAAAAAACCACAATAAATCTTTATTAAAACAATTATGTTCATAATAAATTAATTTAAAAAATTATATTTAATTTTCTTTGTTAATATTTGTTATGAACATTTTGGGATTCTTTCAGTGCCCCAGGTTTTCTTCGCTTACTTTGCTTTTTTTTTAAATTACAAAAAAAAAAAATAATAATATCAGATACTTACAATCTTTTTACAAAATTTCATAGACAATTTAACATATTAATTATTACACTGAATTTTATCCATAAAAAAAACATATTAAATAAGTTCCAATTCTTAGAAAAAAAAATAATATTTTAAATTAAGAATCTATCTGTTTACCTACTAACAAATTAAGGTACAAAAATACTTAAAATAATATAACTTCAAAATTAACTAGCTATTACAAAATAACAAATAACTAAGTTCAAATAAAAAAAAAATACAATTCATAACATTTTTTTTATAAAAATCTCAAAAAAATAATTAAAGTAAGAAAAATATATCACCTTTTATTCAATAATAATATTTAACTTATAATAATTACTATGTACATAAATAATAACTTAATCAATATGGTTAGAATCGGGGATGTGAACCCCGTACCCTTTATAGCTGCGACACTATGTTCATAATTATGACGTTGAAATATCTAACAGTAAAAGAAAAATATAATTTTTAATCTCAAAAAAATCTACTAAAAAAGTTAATCTTTTTTAAGTTTAAAAGCCATTATAAAAACACGGAATATACACACAAAAAAATATATTTTTCCTTAATTGGTTTAGTTTTGGCTAATAAAAAAAAACTTTTTTTACTACAAAAAAAATTAACATTTTTTTTGTAGTAAAAAAGAGTATTTTTTTTTTAATTCAAAAAATCTTTTTTTAAATGGCCCAATCTTCTTGAATCTATTCTTAAATCAATAAATCAATATAAATTATATACTTGTATAAAATTTCAACATCAAAATATGAAAATGAGACTAATTACAACATTTATTACTAAACATATTAGAAATACGTGTTTAATAAAAATAATTTCTTTAAAGTAATTTTTAAAAGCCGTAAACAAAATAAGTTTCATTTTTTTACAACTAAGTTAAGTAATTGATATATGTACTAATTGATTTAATCCTAAAAATGTTACTTGTAAAAGTTTAAAGTTTATTTAATCTGTATATAAGTAAATATACATAAAAAAAAACTCCAATTCTACTATATAACAAAATGACTTATGAAATTTTTACGAGCGATCAATTGTTTAAAATTCCTAAAAAACATAATTTTTTTTACACAAAATTCAGTTTTTCTTACAATGTACATACAATTAGTAAGATTATTACATAAATTTTAAATAAATTCGGAGTTCCAGAGACACCTCGCATAGTGAAAAACGATATAAGACAATTATATATGATCATCATTTAAATATATATAAAGAAAGATTTTTTTGTTTGATGACAACATTAATCTTAAGTAAGTAAATGATAAAATGTTGATGATCTGATGATCATGAACATTTTGGAATTATTTTATATATATATATATATATATATATATATATATATATATATATATATATATATATATATATATATATATATATATATATATATATATATATATATATATATATATATATATATATATATATATATATTCATAATGAATAAATTGTAGAAGTATTTCACATTTGAATCTAGAATTCAGTAGAATATTTACAATATTAAAACTACACATCAAGTTTAAACTGTCCCAAAAAAAATGTTTTTATTTTTTTATTTTTAACCTAACGGAAGTATATTTTCATATTAAAATCGTTTTATTTAATAAAAATCTTAAATTTACTGCTTACACATACTTATTATGTATACATAATTTTTGCTACCCAATTCTTAAGAACTTTCTCGATCCGAGCTTTTTTTTTTAAAGATATCAAAAAATGTATATAGAATATATATATTTATATATAAAAAATGGAAAATAATAATCTGACTAAGTAATTTCCAAAATTATTTCATATTTTTTTGGAAAAAATTCCGAATATGTAAATGGACAGTTTTAGTTAATTACATTAATATGTGAAGTAAATACTTACATTTAATATTTATTCTTTTTAAAGATGACCAATGCCATTAATAATTATTTTAAATATTTATTGACGTCATCGAATAAAAGTACACACTGATTTAAGTTTAAAAAGCGCGGCGTTAAACTCCGCCATTCAACAGCACAGCTCTAATTTAAATTCTATAATAGTTTTTAAATATTAAAGATTATATTTAGTATGAAGAATTTTATATAATAAACTATTGTCGAGTCAAGGGCCATTTTTTTTTTTTGATAAAAAATGTGGGTCAAAAATATTGTTTATTGTACTTTATCTTGTGATTTATAAAAAGAATATTTTTGAATTTATATGATATTTTTTATTTTCTTTCTTGGAGTCTTAGGTATAATTTTGGGCCCCGATCAAATAATCATTATAAAAAGTTATATTTAGTTGTAAATAGATTGTTATTATAGATTTAACTAAAATTGACTTTAAGGTGAACATCAAATTGACTTCAAAACCACTCTTATCCTATTTAAGAAATAAAAAATGGTATTAAAAAAGTATGTAAGAAATAAAAATATCTCAAAGATATATATAATTTATAAAATATGAATTTATTTAAATAATAATTTTTGGCTATCACCAGCTTAAAGTGAGCATTTCCTTCGGAGGGATGGTTAAGAAAAAACAAAATGAATTATACCATTAAATGAAACTATTTTAACTAAAAACATAGTTACATATAATATATGTATCTTAGAGCGAAAATCAAAGTTTAAATTAAATGGAAATACCAGTTTTATCAGAGACTTGGGACTGACAGGACTGACAGATCCTGATACACGCTTATAATGATATACCATCTATCTACACCATATCTAAGGGTAACATTTAAGGAAGAAACACATAGTATCAATATTATGGAGTCTTACAAACTATTAAATAATAACAATAATTATATATTACACAAGGAAATGAACGAAGATCATTTCGAAATCATATACAACAAAAACAAAAATTGGTAAAATCTCCCCAAACTAACTCCACTCTCATCTACAACCGGCTGAAACTTGAAAAAACAGTTCCAAACAGAGAAGAAACGTTCCAAAAAAGAAAAAAAAAACACACACACACACACAAAATGAAAACGTGAAAATAAATTAGAAATACGGAAACTTAAAAGAAATTCCATATCTATGGCAGCGGCCACGGCAATCCTGAAAAGTTGACTGGCCCGCCCAAGCCGGCGTCTGCCTCTAGAAGACTCATTATTACTGCCATGGCGGCTTCGCCATTGCCATCTAGGCCCAGGGGGGGTAGTGGGGGCGAAGCGGAAGGGGGGGTGGAGGATATGCCGTTCGATTCCGGGGGAGGGGAGCTCTCTCCTCCAGCGGAGCTCAGGGGAACGTTGTTGCGGACGTGGTTGTTGTAATTTGGCATGTCTACGCCTAAGATGTTGTCGACGAGGGACGCCTGGAAGAAAAGGTACATTTTTAGAAATTAAATTTGGATTATAATTAGATTTATAATGAATTAAATTAAATATTTAAAGTCTTGTTATTTAAAATTATTGTTATGTTCAGTCACATGAAAGAAGACAATTTATAATGTTAAATAAAATTGGCAGGATATATGTGAACCTGCTTCTTAAGATATGTCCTAGCGTTAATAATTAAAGTAATTGTGATATAATTATATAGTATCCCTCACACAGCAGGGTAAGCAGAGGGAACCTGGGAACCTAGTGTTAAAACACTCGCATTTGGGTTCAGGAGTTCCGTTTGGGTGGAACTCAACGCCGCGCTTTGCCTTGAAGAACTAGAGCGGAGAAACGAGACATTAAATATTATATTCGACAATATTTAATACCTGTTGATTAAATACAGCGTCTTGCAACAAGTCCGCGGGCAAGTCCGGGGAGAATTCCGCAGATGATCTCCTGAGAGCTTCTTCGGCTATGGTAGAACCGATTTTATGCGAACCGATTTGTGAATCTATAAGCCTTTGTATTTCGATGTCCGCTTCTGAAATTGCAGTATCGCGTAGAGGCCCGTCTGCGGACAAGATTGTGTATGGCGAGCGGAATTATTATTTTTGATATATTTTTTTGTATGTATATTTTAAAATTGAAGGTAGAGATCACTTAGATAATTAGAGATATCTTTTCAGCTTCTCGCATATAGCAGAGTACGCAAAGGGAACTTGGGAACCTAGAGTTAAAACATTCAATTTCCATTAAAACATATCTGTTCACCACTTGCCACCAAAAATTTCGCAATATTAAGTGTTTTATTGACCTACCAGAGTGAAGAAATGAAAATGTTAAATAATTTATTACCACAAGTAGAAATCGAATCCACGACCGTGTCACATTTATGGTTACACGGTGGTAAAGTTACTTCTTATTAAATAAACTATACAATAGAATTTAGTTTATTTATCTTTAAGTATCCCTTTTCAACCCTCGACGTAAAAAAGGGGTGTCATGAGAGAATGAGATGTTTCTGTCAGTCTGAGTATTTGTATGAGTATTTGTGGTTATTTGTATGTATATTTGTGTGTGTATTTATATGTGTATTTGTATGTGTATTTGTATGAGTATTTATATGTGTATTTATTTGTGTATTTATATGTGTATTTGTATCTGTATTTATATGTGTATTTGTGTGTGTATTTATATTTGTATTTGTAATGTGTATTTGTACGTGTATTTATATGTGTATTTGTATGTGTATTTATGTGTGTATTTATATTTGTATCTGTTGTGTATTTGTGTGTGTAATTATATGTGTATTTATATGTGTATTTATATGTGTATTTGTATGTGTATTTGTCTATGTATTGTCTATGTAATATTGGATAAGCAGTTTAAAAGCTTTGTAACGACGAGTGATAGAATATTAGTAAGGGGGATCTTTTTAATTTATTTTCCTATACTGGGCAGTATATAGTATACGAAATATCCTATCATTTTCACCTAAAAACGCATAAAATATAATATAATTATATACACACTTTGTTTATACATATCGAAGCTCTGGCAGTCGTCTAGTGGCGGCTGCGCCTGGTCGTCGGTCACTACCGTGTTGTTCGCTACGAGACACTCCACGTCTTTTGTCCACGGGTTCCTGTAATTTAGGATATATATATATATATATATATATATATATATATATATATATATATATATATATATATATATATATATATATATATATATATATATATATACATACATATATATATATATATATATATATATATATATATATATATATATATATATATATATATATATATATATATATATATATATATATATATATATATATATATATATATATACTTTCGAATGGTATAACAAGGTAAGAATGAAAAAACGACCAAATAATCCAAATTTCCACCAACTTCTTACCTGAAAGGCTTGAAATGCGTCTCCATCCGTACGTAAGAACCGTCTTTCTTTCTGAAGCAGTACGGCGGGGTTCGAAGCGCCGCCCTGCGTAGAAGAGCTGCCTTGTGAGTCCTGGCGACCGCGCCCAGTTCTGGTGCACTCACGTATTCATACAGACTGGTGCCAAGCAACTCTTGCGGAAGGAAGCCTAGGGCAAGAGTCACTCTGAAAGAAATAAATATAATTATAAGAGATCAATCACCTTTACATTTTGATTTATGATAAATGAAAAAAAAAAAAAAAAACAATAACCTCTGTCTATTGATTTTTTTTTGTGTTACGTTACTCGGTACCTATTAAGACAGTTTGAAGCGTTGCGGGTATTGGCGGAGAGAGAGATATATATATATATATATATATATATATATATATATATATATATATATATATATATATATATATATATGTATATATATATATATATATATATATATATGTATATATATATATATATATATATATAATATATATATATATATATATATATATACATATATATATATACATATATATATATGTATATATATATATATATATATGTATATATATATATATATATATATATATATATATATATATATATATATATATATATATATATATATATATATATATATATAACTGAGTAAGAACCGAACTCACACTCTGTCGCATTTAAAACCACACGCTTGTGCACCCGCACTGCGACAGATCCCATAGTAAATACCTCTCATATGATTTGTTCCATAATTAAAATTCATAGAAAAATTGCAGTTTACTAGAAAATTTATTAAATTAATTTAAATTTGAACATATTCGAACCTGCACTCTAATTTGATAACCAAATCATCACAAAACCATAAGGGTAAGGTAAGTTATATAACTTCCATAATATTAAACGAGAAAATTAATGACGTCATGGCTTTACTGATTGTATTTTTATTTAAAGTGCGTCTCTATCCTTTAGAAAAGGGAGCGGTGCGTGTTGAGTGAGAACTCTCTGATTTCCTAAACACTTTATACTACACGCTGTATCCCGCACATGGAAAGTTAACCAGAGGGAACGTGGGAACCTAGTGTTATCACTCCACTTTCGGACGAATTTGAGGCATTGCGGGCTAAGTGGCGGAACTAAACCTTGCGCTTTGCCTCTTTACTAAAGCGAGGAAATAAATATATTAAATATTTCATCAAATATTTAATATAAAAATATATTTATTTAAAAATATATTAAATATTCTACGTGTGTATTGAGTTAAGACCTATCGTGGCGCAGCGGCACAAGCGTGTGACTGTAAGCGACAGGTTCTTAGTTCGATCCTCAGTCGAGGAAATGAAATATTGAATATTTTCAATATAAATATTTAATGTTTCATTTCTTCTCTCTGGTAATAAGGCAAAAGCGCGGCGTTGAGTTCAACCACTCAACACGCAATGCCTCAAATTCGGCGCTAAGTGGGAAACGAAAACGGAACGGATTGTCTTAACACTAGGTTCCCGGGTTCCCTCTGCCTACCCTGCCTCGTGCGGGATACAGTGTGAAGCTAAAAAAAAATGATCTCTTCCAGTGAGAATCGACCAAACAACCTGTCGCTTTTACATTCACGCGCTTATGCCCCTGCAGCCACAACAGCCAGCAACTCTAAAAAGGATCCATATAAATACAAGATAAAATATAATAAAAGCCTCTATAAAAGTCTTTATCAAACTCACCTCTGATCAACGAACAAGAACTTGCCGTCAGTCGCATGCCTGGATATGTATTGCAAGTGTCGTGTGTACACCGCCGGTGTCTGCGGCGCGATGTCCGTGAGCGCTCTACCGACAGCGACCAGGCAGGACATGTTGCAGGCGTCGTCGTCGACACTTGTGTCAGTTGTGTCCGACATGTCCGCTGGTGCCCAGGATTTTAGGTAACCTGGGAGAAATGTATATTTCAAGAATTGTATTTACGTTTTAAATTCTTTATCTAAAATAAGATAGTGTTTTAACAGTGGATTTCTTCAGACATTTTATAATAGACTGATGAGGACAGAGAAAGAATACGAGAACTTTAACAAAAAAATACTCACTCTCAAACCCAAATCCGCGGCAAGACATTCAGGAGTTACGGTGCCATGGACGGACACACAGATAGGCCGATCAAACGTTCACGATTTCTTTTTGAGCCGGGGATAACATAGAAAATGGTATGACAAGTTGTGGGTTCGATTTCCATTCGAAAAAGAGTTAACTATTTTAAATGAAATATTTAATATTTTCACTTTTACGTTCTAGTAACAAGTCAAAGCGCGGTGTTGAGTTCCATCATTCAATAAGCAATTCCTAAAATTCAGCGGGAAGTAGACAACGGAACAAATGTCCGGAGACGGAGTTTCGTAACCCTAGGTTCCCAAGTTACTTTCAACCCCGCCAAGTGCAGGACACAGAAAAAATAGCGCCAAAAACACCAAAACAACTTACCTGTACACTGTACCACGCAATACTTCTTCTCGCTCGCTTGTTTCTTTCTCAGTTTAGCATTCGGTTCATTTTCTTCTTTAACCTCATTGGCTGTTTGATTTGTATTGGGATTAGCGTTATCCAATGACAATCTACATTTGATTCGACAGAAGAAAGATCTACGGGCCCCAGGGCACAGCCTTGAGGCACCCGTCACCACATCCGTCTTAACTGGTAGCATTGCTGAAAATTGCATTATTTTTAGCGTTGAAGGTAGGTGTAAGCTGTTGTTGAGTTTGTTCTCCAATTTTCGAGACATTACGTGGTGATTGGTGAAACTTAACGCTGCGTTTTGTCTCGTTACCAGAGGGAGGATATAAGCATAGTTGATTTCCTTGGTTGGGATTTGACTTCCCAAACGTCGCCGCTGCGCCACAACAGCAAAATATATTCGATATCACGTTTAAAAAAAAGTTTTATCTGAGAGTTGTTAGAGAAATTGATTTAAACTTTTAATTCCAAGGGTTGAACTTGGAACTTTTTGAAATTTCATTGTTTCAAAGTTGAAAGTACAATAGTAAATGCGGTTGAAAGGTTTCTGTTTGTACGTAATGGTTTATAATACAGTACATAACTTTTCCTCGGTCTATTTGGACAAAATGCGGCGATAAACTCCGATAATTAATACAAAATAAAAAAATCTTCGTAATAGGTAGACAGAGACAATGTAAAGATTTACTGAGATTATGGCTCTTGTAGTATAGTGAGTGAAGAAATGAAAACATCATATATCTAATTTGAAAATCTTATATATTTGATTGCCTCGAGCAGGGATCAAATCCACAACCGCGTGCCGCTTTGCCATAATAAATAGGCCTCAAGTAGATAATATACATATATAATACTTATATATATATATATATATATATATATATATATATATATATATATATATATATATATATATATATAAATAAATACTATAAGTATTATATATGTATATTATCTACTTGAGGCCTATTTATTATGTACTATATATATATATATATATATATATATATATATATATATATATATATATATATATATATATATATATATATACGTATAATAAGTCTGTAATCGGATCACTGTCTGTACATAGGTAAATTAAACTATTAACATTCATTCCCATCCATTCAAAGGAGATTGAACCTCAATACCCAAAAAATCTATATCTAGACTAAATTAAAAAAAAACTAATAATAGTTCATATTTCGACTAAAAATCAATATTTAATAATAATAATAATAACTCTTTATTTCCATAAGAAAGTAACTATTAAGAATAATATTACAAGAAAATATTGTACAAGTAATACAATTTAAAATAGGTTCCCAACTCCCTAAACTAGGAATAAACCTGTATTTTAGGAAGAAGTGAGTCTGACAGCTTTACAATAACAGAGAATTATACAACTTGAGAACTTGAATATTATCTTTCAAGGGAATAAACATTAAGCTTAAACATTTTCTATACTGAAAAGGAAAAGTAAAAAAAAGGAACTTAAAACTATAAAATTAAAAATAATTTTTGACTATGCGATGAAGTGGATGAGTGCGCACGTGTGCACGCGCCTGAGTATAAATGTGTGTGGTGTGTGTGTGTATGTGTGTGGGTGTGTGTATGTATGTGAGTGTGTGTGTGTGTAGGTGTATGAATAATTTAGACTATAGGAATTGAAAAATCAACTAACTTTTGGCATCAATGAGTCGCTCGCGTGGACTCAGGTCGGACGACGACAGTTGTTCCTTAACTTTGGCTACGTCTTTGGGATGTAGGATATCGAATAAGCTTTGACCAAGAAGTTCTGTCTGAAAATAAAGATATTGGATTGAAATTATTACGTAATTTCTTATTCATATTATTTTGCTTTACGATGTATCCTGTAAAGTAAAGTGGGATAGACTTAGAAAACTAGGCAACCTAGTGGTAAGGCACTAAGTTTTCAATAAGATAATATTTTTATAAAAATTTTCGCCCAATTTTAGCGGCGGAACACAACGCCGCGTTCTGCCTTGTACCAGAGCAAAGAAATGAAAACAATTATATATTAAATATTTAATATTTAATTTAAAAATATTAAGTATTTCATTTCCTCGAGTGGCGACCGAACCCACAACCTGTACTTTACAGACACACGCTTGTACCCAGCGATACAACAGGATTTACAATGCAGAGTTCACCGTATTGCCAATCTCAACGATGTTTCGATTTCTGTTCGACTCAGTCTCGAGAAAATGAATTATTAAATGTAATGAAATTGCTCGCTTTGGTAACGAGGCAAAGCGCGGCATTGAGCAGCGCGGAACGTAGGGAACAAAATTCTTTTAAGAGGAGCAGTTTTAACATTAGGTTCCCAGGTTCCCTCCGCCTACCCTGATATTTACAGGATACAGTGTGAGCCTTAAAAAAGTATTAAAACTGAAATATTAATCAAAGATATATTATAGATATATTACACATTCTCCATCACATCAATATTATGCTATTTAAATCGCATTTTTTTTAATAAAACAATAAATGTCCATTAATCATTACATGTGTCATCATAATTACACGTGTCATCATCATTACAATTGTCATCATCATTACACTTGTCATCATCATTACATGCATGTTTAATAATGTAGAAAATATATTTCACTTTAAATAATTTATATTAAAATTCAATTTGCATACAAACAGTTCCAAAATCGCAATGCAAAAAAGCTGTTAAACATCTTAACATAGCATAATACTAAAAAAAATATGCGTTAGACTTTTCTTCTTTATCTATCTGTGGATTAAAACCTATGAATATCAAATAAATGGTCATGACAAGCCAGAATTTATATTATTTTTTACCTCCAAGCTTTATCCCGGACGTAACAAGGTAGGCAGAAGGAACTTGGGAACTACACTGTTCTCAATATCCTTATTGAGACCAGAAATATTTTAAGAGATCGATCTTTGCCTTGTTTTCAGAGCGTCGGATCAAATCCACAGAGTTTACAATCACACGAGTATGCCCTTGCCCAGGACAGGTCTCAGAATTTATATGGCACACACACATTTTTAAAATATTAGCTACATTAAAAAAAATACATATATATTTTAAAAAATCCCAAAAATTATACTAACTTGATCATAATGCAGCAATTTAGTGACTGAAGCGCTAACATACAGCAACCTCCCCCGATCGCAACCAACGACCATCAGAAAGCAATCGCGAGCCGCTTGCAGGACGAGGGCGTTTAGCTCTCTTTCTGACAGAAACGAGGGCCTCGGCCTGACAGTTAAAGGGCCTGCTGAAAGGGCCCCACGGATCGATCGTAAGTGCTGTACGGCCATACGGAGGACTGTCAGCTTGTCAAGTTTTCTGGCCATGGCTCCGCACATTGGTACTATCGCGCTGAGTTCTGATATGTAGGTGTTCATTTTATCTCGTCTACGTTTTTCAATTTCGCTGTGGTTTTGTCTGTAATGATAAGAAAATATTGATATATTTAAAAAAAAATGTTAGCTTCACGCTGTATCCCACTTATAACAGGGTAAATAGAATCATCATCGTCGCATCGTCTTATTTTCGAAAAATTACGTGTTGAATGGCGAATTTCAACAACTTCTTTTGTTAATAGATCAAAAAGACCAATTATTAAATGCGTTGGCTGGAAATTAAATGTAGAACCGCTGCATTTACAAATATTCGTTTTATAACTCCATGACGGCTTGCAAAAAAAATAAAATATTCGTTTTATAACTACTTTTACAAATTTATAAGTTGAAACTAATAGAAATATATGCTACAAAAACATGTGCCAGAGAAATTAGTCAAATCGAATTACTATTTACTATTAATAAAATATTGAAGTCACGTCATGACAACGTATTTTAGTTGTCATATTTGGGACTTGAGGGTGTCGTGATACGAGGGCACAAGGCGACTGGTTGCGACAGTTGCAAGTTCGATTCCAATTTTGGGACAAGAAAAAAATCATTATTTTCCTTTTTTAAAAATTCAATAATATGCTTATATTTTTTTATTAGTTTTGGTAATAAGGATATGCTGGCCGTTGACAACCGCCACTCAACACGCAATGTCTCAAACTCGACAGATGTGAGCAAAGTGTCTTACCATTAGATTCTTAGGTTCCCTCTGCCTACCCGGCTGAGTACAGAATACAGCGTAACGTTAAGATAAGCTCTATTTAAGAAACGATTGATTAATTTGTTGAGGCAGGCCAAGTCCGAGAAATGAATATGTACTGTAATATACAGTACATAATCATTTCTCGGACTTGGACACTTTAAACGTGAACGTCCATACGGTCACGAAGATAAATAATACTTTAGAAATAATATTTTGTTAGTAATGGTAATTATGTAGTGGTAATTATGTAGTGGTAATTATGTAGTGGTAATAAGGCAAAGCGCGGCGTTGAGTTCCGCCCCTCAGCACGCAATGCCTCAAATTCGGCGGAAAGTGGGGAAAGGAAGTGGAACGGAGTGTCATAACACTAGGCTCCACTTCCGTTCCCTCTGCCTACCCTGCCTAGTGCGGGATACAGCGTGAAGCTGAAAAAAAATAAAAAAATATTTTGTTAGTTACACGATGTAATCCGTACATAGTAAGGCAAATGAAGCCTGGGAACCTTGTGTAGGATATTTTGGTTCCTAACTTTCCACCGAATTTTAAGTGCATTGTGTGTTGAATAGCAGAACTGAACGAACCGCTTTACTTAGTTTTCACAGCGAGGAAATTAATAATACCATTGTGAAATCCTCGCGTTTGGATGGGACCCATAGCATAAAACGTTTACGTACGTTTCTGCCCCTACGCCACGACCACCATAATAATAATTAATACAACAGGCGAACATTTCGATATCATCCACCCTTCCGCACTAAATATTCGTTCATAATTAAAAATTCTTGTACACGAGCATCAAAAGCGCATATAAAATTGAATATTATTGTCAAAATGAATGAAAACATAAGCTACAAAGCTTTTTTGTCAATATGTATGGAATGAAAATGAATAAAACAACCGGGTGTGCCTTTTGTATCTGTTTTTAAAAACGAAAAATAGTGGAAAATATGTTATTTACGCGTACGTGTAAACTGATAGGTAGTAGGTTCAATCCCTACACGAGGCAATGGAATTATTTAATATTTTCATTTCTTCGCTCTGCTGCCGTGGTAAAGCCCGGCGTTGAGTTCCGACACTCCTCACGCCTTCTCATTATTCTACACATTCTAACCTGCCTGCCTGTAAGTAAGTAGATTACATCGAAAATTCGGTCCCCACATTCTGCCGAATTTGAAGCATATTTGTTGAGTGGCGGATTTCAACGCCGCGCTTTTCCTTGACACCAGAACGAACAAAATGATAACATTCAACATTTAATTTTAAAATATTATGTTCATTTCTCTTCACAACCTGAAGAGTTCCAATGTTCAGCTCCTGTCTCCATCACCAGAACTAATGTACTAAGTGGTATAAATTCGAATGTTAAGGAAGCTGTCGATCGGACGAGCCGAAATTTAATGGTACATTTACACGCTTGAAGAGATATGTCACATATCCGCCAACACTAGCGTGTGAATGTGATTTTTGGCTTGGCTTGAGAAAGCTCGTCGCATATCTGTCAGTGTCGGGCTTTGAACACCGATCAACGGAAGCTTGCGAACTATTTCCAAAACATATTAATCTACTCGCAAAATTGTAACGACTTTTAAGCATAAGAGAAGAATTAAGCAGCAGTGAGACAAGTAGACGATTTTTGAATGTTAGCAAGCGTATAAAGGTATATTTTTTTTAAAGACTAAAAGTATCAAAACGGGAACGGAAATATACAAAATGACTAGTTAAAATATGAAATACTCACTTCTTGTCGGGCAGAGTACGGCTAGAGCGTGCATCTTCACTGCCATCGTCATCGTAGGCGCTACCGGCTCCACTGAAATATAAATATTCATAGTATATTAGAAACAAAAAACCTATTATTGTAAATGTGAGAGTATGTGAGGATGGGTGTATCTTTAACTTTCATGAAAAAGCACTGAATGGATTTAGATGAAACTTTACCGTAATACAGAATATACATATATCGAGCAAAATAAAGGCTACATTTTATGTAATTTAACAATAATTATGCGAAGCTGCGTCCGTGACGACTGATATGGCCAGCCCACTGCCACCTCAGCTTGCTTATTTTGTGGGCTATGCCCGTTACTTTGATCACAAATAATCTTATTTCTGATTTTATCCGCGAGAGAGACACCTAGCATAGCTTGCTGCATCGATCACCTGCGACCTTAAATTTATAGATTAGCCCCACTGTCAGTGTCCACGTCTCGGCACCTTACGTCATCACCGGTAGGACGCAATGCCCAAAGGTTCTCGTCTTCAAGTATTGTGGAATCACCGACATAAAGACCCGACGATACCTTCCAAATACTGCCCAGCCTAACAGAATCCTTCTATCAGCCTTTCTCTCTAAGTTGTGCCGGCCTAGTTGGATAGTCTGGCCAAAGTAGATGTAATCCTGCACAACCTCGAGGGGAGTGCCGTCGACAGATATCGGTCCCGGCACTACATGTTCATTGAATATAACCTAGATTTTGTCCAAGTTCATGCCAAGACCGACTGGCCGAGAGGACCCACATAGGTCGTTCAGCTTTCCTTTAAGCTCTTCTGGCGTCTCTAAAAAGATAACTATATCGTCTGCAAAACGAGATGCGTCGTCTACATTAACTTTGAAGCCCTGTGTATTTTAGTCCAGAGCCTTGAAAACGTCCTCCTTTATGTTGTTGAATAGTTTTGGAGATCACCCTGTTTCACCCCGCGACAGAGTTGAATCGGTCTTGAGCTCTGGTCCTAAGCTTGCACGGTCATCATCAGTCAATATGACACGCTGCAGAGATTCCAGAATAGCCCAGGTTTCGATGGAGTCGAAGGTTATCTCATAAACCACAAATGCTGTACACAGTGGTTGATTGTACTCTTCAGACTGCCGTACCGTGTGAAGATGTCTTTACTTGTCTTTACATGTCTTTACTAAGGGAACACGAGGGCGCGGCAGGTCTCCAATGCAATGCATCGACCAGATCAAGGCGGCTACGGATGAATCCTTCCACGAATGTGTAAGAAAGGCGGTAGTGAGAAACATATGGCGTCGGCTGGTGTAGCGAGCCACTGGAACCGCTGTCGACCAACCTGTGGCGTCCACGACCACTATGCCAAGAATGTAACGTCAGGAAGAAGTCTTTACGAAACCCTGCTTGCACGCTGTATATCGCAAATGGTAGGCTAGACAGAGGGGACTTGGAATATACTGTTAAAACACTTCGTTCCTTTCCTCACTTTCCACTCAATTTGAAGAATTGCGAGGTAATTGGCCGAACTCATTGCCTCGTTAATCTCGTATCCTCGAAAGGAGCTCGAACCAGCATTTACACACACGCTTGTGGCCATGCGCCATGACAAGATACATATACATATATATATATATATATATATATATATATATATATATATATATATATATATATATATATATATATATATATATATATATATATATATACATATATATATATATATATATATATATATATATATATATATACATATACATATATATATTATTGATAACTCTTATAAAATAGGTGGGAAAAGTTAGTAGAAAGTATTAACAACAACAGTATATAGGCGGAGCCATAATATTTGTACATATATACATAGATGCAACGGAAGCCGATGTTGGATCCGTCTCCGTATCTATACTAATAATGAATTTGTAACTGATCACTGTCTGTACATGGTAGAAATATAAAATTTTCTTCTAGGGGACGGGCCCAATAATATTTTTGTCTGTCTGCGTTTGTACGTGCTCATCTCAAAATTTGATAATTTGCTATAATTTATTTTTTCCTTTAGATATTTTTTTTAAGTATAGATATTGTCCTAAAAGCTAGCAACATATAACTTTTACAGAACTAGAAAAGAATTGAGATTAGCAAATAAAAAAGTATAATTCATGAAGTCGAGGCCTCGGAACTCGGAACTCGGTAACTGGCTGTAATAAATTTCATCATACAATACTAGTTACCAAAGGACATATTTATATAGATAGGATTTGTTACGATATCTTTTTAAAAATATTTATATTTACTACTTATTCTATATCAAATTTAGAAAATTAGAGATTTTTATAAAATAATTCAAAAACACATTCTAAATACACGATAAAATGAAAAAAACATCATTACATTATTTTCGCTCGATAATTCCCACAAAAAAGAAACGATATATATTTTATCAAAATGATAAGAGACCAAATCCACACAGTCTAATCAAAGTACGTTACCCTTGAGCATTGATATATCAAGTTAAAGTTTAGAAGTCAATTATAAACGGTTTTAGGTGATATTACTAATTTAGATTATTGTGGAGCTCCGAGGTTCCGTAGTTCAAAAGAAAAAGGGAACCCCGATAGGATTACTTTGTTAACTGTTTGTCTTAATACGGTACGGTAAGACAGTCCGTTCCACTTCCGTTCCCCACTTTCCGCCGAATTGGCATTGTGTGTTGAGTGGCGGAACTAAACGCTGCGCCTTTTGCCTTGTACAAGAGCGAAGAAATGTAAACATTAAATATTTAAATTGAAAATATTTAATATTTCAATTTCTGAAGTGGCGATCGAACCCACAACCTGTCGGTAACAGTCGAATATATATATATATATATATATATATATATATATATATATATATATATATATATATATATATATATATATATATATATATATATATATATATATATATATTTCCTGATTTCCCACTTTGAAAATATTAAACATTTTGTTTAAAAAACATTAAATATGTCCTCGAGTGGGCATCGAACCCACAACCTGTCGTTTACAGTCACACGCTTATGCCGCTGCGCAACGACAAGCCTTAAATATCTGATATAAACTTTACAGATATCCAGTCAATAAGTAGGTACCTTTTGCCATCCATTATTCTTTATTTAACAAAGACTAAGCAAGGGTTTAGAGTCTATATCTTCTCCAACTCATCTTTAAACACCCGTATTATCAAGTTTAACTCCCGTAGAAACGTCCTAACGTCTGCCAGCAGGTCCCTCACCAGCTCCCCGTACGATAGGGAGGCCCTCCGGCCCCCTCCCCCCGCGGGACCCCAAGAGAGTTTATTTATTTTTCTAAAATGAAGATGACAATTCACTCCCAGCGGGAATCGAACCTTCAATTGACTCGTTTAGTGAGAAGATGTCCCACCACAGCCCAGATCGTTATAATTTTATTTAGTGCTAAGATATTCACAATTTATAGAGTAACTAATAAAATAAATTCAATTTACACAAAATACACGTCAGTTTTGAGGAAAACAAGAAAAATAACACATCTAATGTTACTTTTTATAATAAAAATAACGCCATATTTTTCCTTGAAACAATGATATATTATATCCTTAAGTACGTATTTTCAAATTAAAACTGCTCCTACTACTTGAAATATTGAAGAAGAGTCTAAGTTTATAAATTCACATAAATTGTTTTTTTTTTTACTTCTAACTATATCTATCCCACATCGCAGGGTAGGTAGAGGCAAGTTGGGTCCCTGGTGTTAAATAAACAATAATAAATGAAAATATTAGATATTTCATTTCTTCAAGATCGAACCCAAAATGTGTCGCGTTGACAGTTGCAGGCTTGTGCCCATGCAGTACGCCCAGGGTTTATTTAATTTTTATTTTTTTGTTTTTTGTTAATTTTTAACTAAATAATTATAAAATAGATAAAAAAAAAACACGCTTAGTTTTTTAAACTATTATTTATTATCATCCTTTTCACTTTGTTTAGGTGTGTTTTAGCATGCACAGATGTTGCTAGCTCTATCACTCTTTCGGGGAGTAAGAGAGATAGAAGGATTCGTAACAGAATTTATAAATCCTGACGAGTCTCATAATGATGATGGTGAACTAATTTCATATTATTGCATTGTCATCGATCCTTGATAGGTGTGCAAAGTTTCAAATTAATCCGACTTCTGAAAATTGCTGAAAATCATGCTCAAAGATTCCATTACATACATACATACATACAAAGTGTTAAAAATACATGAAATCCGATTTTTTAAAACCTTTTATATGTAAAAAAACATTAGCTAATATTAAAAATAATGATATTTCTCTACTGTTCCAGTTGAAGCTGTAGAAAATTAGAAAATACATTGTACCGGGAGGGAAGCAACAGGTCAGTCAATTAAAGCCCAACTTTAGGGGACTTCTGGACTGTTATGGCAACTTTTTTCAATTATATATACATATATATACATAAACATAAATATATAACACACTGTAAATACTCTCCTTTCCCATTAAGATACTTCCGTTATGGACATTCCGCCAAAGAATCACTGCGTGTTGAGTGACGACTCTCCGCTCATCGCTTTGTTATTTTTTTCCGTTCGTTCGTTTTCTACCGTTCCCCACTTCCCCAGGCAATTGATATATATATATATATATATATATATATATATATATATATATATATATATATATATATATATATATATATATATATATATATATATATATATATATATATATATATATATATATATATATATATATATATATATATATATAAATATATAATATATATATATATATATATATATATATATATATATATATATATTATATATATATATATATATATATATATATATATATATATATTTATATATATATATATATATATATATATATATATATATATATATATATATATATATATATATATATATATATATATATATATATATATATATATATATATATATTTATATATATATATATATATATTTATATATATATATATATATATATATATATATATATATATATATATATATATATATATATATATATATATAATATTAAGTAAATGCGGTCGCGAGTGAGTTCGGTGAAAAGTTTTCAACGTTTACCAGGTTTCCAATACAATACATTGTTTAAATCTTACGGTCGGCAACAATGTTTGTTGTTTTGAAAGTATAGCTTTTAAGGTAAGGTACTTGAAACGTTTTCATTTAATCTTTACATTTAGTATGAGCATTAGTAGCGAAGTTTGGGTATATTTAACAACCGACGCAAAAGCTGAGGTGTTATGAGTTTGACCTGTTCGTCTGTCTATGGCATTGTAGCTCCTCCTTTTAAGTGTCGTTTTTTATCGAACAATGATGGTTGGTGGTGGTTAGTGGCATGATTTATCAGTTTTAGAGCATCAAACACTTTGCCAGGATGAGAAATATCATGTATTTCTTAGCAGCTTTTTTTTAATTTAAAACTTTGTTTGGTTTTCTGTGCTAGTCATATTTTTTCTTCCAGGATATATATCAGGGTGGGATAAGTGAATAGTATTAAAGCGCATCCGTTCCCCATAATTTATCACATTTTGAGGTATTGCGTGTTGAGCGGCAAAACTCAACGCCACTCTTTGCCTTGATACAAGCGCGAAGAAATTATATTAAATATTACATTTCCTCGAAGGGAGAATTCAACCGACAACCAGTCGCGTTTACAGTCGCACGCTTCCGCCCCTGCGCCACTACAGCCCTCAAACTCTTAACTGTTTCCGTTTAACAATGCGGACGAAGCCGTAAAGCTAGTATCAATATACTCACTAGGTAGAAGCCTTTCTTTTCCTCGTCGCGCTGGCTGGCTCTTGGATGGGGGCGGGCGGCCGCGACAGCGGCACATCGCAGCTGGCTACGTCATAACCGTCTGAACTAAAATTGGAATGCTTGTAAGGTCAATACTGTATCTTTATTTTAGAAAAAAATATATATATTCATAATTGTCTTTGGGTATGAATTTTGATAATAATCTGTGTATAGAACCCTAAAGTTCAGACAATTTTATGAAAAAGATCTTAATAAAACAAGTTTTACATCAATTAACATGCAATAAGTAATTAATATATTATATAAATAACATAGTGAAATGAAATTCGCGAGAAATGTATTCATATAATAGATAGCACGCAATCGCAGTTCTTGGCATATTCGCGACAGCGTGCAGAGTCAACATATATATGTATATACATTCGAATGACACAATATTAAATTTGGTGGTATGGATATAACATGATAGGCAAAAGAAACCTAAACGGGAACCAAGTGTTATAACACTTCGAACCTCATTAAGACATTACCGTACCCTTTTTTCCGATTAATTCTGGAGGCCATTGCATGTTGATTGGCCGAAACTCCAACCAGAAAAGATTTTATTATAACAAGAATGAATAACGTTTTCATGGCGGTGATTTATGCCACTCATCTCGCAATGCCTCAAATTGGGCGGAATGTAGGGAACTGAAGAGTCTTAATTGGAACAAAGTCTCTTAATATTAGAGTTCTCTCTAACTATCATGTTACGTTCCGAGAACAGTGTAAAGCTGATAATAACATATTAACCATCATTCATAAGCAGGTCCTTTCGAAAGATTTTTATACTTAAAATTACAAAAAAAGTGAGATTAAACATCTAAAATGTCGCACAGCATCACATCCCAACAACATCAACAATCAAGGGCATCAACAACAACGATAAACAATAATATTCAAAAGGTTTTTTTTTCAAAATCAGTAGTTAATCACTTCATCTAGTTAAGTCCTACCTATCAAGCATTAATGAGTGTATGACATTGTCTATATGAGAATCGATTAATTTGTCCGTAGGTCAATTTAATTGTGGTTAAATTTATTGTTAACTGGTTAGTTAATGACCGCGAGATAAGAATTAAAATGGTTGTCATGATAGCAAAGTTAAATAGTATAATAAAACGAGAAACAATTCAAAGTAAGTGTAGAAAACCACGTTAATTAAGAAAACACATTACTGTCCAAGAATATTTGAAGGATAAAAATGTATTTAAATACGATCTCTTGAATACCATGCAGGAACATTCCTGCAACATTATATTAAATAACAAAATTGGAATTAAAAAAAAATATCAACTATTGAGTTTCTTGTCGGCTTATCTGAGTAATTTTTTTCCAAGCCGGTGGTAGTTTCGTGTTCATTCCATTCAAAAGTGCTTCCAAAAGTAAATTTAAATAAAGAATATTTTGAATTGTAATTAAATAAAAATATATACTATATAAGATACTCTATGAAATTTGATGGGCAGAGGAAAATTTTGAAATATTCTCTTATTTGTTCCTTTTATATGAACCATTTTAGATAAAAACAACTATGCTACACTAAAAATGGGAAAAAAGACAAAAAAGAGAGAAGGCAAAGAAGGAAGATGGAAATGTCTCGAAATAAACAGATAAAAAAAATTAAAACATACGAATTTGAGAGGATATTTTTGGAAACACGAAATTCTCATGTATACAAAAAGAAGGGCTAACTTTGAAACATACAACGAAAAAAGGGTAAAATTAACTGATAATCCTCAAATGGCTGAACATATTACCTTAAATTAGAAGTGATTTAAAGGTGAATAGGAACAAAGTAATACAAGAAAAATACAACAAAAGAAAAGAAATCTCAATGAGTTGGGTTACTTCTGGGGTTGACACGCAGTTACTCTCAGTACTTACAAGGGGCTCTTCCGTTTCCTCGGGTTGAGGGTCACGTGGTGCGCGTGCGGCGCCGTGAGCATCGAGCGGGCGTCGCAGGGCGGGACGCCCTCAGCGCCCGTCGTCAGCTCGTAGGCGGGCGTCGCTCCCGTGTTCGACCGGCAATAGGAATTTCAAATTAGCCGGCATATCATCTATACTTGTATATTTCTTAAACCACCTGGTCTTATTTATGTGACAGAGCGCGGTGTTAGGTACCGCTTTGCAGCAAGCATTTTTTAAAATGGACGACAAATGGAAAACAAAAGCCTTTATTTTTATATAATCTTTTTACAAGTAAGACTTAACAAGATATTTTTTCTTAGGATACTTCAGATTTAGTATAGCCCTCAACACACATTTTATAAAAAGCGAGTTCTAGAGCAGTCTGTTCTTCAAATAAACAATAGTTAATATACGTATAACAACATGTACATACAGACTTATAATTTGTTTTTTATTTTGCTTCAATTTTGCTGTATTCCACACATTGGAGGGTAGGTAGAGAAGACAATCTGTACCGTTCCCCAATTTATATTGTAATTTCTCACTCACTCACTCACTCCGCTTCACGCTGTATTCCGCACATGGCAGGGTTGGAAGAGGGAACTTGGGAACCTAGTGTTAAGACACTCCGTTTCACTTCCGTTCCCCACTTTCCGTCGAAGTTGAGGCATTGCGTGGTCAGTGCCGGAACTCAACGCCGCTTTATGCCTTGCACCAGAGCGAAGAAATGAAAACATTAAATATTTAAATGGAAAATGTTAAATATTTCATTTCCTTAAGTGGGGATCGAACCCACAACCTGTTGGTTACAGTCACACGCCTTTCCCACTGCGCCACGACAGGCCTCGTAATTACAAAAAAAAAACAACATTTAATTGAAAAAAAAAAAAAAAACAACCATAACTGGCAACACAGATTAATAAGATAGAAAAAAAAACATCTATTATCATCAATAAAAGTAGCAACATCAAATAAATTTGGTCTCAGATTTCACACAATTGGCACATTTTTGATGAGTCACTAACTTATACCATATAAATAAAAATAAATATAAGTAAATTTAGTCATGTCGTTGATGCGATAGGTCGCGGGTTTGGTCCGAGAAAATGAAATATACACCTAATATTTTCAATTTCTTCGCGCTGGTAACAAGGGAGAGCGCGGTGTTGAGTTCCGCAACTCAAAACACAATGCCTCCAATTCTGCGGAAAGTGGGGGCGTGTCTTGACGCTAAGCTCTCCACGATTAAAAGTAAATATGGAAGATTCGTATCCGGGTGACTTAAACTAGTATTATAAAGCCATCGTGCCTTTTAATACATATTGAAATAAATATGACAAAAATGTCAGATTATAATTAAGAGAAGATTTGATACCTGTCGTGGCGCAGGGCCACAACCGCGTGACAGCGCGTTAACACGCAATACTTCAAATTAGGGAAGGGAATGGAATGTCTTAACACTAGGTTCCCAAGTTTCCCTTAACTACTCTGCCATGATCAAAACAAAATTATACTTTGCATTTTCTAGGAATACTTCCGATCAAGATAAAAAAAGACCCTACCCTAAAAACTCTATCTAACCATAGTTATGACGAAACGCAATGAACTAGGCTTTTGATTTAAAAAAAAAGGATTCATCACAAACCGATTCATTGATTCAGGAGCTACGATGCCAGAAAACTGCCGACGAGATAAGTTAAGCTTATGTCATACCTCTATTAGGGTCAGAGGTTAAAAATGAAACTCAGAACATCCTATTTGTACTAAACTTAAATTTAAAAAGCGTATAAAAATTTTAAACGAAGCAGGATTTGAACCCGCGCCTCTGGAAAACCTAACAACATAAATAAATTGTAACAAGCGTATAAGAATTTCGACGGAGCTTGGTGAGAACGAATGGCTTAGTTGGTCAGAGCGCTGGAACGGTTTTCCAGAGGCGCGGGTTCAAATCCTGCTTCGTTCAAAATTTTTATACGCTTTTTAAATTTAAGTTCAGTATTTTCTGTCCTAAGTGTGGAATAACACTTTAAAACATAGTAAAAATATACTATTTGTAGTGACCTAACTTAGTGATACAAAAGCGGACCAAAGAAAACTAAGATAAAATATAATACTGATATTCACAATCAAATATCAAGCGACGCAAACAAGAATCTGCATTTAATACCTAACGTACGAGTATATCTAACCATTACACGGAAATACCGACGCAATATTACAATCTTGAAGTATAGAGCATAATTATAAATAAATGCAACAATATTTCTGCTCTAGTACCATAATGATACACAAGTCTGTTTTTGATTAACGTGTTTAGCTTCACGATGTAACCCACAATGCCACATATGATGGGCACAATTTTTAACCCACAATGCCACATATGATGGGCACACTCTTTAACCCACAATGCCACACATGATGGGCACACTCTGTAACCCACAATACCACATATGATGGGCACACTCTGTAACCCACAGTGCCACATATGATGGGCACACTCTGTAACCCACAATGCCACATATGATGGGAACGAGAAGAAACGAATGTTAATTTTTGAGACATTGCATGACGAGTGGGAGAACTCAACTCCGCGCTATGTCTAACTTACAAAAAACAAAAAAATAAATAAACACATCTCACCTATACACTATAACTTTTTCACTTCCTAAACTAAATCGACCATACAAAAGCGAAATACCAACATATTCACATAAATTTATATAAGAATTAAACAATAATATTTTAAAATTAAATTTTCATATATTTATATGTATTTTCCTTATAAATACAAAAGATTATTTATTTAATTAATCTTTCGATACTGTTAGAGTATACGACGCGACTGCGCACGCGCAACCTTGACTTTGAAACATCGCGCACTTGACAGCGTCAGCGTAATTACAATAGTAAACATGGTGGCGATGCATGAATAAAATATTATTTATTGTTTAGAAATTGTTATGTTAATATACTCCAGGATGGTGTATTGGGGAGGTGAGTGCGGGTTCATTTCTATAAGTAGTTTCATAAGATAGTTTTTGTATATAAAAATACAAACGAGTATGCTTTCCTTTTAAAAAAACATTTTTTTGTTTTGTTTGTGCGTTTGTTCGTGTTAATCTCAGAAACGGTTAAACTGATTTAATTGCAGTTTTCACTTAGGATTTTTGGACGCTTTCCTTATCATGTATTCTTTGTTTTGTTTCAATCCGTTAATAAATAAAAAAAAGCTATAATACTTCTAAAGACTGTTGATATATAAGCAGTACCTGTCGCTTGTAATTGAAAATATAACATAAACCTTTTTATCGATACTTAAATTATTATTTCCTTATCATTTCTATAGTAATGAGAACTTGTCTTTAGATTCAACGCCTGAATTCTAATCTGGTATAATTCTTAATCAGTTAAATCAAGTTTCAAGTAAACATATGAAGACAAATGGATATTTATTTTTTGTACTTGTTTTGTATCCTGCACAGAGGCCGGGTAGACAGAGGGAACTTGGGAACCTAATGTTAAGTCAAATTTTAGAGGCATTACAAGTTGTGAGGTAGAACTGAATGCCGCGCTTTACCTCGTTTCCAGAGCGAAAAAATATTCTGTACTAAGCTATTCCGAGAAATAATTTCGTAACTACCTAATATATACATATATATATATATATATATATATATATTATATATATATATATATATATATATATATATATATATATATATATATATACATATATATATATATATATATATATATATATATATATATATATATATATATATATATATATATATATATATATATATATATGTGTGTGTGTGTGTTGTTAATATATTGTTTCATTTAAAACATACTTTTGACAGCATTTAATCTGGATCGAAACATAAAAATTATCAAGGAGAAGTGTGAAAGTGGAATCGACCCTACGACTTACGTACACTCTATACTAAAGACACGATAGCTATACATATAATAGCATATATATACACATATATACTGAGGTAACTACACTTTATTGGCCGTATGTTGTAATCGCAATAATATTATTAGTTGCGTGGCAATGCATGAGTTCACGATCTTGGTATTTCGTAATACACTATTAATACTGTAGGTTTTTCGCATACATTTATCAAGGATAAAATTATATATAAAAAGTCTATAATATGTCAGAGACTGTACGCGAATATGTCGTGAGTTCGATCCCCAATAGGGGTCACACTACTCGGATATACCTCCCAATACATAAAGTCATAAAGAGCTGAAAGAAAAGCAATACCAGGGTATTATTCTAGAATATTTTTCTCATTTTCCTTGCATCTACACAATTGGATAAGTCGTTGATTTAATTCTCAGATTCAATAAACTCCCAGGAAGGTAGCTACTGTGCTTCTTCGTTTTTCTCTTAAAGTTTTATTCAAAGAAGGTAGCTTGTGACTAGGAAGAGGGCACCCATCTTGGGCATCTAGTCAAGATCAGGGTCAGTTAAGCAATGAGCTAATGTACGGAAACTCCGTTCGGTTGTCGGTATATGATTTTAACCACCTTAGATTAAATCGTCCTTTACATGAAGCCCTTCCTTATAAACTCCCTCGTCGCCCTAATGTTCAAAGTTCGGTGAAGTTGAATGTTCGCTCTCCCTAAGCTGTTTAAAGGAAATATGTGTTTTCATTTCGTTCTCCTAGTAACAAGGCAAAGCGCGGCGTTGAGTTCCGTCACTCACACAATGCATCGAATTCGGCGGAAAGTGGGGAACGGAACGGAGTGTCCTAGCACTTGGTTCCCACGTTCCCTCTGCCTACCATGCGACGTGAGGGATACAGCGTGAAGCTGAGTTAAGCTTCTTGAGTTTTTGAAGTGAAAACTTCTTTAGGCGCGTTGAGCGTTTTGGTATAGGGTAAAATCCTCGGTTCGCGTCACCGACATGCTAATGATAATAGTATATCTATCGCTATGGAGACCCAGACTAGCGCACGCGCAGTAGCCTGTGTACACGTATACACTAATACATCGACTATTTCTGACTGTATTATGTGCGCGTTGGACGATTTTTGGATAAGTATAATTTTGTGAGTCACGACAATGATGTAAATAATGAAAATAATGTTCAAACTTGAATTCATTGAAATTCGTGTAAATATAAATACTATGTATAATTAAGATAATTGTATATTAATTATTTTTTCAACCACTTTGTATTTATATTTTGTTCATGATTTGTTTAACCCATCATATGCAACTAATAAATAAAACATAAAAAAAATCATATAATTTTTGCATATAGTTTTAATTACTCTCAACTTAATAGTTCCGTTTTCACTTCTATCGGCAGTCCCACGACTGCTATTATTTTTTTTTTTAAATGATAGCGATAAATAGGTCATCAGCTTGACATTTCATAACTGTTTGTTTATTTAGAATACATATAAAAAATTGAGAGTAGCGAGCCTCCTGGAAATCGACCACGTTGATCTGTTCCCAGGTACGCAACCTGGGTTGGTTCAAATCTAGTTAAGTTCAAATTACTATACGTTTTCTATATAATTTTTTGGTTTTGCTACGAGGCCAGTGGCGCCAAGCGCCTTACATGACACATCGGTACTCAAATTACTTCTAACACATAACAATAACATTACATATTCTATACAAGATGTATTACTAATTAGTAAGTAGACGGAACCCATCGCTCACTTCTTCAGGAACAAACATAATATAAATATATAAAAAAAAAAAAGAAAACATATTCAGAAATTTCTAAAATATCTTTTTAGCTTCACGCTGAGCCCGCACGTTACATCGGTAAATGAACATTGATACATAGTATGTCTCAATTATAGGCTAACATTACATGTAGTTAAATTGTTGCTCACAGACTACGCCAAAAAGAAAAAGAACAAATTAAACAAAAAGAAAATACATTCTAATAAACTTAAAAACTTATGATATAAATACTACCTTAAAATTATATAAAATAATACACAACTCTACAATGTAAAAAATACTAATCATAAAAAAAAAAACAAAACATGAAATTAATCTAAATTGAAAAAATCAAAAAAAATAATAATAATAAAATCTTGAAATACAAAAATAATAATAACAATAACATAGAAACAACCACTTAACATGATAGACTTGAATTTAAGGCAATCGCGTAACGAAAGGCGGAACCTAACATCGCTTACTGATTTTACACCAGAGAAGAGACTAAAAATATTAAAGCCCCTCGCTACACTACAACGACATCAAAATGACGATGACACAAAAAATAACATAATTCCACATAAAATGATACAAAAAATTCAGAAATGACGTACGTGAACGTTCTAAGCGCCGTGTTTGACGCTCATTGATAGTGTGTTTCTGTAATACATTACCCTGAATAATGAAACAGATTCGTCGCCAAGCGTGGACGAACATGTGACACTTATGCATTTACTTCAAATGGCGATCGAGAAGCTAATCATTTTAGATTATATAAGAAATAAAATGATTGGTAAGTGAAAATTGAGTTAACAAAACAACTTTTGGATATACAATTGAATCATCGTCTTTAATTGCGTGGAGTTAATATCAGAATTACTTTTATATATATATATATATATATATATATATATATATATATATATATATATATATATATATATATATATATATATATATATATATATATATATATACAAATTATACATTACAATAACACATATAGGCTACAATTTATGTAAAAATATTGTATAATTTGGCTTTATTTAAAAAGAAGGCGAAACGGCGTGCTAGTGGCTAGTATTAAATATTTTATGATTTTACAATCGTATGATTCAGGCGGCCGAAACCACCGGAAGAATATATATATATATATATATATATATATATATATATATATATATATATATATATATATATATATATATATATATATATATATATATATATATATATATATATATATATATATATATATATATATATATATATATATATATATATATATATATATATATATATATATATATATATATATATATATATATATGTAAAATATTTAATACTAGCCACTAGCACGCCGTTTCGCCTTCTTTTTAAATAAAACCAAATTATACAATATTTTTACATAAATTGTAGCCTATATGTGTTATTGTAATGTATAATTTGTATTACGTACAAAAGTTTTTACGTGAAAGTATAACAAACATACACATTTACCAACTTTCACATATTATTTGAGGGACATTCATTACTTATTTTGCCATATTTATATAAACTGTTAACACACCAAAAAAATTATAATTTAAAGATTATCGAATTCTCTTCGCTTTGGTTGGGAAAAAAGGACAAGGCGTTTGGTTATTTCATATTCTATCAGGAAGGTATTCACGCGCAGTAAACACCGGTCTCGCGCACGTGGATTTCAGAATAGAAAGTAGCATTCATTTTACTACAAGCTTTGTCCGAACTTAACCTGTACCAAATGTAGTCTGTAAATAAATCTTGGAAGTTAATTTCTATCTTTTTCTCGATTAACGAAATGTTACATTTTGGATGACAATGAAAAATCATGAATGAAGCAATCATGATACGGAGCTGATCTGATGATGGAACTGTGCACCGGAAGGTGGCCATAGGAACCCGGAAGTTAAACAACTGAACCTAGAACAAGGTTTTATTTAACTTTGCAAAGTATTTACATATGACGTGATATTATTGCCATATAGCAGAACACTTCACAGTGGTTCTGTAGTAGTAACAAGGCAAAGCGCTGCGTTGAGTTCTGCTACAACACACAATGCCTCAAATTCGGAGTGTTTTAACACTACGTTCTCTCTGACTACCCTGCCACAGGGCAGGGAAAAAAAGAGGAAAATAAAACTTCTCCTGTTCAGGTAAGGCAAATCGCAGCGTTGAGTCACGCTAGAATTTGTTGGAGCAAAAAGTGGAAGAACCTACCTTGAATGCAATATAATTATAATCCTAACATAAAATAGAGATTTTTTTGCATTTATAATTAAATATCAGATTCAAAAACACTACTACATTGTTTTATCAGAGCGAACAAATTTATGTATATACCTATTAATGTTCTCAATGTTAATTTTAAACTCACAATTTTCTCTCTGCAGTAAAAGATTCTCCTTTAAAGATTTTAAATCCACCTACACTACCTTAACGATAACCATAACACTATAGTATAAAGTTTTAAACCTAATTATATTATTTATTAAAAAAATCTATCAAAATAGTTAGTTATTTACAAATTATTTATTTTTATTTGACTAACCTGCAGTGACCGTGAGTCATGAGAATATATACAGAGGAAAAAGGATAACTTTATAGCAAAACTAGTGGTAAGCACGCGGCTTCGCCCGCTTGATATATATATTACTTATATATGCATGTACAATATATATTTGTCATCATGTATCATTAGACATCTACCAATAATATTTTGTCAACTAACAAAACAAAACAAAACAAAACTAATTAACGTTCAACGTAAGGCTTAGTGGTCAGAGTGCATGGACGGTTTTTAAGAGGCGCGGGTTCAAACACGCTACGTTCAAAGTTTTTATACGGTTTCTAAATAATTCTAATATAAACAATAAGCAAAGATAATTATTTCAATCTCTACAAACTTGTATACTGTTAGTTTGCTTATCTTCAACTCAAACAATGAAATTTGTCTCTTCTATAAATCAATACTAATATAAATTACAACTGAATCAAGACGGTAATTTCCGGAACTATTAGTTCAGAATTTATAATTATTTTCCATATTAACGTAACCCACTGTTACTCCTACGCTCTGATAAAAAGACACAACGCGGCATTACGTCCGCTGCCAAGCTGCAGTGTCTCTTATTAGATTAGGCGGAAGAGAACGCGGCTTAGGGAACATAGTGACTTACACTGGGTTCCCGCCGTATACGCTTACATATGTTGTATTTCAGTGTAAGGAATGAATAAAGAAATAATAAAATTTGCTTTTGTAGACATTTGTTTGTACAATAGCTGGGCGGTAGCGGGGCGGCGCGCGAGGCGGGGCAAGACACGCCTATTCCCAAAGTGATTACTTTAAAGACTTTTGGTAAATTCTATGTATTGAAAGGTATAATTTTATATGAACTTTTGTAGTACAGTTTAGTAAATCCTGTTAAGTAAGCCGTTTTAGCGCAGTGAAACGGTGTCTTACTTCAAGCTTTAACAAGCACCAACGTAAAAAAAAGAGTGTTATGGGTTTATGCTGTCTGTTTGTCTGCGGCGACGTAGCTACTGAATTAATATACCAATTTGAGTGCGTTTCTTTAATTGAAAGATGAAAAAGCCTGAGCCTTCCTAAGGTATGTTTTATGAAAATCAGATTATAGCACCTTGATGTACTGTTGTAAGTTCAAGGGTCGCAATGCTCCTTTAGACATTGAGCGACGTTGAGTTCCGCCACTCAGTACCGAACTGTAACTATCTGAACCCATGTAATATACAAAAATTTTGTATTGCTTAGGAAATGAAGTATTTGAACACTAAATTCTCTACACCACCCAAAGCGCGAAAAGTTCAAGCAGAAATGTCCATTCAATTAACAAAGTTATAACAAGCGTATAAGCAAGTTCGATAAGAAATTTAATAATAGTTTGTACGTTTTCTTAAAAAGGCGTCTAGACGTGCTTTTTATAAATAAGCTATATAAGGATTACAGGTATTCTAACAGGAGTGAACATTTTTTCCGTTTTTAAATTATTTGTACAATTACAAAAATATAATTGCGGCCGTTCACTGCGAAGGGGCATAAGCGACTGTAAACGCGATAGGCTATGGGTTCGATACCCAGTCGAGGAAATGAAATATTTAATATTTCATTCTTTGATTAGAGTATTAAAACTCTTACAAAGCAAGGCGTTGAGTTCCGCAAATGCTTCAAATTCGGCGAAAAGTGGGAAACGGAACAGAGTGTCTTTACACTAGATAATCATAACTCAGCTTCACGCTGTATCCCACAAATGGCAGGGTAGGCAGAGGGAACTTGGGAACTCCGTTCTACTTCCGTTCCTAATTTTCCGTCGAATTTTAGACATTTCGTGTAGAGTGGCGGGATTCAACGCAGCGCTTTGCCTTGTTACCAGAGCGAAGAAATGAAAACAAATTAAATTGAAAATATATTAAATATTTGATTTCCTCGAGTGGGGATCAAACCCACAACTTATTGTTTACAGTCCCACGCTTGTGCGGCCTCAGGACAGCCTGACAGGCCTCAAATAACCATCACCTAGATATAGTAACTACATATTTACCCGACTACGCAACGCAAAGTAGGATAAGGTATTTATCATTTATCGTATTTCCACAGTTTGGAGAACCCTTTAGTGATGTACCTTAACCATACCTTATTTAGCCTTTTAACGTTCGCGCTACATAATTATCAAATATTGCATAATTAACACAACTTGGCCGGCTCGAAGGAGAAGTATTACAGGGGACGAAGCCATAAAAACATTTCTACTTTCCTCGATATTATAACGAATAGGTAACAATGCTTTGGGAAATATGGGGCAATGTACTTTTGATTACTATATTTACTGATAGTATCAACAATTATTAACAAGGAAAAGGGCGGCGTTGAGTTCTGCTTAATGTACAATGCCTCAAATTCAGTGGAAACTGGGGAATGGATTAAAGTGTCTTAACACTAAGTTCTCTAGTTCTTTCTGCCTACCCTGTCATGTGCGGGATACAGCGTGAAGCTAAAAAACCCAAACAATAATTTATATAGTTTCACGCTGTATGATGTTTTTGCCGTGTGATCCCGGCTTAGAATAGGGTCACCCTGGTACTGATGGTGTCGTAAGAGGCGACTAAAGTGCGTGTGGTAGAGTTACGTTGTCAGCAATGGCAACACGCATGGGCAGACTCGACCGGATTATTACCACCCCCGGCATTTAAGACAGGCGTTAAGTAGTGGCTTTGGCCACTGCGTTTCGCATTAGGTAATGCCGGGCCCCGGTGCCCATCCACATTAAAAGACGGCAACGCTCCTGTAGCTCCTCTGGAGTTACACGGGGCCGTGGGCAACGGTGATCACTTACCACCAGGTGAATCGTACGCTCGTTTGCCGTCTCTTCCATAAAAAAAAAATCTAACGTGACATTTTATTTTTTAACTCAAAACTGATCAAGATGTGGTTTTATGGCAAGCATACTCCACGACTTTACATTTATAACAATTGTGTTTATATGTTATATTTTCTCTCAACATTTTGGACACTTTCGTTCTGTTTAGGATTTAAATTATTAACAATTTAAATTCATATCGGGAAACTAAAATCTTCACTTTTCACTTCTCGTCCAATTTTTCTGTACATTTTGTGGGACTTAACACAGCGGAAAATAAAAAACACCTCAACCCTTCCAGCAGAAATCGGAACCCCACATCAGAAACAACCGACGTTATTTATATCTCATCAAACAAATTAACCAAAAGAATAAAAAAAAACACCCAAACCAATTATAGATGAAATTTGTTACAAAGTACCAAAGCGATTGCATTTGCCAAGAGCCAAAAGTCAAAAGCTAGAACGATGTTATACAATTAATTAGTTTTATTGTATTAAGGTTTATCGATCGCAAGACGAAGCCCTATAAGGTACTGCCAAACTAATTACTAATTTTAACTGCCACGATTTGAAGAGACTTTTGGAATACTCGGCTTCATGTTATAGTGTGTAGGCAGAGGCTCTGCGTCTTGCCTAGACTAAAATGAAAAAAAAATAAAATAATTCGATCCCCACTCGAAGGAATGAAATATATAATATTTTCAAATTAAATATTTAATGTTTTTAATTCTTCGCCTTGGTAACAAGGTAGAGTGCGGCGTTGAGTTCCGCAACTCAACACACCATGCCTCAAATTAGTCGGAAAGTCGGCAATTGAACGGAGTGTCAAAGCACTAGGTTCCCAAGTTCCCTCTGCCTACCCTGCCATGTACGGGATACAGCGTGATACTGAAACAAAACGAAAATAAATCATTTCCTCGAGTGGAAAGTTGCGCCCCTGTGCTACAACAGGCCTCAAGGTAAATTAGAGACAGCTAATTGTTTGAATGTTCACGATTGATTGTTGTAATCGTAGGTTCGATGCTCATCCATAATATTCCTGTCAAATAATATTTATAATTTAAATAGTTTTACGGCCGCGCCTTTGAGTATATATTGAGTAACGTATTGCGTTAAGTTACGCCGCCCGACACTAAGACCGCCCCTCCATATCTAACCGTATAATGCGGAAGACGTGAGAACATAAAAAAAAATTAAACGCGAAGTCAATCATCTATTTCATTATAATTGAAAGGAAGTGCCAATGCACTTGTCACAATGATTCAATACGAGTGTACTTATGTGAATGGCTTCAATATTAATATTAGCATTATGGAATAATATTTCAGTCTCAGAGCCCCTTGTGGCGCAGTGGCACAACTGACTGTAAACGTCAGACAGAAAGACGGTTGCAGGTTTGTATATCGATTAAAAAAAAATTGAATCAGAACAATTCTTTTTTTCCTCGCTTTTGTAAGATAAAGGAAATATCTATAAAGTTGGCTGGAAAATGGGGAACGAAATATCTTAACATTAGGTTCCCTCTAACCTACTCTGGGACCCTAACCTACTTTAGTATACACATTATAAAACATAACAGAGAAAAAAAATGTGTTTTTTTTTGTGTTTTGTTTTTTTTACAGCACATTGTCTAATTGTAACTGGGAAAACAATAACATTTTGTACGTTCATCGGAAAAGTAAAAATATATATGATTTTTGTAAATAAAAACAATCGTCCGAATGCAAATGAAATTTCCCAAACAATGCGTATAGTTAAATACAGTTATAAAACATTGTATTGTATACACATCTAAAATCATATAAATGAAACAAGTTACCGCTGTCCGTACATTAAATATATTGGTAAAAAAGGTATCAGAAACAATGTTTTTTTTAATTTTCTGTGTGACTGTGGGCGTTAATGTAAGAAACGGCTTAACCGATTTAAATGCAGTTCGTGAAATCGATTGACAAATAAGAAAGTTATGATAGTACAAAAAAAAATTTATAAATATATATAAAATTTTTGTTTTCCCATGTCCCCATACATTATCTTTAAAACCATTATGTTACTACAACACGAAAGTAATTCAAGTGAGGAAACAATATTTGTTTTCTGGAATCCAGAGTTAAGACCCGCCGTTCCGTTCTCCACTTTACACCGAATTTGACCACTACGTGTTGTGTGGCGTAACTCAACGCCGCACTTTGCCCTATTACCGGAACATTAAATATTTAAATTAAAAATATTATATATTTCATTTCCACAAGTGGGGATGGAACCCACGACCTTTTTCGCTTTTACAGTCAGTGGTGATATAAAAATATCAGTACCGACCAAATCGTGGCCCACTCCGCAGTGGCTTAGAGTCCGACTGTCAAAGTGACTGTTGTGGGTCCCATTTTTACTTGAGGGGATGAAATATTTTTATTAATCACTTTGATTTGACAAAGCGTGGTGTTGTTTTCAGCCACTAAAAGCTAAAAAATAATATTTTTACTTGTTTCCATTATACTTACATAGCGGAGTACGAATACAGCCACTAGCCATTTCCATTTAAAATATCTTAAATATAAAAAGCTTAGTGAGATAAAAGAAAAAAATACTTTCTTAAAGAAATGGTACAGCAATATTTGTTTAATAAGATAACTTAGGTTTAAATCCGAAGACTTATCTCATAAATTATAAGATGAATTCAAACTTAGTGTTAGAATAGTTTAGATAACAAGGTTGATAATTACGGCCAGGTATAATTAAATAAATATCGATTTTTGCGTAATATCGATATTATTTTGTATATAATAGTTGAAGAAATGGTTGAAAAGTTGTAGCGCAATAGTTGAATCCATAGTCAGAGACATGTTTGGTAAATCGATGTCACCTTTCTTAACCAAATATTTAAATCAAGTAAATAGATTTTTTATACTATATCCTCTATCTTATGCGTGGCCTCAAAGACAAAGGCAACCTAATATCCTAATATAAAGACACTCCGTTCCCATCAGGGAACTTTCGTTTCACACTTTCTGTTTAATTCCATTATAATAATATAAGAAATATACAATTTCTGACTGGTAAATGCGTACACACACACACACACACACACACGCGCGCACACATATAAAACATGTCGATACAACACATACAAGTATTATAAACGTCTCTATACAAATTTTCTGAAGTGGCCGATTATACAATCGCCGCACGCGCCTATAATATGAATAGTGTAGGAGTACCTAACTAATATGTTGTGTAATAAAATAGCTTCGATCAATGAATAAGCTTCCACTGGGTAACACTTATTACAACACACGTATGTAACTACTAGTAGATAAAAAGTAAAGTCGCTCGCGAAAATCAAAGATGTTGTTAAGTATAAACTAGCTTTTCAATGTGACTTTGCCTATGGGGTCAACTTCAAATTATTAAGTTGTGCATGACATATTACACTGACACAACGAGCAAAGCTATAGGCTATATGACAAGATATGTGGACTGTAGTTCTACATGGGATTGTTGTATAATAAACTCTAGTTGATCAATGAATAAGCTTGTACTGGATAACGCTTGTTATAACATTCGTATATAACTATGGGTATATACAAGGTTATACGTGTGATTTTGGTATTGTGGTCAAATAGAAATGAATAAGAGTTGCGTGTGACACATGACACTGACATGTAACACTTATACATAATACTGACACTGGCACATATGACAGATTTATGACACTGACACATAAGACTGACACTGGCACATATGACAGATTTATGACACTGACACATAAGACTGACACATGAATTTCTGATATAGCCGTCCTCGTTACAAGGACTATCAGAATTATTTTTTTTTTAAATTCAAACTAGTTTTGGAAATTAGCGCGTCCAATAAGCTTTATCACTTTATAATATTAAGTAAGTATACATTGAGAGATAATATGAAAAATCTTTCTACATTACAGACCTTAAAAGTTAATGATATTTTAAGATTAAAAATTTAAAGGTACTATAGCTTAAGGTTGCATTCAAATAATTGGGTTATAAATAAAATATATATTTGCTGAGTTTTTTTTATACCTTCACGCTGTATCCCGCACGATTCAGGTTAGGCAAGGGGAACCCGGGAACCTAGTGTTAAGTTATTCCACTTCCGTTCACCACTTTCCGCCAAATTTGAGACATTGCGTGTGGAGTGGCGGCACTCAACGCTGGGCTTTATCTTATTACCAGAGCGAAGAATTAAACATTCAGTATTAAAATTGAAAACATTAAATATTTCATTTTCTCAACTGGAGATCGAACCCAGAACATGTCTCTTGCTGAGCGTTTAGACGAAAAATGACGTTAAAACACGCAGTTGAATCTTTTATGTCAACAAGCAAATAAAAATTTTAAATCATTAATCAGTTTTTTAAAAAACATAGCTAAATACCAACACGACGAACAAGGCTCTTGCACTTAAATCGGTTTATTTATACAGGAGCTATAGTGCCACAGAATTAGAGTCCAACGGAGAAGAGGGGTGCTATGTTTCTCGATTTGCGTCGGTGATTCAATATATTAATAATTAATATATCACTCATTACAATTGGAGATTTTTTCCAGATAGTTGAGGCCTGTCGTAGCGCAGCGGCACAAACGTGTGAATGTAACCGACAGGTTGTGGGTTCGATCCTCGAGGAAATGAGATATATCATTTTTTCTATTTAAATATTTAATGTTTTCATTTCTTTGCTCTAGTTCCGCCACTCAACACGCAATGCCTCAAATTAAGCGGCAAGTGGGGTACAGAAGTGGAACGGAGTGTCTTAACACTAGGATCCCGGGTTCCCTCTGTCTTACCCTGCAATGTGCGGGATACAGCGTTAAGCTGAGTGAGTTATAAAAGGCATGTCATGGCGCACAAAAGTGCGACTGTTAACGAGAGGTTGTGGGTTCGATACTACTCGAAAAAGTGATATAATATGGCAAAGGCTTTAAGTTCCGCCACTCAAAACACAATGCCTCAAATTCGGCACAAAGTGGTGAACGGAACGGAGTGTTGAACGGACACTTGGCTGCCAAGTTCCTTCTATCTACCCTGCTGCTGCCGGGTACAGCCTGAAGCTGAGAGAGAAAATATCTTCAAACATTTTTGGCCTTTAGAAAAAGAAACCTTTAGAACATTAAATAACTGAGTGCCCCATCACTAACATACAATACCCACTACGTAATACGTACTGGAGACGTGTCAGTATGAGTAACATTCTCAACTACGCAATACAACAATAATAAACGTAAATATCATTAATAATTCTTTACATTGTCGACTTTGAGAATTAACTTTGATGACATAATTGGATAAATCATCACTTGTCAATCCAGTTTTCTTATAATTTTCAATAGAAAAGAACAATAATTTACATTGTCTTGGAAGAATGGATACTTAAAGTGTACACCAATAATATTCAATTTATTGAGGCCGCAGTAGACAAGTGTATGACTGTAAAAGCGACGGTTGCTGGTTCGACTCCAATTCGGGGGAAAGAATATTTAATTCCGTTACTGTAAACAAAAATCGGGGGAAAAGAGGACAGGATTTCTCTGCAAACTCTAATATATATGGTGTGCCAAAAACCAATATGTAACAACCAGCACAGAATAACAGAGAAATCATTCCCACTTTTGTATAACATGGTACAATCAAAAATTTTTTTTTTCTGAAACCATATTAAACCTTGACACAGACCTTGAGCACTAGAGACCTTGAGACGGATTGAGTAGAGTGTATAAGTAGAGAGCCTAAGTAAAAAAATAACAAAAAAGACAGTTTAATATTTGAATATGTAAAACAGAATTTTATTTGTCATCACAAGATAGTGTAAACACCAAATATTACTCGCTACAGCTGATATTTCATTAATACCAGTACAAGTCAAAGGGACATGCCGTAAGCGTAGTTCAACAGACGTACAAATATGAAAATGAAACCATATTTCGAAAAATAATAAACATGATGTACCGGCCCTGCACAAACGTTGCCACACTCGTTCAAAAATATAGAATAGATAGAAATATAGTATATAAAAATTTATTGCTGTACACTTTTGTATGTTCATAGGTGAACGGGCAATCCATTGGAGTGTCTTAACACTAGGTTCCCAAGTTCCCTGGGTTCCCTACCCTACCATGTGCAGAAAAGTGTATTCTGAATTGAATGATTTGAAGCTGATAATGATGTATTTATAAGTCATATATAGGCACTAAGGTTTGAACTTTTCGTCTACTTTAGAAACCATTGTGTAAATTGGCGTAACTTAACGCCGCGTGTCAATAACCTTACCAAACATTGTACCTTCTGTAGAATCACCCTAATTCTTATTGAATAACTTTGATTGTTTTTTTTTATTATTGAATAATATATCTTTTCTCCATATTAGCTCATTGTCTGTCTTGTTAAGGCCGGTCGTGGCGTAGTAGCACAGGCGTGTGACTGTAACCGACAGGTTGTGGGTTCGATTCTCACTCGAGGAAATAAGAGGAGAAAATATTTAATATTTTGAATTTAAATATTTAATGTTTTCATTTCTACTCTCTGGTACAAGACAAAACGCGTTGTTTAGTTCCACCACTCAACATGCAATGCTTCAAATTCGGCGGAGAATAGGGAACCGAAGTGGAACGGAGTGTCTTGACACTAGGTTCCCAAGCTCCCCTTGACTACCCTGCCATGTGCGGGATACAGCGTGAAGCTGAGTGAGCGAGTGTCTGTTATTTTATTATTTTAAAGGAACAAGGTCGTGAGTCCAAAATCAATGTCAGTTAACAATTACATTGGTTTTTCTTGCTTGGACTGGACATGTTCCGCCACAAGATCCACACAAAACACGCAATTTCTCCGAAGTAAGCAGAAATTGAAAAACGGAGAGAATTATCTCGATTTCCGACAGAAATATATTCATAATAAGGAATCTTATAACAAAAATATTATATATTTTTCAATTAAAGGGAAGCACACGGTGTCTTCGGGCCAAGGTAAATCTGCTTTCACGTAGCTAATAGCTTGGATTATAAAATTATCTCTTATCATCTCAAAAGCAATAACAAAGGCGTGCTACCGAGTGTTAACACTTGGTTTCCAAATTTCCTATGCCTTCCCTGCTATATGCGTGATACAGCGTGAAGCTAAAAAAAACTCTATCAAAGAAATTATAGGTTGCACTGGCTTCTATTTCAAATTTTTGTTTAAAATTATTATTGTGATATACTTTTTCAGGTTTTATTTACTTACGACTGGCATATATAATGAAAACCCGCAAAAAAAGGTCTTTTTTTTAGCTTCACGCTGTATCCCGCACGAGGCGGAGTAGGCAGAGGGAACTTGTTCCACTTCCGTTCCCCACTTTCCGCCGAATTTGAGGCATTGCGTGTTGAGTGGCGGAAGGAACTCAACGCCGCAAAAAAGAGTTTACTAGTAAAAAGGTTGGTTGCATAGATAAACCATTGTAATAACAAAAAATATACAAATCGAAAGCCTGCAATAAAGAAATTAATTAACATATTTATCCGCCATACTTATATATGACAAGCTAATTTTTTTATCCAACCCTCACAGTGAGGGTGTTAGGGGGGTAACAAACCTTAACGTTATAAATTATTTTTTCTGTATCGTTTATATATATATATATATATATATATATATATATATATATATATATATATATATATATATATAATATATATATATATATATATATATATATATATATATATATATATATATATATATATATATATATATATATATATATATATATATATGTATATATATATATATATATATATATATATATATATATATATATATATATATATATATATATATATATATATATATATATATATATATATATATATATATATATAATAGATACAGAAAAATAAAAAGAATAATTCTTAGACCAATATGTGGAACAAAGGAAATTTCAAGATTTTTTGTGTTAAATCGTATAGTAAGTACAACTAATCATAATGCTCGAGTTTTAAAAACGTATAAATTGTAATAACTATATTACAATCTTATCACACTTATCTAATACTTCCGTTTGCAATTGAGCATACAACCGTCGTAGCCGACACGTAAAAATCCACAGTACGACATTTCGATAAATTAAATTTTTGTATCATTTTTATTTAAAACAAGAAGGTGTTGTTTATTAAAAATAAAAAAAAACACTTTTACTTTCTGAAGAACAATTAAAGAATTAATAACGGGGAGGCCAATTAAAAGTTTAGCATTCAATCATTTTATAATTTCGAAAAAATAATCTAATTGTTTATACTGAATTGTGTCAGCTACGTGGTAGCATAAAAATAGCATAGTTGTGGGTTCAATTCCCTTGGCAGTTTAGGCAGAGGGAACTTGGGAACCTAGCGTTAAGACACTCTGTTCCACTTCCGTTCCCCACTTACTGCTGAGTTTGAGGCATAGCGTGTTGAGTCAGGAACTCAACGCCGCGTTTTGCCTTGTGCCAGAGCGAAGAAATGAAAACATTAAATATTTAAATTGAAAATATTAAATATTTCATTTCCTCGAGTGGAGATCGACCCCAAAACCTGTCGGTTACAGTCACACGCTTGTGCCATTGCGCCACGACAGGCCTCAGTTTTAATAAAACTCTTACTTAAATTCACTTGACCATGCGAGTGAAACTGCAGGCAATTTTTTAGCTTCACGCTATATCCCGCAATTCTTTGTATCCATTGTCAAAGAAAGCGGGAATATTAAATTGATTTAAAATTTTTTTTTTTTCCCCCGACTTGGAGTCGAACTCACTATGATCGCTATGCCGCTGCGTCACGATCGCCTTCATTATTTTGGCAAGTTTAATCTTGTGTATATATTTTTTTCTATTAGGGACATCAATGAAATTTGAAGCTAGTGATATTCGATATCTCTACGACCAATATATTTAACGGCTGTTGTGGCGCGACTATAAAAGCACATAACAGGTCATGGATTGATCCCCACCATGGGGAAATGAAAAATGTAATATTTTCAGTGCCTCAAATTCGTTGGAAAGTGGGGAACGGAACGGAGTGTCTTGACACTAGGTTCTTATGTTCCCTCTGCCTACTAATTTAACTGCAGGATACAGAGTAAAGCTAAAAAATATATCTATTATATTATTTGTTGAAATAGACATATGCAAGCTCTTTGAATATTTATATGAAACTGAATCATTTCCTCAAACAGGAAACGAACTGCTACAACAGGTCTCAAATGTATATCAGTTAATATACATCGTATATAAAATATTTATATATCTCTTTAACAAAGGCATTCTAATGATTTTACATTTAATAAACAACCATTTTTAGATCTACAAAGACTTTAGTTTCAATTATACTTTTAATCCTACAAAGGAAAATAAATATTACAGAATGCTCTTAAGATTTCAAGTCCATAATAATTTAAACATTTAATTGTTTTCATATGAATGTGTAATAGAGAAAAGGAAATCCATTTGCCCCTACATTTTTCTTATTATGTGTATGAAACTATGCCTTTGAACAGTATTTTAATAAATAAGCTCTTTTTTAAATAGGAAAGGTTGGTAAATCCTGTAATAACATATTCAAATTAATATAAGGCCTGTCGTGGCGCAGCGGCACAGGTGTGTGACTGTAACCGACAGGTTCTGGGTTCGATCCCCAGTCAATGAAATATTTAATATTTTCAAATGAAATATTTAATATTTTCAATTCAAATATTTAATGTTTCATTTCTTCGCTTTGGTAAAAAAAAGCTCGGCGTTGAGTTCCGTCACTCGACACGAAATGCCTCAAATTTGGCAGAAAGTCGGGAACGGAAGTGGAACAGAGTGTCTCGACACTAGGTTCCCGGGTTCCCTCTGCCTACCCTGCCTCGTGCGGGATACAACGTGAAGCAAAAAAAAACAAATTAATATTCAGTACTTAGGAAAGGTAAATACTGTTTTAGAAAACGTACGTAGATAATTTTGAATTTTAGCGGGACATGAACCCGCGCCTTGGAAACCGCTGCGTTATCATCTAGCCACGTCAAAAATTCTTTGTTAGCATCTCTGTAGGGAGATTTTATCACATTATCGGTATCCAAAGACTTGCTTAGAATTGTGAAAAGTATATACAGACGATCGAACTTCGACGAATGTTCGTAAGATGTACAGATATCACTAGAACACTGAACGAGACGGAGTACCTACGATGCGATCGTCTGTTCCGTAGCCCGCACCGTACGGTCCGGATCGTCTGTTTACAATCTTAAGAATTATCATCTAGCAAGAGAAAATGCTATTTATTAAACGTTTCTAACATACAGTGTAAACTCTTTATAACTTTATCCTTTATCATGAGAAACTCCCTAGAAAGTAGAAATCAGCACAACTTGGTTGGTTTTCGTTAAAACCCACATGTTGATTGTTCACTCTATATAACGATAACTCTCCATAACGACAAAAAACGCTCAGTCCATTGAGTTTCGTTATGAAGAGTTTTTGCGGTATTTAAAGTGATATTCCACACTAAGAAACCCGCGAGATTTGAACCCGCGCCTCTTGGTAACCGACCAAGCACCTAACACTGTGAGTAGCTCAGCAATACGTAGTCTAGCTACGTAAAAATTCTTGTACGCTTGACACTACATACATATGTTGTTAGCATTTCTTTATAAAACCATTGTACAAGGTAAGCAAATTACAGTCAACAATAAATATGAATTGTGTTTAATATTGCTTGTGATTGTCAGAAATAGTTAATAGTGCAGAGAATTTTTGAATAATATCATGATATTTCCAATTTCAAAATTGATTAATTTGTTTTTTTTTTATTTTCACGCTGTATCCCGCACACAGCAGGGTTAACAAACAGGTACACGTGAACCTAGTGTTAAAACACTCCGTTCTCAATCAGGCACTTTCGTTTCACAACTTCCGCCGAATTGAGACATTGCGTGTTAAGTGGCGGAACTCAACGTCACGCTCTGCCTAAGTACTAGAGCGAGGAAAAAGAAAATATTAAGTCCTGGAAACCTTCGCCATCACACGCTTACGCTTAGTATGTCTAAACTATGATTATTTGCTGCCTGCTCTTATTAGAAGACAAAGTGCGATGTTAACTTCCGCCAAATAACACGCTCTTTTTAACATTGTGAAACGTATTATCTTTATAATATAATTTAAGTCACATGTAATGATCTATGCAACAAAGGCTAATACGGCCGCTGATAACGCGCAGGTGCTGATATTGTTGTACAACAAGAGTAGTAACTATATACATATACATACATACATACATATATATATATATATATATATATATATATATATATATATATATATATATATATATATATATATATATATATATATATATATATATATTGTGAGACCTTTATACCAGAGTCGTCACTGTAAATGTAACGTCAAGGGATCGGCTCCCAATTTGATTAATACATTATTCTTTTTCTAATAATTATTTTGAAAATTGGATTGTTCGTGGGGAATAGTCTGTGTATGGGAACCTACTGGCTAACACAAGGTTCCCATGTTAATTGGTTTTTCGACTATAAAAATATAATTCTAACTATGATAATAAGTATAATAAAACTTAAGCACTGACTTAGCGTTGTAAATACGAAATTAATTGGGTAGAATATGAAAATAATAAAGTAATTTTTTATTATTTTAAATATAACGTTAAATATTCTGAAATATACATATTGTAATACTCTCAGCTTTACGCTGTATTCTGTACGTAGCAGGGTAGGCGGAGGGAACTTGGGAACCTAGGGTTAAGACACTCCGTTCCGTTTATCAGTTTCCGCCGTATTTGGGGCATTTTGTGTTGTGTGGCGGAACTCAACGCAGCGCTTTGCCTTGTTACCAGAGCGAAATATTGAATATTACATTTTCTCGAGTGGGCACTGAACATCTACCGTCGATAGGACTACCTAACTGGCCCCAACGATAGGAAATGATTGTTGGTTTAACACAAACTCAATATTTTTTTTTTCTAATATAGATCATTTATTCATTCCGGTGAATAAAACGCTGCGTAAGTATATTATATTTCTGTTTACCTCGCCCTGGCACCCAGTTAAAGCGAGGTATTTAGCACCGCAATTCAATACAATGTCTCAATTCTCGGAGAAACGGTTATGTCTAAATGGGAACAGAGTGTCACAACAATAGGTTACCAAATACTCACTTGCAGCATTTAGCTAATAATAATCATATCCTAGCAATAGTCTATTCACAAACATATTAGTGAACGTACACACCTTTGATACCTCGCCTCACTGAGGTCTATTGACACTTCACTGAGTAAAGGGCCAGTTCGGTTTTCACACAAAGAAAAGGCGATTGCAATTTATACCGAATGCTCCGGCTTTTAGTAGTCATTCAAAGCGGATTGCGATAGGTAAATGATTATTATTGCAATAGTCAATTTGTACGTAATTAGCATAAATACGTTGAATATGATACAGTATATTTTATTTTAATTCAGGGGAATGGAATATTTAATGAATTTCCATTTTCTCGTTTTGGTAACGAAGCAAAGCGCGGCGTTGAGTTCCGCCACTCGTTCAACCCAACAAAGTTTATATCGCCGTTGATAGGGTCAGTAAAAACAGTGCAGATTCGTTTATTTTCAACATAAAAGTAAACACATTTTTCAATATATATAACATCGTCAATTCAAACACTTACATAGTGCGACTAATCTTGCGATTTTATTGGTTTCACGTTTTTTTTTTTTCACCGTTTTATGTAACATACAATCGTTCCGTTATTACCCTGAACGGGATTAGAACCCGGTATCAGGTTAGATGTGTTCTCACACGTGTGTGTATATATATATGTATATGTATATATATATATATATATATATATATATATATATATATATATATATATATATATATATATATATATTATATATATATATATATATATATGGCGTAACTTGACGCTGTTAACTGCGTAAAAGTATAATAAAAATTTTCTATCGTCCCGTAATACGTCCCGGATTCGATTGTTCGATAACAAATAAAAAATCACCAAGTATTATTCCACGCATACAAAGTTCGTAACGAACAAAAACATTCAACTACATACAAAATTTCGTATCGAGAGTTAGCATGAGGTTAAAATTAACCTTCAGGTTAACTGAATCTGACCAAAACTGAATCTTAGTAACCTTACAATAGAGTTAATTGTTAAAAATATCACATAATTCAAGCCTTTGCAAATGTATAACAGGTGCTATTGATAACATAGTGAAAGCTATTAGTTTTTACTTCATTTGAAATAAGGTAGTTGCAATGTAATTTTTGTGTAACTTTCAATTCCTTTTAAATATTAAAAAAATATAAGATTTCTAATCCAGAGACCGGGTATTACATCGTGTGATCATCGAAGTACAATAAAGAATTTGGTCAGAATGTCTGATAAGGCTTTTACGTACAGAATGAACGCGTGCGTGCTGTAGACACGAGTTCCGAGTTCGATTTTCAGTCAACGAATTAATATATTTAATTGACAGCGTTGAGTTCCGTCACCGAGTGGGGAGAAGTGTCTTGATACTCAGTTACTAAGTTCCTTCTGCCTACCCTGCCATGTGCGGGGTAAAGCCAATAATTATTTGATATTTTATTTATAGAAAATAGAATACAAATTTAACGAGGCCTGTCGTGGCGCAGCGGCACAAGCGTGTGACTGTAACCGGCAGGTTCTGGGTTCGATCCCCGGTCGAGGAAATGAAACATTTAATATTTTCAATTTAAATATTGAATGTTTCATTTCTTCGCTCTGGTAAAAAGGCAAAGCGCGGCGTTGAGTTCCGCCACTCAACACGCAATGCCTCAAATTCGGCGGAAAGTGGGGAACGGAAGTGGAACGGAGTGTCTTAACACTAGGTTCCCGGGTTCCCTCGGCCTACCCTGCCTCGTGCGGGATACAGCGTGAAGCTAAGTTAAGTTAAGTTATGCTATTTCTCATATCACTTATAATTTAACAAAAATCAACGTCACTCTTATATCAGCTAGCTATCAAAGATTATTTTATAAGATCCTGTTTAATCGAACATCGCCCGAAGTTAAAATGTATATCGGACTCTCTTACAGACTATCTATCTACTCTGGCATGTGCAGATGTATACAGCGTGTGCACAAATGTAATATAAAACACTCCGTTCCACTCAGCTTCACGCTGTATCCCGAACATGGCAAGGTGGGCAGAGGGAACTTGGGAACCTCGTGTTAAGACACTCCGCTCCACTTCCGTTCCCCACCTTCCGCCGACATTGAGGCATTGCATGTTAAGTGGCAGGTCTGAACGCTGCGCTATACCTACCAGAGCGAAGGAATGACAATATCAAATATTAAATTTCCACCAGTGGCGAAGCCATAACCTATAAGTTTGACAGTCGTACGTATATGCCACACATACTTACTGGACTCAAGTTGATTTATATACATAAGTACCAATAATCAAATAATGCCTAAGATTTATATATGAAAAGACGTTTGTGTGTTAAAGGTTCTTACCATATTGACGATTTTATAAATGATAACACGCCTTGGGAATAAAATGCTCGCTCCAGGCTATTTCAAATGTATCATTTTCACATAATTATATGATGTTAAATTTTGATAAATAAAAAGACATGTCCCGCTGAGTTTCTTTCGCCGGTTCTTCTCAGGACTGAGGCAGTAACTTTAGTGAACTGGTGGCAAAATGTTTGACGTTCAAAAAACGAAGCTTGTAGCTTCTTATTTTAAATAAAAATATTTGAATTTGAATATATGACACATTATAAGTGCCCGGAAAAACTGTCGGTACAGTCGGTTAAATCGACATGAATAAGGTGATGTTACGTTACGTATAGTTGAGAACCGTCATGGCGCAGGGCCACAAGCGTCTGTAAATATGACAGATTGGGGGTTCGATTCTCTTTTAAGGAAGTGATATATTGAATATTTTCAATTTCTTGCACTGGTAACGAGGCAGAGCGCGGAGCATGCATGCATGACAACGGAGTGTCTTAACACTAAGATACCAAGTGCCCACATAACACTAAGTTACCAAGTGCTCATATAACACTAAGTTACCAAGTGCCCATAGAACACTAAGTTACCAAGTGCCCATATCCATATTGAGCATAACGCTGCACGTAGCTGAAACCAAGCAGGGTAGGCAAAAGGAACCTGGGAAGTTATAGTGAAAGATACTTCCATTCCCCACTAACTGCCAAATTTCGAAGACATTGCGAGTTCAGAGGCGTAAATTAACGCCGCGACTTGCCTCTGCGCTAGGGCGAGAAAATAAAACTTTTAAACAACCACTAACTCAAATGAAAATCGACTAGGAATAGGCATCATGTATCTGATACCTGATTTTAGATTATGATTAATGCGATAAACTAAATAAACACGTCACCTCAATAATTTTATTGAATATTATAAGTGTGTAGTCATTTGCATATAAAACATCGGTAGCATTTGGTACAATATTGGGACCACCTGAGTTTCTTGCTTGGGTTTTACTCAGATCTGAGGCAGTAACTTTAGTCAACCTATTGTAAATTGTATGACGTTCCACAAACGAAGCACATTAATAAAATATTTAAATTAAAATAAAATAAACGAGCAAAAAAGAAATATTTGGATTTAATTTCGATTATCAAGATTAAATCCAGCCCGACTCGGTACTCAATTATCTAACTCCATGCACGGACTGGCTTGCTACTGGTAATATCTATTCAGAGCCGATACCTTGTAGGTAAAATCATCTCTGGAACTTATTGAAAAGAAAATTGCAATTGGAACTGAGGAAGCGGCGATCGTGAGTTCAATTCCTGCTCGTTGGAATGATTTTGTTTAGGTTCACGTTGTGTTCCGATTATGGTAGAATAGGAAGTACCTGGGAACCAAGTGTTCAGACACATGTCCGTTTAAAGAAAATTTTGAGACATTACCCATTCAGTTGCGGAACTTAACGCCATGCTTTACCCCCATTTTTTTTTATGGAGAAGACACGGCAAACGAGCGTACGGGTCACCTGATGGTAAGTGATCACCTTCGCCCACGGCCCCGTGTAGCACCAGAGGAGCCACAGAGGTGTTGCCGGTCCTTAAGATGTATGGGCACCGGGGCCCGGCATTACCCAATGCGAAACGCAGTAGCTGAAGCCACTACTTAACGCCGGTTTTAAATGCCGGAGGTGGTAACAATCCGGTCGAGTCTGCCCATGCGTGTTGCCATTGCTGACAACGTGACTCTACCACACGCACTTTAGTCGCCTCTTACGACACTATCAGTACCAGGGTGATCCTATTCTAAGCCGGAATCACACGGCTTACCACAGCGAGGGAACGATACTATAAAATATTTCACTTCACGTTCGTACACTTGTGTCCCTGCGGTACGATGATTATATATATATAAGTTAAGTTGGATAGAAAAACGGAAACGGAAGTGGAATGGGAACGATGTGATTTGACACTAGGTTCCCAGGTTCCCACGACGCTATGTACGAGATAAGCTAAAAACCAAACTAATATCAGAGTAATTCAACTGGCAAGTACTTATATACTACAGAAAAATAATAAACGTCCAAAAAGTCTATCGTAGCGGGATTTGAACTAGTGCCTTTTTCAAAACCATTCAGGCGTTGCAATTATAATATGTTTTCTAAATGTAGTATTAACACTTTTAAAATGTTAAACAAATATTTTCTATCTTTATCTTAATTATAGCAATATAGGTGAATGATAAGAAAATAATAGTATAAAAGTTAGAGCCACTGTAGAGCAGCGCAGTCGAGTCCAACTCTCAGCGAAGGTTATGTGTTCTATATCCGCCCTAGGAAATATTTTTTTTATATATTAATATTATTACAGATCACTAACATAAATATTTTAAGTCAAAAATGGTATATGTAAAGTTAATACGTTTTTGTAACTTGACGATTCAAAAGTGCCTATTTGAATAAATAAAATTTAGAATTAGATTTTGACACCGTCGTGGCATACGGGTTCAAGCGTGCGACTGTAACCGTTTTTTTTTATGGAAAAGATGGCAAAAGAGCGTACGGGTCACCTGGTGGGAAGTGATCACTATCGCCCACTGCCCCGTGTAACTCCCAAGGAGCTACAAGAGCTTTGCCGGCCTTTAAGGTGAATGGGCATCGGGGCCCGGCATTACCCAATGCGAAACGCAGTGGCCGAAGCCACTACTGAACACCGGTTTTAAATGCCCGGGGTGGTCAAACCCACTTGCCACTGGAGTAACCCAACTTTTTTTTTAGCTTCACGCTGTATCCCGAAAGAGGCAGGGTAGGCAAAGGGTTTCAATTCCGTTCCCCACTTTCCGCCAAATTTGAGGCATTGCGTGTTGAGTAGCGGAACTCAACGCCGCGCAAGAAAACCAATGACTGCAATAATTAGTATTTTGTGCCACTGAGCACTTAGTGACTCCAGTATTCAGCGGAGAGTGGGGAACACAGTGTTTTAATGATAACGTAGTGTTTTTGCACTGTTTTCAGGTACACTTTGACGTGAACGTGACGTGACTATAATTTTATTTTCATAATAGAAAAGGCAGGCGACTCTCTTTTTCAGTCTCATTACACGCTAATTAACAGATCTTAACACCGCTTTTCATCATTACAGCTGAAAAGCACCTAAATAAACACCTACTATAATTCCCGAGGCCCGTCGTGGCGCAGAGGCACAATTGTGTGACAGTAAACGCGACAGGTTCCGGGTTCGATCTCCACTGAAGGAAGTGAAATTTTTAATATTTTCAATCGAAATATTTAATATAACATTGCAAGGCAAAGCGTTGTGTTGAGTTCCGCTCAACACGTAATGCCTCAAATTCGCAGCGAACAGAACGCAATATCTTAACACTAGGTTCCCAAGTTCCCTCTGCCTACCCTGCCATGTGCGGGATACAGCGTGAAACCGATACTTCCTCCTACAAAATTCGTATCCACTACCATATCGTCTACTTTCCTTATATCTCTTACTAAATACAATTAAATAATGATTTCACAACATTATCATTAAATAATTGAATACAATATATCAACCTACAGTTCACTACGGAGGCAACCCTTCACCGATCAAACGCAGGGACTTCAAAATGTCAGTACAATACTACTCTAGCCGGCAGTTTAAATATAAAATAAGGGAGTATCTTATTAAAGAATTTTTAAAAACAAATTACTCGTTCATAGGTCTCATTCTTAAGGTGATGGTTGTGAGTTCGATGTTCATTTGGGGGAATTAAGTCTCAGTCTCAGATTTTGGAGAAAATGGAGAACACGCACTGTTCTCTATTCTTATCGTAACTCTTATCGTTTCATCTCTTCACCATTCGGAAAAAAAAACTTCATATAAAGATATATTTTATAAAAATTTCATATAAAGATATATTTTATAAAAAAAACACCTAGAATTCACAAACTAAACATGCGTTAGTATATCATATTCATACAAAAATTTATATAATCTAAAATGGTATCAAGATAAAAAAGCTTAATTAAGAAGCTTTAAAAAGTGCTTAAAACGAACGTCATATAGCGCAATTGATTAAATAAAAAGCTTGGTTGTTCCCAAAGGGAGTACCGAGTGGCGTGAAAATATGTAAAACTTACGAGGCGTCCACTCAAATTGTATTAAAACACATAGGTTCCGTATAGTAAACGTTGTTGTATATTACTGGCAATGGAGGAAATAGTAAATTATTATTTTAGCTACTTTTAAAGAGCTAATCCACATTTAGAAAAAAAAATAGTTGTTTGAAGAAGCATTCTACCACCACTTACTATCCATACCACTTCAAAGCAATTTAAGAAAATGCCTATGGCTAAGTAGTCAGAGCACTTGAACAGTTCTGAAGAGGCGCGGGTTGAAATCCCGCTAAGTTCAAATATTTATATGTTTTCTAAATAAGTATGATATTTCTTTTTTGCTTTAAACTATATCCCGCAATTTGCAAGGTAGACAGCTCAGTGTTAAGACACTCCGCTCTCCATTTTTTGCCGAATTCTGAAGGCTGTGCTTCTCCTTAACAACAGAGCTTTATATATTTTTTTATCGCTTATAAAACAAATAATTTTGCAGTAAAAGCCAACAGAGCTCACACCATGAACTTTATTTCTGACAAAAAAGGACACAAGTAGTGATAAGACACTCAATATTCTATATATCGCCCCCCATTTTAGAAGCTTGGGTATGGAGTGGCGGAACGCAATGCCCGGTTTGTCTCGTTACAAAAGGAAATAGACGACAATATTTCCCCCGATTGGGATACTAGCCCACAACAGCCGCGATTCCCGTCAGACTCTACCAAATCGCGACAGGCAAGTTACAATGTATGTACAGTATATGTATACTTACTACTTATCTTCACGCTATATCCCTAGCGGGGTAGGCAGAGAGAACGGAGCGCCAAGCGCTACGGTCTCGGCATACCTCGTTGGCCTCGTCCACTGACTCCCTCTTCATACATGCCCTTTGGGGGGTCCTCATGCTTTTTACGTGACCTTCCTCCAGTATCGTCGATATTGTGTTTTCGAAGGTCAACCGAGGTCTCTCCCTCCCTCTCTTACCACTCACTTTTCCTTCATAAATCTTTATTATCATTCATTCTTCACTCATTCGCTCGATGTGCCCAAACAACCTGAGCAAGTTCTTCTTCATTCTCACTGTGACATCAACGTAGGTAATAGACTTACCATTCTATGTATCTCTTCATTGGGTATGCGATCAGATAGACTAAATCCAGCGTTGAGTTACGCCACTCAACACACAATACCTCAAATTCGGCGGAAAGTGGGGACCATGGTAATACTAGGTTTCCAAGTATCCTCTGCCTATCATGCCATATGCGTATACAGCGTCAAGCTAAAAACGATATCTACAGGTTTTAATGTAATCCCTTATAATATATAATATTTCAAATAAATATAAATGCACTCTGTTGTGGTATATAATTGTTAACTTATTGCAAAAGCTTACTTCGCTAATGGCCGGGGATTAAGTACAATATAGTTGAGCCGGTATTATAATTCAATCTCATATAAGGTTATGATTTTACCGTCGGTAATTTCAAAGCTTTAGAGGAACATAAAAATAAAATAAATGAATTGTGTGTTCGAGGCCTGTCGTGGCGCAGCGGCACAAGCGTGTGACTGTAACCGACAGGTTCTGGGTTCGATCCTCACCCGAGGAAATGAAATATTTGATATTTTCAATTTAAACATTTAATGTTTCATTTCTTCGCTCTGGTAATAAGGCAAAACGGCGTTGAGTTCCGCCACTCAACACACAGTGCCTCAAATTCGACGGAAAGTGGGGAACAGAAGTGAAACGGAGTGTCTTAACACTAGGTTCCCGGGTTCCCTCTGCCTACCCTGCCTTGTTCGGGATACAGTGTGAAGCTGAGTTTGAGAGAGTTTGTGTGTTCGATTTGATGTAGAGGACACTCTGTTGAATGGCGCAGCTTAACTTCAGAAGCGTGGAGTCTTCTATGCCTAAGGTTTGGTTCAAAGTGTGGAACGGAGGGTCTTGACACTAGGTTTCTAAGCCTTTGCCTTCCAAGCCATAAGCTAGCGTAATAGCGTAATAGCGCATAAGTAAAATAAATGTAATTGGACCATCCAAAACAAAAAATATTCTATATTTCGAGCCAACCGTTCCTGAGATGAAAGTATTCAAACAAAATATTCAGCTTTATAATGTAAGTGCAGAGGTATCTATATATATATATATATATATATATATATATATATATATATATATATATATATATATATATATATATATATATATATATATATATATATATATATATATATATATATATATATATATATATATATATATATATATATATATATATATATATATATAGTTTAAACAAGTAAGAGATATTTTACTAAGTTCGTTTTATAAAACCATACAATAATATATAATAGGACATATACTTTCCCACTCATATACAGATTTTCTCTAAAATGGTGGAAAATTGATATCCATCCTGAAGAAGACGGCAAAACTCATCAAAAATGTACATAACGAAATGAATCGCTTTGTTGTTTTTAGCTTGATCACGCCCATTTCACGGTGGGCAGAGGGAACATGGGAACCTATTGTTTAGACACCATATGGGGCATATTAAGGCATGCCTTCGTGACTTGAGTGACGGAACTCAACGTGCTTTGTCTTATCACCAAAGGGAGGAAATGAAAATACGTGGCGATCGAATCCACCGATCGTATTTACAATTACACGCTTCCACCCATGCGCCATGACTGGCCTTCACACTCATTTCGCTTCGATTCCGACTTGAGAAACTGAAATATTAAACATCGCAATACTTGCTGTGGCAAAACGCAGCGTTGAGCACCGCCACTCAACACGCTCAATCTATCGGAAAATGGTAAGCGAAATTGCCCTAATGGGACCACAGTGTCTTAACACTGGATTCTCAACTTCCCACCCGCCTACCCTGCCATGTGCGGGATAGAGCGGGAAAAGGAAATAAAAAAAAATAGGTTAAAACAGAAAACAACATGTAGTACCTATTTATATGAAAACTGTGAATTACTCGATTATGTTCTTATATGAGTTTCAAAGGTTTCCGTCGCGTTATACAATAAGCTAATAGTATGAGGACGACACATCCACGCTACATAATTGGCATTAATAATGCAATATAAAAGGAAATTCTGTTAAAATTTTAAATGAACCATAAAACATAATACCATAAGGTATAAATATTATAATCCTTATGGATATTATGAATAGCGCAGAGGCAAAACCGTGCGATTGTATGTATAAGCGATGGTTGTGAGTTCCATTCCCAGTTGGAATTGAACTTACAACCAGGAATGGAATGGAATGGAAGTTTACAGTTCTCGCTCTGGCAACGAGATAAAGCGCGGCGTTGAGTTCCGCAACTAAAATAAGCAATTTCTTCAAAATTCGCCGCAAAGTGGGAAATGGAGGTGTCCTTATGAGAACGGAGGGTCTCAACACTAGGTTTTCAGGTTTTCTGTGCCTATCCTACAAATTCTAGAACACTAAAGATTTAAAGCTGAGAGTTCGTCTGGTTGAGCGAAACTCTAAAACTAAAACCTTAATTAAAACCTTAAACCATTATTTTGTATGAAAATAGTTATATTTATAAAGGCTATGGTACATGTTCGTTTGGTTTGCATACAATATGTCTTGTGCCTTATAGAACTGCTACTTATTACATTTTCACCAAACGGGCGAAGCCGTACGTAGAAGAAACTTATAATAATATGACCTTTGGTAAAATATTAATAATTTTGTTCAAGGTGAGAATTTGTAGTAAATCTAATATATATATATATATATATATATATATATATATATATATATATATATATATATATATATATATATATATATATATATATATATATATATATATATATATATATATATATATATATAAAAATAAAAATAACGAGGCCAGTAGTGGCGCGGCACCTGCGTGCGATTGTTGTAGAATTAAATATTTAATATTTTCATTTCCTCAATCTAGTAATGAAATAAAGCGGTGAGTTTGCTCACTAACGCCCACTGCCGCCAGAACTCAGTGAAAATTAGGGAAGAGAGAGTCTTAATGGGAACAAAACCATCATAATATGAGGTTCCCTGGTTCCCTCCAACTTACCCTGTACAGTTAGGCTAGCGGTATGATAAAGAATGAAAATAATTAGTATATATATTTTTATACGTCACATAAGCTATTGTATAGTGGACCGCGAAATTTAACACATAGTTTAATATGAAAAAAGAAGAATATATTTTTAATTTATCCCTGAATCTAGTGAGAATCGAACGTTGACTTATCTTATAAGAAACTACCTACATTATAAAATATATAATAAAAAAATAAAATAAAAAGAAAAACGGAAAATTGGGAACGGAATTCAACGCTGTGTTGAGAATTTATTACCAGAGCGAGGTAATTAAAACATAGCACTTTCCCGTGCCGGTATCGAACCCACAATGAAAATGTTATAAGTATATAGAAAATATACAAAGAATGCTTTAAAATCAGTTAAAAATATTAGTAAATTAAAATATATATATTAACTCTACTTACTTGACTAATAAAAAAATGCAACAACAAAACCAATAAAAATAATCAATCAAAAACCCAAAAAATCACTAATAATAAGACCCATACAAAACAACAAACTTTAAAACCAGCCACAACAAAAATGCTACGAAAAAAAAAACCGAGTCACTAAAACGAAAAAAGAAAAGTCACTACGTAGTGTCCAAACTCACTGTATATCATATGGGTAGTGATACAAGGCGGGAGCCGGCTGCAGTTCGTGTAATTGGAGGTAGTACTCGTTCACTCTGTACTCGCGCGCCATTGTGTAAACGCGGCCGGGCGGCTCGGATGCCGCGGCTATACTACCCTCCGCTTGAACGCGAATGCATTGTCTCATTGTATATAGCTATATTTCTCTTTCACGTCAGCTTCACGCTTTATCCCGCAAAAAGATTGGGGCAGACGGAGTTACGATACTATGTTTCCCGCTTTTCAGTCGTTGATCGAGATGTTACGAGTTGAGGGATGGAAGTGAACGACGCGTTTAGTCTTGGACAACGGAACGGAACTTGACAGTCGGCCACTATGGCTTGTTTTGTATTATGTATGTTTTTTTCTGATGAATATATGAATATGGCAGGGTATCTGAGATGTTTTTTGTTTGACACTTTTTGCTCAATAAAAATAAGACATTGTGTATTGAGTGGCGGCACTTAAGCCCGCGCCCTGTCTGGCAAGAACGGGAGATAAAGGAATGGTCTCAGTTAACAAAAATATCAACTTGAACATTTTGACTTAGCAAGGACATAGCTTCGAGTTAGTAATTGCACTGATAACATAATTATACTTTGAAAGGAATCTTTCCCCTTGAATTATTAAAAACAATTAAAATAATTATCAAAATCGATCTACTCAGTAAAAAAAAACACATCAAATAATTCGAATTGTCTGTATATATTAGATGTAGAAGTGTGTGAACACGACAGGTTGTGGGTTCGATCCCCAGTCGAGGAAATTAAATATTTAATATCCGCCACTTAAGTTTCAAATTCGGCGGAAAGTTGGGAACGAAATGGAGTATCTTAACACTAGGTTCCCAAGTTCCCTGTGCCGACCCTGCCATGTTCAGGTCGTCATTTGAGTTACATTTAAATAATTATAATTGTATTGGCTGACCCACGCGACTTCGCCCGCTTAATCTACTTGAATATTTATTTGACATACAAAATATTCAATACAGCTAAAGCTGATTAATCGGAGTAGTTTAGACATGAAGTTGCAATCATCTTTATGATATATTTTTGAGTGAAAACAACCATTTTCCGCAGAATTTTCAAGATATTGCGTATCGAGCAGCGAAACTCAACGCCGCAATCGACCTAGTTAAAAGAGCAAAAAATAAAAAAAAAATAGCTTATACGGGAGCTTGAAAGTGTAGATAATAGAGTATAACCAGGAAGGATGCAATTAAAAGTAACTATATTATGAAGCCGGACAATAAATAAATTTCCTACTTACTTAAAAGGTTAGTTATGGACTCATGGGAGGGGTTTAAATCATAATTCGTATTCCAAATTCGTATTAATATAGATAGATTGGAGTATTTTGACTCTATGTTAAGTATATATCCAGATATGGAAGAAATTGTGTAGGGATCTTATTTTAACACACATATATATATAAATATATATATATATATATACATATATATATATATATATATATATATATATATATATATATATATATATATATATATATATATATATATATATATATATATATATGTATATATATATATATATATATATATATATATATATATATATATATATATATATATATATATATATATATGTATATATATATATATATATATATATATATATATATATATATATATATATATATATATATATATATATATATATATATATATATATATATATATATATATATATATATATATATATATATATATATATATATATAATCGCAAGCGTGTGACTGTAACCGACAGGATCTGGGTTCGATGAAAATTCAATGAAATATTTAATATTTTCAATTAAAATATTTAATGTTTCATTTCTTCACTCTGGTAATAAGGCAAAGCGCGGCGTTGAGTTCCGCCACTCAACACGCAATGCCTCAAATTCGGCGGAAAGTGGGATACGAAAGTGGAACGGAGTGTCTCAACAATAGGTTCCCGGGTTCCCTCTGCCCACCCTGCCTCGTGTGGGATACAGCGTGAAGCTGGGGAGGAGGATATACTTGTTCAATTTCACTCTGTGTCCCCACATGGCAGTGTACGCAGAAGGAACTTGGGAACCCAAATTAGTGGTAGTAAGTGTAAAGACACTCCATTCCATTCCCCACTTTTCCTGAATTTTGGGGCATTGTGGGTTGAGTGGTGGAACTCAACGCCGCGCTATGTTTTGTTACTAGAGTAAGCATAATATATTTAATTTGAAAATATTAAATAGTTAATTTCCTCGACTGGGGATCGAACACATGACCTGTCGCGTTAACAGTCTCTGCGTCCAAGACAAGCCTCAGGCTTGTTTATATTTGTTTATTTAGTACTAAAGCACCATTGCGGCTTCGCTTGCTTATAAGCGAACAAACAAACTTATATTCATAATATTAGTATCATGTGCCACTCATATATTATTGTAAAAATTAAAGGAATTATATTGTATTTGAGGCCTGTCGTGGCACTGACGTGGCAGTAGCACAAGCGTGTGACAGTAACCGATAGGTTGTGGGTTCGATCCCCACTCGAGGAAATGAAATATTTAATATTTTCAATTTAAATATTTAATATTAATTTTATTATTCATTTCTTCGCTCTGGTACAAGGCAAAACGCGAGGTTGAGTTCCGCCACTCAACACGCAATGTCTCATATTCGGCGGAAAGTGGGGAACAGAAGTGACGGGACGGAGTGTCTTAACACTAGGTTCCCACGTTCCCTCTGCCTACCCTGCCATGTGCGGGATACAGCGTGAAGTTTTTTATATGGAAAAGACAAGGCCCACAAGCAGTACTGGTCACCTGATATATATATATATATATATATATATATATATATATATATATATATATATATATATATATATATATATATATATATATATATATATATATATATATATATATATATATATATATATATATATATATATATATATATATATATATATATATATATATATATATATGTATATATATATATATATATATATATATATATATATATATGTATATATAAATATATATATATATATATATATATATATATATATATATATATATATATATATATATATATATATATATATATATATATATATATATATATATATATATATATATATATATATATATATATATATATCTCATTGAAATTTAAAGTTGCAAATGTAATTAAAAAACATATTTATTACGGAGGAACGGAACGGTATGTCTGAATACGAGGTTTCGGTTCCCAAGCTCCCTGTCCTACCCTGACGTGATACAGTGTAAATCTAAGAAAAGCCAAGCTAATTTTCCTTTCAACAATATATTACAGATGATGGTAGACACAAAAGAAAATGTAATAGATAGTTTGACATTTTAATTTTAAAAGCAGGAAGTCTACATATTGTAAAGTCTACAAAGAGTCCTGTAGGAAATGAGCTGCAGAGGCAGGAATTAATCGCGATTTTGTCGAAGTTAATATTCTTGGCTAGTCTATTACAACTCGGAAGTAAATTTGTTTTACAAGGAGATAAAGCTTTATTAAACTAGTTAATTATAGCTGCACTTATAAGAGTAATACATACATATATATATACATATATATACATATATATACATATATATATATATATATATATATATATATATATATATATATATATATATATATATATATATATATATATATATATATATATATATATATATATATATATATATATATATATATATATATATATATATATATATATATATATATATATATATATATATATGTATATATATATATGTATGTGTGTATTTGTATATAATTAGATTAATTTCATCATCATATAAAACGTCGAAACTTGTTTCATTTTAATTAGACGTCAATGCCAAAATCATTTAAACATTCATTTGGCTCATTCGAATTGGTTGCTTAAGACTTAAGGTGTGAGGATTTTTCCTAATTTAAGAAGAAACATCAACGCTGCCAATTGCCATTCACCACTGAACGTAGGACTCTAGCCACTCTGATCAACGGTCGTATTTATCCAATGACCTCTATCTTCTGTACGTGTTATAAGGTAGTCACTACGTTTGCATAAAAACAGTCTTTACACTAACAAGTGCTTAATAATAACCTTCTACTAACAAGGTAGCCAGAAAGAAGCTCCAGAACCAGAAATGCTCTCCGAGAATTCCTCATACTTTCAACGTGACCTTCCATCCTGTATCATCTATATTGTATGCCCGAAGGTCACCTGAGGGCTTTTTCTGCATCTCTTACTGTTCTGTCATCCTCGTTGCTTCATAAATCATTAGTCGTTGAGTTCTGCAGTCAACCAAGCTTAGTCTCAAGTTGGCAATGAGTCCCATTTACCTACCCTACCCTACTACCTACCCTACTACCCGGGAGCAGCAATGTTCTTTTATTCTAATGATCCTCCACAGGTATTAATTAACTTTAACTACCTACATATCATGCCGGTCGCTTATTTTTTTGTTTTACATAATAATATATAATGACTGTAGCAAGTCGATGATATTGTGACTGGCAAGGACGTATATGACGACACCGTATTACGTTTTTAATTAGTATTTCCTCATGTAGCAAAAATAAGTTATAATATCTTGATTTTTGTCTTCTAATAGTGAGTAATTTTATTTAAATTTGCCAAACGACCGTTAAATATATTTATTAACACTTTGTTTGGGTTATGGGAAATAATTTACTTTATTCGATATTGAAAAGAGCAACTGTTGAGTTTCTTGCCGGCTCTTCTCAGCAGAACTGCATTCCGAGCCGGTGGTAATTTTATGTTGTGACGATTCAAAAGTGCTTGCTAAAGCCTATTTGAATAAAGAATATTTTGAATTTGAATTGAATTTGAATGGTTATCAGTTCAAATACCGCTTTGAAATGTGTTAAAGGTTACCGTATGGTCCGCACCATGTTGGGTTGCGCCACTGAGCACGCCGTGTTAGCAGCGTCTCGGAGTATTAGCAGAGTATTTTCACCCAAGGCTCTATTAGCCTGTTCAGCCATAAGCGGGGTAAAGTGCTAAAAATGAGAATAATATTTAAATGACCTCTCCTCCGTTTATCACTTTTTAAAGCAAATACAAAATTTCAAACAAAATACTACCTTGTATTTTAAAAAGTGTTACATTAACACTTACCACATATTAGTTGATAAATATTTAAAAATATATATATTATAATAAGTATCCAAAAAAAAACACCGCTTTTATGATATACTAAAAAGAAAAAAAAAAACGAGGCCAACATTTTTTGGCTCTACGCTGTATACCGCACATAAAAAGGTATGCTTAACAATAGGTTCCCAAGTTGCCTCCACTTGGGAACCTATTGTTAAGATACTACTTTCACATTAAGACACTTCCGCTCCCCAATTACCGTAACATTCTTGAGGCAATCTGTGTTGAGTGGCGTAACTCAACGCAGTGCAAAGACATAAAATATTAAATTAATTTTGTGTATATCGTAATTAGACAAAAGTTAAGTTAAAGTAGAATAGAGGTCAATATCAAATTATTATTTTTTTATTATTTTTCAAAGTGTTATTCCACACTTAGAAAAGAAAATACTAAATAAAAATTTAAAAAACTATATAATTTTTTTAATGTAGCAGGATTTGAGCCCGCGTCTCCTGGAAACCGTCCAAACGCTCTGACTAACTAAGCCATATGTTCCTATCAAGCTATGTCGAATTTTTTTTTTTTTAAATAAATTGAACATCAAATTATATTTCATCTAACCTACATATATTTTAAAGTTATACAAGCAAATTTCAACTAATACAAAAAAATATTTTACATAATTTAAGTAGTTAATTTTATTAGTAGTCTTCGGTAAGAAAATATTTGATATTCAAAAGTCAATAGGAAAATTATTATTAACCTAATATTCTGAACTCCACTAGCATAATGTTTAAAAATATTCACACGTTGCTATGGCAACGCGTACTGTACGCACCAATGTAATTTATTTATCGGAATTTAGAGACATTGCATTTTTAAAGGCGAAACTCAACGCCGCGCTTTGCCTAGTTAAAAGAGCGAGGAAATGAAAATAACACTTCCATACAACGAAACAGAAATCAACTGCGCAACAATGTTGTTATATAATCATTATATATAATAAACTAAAAGAATAATAAAAATTTAAATCTAGCAAAAAATTGCTACCATTAAAGACAGAACAAAAACTATTACAGAGTCCAGTTTAGTTTTATATCACATTCATATAAATTTTATGACCGTTCCTTTTAATGAGTACAAATATGATATAATTAAAAGTATTCAAATTATCTTATATTTATTAGTGCGCGACAAGTTGTGGGTTCGATCTCCACTCGACGAAATGAAACAGTTAATATTTTCAAATTTAAATTTTCAATGTTTTCATTTCATCGCTCTGGTATCAAGGCAAAGAGCGGCGTTCAGTTTCGCCACTCAACACGCAATGTCTTAAATTCAAAGCGGAAAGTGGTTAACGGAAGGTACCGTCTCAACACTAGGTTCCTAAGAACTTAGGAACCTAAGCCGGGGCAGAATGTGAAATTTAACGACGTCAAGAAAGAGATATTAAATGAATTGAATGAATGAACGGATTTGAAAGTACTTGAAAGTATTGTCCATCGAAGTGGTTATGTTTGAGTGCTACAGGCACATTGCCAAAATGAGGCAGATACTATTTGGACCGGGAGCTTTTTATTAAATTTAAATATTATTTCGTTAAAAGCTATGTATACATAATAAATCAATTAAAATAGATATTTTGTATCATATAGTTGAGGTTATCTTGTATCTTTGTATGTGATAATTCCGACAGCGTCCCAAATTCGCTTGAATCTCATGGGATAAAATATATCTACTAATAACAATCCATGTAATGGGACTTAAAATCAATAATAATTAAATTTTGTAAAGTCAATTACAAACACTAAGAGTGCTGTAGTTAGAAAGTGAATATTGTGTACCAGAAACGGTTATGGGTTCAATGTTCAAAGATATTTTAAGTTCATTTATGCTGCTAAAGTAGATCTGCGGCGTTAAAGCAATATCTCAAGTGATTTGAGTAAAAAAACCCCGTAGAGCCTAATGGAAAAATACTTTATACTTTCAAGTACTATGAAAATACAGGACGTTTTCATACATCTCTTCAAGTGAACGTAGTTAAGTAGAAAAGCGTTTAAAATTATGTATATGGGTTCGATCTTCACTATGCCAAGACAGAGCGCAGCGTTTAGTTCCGCCACTCATCACTCATTGGCAGAGAGAACAAAGTGTTAATTCCTACCGTTCCCCGCGTTATGTCTAACCGGACCGGCAAACTGAAAATAATTATAAACATCAACATCCTGTCGTGGCGCAGCGGCACAAGAGTGTGACTGCAACCGACAGGTTCTGGGTTCGATTCTCAGTCGAGGAAATGAAATATTTAATATTTTAAATTTAAATATTTAATGTTTCATTTCTTTGCTCTGGTAATAAGGCAAAGCGCGGCGTTGAGTTCCGCCACTCAACACGCAATGCCTCAAATTCGGCGAAAAGTGGGGAACGGAAGTGAAACGGAGTGTCTCTTATCACTAGGTTCCCGGGTTCCCTCTGCCTACCCTGCCTCGTGCGGGATACAGCGTGAAACTAAAAAAAAACCATCAACTTTAAATAGAAGGAAATAATGGCAACAATTACAAAATATAGTGAAGACCTTGGAAATTTAATTATGGCCGTTGTATAACTCGGTGTAAACTAGAAGTTTTAGTTTAGTTCAGTACATTTGTTCCTTATTGGCGAATATCGTTGATTATGCAATATGTGATAATAATATTATTAATTTTTATGGCCAAGATTTTGCAACAGAATGTCAATATTATTTTTATTAATGATATGTATTTTTTACAGCGGGAGGTAGGAGGGAAATTGGGAACCTTGTGGTTAGTGACTAGGTTCCCATTAAAACACTTCCATTCCCCACTGGCCTAGTTACTAGATCGAAAATATTTAATTTGCTCGAGTTTACATCGAACTCACGATCTGTCGTAATTATGTATGCAGATAGAAAGAAGAATGTCGTAATTATGTATGCAGATAGAAGTTTTTGCCTGTTTTAATTTATTTATTCTGCTTGAAGCTGTATCCTGCACATGGCAGGGTAGGCAGAGGGAACTTGGAAAACTAGTGTTAAGACACTCTATTCCACGTCCAACCGCTTTCCGGAATTCCGAATTGGAGGCATTGCTTGTTGAGTGGCGGAACTCAACGACTGCTTTATTAAACATTTTTTTATGAATTCAACTATAGAACATAGATATTATATAAATTAGATACTCTACCAATATTTCAATGGTATATATTAATAAAAAAAAGTAGCATAAATAGCAAATATATATTTCTGTCTGGTTCACACAGGTATGTATCTTAATTCATATATGTAAAAAGGGGCAAAAAAGTATTAAAACAAAATAAAAAAATCTGCAATATAAGGTAAAAATAAATATTGGCACCCAGTGCACAGTTTAAAGCACTACGTAGAAAGTTAGTAAGCAATTTGTATACATTGCGTGTTGACTCGATCATGGATGAGCGGGGACGTGGCAAGTATTAAAAATACTATGTTTTCACTCGAAAAAAATAGACGGGCTTAAATTTTAATTCTCTTCTGGTTTGGACTAGCGTTTTTATTTCTACAATACCTACCAGAAGCCTTACCAAATAATAATTTCGCTCTAGTAACAAGATAACGCGCGGCGTTGAGTTCCACCACTCGACACGTAATGGCTGAAATTCGGCGGAAGGTGAGCAACGGAACGGAGTATCTTAAAACTAGGTTCCCTAATTCGCTTCGCCTACTCAGCCGTTCCGGTATACAACATATATAAAACATACGTACGTGTAAGAATTTATCTTAAATATTGTACGTTTACAACAAGAAGTTACAGACAGAAAAAAAAGAACAGACAAAAAAAAACATTGTCTTCTCTCTCACATTTCGTTAAACGATGAACTAGTAGAGTTCATCGTTTAACGAAATTTTCAAACAAAATTTCACAACACAATCGACACTTACTCCTATGATGCCATGAAGCTCTATAATAAGTTACAAAAAAACACACCCTTCCAATGGTGGTAATGTATTCAACAACAACTTTACAGACATGACGACAACTGCTCCTCTTTGACAGAATTCATAACAAAAAATTCGAGTAAACTATGCCTTTAGAAACATTTTCGCATTTTACATTTTTTTTTTAGTTTCACACTGCATCCTGAACGTAGCAGGATAGACAGAAGCAACTTGGGAACCTAGTGTTAAGGACACTTCGCTCCATTCCCCAATTACCGGTGAACTGAGACATTGAGTGTTGAGTGGCGGTACTCAACGCTGCGATATGCCCCGTTACCAGTGCGAGGTATTGAAAATTGTAAAATAATGAATTTCCTCTAGTGGACATTGGGCCCACAGCTTATTGCTTTCGCCACAAGACGCCTCTATATAAGTTTTCCATTGCATCGAATCAACAACAAACACTTAATTAGTGCAAGCCACATTGTAATCCGTTTACGTTGAGGCTTAATGTTACAGAAAGCTCGCCTCGCCAGACTGAATAACAATCCATTGCTCGAGCTTTGAAATTATGTTACGTATCAATTTTACTACTGGAAGGTATTCTATTTATCGATAAATATGTATCGAAATGAGACAAACACGAAATACAAATTTGGCGAAATGTGAAGGAAATGTCTTAACTCTAGGTACTCAGGTACTCTTTGCTTCTGGACAAGGCAAGGACAAACAGTTCTTGTAACCGCGGCGTTGAGTTGTGCAACTGAATAAGCACGTGCCATACAGAATTTCTTGACAAACGAGTTCTCAGATTACCGTGAAATTAAAAATACAAGCTTTTTCTCTCTTAAAATTTGTTGTATAACTATACTCCTTAGAAAATACGTTCCAAACTTTACAATGGTAATGCAAATGAAAACAAATGTTGCAAAGTTAACGTTACGCAATTAGCGAATATCTGAGATCGATTTATTGGAGTGAAGAGGTTTGGGGCTATTATTAAAATATGTTTTATATCTATTTGGTTAAATATATTGCATACTATGAGAAAATAGAGTTACCGTTATAAATCAAAATTTATTGAAGGCTTTTATCTCAGGCTAAAAACAGTACTCGTTCAGAATTAAACAATATTTATTTGTTCGATAGTCATTTAATGTTTTAGAGAAAAGTACATATTTTTTTTATTATCATGCACACATTTCCGCTGAGACATTAAATGTTGTGTGGCGAAACTCAACGCTACGTTTCACCACGCCAGTAATATGTATATACATATTTACACACACACACACGCACACACGCACACACACAAACTCACACACACACACACACACACACACACATACACACACACACACACATACATATATATATATATATATATATATATATATATATATATATATATATATATATATATATATATATACATATATATATATATATGTATATATGTATATATTGGGGTTAACAGAGGGAACTTGGAAACCTATCGTTAACACTACGTTCCGTTCTCCACATACACCTTGTATAAATAATTAATGCAAACATAATATAAATAAAATAAACATTTTCCATACCAATTCATTGTTTGTAACTGAATACTTAACACGAGTAGTGTCACGTGCGCCGCCATGTAACATAGAGAATACGCTTATAACGCTCTGACCCCGTTGTCAAAATGCACCGGTTTGTAAACATATATACGTATATTTTGCTTTAGGTTAACTTTGGAGCCTGATACCTATGTCTAATGGTAACTGTATCTTATTTTTACATTAATTATAGAGACATTACGTTGAACGGCGGAAGTAAACGCCGCATTTTGTTTTGTTATGAAAACGAGGAAAATACTTTCAGTACTATCTTTATCTAGACGTATATTCAATTTTAAATATTTTATTAAAATTTCTTAGTTAGTTTAGCTTAATCTTTAGAACGTCAAACAATTCACCAGCGGTTCAATAAAGTTACTGCCTCAGACGTGAGAAGAACCCAAGCAAGATATAAAGACACTCAGCGGGACAGCATTTTTTTTATATCAATTCTTTAAATAAACAATTAGATAATATTAAAGTCATGAAATAGCTATTAAAGTGTGTATGTGTGTATTAAATAAATATTAAAGTGGGGAACGGAAGTGGAACGGAATGTCTTAACACTTGGTTCCCGGGTTCCCTCTGCCTACCTTTCCTCGTGCGGGATACAGCGTGAAGCTAAGAAAGAAAGAAAAAACATTATATGTGTGAGTAGGTAACATCTGAAGTTGAAAATACGATATTCACACGTTATAAGCGTTTCGACCTTTTGTTTGTTTCAAAGTGGTCTTACTTTTCAAATTTAAGCTCCATATGACTCAAAAATCAGGCTCCGTTTTCTACTTCCGGTCCAATTTTCGAGACACTGACTTTATATGGCGGAACTTAACGTTGCGTTTTGTCTTATTGAGTAGTTAAAATAGAAAGTAAGATTTACTTAACCCTTTCTTTTATCTCTTATATACCTATATAAAGAGTCAGTAATCAGTTCCTTGACTAAGGACTTTGTATACAAAACGTAAGTAGCCAGAATGGTGAAAAGTTAATATTTCTCTACATAATATTAACTACTTATTTTACCTCATTCTGTATCCCAAAACATCTCATAAAAGAGTAGGCATGGGGAACTAAAGTTTTCAACCTAGTGTTATTGCCCTGATCCCATCAACACGCTTCCGTTTCCGCCGAATTCTCGAGGTACTGCATGTACAGTAGAGGGACCGAACGCTGCGCTTTGTCTAGATAGCAAAGCGAGAAAATGAAAATATTTCATTTCTTTTAATCGAGCCTGTAGCCTGTCGCGTTTACAGTCCGATTAGCTCCTTTTGGGGACACAACTAAATCGTTCACCGTCTACAACAAATGCACTATTTTAAAAGATAAACTCCCAGCCTCACGCTTTATCCCGCACATAGTAGGGCAGGCGAAGGGATCTTGAGAACTTAGTGTTAAGACACTCCGTTCTACTTCCGTTCCCCACTTTCCGCCGAATTTGAGGCATTGCTTGCTGAGTGAGTGGCGGAACTCAACTTCACATTTTGTCTTGTACCAGAGCGAAGAAATGAAAACATTAAATGTTTAAATTGAAAATATTAAATATTTAATTTCCTCGAGTGCGGATCGAACCCAAAACATGCGTGTATGTGATAAAGAGAGATAAAAAAATCATATTTAAAATTTAAAGCTACCGTACGTTTCACCGTAAATCTGAAAAGTAACGCATCAAACTTGTACAATCAATATTTGAACAAAAGGACTGATGAATGATATACAGACATATTTGCACGCTTGTACAATGTAGGTACATACAAATGCAATTTGCTTTGTCCAAGATTGTATATGAAAACAAAAGACTATTTTTAATATATTTTTATCCCGTTCATAGTGTGATAGGCAAAGGTGAGTTAAGTGTTCAGACACTCCGTTCTTGAGACTTAAAATGACTTAATATTCATTTTTTATATCTTAATTTCCATCAAATTCTAACACTATGCACAATAAAGCTCGTTGAGTTACGTAAACCCCATATAATAAAAAAAATGATAAACGGGATCATTTATTAATATAATAGAAGCAGCAGAAAACTTATTTTATTTATCTACTCTAGATGACAAAGACCGGCGTCGGCATTGAGTTATACCATTATTTCTTTCGGAATCCTCAATGGAATGTGGGGAATGGAGTGTCCTGAGCCTAACAGGACAGTTTTCAGTAAGAGAGAGAGAGAGAGAGAGAGAGAGAGAGAGAGAGAGAGACAGAGAAAGACCACCACAGAGATGGACGTACAGGCAGATAAAGAGTCATTCTATAAACGTTTAGTTTTTTCGATTTTAGAATAAGAATTCTTACGCATATTATGAATGCGTACATAAATAAGTTAAGTAAAATTTGTAAACAAACGATTGCATTGATGAATTATTTCAATATTGTTTACAAAATTACACCATAATTCAAATTACAATTATATTTCACATTGGCCGCCCGCACTCAGCTTCACGCTGTGTCCCGCACGGGGCAGGGCAGGCAGAGGGAACCCGGGAACCTAGTGTAAATACACTCCGTTCTAATAAACGGAACTCAACGCCGCGCTTTGCCTTATTACCAGAGCGAAGAAAAAAAAAACATTAAATATTTAAATTGAAAATATTAAATATTTAATTTCCTCGACTGGGGATCGAACCCAGAACCTGTCGGTTTCAGCCACACTCTTGTGACGCTGCGCCACGACAGGCCTCCTCTCTTATTTTATCCAGTTGAATAGTGAATATTCTATTTACTTATCTTAATTATTTCATTCAAAGGTTTTAGCTAAATTAATGAACATAATATTTTAAGTTGCGAGTATTTATTGTTATTCCAAATCGATTTTAATAAAATAACTTTAAATGTTGAAGAAACTGCATTTTTTTTTATGGAAACTACGGCAAACGAGCGTACGGGTCACCTGGTGGTAAGTGATCACTGTCGCCCACGACCCCGAGAAACTCCAGAGGAGCTACAGAAGCGTTGCCGTCCTTTAAGGTGGAAGGGCACCGGGGCCCGGCATTACCTAATGCGAAACGCAGTGGCCAAAGCCACTACTTAACGCCGGTCTTAAATGCCGGGGGTGGTAATAATCCGGTCAAGTCTGCCCATGCGTGATGCCATTTCTGACAACGTGACTCTACCGCACACACTTTAGTCGCCTCTTACGACACCGTCAGTACCAGGGTGATCTTATTCTAAGTCGGAATCACACGGCATATACATCTGGTGAGCCGTTTCTGAGATAAGCGCATACAAACGCACAGACAAAAAAAATCACCGTTTTGGGTTATTACATTAATAAACAATTCATATAAGATTTTTTTATATATAACTTATAACTGACAGTGATCTGTTACAGATCTATTATAAGTATAGATATTTATAACATACTAGTCGAAGTTCGCAACTCTGTTTACGTAGACTTAAAATTTTAAACATCGTAATTTTAAGGAATTCTCTTTAACTGTTCCCTCAACTAATCTACCGACATAAAAAAAAATTGTCAAACTCAGCTTCACGCTGTATCCCGGACATGGGAGAGTGGAAAGAGGAAACTCGAGAACTTATTAATTTCATTAATTTCAATTGTTGATCATCTATCTGTTACTGATGAAAACATGATTAATATATAGGTATGTATAAATATAATAAATATAAATAATTTATAAAGCTAAGGAGTGATAACGAAGAAGGCGCAAGTACCGCCCACACGACACGCCCCTCGCCTCACACCCCGAAGGTGATCGTCGAAATAGATACATGGATATTATTTGGAGAATTATAATAATCTTAATAGTAATGGAAAATGAGGAATAAAATTAAATTTTAATTTTAGCAAAATTGTTTTAAAAACAAGCTTATTCTTTTATATTAGAAAAGTAAGATGGTGCTTTTTGTTTGTGTCATTTGATTACCGACTAAAATTTGTGATCCGCCATTTTGTCACGGCGGCCATTTTGACTAGACAACATTATTGTTTATTATCTATTTTCATTTGTTTGAGGCCTGTCGTGGCCGTAACCGACAGGTTCTGGGTTCGATCCCCGGTCGAGGAAATGAAATATTTAATGTTATCAATTTAAATATTTAATGTTTCATTTCTTCGCTCTGGTACAAGGCAAAACGCGGCGTTGAGTTCCGCCACTCAACTCGGACACTGGGTGAGTGGGACTGGGACACTGGGCACGTCACATTGAGATTACTTACTAGCGACACGGTTGCGGCTTCGCCCGCTTGAATTACACTATAGTATTTAATAATATGAACATCTAATTATTTATTAACATTTTTTTTTTTGAAATTTATTATTTACTAGCTGGTGCCCGCGAACTTCGTCTCGCCAAGTGATGTTTAAGAGCCAAAAGAAGATAAAAATTTTATAATAGAGTCATTTTTTCCGTAGGTATATTTTTAAAGAGAAGCCGTGCTCTTGGTGTTGCATGCCAGTTCTCACAGATGTTGATCAGGACACTTTTTACTCCCACCATATCATAAACGTCAAAATACATCGCAAACTGACGGAGTTTCATAGATACTTACACACTTTGTTGAACACTAAAATTTCAGCTAAATAAATTAAATATTTTGTAGTAAACTTGTCTCAATTAATATCTTAAATGGATTTATTTTTTACAAAGTACACAAAACAAAGAAGTAAAATTGAACTATATTAAGATTTCATCAGAATAAAATACGTTATTATAATGCGATAAAAACTATAGTTCAAGTTAAAAAAAAAAACAAAGTAATAAGCACTATAATAATTAGAGTACGTTTTGTTTTTTTTTATCTCTTTATCTGTGCTATTGAGTGAAATTGACGGAGCTCAACGCCGCAATTTGTTTAAGTCACGTAAGATAAAAAAAGTATACTAAATGTAATATAATATATAACCTTTGGGTAAAGCCCTGTCGCGCAGAGGCACAAGAGTGCGCCTGTAAATACGAAAGGTTGTGGGTTCCATGCCCACTCGAGGAAATGAAATATTTAATACTTAGATTTTTCGTTTTTTTCACATATGTAACACGCAATGCCTTAAACTCAGCGGTAAACGAAAACAAAGTGTATTAATATTAGCTTCTCAAGTTTCCTTTGCCTATTCCTCAATTTGGTCCACAACGAGCTTACAGACCGAGTTAATGATTTCATTCCAAGTACTTATTTCATTGAACTCATATAATCAGACATACAAATTTTGCTTCAGGAAAACAATACAGTATTTAACGAAATTACTAAGATTGTAATATCGCTGAAGTGTTCTTGAATTTCATATTTCATATTATATCTTTCATTATGAAACATTCTCTAGTGGTACAAGTTCTGTATGTAAACGTAACAATCGTGGGTTCGATTCCAGTTAATTGAGATGACTGAATTATTTTATATCCTCGTTATAAAAACACGCTGCGTTAAGTCAATAAACAAATACAATATACATAAAATACGGCCGGATGCAGGGAACGGAGTGTTTTGTCACTATATTACCGCGAGTGGAGATCGAACCCACAACCTGTCGGTTACACTCACACGCTTGTGCCACTGCGCCACGACTGGCCTCAAACGACTATACGACTCTAGCTTGGGTAGAGTGATGAAGCCGTGAGATTTGAGCCAATCAGGCGGAAAGCGGAATCAAAATCTAAAATATTTTTCTTGTGCCACTTTTTTGAGAGAGCATGTAGCAACAATTTGAAAATTCAACTACAACAAACCAGAAGCAATACATACAGTACACATTATGTAAAACAGAAATATGTAAACACTGTTAATGAAACTGAAACGCGCGCGTGTACACCAAGGCCGCACGAACAAAGAGACAAGCGTACAAGATCTGAAAAATTATGAATAACATACACAATATATATATATATATATTATGTACATATTATATATACAAATGAAATACCTAAGCCTGTGCGTGACATATTACGCCATATAGCGTTTTAAATGAAGATACTTAAATACGTACATATACGATAATGATAGTTTGACGTTCAAAAACCGAAATATTTGTTTGTGAATTTACAAAAATAGTTTGGAAATAATGAATATTTATATATATCTAATACAGAAAGCTCCAAGAAGTAGAAATAAATAGAAAAGCCGATAATCTGTAGGCAGTGGAATATTATTTTATTCAATTAAATCTCTCGAATAATCAGCTATGAAACTATAGCCTACTTACATATGAAATATCCAAACTCATACAATCTTATATCACTTAGTTACTCAGTTTCACGCTGTATCCCAAGCGGGGTTCCCAGATAGAATGGAGTGCCACAGGCTACGAGCTCAGCATACCTCCACTGTACCTCCACCTGTTCACTATCATCAACCTCTTCATACATGCCCTCTAGGGAGTTCTCGTGCTTTTTCCGTGACCCTTCAGTATCATAGATACTGTATTTCGAAGGTCAATCATGGTCTCTCTCTCTCTCTCTCTTACCACTTACTTATTTTATAATTATTAAATCGGAAAATAAATTATACTGTAATAATTGCTTTTGGGAAAAAAAGAAGAGCCAGAAAACAATACTCTTTCTTGTACTACTACTAATAGTTTTTACTAATAATCTTTCTATAATAAAATGACTGGTGACGTAAAGAAATCCAGATTCGACCGGATTATTACCACCCCCGGCATTTAAGACCGGCGTTAAGTAGTTAGTGGCTTTGGCCACTGCGTTTCGCATTAGGTAATGCCGGGCCCCGGCTTCCACCTTAAAGGACGGCAACGCTCCTGTAGCTCCTCTGGAGTTACTCGGGGCCGTGGGCGACAGTGATCACTTACCACCAGGTGACCCGTACGCACGTTTGCCGTCTTTTCCATAAAAAAAAAGAAAAGAAAAAAAAACAATACAAACGGCGGTAAAGATGTTTTAAATTAACTACAGTTGCTACAGTAGCGTCGCCGGCCTTTAATGTAAAACACAGTGGCTGAAGCCACTACTTTTTGTTGTTGTTTCTACTTTTTGTTGTTGCCACTACTGTTTTAAATTTCGGGGGTGGTAATAATCCGGTCGAGTCTGCCTATGCATGTCATTGCCGACAACGTGATTCTTCCACACGTACATAAGTTGCCTCTTACGACACCATCAGTACCAGGGTGGTCCTATTCTAAGCTGGAATCAAATGGCTAAGGTAGTAAAGTAGTGATTATTTGGGGTGAAGATTTTGAAGCACATGTATCGAGATCTACAAGTATGTATATGTAAAATGACGAAGACATTTATAACATAAACTATAATTAATCACGGAGCTTAACACCGTATAACGTAGAGAAAATGAAAACATTAAATATTTAAATTGAAAATACTAAATATTTCATTTACTCCAGTAGGGATCGAACCCACAACCTATCGGTTACAGTCACGAACTTGTGCCACTACGCCACGACATGCCTCAATTATATATTATATAATAGCAATTGCATTCAAACATAAATAACTATTGATTTCTATAAATAAGACCTGTCGAAATGAGAAAATCGAAATATTTAATATTTTCAAGTTAAATAATTAATCTACTCATTTCTTTGCTCTGGTAACAAGGTGAAGCGCGGCGTTGAGTTCCGCTATTCGACACGCAATGTCTCAAATTCGGCGGAACGGAACGAAGTGTTTTAACACCAGGTTCCCAAGTTCCTTCTGCCTACCCTGCTATATGCGTCAGCGTGACGCTACAACAGTATTCATATGTATATTTAGCTATACAAAGTACTTGTTTTGAAACACGTGTATTTCAACATAACTGTAAATATTGATTTAACATTTCGGATTAAAACACAAGGCTTACTAATATACCTGTAATATGTTTGGTGAATTTAATACCATAGAATAATAGATTATTAAGACCAGATTGACGCAGCATCAAAGCATCTGACGTTGTGTGTTCGATTCTTACTCAGGGGACAGTCACTTCTTTCCATTAACTTAACTTAGCTTCACGCTATATCCCTAGCGGGATAGGCAGAGAGAACGAAACGCTACGGTCTCGGCATATCTCTTTCGCCTCGTCCACTGTCATCAGCCTCTTCATACCTGTCCTCCGGGGGGTCCTCCTGCATTTTACATGAACTTAATTTCCCACTTTTCCCACTTTCCACCAAATACTGGAGGCATCGCCCCGTACCCTGAGCTAGCAACGATACCGACTATATACTTATTTATTTTCAACGTGTAAACATCGGAATCGTAACTTACATAATAAATATTATACAATAACAATTCTATACAGCAGCTGCATAATTGAAGGCTTAGGAAGCTGTCTTACAGAATTTTTATTGTATTAGTCAAATTACTAAGGGCATTAAAGTGCAGTGGAAGACGAAGACAACGTGTCTAATTGTAGATTCGACACCCGTTCGAGGATACTAACTACTTGACTACTGTAAATTTTTCGCTACGGAAGCCAAAGCACGGCGTTGAGCTCCGTATGTATCTAGCTTGCTTTACGTAAAAAAGCGTGACGATATATTAATTCTTGTTTCTCACATACATAGGTTGACTTTCGAAAAAAAAGATCGAAGAACGTTATATGAAAAAAATCCCAATTTAGTATTACAATTCAGATGTTATATTAGGAACAGACATGTTGACTCGCTAGTCCACGAAGACACTAACATACACAACAGGCGAACAAAATTAAAAAGAGTTTTAGACATTTAAAATTTTAAGAGTGCTCTTGTAGCTCTTAAATGGCTTAACCGATTTTTATAAAACATAGCCAAGAACCACCTTAACGAACAAGGCTTTCGATACAATACCGCACTCAAATCAGTATTTGAGACCTGTCGTGGCGCAGTGGCACAAGTGTGTGACTGTAACGGAACGTTCAAGGTTTGATTCACACTCGAGAAAAAGAAAAAAATATATATTTTCAAACGAAATATTAAACGTTTTCATTTCTTCGCTGTGGTAACAAGGAACTAAGTGTCCCAATATGTTCCTATGTTCCCTCTACCGACCCTGCTATGCGCTATGAAACTGAAATTCATCACTGCGTGACATTTTTTTTTGGGTCTGTAATAAAAAAGAGGAAAATGCAGTATTTCAGCAATTGGTTATGTTTTCTCATTTAATAAAAATATTTTTTTCTACCTTTCTTAGCTTCACGCTATATCCTTAGCGGGGTAAGCAGAGATCGGAATTTTAGTTAGATTAAAAGTTCAATATATAAAATAGTAGCCATACATTTGAATATCAACAAACTGAATTAAATATTTCGATTATTCAAGAGGATGTTGTGGGACCGGTTTAAACGACTCCGCCGTGAAAAACGCAGATTCTTCGAAGAATTACTACTATTGTCTATGCTATTTTTTTTATAATTTACCATAATATAGATATATTGATATTAAGGCCTCTCGTGGCACAGGGACAGAAGCAATGGGTTCGATTTCCACTCAGTCTTGACTATTTAACACCAAAAAAAAAAACTATAAATTAGTTTAGTTTCCGAGATTTGCGCATTAAAGCAAACAAATACAACAGCTTTGTAATATTAATATAGCTGTGTGTAGGTATACCTATCTTTCTATCTAGATAGTTATTTATCTATCTATATTGATAAAAGGTTATCTATCTATCTATAGTGTTAGATAAATAAAATAAAAAAATATTTATCTATCCATAGAGATAGATATTTATCTAGCTATCTATAATCTTAGATAGCTATTTATCTATCTCTAATGTTAGATAGTTAGTTATCTATGTATGTCAAATCCGTTAACTAACAAATATACATTTTGATATACTTAAGTGAGAAGGATTTATGTAATGGAATATTCCGAGCGATTCGGAGAGGATTACTTTTGGACATATTTTTATAAGTAAGTATATATTCAGTATATATTCAGTATTTTGGACTTGTCATATTGGTCCGTCGAAGCGGTCACAATCGTGTGTAACTTCGATTCCCGATGTTAGAAATGCAATATTTAATATATTAATATATTCCAATAATAGCAAGGCAGAGGACGTCTATTATATTAATTTTCCTTTTAAATGTGCTGACACATGAGAATTTGATGCAATGAGTGTTAAGTGGCAGAACTCAATGACACTTTATTTTTGTCTGGTAATTTTGGTCGTATGTTCAATCCGTATTTGGCACATATATATACGCTTCGCTTTCTACTTCACGCTGTATCCCGCACGAGGCAGGGTAGGCAGAGGGAACCCTGGAACCTAGTGTTAAGACACTCCGTTCCACTTCCGTTCCCTACTTTCCGCCGAATTTGAGGCATTGCGTGTTGAGTGGCGGAACTCAACGCCGCGCTTTGCCTTTTTACCAATGTTTTTAATATATAAAATATATTATAATTTTTACGATTTATATGACTTGGAAAATGGAGTGTTTATTACAAGTTATCCCTTCTTACCCCGCTATGCGGGTTACAGCGTGAAAGAGCAAATACTAAAGAAATCATATCTATCCAAAGAACTTAACCTTGTAAGGAAATAATAGAAGAAATAGAATAAGTAGAAAGTATTTTTTTACCAACACGGCTGACTTAGATTAGACGGTGTACGGTGACAGCAATTATAGCTCCGCTTACGCGGTACGATTCGTTGGAGGTCATCTAAAAGGAAAATTACTATAATAAATGTTGTAATACTTGAGTTAATTCGAAAATAATAATATTGATATAGTTATCGAGGCTGGAGAGATCAATTTATTTTCTATTTTGGATATATATTTTATAATTTACTTTCAATTAAAGCTACAGAGATCTTCGTTTTAACGTGATATTTTCAGGAACGACAGACAAAATTTGAAAGATATATTTGTAGTAATAATCTTTATTTTGAAAACGTATAAAATAAAATTGTAGCTGGATTTCAATCCGAGCCTCAGAGAATCCGTCCAAGCGCTCTGGTCAACAGAACCATACGTTCACATCCCGCACGGGGCAGGGTAGTCAGCGGGAATTTGCTAACCTTATTTACTTACTTACTTAGCTTCACGCTGTATCCCGCACAAGGCAGGGTAGGCAGAGGGAACCCGGGCACCTAATGTTAAGACAATCCGTTGGGAACCTAGCGTCAGAAAAATCCGTTCCGCCGAATTCGAGGCATTGTGTGTTCAGTGGCAAAACTCAACGCCGTAAATTTCACTTTTTATTAAAATTTTATATAGTAGATGTACGTTGAAACTTGTACAATAAGCAATTATATGTATGTATATATATGTATATATATATATATATATATATATATATATATATATATATATATATATATATATATATATATATATATATATATATATATATATATATATATATATATATATATATATATATATATATGTATGTATATATATGTATTGTTAAGATTGATTTTGATAACCGCATCACAAACTAAGACCCACACTTTACATATTTGTTTCACAAAACAAACTAATAATATGTTTGTACATATTTATGTTTACGGAGGGGGTAAAATTGAATTTTAGATTATGAATATAGGCCATTGTAGCACTGTAGGATAGTGTTTAAATGGAAACGCGACGTTAAAAACTATTATGAAGAGCGAAACTACCTCTCTGTAAGACTGATTGTGGTGTTAAACTCCGCTCCTTTACACGTACCTTCTCTAAGAATTTCTCTACTATTTCACAAGACTTTCTATTAATCAAGAAAAAAAAAATAAACACCAATTATAAAAACACTAAAAAGCAACAAGGTTAATTTAATTTGCGTGCAAAGCTTTATGGAGCTTTATCTACGAACGCAAGTTATTATCATTAGCGGGAGCAAAGGCTTCAGGAATTTCATCTGTCAATAACTATTCACAACATAATTTAATACAGTGATGGATTTTACAACATGAAATATGAACAGATACTTCTTTATGAAAGTAGTAAACGTTTGTGAAAGTAATTCATTTACGTTTAAATGTTTTGCATCCTTTTTACTCAGTGGGGTAGGCGCAGTGGACGAGGCACGTGATCAGACCTCTGCATACCTCTCTCGCCTCTCGAGGAGGTTGGGGGTCCCCCTTTAATCGTGATACGCATTCCCTGACCAATCATTCTTGTTTCAAAAATATTTTTAACCATTATTTTGTCAATTATTTTCTTCCATATCTGTATATGGATACACCGATCAGTCACAATTTTATTATATGTATAGATAACGACCTTATTACTTCGCATGCAATTAAAGAAGAGGCCTTTCGTGGCGTAGGGGCACAAGCGTGCGACTGCAAACGGGACAGGTTATGGGTTCGATATCCACTCGAGGAAATGAAAATGAAATATTTTTAAATTAAATATTTAATGTTTCCATTTCTTCCGTCTGGTTCCGCCACTCAACAAGCAATGGGAGTGGGGAACGGAACGGAGTGCCTCAACATAAGGTAACCTCTGCCTGCCCCGCCAAGCGCGGGATACAGCGTGAAGCTGAAGAAAACGTGAAACCATATATTATTTATTTACATATAATAATACTCGGACTAGAATATACACACAAAAGAGTACGATCACGTCATACTGTTACACAATTCGCAGGCGAACAGCTACTGTACACCTCTATACCCCTCGAGTGCCTTTGACAAGCCATTCTTGTTTAAGCAGACGTCTCTAGATAAACGAATGCTCCTACCTGGTAGTGGTGCCATGTAGATTTATTTCGTTCAAATATTGTACAATACAATAGTATTGTATTGTATTGAAGTAGAAGACTAAATGTATTGTAGTTTAATATGTAATTAAGGTAGAGAATTAATTAAACATGCTTTTTTCACTTAATAATCACTATGTCTCTGTTTGTATATCTTAAAGTTATAATAGAATTGTTATATATATATATATATATATATATATATATATATATATATATATATATATATATATACATATATATATATATATATATATATATATATATATATATATATATATATATATATATATATATATATATATAACATTACAAAATTAAAATGTTTACCACATTTTAAAATAATAAAAAAAAAAAGCATCAAAAACCTTCATACAAAGCCAAAAAGAAAATGTCTCCACTCAAACCCAAACCCACACCCTACTCCATTACATAACCAATAACTAGTCATAGAGTAACAAAAGAACAGATAGATGTAAACTATAAACATCTCGTTCGCATCTCATTAAGTTGTCCGTTCCAAGCGCCCCCCGCGAGCGACCAGATGAACAACTGCCTATTTGTATTGATACACAAATATGTACGTACAGCGACAGGTAAGTTGTATACATACATATTTAGGGGAGAATGGTCAAATAGGTATAAAGAAATGGAAATAAATATTATTTACACACTCACTCAGCTTCACGCTGTATCCTACGCACGGCAGGGTAGGCAGGGGGAACTTGGGAACTTAATGTTAAAACTAAATTTTGTTCTGTTTTCCGCCAAAAATTAACCATCACGTGTTAAATGGCGGAGCTTAACGCCGCGCTGTGCCTTATTACCAGAGCGAAGAAATGAAAATATTAAATAGTTAAATTGAAAATATTAAATATTTAATTTCCTCAAGTGGGGATCGAACCCACAACCTGTAACGTTTACAGCTACTAGTTTGTGCCCCTGCGTCAACGCAAGCCTCAGATAAGTAACTTAACCTTAAGACAACTTCATGTACTTTATATTTAATACATCAATAGTATACAAATAGAAGGAAATCTCAAAATTTTATAAGTTTAATATATATATATATATATATATATATATATATATATATATATATATATATATATATATATATATATATATATATATATATATATATATATATATATATATATATATATATATATATATATATATATATATATATATATATATATATATATATATATATATATATATATATATATATATATATATATATATATATATATATATATATATATATATATGTGTGTGTGTGTGTATGTTAACTTAGGGTCTTTCATAGATGCCACGCACGGACTTACTACGAACAGACTTTATAATATAGTGACAAAATCTAAAACTATGATCTACTTATATATTTTTTTCTAAATGAAATGAAGTAGAGATTGATTTTTCATATTTTTTCCACTTTTTCATTTTCGTTTACATTCTAAGCCCACAATATTAAAATGGCACTGTGGCGCGGGCGAATGCAAAATAGCGCGGCGACCTTATATTCGGCGAAATGGGCAACGGAACGGAGTGTCCAAACGCTAGACTCCCAAGTTCCGTTTGCCTACCCAACCATGCGCGGGATACAGCGTGAAGCTGAGTAGAGAGTAAATGTAGTTCAACATGTAATGTTAAATCCCAATAAAAATCGAAGAACAGAGCTTCGCTTCGTTAAGTTTCGTTTTTTGAACGTCAAACAATTTACCACCAGCTCACTAAAGTTACTGCCACAGACCTGAGAAGAACTGGCGAAAGAAACTCAGCGGGACATGTAATTTTTTTAACCAAAGCTTTACATCATGTTATTATAATTGCCAATGATACATATGAAATAGCCTGGAGCAAACATTTTGTTCTTAAGGCGTGCTATCATATATAAATTCATTAATTTGGTAATAAATAACCTTTACTACAAAAACGTCTTTTCACAACTTTTATTCAATTGTGCAATAGAAAATTCTCGGACGTTTTCTGGGATCCTATTGTAAAAGCGTACGCACTGTTCCATAAATAATAGTAATAATGCTTATAATGAGGCCTGTCGTGGCGCAACGGCACAAGAGTGTGACTGTAACCGACAGGTTCTGGGTTCGATCCCCAGTCGAGGAAATGAAATATTTAATATTTTCTATTTGAATATTTAATATTTCATTTCTTCGCTCTGGTAATAAGGCAAAAGCGCGGCGTTGAGTTCCGCCACTCAACACGCAATGCCTCAAATTCGGCGGAAAGTGGGGAACGGAAGTGGAACGGAGTGTCATAACACTAGGTTTCACTTCCGTTCCCTCTGCCTACCCTGCCTAGTGCGGGATACAGCGTGAAGCTGAAAAAAAAAAGAAAAAAGAAAAAAAAAATGCTTATAATTTTTAGTTCTAGTTCTTGAGATTAGCATTTTCGAACAAACATACTCGTCAGTGTTGCAATATAGATGTGTAACGTGTATGTATGTATCTCATTACTATATAGGGACATCTTATTGAGCCAATTTTGATAAATGAACGACAATCGTTTTGTATTCAGAAGTGTCATTGGCCACTCGCTATTCATTTTGAGTAAGTATATAGCGGTTATTTTATCATATCAAAATGTTAGTAATAAAATAGGACATTTTTTCACGCTGTATCCCGCACATTATAGGGTAGGCAAAGGGAAGTTGGAGACCGAGCGTTAAACACTCCATTACGTTCATCACTTTCCGCCGAATTTGATGTTGACGCAATGCCTCAAACTCAACAGTGGTTGAAATCAATACCGGGCTTTGCCTTACCAGATCAAGGAAATGAAACCATTAAATATTTCATTTCCTCGAGTGGGCATCAAACCAACAACCTCTTGCATTTGCAATCGCAGGCTTGTGTAACTATAAATAACTTTTAAAAAATAAAGTTTCTATATGTTTCTTTCATGCTGTAAAGTCTTTTCATTTATCCATGTTAGGTGAGTTAGAAAATTAAAACGTAACGGGCTTTCAAATCTCGTAATCTCGTTACGCTGAAATTTATATACGTTTTGAAAATAAGTACCTCTTATTTGACCCTAAGTGTGGAATGATTCTTTAAAATTAATAAAAACAGTTTGAATATATATATATATATATATATATATATATATATATATATATATATATATATATATATATATATATATATATATATATATATATATATATATATATATAAATAAATTAATTATCATCAGATGAGAAGTGATATTGAACTTGCAAGATTTTATATAAACTAATCCACATAAACGGCACATAAAATACTTTGGAATTATATGAAAATGTTGTAACTATTTTATAATACAATTGCGTGGACTTCAATATGTTAAATTGAAAGTCAATTTCCGTAAGAAATTAAAAAAAATATATCAAATAAGAAAAATATATGCAAAATCACTTATTTTAATAATATTATTGGAGTAAAAAATTTAAAAACAAAATATTATTTGTAAAATAAGAAACATCCAATAGGAAACAATGGAAATATCTACCTATGGCTAAAGTTTAACATAAGGCGTTAAATCGCTTGGCAATTGCTTCAACATCAGGTCTGATAGTGAAATAATGTATAGACGCGAAATTACAGGTCCTTTCATATGCCTGAATAGTACGCGTTAAAGGTAGGTAGATGACAATATTGTTTTATCTAAAGCAGCGCTTTATGGATTGCTCATGGGGCGCTTAATGGACTTGCAAATTAATTTTGTGTACAATAAAATGAGTTACAAGCAAATATTTTAGAGCTCTATAAAGATAGCTGTATAAAGATCCGGAGGGGACTTGGGAACCCAGTTTACACTTAGACACTCGATTCGCATTAAGGTAGTGTGTGGTAATTGTGTGGCAGAACTCAACGCCTCGCATTGCCGTTATTATGGCGAAGACATGAAAAGGTTGTTGGTTCGATCTCCACTCGAGGAAATGAAACATTTAATATTTTCAATTTTATTATTGAATTATTAATTTCTTCGCTCAGGTTCAAGGGAAAAGGTTGAGTTCCGCCACTTAACAAGCAATGCTTCATACTCAACGGAAAGCGGGGAACGAAAGTGGAACGGAGTGTCCTAACACTAGGTTCCCATGTTCCCTCTGCCTACCCTGCCATGTTCGAGATACAGCGTGAGGGTGAGTGATTTTTTTGCCAATAGCTACCATTTTGAGGCCGGTCGTGGCACAGTGGCACAAGCGTGTGACTCTTGTGGGTCGACAGGTTGTGGGTTCGATCCCCACTCGAGGAAATGAAATATTTAATATTTTCAATTTAAATATTTAATGTTTTCATTTCTTCGCTCTGGTACAAGGCAAAACGCGGCGTCGAGTTGCGCCACTCAACACGCAATGCCTCAAAATCGACGGAAAGTGGGAAACTGAAATGGAATGAAGTGTCTTAACACTAGGATCCCATGTTCCTTCTGCCTACCCTGCCATGTGCGGGATACAGCGTGAAGCTAGAGGAGAGAGCTCCCACCTCTTCCATACATCTCTATGTCAAAATACATATACTATAATATAACGAAAAGAATGAAATATATAATTAGATATAAACTCGTTTCTTGTTATATAATTCAAGGTTCCTTGTGCTAATTACCATACTGGTTGTACGAATATTTCGTCCGCTTTTAAGTTTTTGTTTATTTTGTGTGTCCTTCTTACATCGATCTATGATTCTAATGTTTTAAAGCTAAATCGTTGGTTGTGTGGCGCAGACTGTGAACGCGACTTGCAACAAGGCAAAGAGCACCTTTTGAGGCATTGCGTGTTGAGCGGAACTCAACGCCGCCGCTTTGCCGTGACAGATAGAAGAAATGAGAATATTAAATATTTAAATTAAAAAAAAAAATGTTGAAAAGTTAAAAAAAAGAACAGACAGAAATGGTAATACATAATTTTATACGTTTTAAAAACCTGACCTGATATGAATCTCTTGTAAAATTTTGAATGAAATATTTAACAAAATATATCTACTAGACAACACATAAAAAAGGTCTATATATAAGCAAACCCAAAAAAAATCTTGCATTTGCAATGAGATCGGTACTTCCGATAAAAATATTAAATTTTAAAGTGTAAATAGGTGTTCTTTAAAATCATACAAAAATATACATCCAAGGTTCCAAAACTGAATTTAGATGTTATGAGGAACGTTTTTAAAGTATTTGGTTAGCGTTGCATAGTGAATATTTATATAAAATACATACATACATACATAGCTTCACGCTGTATCCCGCACGAGGCAGGGTAGGCAGAGGGAACCCGGCAACCTAGTGTCAAGACACTCCGTTCCACTTCCTTTCCCCACTTTCCTCCAAATTTGAAGCATTGCGTGTTGAGTGGCGGAACTCAACGTCGCGCTTTGCCCTATTACCAGAGCAAAGAAATAAAACATTAAATATTTAAATTGAAAATATTAAATATTTCATTTCCTCGACTGGGGATCGAACCCAGAACCTGTCGCTTACAGTTACACTCTTGTGCCGCTACACCACGACAAGCCTCATATATAAAATAATAAAATGGAAATTTTACATACTTCATTTCCTCGAGTGGGGATCGACCCACAACCAATCGAGAGATCTCAAGCCTCTTAACCTTTTGTTATTTAAAGTTTTAATCCACAATTTGGATATAAAAATATTTATTTACACTCATCATGAAATTCGTGGCCTGTCGTAGCGCAGCGGCACAAGAGTGTGACTGTAACCGACAGGTTCTGGGTTCGATCTCCAGTCGAAGAAATGAAATATTTAATATTTTCAATTTAAATATTTGATGTTTCATTTCTTCGCTCTGGTAATAAGGCAAAGCGCGGCGTTGAGTTCCGCCACTCAACACACAATGCCTCAAATTCGGCGGAAAGTAGTGAACGGAAGTGGAACGGAGTGTCATAACACTAGGTTTCACTTCCGTTCCCTCTGCCTACCCTGTCTAGTGCGGGATACAGCGTGAAGCTGAAAAAAAAATCATGAAATCTGTCCAAGCTAGTCCGTACGACAACCCCGTCAAAGACAGACTTGGTCTGTTTCCAAATTTCGTTGCCTTACATTTTTATACCTTTTTTAAGTTTAATATTGTAATATCTCATTACCATATGTAGACTATATATATATATATATATATATATATATAGCCTTCAAAAAATAGGTTTTTTTAATACTATATTATGAGTTCGTTTTTAACTTCCGTTTTAAAAAGAAGAGTGTTTTAGGTTTAACCTGTGTCTGTATGTGGCACCTTAGCTCCTGAAATAATGAACCGAATCAAGCTCGGTTTTTTTAATACCTACAAAAAATTCGCCAAGATAAGCTAGAAATTTAAATCTGGGGGACTTTATAGGGGCGGAACTCAACGCCGCGAATAATAATCCAAACATATCACGTGCAACATTACAGTGCAACATTCTCAATTAAGTATTACATTTAGATAAATACCTGATATGCCCGAACCTGGTCATGATACTGGACCACAGCCTCTGCCGCTCGTGGCTCTACCTGCAACCATAATGAATCTCAAACCGAGCTGAGTCTTTGACACAAGTCTATATATGCTCAGCTTCACGCTGTATGCCCACACTTAGCAGGGTAGGCAGAGGGAACTTGGACACTTAATGTTAAGACACTCCGTTCCACTTCCTTTCCCCACGTTCCGCCGAATATTTTTATTACATTGTGTGATGAGTGGCGGAATTCAACGCCGCGCTTTGCCTTATTACCAGAGCGAAGCAATGAAAATATTAAATATTTAATTTGAAAATATTAAATATTTCATTTCCTCGTGTGGAGATCGAACCCATAACCTATCGTTTATGGTCACACGCTTGAACCGCTGCGCCACAACAGGCCTCGCCAAAACCAAAAAATCATACATTTTCAATGAGATCGGTACTTCCGATAAAAAAAAAAAAATTAAAAGTATAATTGTTTTTTTTAAATCATAAAAAACCATACATCGAGTTTCCAAAGCTGAATTTAAATAATGCGAGAAACTATTTTTAAAGTATTTGGTTTGGGGCTGTGTTGCATAATGAATATCGATACATTAATATACATATATACATAAAAATAAAACAGTATCTGTCTGTGATTTCAAAATAAATGCCTTTAAAGTAGTACCTACGCATAAATAAAGTACAACCAATCGATTTTAAAAAAAGTTGTCTATCTATCTGGAACTGCTATTTAAACCAACATTTTTGGGACATTCCTTAGCACCGGTCCTGGAGTACCTACCGCCTAGTAGGTACGAACAAAAAACATATATAGAATAGAATGCCAAAAATAAATTACTTTCCATTTTGTGTCAACCAGTATCTAAGGATAACAATACTAATTATATAGTTCAGACATGCAAAGTCGCGCGCATTTAATATTTTGTATTTAGTCTCAACGCTGTAACGATATTTTATATAAACGAAGATCGCTTTACCCAATATTTGCATTTTGAAATTTAAGGTGCTACGAATTACCGGCCATTAAGATGATTATTGTGAGTCGAACTCACGACTATCGTGGTATTTCCAACAGGATAATTAAAGAAGTTAAAAAGAATTTCATTTAACTACATTTTTGTATGTATCTAATTCTACATAAATATGGCTGTTAAAAGGCAAGAAGCGTGTACACATGGGAAAAGTGTAAAGTAAATCCCATTATGCAGACGAAATAACATTGGTAGTCCTACTTACTTACTTAGCGGGGTAGGCAGAGAGAACGGAGCGCCAAACGCTACGGTCTCAGCATGCCTCTTTCGCCTCGTCCACTATCATCAACCTCTTTATAAATACCCTTCGGGGGGTCCTCATACTTTTTACATAACCTTCCTCCAGTATCGTCGATACTGTATTTTCAAAGGTCAACTGAGGTGTTCCCTTCCTCTCTTACCACTCACTTTTCCTTCATAAATCTTTATTATGATTTATTCTTCACTCATTCGCTCGACGTGCCCAAACCACCTGAGCACGTTCTTCTTTATTCTCACTGTGACATCCACGCTAGTACCTACCATTCTATGTATCTCTTCACTGGGTATGCGATCAGCTAAACTGACTCCGCATATCCGACAAAGAGATCGAGTCTCTACAGTGTTCATCTTTCTTACATTCTTCTTCTGTAATACCCACGTTTCGCTGCCGTATAACCGTGTCGGTAATAACACTGCGTTGTGTACGACCAAACGGTATGCTGACGTTTCGCCGTCTCAACAATGCAGCCAAGGCACCGTTAACTCTGTTACCGGCAGCAATACGCCTTTCCACATCCATTTCGTATCTGTGACGCTAAAGTTAGTAGCTTTACAAGCTACTATAATAAAGTTACAGCTTAGCTGGGTTAATCTGATTAACATGCCTTAATCTTCGGATCTACTGATTTAACTGAAAAACTTTTTTTTTAAATTGAAGAATTTGAGAAATGCTATAGGCTATAGGCTAGGTAGGTTAACTAAATTGGGTCCTCCAGGCAAAGCCGCAGCAAAAATGCAATTTAAACATAATCATATAACACTAACTTAAAAAAACATTAATTTACTAAATATTCTGTCGACAAGGATCAAAAGTTATTTATAAAAAGTTCAGATAAATTATTTGAAGCGTTGATCAAGTGAGACCATTGCGTTTTCTTTACAACTCATATAGAATATTGGACCCTAAGTACCAAATATATATATATATATATATATATATATATATATATATATATATATATATATATATATATATATATATATATATATATATATATATATATATATATATATATATACATACATACATACATACATACATACATTCGTGTAAAATATTTCAATAGGTATCATTCTCATACATGTTACATTGGTTATAATGTTGAAATGCATTAATAAAATTATACAAATATTGAATGTATCAGCTTCCTGAGTTGTTTTGACCTTCATGGGTTATATACGGAACATTGTGGAAACTTCGACACATTGTTCATCAAAAATGTATCACTATTCACATCGAAACACTATATATTAGGTTTCCTGGAAGCTTTTTGCATCTGAATAGAAAAAAACATTCTTTTTGAAATTTCTTAAATATAAACTAAATTACTTTTTAATGTAATTGTTAAGCTATGTAGATTGTAGTGTATAGTTTTTTATGATTTTAGAGACGCGATGGGTCTGACATCTTGAGAGATCACACACCTTTAAATATTCTAGAAAAAAAAGGATTCCGTATAAAAAAAAATCGTTGCACACTTTCGAACTAAAATTGTAGCTCAGTCCATATTTAATAACACTACACGACGTCAATTTTAAAGATGTAATTTTTTAAAAACTTTACACGCTTTCCGCTAATAAATATTCCGCTTACAATTCTCTATCTTATACAGTTTACATGGTTTACGCTGATTTCTACGTTTGTGAGGGTGTAGTAGTGCCAAAAATATTATTATTAGAAATCAATTAACTATGACCTGAAAAGATATATTCTTCTATGACAGATATTGTATCTTCATATTTTTTTACTCTCGTCTAGAGTGTCCTTGGGGTTGATAATGATTTTTTTCCGTTATATCACTGAGACGATTCCTCCACGACTTTTTTTTTATTTTCCACTGCTTATTTTATGATTTTATTACAATTATGTACAATAGCAGTGTAAAAATTATTATATAATAAAATATGTTACACTGCTATCTGTAGGCTAGCTGTCACAAACCAGAATAAACCGGTTTGGCCAACCAAGTGACGTTAATCTAAAATTAAATTAAGTGAAAAAATCTTATCACTAAAATAACTCAATGTCTAGTGACATTGAGTTAATCAAACAAAATAAAATATTTATAAAAATAACCATTTACTAAAAAGTGTTTTAGAATTGGTAAAAAAAACAAGAGCTAGCAAGAGATATATCAGAGCGAATGAATGAATTAATTTCTTTTATATAATTATCAACATAATAGTTTCATTTAAAATGCATAAAAATATAAAAAAAAATCCAAGGAATCTTTACATGGATCTTTGTCACCAGATAAATTTACAAGCACCGCCCAGAAAAGGTTAACGATGCATCAATATATATTGGAGAACGTGGAAATGGTGAACAGTGAACGGTGAATGGTGAACGTGGAATGGAATCTAGTGTTAAGACACTCCGTTGTGTACATGCCGCTTGTTGAGCAGCAGAACTTAACGCCACGCTCTTTCTTTTTATCTGAGGTTGGAAATGAAAATAACTCATTCCTTTGAACGGGAATCGAAACTACTTTTTCAAAAGGTATTGTATAATAAATACATTTTAAACTGAGTTGTCTGAACTCATAGAAAGCTGGTAAAGACGACGTCCCTTTCTGTACAGCTAATATTAAATATGGCTTCCTGAGAACATTTTTCTGTCTAGCATGTACAATAGGTTTATTACAATAGCTAAATAACGATGTTTATTTACGATGGAACGTATTAATGTTTTAATAATATATAATAAAGTGTCGCTATACTTCCACAGTGGATAAGTTTCTAGCTTGACGGGGTATCTCGGACGTAGCAGGGTGGGCAGAGCTAACCTGAGAATTAGGTCCCCAGGTTCCCCTGACTACCCTCCTTATCCGAGTGGCTCAATTCAACCACGCGTTTTGCTTCATTATCGTTGCAAAGAAATAGTAATAATAATCTTTATTTACATCTCACAATGCTTGGTCTTAAAAAAAAATTAACAAAGAAACCAGTGGCGAACATTAAAAGCTAATGTGAGAGACTGGTGACACAAGAGTGTGACTGTAAACGACAGGTTCTGGGTTCGATCCCCAGTCGAGGAAATGAAATATTTAATATTTTTACTATGTTTTAAAGTGTTATTCCTGACTTAGGACAGAAAATACTAAACTTAAATTTAAAAAGCGTATAAAAATCATGCTTCGTTCAAAATTTTTATACGCTTTTTAAATTTAAGTGTAGTATATTTAATATTTTCAATTTAAATATTTAATGTTTTATTTCTTCGCTCTGGCAATAAGGCTAAGCGCGGCGTTTCGCCACTCAACACGCAATGCCTCGAATTCGGCGGAAAGTGGGGAACAGAATTGGAACGGAGTGTCTTTACACTAGGTTCCCGGGTTCCCTCTGCCTACCCTGCCGCGTGCGGGATACAGCGTGAAGCTGAGTGGTTTATTATAGAATACAAAGAATTAACAGTATATCCATTGAACTACTTCTATAAATTATCTATTGTTTTTAAATATGGTTATGAGTGTGTGTGTGTGTGTGTTTGTATATATGTGCATGCGCATATTATTTAGGAATAACGAATAAGATCTCTGTTTTATCATAACTATAACACTTGAGCCATTCTGTTACAATTTTTTTACATTTATATTTAGATATATAGTAAATGGCTAAGTGTTGATTTATTTTATTATATAGTAAATCCACAAGGAATGGACAGAACTTATGGGAGAAATTCGTTTAAAAATTACCCATTGAAAAAATAGTTTTTGGTCTCCTGGAAACCGCTTTACTATTTATATTAAAATCATAAACAATATCAGAGTGTTTTTTAAGATAGTACATGATACAAACCATTGACGTACAGTTAAAACACTACAGTGTTTATATAGTGCCGATAATGAATATTGAAAAAGAAGAGAGTATCCAGTGTTGAGCACAGATCTTTGGGCGCGTTCAAGTTTAATAAGTCCTTATTTGGATACACTATCCCACGATGTGATGCAATTAGAAAGTATTGACTGACATAGGGCACAGTATACAGTTCTTAGTACTGTTTAACTTGCAACATTTTTTAATTTCTTAAACACAAGCTTATTTACGAGTTCTCTCTATAAGCTGATCTTGCTGCTGATCCCGATCTGCTGATCCCAAGTATTAAATTATACAGATATTTCCCAGAGGTGAAAAAGAGGAGTTATTGGAGCTCATGGCATTAAAAGAATGGATCACTAAAGAAAGAATTCAATTTTGGGATTTACCGTCATGGAGAAACGAATGTATTGTCTTGTTAACATTGAACCTATAGTTCGTTTTTGGTCAACCAAAGAGTAACAAAGTTTAGCCCTATTTGGGCAGATATAAAAACTTCATCCCACGAATTTGAACTAAAAAGAAGCGCAGTGTCGTCAGCAAATGCAGTAATTTTTCCATTTTTGAGCTGTAAGTCACATAGATCATTGACATAGGCGAGAAAAAGAGTAGGATCCAAACTACTGCCCTGGGTGACTCTGCGATCAAGTAAAAGATCCTCACCAACAAACCTATCAACCTTAACTCTTTGGTACATATTTGTCCAGTTATCTGAAAAGAGGTCTAGTGGTACCACGTATTTCCAGACGTTCAAGTTTTCCAATCAGTATAGGCACAGAGTCCGTGTCAAAAGCCTTGGCCAGGACCAAAAAAATTGCTAAAACTTTTCTCATACTATCCATATTTATTACTATAAAGTTAGTTAGTTCAAGTATAGCGTCAAAGAATTGAGAATTAGAAAGAAAGCGTTGTTTTCTTAATAATATGTAAATCGTGAATTAACAGATCGTTCTAAATTTTTTGAAAATAACGTAAGTAAAGAGATAGGTCTAAAGTTAGTGACACGGTCTTTACTTATGAATATTAATAATTTGCCTCGTTTAAAATCCGCAGAAAAAATACCCGTTTCAAAATAAAGGTTACATAGAAAAGTTAATGTAGGAGTAATGTAAGAGTAACATCTACATAACGCTCAAGAGCTGAACTGGATATACCAATCTCGACCAACGGCATAGTCATATTTAAGATTACTCATAAGCTTTCTAATTTCTCTATCGTCTACTGGAATAAAATCAAAAGGCTGAGGGTTGGTACGTAAGTATTTAAGAACATGGCTGACGAGGTATTTAATTAGTATATATGCAGCTATATCTTTTCTCGTATTAACAAAGAATATATTTACAGAATCAATGGCTTCGTTCAAAAACGTTCTATCGCATTAGTTCGTAGTTTGTGCGTAGGATTAATGAATGTAATAATGTCCCAGAGGTTTTTATTTGTTGCATTACTAAGCCTATTACTGTCATAGTGGCGTTTAATTTTTTTTAATAAATCACTACGGAAATTTTTGTTTTTTTTATAGGTTGTATAAGTATTTAATTTTTTTTGATGGAGTTTATCTCGGCTTTTAAGACAGCGCTGGAGTCCAGGAGTCCTCCATGGCTTTAAAATATATATTCTACATGAAGACTTAATTATTTTAGTATGAGATGCCAGGGCGGAAATTAATATATTACATATTTTATTTCCTCAAGTGGTAATCGAACAAAGCGTTTGCGACTGTACATGCGCCAGGATGTGGGTCTAAATTCGAAGCACTGCGTTCAAGCTGTACCTGTAATCGACAAGATAGACAGCCTAAACAACGTTACTCTTTAAATTTTTCCATAGTTATAAGATATTCAATATACGATACAAAAGGCTGTTAATATTACTCAAAAATATTACAATATGAATCATAGATTCAGTATCAGGAAACAATGGCCCGTAGAATTCTGGTATAATAGAATAATTTGCTTGAATTATACATCTAATGTCTATATATAGACGTGACCACATTTAAGTCCACGAGTTAGAGAACACGAATAAAAATTTGAACGTAGCGGGAATCAAACCCGTGCGTATTGGACGGTTTCCAGAGACGCGAATATACGTCTACATAATAAATAATTAATCTAGTATATTTTATTCTGCACGTAGAAGGGTAGGCAGAGGGAACCTGAGAACCTAGAGTTAAGACACTTTGTTCCCCACTTTCCGCCGAATTTGAGGCATTTCGTGTTAAGTGGCGGAATTCAACGCCGCGCTTTGCCTTATTATCAAAGCGAGGAAATGAAACATAAAGTATTTAAATTGAAAATATTAAATATTTTAATTTCTCGACTGGGGATTGTACCCAGAACCTGTCGTTTACAGTCACACGTTTATGCCGTTGCGCCACGACAGGGCTCAAAATTTATAATGAAATATATATATATATATATATATATATATATATATATATATATATATATATATATATATATATATATATATATATATATATATATATATATATATATATATATATATATATATATATATATATAACTAAGGAATAAGCCATTGTCATCTTCTACTTTTGAATATTATAATATTAATCATTGTGAAAATTATATTTTTCTACTTATAAAACTAGATCGTAAGCCCATTTTGGTTGAACGTGAGGTTTAAAGAATTGATTTTTTTAATTTGAACTATTAAAGCTAAAAAAATAAAAAAAAAATAAAATAAAAAAGAAAACAAAAAAAAAAAAATGATTTCATCCATTCAGGCAGATCAAATCTACAACACCCCCTTTTTTTTGCATCTGAGTGAAATAGATTTGTTATGTGCTTACACTTATATGGATAAAGCCGAGCGACATAGACATATATTATATAAGAATTTATTTAAAGAAAGTATGGTGCTGGCGTTTTCTGCCAATACCAATTATATCTAAATTAAGAGCGAACGGTGAAAAAAAGTAAAATAAAGAGAAAGATTTTATTTAAGACCGGCGTTAAGTAGTGGCTTTGGCCATTGCGTTTCGCATTAGGTAATGCCGGGCACCGGTGCCCATCCACCTTAAAAGACGGCAACGCTCCTGTAGCTCTTCTGGAGTTACACGGGGCCGTGGGCGACGGTGATCACTTACCATCAGATGACCCGTACGATCGTTTGCCGTCTCTTCCATAAAAAAAAAAGTACGGCCTGACCTAAAATATTTTCACGCTAAAATATTTCTTCGCTCTAGTAATAAGGTAAAGCGCGGCGTTGAGTTCCGCCACGGAAAGTGGGGAACGGAGTGTCTTAATACTAGGTTCCGAAGTTCCCTCCCTCTGTCTACCCTACTATGTTCGGGATACAGCAAAAAGCTGAGTACCAAAAATATCATTACCTAATCTAGTCAAAGTGCTTGTAACTTATGAACTACTAGCCGATTTTAATGGTACATAGCTAAAGGACATGAACAAGGCGAACAAGGCTTTGGATTAAAGAAATTTGCACTCAGTTCAACAATTCACAGACAGATATACATAGAGCCCCTTTTCCGTTGGGACTAAAAGTCCTACTTACTGACAACACCTCCAAAACGCCACCTCTTTTAACTCAATCAATAACTTATTTTATCTAAAAATATATATATTCTAGAAATAACACCAAAAAATCACATACAAATTTATCAATAACGTTCATAAAACAATAAGAATTACCTTGCGTATTACATCGAGCGACCAGCTCGCGTATATACAAGTATCTGGTGTAGAAATAGATAATCTGTTCGTTATCTAGTGATTATGCTCGTTACGGATACAGAGAGTCACTTTTAACGTTTTAAACCTTCTCGTGCAAAGTATTAGAAAAATGTTACTGAAAAAAGATCCAAGTTTTGTTTTGTGGTTTGTTGAGTGAAAGGAAAAAGGAAGCGGTTGCGGCGTTGAATTCCGCCACTCAATACCTCACCTTGTGGATTCGAATCCCACTCGAAGAAGTGAAACATTTAATGTTTTCAATTTAAATATGTAATGTTTTCATTTTCTTCGCTCTGTTAAAACGGCAAAACGCGGCGTTGAGCTCCGCCACTCAACACGCATTGCTTCAAATTTGGCGAAAAGTGGGGAACGGATGTGGAACGGAGTGTTTTAATACTAGGTTCCCAAGTGCCCTCTGCCTAACCTGCCATATGCGGGATACAGAGTAAAGAAAGCGTAGAAAATAACAAGCTATGTTTAGTAATAATTGTGTAACACGGTGGTTGCGTGTTCGATGTCCGTTTAAAGGAAACAATTAATTTAATTAACGTATTTGTATTGACAAGGACACGTCTTTAGCATATAGATAAAATAAAAGAAATAACGCACAGAAACATTCACTAGACGGAAAGTTGAGGATGAAATGAGCTGATATTAGAGTCGCTTAGTTTATTACGCTATTTGTAAAGTTGATTAACAAAAAAAATATTTATTTAAGGTTAGTTTTAAGAATTAAACATATTAATATACAAAAAGAGGCCTTGAGGCCTGTCGTGGTGCAGCGGCACAAGCGTGTGACTGTAACCGACAGGTTCTGGGTTCGATCCTCACTCGAGGGAATAAAATATTTAATATTTTCAATTTTAATATTTAATTAAAAGGCAAAGCGCGGCGTTGAGTTTCGCCACTCAACACGCAATGCCTCAAATTCGGCGGAAAGTGGGGAACGGAAGTGGAACGGAGTGTCTTAACACTAGGTTCCCGGGTTCCCCCTGCCTACCCTGTCTACAGCGTGAAGCTAAGAAAGAAAGAAAGAATAAAGAAATTATAAAAAAGTAAAAAATATATAGATACTTAGTTTGAGGTTTGCCGTGGGTGCGTACTGTAAATGTTATGGGTTGTGGGTTCCATTCCAACTAGAAGAAATAAAATATTTAATTATATAATGTCATTACCACACTCTGGTAACAATTAAAACGCGGCGTTAAGATCCACCACTCAACACGCAGACAAGATGAATTTAGGGCAAAGAAGAAAAATAATATAAACATATAAAAATAAACTTTTTAATAAACTTATCGACGTTCTTCATTAAGCCAATAACAGACACAATAAAGAAAAAGTTATAAAAAACACATATAGACTCAACAGACAATGCCTCGGCGGAAAGGGAGGAATGGGGCGGAGTATCTTAACACTAGGTTCCCAAGTTCCCTCTGCCTTCCCTGCCATTTGCGTGATACAGCGTGTATCAGAACTTTTCATTTAACCAAAAGTAAAAAATGTAGTAAATATAGTAAAAAATACAGCTTTTACGTAATCAAGTGATAAACGAGCGATCGTTGCCTCTAAAGAAGTTATACAGATGAATATGTAACTGGGCCCTGCGTATCGTCTTGCGTATATACATAACTATATATTTAGAATTTTGCAAGAACCGATGTCTGTCGTGGCGCATAGGCACAACATGTGACTGTTAACGCGGCAGGATGTGGGTTCGATCTCCAATTGAGGTAATTAAATATATAATATTTAATTTCCTCAATTATTCGCTCTGGCAACGAGGTAAAGTGTGGCGTCGAGTTCCGCCGCTCAAGATGCAACGTATTATTTAAATTGAAAACATTAAATGTTTCACTTCTTCGAATGGGATTCGAACCCACAACCTGTCGGTTACAGTCACACCCTAATGCCGCTGCGCCACGACAGGCCTCAACCAAAATACAATAGTGAAAAATACAAAATAATGTGAATTAGAAAGTAATGAAGATACATATTTATACTTGTAATAAATTTTGTAAACGCTGTCTGTGGTCGGTGATTGTTTTGCCTGTTTGTCTGCGTGTTTGTACGCACTAATCTCAGAAACGGCTAACAAGATGCAGTTTTCCCTATTATAATATAGCAACTTAAATGGGGCTTATATTTAGTGTCTTTTTTTTAAATCGGGTAAAAAATAAAAAAAAAATACTATAATTTAAAATATTAAAGTCGACAACATTGCTACATTTTTTTGTTCATTTAGTTGAAATTTTATGCATAGAATACAAATACAAAAAACTTTACATTTTATCCTGCATAGGAAGTTATAGGGTCAAAGCGCACCCTTGGAAAGGATCCCCGTTCTATAATTGCATTGTTAAATTTCTAGTTCCGACACGCAAAGATTCGATTTTGGAGCACTATGTCTCTCACCTTAATTCACTACTCAGAGAAAGATTTTTGCCGTACGATCCCGGCTTAGAATAGGATCACCCTGGTACTGATGGTGTCGTAAGAGGCGACTAAAGTGCGTGTGGTAGAGTCACGTTGCCAGTAATGGCAACACGCACGGGCAGACTCGACCGGATTATTACCAGCCCCGGCATTTAAGACTGGCGTTAAGTAGTGGCTTTGGCCACTGCGTTTCGCATTAGGTAATGCCGGGCCCCGGTGCCCTTCCACCTTAAAAAACGGCAACGCTCCTGTAACTCCTCTGGAATTACACGGGGCCGTGGGCGACGGTGATCACTTACCATCAGGTGACCCGTAAGCTCGTTTGCCGTCTCTTCCATAAAAAAAAAGGATAATGTTGAGTAATTATTGAAATGTACTAATTTTAAAGTTGAAGAGTTTGCGATAATCTCGAAAATTATGTGGTCAGAATTGACCAGTCAGTCACTCACCAGAGTTACATGTGAAACCAACCTAGTTCATAATAAAAGATCGTAGAAATTTTAAATTGATAACGATATATGTACAATAAATATAAAGGAAAAGTGAGTGATAAGAGAGCAGACAGATGGGCAGACCTCAGTTGACCTTCGAAAACACAGTATCGACGATACTGCAGGAAGGTCAGGTAAAAAGCATGAGGACCCCCCGGAGGGCATGTATGAAGAGGTTGATGACAGTGGACGAGACGAAAGAGGTATGCCGAGACCGTAGCGTTTGGCGCTCCGTTCTCTCTGCCTACCCCGCTAGGGATATAGTGTGAAGCTAAGTTAAGTATATAAACGACCTGAAGGATATACATTTCATTTGGTCCGAACATTAAAGGATCTATTAAAGAAATGACATCTGTTTCAACAGTTATAAGCAACTTTTTCAATATTCCCTTGTAGATTATTTCTATAACGAAACATAGTAAATAAAAAAGGTATGTTTGACAACAACATGACTTTGAAATGCTGAGTCATCGAAACTTATTATTAAATGTTAGAAAAGATTGTTGCGTTCTTGTAAGAAAGTTGAAGTGAGCGATATTAGACGGTTGTAAGTTCGACTCTAAATTTGAACTTTTATATAGAAAATTCTATGACATGCGAAGTGGAAGACTTAAAAGATCGACCTAAATATCATTATCGAATACCTATTCACCCCATAGTTGTCATAGTTCATCATTCGTACGACTTTTGTTTATTTTTTATTTTTACAATATGGCGTCTCTCTCAGTGGTTACCTTTACTATTATCATGTCTTTACTGAACTAAAGATAAGACTAAGACTAACTTAAAAATTACTGACTAACTTAAAAATTAACAAACACACATACATAACCTGGTAAACGCATTAACCTCTTTTAAACTGTGTCGGGTTATTAGAAAGACGGCTTATCTGAAATTACTTTAAAATTTGACCTATTTTTTGAAAATTTTAATATACAATTTTAAACTTATTATAAATTAGCGACCGGCCCGCGGCTTCGTCCGCTTGTATTACACTATTTGATTTACTTATTTCAAGTGGTTTTATTAAGATTTCAATTTAAAACTAAAATTTCAGCTAAATCAATAAACATTTTGTCTAACTAAATATTTTAAATGTGTGTATTTCTTTTTATTTTCAAGCGATTTAAATAAAACAAACAATAAATTTTAAGTTGAGGTTGATATAACATAAAAGTGAAAACTGTATTTACATCTGGTTAGTTCCTGTTCCTGAGATTAGCACGTACAACGCACAGACAAACACAGACAGATTTTTAAAAGTTTTTTTTAAATATATATCTTTCATCTACAAATCTTTATGGGTTACAGATTTGTTATAAGTATAGATACAATCAGTATAAGTTGAACGTGATGGTACCGGTGGTAACAAAATCGTCGTTAAGTTCCACCACTTTCACTCACGAATTTTCTGTTCATTGCATGTTGACAACGTTTGCTTTTAGGCCCTACTTAAATTAAAACTGATAATAACAAATTTTCTTGATAGCGCAGATTATTTTTTTTTCAGCTTCACGGTGTATCCTGCCGTGTGTACTTGGCAGGGTAGGCAGAGGAACCTTGGGAACTTAAAGTTAAGACACTCCGTTTCGTTGTCGTTCTCCACTATCCGCTGAATTTGAGGCATTGCGTGTTGAGTGGCGGAACTCAACGCCACGCTTTGCCTTGTTACCCGACCATTTAATTTCAAAATATTAAATATTTCATTTCCTCGAGTGTGGATCGAACCCACAACCTATTGTTTACAGTCACACATTATGCCGCTGCGTCAAGTCAGGCCTCTAATTTCTCACCTTTGGATTATCCTTTTAAAATATTATATAGCTATTAGATAGATATTAGAATATATATTAAGAAATAGAGTAGAGAATAGGGAATATTGCGCCTTAACTTGCTTGGTACCCTTAGAGCAGAATAATCGTAACCTTAAGGGAACCAGATACCACAACAAAATTATATAATCTCAAAATATAGTCCCTGGTACTACCTGTTATATATTGATAAATAAGAGGTAGATGTAAAACAAATGAATTAACTCCTTCTAAGCCCTCAAGTAACTGGCAAATTTTAGCGTGAAATACTTCACTAGCGCAACTAACACCGTACGGCAGCCTTAAAAATTGATAACGACCAAAGGGAGTGCCAAAAGTACATAAATCAGCGCTTTCATCGTCTAATTCAATCATCCAAAACCCGGACCGCGCGTCGAGTTTACTAAAATATTTGGCACCATATAGCGCTGAAGCAATGTCCGTAATAGTAGGCAACGGATAATGAGCACGGCGTATTACACGATTGAGAGGTCGCGGATCGAGGCAAACACGAATACTACCATCCTTTTTTACTGGCAAAACGATAGCGTTTACCCAGGGAGTCGGATGTGACAAACCATGTAGTAAAACGACAAGCTCAAGACCAAGACTACTTTATTACTTCCCACACGCATTGCATTTGTTTTACATCTACCTCTTATTTATCAATATATAACATCTTCCCCTTACAAAAAAAAAAATATAACAAAAAAAAAAAAAAAAAAACCACCACCAATACAATTATAATATTTAATATGAGTAAAAACTAACAATATATATTTATAGGAAGATAAACGTTTATTTGCTTGCTTTTTTATTTTTTAAATAATAATGCCAACTTTTTGCTTGCTTTACACGCGGCTAACCTAGTTTGTGTCTCATCCGCCTCACTGGATGATGCGTTTATTGACAATGGCTCCACATCCACTTTATGTGCGTTTTCATATATATCTCCGTCCCTTTCAAGGTGGAAGAAGAGGGTTCTTGTACAGACGTTGTAGCCTTAATAAGATGACGACGATTTCGTCTATGTATCCTACCCGTGTTGTCTGTTAAAAAATAAGACTGTGGCTGCGGGGCGAGATCTCGAACAATCATACGTTTTCTTAATTTACCATCAACAATTATTACTTTTTCACCAGAATTTAATTCTGGTAACATGTGCGCCGACCTGTCGTAGTATCTTTTGGTATGTAAACGATTTTTCACTATTATTTAAATAATCATCGTTATTGCTACGATCGGGCCTTAGTTTATTCTCATGTATAGGAAGTTTTGTGTTTAAACGACTACCCATTAATTAATGTGCTGCCGAGCTCACTCTATTACAAGGAATATTACGAATATTAAGTAGACCTATATGAAAATCTGTCCCTGAAATGATTGATTTCTTAATAATATTTTTTACAGTTTGCATAGCTCGTTCACTCAATCCATTAGCCTGAGCATAATAAGGCGATGTGGTCGTATGCTTAAAACACCAATCCATTGCAAATTGATTAAAATATTTAGATTTATATGCAGGACCATTGTCTGTTACTAATTCCGTTGGTATTCCATGTCGAGCGAATTGATCTTTCAGTGCGTTTATTACAGCTCTCGGCCGAATGTTGTTTAGCGGACTCACTTGTAATAAAAACAAAAAATAATCGACTAATATTAAAAATATTTCTTATAGCAAACAAAAATATCTGACCCGATCTTCCGCCATGGCAGACTTGGCACTGCATGTGGTATCATTGGCTCCTTTGGCGGTGAAGTAGCGTGATCAGCACATACATTACACGCCCGAACTATACGTTCAACGTCGCGCGACATTCCGCTCCAAAACATTACTTCGCGCGCACGTCTTTTACATCTATCAATACCTAAATGACCTTCATGCACACATTGCAACATTGTCATCCGCAATTCGCGAGGAATAAAAACTAAATCATCTTTAAATATTACTCCATCGATATATTCAAAAGACGTCCTATAGGACCAATGGACGCTAACTTTTTTATCTACATCAGCTCGATAACGCGGCCATCCGTATAAAATATACTTTATTAACAATTTACATTCTAAATCCGTTCTAGTAGCATTTCTTACACATTTGATTTTTTCATCACTAAACTGTACATTGGAAATAAGAAAACACGCTTGAGCTTCAAGCTCATTTGAATATTTACTATCCATTACATCGGAAAGAGGCGCTCTCGACAAAGTGTCAGCGACATACATATATTTTCCAGGCTTATAGACAACTTCAAATGTATAAGATTGGATGCGCAACATCATACGCTGCAACCGTGCTGGAACCGAATGCAACGATTTTTTAAACAAAGCTTCAAGAGGTTTATGATCAGTTTCTATAGTGATATATAAAAAAAAAAAAAAAAAAAAAAAAAAAAAAAAAAAAAAAAAAAAACCACCACCAATACAATTATAATATTTAATATGAGTAAAAACTAACAATATATATTTATAGCAAGATAAACGTTTTTTTTTTTTTTTTTTGTTATATTTTTTTTGTAAGGGGAAGATGTTATATATTGATAAATAAGAGGTAGATGTAAAACAAATGCAATGCGTGTGGGAAGTAATAAAGCAGTCTTGGTCTTGAGCTTGTCGTTTTACAACATGGTGGCAGCGGTGTTAAATGTAATTATTAACTACGGTTAGTTTAAAAGTATGGAGCACGCTAGACCTCCAACGGAATTAATATTGGAAGGTGGCCCAGCAAATCGGGCGGATGCGTGGCGTAAATGGTATACTCAATTTCAAGTGTTTTTAAAAGCATCGGGCGTGCACAGAGATACGAAGGAAGTACAAGCAAGTTTACTTATCAATTTAATTGGACCTGACGGATACGATATATTTTCCACTTTTAAATTTGTTAAGGACGAAAGCTCAGATGATTTTGATTTACTCGTTAAAAAATTCAATGAATATTTTGGATCGAAACAGAATACAACAATGGCGAGGTTCCGGTTTTTTACACGTGGCCAAGTACCGGGCGAAACTATTGATGCATACGTCACTGCGTTGCGCCTATTGAGTCACCACTGTGAGTTTGAACATTTAGAGGACGGTTTAATTAGAGATCGTGTCGTCTGTGGTGTAACTGATATAACACTTCGTGACAGATTGCTCAGGACGGAGGAATTAACTTTAGAAAGAACAATAAAAATTTGTCAGGCAAGCGAAATATCAGTCGCAGAGAATAAACAAATAGAAATGTCTAAGGCATCGGAATCATCGAACGCGCTTCATGCGGTCGACGCGTTATTCGGTGCACGTGCACCGAGGCGAGGCGGCGATGGCGGCGCGGCAGCGGCGGCAACAAGTGCGGGTCGCGGACACGAGCACGTGCGGACCGCACTGAATAACCGAAAAGCAGATCGTCGCTTGAGTGTTGCTTTTAACTCTGATAAGTGTGTACCGACAAAGCTTTGTGTCGCGTGTGGTTACTCGTATTATATAGAAAATTATCATCGATGTCCGGCCAAGTTTGTACAGTGCTTCTTGTGTAATAATAAAGGGCATTATAGAAAAATGTGTCCAGTGAGAGGTAAAAAACAAGTGTATGAGCTATGCGAAGATGTTAGTAACGAACAGTTTTATGTAACAACTATAAATGACTATTGTAATAAAAATAGTAAATGGTTTGAAACATTATATTTATGTAGTAATGGTATGCCGATAAATTTTAAATTAGACTCAGGGTCTGATCTTAATGTTTTATCATTAATAACTTATAAGAAACTGGGATATTGTTTAAATGATTTAAAGCAATGTAACGTAATAGCACAATCCTTTTGCGGAAATTATATACCTATTCTCGGTTCCATTGAGATGTCTTTTAGTTATAAGAATGATATTTATAAGATTAATTTTGTAATATGTAATGATAACTGCCAAAGTGTATTAGGTAAAGACACTTGTGAAAAAATAGGAGTTATTAAGCGTGTGTATTCTTTGAATATAGATATGTATAGTGATTTATTTCAGGGTATAGGTAGATTACCTGGGAAATATAAAATTATAATTGAAGAGAATGTATGTCCGTCAGTATGTCCCGTTCGAAAAATTCCATTTGGTGTAAAAGACAAATTAAAATCTGAATTAAATGATATGATAAAAAAAGGTATTGTAAGAAAAGTGTCACATCCGACTCCCTGGGTAAACGCTATCGTTTTGCCAGTAAAAAAGGATGGTAGTATTCGTGTTTGCCTCGATCCGCGACCTCTCAATCGTGTAATACGCCGTGCTCATTATCCGTTGCCTACTATTACGGACATTGCTTCAGCGCTATATGGTGCCAAATATTTTAGTAAACTCGACGCGCGGTCCGGGTTTTGGATGATTGAATTAGACGATGAAAGCGCTGATTTATGTACTTTTGGCACTCCCTTTGGTCGTTATCAATTTTTAAGGCTGCCGTACGGTGTTAGTTGCGCTAGTGAAGTATTTCACGCTAAAATTTGCCAGTTACTTGAGGGCTTAGAAGGAGTTAATTCATTTGTTGACGATATAATAGTACACGGACGGACTATAGAAGAACATGATATTAGACTAAAACTTCTCTTGGATAGGGCGCGAAAAGTAGGTATTAAATTTAATCGTGAAAAATGTGAATTTTGTGTCGGGAAAGTTATTTATTTAGGTCATGTGTTTAATGCTGATGGTATGCACATAGATGCAAATAAATTAAGGGCTATAAAACAAATGCCTAGTCCGACGGATAGGGAATCCCTCGAGAGATTTCTGGGAATGACGAATTATTTGTCCAAATTTATTGCTGGCTACGCTAGTATAGTAACTCCTTTAAGAAATTTACTAAAAAAAGGTGTTGCGTGGTGTTGGAATAATACGTACGAATCTATCATATCAGAGTTAAAAGACGCGATATGTCGAGCGCCGGTGCTTGTATTGTATTCACCTACTGAAGCGATAACTTTAACAGTAGACGCAAGCTCAAAGGCCTTAGGTGCTGCACTATTGCAAAATGGAAGGCCGGTTGAATATGCTTCACTTACACTCACAGACACTCAGTCAAGGTATGCACAAATAGAAAAGGAAATGCTTGCTATCGTTTTTGCACTGGAAAGGTTTCATCAATATGTATATGGGCGCGGTAATATCACTATAGAAACTGATCATAAACCTCTTGAAGCTTTGTTTAAAAAATCGTTGCATTCGGTTCCAGCACGGTTGCAGCGTATGATGTTGCGCATACAATCTTATACATTTGAAGTTGTCTATAAGCCTGGAAAATATATGTATGTCGCTGACACTTTGTCGAGAGCGCCTCTTTCCGATGTAATGGATAGTAAATATTCAAATGAGCTTGAAGCTCAAGCGTGTTTTCTTATTTCCAATGTACCGTTTAGTGATGAAAAAATCAAATGTGTAAGAAATGCTACTAGAACGGATTTAGAATGTAAATTGTTAATAAAGTATATTTTATACGGATGGCCGCGTTATCGAGCTGATGTAGATAAAAAAGTTAGCGTCCATTGGTCCTATAGGACGTCTTTTGAATATATCGATGGAGTAATATTTAAAGATGATTTAGTTTTTATTCCTCGCGAATTGCGGATGACAATGTTGCAATGTGTGCATGGAGGTCATTTAGGTATTGATAGATGTAAAGGACGTGCGCGCGATGTGACGTTTTGGAGCGGAATGTCGCGCGACGTTGAACGTATAGTTCGGGCGTGTGATGTATGTGCTGATCACGCTGCTTCACCGCCAAAGGAGCCAATGATACCACATGCAGTGCCAAGTCTGCCATGGCAGAAGGTCGGGTCAGATATTTTTGTTTGCTATAAGAAATATTTTTTAATATTAGTCGATTATTTTTCGAATTTCATTGAAGTGAGTCCGTTAAACAACATTGGGTCGAGAGCTGTAATAAACGCACTGAAAAATTAGTTCGCTCGACATGGAATACCAACGGAATTAGTAACAGACAATGGTCCTGCATATAAATCTAAAGATTTTAATCAATTTGTAATGGATTGGTGTTTTAAGCATATGTCCACATCGCCTTGTTATGCTCAGGCTAATAGATTGAATGAACGAGCTGTGCAAACTGTAAAAATATTATTAAGAAATCAATTGTTTCAGGGACAGATTTTCGTTTAGGTCTGCTTAATATTCGTACTACTCCTCGTAATGGAGTGAGCTCGCCAGCACAGTTATTAATGGGTAGGCGTTTAAACACAAAGCTTCCCATACATGAGAATAAACTAAGGCCCGATCGTAACAATAACAATGATTATTTAAATATAGTGAAAAATCGTTTACATACCAAAAGATACTATGACAGGTCGGCGCACATGTTACCAGAATTAAATTCTGGTGAAAAAGTAATAGTTGTTGATGGTAAATAAAGAAAACGTATGATTATTCGAGATCTCGCTCCACAGCCACGGTCTTATTTTTTAACAGACAACACGGGTAGGATACATAGACGAAATCGTCGTCATCTTATTAAGGCTACAACGTCTGTACAAGAACCCTCTTCTTCCACCTTGAAAGGGACGGAGATATATGAAAACGCACATAAAGTGGATGTGGAGCCATTGTCAATAAACGCATCATCCAGTGAGGCGGATGAGACACAAACTAGGTTAGCCGCGTGTAAAGCACGCGAAAAGTTGGCATTATTATTTAAAAAATAAAAAAAAAAAAAAACAAATAAACGTTTATCTTGCTATAAATATATATTGTTAGTTTTTACTCATATTAAATATTATAATTGTATTGGTGGTGGTTTTTTTTTTTTTTTTTTTATCAATATATAACATCTTCCCCTTACAAAAAAAAATATAACAAAAAAAAAAAAAAAAAAAAAAAAAACCACCACCAATACAATTATAATATTTAATATGAGTAAAAACTAACAATATATATTTATAGCAAGATAAACGTTTATTTGTTTTTTTTTTTTTATTTTTTAAATAATAATGCCAACTTTTCGCGTGCTTTACACGCAGCTAACCTAATTTGTGTCTCATCCGCCTCACTGGATGATGCGTTTATTGACAATGGCTCCACATCCACTTTGTTATGTGCGTTTTCATATATCTCCGTCCCTTTCAAGGTGGAAAAAGAGGACTCTTGTACAGACGTTGTAGCCTTAATAAGATGACGACGATTTCGTCTATGTATCCTACCCGTGTTGTCTGTTAAAAAATAAGACCGTGGCTGCGGAGCGAGATCTCGAACAATCATATGTTTTCTTAATTTACCATCAACTACTATTACTTTTTCACCAGAATTTAATTCTGGTAACATGCGCGCCGACAGTCATAGTATCTTTTGGTATGATAACGATTTTTTATTATATTTAAATAATCATCGTTATTGTTACGGTCGGGCCGTAGTTTATTCTCATGTATGGGAACTTTTGTGTTTAAACGCCTACCTACTAATAACTGTGCTGGCGAGCTCACTCCATTACGAGGAGTAGTTCGAATATTAAGAAGACCTAAACGAAAATCTGTCCCTGAAACGATTGATTTCTTAATAATATTTTTTACAGTTTGCACAGCCCGTTCACTCAATCCATTAGCATGAGCATAATAAGGCGATGTGGTCGTATGCTTAAAACACCAATCCATTGCAAATTGATTAAAATATTTAGATTTATACGCAGGACCATTGTCTGTTACTAATTCCGTTGGTATTCCATGTCGAGCGAACTGATCTTTCAGTGCGTTTATTACAGCTCTCGACCCAATGTTGTTTAACGGACTCACTTCAATGAAATTCGAAAAATAATCGACTAATATTAAAAAATATTTCTTATAACAAACAAAAATATCTGGTCTGACCTTCCGCCATGGCAGACTTGGCACTGCATGTGGTATCATTGGCTCCTTTGCCGGTGAAGCAGCGTGATCAGCACATACATTACACGCCCGAACTATACGTTCAACGTCGCGCGACATTCCGCTCCAAAACATTACTTCACGCGCACGTCTTTTACATCTATCAATACCTAAATGACCTTCATGCACACATTGCAACATTGTCATCCGCAATTCGCGAGGAATAAAAACTAAATCATCTTTAAATATTACTCCATCGATATATTCAAAAGACGTCCTATAGGGCCAATGGACGCTAACTTTTTTATCTACATCAGCTCGATAACGCGGCCATCCATATAAAATGCACTTTATTAACAATTTACATTCTAAATCCCTTCTAGTAGCATTTCTTACACATTTGATTTTTTCTTCACTAAACTGTACATTGGAAATAAGAAAACACGCTTGAGCTTCAAGCTCAGTTGAATATTTACTATCCATTACATCGGAAAGAGGTACTCTCGACAAAGTGTCAGCGACATACATATATTTTCCAGGCTTATAGACAACTTCAAATGTATAGTATTGTATGCGCAACATCATACGCTGCAACCGTGCTGGAACCGAATGCAACGATTTTTTAAACAAAGCTTCAAGAGGTTTATGATCAGTTTCTATAGTGATATTACCACGTACATATACATATTGATGAAATCTTTCAAGTGCAAAAACGATAGCAAGCATTTCCTTTTCTATTTGTGCATACCTTGACTGAGTGTCTGTCAGTGTAAGTGAAGCACATTCAACCGGCCTTCCATTTTGCAATAGTGCAGCACCTAAGGCCCTTGAGCTTGCGTCAACTGTTAAAGTTATTGCTCCAGTAGGTGAATACAATACAAGCACCGGCGCTTGACATATCGCGTCTTTTAACCCTGATATGATAGATTCGTACGTATTATTCCAACACCACGCAACCTCTTTTTTAGTAAATTTCTTAAAGGAGTTACTATACTAACATAGCCAGCAACAAATTTGGACAAATAATTCGTCATTCCAAGAAATCTCTCGAGGGATTCCCTATCCGTCGGACTAGGCATTTGTTTTATAGCCCTTAATTTATTTGCATCTATGTGCATACCATCAGCATTAAACACATGACCTAAATAAATAGCTTTCCCGACACAAAACTCACATTGTTCACGATTAAATTTAATACCTACTTCTCGCACCCTATCCAAGAGAAGTTTTAGTCTAATATCATGTTCTTCTATAGTCTGTCCGTGTACTATTATATCGTCAACAAATGAATGAACTCCGTCTAAGCCGTCAAGTAACTGGCAAATTTTAGCGTGAAATACTTCACTAGCGTAGCGTAGTAGCGTAATATATATATATATATATATATATATATATATATATATATATATATATATATATATATATATATATATATATATATATATATATATACATATATATATATATATATATATATATATATATATATATATATATATATATATATATATATATATATATATATATATATATATATATATATATATATATAAATATGCTACTTTTATCAATATACAATATTAATAAATCTGTATCGGAAACTTTTGCAGTCACACTCATGCAACATGGACAGTTAATGTTGATGTTGACGATGAATTATGGACAGTTAATGTTTAACTATTATTCTTCACAACTAAATTAACATACTTTCATAATTTGGGCCAGTTTAAGCGTACATATATATATATATATCAAATTTAATTAGTACATCTTTTATAATAGATTAATTATATTTTTTGATCTTAAAATCTGACAATACAGATATTTCTTAATTATATAATTATTTATTATTTAAAAAAACACCAATAATATAAGTAAAAGAAAACTTAATATTTCAGTTATTTGAAATATGCATACTCATACTAACTAACTATACTAATTTAATACATACATTGTACATACACTTAGTGAAAGACGGTCGGAACGCCATAATCAAAGAACCATACCATACCATACCACTTAGTGAATAATATTGTCTATTGTATAGTGCATATATTATATGAAGAAAACATGTATTCTTTCTGCCTCTAAAAATGTATTCTTACTGCCTTTGCCATTGTATTCTTTATGCCTTTTTCAGTTTACTATTATCATTGTTAAGGTCAAGGTCTGATTTATTAATAAAAAAAAATATGAATTGTAATCTTTGAATCCAAGCAGTTTTCAATATTCTTGACATTGAAATGAAGTTGCTTGTCCGCTCTGTACAGGAAACTGTGACTAACTCATAGTAAATTTATTCAAATTTATTAATAGCTTATACTTTGTAGCATTCATATTTTATAATAATAAGTATTTTAAAATACTTCTTAACCATTCAGACAGCTAAACTAATATGCTTTAAATAATGTTTTATCATAAGTAATTAACAAACATTAAAGCAAGCAACAATAATAATTAACAATACATTTAATTCTCTTCAATTAACCACTAACTTGAAAAAGTCATGAGAAATGTTATTTTTCTATACAAAATAGAAAGGTGAAGAGCAAAATAAAAAAAAAAACAACAAAAAGTTTTGCCTCTCCTCCACTAATGCTTACATAAAAGTTTTCGAATAACCTACAAGATTTTATAGACAATTTAAATATATAAATATACTCACTGGCCACACTTTGAAGTGCTCGGTTGTTGAAAATCGTCCATCCCGCGTAAAAAAGCATGGAAACTTCAAGAACTTTTGATTTTACAACTCCGTAGTTCATAAACAGTGGTCACAAAGTACTCTCTTATACGATATTCACATGACACTTTAAACTTATTTATTTGACGAATATTTTTTTACTGAATATTATACGTAAAAAGTATTTTTTAAATTATTTTTCAAGCTTTTTAATAGTTAAAAATAAAACCACAAAATAAATTAGTATATGCACAGATTAGGTGATAATGATAATATGTCAGCTGTCAATATACGTAATAAATACGTAACAAGCGTTCCGTTACACGGCCGTGGTTTATGTCACTTAACAGCTGTTTCATTATTTTTTTGATTGTTAAAAAATATATATTTTTATATTTTATTTCTATTTCTTTCTAATTAAATTTATATTGAACATACATTTATATATCATTTAGTCTTTACACATTTTTTTTTACTACACACTATATCCTGCACGGATTTTCTGGGCGGGTAAAAGACACCTGGGAACCTAGTGTTAAAGCACAATATACTCATTACGATATATCTATTACTTAATTTCTGCAGAATGTAACTTAACGCCGCGCGTTGCCTGAAATGAAAATATTAAATATTTTATCCCCTCGAGTGAGAATTCTTTTTTAATAATTTAATTTTCCCTTAGTGATAGCATTTAAAGATGTAATTACTATCAATTTAAAGTATGTATTTACTATTAATTTAAAGAGCGCAATAAATTAGATGTGAACGAAACCATCTCATTAATTTTGAAGATTTTGAAAATACACATCTTTAATACTTTCATTTCTGTCTCTATATTTATTTAATTGGTTTTTCTCGATAGTCAATTTTAAACTTATTTCCAAATTAAAAAAGAGAAAATTTAAATTAAATTATAACATTAACTAATCACAAGCTTTCCTTAAAAAACTAGTAATACACAGGATATATCAGTTAATAATGAAATTTTAATTGTATAAATATGCTTAAATTCAATATACAAAAATATTTTTCATATATATTTAGTAAATAAAACACGATTCAGTGAAAATAAAATTTATTAGGATAAAGCTCAGCACTATGGAGTCCATTGACAAGACTATTCAGAATCAATTGAAAAATACAGATAAACCGAAAAAATATATAACATAAATTCAGAAAGAAATTAGGCCATAAATGCTCTGTACTGCTAGAAACAATGGTTTTTTTTTAAATATTATTATTGTAATTCATCTGGTTATTTATTAGGACGGTAAAATATTTTACAATATATATATATATATATATATATATATATATATATATATATATATATATATATATATATATATATATATACATATATATATATATACATATATATATATATATATATATATTATATATATATATATATATATATATATATATATATATATATATATATATATATATATATATATATATATATATATATATATATATATATATATATATATATATATATATATATATATTTCAACATACCTACGAACAATATACTTATATAATAATTATTTCAATATGTTTATTAATAATTCTGATTAATTATCCAATCAACTATGTATTTTTATATTAATTTAATATTAAATCCTGGAATGATATCCGTTTAGTGGTCTTAAATTACATAACTTAACGCTAATACATTGTAAACGTGTAAAAAGAGCACAAAATCATATAAATATGTATAAAATAGTGAGTGGAGTTACAGTTATTAGAGATATGTTGGTATTAAAATAAAAGATCGCACTGTAAATATAACATACACGATAGAGGAAAAAAATATATGAAAAGTATAAGAAAAAACCTATGTAAATAAATAGTGAATCGTTAAGAGGTGTCATCATATAAATAAAGAATATTGCGAGTTTAATTGCGGAACTAAACGCCGCGATCTTGTTACTAGAGCGACGAAATGACAATAATATATATATGTGTGTGAGTGTGTGTGTGTGTGTAGTATCAAAAAAAAATAACTGTTCAACTATGTAAATGCATTGAAATCATTCTAATATTAAACTGATAGTACATATCTTAATATAACAAGAGGGCTATTTTATAAAAGTAACTCGTAATATGTTATGCCGAAAATGATTTTTAAATATTATTTCTTTGTTGGTTGTGGGTTCAATCCCTAATCCAGGAAATGAAATATTTAATATTTCCATTTTTCGCTCAGGTAACAAGGCATAGCGCGGCGTTGAGTTCCGTTACTCAAAACGCAATGCCTCGAATACAGCGGGAATTGAAAAAACAGATGTGCCTGAATGGAAACGGAACAGCTTAACACGGCAAGTCATAGAAAAATTGTGTAAATATAAAAATGTTTAATTTAACGTCATGTATACAGAACTCTTAAGAAAAATCCGATTAGCCCGAATTTATTGTATTGAGTCAACATATAGGCCTAATATTATAATTAAAACTATATTTACTATATAAATATACAAACATTCGCAAAAAAGAAGGTCATTTTCAAAAACAAGAAAGAACGCATGGACAGATAAAATAACGGTAATACATAAATAAATCAATGTGACTTATAATAATAATAACTAATCTTAAATGTCCTTCCAATTCCAGAAGATCCTCCATAGTAATCACTCCAGAAGATGCTAATTTCTATAAGCGTATTAATATCAACAAATGTCACAAATATGTCAAATTAAATGTGAAGTGTCAAAACTTTGGAATACAGATTAAAATAATCATAGATAATCAATAAAAAAACAGATCATATTTGAAAAAACAAAAAAAAAAAAATTAAGTGCTCTTTTGTAGAAATAAAAAAAAAGCAAATTAAAAGCACTATATTTATGACATTTGTTATATATTGATGATTTTTGGATTGCAAATAATATTTTCTTCAGCATTGGGTTGTCCTACAGAAAGCTACTACGGGGTGTGGGTTCGAAGCCAGTCTGAAGACTACTTAATTCTTTGAATTGGATGGCTGATTCTTGGTGGGATCTGAAATTAAAGAAAACACAGCATATTGTTAGATATAAAATAACTTTTTATAATTAAACTTAGGCATTCAAACAATATTTGCAGGTAACAAGGCAAAGCGCGGCGTTGAGTTCCGCCACTCAACACAAGCAAAGTGCCAAATTCGACCGAATGTAGGAAGAACAGGACTATCTTAACATTAGCTGTATTTCGCAGAGGGAAGTAGGTTATATATTAACCTACTTCCTTCTGGGAAATACAGCGTAAAAAAATATTGGATATTATTTAATTATATATATATTAATGTTGTTAGCATTTTCTCTTTTTCTTCACGCTCTATTCAGGCTATGCAAAAGGAACATGGGAACTCGGAGTAAAGAACGAAAGACTTTGACAGCAGAGCAAGAAAAATTAAAAGAATTTTAGGCATTGCCTATTGACTGGCGCGACTCAACACCGCGTTTTGCCTTGTACCAGAGCGAAGAAATAAAAACATAAAATATTTAAATTGAAAATATTAAATAAGTCATTTCCTCGACTGGGGATCGAACCCACAACCTGTCGGTTACAGTCACACGCTTGTGCCGCTGCGCCACTACAGACCTCAACTTTACGAATAGTTAACTTTATAAATAAACCTTGAACAAAGGAATTGAACCAAAGACCCCGTTATGCGCTATCTTACAGTATTATAAAATAGTTTTGGCACAATATATGATATATTAAGTAATTGCATATCTATAAATGAATACAATTGAATAATATAAAAAAAAATAACAAAAAAAAGTTAACATTTCCTACGATATTTTTAATTTTCATTTTAATGTTTTAAAATTCAGCTCTACCATTAATTTTAAACAAGAAATGTCAACAAAATAATTATATCTTATCTCTTAGTAATAGTTTATGAGCGCAACAGATTCGATCTGCACTCAAAGAAGAGCTTATAATCAAATTATTTTTAATATCACGCTCGGGTTGACAAGTTGCGGAGTTAAATACCGCACAACACGTGATGCCTACAAGAAATCTTAGGCGGTTCGTGTAGAACGGAATCTATATAACTTTAGCTTGCCACTGTAACTTTCTATACCTACTATGGGGGCGACATCGTTATTAAACTGAAAAGCTCATAAAAACTCACAGTGGCTCGTTGATCTTCCATACGGCCGGCCTGAGCGCGCATGAGACGAGCGAAGAAATCTTCATTATCAGCTTCTTCCGTCGCAGGCTTTGAAGACGGAGCTGGCAAGGGCGTGCGCTGGTCCTCCAGCCGCGTTCCCTTTTTAGTGGGGAAATTGTACTTAATTGTAATTTACAGTTGTACTTATTTCAGCGAAAGGGCAGTTAGTTTTATTTTTCTTGAAAAGAGATAAAAAGTAATAAATTTTACATAAGTAGCAGTTACATTTTGAATATAAACAAGATCATTCTAATATCCTAATCTGGAAACCAGTAAAAGATGTTTTCCATTCGATATTCACTTATAAAACTTGAAATTAAACTAGTCACGACCATAAAACGTCACTATATTATCGTGTATGTAATTTTCAAAAATTAAAAAAAAAATTAAAAAAAATCGCGTTACACAAGATATTGATTAAAGAAACAGCACGTAAATCAGGTTTTGTTTCGTCCAGGAGCTATAGTGAGGCAGATAGATAGACAAAAAGACAGTTTAAACTTATATCACCCCTATTTTTGAGTTGGAATTCAAATACATTAAACAATATTACAAGCCACACATTTGTGAAGGAAAAGCTCGGCGTTAAGTTACGTTATTCAGCGGAAAGCGTTAGTTAACATTAGGATCTCCAGTTCTTGCTGGTGGGAATGTGGAAAGTAACTCATATATATATATATATATATATAAATGTATAAGTTGAAAATAAAAAGTTTTAAGGAAAATAGACCAAATTATTAACAAAAGTCACAGTGAAACTGTGAAAAGTAGAAGTTAATAAATAATAATCTACAAAATACATACACAAAAGTAAATATTCTTTCAACAATAAGAAGAATGCCTTCCACAAAAAATACACTGTAGTCAGTTAGTACCTACTGAACGTAAACTTTCAAAGCTAGACATAAGATTTGACTTATTCAATTCAATTTAGGATTCTACAGAGCCAAGTAGCAAAGTTGAGTTACAGCCTCTGACACGAGATAGAAATAACTCTTAAACTGCTGCTAAAATGACGTGTCTGAGAATAGACGGACAGATATATGGACACGGACAAATGGCTGTGGAAAAAGTTAAAATTATAAATATTTGATCTCATTTCAAGTCAAATTACATCATTGCTGCGCCAAAACTGTTTAATTCTATAACCAACACAAGGAAATCATATTCTCTCTACACAGATAAAGCACAGCGTTGACTTCCGCGAAACAAACACACGATGTTCTACAAAATTGGGGACAGTAGTGTCGTAACTATACTCACCCTGTACATCGCTATATGCGCGTCATATAAATCTCAGTTTATTTCCCAGGTATTTGAGTGGTGTTAGTTAAAGCGTGCGTGATGATAATTGACTTACTTCGGTGACCCGCCCTTCGGCTTTCCTATTACATTACACCGTGACCTGTTGCACTTTCACTTTATAGTTTAGCGTTTTAGTAAATCTCTTACTTACTACCTACCTTCTAAATATTCGGAATTAATCGGAATTATTTAATGTATAACAAACAAAATGGCAGATATCGGCTTCACGCCGTATCCACAAGGCCGCCCGCCAATTTCGAGACATAGTATGCTGAGTGGCGGTACTCAACGCTGCGCTTGATCAACATATTTACATATGAAAATATTAAATCAAATCCAATTTCACGATGCATTTCTTACTAAATAATAGATGAAAAAACTGGAAAATACTTACGTTAACTATTAAAAATCACACAATATAAACTTAATACAGCGTATAAATTTTAAATTAGACAATTTGACACTCAACTATGAGAAGGCGTGTTATAAGTTTGACTTGACCATGTCTGTGATATGACACCGCAAGTCCTGAATGAATAATTCGATATGAGTGTTCGATATGAGTTTTTTTTTTTTAATTGAAAGCCTCGTTCATTGCGTTGGTTCTTAGCCATACTTTATTTATAGCAGACTTAGAGTAGAGTAGCTAAAGATACAAACTCTTTGCCAAGGTGAGGTACCGACGTTGTGCTTTTATTTGTTCGCTTATACGTTCATCAGATGTCTTACCTGTACACGTGCAAGCACCTCTATGAAGTCCTCCTCGGGCTTAGGTCTTGAAGTTGGCATGGAGCGGCCGGGGAGGGTACCCTGGGAGGTTGCTGGGCGAAGTTCAGCCCGCTGATCGTTAATTCGCTCACTTTGGAGCGACGATATCAATTGCAGCATATCTTGAGTTCCCTCTGGTGGACTGAAAATAAAGTTTTAACCATAAAATGATTGATAACCAAATTTTTAAATCAGAATTACTACTTATAAGAAAAGATGGTAAGAGGCAGAAGGAGACCTAGGTTGACCTTTGAATACTCAGTGCGGATGTTACGAGAGGAGGGTCACTTATGATGCATGAGGGCCCCACGGAGGGCATGGATGTCGATGTTGTCGACAGTGAACGAAGCGAGAGAGGTATGCCCGGAAGTTCTCTCTGGTAGTTTTCCCACAAAGGTTTCGCCGTGAAACTAAAAAAAAAATTTTGTAAAAATCAGTCCCACGTTGCGAAGTTAGGTATTTCTATTCTCTTTTGTATATCAGTTGGATATTCAATTAATTTACGTAGAATTTTTCTAAACGTTTCTTGCTGATAAAAGCGTGGGGTCGTCAATCAATCAATTAAAACGTAATAGTTGCTATTGTAAGTGCTGGAAAGTGCAGAATGGAATCACGAACCGCTATACTACGTATAAATATATAAATGAATGAAATGAACAGCAAAACAAGAAAATAGAAAACGTTTCTCAAGATCATACTCTAATAATAACGTTAATCACAGCGGCCTGCCTTACTTTTACCTGGCAATGGCGCAGTTACCATTGCACCATTAAAAAAAATCCATATACCTACTGTAATAACTAAAAATTCAACTAGCCCCTAAAGTATTTAACACACCTAAAAATACCTAATTGCTTCAAGCCCTGCCAAAAGAATATTCAAACACTGTTCAATGTCCAATAGACATATAAAAAGCTTTTTATTTAAAACAATTGACGCCGTTGGCTTAGATAATGATAGGTTGCGAGCCAATTTGAACTGCATTTAACACGGCACAACTTTGATAGGGTAGAAGTTCCATACTAACTACCAATAAAGAAAACTTTTGTAAGCAAATAGTAACGTCAATCATCTGAGACTAACTTGGGACACCGTGGGAAGGTATCAGTCTGGTTTGCTGTTTGTGAATTTAATTGCTCTTAACGGAAAAAATAATAACATATTTTTTCTTTTCATACTTTTTTTTTAACATAAGATACGGCGTCACCTTTGAAAAACGGACACAATTGAAGCGTATTCTTTTAGCTTCACGCTATATCCCGCATGGCATTGTAGGATAGGCATAGGGGACTTGGACACAAAGTGTTCAGACACTACGTCCCCATGCAGACATCTCCGTACCCCATTTTGCTATTTTTGAGGCATTACCTTATTGAGTAGTGGAACTCAACGTCGCGCCTTTACCTCGGTAAGGTTTGAAGAAATTCATCAATAAGTATTCCATTTTCTTGAACCGGATCGATCCCGTTTATGGGTTGTCACAATGAAAGTCACACGTTTGCGTCCCTGCGCCACGATAGGCCTCATATACTTATTTTAATTCATATACTTCTTATTCCCAATATCTTCTAAATCTTAATATCAGTAAAAATAATTCAGTGAAAAGTTTACACTAAGGTCACAAAAGTTTCGACAATGTTGACGACAGCTTTCCAATAGTGGACCGAAGTCAAAAATGTAAAGTGTACGGCAGGCCTTTTATACTCAAAGTGGAACTGTTTCTGTGTCAATGACTGTCAGTTAATTAATGTGCCCGGGAGTCTACGAAAACAATTTCAATAGTCTAAACTTATGAGTTTACTTTACTAAACGCGGTAATCTTAAAAGCTAGTAGCCGGAAGTGGGAAATCATACTGAGCTTCACGATATATACCGCACATGGCATATGCTGTGGGGATTTGGGAACCTAATTTTAGGTGACTCCGTTCCGTTTTTAACTTTCCGCCGAATTTGAGGCTTTGCGTGTTGAGTAACGGAAAGGAACGCCGAAAAAGTTGATTTTCAAATTTTTTTTTCATTTATAAAGCAAGCGACGCCGCAGGTATAGTATGTTAAATAAATGGCAGAACACGTTTGGAAGCTTACAATTTCGACACGAGCTTAATTTCATTCGAAATGGATTTGCTACATTTTCACGAGCAGAAACATATTTTAAGTATCTTAAAAACTGCCGACAGACCTGCCAAACCTATCATGACATGTCTGTAGCAATTTCCGGTGTATGTACTTAAAGGGCGAATAGTTTCATTCTGTTCTGAAGACATACAGTTTTTCTTTCTTTCTTTCTTAGCTTCACGCTGTATCCCGCACGAGGCAGGGTAGGCAGAGGGAACCCGGGAACCTAGTGTTAAGACACTCCGTTCCACTTCCGTTCCTAACTTTCCGCCGAATTTGAGGCATTTGCGCGTTGCCTTATTACCAGAGCGAAGAAATGAAACATTAAATATTTCATTTCCTCGAATGGGGATCGAACCCAGAACCTGTCGGTTACAGTCACACGCTTGTGCCGCTGCGCCACGATAGGCCTCAACTTAAACTCGTACAGTTTTCCAATTTCTAATAAATTGAAATATATTGAGTCCGTGGCGAAACTCAACGATGACCTATATTATCTAGCTAGACTGAAAAATCAATTATAAACATAAATGGGTTCCCTAAGTAGAGTTCCACGAACTCACGTTCTAACCTAACGATTGCTCAAAATATAATAGTAGGCAGAAATATAATAGTAGGCACAAATAGAATAGTAGGCAGAGAAAAATAAATTTAAAGTTAGTCCCAACACCACGAACAAAAGTCTAATTTTCCAGACATTGCGTATAAAAAAAAAATTATCAACCACAAATTAATTATTCAGACCGAAAAGTGAACAAAAACAAAATGCCGACCTAGAAATATTTGTTTAATATGAAATGAAATACTAACTACACACCATAACACTGTGCATACTAATACATCCCCTAACGTTAATCAAATCTGTTTCTATACAGCTCGCAGTACTGGCACGTCCGCGGGGCCCTTGAATAAACATCCATACTTACACTGCATTAAAATAAATCAATATATATATATATATATATATATATATATATATATATATATATATATATATATATATATATATATATATATATATATATATATATATATATATATATATATATATATATATACATATATACATATATATATATATACATATATACATATATATATATATATATATATATATATATATATATATATATATATATATATATATATATATATATATATATATATATATATGTATATATGTATATATATATTTATATATATGTATATATATATTTATATATATGTATATATGTATATATATATATATGTATATATATATGTATATATATATATATGTATATATATATGTATATATATATATGTTAAATATATATATATGTTAAATATATATATATGTTATATATATATGTTAAAGTTATGACGAAGAATGTTGAACGTTATCCACAACGGTACCTGCCAGCATGGCGTACAGTTTTATATGGACAGCTTAAATCGAAATATCAACGTGACAAGGTTGAATATTTCGCCAAAACCCAACTCATATACATAAAAGTCATAATCTATATGTAGATAAATCGATACAGCATAAATCGATTAACATTCGTGTGCAAAAGCAAAGTATTCTTTATTCAATTAGAACATTGCATTTTTGAATCCAACCAAGTCAGGTTATATATAAAAAAGTACAAAAAAAATACCGTCATGGATGGGTACCAATATGTATACATTGTTATATATTCAAAGTAAAGTAACTTTCTGGAAATATCTCTATGGTCACATTAATTCCTAAAAATGCAATATACATTTATGTAAACATCTATGACAAAAGATGTCAGTTTTGAAATATACAAATTTGAAACATATGCATTGTTTAAACTAAAACAAAATCGTGGGGCGCGTCCACTTTAAACGAATTTTGGACGACCTTGGGATTAGCTGTATCATTTTAAATGAAACACTTTTAAACGGATTAATCGCGTATATTGAATGGTAAACATTTTTGGGAAACCCGACGTTTCGAACACTTTCGTCTACCCGTGAAGTGTTTCATTTAAAATGTGTAACAATCGCGAAAATCAAAGACATTATTAACTGTATCATATTCATTGAATAATGAAATGATAACTTTAAAATAATCTTTGATAGTTTTAAGGGTAGTGAGGATTTTACAAGGCAAAACTCGTCAAATGGCTCATGTAATGAGTTCATGTTTTGGTTTCAGTTTGTGATTGATATACTTTCATAAAACCCCCATTCATGAACGACACTTGCTACTTACCACTAGGTGGGTGAAGTCACATGCCACGTCTTTCGATTGTAGATATTGGACGCGCCCCATGATTTTATTTTAGTTTAATATGTTTAAAATTTGTATATTTTAAAAATGAGGTGTTTCTGTCGGTAATTCTAATTTTTCCCGTCGTTTCTGTAGTCAGTTATTAGTTTGATCTTCACTCTCTTGTGCGCGTTAAGCTTTATACTTGTCTTTTGTTTTGGAAGCCTCCTTTTTCGGTGTGTGGCAGTTTCTGTTTGATTTTGTATTTTTTTTTTGTATTTTTGTATTTTTTCTGCTTTTTTTCGCGTTTTATTTTTTGAAGAATTTGTTGTTACCATTTTGTTCCCATTAGTACTTTTTACGGTCGACCCCCCAGAGGTGCAATAGAGGGGAAAACGCTAACGACGACGTCGTGTTTAGACACCCTAACACCACGCAGTCCTTCACAGGATACTAGATCTTGACTTGAGTGGGAGATTTATATTGTAATTTTGTATAGAATACTGTATTATAATTAACAAGCCCTTTATTTTGATACCCATATTGATGAGATTGAAAACTACACCATCCGCCATTTTGTAGCAGTGGCCATCTTTGATTTGATTTTGTATAGTGCACTGAATTTTAATTGACAAGCCCTTTCATTTGATACCCATATTGATGGGATTAAAAAAAAAAACTAAGCTGTCCGCCATCTTGAAGCGGTGGCCATCTTGGAAGAATCCAGGAAGAATTGGCCAGAATCAAAGGGGTATAACAAATTTCAGATCAATCGGTCAACGGGAAGAGGTTTAAATTTCAATTACTAAATTTGCCCCAAACAAACAAACGGGGAAAGCTAAATACAACCGTTTAAAAAAATGACAGTAGTGTCAGGTGTAGTATAGGATTTCACTAAGAAAAGCCGACAAAGCCGGTTTTTGTGTGTAAATATTTTTTTTCTAACTTTTACTAGCAACATTTCTAGGCTGAACTCTAGAATATTCTGGGGTACCTCCGTAAAGACGGAGGAAAAGTCCTACGCCCAAGATTATTGCTTTTTTTTAATATATGTACAATATGTCTGTAATCGACATTTAGACAGCGCAAGCTCTGTATCCCGCACGAGGCATGGTAGGCACAGGGAACCCGGGAACCTAGCATTAAGACACTCCGTTCCACTTTCGTTCCCCACTTTCCGCCAAATTTGAAGCATTTCGTGTTGAGTGGCAGAACTCAACGCCGCGCTTTACCTTATTACCAGAGCGAAGAAATGAAACATTAAAATATTTAAATTGAAAATATTAAAGGTTTCATTTCCTCGACTGGGGATCGAACCCAGAACCTGTCGGTTACAATCACACGCTTGTGCCGCTGCGCCAGGACAGGCCTCTCAAAAGAAAAAAAAAAACGACAACGCAATAATTTTAAAATTCATCAAAACATTGATTGGAGGAGATCCAATCAAATGTATAGTAAATTTTAAGATCATTAAAGGAGTCAGACGCGAAATACGTCTACTAGGCAAAGGAGATTGAACATTAAATATATAATGAGGCAAACCGAAAACAATCGTGTTCTCAATCAGACGCTGCGTATAATTAGAATAGTACACATTATCTTTGAATCACCTGATAAATGATACATTTTTGCAGCGCACGTCGTAGCGTGCCCAAGGAAAAGCCAAAGAAAACTTGGGAGCCTAGCGTTAAGACATTCTGCCGCCCTCTGAGTAAAATACTTTAGTATGTGTTTAAATACAAAAATTATCTGTTACTAATTATATATTGTACAGTTCTTAACTACGTCGTTACATTTTGGACGTACGTTAATTATTTAGTTCTATAAACAACACCTACAGTTTCGTAAGCACACGTAAACGTTTATCGATTTTTCAGCTCTCTCCAGGATTATTACATTACCTCGATGTTGAGTCAAGCGGAATCAATGTCAGTATGTCAATATTTACATTAAACATATGGCCGTGAAAGTTCTATGCGACTGCTTGAAACACTTCAGCCCTTCAGCTTCAATTTTACAACATTAAAATGAAAAGAAAAGAAAAATAAAAACTATTGTAAATTATGAGTACTTTTCTATATATTAATGCAAATCTTGCACAAAAAAAGCTTTAACGCACTCTGTTCTCGAATATACGCTCGGCATCGAAATGTTGAGTGTTAAATGACACTTGATCGGAGCGAAGAAAACAAAATTATTTCCCAAGAGAGAAACGAACCCACTACCAATTACGGGCACTGTCCCAAATAGCCACGATGGCCTCACTAATAAAATATACATCAAAAGTCAATATATAAACATAATGAAGCACCAAAATCTCAAATTCGGCGAAAAGTGAGGAACGGAACTGAGTATCTTAACATAAGGTTCCCAAGGTCCCTCTGCCCTTATAATAGCACTATTAAAGTTAGTAGCAACGAATGTTGCCTTTACCCGCTTCATCTGAAAACCAATTGTCGTCTACGGCTAAGAAGGTAATTGTGAATATTTAAGCAGGTCGACAATTTTAATTATCTGTATCTATTAATGTTCTTTAGACAGAGCCTAGTTTTAAGACACTGCTCTTCCCACTTTCTGCCGAATTTTGAAGGACAATTGCGTATTGAATGGCGGAACTCAACGCCGTAGAGTAAAACACTCTACACATCAAAATAAAAAAAATATACATTTCGTTTAAATTCTCTTTTTTTAAGTACGCGCTATCCTGTATATGGCAGGGGAAACTACGGAACCTAGTATTAAAACACTCCGTTCCGTTACCCACTTTTCGCCGAATTTGAGGCGTTGCGTTATGAGTGGCGGTAATCAACGCCGCGCTTGGCCTTGTTACCAAAGCGGAGAAATGAAACCATAAATATTGACATTGAAAATATTAAAAATATCATTTCCATGAGTTGGGATCGAACTGATAAACTATCGTTTAAAACACGTTCGTGCCGCGCTGCGCCACGACAGCCCTCGTTTTAATCCGTTAAATATTACTGTAAGAATCGTGATATTTTTATAATATTATTCCTTTTAAAGTGTAATTAAGTCTCATAAGATTAAACCATTAAAAATTTATATATATATTATATATATATATATATATATATATATATATATATATATATATATATATATATATATATATATATATATATAATATATATATATATGTATATATATATATATATATATATATATATATATATATATATATATATATATATATATATATATATATATATATATATATATATATATATATATATATATATATATATATATATATATATATATATACTTTTTATCATTAAAAATGTTTACAATAAACAACTTATATAACATAAAATCGATCACCATATTGTAGCGTCCATCATTTAGTACAACAACGACACTAGCTTTATCTGGCATAATCAAAATAATGCATATGCATAGTATTTACATTATTTACATGACCAACTCTTTGAGAGAGCTTTTGAGGGCTCCCTAAGAGAACTTTGAAAATTGACTTAAAAAATTAAACACAAGCGCGTAAAGTTACACGTAAGCAATATTAATATACATTCCAGCAAACATAGCGATTTTAATATAGAACTGGAATAACTACAGCTGACCAAGGCGCAAAGTTGTTTAAAGGCAAAAGTCACAGTGCACAACAAAAGTGCTTTAAGTTATATCTGGCCACTTTTAGTATATTTGAATATTATATATCTCCTGCCTGTATGACAGGCCTCTTTGTATGCGAGGCCTATCATGGCGCATAGGCACGTACGGGCAACTATGAAGTCTATATATGGTGGGTTCGATCCAGAAATGAAATATTTTATGCAAAGCACTGCCTTAAATTCTACCTCTTTACACGCAATGCCTCAAATTTTGCGGAAAGTGGGGAACGGGAGTATCAGGAACGGAGTGTCTTATCACTAGATCCCCAAGTGCCCTGTCTACCCTACAATGAGCTAAAACAAGTAATAAATATATTTTGTGAGTATCTGGAGCGGGAGATTATAAAAGACAGTAACTCGACGACATATTTACATTTCGGTGTGCATATTGGTATCCGGTGAAATATTATAAACGGATAATGCAAACGGGTAAAGCACAACACGGCGTTGAGTTCCGTCACTCAACACGCCATGCCTCAAATTCGGCGGAAAGTGGGGAACGAAAGTGGAACGGAGTGTCTTAACACTAGGTTCCCATATTTCTTCTGCCTACCCTGCCATTTGCGGGATACAGCCTGAAGCTGAGTGAGTGAGTGAGTGATAAACGAATAACAAAATGTCCTTGTATTCGCCGCTTTCTCCCAGATTTTGAGCTATTGTGTGTAGAATGGCGGAACTCAACACCGCACCATAGCAAGAAAATTAAATGTATCTACCCGGAGATAGAACCGAGAACACCCGCCCAACACGTAATAGACAGAGAGTAGTAGTAACACGAGACGCCCTCGATTAAAACGAAGGGAAACTCTATTAAAACAAAACAAATAAACAATAAGTTTTTAATTTCAAAAGAAATATTTTCAAAGTGCATTCGCCGTATCTAGAAAATCAACTTGTTTATTGGATATTCATCGGAGAGTTGAACAGATAAATCATTAAATCTTCTCTACCGTATTTAGAGTGACATCAAATTACAGCATGAATGAATCAAATTACAGAATTTTTATGGACAAACCTTAACGTATACGCAATCAATACGCAATATCTCAGTTAAAATTAGGAGTTGTTTTAACTCAATGAAATAATTTACATACATACACATTCACATAAAAGCAAATTAATATAAGTTACGCTGTTCACTTAATTTTATATGTGGTTAAATATTACTATAAATAGGATGTTGACGTTTAATAAATTTATCGAGAGACCGCTCATTATAATGACAGTGTCTACCTGTAGAATGACGCGCAAGTACAGAACCTAGTAGACTAAAAGAAATGTAAGGCACAGCGTTGACTCTCGAACATTATTAACATAAATTGGGGAACGTAGTGACTTAACACTACGTTCCCTCTGCCTTCCCACTTATATAGGAAAGAGCTTGAAACTGTTTTATAATACCAAATTGATCAGTGATATACTAAGCTAGGTATTTAAATGCAATATTTAAACTAAATATTGCTAAAATATAAAAACAATAAAAATATTAGTTATTATGGCTTATGTTTTTTGTAGTTTACCATATGTCGTCGCATTACGCCAAGTCAAATTAATGCGAAAAAATATATAATTATGAAATTGATATTATATTTTTTAGTTTCAACAGGTAGTGGGACGATCCCAGCATGTTCATTCGTAACGTACATATTTTTATCACTTTATATATTACAAGATCTAATTATATATTAAAAAAAATCAAGTACTTGATAAACAAAGCATATTTTGAATCTTTTGAGAGGCTAATGATACTAAAAAAAATTTAGTCTTTACCGATAATTTCATTGCGCTCTCTAATATAATTTACTTATTTAAATAATTCTGAACATACATAAACTAAATTAAAAACAAAATATTGTTAATCATAAAATAATATGCAGTACATGTACATTCCTAAAAAATATCAAAACTTAAAGCCAGCGACGACTTACAGCAAGAACAGCTTTCGCGGGCAATTTGAAAGTTCACAATGCTAAGGTAAAAAAATCGCAACTTTCATTTAAATACAAATAAAAAAATTACAAAACTGCGTTAAAACTCTGAAAATACTTACTTGTTGAGGAGGCTATCGTAAAATTTCTGCTTCCGGATCCGCTCCTGCCGATCCTTATCTTTACTTTCTTTATAAGTGCGATATCTCTTCATCAAAACCAATAAGCCCGATCCCATATTGTAATTAAGCGTTTCAAATATGTAGTTTTTTGGTAAGCGGAAAATGCAACCGTGCGCTTTGTATGTCGATGCAGGAATGCTTAACACCTAGGAAGCCTAGCGGCGTTGCATGCGAGAGGGACGCAGTTCCTGTAACCCCCCCCCTGCCGTACCGCCCTTTAGTTATGAATTTTTCGATATGTCGCTTGGCTTCAGTTTTCGAGGCATTAAATCTTAATGTATTTTATTACTTCCGGAAATATCTATTTAAAATTCGAATATCGTATGAAAATAATTGAAAATATTTGAAAATCGATACTAAAAAAAACCGAGGGCCAAGATGATATTTAAAAAAGCGTTATATGTTTTATTAGTCTTTTTCTTTTTATTTTCCCTATGATAACCTATGAATTATAAGTCAGCATCCCTGTATATTATCTGAAGTATTAATCTGATAATATTTTTTACACGGCGTTAAGTTCCGTAATTCAACATGCAATGTCTCAAAACTTGGGCGATTCCGCTCCCTAAGCGCCGCCCAATTTTTGAGACATTGCGTTCTTAAAACTAAATTGTCCCTGCCTCCTCTGCTCAGCGGGAAAGCTAAAGATGGTTTATTTTACTTTTAACATACTTAATATATATATATATATATATATATATATATATATATATATATATATATATATATATATATATATATATATATATATTTATATATATATATATATATATATATATATATATATATATATATATATTAAGTTAAGTTTTTAACTTAACATATGTATAAAACATACAAAATTTAAATATACTTCTTCTGAATGACTATTTGTATGTAACAAATGACGTCGCGCGAAGGCTAAATAATATTGATAATGAAAAGTTGTTTTGATATGATTATAAATAGTGATAGTGTTGGACCTTTTCAGGTGATTTTTTTTTTCTTTTATGGGAACTCAGGTAACTATTGTATTTGGTTCTCAGGTTCCGTACAAAGGGAAAAATGGAACTCATATAGAATCTTTTTGTTCCTTGTCTGTCAATATCATAATTATTAGACATTAATTAGACATTAAACACAGGTATATGGTCAAGTAAGGTAAAACTAAATCAAGCTTCTAAGTCAAGACAATCATAATATATGTACATATATACATATTTTTGGGATGTGACCACTTACAAAATGAATAAGGAAAGAAAATGAAAATTTATTTTTCATCCAATAAAAATATTACAAACTTAAAATTGTAGTTCATTTCCTAGACAATGAGTACACTACACTGGTAAAATTAAGTTTGTCAAGTAATACTTCCGTTCAACTAGGATTGTATAATCGTGGAATTGGTACTAAACTACAGCCAGGCGAATCCGACACGAACGTGACCGGTTTTTTTTGTTTAAAGAAATAACTAAAGAGGTTAAAAAAATGGTCATTGATTCTACGCCATTATCAAAGAAATAAGTAAACAGAAAGTATGAAGGAATATTATAATACTCAGCTATGCAAGAAAAATCATGAAGCCTACATAATTCACAAAGTGGGTGAACAATAAATAAAATATCAGAAAAGAAGAGATTAAAACAACTAATATAATAAACTGAAGATCCTATAGACTATTATAGAGTTGCGTACTTCCTGCTCCGGCTTGTAGCTGCTTGCCCTTCAAAAGTATTTATAAATCCACCCTCGATATAGATAAAATAGAAATTTCATCGATAAACAAGATTATTAAGAAAAATTATTCGATTAGAAATATTACAAGAAAATATCTTAGCTATTTTATCTCTATATATATTTATATATTGCCTTCGGCATTGTTCGCGTAGTTCTTTGGAAATAATTAAGAATTGCTTGCAATACATGACACATTCTAAGTGCTCGAAGTAACTCTGTATATAACAACGATCGAATACGAAAGGAATTGAAACTAGTAATTACTGATATTAGCTCGTTCAACCAGACAAACTTTCAAAAGCTTCACGCTGTATCCCGCACGTAGGAAAGTAGGCAGAGAAAACTTGGGAATCTAACACACTTCCGTTCACCACATTTCACAGAATACATGGCAAAGCTTGTTGAGTGGCGGAACTCAACGCCGCGCTATGTGCAGTTACCAGAGCGAAGAAAAGGAAAATATTAAATAATTCACGCCACGACAGGCCTCACAACTTTTTAGCTTTATTTATAACATTTTCTAACTTATCTACGAAAGATAAACCTAAAAATTACAAAACCTGGGATCCCACCATCCCACTTAAACACTATGAATATATGCAAATTATATTATATATATAGGTATATAATATTTATATACAATATGTAAATTTTGTAGTAACGCACGAGTTGCTTTTTGAAATTAATTGCGATTACGCGGTTTCTATTCAGATATCTAACAAGTTGTTTATATTTATTAAATATTCCTCGGCGACGTTACGCTAGATACATCGATCGTTAATGTGTCAGTACTACTAAATAGAGAAAGAATCCATCGTGTAGCAGCGGCTTAGCCTGTAAACGCGATAGTTTTGTTTTAAATGTCCATTAGTTGGAGTAATGGTTGTGATTTTTGCACTCAGGTATCCAAACAAAACGCGGAGTTAAACAACGCCACTCAACAGTCATCGTCTAAAAAATTGGGGGAAATTTTTACGACATGTCTAGACATGACCTTAGAGGCCTGTCGTGGCGCAGCGGCACAAGCGCGTGACTGTAACCGACAGGTTCTGGGTTCGATCCTCTGTCGAAGAAATGAAATATTTAATATTTTATATTTTAATATTTAATGTTTCATTTCTTCGCTCTGGTAATAAGGCCAAAGCGCGACGTTGAGTTCCGCCACTCAACACGCAATGCCTCAAATACGGCGGAAAGTGGGAAACGGAAGTGGAACGGAGTGTCTTAACACTAGGTTCCCGGGTTCCCTCTGCCTACCCTGCCTCGTGCGGGATACAGCGTGAAGCTATTAAAAAACGAATAAGGAATATCTAGACGCATGGTTAACTAATCTCACAAAATCACTAAGTATAACATATTTACATAGCTTCATAATAGAGACGTCATAAATTCAAATGTTTTATGAAAAAATTATAAGATTTTGAATAAACCCGACGCAAACATGTCAACTATAAGTTGACCTGGTTTTCCAAATGTCTGATAGCGTAGTTCATCGCGGTGTTATATCAAAATCGCTTTAGCAGTTAGCTACAAGCATTTTGCCAAGATGAGTTCGTGACTGTGGTTTACTTTGGTGGACAATGAGTGGCGTTAAGTCACCACCACATAACACGCAATATATCGAATATTAAGTGGAAAATTGAGGAACGTTGAATCTTAACACTAGGTAGGTACACTACAGTTTCCTAATAAAAAAACCTCAGTAATAGAACCCACTTACTTACCAACAGTCACAACAAAGTAATTAACAGATCAAAAGGTAATGTTTTTTTTAAACGAAATTAAATATACATTAGTATTATAAAAAAATCACGTGACTATTTTTAACATCTTTCACGTGTGCCAATTTCAATTAGCTTTATTGAATAAAGAGCGGACTTTTTATTTCCACAGAACACTGCCTGTTTGTAATACACTGACCATAGAAGATACATGAGAAAAAATATTATTGGTGGCTTTTATTATTGTAAAGAGCTAAGAAAAACAGTATTTTTTATCCTAAGTATGGAATAACACTGTAAAAATAGTAAAAATATTTAATAAATAGGATTCTCTCTAACCAAACGATACTTCTAACGAATTGTCATTGGATAGCGGAGATTTATAAAAATCTCCGTACAGAAATGCTAACAATTTCGACGTAGCTTGAGAAGAACGTATGACTCAGTTGGTCAGGGCGCTTGGACGGTTACCAAGAGGCGCAGGTTCAAATTTTTATACGAATTTAAATTTATTATTTTCTTTTTAAGTGTGGAATAATAATTTAAAAATAGTAAATAAAATGTTTGGTTGTGCGTTTGTTCTAACCGCAAAAAGGCTTAGCCGATTCAAATGCAGTTTTTACTATTACAATAGTAATAGCCCAATGATCAAATACATTTTGCCCCTCATACTTGCAACTGACTGTAACCGACAAGTAGTAGGTTCGATCTCAACTCGAGAAAATGAAGTACTTAATGTTTTCATTTCTTCGCTCTGGTACACGGAAAAACGGCGTTAAGTTCCGCCATTCAACAGGCAATGTCTCAAACTCGGCACAAAGTGGGGAATAGAAGTGGAGCGGAGTGTCTTGACACTAGGTTTCCAAGTTACCTCTGCCCACCCTGCATACGCGGGACACAACGTAAAGCTGAAAAAACCAATAAGTATAGATTGAAACATTTCACTGTCACCTCTATCAATGACAACATCTACGGAAGCATATACGACAATTAGTTAATTAATACAACCCGAAAGTAAGCACTGAATAACCTTTCCTTTACAACTGTGCAAGTGAAACATTTAATATTTATACAATATATCAAAGGCAAGTTACATATACATGTATTCTTGTTTATAAAACATTTCACCTTCTATATGCATTATTTAAGTAAACACTTTAAGATTACCAACATAGTACATCGTGTTTCAGCAAAAGGGGAATTACTGGAAATTGGAATTATGTTAATATATGGTCAAGCTGACTAAATTCAAATTTGTTATTAAACCGTCGTACAATTTTTTGCTTAACTCACTCAGTTTCACGCTGTATCCCGCACGAGGCAGGGTAGACAGAGACACTCCGTTCCACTTCCGTTCCCCATTTTCCGCCGAATTTTATTACCAGAGCGAAGAAATGAAATATTAAATATTTAAATTAAAAATATTACATATTTCATTTCCTCGACTGGGGATCGCACCCAGAACCTGTCGGTTACAGTCACACGCTTGTGCCGCTGCGCCACGACAGGCCTCCTTTCTGCTTAAAATTAACAATATAAAATATAATATAATATGAACGTGGGGAACGGAGGTGGGACGGAGTGTCTTAACACTAGGTTCTCAAGTTGCCTCTTCGTACCTTGCCATGAGCGTGATAAAGCGTGAAGCAAAGAAATAAATAAAATTAACGACACCTTAATGCGGTTGAGACATGGCTGCTTGTTCAGGTTAAAAGGTGAATCACAATTATTGCTTATTTCTATGGTGGATCCCACGTCAAGATCGACGACGGTAATAACCTCAACAATAAAATATTAACATTATATATGTTATTGTGATATTGCCATTCTCATGTTAACAGACCTAAGTAGGCAACACAGGAGACTCAGCGCTGATGTAAAATATTGCTTAAAGGTTAATCATAATATCGCAAGCAACTATACAATACATACTATTTCCAGAGTAATCTATAATAGTAGGTTTTATTAGATTTGATGGAGGCGTGAAGTTAAAATATCTTAATAAGAAAAGTTCAAATAAAATGGTATGAAGTAATCATGAAAGTAATTTAAGATTTAAAGTCGCTATAGCTTAGGCGCAACGTTGCTAATTAACAATACAAATCATCTGTTATATACTTATGTATTATTATATCTATACATAAATGAAATTAAAAATGAGATTTATATATATATATATATATATATATATATATATATATATATATATGTATATATATATATATATATATATATATATATATATGTATATATATATATATATATATATATATATATATATATATATATATATATATATATATATATATATATACATATATATATATATATATATATATATATATATATATATATATATATATATATATATATATATATATATATATATATATATATATATATATATATATATATATATATATATATATATATATATATATATCTAATAGTAGATTGATAGATTTCTATGTATGACATTCATTTGCTGACATGTTATTGTAATAAAAAGTTGCGAAGCGTTTAACTCGTTTTTCTTATTTTCTGTCCGTTTTAATATAAACGCAACGAATCACTAAGAGACTTACAACAAGACAAATAAAATATATGTATATCTTTGCGAAATAAGTTTAAGCTGAGCCTAATTCTCCTTGTAATTACATAAAATACATAAACTGACTTTTAACATCTCGATATCTAATTCTAAGTACAAATCTTAAACCCAATCGATAGTGTCGTGTGCAAGAACTACTTACAATGAACGTTTTATACGTTAATTGTAAGTAGTTTTCTGTGTAAAAATCCTGTCTATTAAAAAATATCGCGATTTTTTCTTTAGCTTAACAAGGCTAAAATTGATGAAAAGAAAAATTGCGATCACCTTTGATATATCTATATACATTTAATAATATAAATAGTAATGATTAATGTAATACATGATAATTGTGGCGATATTACTAACACAAATTATCCTCTGTCTATTTAGATAGAGCGCGGCGTTGAACACCGTTGCTAACAATGTCCTAAAAAAATCTGTTGCACAATAGATATATTGCTATATAACTATTGCGCAGTGATATCGCTACAGAATTCAAAAGCACGTGTAACCCAGTGTAATTTAGCTATCTATTCCAATTTTATAATTTGTGGTGCACAAATGAGATGCCAGAATGGACCATGTCAATTATTGTGGATCGGGATCAACAACCATTGTTCAGTTCTACTATAGGGATATAGGGATTTAGAAGCTTGAAATACTGTTGTAATACCGTTGGCATAGCTTCATATGTTCCAAAGGATTCAGTCAAACTGTCACTGTCATACACACTAGCAAACATACGCTTTGTTTAAATACATATTCAGTTTGAGGGGCTTCATGAAAATCTAGACTCTGAAGACAACTTTAGCCATACTGTCAATGGAAAATATATTACAATCGATAAGTTTCCTTTATTCACGAACAAAAATTATTAAAATAAAGCAAAAAAAAGAGACGCAAACAATGACAGCGTAATTATATAGGAAAAATTCTATCATGACCAAAATGTTGCTTCAGAATTCCGAAAATAGGTTATTATCCGCGACACAATACAATTTCAACACGATTTTTAATAAAAAATTTGTATATACTCACATCAAACAAATACACAATAACAAAACAAAAATCAACGTTACAACGAACAATATGATAAACATAATTTTGATTATTTTTAATTCAAGACCGAGGAGAGTGGAGGCTCTCGTTGGATAAGTGGCAGGACTTGAAGTGCACGCCGCCGCTAAAAGCCTATATATGCAAATTTGTACATATCAAATTACTCCTGACATTTGCTTATAATGACTCTAAATAAGGTGGCTCATAAAGTATGTGCATTTCTTATACACTACCACTTACATAGACCACAACAAGTTTAATCTTTACTCTTTATAAAGTTTCCGCTAAAATGAACAATATAAGCCTAAATTACAAAAAATCCTACCGAAAACAGCTATTTCTGTATACAAATAGGGAAAACCCCTATAAAATATTCAGGAGACCAATGTACGGAAAGAGCAACAGGTCTCGTAGCGTTCAGCGTAGTGGGTCTACGAAAAGTCGCCGAAGCGAAAGCTTATTCAGCGGACGTTTATTACAGAAAATGTCTATTTGAGTAATAAATTCTATCAAATAATTTTGCATTCGTGTGAACTAATTTTCTATTGTACAACACAATAATTTGAAAATACTTTGTGAGGCCTATCGTCGCTCAGGGCTATAAGCGTGTGACTTTAACTGAGATTGTGGGTTCGATTTCCACTCGAGAAAATGAAATATTAAACACTCATTCAGCTTCACACTGTATCCTGTACTTGGTAGAGTAGGCAGAGGAGACTTGGAAGCCTATTGTTAAAACACTCCGTTCCGTTCCTCACTTTCCTGAATTTGAGGCATTGCATGTTGAATGGCGGAGCTCAACGCCGCGCTTTGCCTTGTTATTAGATCGAAGAAATGAAAACATTAAATTTATATTTAATGTTTTCATTTCCACTAATACCATGTACCTATCCATATAAAATTTAGTTGAAGTTGAATATATCAATATTTTTTTATAAATGGACGTATGTATGACATGATTGCTTTCAACGTAGTTGCCGTGCTTAGTATTTTACATTGTACAATGCACTGTTTAATGTATAGAAAACCAGCAATTCATTCTAATTGTGCTTCGATTTCTAAGTTACTAAGTTTTACAAAGTACCTGTTTCATAATAACAAAGAAGAATTATAATCAAAAGGACTTCTAATATCATGTAATTACGTACAACGAGTTATTTATAAAAAAAATGTATAATATGCTTTAGTTTTCTGTATTCATATTAAGTGTCCCTAAAGTGTTGACACTTCACATCTATTGTTAGATAAAAAACATACTGTAATGGTCACAAGACACACGTATCCACTTAAAATCGTATACTAATATATTAGAATATATTGTTTACGCAAGAGGAAAAAAAATACATTTGTCGGAACTTAACGCCGTTATGTATCAGTATATACGTTATACATTAAAAAAAAAACAATATATAAACGCTACTCGACATATTAATGGAATAGGCACTTATCAACGGCGGCGCCACAACGCAGTCTATATAAAAATAAACTAAATATTACAATAACTTTACAAGTATGAAGTGGATTTCAGTACGAAAAAAAAACTAATGACTGATAATTAAATATAAAATATGTTACCTTTGACCAGATTTGGACATTTCCACTTTCTAATAAAATTACTAATAACTTTAAAAAAGATTTAGAGCCACGTAGCACATTTTTTTTTATGAATTATAACTGTTCAAGAGAAAACATATAAAAAAAAAATAAAAGTACTCTAACAAACATAACTATTCAATAGTGTATTGAGTTCAACTGAAGAATGTTTTCTAAATGTGCGCGCGATACATTTTGTGATAATCTTTTAGATAAGGCCGTCACGTGGCATTAGCGATCTCAGATACGGTTTTTGTTTATATAATAATCATACATTATCTGTATAGGTTGTTTTTGTGAATATTTTTAAGTATTTTTTTTCTGTATGAGGCCTATCGTAGCGCAGGAGCATAGATCGTGGGTTCGATGCCCACTCGAGGAAATAAAATATCGACCAAAAACGGAATGGGGAACAGAAGTATCGTAACTGGTCCCTAAATACTCTCTGCCAACTTTAACATATGCGGGATGCAATGTGAAAGTGAAATATGAATAAATACCCTTTAAAAGTGGTATGGAGTTAAATAGTTTGTAAAGCGAGAAAGTACAGAAACGTTGTCAAACGCTTCTACATGTGAAAATATCAACGTTACGTCCACCTACACTCCTACCGTTTGGCATGTCCATTGTTGTCGTAAAACCTGTCTATCACGCTCCACAGGTTAAAATCCTGGAACTGCTACTTTGTACAACTTTGATAACAGATACCATGTAGGAACGTTCGTAGCGTAAACGTTAAAACACAATAAAGTGTTCAAAACTTTTCTGAATTAACACATTTTGTCACTTCGTTTTCCGCGAAACGATTCTCGGTGTTGCTAAAAATTTTCATTACGAGCTTGTGATATAGAGCGTTTTACTCTCGCGTCCGCTTTGAGGCTGAGTTTCAAATAATTGAGGCGGAATTTGTACAGCGATTGTTAAGGATTGACTATATCAGTGAGAGCAGGGGGCGCAAGTGTGTGAGTAGCAGCAGGAAGTGAGTAACGGAAAAGAGTGTTACATCACTACGTTCTCAAGTTCCCTGACTGTCACGCGCGGGATACAGCGTGACGCTGAGAACATATAAATTAACATGTACACAAATAACGATGATTATCGAAAGTCAGTTCAAAGTTTATATTTATTGAGTAGGATGACGAGGAAGTGAAGGCAGCGCTAAGGGAGAACTTCTTGAAATCAAGAAAACCGATAACAAAGTGATATTTAATTTTTAGCAATAATTAGGTACCAACAGGTGGCATTATTTCAAACCAACAAATGTAACTAGATTTAATTTCTCACTTTAATTATATAATTGATGCTTAGGACTTGTAATTGGTTTCATAACATTTCACTCAGTTGTTGGGTAAATTATACGTTAACGTTACAACGTATTTCTGATAACTAACGACGGCCCCGATGAATTTGTAGTTCATTTATTAATTACCAATCTAGATTACTTTTCTAATCTCACAATAATATCACTACAAAAGCTATACTTATATGAAAAATAAAGGTTTGGCTAATTCATTATAGCTACTTAAAGCAATTCTGTAGAGGAATATTCTCTAAAATTGTATAACTTTTCTATTTATAAACCGATCAAAATTAAACAAACGCTAAATATTAAATTAAGCTTGCCGACAGTGAAAGCTTTAATTGAATCGGATAGTTAAACTTTTCTTTGAAAATCATAAAGAAATCTACAGACAAACAGAAACTTATCATTTGCTAGCGAATAACATTTAGCCTTATATAAATAGATGTCATCCACGTAGGTACACGCCAATCCCCTACCCTACTATAAGTACGAGTATAGATATTGAATACCGGCGTGTCGGGGAGTTTTGTCGTTGTATTCAAAGATTTCATGGCCGGCTGCTCAATAGATTTAACGTTTCGATTTATAATTGCTCTAACAAGGAGACGGCAGTGACTTGGAGTCAACGATTTTCTTCAACTTTTTACAGTAGCAGTACACAATTTGTTAAAATACTAAGGCGCACTACTTAAAAAGTCATGTGAAAAGCGGTCTAAGCTTCTTGAGATAAAGATATTTATAAAATATATCAAGAATGTTGTAATACTCCGTGGCGCGTTTGAAAGACGGCTGCCTCGAGTTCAAGTTAGTGTTATTACGTGCCAATATTATCTTTGGGGACACCGGGACAGTTCCATTCAAAAGAGGACATCTAGTGACTCCAAAAGTAACTCTGACCGTAGGATACATGGAAATGGACTATAATATGTAAGTATATCTATAGCCTGCACTGATTAAGGAACTACTGTACACATCAACGATTTTTCAATGCCAATCTTAGCGACTGCCGTATTCAGTCAAACAATCTCAGCTCCATGCAATATATTTATGCAATATGCAATTAGTTTTTATGTTTATTCTTGTATAGTCTCAACTTTCCTTATTTAATTAGGACATTATTAAGGACTTGTGAATCGTCAATTTACATACAAATATCTGTAGTGTCAGTCTTACAGAAGAAATACCACCGTCTCTGAAGGTGAGTACCTATGCTAAGAATCGGCAAGAAAATCAATTGCACTTTTCAAAATATGACTTAAAGTAAATTCATAAAATAATTTGCTTTCTGAGTGTGTATCAACGGCATTTCATCCCACACACTCTTATCATGATAATATTCTTGAATTATATTGAATAAATTAAATAATAATCTTTACTCGACAATACATTTTTAACTTTCACTTTACCAGTTTGAAATGGTAAGTCGAAAATCGCTTGTGGAATTTTATTATACGTTCATACGGGTATCATGTCCCATTAAAGATTCTTCATTCTAGTACTCGTTGTACGTAACTTTTTGAAGACGAAAACTAGGTGTGATCAGCTGTTAATATCATGTCTATCAGTATTCTTTTAGCAATATATTTACTAAGTCGAAGAAATGTAGTCCATATAAAGATATTAGATTTACGAGTACTTTGAGTATAACAATAAATTATATACGGATATAGCCAGTTTTCACTCTAAGCTTATCGAATAATACACATCCATAACACTCACTCAGCTTCACGCTGTAACCCGCATGTAACAGTGTAGGCAGAGGGAACTTTGAAACCTAGTGTTAAGAAACTCCGCTCCATTTCTCGCTTTTTGCCGAATTTTAAGTATTGCGTATTAAATGGCGGAAGAGAAGAAACATTAAATATTTCATTTCTGCAAGTGGCGATCGAAACCTTAACGTGTCGCGATTACAGTCACACTTTTGTGTGCCACGACAGGCCTCACAACTATAACAATTATCAAATTAAGTCTAATTAAAACAAAAAACAAAAAAAAATCACCGCATTACATTAAATGAGCCCCAATTTCGACAGATAAGTAAACATTAAAAAAAATATCGAGCATATAAAAAAAGATTTCGCTCCACCATAGTATGGTATCCATAATAATTCCGTTGACCTAGGACGAGTGACCCAAATAACGGTCCGGTCCTGGCTGACCCAGGGCGATCGACCTACATGCCGCTCCATGGCTTGAGCGGTAATAGATCGGATGGACGTCACTTTTTGTTTAGATTACATTATTTTGCAATGAAGATTTTTCTTTGTATGGAACTTTTAGCATTTTTATTTAAAATATTCATTACGATACATAATTGAAGTTTGTGGTTGATTTTATTTAAGACGTGTTAATAAGTGATGGTGTGGCAGTGGATTCGATCCTCATTCAAAGAAATGATTATCATTAAATTATATGTATTTCCCTCATCTTATAAGACAAAGCGCGGCGTTGAATTCTACCGCTCACTCACTCACTCAGCTTCACGCTGTATCCCGCACATGGCAGGGTAGGCAGAGGGAACTTGGGAGGCTAGAGTTAAAACACTCCGTTCCCCACTTTTCGCTGAATTTGAGGCATGGCGTGTTGAGCGGCGGAACGCAACGCCGCTTTTACCTTGTACCAGAGCGAAGAAATGAAAATATTAAATATTTAAAATGAAAATATTAAATATTTCATTACCTCGAGTGGGGATCGAACCCAGAACCTGTCGGTTACAGTCACACGCTTGTGCCGCTGCATCACGACAGGCCACTACGACTCTACCAATCAACATTTAATATATTGAATTTGTGCGTAAAGCAGAAAATGGAGTAGTTGAACACAGGAAATCTTGGTCTATATGACTATGCGAAAAATAGCGTAAACATAATGTTTAACATATAAGTGTATTCCATAATATTTATTTTGAGCAGAGAAATAGACAAAAGAGCAAAGTGACACATCACTACGTTTTCATCTAATCACTCAGCTTAGAAACATCAGGTACTTAGTAGCAGTACAAGCCTAATCGAGAAAATATATTATATTGCAATACTAAACTTAAATTTAAAAAGCGTATAAAATTTTTGAACGCAGCAGGATTTGAACCTGCGCCTCTGGAATACCGTTCCAACGCTCTGACCAACTAGGCCATTCGTTCTCACCGAGCTCTGTCGAAATTCTTATACGCTTGTTACAACTTATTTATGTTGTTAGCATCTCTGTAGGGAGATTTTTACAAATTTCCGCTACCCAAAGATAACTCGTAAGAATTATCGTTTGGCAAGAGAGAATACTATTTATTTTAATATTTTTACTATGTTTTAAAGTGTTATTCTACACTTAGGACAGAAAATACTAAACTTAATTTAACAACATAAATAAGTTGTAACAAGCGTATAAGAATTTCGACGGAGCTCGGTGAGAACGAATGGCTTAGTTGGTCAGAGCGCTGGAACGGTAATCCAGAGGCGCAGGTTCAAATCCTGCTTCGTTCAAAATTTTTATACGCTTTTTAAATTTAAGTTTAGTATTTTCTGTCCTAAGTGAAGAATAACACTTTAAAACATAGTTAAAATATATTGCAATAATTTCCCAAAACAAGAATTTTCTTGTTTTGGACCCGCAACTGTTTCACATCCTCTTAACAACATTAAGTCAGTGCTATTATATCATAAGATACAGTTTAATTAAATCCATGCAAACAATACCATATCTACCTTTGTTATAAACGTGTACATTAAATCGATTGTTTTGTAAAGCGATCATCCTCGTACATACATACATAATTGGCTACAACAGGCGTAAGCTCCATACCCTGCAAAAGACGTTCGCGTATGGAACATATTAATGCAATGAAGCTTAAAACTCAATGGGGATAAAAGCTTGGGGCTAGGATTATTAATCAGTTAAATTAGCTGATTTAAATGCAGTCCGATTGATAATTGAAATACTAATAAGTAAGAAAACGATATTAGTATGATTTATATAACAGTGCTGTATTACTGTGCGGCTTGTAATTTCATTGGAGCTTTTTATTTATGTATCCTTTCTTATACAGGTAGATCTTTTTTTATTTTGTAGAGTTAATATATGAAATATTTTTATGATTACTTTATGTAAGATAACGTTTTTTTCTATAAAAAAATATTATGCTAATCTGCCATGAAAACTTTACGTGGCGTCTTATACGGATGTCAGGATAGTTTTGCAGGCAAACAGAGCTGTCTGAGGATCAATGTTTTAACTTCACGCTGCATCCCGTACACGGTAAGGTAGGCAGAGCGGACTTGGGAACCGATTTTAAAAACACTCCGTTCTGTTTCTAACTTTCCGACGAATTTGATGCATTGTATGTTGAGTGCCGGACCTCAGTACAAAACAGTAAAACAATCTTCGGGGCTGATTCTGCTGTACCATCAATTAGCATTAACTTGTGCAGTGACTTTTTTAACGTCTGTATCAGTGTTTTAGAAAGAAAATGCCTTCAGTATGTCATTTTAAACTAACCAAATAAGCATATTTTTGGCTATGTTTGTTTTGTACCCAGCATGCTGTGTCAGCCTCCATACGGTTCTACTATAATGTATTTTTTTGTAACTTAATAATGTGTTTTATCTTATTTATATATAAAACACTTTAAAACTAGATGACGAAATAAATAAAATAAACTCAAAGCCGCGCTTTGCCTTGTATTCTGGTAACGAACAAGCGAAGACATGAAAATATTTAATAGTTCATTTGAAAATATGAAATATATCACTTCAGCCGACGAACAGCCGGGTAAATAAATAGTTCCAATAATGTTAGAAAATCTTGTGATATTAGTACTAAAACGAGACTAAGAGGTCGCGGGATTTTTTGTTATAATCAGGGATACGGTCATATCGACATTTATTATGGGCTGTGGTGTGGGCAGTGCCTTAATGTTTTTTTCGCAATTTTTTTTTTATTTTTTTGTACATGTAAATGGACTCGATCTGCCTACACTGCAGTGGTTGCGAACTCGAGTTGTGAAACTTGAACGAGGCTTTATCAGCAGCTAATGGTCAGTTTTGGTATATATTTAAAGTAAAGCCGCAAGCGATATAAATTGGTCTACCACATCTCAGTGGTGGCATTCCAGAGTTATGATCGAAAGTCATTGTATTTTTGCGAAAAAAAAAAAAAATCAATTAGAGAAATGATCACTTTTGGTATCAATTTGCACATTTATACCTCCACAAGTGAAACGAGTTGGTCTGCCGGCTCTGAGTTGTTGCATTTCAGAGCTTTCGTGGTATAAACATGACATATATTTGTTATGAAAGCCTAACAAAAGCACAAATATGGGACAACAGGTGAGTTTTACATATGAAACTCGAGGATCGGTGTAACATCTAATGTGGAACTCTATATGAAACTGTGATATGGCGCCAATACGAAAGTAATTCAGTCTGATCGGTATTATTGATCGACATTATAAAGCTCGAAAGTCTGGAACATCTTGTGTGGAATTCTAATGAACCAGTTAAACTATATGAATAAGTGATATGACGCTATTATTAACGTCATTCAGTATTGTTTGTATTATTAATTGGTGTATTAAACTTGAGAGTCAGGAACATCTGATTATTATTGCCGTGTGATTCTGGCTTAGAATAGGATCACCCTGGTACTGATGGTGTCGTAAGAGGCGACTAAAGTGCGTGTGGTAGAGTCACGTTGCCAGTAATGGCTTCACGCATGGGCAGACTCGACCGGATTATTACCACCCCCGGTAACCGGCGTTAGGTAGTGGCTTCAGCCACTGCGTTTCGCATTAGGTAATGCCGGGCCCCGGTGCCCTACCACCGGTTTTGTACTGAGGTCCGGCACTCAACTTACAATGCATCAAATTCGTCGGAAAGTTAGGAACAGAACGGAGTGTTTTAAAAATTGGTTGCCAAGTCCGCTCTGCCTACCTTACCGTGTACGGGATGCAGCGTGAAGCTAAAAACATTGATCCTCAGACAGAATTGTTTGCCTGCAAAACTATCCTGATATTTGTATAAGATGCTACATAAAGTTTTAATGTCACACTAGCATAATATTTTTAAATATTTATATTGATTATTTTACTAAAATGAAAAAGAATTAAGTTACTTATTTTTCTCTTCTACCCACGCAACTCTTTAAATAGGTAGAAAGAAAGAACAGAGAATGTTTTTTTTTTTAAATATAATAACAATAAGCCGCAGTGGTTCAGTGACAGATAAAAGCTGTAATACCGATTGTTAACGCAACAGTTCTAGATTTATTTCTCTCTAATGAGAACTTTTTTTTCGTTTCTCGCAGTGATCGGAAAACAAAACGCGTGAGAAGAATTGGGAATCGAATGGAGTACATAAATGCTAGGTTTTCTACGCCCATCCTGCTGTATACGGAACACATTGCGCATTTATTGAAAGAATACAAGGTAAAATAACATCAAAGCAAAGTAATAGATAGAGTAACATTAAATTAAAAACACATTAAGCAAGCTAATTTGTATGATATATATTATTCGCCGTGGACTCCGATCGGGGCTTATGCACATTGTCCTATGCTTATTATTTTTGACATTTGGATAACAAGCCTTAGAAATTGAGTCGCAAATACAATTGAATAACTGCTAGTGGCATTTAGGAATTGTTTATAACTTTTCTTTATAGGCGTATTTTTTTAAATTTTGTTGTACTTTTTTTTAATTTATGCACACACGAGGTGTGACAATAAAGTAATTACTTACTTACTTATCTTCACGATATATGCCTAGCGGGGTAGGCAGAGAAAACGAAACGCTACGGTCTCGGCATACCTCTTTCGCCTCGTCCACTGTCATCAGCCTTTTCATACATGACCTCCGGGGGGTCCTCATGCTTTTTACGTGACCTTCCTCCAGTATCGTCGATACTGTGTTTTCGAAGGTCAACCGAGGTCTCCCCCTCCCTCTCTTACCACTCACTTTTCCTTCATAAATCTTTTTTACCATTCTTTCTTCACTCATTCGCTCGACGTGCCCAAACCACCTGAGCACGTTCTTCTTCATTCTCACTGTGACATCCACGCTAGTACCTGCCATTCTGTGTATTTCTTCATTGGATATGCGATCAGATAAACTGACTCCGCATATCCTACGAAGAGATCGCATCTCTACATTTTCACGCTTCATCTTTATTGTCTTGCAATAAAGTAATGAGTTAATGAATTGCTTAGTTGTTACACCTCGTATACTGCCGCGCTTTTGGTAAACTTTATAATTCATTTTCTCTTCCTTGGCATTTTTCTCCTCTCCATTGACATATTTACCATTGCTCTAACTTGTTTAGTTCGCCTACTGCTGTGTTCAGTAGACTTGTGTTGGTGGTGCTCGTCACGATAGTAACGAAACAAAATCTAGAGAAACGCGTGACGATAATATTTTGCGTCAGATTAGTGGAAATAGCTTCGGAAATAAACGCTAAAATTATGAGCATAGTGATTGAGTTCTCAGTCGTGCCCAGGTTTTTCGGTGGCATAAAGAGTTTAAGGGGCGTCAAAAGCGTGGAAGATGCGTCGAGTCAACAGGGTGCGTCCAGAAATCGCTTGTAACTGGATCCTTCATCACGACAACGCGCCGAGCTGCGCAACCCTCCGCTGGTCGCAATATTTGGCCTCTGCCTCATTCGCCCGGTATGTTACCTTGTGATTTTTTTCTTTTCCCTAGAACCAAATGAGTGGTCAAAGGATTCCAATTTAAGTCAATTACGAACATCCAAGCGGCCGTGTCGATGGTACTCGCGGACTTCAAAGTCAAAGCGTTCCAAAAATGTTACGAAGCGTGGAAAATGCACTGGATAATCGTTGCATAGCTGCCCAAGGGGACTACTTTAAAGAGGATGGCGGAAGTATAGAATAATCTTTAAATATATAGTTTTTATGGAATCAGTCTAATTACTTAATTGTCCAACCTCGTTGTATATGTAGGGGCTGTCGTTGCCCAATGATACTGCATACTAATGTAGGCACGACAGTTACGTTTCCATACTTAGTCTTAAGCTTAACTAAGAACTAAGACTACAAGCGGCGTTTAGCTCTACGCTGTATCGCGAATACGAAATGTCAGCCAGAAAGAACCTAGTGTTTAGACACTCTGTTCCCTGTGCACCACCAAATTGTCGAGAAATTGAATAATGACGGAACTCAACGCCGCCTTCTATTATTAAAATAAACTTATTTTTGTCTCCCGAATGGGAATCACATCGGAAATCAAAATGACAGCTATCGCGTTAACAGTCGCGGCGCCATACTAGTGTTCTTTTTTTTATTATTTCAACTTTCCGCTGTATCTCCCACGTGTCAGGGCAGGCAGAAGGAAATTGGGAACTTGTATTAAGACACACCGTTCCGTTCCCCACTTCCATCAAATTTGAAGCATTGTATGTTGGGTTGCGGAATTAAACATTGTTACCAGAAGGAAAGAAAGATATTAAATATTCCATCATTCATAATCGGGCAACCCACAACCTAACGCGCTTACAGTCGCACGCTTATGCCACTGCCCCGGAGACCTCAATAAAAAAATAATTATATAGTTAATGAAAACGTTCAACTGCTTCTATATCTTTCATTACTTTTCTAATGGACCGAGTACCCTATTAGCTTTTACGTAAATTACATCCTGAGTAGAGTTGAATGGGACTTCAACTACAGAGAATAATATTTATTTATATTTACTTACGTACTTACTTCTACTCACGCTGTATCCCTAGCAGTGTACGTAGAGAGAACGGAGCGCCAAACGGGAGCGGGTGGTCCTCATGTTTTATACGTAATCGCTACATTATCACTCATTATTCCTTCATAAATATTTTTTGCCATCCTGTCATTCATTCGCTCGACACGCCCATACCACCTACCACGACGCTAGACACTACCATTCTGTGTATCTCTTAATTAATACATCAACGATACGTCTTTCCACATTCATTTCGTATCTTCTGCCTCTACTAAACATACTTCCCAGATATACTGCCTAATTCACTTGTTCTAATATCTTATCATTTAAGCTGATCATGTATTCTGTTCTTTCTTCATTTCTTTCAAATATTATTCGATTTATTCGTGCGTTCAGGTTATATATGCACACCCTTCTATCAGTGTGGTAACCAATGCCTGTGACTCGCTTTCTAATCATTCAATAAGCATCATCTGCGTACAGCACGTAATTTATATTCGCTACCTACTTTACATAAAGTGACAGGGACTTTGTTTCGTTCATTGAATACTCGCTCTTAGCTTCACGCAGTATCCTGCACATGGCAGGGTAGGCAAAGGGAACGGAAGTGAAACCTAGTGTTATGACACTCCGTTCCACTTCCGTTCCCCACTTTCCGCCGAATTTTGAGGCATTGCGTGTTGAGTGACGGAACTCAACGCCGCGCTTTGCCTTATTACTAGAGCGAAGAAATGAAACATTAAATATTTAAATTGAAAATATTAAATATTTCATTTCCTCGACTGGGGATCGAACGCAGAACCTGTCGGTTACAGTCACACTCTTGTGCCGCTGCGCCACGACAGGCCTCTATTTCAAATTTCTCTAATTCAAATTTTCTTTTTCTTATAATTATACACTATATATAATAAAATTCAATGGTAGAATTAGCTGAAGAATTTGCCGCAGTTCTTTTATGGCCTTTTAGAGCTGAAAAAGGATTGACTACTAATAGAGCTCAAATTCGGCGGAAAGTGGGGAACAGAAGTGGAACGGAGTGTCTGAACACTATGTTCCCGAGTTTCTGCCTACCCTGCCCCGTGCGGGATACAGCGTGAAGCTACTAATTGAATGCACTTCCACATCATAAAGACAGGCGCGCATTATAAAATCCCAGTAGATATTTGCGTTTAGTATATATACTATATCAATGAAACATGTCAATCCTTATAAAACTAACGGTAGGTACCATGGGTAAAATAAACCTTCACAAGAAATGATCGTTCTATTGACCGAACAGAAGTACCAGGGTCACATGAAACGATAGGAGTTCAATTCAAATTCGTAATTAATTAATAAAAAATAATTAACAAATAAATGAAAAAGTCATGTTTCACATTAAGTACCAGAGTCACATGGAATCGCAGAAGTTCATTTTTAATTCTGCTCCGTTAATAATACATTTTATTTGAATTCATTGAATTTAAGTTTATTGTAATTTATTATTTGCATACAAACAATTAAAAACTATTTTTTAGTGATGCCAAAGAAGTATAACTTGTCATGCACGTACATACGTACACGTATTGCATTTCTTTTTATTTACATAGCAGGAACCAAGCCTGCACCTCTGGGCAACTGACCAAAAACTTTTGAAAAACTTTGAAACAATTGTTAAATGAATGTTTTTTTTTTGTTAGACCATGACTCTGTGCAAATGTGCACACATATTTTACACTACATATTCAACATTTTATTCATTTTTAAATATTTTTCTCAAATACCATTTAATAACACTCAAAATAGAATAATAACAATAGATATTGGTAAAAATCATTTTGGAAACTTGCATTATTATGCATTATTTTTGAGGTATGTCGTGTGACTGTAATCGACAGGTTGTGGGTTCGAATTCCACTCGAAGAAGTCAAACATTTTAATGGATACAATTTAAATATAAACATTAAATATTTAAATTGATTTCTTCGCTCTGGTAAAAAGGCAAAACGCGGCTTTGAGTTCCGCCACTCAACACGCAATGCCTCAAATTCGTCGGGAAATGGGAAACGGAAGTGGAACGGAGTGTCTCAACACTAAGTTCCCAAGTTCCCTCTGTCTACCCTGCCATGTGCGGGATACAGCGTGAAGCTGAGTGAGTGAGTAATAGAATATTTGATATCAATATAAACATAGGGTTTCATATGAAAAAAAATAAAAATACCGCACCGTTTCTTGTTTCTTGAACGTATCCGATATCAAATTCATATTCTTCCAACGGTTTTAATAAACATGTAGAATTCATTCAATATTTTGAGTGGACTACTATGCTAATAATAGCGCATATTAGGGCAAAGTACTCACAAATGATGAATAGAGTCGCGTAACTCAACACCTCTCTTTCTCTTATCAACGTGAGGAAATAACCACAGTTAAAATATATTCTCTCGATACGATCGTATTCAACCATTGTATTTATAGTCTGACGTTATTCACAGACGCATATCACCCTTATAAAGTGAAATCTTAATAAAAAGAAAAAAAGATACCAATTGACATACCTCAACTTGACTATTGATCTGTCATCGATCATGGGAGATGCTCGTGCCTTTTATGTTACCTTCTAGTATCAAGCCTAAGTTACTCGCAATCCCGTTTTTATCATTATTTTAACTAGCTCGAAACACTTTAGCAAATTCTTCTTTGGTATTACTCTGACGTCTTTGTCAGTTTGTATCTATTTTTTCGATTACTTTTTGATAAGAAAACATATATTTTCGAAATATAATTTCTACGTCAATATATGTAGTTATTCTGTTAAAGTGGACGCGATATACCGACGAGTTCTATCAATTATGTGAATTCTTTAAACATAAGTTGAAACAAATAAGATGGAATTAAACTTACATTAAAGACCACATTTATATGGCAAATAGAAAAAGTAACTTCAGCTGTGGATTCTTGAATCCACAGCGGAAGTCAACGCCGCGCATTGCCTCGTCACCGGATCGAAGAAAAATAAAATTAAATATTTCGAGTGGAAATCAAAACCACAATCTTTTCCGTTGACATTCAGACGCTATGCACAAAAGACTACGTACCATTATTTCTATAAACTACATAAAAAACGTTTCTTGTAAGTGCCCTTAAATATGTATTTTGTTTTTTTGTCTGCGTTGTTATAGAGAAACGTGGTAACAGAAATGTATTATTAGTGAAATTTAAAATGGTGTAACTAACGGTGTGACAGTTAAACGTACAACCCGCATTTGGGGGAATAATTCTATTTAAATCATTTATATTTCACCTCCCTGGTGTCCACCAGGCAAACACAGGGTTGAGTTACGTCGAGAAACCGCACACCTCATTTCGTGATTCGAAAACCCTAACCTCCTGGAATAATAGGAAAAGCGTCAAGATTGCTTCTTTTTTACTTACACAATCGAACAGATATTCAAGTATTAAATGACATAAAAAAGCTCCAGTTCCAATAATATCTCGAAAGCTTCAACTTTAAAAGTTTAGATCACAATATTTTATAACTATCTATTGGTGTTATAAATACTTGAGAAAAGGCACAGACTGGAATGGATAACAGGCCCTTATGAAGTTACGCTCCGATGGACTCTAGAAAATATAATAAAGAAATCATCGAACTAAATTTTGGGGACGTCGTAGCGCATTAGAATAACTAAACTGTTGTTCTGGTTGCTGGTTCGATCCTCTATCGGGTAATGATTTTTTCTGATGTAGAAATGCGGCGTGGAGTTTCGCCACTCAACACGCAATGCCTCAAATTCGGCGGAAAGTGTCGAACAGAACGGAATGTCTTTACATTAGGTTCTCAAGTACCCTCTGCCTACCCTACCATGTGCGGGATACAGCGGGAAGGTGAGTACAGCAGAAATCAGCGCGGCGTATATTTCCAACACGCAATCCCGGAAAGTTTGAGCAGAAGATGAGGAAAGGTGTGCCTAAACACCAGATTCCCTCATCTATTTGATTTTATATATATATATATATATATATATATATATATATATATATATATATATATATATATATATATATATATATATATATATATATATATATATATATATATATATATATATATATATATATATATATATATATATATATATATATATATATATATATATATATATATATATATATATATATATATATATATATATATATATATATATATATATATATATATATATATATATATATATATATATATATATATATATATATATAATAAATTCCTTTCATTACCACCTCTAAAAATGACAGATTTTGTGACAATTCATTAAAGACAGCAAATCAATACATTAACCGTTGTGTAAAATAAATTTTTAATCGTTTTCCTCTTAAATATCGACAGAAATGTCAACAAGGATTTAGCTATCATAAGCCCATATATAATTACAATTAAATAAAAAGTCGTCATGGAGCTGCGTCAATTTGCTCAATTGAAATGCGACAACCTATTACAGGTTTGATTTGACATATGAATTACGCCTACTGGGGAAGTCGTCCATTATTTTGTATATAAAAATTAACTAAGTCACATGAACAGCAAACGTGGATTTCCACAATTAATGTTTTCATATTAATATATAAGCTTATATAATTTTTGCCACCACTCTGAAAAAGACAAAGCGCGGTGTTAAGTTTCGCCACTTAACACGCAATGTCTCAAAAATTGAAAATGGAAGACGGAAAGTATAAACACTAGGGTACCTCAATCTACCCGTTTATGCGAGCTATTAGAAAACTTTTAAAATAATATTGAAAAACGTATACATAGACTAAAAATATTCGTTTTCCGACGTGGGTTTATTATTAGTAACTATTGCGTTCTGGCCAATTACGCCTTAACACCCTGTGACGAGTATCAACATCATTAGTAGAAGATTTAGGAAGCATTTGTGTGCAAAATAACGAGCAAATATTACCATTTTAAACTATTTTATTTATAAAAGTTGCTTCAGGAGATTTTCTGTATACTTTTACGGCTGCCACTGACGACTTTGTCCCCATGTTCAACGACAAGGAGTTATGCACAATGTACGGTAGGTTATATCGACACAATTAACAAAATTTAATATAGCTTATAGCATTCTTCTGTAAATGGAAGACACAAAAAACAGTAATTTCCAAATAGTTCCTGATAATATCTCGGTCAACTAGATAAAGTTTTTAAAATTAACAGTGGGGAACGAAAGTGGAACGGAGTGTCTTAACACCTGGTTCCCGGGTTCCCTCTGCCTACTCTGCCTAGTACGGGATACAGCGTGAAAATATTTAAAAAAAAAATTGTAACCATTTTTAAAGCATTTTTCCGATATTTTGGTGTTCTTAGCCAGGGCACCAAGTTCACGCTCTGAATATATACATATTTAATTCAATCAAAATACTTCAAGTATAGGATCAAAGTATCGTAGATATTAAAGGCTAGATGGTAGATATTAGCGTAGATAACAAGATTATTGTACATATATTGATTGATAGACACTGGCATATAATTAAATTCTACTATCATAATATGAAGAGTTTATTTGGTTGAACATATTCATCTCAGGAACTATTGGTTAACGGTCTACGCCTGAATATGAATTAGACGAAGGTTCTGATATTTGAAAGAAAAGAGAAAGACGAAGGTCACGTTAAAAACATGAGGAGCCCACGGAGGGCATATATGTGAGGGTTGATGACAGTGGAAGAGGTGAAAGATGTATGCCGAGACCGTAGCGTTTGGCGCTCCGTTCTCTTTGCCTACCCCGCTAGGGATGTAGCGTGAAGCTAAGAAAGAAAGAAAGAATGCTTAGGTGAACGCATGCTCAATGAAGAGATGCACAAAATGGTAGGTACTGCGATGTCAGCGAGAATGAAGAAGAACGTGCACAGGTGGTCTGGGCACGATAAGCGAATAAGTGATGTTAGACTGACAAAAGAGATTTATGGAGGAAAAGTGAGTGGCACATAGTGAGAGAACAAGGGTGACCTTTGAAAATACAGTATCTACAATACTGGAACAAGATCACATAAAAAGTAAGAGAACCTCCGGAGGACATATATGGAAAGGTTGATGACAATGGACGAGGCAAAAGAAGTATACCGAGATCGTAGCTTTTGGCGCTCCGTTTTCTACCCCTCTACGAATAGATACGTGAACGTAGAATCTAAACAAGAACAACACTACTGTATAACCTTGAAAATTGCGTTCTACTCATAAGTATTATTTAACTAAAATATCATTCCTTCATTTCTATAGAGTATCCATCATTTGTATGTTTTCAAGCCATATTATGCTACTTTTTATTATAACTTTACAACCCTTTCAATCTTTAAGGACTTCTTCTTTGAAATAATTGTCCTGTTTGATTTATTTTTCAATTGTTTAGCTCGGGTAATTTAATTGGTACAGAGTTAAAATTACAATTTGTTTTGTAATTTTTTTATTATTATTATCATCGCTTCACGCGATAGTAACCCGTATAGAGGAGAGGGTTGGAAAAGGGAACTTTGGAACCTAGCGTTGAGACACTTCAAGATGTACAACATATGATCGTTAAGCAATGTCAAAATGTCAATGTCAAATTAAGTAGAAATTTAAAATTCCTGATGAAAAAAAAGCGTGATCGATTTTCGCGATTATTATACATTTTAAATGAACAAAATTGTAACGACGGATACGACGGACGGACTGAGGTAGCCTCAGAATACCCGTGGCCGCGAACTACTGCAAAGTGTCGGGTCTCCAAATATGTATAGAAAACAATTTACGCGATGACTTCGGTTAAAATTGTTTCAATTTTAAACAAAAGCCTCGTTCATAGCTTTGGTATTTAGATTTGAAAAAAAAAATCCTTTTCGCTCTCTTAGCTTCACGCTGTATCCCGCACGTGGCCGGGTAGAGAGAAGGAATTAAGGAACGTAGTGTTAAGACACTTGGTTCCATTTCCCACATTCCGCTGAATTTTAGCATTGCGTGTTGAGTGGCGGAACTCAACGCCGCGCTTTGTCTAGTTGTGGTAGAGACTTTTTGTGTAGGAAATTTATCAAAATTAAAAATTCTTTATGTTTACGCGTATTTTGTATTTCTCGATGAAGGGAGTGTTCTAATACAAATCAACCATTTGTATTAGAACTCTCCGTTCTCCACTAAATCGTAGAACCTTTTATCAACCTCTTCACAAATGTCCTTCGCGAGGTTCTCATGGTTTATAGGTGACTTTTCAGTGTCATCGATACTGTGCTTTCGAAGATCAACCAAGGACAGGACTCTTTTGCCTCTTTTATTCACTCAGTTTTCTTTCATAAATCATTTTTGCCACTATTTCGTTTAACATTATCTCATCGGTCTAAAACGACGTGAGCAATTTCTTCCTAAACTAAAAGATCGCATCTCCACAGCATCCATCTATTTGTTTCTATATAATATTCCGTATATGAGGGTGGGTAACTATCTAGTCTAGAGGTAAGAAGACACTTCGATCCATTCCCCACTTTAGTGGCGGAACTCAACGCCGAAAAATAAGATTATCAGTTTAAGAGTTACAAGTACTTTGCCAAGATGAGGTAATGTTATTGTACAGGTTTATTATGAAAAAAAAAATTGTTTATGCGTAATTTGACTTTGACTTTAATATTATTGAAAACATGGAACTAAACAGTTAACACCAAGTTAAGAGAAATAAGTTATTTCGCTGCAGGATGTTTTAGATACATTGTATATACTAAAACTCATAGTATCCTCATACACACGAATTCAATTAATAACAGTTTGCGCTGTTCAGCGCCATCTATTTTAAAAAAAATACCAACATATTTTTCATAATATTTAAATTTCAATAATTTTTTGAGCAATTATTAAAGTATTTGCTTGTATAAGGTAGGAAAAAGGAACTTGGAAACCTAATATTGATAAACTCCGCTCCATTCCCCACTTTCCACTGAGGCATTACGTGGAGTGACGCAACTCAACGCAGGACTTTGCCTTGTTACCAGAACGAACAAATAAACACATTAAATATTTAATATTCTAAACTTCATTTCTTCGAGCGAAGATCGAACCCACGACCTATAGCGTTTACAGTCACACACTTGTGCCCCTGTGCCACGACAGGTGTCGAAAGAAAAGTAAATACAAAATGGGATAGTTATGTTTCAAACTATAACTTAGATTGTAATTCGTGATAACTAGCGCCATCTAGTGAACATTTTCGTCACTTTTAGAAGTTCAGCTTGGAAATATATAAATAGTTTATATGTTACTTTTGTCAGCTTCACGCTGTATCCCGCAGATGGTAAGTTAATCAGAGGGAACTTGGGAACCTAGTGTTAAGACACTTCGTTCTCATTAAAACGTTTACATATTTGGAGGAGTTTTGTGAGTGGCTGAATAACGGACTAACGAAAATATTAAAAAAATCAATAAAAAAACTGATTTTTCTCATAAATAAAGTGGAAAAAAAATACTAAACTTAAATTTAAAAAGCATATAAAAATTTTGAACGAAGCAGCATTTGAACCCGCGCCTCTGGAAAGCCGTTCCAGAGGCACGGGTTCAAATCCTGCTTCGTTCAAAATTTTTATACGCTTTTTAAATTTAAGTTTAGTATTTTCTGTCCTAAGTGTGGAATAACACTTTAAAACATAGTAAAAATAAATGTCTGGAAAAAGATTTTTGATATGGTATAAATTATATTACTAACATACCCCACTATAACAATTTAATATTCGTTGACCAACGCCATCTATGCGAATTACTAAGCGACACTAACAAAATTTGAAACCACATGTGGTATTCAAACTTCACCTTAATAATTAATTTTAGTAAAATAAATTTTTCTTTTTGTGAAGTCCAGTACAATAGCAGTGAATAGTTAAACCAACCATAAACCCGCTGCTTCGCTCGCGTGGAATTTGGTCTGCCACATTAAGATAGACCATTTCAATAGAAAAAAACAAAATCTTGATAGTAAAATAAAATAATCTCAATAGTGCAAAATTTCAGATGTCAAACATCAAAATTGACCGATTCCATATAATCTTTGAGCCTCTATAATATTAAAAGGGAAACTCTTAAGGGTAGAACTATCAAAATACCTTTCTTAGGAACAGTAAGCTTAATCTATAATACATAGTTAAGTTTAGTAGTGCTAAGTTTAGTAGTTTGGCTTTCGACTGTGCGTTGACCGCTTTTTGTGTCAGTCAATCAGGCTTACATTTTATATAATCTTTGCCTGCATTGTGTGTTTATAAAAGAACAATTACTACTGACAAAATTATACTAATGTACTGAAAACAATAAATAATCTATTTACTTTCCACTAATAAAAACTATATATCTGAATGACTACAATCACTTGTGACGCTTCATTCAAGTCAATCATATCGTGATAACTTTTAAACTATTCGGCCAAATTATTTAGTATGGAAGACAAAAAAGATTGATAAAGTGAGGAACGGAAGTGGAATAGTGTCTTAACACTAGGTTCCTAAGTTCCCTCTGCCTACCCCGCCATTGGTGAAGCTACTCAGCTTCACGCCGTATTATATAAGTTTGAAAAAATGTAATAAAATTGGCATTGCAAAATGGTATCTGATTGAATTAATGTTATCGTCCACAAGTTTGGTCATAGTGGCTTCCACATAAAAGGTAGGCATATGCTGTCGCGGAATTAATTTAAAAGTATTTAAGACAAACAGTTCTATGGTATCCTTGCGTAACTCCAATGGTCATAGATATAGATTGATAGTTCTTAGAAGCCAGATAATTTTAGACTTGAATTGACATGTATCGTTATATTATGACCAAAATTACAAAAAAAACATAATATAAAATTGCAGCCTAAATGCTATTCCGAAGTATAATCTATTCATTGTAAAAGTTTCATGCAAATCAGTCTAGTGTTTTTGTGAGTAACAAATGTATTCACAATTATAATTTTTGTAGGATCTCTAAAGGATCGCTGTCAGTTTTTGCGCCGTGTGATTCCGACTTAGAATAGGATCACCCTGGTACTGATGGTGTCGTAAGAGGCGACTAAAGTGCGTGTGGGAGAGTCACGTCGTCAGAAATGGCAACACGCATGGGCAGACTCGACCGGACCATTACCACCCCCGACATTTAAAACTGGCGTTAAGTAGTGACTTCGGCCACTGCGTTTCGCATTGGGTTTTGCCGGGCCCCGGTGCCCATCCACCTTAAAGACGGCAACGCTCCTGTAGCTCCTCTGGTGCTACACGGGGCCGTGGGCGGCGGTGATCACTTACCATCAGGTGACCCGTACGCTCGTTTGCCCTGTCTTATCCATAAAAATAAAAAAAAGTACGTCGAAGATATATATAAAAATATCTTTCAGGGGACATTTATTGATGAAATATGATCTACAATAGTTAATTTTAAAATTTTATTTTGTTTGTCTGTACGTTTGTACGCGCTAATCTCAGAAACAGCTTAAATTACATTTAAATGCACAGTGTTTTCACTATTATATTATGGCGACCAATTCGAATTTAGCGTTTTACTTAAATCGGTTAAAAAATAAAAAAAAGTTACGCCAATTTAAAATATCTCAAAATTACTATAGATTTTTCATTTACTTAGCAGAAATTTTAGTTTTATATGTATAGAAATTGTCTTAAAAGTGATAATGTTATCAGAACAAGAAAGTAATTGAGATTGTACTAAACTTAAATTTAAAAAGCGTATAAAAATTTTGAACGAAGCAGGATTTGAACCCGCGCCTCTGGAATACCGTTCCAGCGCTCTGACCAACTAAGCCATTCGTTCAATCCTGCTTCGTTTACCTGAACGAATGGCTTTTTATACGCTTTTTAAATTTAAGTTTGGTATTTTCTGTCCTAAGTGTGGAATAACACTTTAAAACATAGTAAAAATAATTGACATTAGTAAATAGAATAGTGCAATTCCAGCGGGCGGGTCGATGGTATATAGTAAAATGGTGATGAGCAACGATGACAAATCTATAGAGGTCGCTTGATCACTTCAATGATAATTCTTATCAGTTCTTTAAATATAAGTATCTAAAACTAAAACATTTGAAAAAATAACAATATGACAATACCTAGAATAAAAAAAACAACACCCAAAAGTAATTTATCGTAATTTTTAAAAAAAAAATCGTAATTTAAAAAAAAAATCGTAATTAAAAAAAAACGCCCAAAAGTAATTGAATTGACTATTAAATTCCATGATGGGGCTGATAGAACATCACTATCATATAATAATTGCAATTTCAAATCGGTATTGAACATAAGTATTATAGCTTAGACGTATTTATATAGGTCAAATAATATTTTTTGAGACCTGTCGTGGCGCAGCGGCACAAGCGTGTGACTGTAACCGACAGGTTCTGGGTTCGATCCCCAGTCGAGGAAATGAAATATTTAATATTTTCAATTTCAATATTTAATGTTTCATTTCTTCGCTCTGGTAATAAGGCAAAGCGCGGCGTTGAGTTCCGCCACTCAACACTACACAATATTACAATACGAAAAAATCACGCTGTTTGAGAAAACATGTGGAATGACGGAACTCAACGCCGCGTTCTATTTTGCTATTAAAGCGTGAAAAGTACACTCCATTGAGTGGGAATTAAATACAAAACTATCGCGTATAACCAGCGCCACAACGACGTCACAATTTAGTTGAAATGTTGAAAACTAAAAGTAATGATGATCTATCAACCTCAAACATATATTTTACAGCTAAGTAGACAGAGGGAAGGCGACCCAAAAAAAAAACCAACTAAACATCGAACCCGCACCACCCCCAACCACGCAACAAAATATAAAAAAAAAAACAATACTCACATATTCTTATTCCCGCTACTGTTGGATCTTTGTAATTTCTTGGACCTATTAATATTTTCTTTGTCGAGCGACGCTCGCTGTTCGTCCATCCTGTTCGACTGACACCGCACCAGAAGCTCCATGAAAGTTTCCGCTGGATTCTCTTCCTCGGACTCCGTTCTTACTAATCTTTCTCTTTCTTTTTCTTCTTCCTTCTTCTTGCCGTCCGGTGTTATCTGTTAAAGTCGTTTCTTTGTATTTAAATTGGAACCACTGGTGGCTTCGCCCGCTTAAGCTTTATAGTTGTATTATAACGAAATTATAGGAACTGTTTACAGAAATTGTATAGTTAGATCTAAATATGTTCAGAATTTTTTGTGTGGTGAGGCCTGTCGTGGCGCAGCGGCACAAGCGTGTGACTGTTACCGACAGGTTGTAGGTTCGATTCCCGAACTCGAGGAAATGAAGTATTTAATATTTGCAATTTAAATATTTAATGTTTTCATTTCTTCACTCTGGTACAAGGCAAAACGCGACGTTGAGATACGCCACTCAACACGCAATGCCTCAAATTCGGCAGAAATTGGGAAACGGAAGTGGAACAGAGTGTCTTAACACTAGGTTCCCAAGTTCCCTCTGCCTACCCCGCCACGTGCGGAATATAGCACATTCATAGTAGAAAAAAAATATGAAAATTCATCCTCCAACAGTATACTATATTCAACTTGGACTGGACAAAAATTTAAAATAAAAGAACCGGAAACTCAGCAGGTTTTTTTTTTCTTACCAAACTTTACATCATATTATTATAAGTGACAATGATACATTTGAAATGGGCTGGAGCGAGCATTTTTATATATAAAAATATATATTTTTTTCTTAAACCAAACAGAAATATACTTTTTTTACATGCTGTATCTCATATATGGAATAATAAGGAGAGTGAACATGGGAACCTAGTTGCAGTGGTAGTTTTGTGGGTTCGATCCCCACTCGAGGCTATGAAATATTTGAAGTTTTCATTTACTCTCTCTTGTAAGAAGGCAAAGCGCGGCGTTGAGTTCCGCCACTCACCGCGCAATACCTCAAATTTGACGGAAAGCGGCAAGCGAAACGGAATGTCTCACCACTAGGTTCCTAAGTTCCCTCTGCCTAACCTACCGTGTGCACGATACAGAGAGAAACAAAAAAACCAAATTGAAATCAATCGTTCTACATATCACCATCTTTTATATACGAGTAAAACGTACAGTTCTAGAATTTAATATTGACTTTTGAGCAAAACAATCCCTAAATCGAAATTGAACCAACTGCCCTACCTGTATTAAAGACAACTGCTCCATACTCTGTCGTCTCACGCGTAGAGCGTTGAATGGCGTTCTTGGTGCTTGTACATTCTCTTGAGGGGGCGAAGGCGCCGTGTCGACGGGCAGCCCTAGGACCTTGCACAGGTCCCCAATGTTCATTTGCGCCGTGGCCATGCCTAGTACATCGCCGAGCTAGAAGGAAATATACAATTAGCAAATCAATTTTGGTGGAAAGAGTTCTTTTTAGATTAAAATATCCTATAAGATATATGATTTGTATTGAGGGGCTGTCGTGGCGCAGCGGCACAAACGTGTGACTGTAACCGATGGTTTGTGGGTTCGATCCCCACTTGAGGAAATGAAATATTTAATATTTTCAATTTAAATATTTAATGGTTTCATTTCCTCGCTCTGGTACAAGGCAAAACGCGGCGTTGAGTTCCGCCACTCAACACGCTGTGCCTCAAAATTCGGCGGAAAGTGGGGAACGGAAGTGAAACGGAGTGTCTTGACACTAGGTTTCCAAGTTCCCTCTGCCTACCCTGCCATGTGCGGGATACAGCGTGAAGCTGAGTGAGTGAATGATATGTATTGAGTATTGACTCCAAAACCATCGTTTACCCAGTGGGCCAATGTCAGGTGTACGCTGTATCCCGCAAGTAGAAAAGGAAATGAAATATCACCTCCATAAAAATAGATAAGCAATACAGGGTGTTGCAAAAACACTAAAATACCAATTAAAAGAAAAAAAACTTACCTCCTTAGATATATTATAATGTTCCTTAGCGTAATACAATGCCTTCTCGTGGTTCCCCAAGGCCGCATGAGCGTTACCAAGGGACCAACAAGCCCGACCCTCCCCTACCCTATCTTGCAGCTTCCTAGCCGCAGATAGATGACGAGCGTGGTATTCTTCCGCTATACGATATTCCCTTAGCAAAGTGTAGGTATTTCCTAGGGAATAACACGCTTGGGCTTCGACTGCCGAGTCCCCAAGCTCCTCCGCCAACGCTAGTGTTCGCCTGTAGGGGAGGTTGGGGTAACATTGATTTAATTAGTTTTTTTTTTATTATTTTACGTAATGAGGTTATCAAATTTTATCTATTTGAAAATAATATGTCAATCTAAATCTTTTGAATGGTATTCTCCATAAGGTGAACATCATTTCACCCTATAGAGGATTTTGAATATAGTATATATTTTTTATAGCTTCACGCTATATCCCGCACATCGCAGGCAGAGGAAAGAGTTAAAACACTCTGTTTTGTTATCCACTCTCCACTGAATTTGAAGTATTGCATGTAGAGTGGCGGAACTCTACGTTGCACTTTCCCTTATTACCAGAGCGAAGGAATATATTCATTAAATATTTCATTTACTATAGCAGTCGCACCATGCCTCCGCGCCACCAAAGGCCAATATAACTTAATGCTTATAACAATTAATATTTTAAATACATTTCTGTCATATCACTTAAAGGCATAAAAAAGCAACATAATAAATTAAACAAAAATATTTTTTTTGCATTTACGATTTAAATCTAATGGTTCTTTTCTTTAATTCCTTCAGATGGGAATCGAACCCCCGGCCAATGAGACATTAAACCGCTGAGCAACAAGAGACAAATATTACTTACAAATGAAATTTAAACTTACACAGATCTTATATTCTAATAATATTTTTTATATTACAAATTCCTAGACAAAGCTTTAAAACATCGCATAAATACGTAATGTTTCGTAGCCAATGTGGCGCACGCGCACAAGCGTGCGTCTCTAAACGCGATAGATCGTAGGTTCTATTCCCAATCGAGGAAATGAAATATTTAATATTTTCATCTCTCACAATACACCGGAAACTGGGGTACACAAGTATCTTATGGGAACCGAGTGTCTTAAAATTAGGTTCCCATGTACCCCCTGCCTGCTCAGCTACAACGAAAAGCTAAAAGAATATGCCAACGCAAGCTTAATAAAACAATAGCGTCACTAATGCAATTTGCAGCAATAATCGAATTCGCTACCTTCGCAATAAATAATCTTCACACATGATCAAGTATCACAATAAAGTTAATATCGCGTTGCAACAAAAAACCAATATAAGTTTATATATATATATATATATATATATAATATATATATATATATATATATATATATATATATATATATATATATATATATATATATATATATATATATATATATATATATATATATATATATATATATATATATATATATATTGATTCTATAAATGAGACTTATTAAATATATCATCCTTTCGTAGAGGGCATCGAACCCACAATCTGTGGCAAACAAAAAAAAAACCAAACCTAAATTAAATACAAAAGGAACATATAAGTAAAAAAAGTTATATACTTTGGTTATACTATCAGTATAATGTTTTTTTTATGGAAAAAAGCCAAGTCATTGACGTTAAATGATCAGATGTAACACCAGTGAAACTACAAGCACTTTACTTGGCTTATCTGTATAATTTTTTTGCTATTTAATTTGTTTTTGACTGCCTCTTCCTTCAATCCAGATTAAATTAACTAGTTTTTTATTGAATATACCCTTAAAAGGGGATCGAACCCATAGCTACTGTATATATAGCCAAGTGTTAACCAACATTGAAGGCTGAGAACAGACAGTATATTGACATATATAGTTTCTTTAAGAATGGTATATTAAAAAACCACCAGAACCCAAACCACCACAGACTCGCTAAGCGCTAGCGGTACTTGTCAAAAACAAAAATTCACATGGCATAATAGAATAGTCCCAGTTGTACTTATTAATTTAAAGCCATTGCGGCGCAAGGGCACAAGCGTGGCACGACTCCTACTTAGGAAATGAAATATATAATACTTTCATTTCTTCGCTCTGGTAGCAATTCCGCCACTCAACACGCAATGGCTTAAGTTCAGAAGAACTTAAATTCTCTCTGTCTATTCTGCCATGTGGCCAGAAAACAGCAACGATATACATTTATATATATATATATATATATATATATATATATATATATATATATATATATATATATATATATACATATGTATATATATATATATGTATATATATATATATATATATATATATATATATATATATATATATATATATATATATATATATATATATATATATATATATATATATATATATATATATATATAAAGTTTAAATATATTATAAAACATATTGAAAATAACACAATGATAAAAAATCTTACCTATTATATTTAAATAAAAATTATGTATGTAACACCCATATATAAAGCATATGAAGCAAAGAAAAATCGCAATATTACAACCAATTTAAAACAAACAAAACAAAATAACGAAAATAGAGTGATCGGACACTAACAAAAAAACAACAAAAAAAAAAAATAGAAAATACTCACTTATAATGTTCCGCAGCGTTTTCAAACTGGCCCAAAAATATATGTGAATTTCCCAAATTACTATTGGCACGTCTCTCCGCCGCCCTGTCGCCCACCTCCTGGGCTATCCTCAGTCGTTCCGTGTGGTACTTGATGGCTCGAGCAAAGTCACCTAATAAGTAACAAGTGTTGCCGAGGTTCCCACACGCCCGGCCCATTGCTTGCCGATCCCCTAAACTACGCATTAATTCAAGATTCTCTCTGAAACGAATGAAAAGAAAAATTGTTTTTAATTATACATAGAAGAGTAGGAGTAGGAGTGGGGAACTTAGGAACCTAGTGTCAAACTAGTCTCTCCAACTTAAACACTTCCGTTACCCAATTTCCGTCATTTTGGAGGCATTGTTGGTTCCCAGGTATACATCAGCAAGTCAAAACATCATTGTTTTAAACCAAATATTTAATAATTATATACATATATAAACATTTCCTGTTATAGAATTACAATTGATTTACTTAAAGCTGCCCGATCAAATTAGAATTGAAACGTTTCCGATATTTCGAGATGCAACCTAAATTAAGATAGCGACCTCTTTACTAAATTGCCAGCCCAAGCACAAGTGACATATCTTTATTTTTGTATATTAGGCAAGCAAGTATGCAGAGGAAACCGCCGGACCTAGTGTTACGACACTCCGTTCACTTCTTTCCAATAAGGCTTTCCTTACATTCTTTCTTTAGAATTGTCACTCAATATTACATTTTGCCTCATAACCAGAGCGCGGTAATGAAATTTTTAATATTTTATTCTCCCTCTCATAGAAATCGAACTAATTATGAGCAGTAAACCACTTTCAGTTTCTTATTTCATACTCAGCTTCACGCTGTATCCCGCACACGGCAGGGTAGGCAGAGGGAACTTGGGAACCTAGTGTTAAGACACTCCGTTCCACTTCCATTCCCCATTTTCACCGAATTTGAGGCATTGCGTGTTAAGTGCCAGAACTAAACACCACGTTTTGTCTTGTACCAGAGCGAAGAAGTGAAAACATTAAATATTTAAATTGAAAATATTAAATATTTTATTTCCTCGAGTGGAGATCGAACCCACAACCTGTCGGTTACAGTCACACGCTTGTGCCTTGAATTAAGTAAGAACTACTGAGTATGATATTCTCCTACTTGTATTAATTAAAGATATATTTTTAATATGATACAAATAGAAAAAAAAATTCTTTGTATCAAAAACTCAAAATAGTAACTTAGGCCATTTTTTTCAAAGACCAAATAAATTAAGCAATGCAAAGTCTCGAAGCAATTAGTGGTATTCAATAACTTGACAGTTCTGGCGGAACGATGTCATTCCAGTTAATATAGTTACTAAAGTAGAAAATAGAAAATACTACTTAGTCGAAAATAATTGTGTCAACATCGTGCACATAGCAGGGTAAGCAGTGGTAACTTGAGGAACCTAGTGCTAATGCCAAGGTGCTGTTCCCATGAAGACACTTCCGTTACCCACTTTCCGCCAAATTCGTGAAACGTTGTACGTTGACTGGTGGAAGTTATATAAGTATAGCACTATATGTTTTAATTTTTGGTACTTATATTTTTACATCACTGCCTTCCTGAGGGTGTCTTAGCCCGGTGGCACACTGTAAAAGCGACAGTTGTGGGGTCGATTCCCACTCTGAAATATTTTAAATTTTTTTCTCTCTTCGCCATAGTAAAGGGAAAAAACTGTACCATAGAGTGTTGCCAGTTAATTCGGTGGTAAAGAGTAACGAAATTGTATCAAACGGAACCGAAATGTATAAACACCAGGTTCCCAAGTTCCCTCTGCCCATTCTGCTATGTTAAGATTACTACGTGAAGCCAAAAAAAGGTATTACGATAAACATTACACAATCAGCCCTGCAATTTGTATTTAAAATCCAATGACATAGAATATAGCAATAACATTAATTATTTTAGTGACTTACAAAATTAAAAATATATATATATAATATGTATATATATATATATATATATATATAATATATATATATATATATATATATATATATATATATATATATATATATATATATATATATATATATATTAAAAGAAAAATACAAAAAAATACAAAACAACTTACTCATAATAAGCAACAGCCTGCATCAAACTTTCTCTAACATCTTGCGGGAAGTGGCCCGGATCATTTTGGCCCACTCTACCCATCTGCTTGCCCTGGGCATGGAACACGTTGCCCAGGTTGTACAAGGCGCGCCCTTCACTGAGACGGTCACCCAGGGAACGTGAAATCTCCAAGTGTCGTTTACAACACTGTACCGCTTCGTTGAACTTTCCCATAACTTTTAGTGTATTACCCAAATTGCCTGACGCTTTCGCCTCGCCCAGCTTGTCATTCATTGTCCTGAAAAATATAATATCGAAGATTTTTTTTTGAGGCCTGTCATGGCGCAGCGGCATAAGAGTGTGACTGTAACCGACAGGTTCTCGGTTCGATCCCCAGTCGAGGAAATGAAATATTTAATATTTTCAATTTAAATATTTAATGTTTCATTTCTTCGCTCTGGTAATAAGGCAAAGCGCGGCGTTGAGTTCCGCCACTCAACACGCAATGCCTCAAATTCGGCGGAAAGTGGGGAACGGAGTGTCATAACACTAGGTGTCACTTCCGTTCCCTCTGCCTACCCTGCCTAGTGCGGGATACAGCGTGAAGCTGAAAAAAAAAAAAAAAAAAAAGATGTTTTTTTAGTTAGCACGCTGTATTCCGCACATGGCAGGTAAACAGTGGAAGCTTGGGAACGTAGTGTTAAGACACTTTGTTCCATTCTCCACTTTCTGCCAAATTTGAGGCATTGCGTGTGGAGTGGCAGAACTCAACGCCGCACTTTATGTGTTACCAGAGCGAAGACATGAAAACATTGAATATTTAATTTTAAAATATAAAACGTAAACCAACAATTTGTGGCTATTTACAGTGACTCTGCGCCAAGACGGTTGTCAAATATCAATGATTTTTTTTGTCAATTCTTGATTTTTATCTTTAATGATCGCATGTACGTACATGGAAAATATTTCAGAAATCCATTATTGGATCATGTAGCGTAATAAATCCCAAAATATATATTTTTTTGTATGTTTCTTTGTGCACTTTAATATAAAGAGCGGCTTAATCGACTTAAATTCAGCTTTCATAATTGTACATTCGGCACAATTCCCTTAACATTTAGTTTCAAGCTGGTGGAAAAGCGAGCGAGTTATTGAACGAATAAAACTTAGAACCTATAGAATACATTTAGCAAAGCTTTTCCCTCAAACTAAATACAAAAAAAAAACACAACAAACAAACGAAACAGAGTGACTGATCACTCCCAAAACCAAAAAAAAACCAAATCCTTTTAATACCTTACCTAGCCAAAGTAAGATCATGTTTATGATACTGCATAGCCTTATTATAATCGCCCAAGTAAAAATACGCGTTTCCCAGTTGGCTGTAGATCGCGCTCAGGGTTCTCAGATCATCCGTACCAGCTTGTATGGCTGCTAGGAAGAAGGCCACTCCAGCTCTACAGTCCCCAGCCTTACACAGCCGTTCCCCTTCTAATGCCAGTTCTAGACACATGGAGCCGCCATCGCAACTCTGCAATTTACATTTTAAAATAAATTGTATTGTTTAAAAATGTTATTTTGACATTTTAATTTGGATAAAGGATAAAGTGAATAAAGATGAATTAAATTGCTACAAAGCAATATTGCTAACGCCAAGCGTAAAGAAATACTTATAGAAAAAAAAAAAAAATAATAATACTATGTATATGTTATAATGTTTCATATAAAATTTAAAATGCTCGACTAAATTGAACAAAGCTTGCGGTTATTGTCAAACATGGACGACAATAGTAAAACAATAGAAAATGTAATATTCTACTGTAAGGTAAACGAAGAACAATATAACATACTTTTGAATGAACTTATGGAATCCTGTAGAACTATTTCATTTTATACTTGTGGTTATATTATATTTTATTCCAACACTTTTTTATTATAACCATTTATAGTGTATATTTTTTTTAGCTTCACGCTGTATCCCGCATGAGGCAGGGTAGGCAGAGGGAACCCGGGAACCTAGTGTTAAGACACTCCGTTCCACTTCCGTTCCCCACTTTCCGCCGAATTTGAGGCATTGCGTGTTGAGTGGCGTAACTGAACGCCGTGCTTTACCTTATTACCAGAGCAAAGAAATTAAATATTAAATATTTAAATTGAAAATATTAAATATTTCATTTCCTCGACTGGGGTTCGAACCCAGAACCTGTCGGTTACAGTCAGACGCTTGTGCCGCTGCGCCAGGACAGGCCTCAAATTCATAGCGTATGTTTGAATTAAAAGTTATTAACTAGATTTTTAAATTTAATTGGAACTCATAACTTTACGTAATAATAAAATAATCTAATATTTTAAGTTTACAAAATAAAAATATAGATTTTTAAGCCATGGGCAGCAGCCAATACATAAATAGTCATACATACAACAAATACAATACTGTGACTCATAATGTATTGAGAATTCCCATATAAAATACACGTTAAGCATTTAACCAATATGTGACTAATAATAATAATTATTGAATTCATTTGACAGCCAGACTTCTGTGTTTGCAAAAAATAATAGAAAATGAATAATGAAAAAATTATAGTAGTTACTGAAAGAAACAAGGCGAATAGATAAAAAAATGAATTAAAACACGGAATATTTTTAATATTATTTCTGTATCATAATAATATTATTACTGTACCCCGCACGAGGTAGGGTAGGCAGAGGGAACTTGGGAACCTAGTGTTAAGGCACTACGTTCCACTTCCGTTCCCCATTTTCCTCCTTTTTTGATTTGACGCCAACGCCGCGTTTTGCCTTATTACCAGAGCGAAGAAATGAAACATTAAATATTTAAATTGAAAACATCAAACATTTCATTCCCTCGACTGGGGATCGAACCCAGAATCTGTCGGTTACAGTCAAACGCTTGTGCCGCTGCGCCACTGCGCCACGACAGGTCTCAATTTAATATTAAGGCCTCATTTTTAATATAAATGTTTAAGCAATTTTAATTTAAAAAAAAACGTATCCATTACTATCATGGCGTAGGGGCGTAGGCGTGCGACTGTTAACACGACGGCTTGTGGGTTCAATATCCACTCGAGGAAATGAAATATTAAATATTTTCAATTCTTAGTTCTGTTAATTAGGCAAAGCGCGGCTTTGAGGTCCATCACTCAACACGTAACTGCTCCAATTCGACGGAAAATGATGAACGTAGTGTCTTAGCACTAGGTTTCTGCGTTTTCTCTGCCTACCCTTATTGAATATGCCAATACTCCGGAAACAACGTAAAAATATATGATCTATTACTACATCAAGTAAAATACTATATATAATCATGCACAGTTTAAAAAACGAGAACAATTATAGAGGCTTTCAACCTGCACTTGTCATCTACTTAGAGGGAATGCAAGCATCTAATGAGGTATTCGTGTACGTATGTTTATATACTTCTACATATATATATGCAACTGATTACATACGAACACACATACTTGTTGGAATACCTGTTTCTGCTGGAAGTCGAGGATTGACGTCTAGTAAAATATAATAAATTGCATTATTTATTTATATTAAATATGAAATATTTTAGAGTTCTATCCTCAATCGAGGAAGTTTTTCAGTTTCTCGAGTGTGGATCGGAATATTTTCAAAGCAAATATTAAATATTTTCATTTGGAAACAAGTTTCCAGAGTGGAGAAATGAAAAATATTTTTTCTTTGCCTCGGCAAAGCGCGGCGTTGAGTTCCGTCACTCAACATGCAATGCCTCAAATTCTGCGGTAAATGGGCAACGGTGCGGAGTGTCTTAGCACTGGATTCCCAAGTTCTCTCAGCCTATCTCTGTACATGCGGGATACAGCGTGAAGCTGAAAAAAAATTAAATATTATATGTTAACATTATATGTATATATTTTTAATCATAAGTGACTGACTTCGTTGCGTTATTTTCAATTGTACGTATATAATCAACGCAAACAAAGACACGGGATTCGACTAGTATTACAAGATATTAACTCTGAATATTTGTATTATTATTTTCAACATACGAGTATTCTAGTATTGGATAGTGGTGAGTAATTGGATACTTTAAAGTGATTATGTTTATAGAACACGAATTTTATTCTATGGTAAATATACGTCTACTACAAGATGCCGGGCGAAATCGCTATTATAAAAAAAATAAAATTAAACTTGTTTAAAATTTAAATTAATATAGAGAACTTTCCCTGACTAATAAATAATCTTTCGAATTTCCTGTTTTTGAAAATATGTGTAGTTATATCATCGCGATAGAAAATTTAGAATTTAATAAATAATTTATTTCCGAACGGGAACCTGGTGTTAAGATATTCCCCGTTTACCGCTCATCTTTCAAGACATTGCGTAAAGTTATTATACAAGAGCTATCTTTCTTTATCTTGTCACCAGATCAAAGCAATAAAAATACATAGTTACCCCAACTAGGAATCGAACCAACAACCATCCCGTTTGCAGAATATGTTTATAATATAAAAATATAAATAAAAATGTCATACAAAGAGACTTGGCTTTTAAAAGTTATTTTGGTCCATTCATATTAATCTTGGTAAGCGCTGTACTAATTTCAACGTGCTAGCAAAGGTCAAGGGGTCATGGCCGAGAGGTTTTAGCGGAATGGAGAATTTTTATGTTTAAAAACAGACATCATTACGGTTACACTGTTTCACTTTGACAAAAATTGTTACTATGAAAAAATGTTATAACTGTACAGTAAATATCATAATAGGCTATAGCGACCATGATCTAACAAGTTAAAAAAGTTATAAGCTTTATTTAAACATTCTTCTCCCCAAGCTTTGTTAAGAAAAGGCAATGCATTAATATTAACTGTGGTAATTTGTTAAATATATACATAATGAGAAGGGGCGATGAGAGCCTTGAAAGACTGATCGTTGTTGGGAACACGGAGGGAAAACGAGCCCGAGGACGGTCCCCAACCAGATGGAGCGATCAAGTGAGAGGCCCATCTACAGTTAAGTTTTGCTCGATCGCCAGAGACGCAATGAACAGGAACCGATGGAAGCAGACTATCCAGGCCAGATGCATCCCACCCACATCCGACGATGACCACGATCCTCAGCCATGAGGGAACGACCAGAGAGAGAGAGAGAGGAGAGAGAGAGAGAGAGAGAGAGAGAATTTGTTAAATATTTATATTGTTATTTTTTATTCCGAGATCCCTTTGCCTGCTACCCTGCTTTACATAAAATATATGTGGACCAAAAACAAATGACTAATAATTGTACATAGTACATACAATATATTACTGTTTTTAAAGTATTATTCTAGACTTAGGAAAGGAAAATACTAATTTTAGAAATTTAATGTTTTCATGAGACCGAGGCCTGTCGTGGCGCAGCGGCACAAGAGTGTGACTGTAACGGACAGGTTCTGGGTTCCCCAGTCGAGGTTGATATTTAATGTTTCATATCTTCGAGGGAGGTTGATATTTAATGTTTCATATCTTCGCTCTGGTAGGTAATATGGCAAAGCGCGGCGTTGAGTTCCGCCAATCAACACACAATGCCTCAAATTCGGCGGAAAGTGGGGAACGGAAGTGGAACGGAGTGTCTTAACACTAGGTTCCCGGGTTCCCTCTGCCTACCCTGCTGAGTGAGTGAGTGAATGTTTTTATGTTTTAAAAATTTATGGCATTCTCTCTTGCCAAACTATAGACCTAAAAAACTGATTTGTAGCAGAAATCTGTAAAAATCTCTCTACATGTGAACACCATAAACAAGTTGTAACAAGCATATAATAATTTTGATGTAGCTTGATGAGAATATACAACTTAGTTGGTCCGAGCGCTTGGATATTACATACATTTTAAGTTATGCAAGCGTTATACCCAATAGTATTATAAGCAATTATAATTAATTCATAGTTATATATACTGTTATTTAACTTTACAGATAATGTAATGAACTTATATATTAAACTAGATTTTGCCTGCGGCTTTTATTGTGGTCAAATGGAAAAAACTGAGAGTGTACGACAAATATTCAAGACAACTCTATACAAAAATACTGGGATGTATGGAACTTAGTTACTAACAAAATGAATATATTTATTTAATTTGAATAAACAGTTTCAGAGATTAGATAAGTCAAAGATACAAAATCAACAAATAATATTGAGTTATTTCAACTATAAGAAACTTTAAAATAAAAATATTTTTTATATTATTATTAACACTAATTTATTTTAAGCAAATTGACATATTCAATTTTTCTATTTCAGTATCCTGGCCATTTCAGCTGTAATATTCCTAAGTGTGTGTCTAATTCATATTTTCTTTTCAGCTTCACTCTGTATCCCGCATGATACAGCTTAGGCAGAGGGAACCCGGGAACCTAGTGTTAAGACACTCCGTCCCACTTCCGTTTCCCACTTTCGGATTGTGAGTGGCGGAACTCAAACCCGCGTTTTCCCTTATTACCAGAGCGAAGAAATGAAACATTAAATATTTAAATTGAAAATATTAAATATTTCATTTCCTGACTGGGGATTGAACCCAGAACCTGTCGGTTACAGTCACACACTTGTGCCGCTGCGCCACAACAGGCCTCTAATTCATATGTTTTTATATATCTATATGAACACTATAATAAATATATTTACATGTATCAAATGACTTGAACAGATTGAAGAAGTTACCAGCTCAATAAATAAATGATTATTTCCAATAATATCCAATTGAAACTTATTTAAAACTATAATTGGAAGTGAAGAAATGTATGTACATTTGCCTTCTTTATTTTGGAAATCCGTGAAAAATCATTCATTAATTAATTACTCACTCACTTAGCTTCACGCTGTATCCAACACATGGCAGGGTAGACAAGGAACCTAGAGTTAAGACACTCCATTCCACTTTCCGCCAAATTTGAGGCATTGCATGTTGAGTGACGGAACTCAAAGTCGCATTTTGCCTTTTACCAAAGCAAAGAAATGAAATCATTAAATATTTGAATTAAAAATGTTAAATATTTCATTACCTCGAGTGGAGATCAAACCCACAATATGTTAGTTACACTTGTGCCACTGCACCACAACAGGCCTCATATTCATATACAAGTATATAATACAAGTTAATATATAATTCAAAATTTAAAAAGGTACAGGATGTTTTTTTTACTTGATGCTGTATCCTACACATTGCAAGGTAGGCAGACGGAACCTGGGAACCTAGAGTCAAGACACTCAGTGCAGTGGGAAGTGGGGAACAGTCGCTACTTTCCAAATTTTTTACAAATTTCTGGATTATGAGTTGAGTGGCAGAACTCCATAGGACAATGCAGTTTAGAAAAGTCCTATGATTCAGGTAAATATTATGTTATTTCTTGATTTACTATTTTAAATCATTGGACATGACTATCTCATTTTATATAAATGGTATGGAAATGAAAGTGAACTATGTTACATAATGTATGGAAATCGGTTAATTGTTCTGCAATACATAAAATATTTGTTCTTTCAAATGTGTATAAGTTGAAACTTAGTAAATATTTAAAGTTTATAATTGTTAACAATTATCTTAGAAATGTATTTGTATACAATGGTGTATGAAATCAAAATTTTCATAATATTTATACAATATTTTAATATATATTTTTAAAGTTTTTAAATTATATATAAAATAGACTATTATTACTTAATCAAGAAATGTTTAAAAAAGTTTTTACATGTTTGTTTACAAAGTGTAACAGTAGCGAACTGAATTTTCAAACATCTTTTGACCCAGTTATTCCAATTACTATATTGATAAGAGGTCATTAATGAGTTTATAGGTATACTAGCAAGCGAATAAAATGCGCAGACAAGTATCGCCTTCCGTATTAGGGTCCCTATGTGTGACTCATAATTACGTCCTGTATATTGTAAATGAGGCCAAATACTGTTTTGATAACTAACGAAATTAAATTACCACCATACGCTTAAACTTTTATTATAATATAAAGTAAACAATACGAGTTAAGTATATTTATGACTAAGTACACACCTGGGCATCAGTTGATAGATTTTCAGCGCTCGCGCTCACCGACATTTTACTTTAAATAACGGATTTTTAAAAGAAACACAAAGAAAATAAAAAAAAATAAATCTCTAAAAGTTTCGTCAGATTCTCATAATTGTTGTTTGTTTTTGTATATTATTTTTGTTTTGGGCGTACACGGCCAAACTTTGTGTGAACTCGGTAAAGTACACTAAGCTGTACACAGACAATATAATAATACAGTTAGGCTGGTTTTTTGTTTTGAGGTTTGTGTCAGTGTTGCCATGTTAATTGATAATTGTGTTGTCAGAAGAAAAACTGTTTTTAATTTTTTTGATTAATATAATTATTATTTTTTATATAAATTATACTTTAGTTATGAGTTAAAAAAGTTAATAATTTTCTAACATTATTTAATTTATTTTGTTATATGATAACAAAATAATTGTGCTGTTTTATTTGCTATATTAATAAAAATGAATGCCATAATAAATAATAAACAACAAAATAGCTAATAAAAAAAACAAATCCAAAAACTTATACGTATCGAAACAAAAATACCATTCGGTACTTAAAACTTTATTTGGCTTTTGGTTTGGTAATTAAATTGACCCTATTTGAATAAACATATGAAAGAATTTTCATGTGTTGTGATCGTTGCGCCATCTATTATGCCGACAAGTAGCTTGCGTAGATTACTATAGTATTTATTTAATAAGCCGCCATCTTTGGATTTCACATAATAAGCAAGTTGTAAACGCTTTTAATGCCATCTAGGAACAAAATAGTTTGATATAATGAATTTGATAGTATATACTCGTGACCGCTGGCTGGCTTTACAATAGACGATTTTAGCGATTGATTGATAGTTTACACTAATATCTGATTTTTTTTTTTATGGAAGAAACGGCAAACGAGCGTACGGGTCACCTGATGGTAAGTGATCACCGTCGCCCACGGCCCCAAGTAGAGGAGCTACTGGAGCGTTGCCATCCTTTAAGGTGGATGGGCACCGGGGCCCGGCATTACCTAATGCGAAACGCAGTGGCCAAAGCCACTACTTAACGCCGGTCTTAAATGCCAGGGGTGGTAACAATCTGGTCGAGTCTGCCCATGCGTGTTGCCATTACTGACAACGTGACTCTACCACACGTACTTTAGTCGCCTCTTACGACACCATTAGTACTAGGGTGATCCTATTCTAAGCCGGAATCACACGGCTAAAATGGTTGTGGAAACAGGTCAGGCATATATGGAACTTTTAATTATTTATCAACCAAATCTTTTTTTTTACTTCAGCTTCATGCTATATCTCGCACAAGCTAGGGTAGGCAGAGGAGAATTGAAAATCTAGTGTTTTCAACTCCCCATTTTCCGTCGAATTTGAGGCATTACGTCTTAAGTGGCGGACTTCAACGCCGCGTTATGTTTTGTAACCAGAGCCAAGAAATAATGATAATAAATATATCACTTCCTCGAGTGGCAATCGAACTCAAAATCTGTAGCGTTTACTGTCACACGCTTATGTTTTTTTTTAGCTTCACGCTGTATCCCCGCACGAGGCAGGGTAGGCAGAGGGAAACCGGGAACATAGTGTCAAGACACTCCGTTCCACTTCCGTTCCCCACTTCCACCCCCACAGATCTAAATGCTCTACATAATTAAGTAATAAGACTAATTTATCTCGGTCATATTATTGTTTATTTATTTTATTTTATGGTAAAGACAAGGCAAACGAGCGTACGGGTCACCTGATGGTGAGTGATCACCGTCGCCCACAGCCCCGTGTAACACCAGGGGAGCTACAAGTGCGTTGCTGGCCTTTGAGGTGGAGGTAGACGCGCTTTTTGAAGGTATAGACCTGGAAATATAAGCCGCTTTTATATATTTTGTTTAATATATTTCCGGTTTTCGACTTAAAAAGATGTCTATAATAAACACGAGAAATTATTCAAGCAAATACAGTCATAACTATCAATGGATTATTAAATCAATGTAAATATGTCTTCCATTTAAATAAAGAGGTAATTCACCTATCGTGAGGCTTGTCGTGGCGCAGCGGCACAAACGTGTGACTGTTAACGATAGGTTGTGTTCGATCCCCACTCGAGGAAATGAAATATTTAATATTTTCAGTTTATATATTTATTGTTTTCACTTTTTCCCTCTGGTATAAGGCAAAACGCGGCGTTGAGTTCGGCCACTCAACACGCAATGCCTCAAATTAGGCGGAGAGTGGGAAACGGTGTGTCTTAACACTAGGTTCCTAGGTTCCCACTGCCGACCCTGCCATGTGCGGATTATAGCGTGAAGCTGAGTGAGTGAGTAATTCATCTTACAAAAATTAAATGATTATAATAATATTATAAAATTTAAAGTCTAATTAATACTCATTATAAATTGATTAACGCGTTTATTAAAATAATTAATGATATAACTCTTACGGCCACAGCCGCCAACGGCCCCGTGTTACTTTAGAGGAGCTACAGGAGCGTTGCCGGCCTTTATGGTGGATGGGCACCGGAGCCCGGCATTACCCAATACGAAACGCAATGGCCGAAGCCACTACTCAACGCCGGTTTTAAATGCCCATGCGTGTTGCCATTGTTGACAACATGACTGTCCCACACGTAAGTACTTTAGTCGCCTCTTACGACACCATCAGTACCAGGGTGATTCTATTCTAAGCAGGAATCACACGGCCAAATACTAAGCGTTGTATTTACAATCAGACATGACCTCATCACTAAAAAATTACACACACAAAATGTAAAGCTAATCTATCTACGTACAGCTCAATTATAAATTCACTACGTACCAGTATAGCTACAGCCCTAGGACCAACAAACAGGCAAGTATATAAAGGTAAATCCTACCCCCAGGGCGGGGTCTCGTTAGCTATGCAAATATCGGGAGAGCAGTCCGATCACATCGTTATTCGTCTCCTCAATACTATTTATAGGTAAAATTGTACGTATTCCTGTTTTCACCAATTTTTGTGATGTATTTTTTTATATTGTTTTCTCGTAAATATTTATTTTCTGTATTATTTAATATGTATTTTTTGTATTATTAAAGTGTATCTATATCGTCGTTTGTTACATAATTGAAGGAAATCTTCGTTGATAAATATCTTCGTAACCGAGTTCTAAAAGTAATAGAAAAGTGTATCGATTGGAAAAGTCACTATTTAATAATAAAATAACAGGAAACTCAAGAAAAACATCTATATTTATAATGATTTTTTTATTTACATAATTTCTTATAACAATGATGTATGCGTATGGTCATTAATTATAATATAATGATGGAAGACATAAAAGCTGAAAGATAAAGAATTAGAGGAGAATTTATATAAGGAAACGTATTTTTTTATTGATAATGGTGTTTCTTTACTGTGAAGTTATTCAGTGAAATGGATACATTAAGTATATACTAATGATTAACAAATTGTGTTTCTGTAGTTACCCATATCAGTTTAAATACTATGACACAAATAATAAATAAATTAATGATAAAATATTTCAAAAATTTGAAAGAAAAGTTAAGTCAAGAAATAAAATAAATCATACGAATCTATCAACGAATCGAATGCTCTACCACAGCGGTTACAACTATACGCTATGCTCTTGTGCCACGGAACTTTGAAATACAATATTTTAGTACCTATTACAAAAGAAGATTAAATACACGCTTACAATCAAAACCGCCATAAATTCACATACATGCTAACATACCTCCATGCTTTTTAATTTTTCTAGCTTAACTTACAAGAGCAAGTATATATATATATATATATATATATATATATATATATATATATCTATATATATATATATATATATATATATATATATATATCTATATATATCTATATATATATATATGTATATATATATATATATATATATATATATATATATATTATATATATATATATATATATATATATATATATATATATATATATATATATATATATATATTATATATATATATATATATATACACATATATATATATATATATATATGTATTTACAAAAATTTCGCAATAACACAAACGATTAACTCAAACATTTAAAAACAAAATCGACGGTTATCGATAGAGTACAATTACTTTGTAAGCGGCACCCAAAGGTGATGGAAATGCAAAGAATAATAGAACTTATTGCTATTCAAACTAAAGGATATAGTTCTTTGGTTACAGTATAGAGTGACTTGCAGAGGCACGGTGGTCCACAACAAATGCCGACCACTAGATACATTTTTGTATGTAGATTAGTTGGTGAATAGAGGTTGAAGAAATAAATTATATAATATAGTAAAGCACGCAATTAAATAAATTGCGTGTTTTACAATATTATTTTTATTATTTAAATATGTAAAAATTGCAGGGAAGTGAGAAGGAACTTGGGAACCTAGTGGGGCAATTCGTTCCGTTCCTCACTTTCTTGTGAATTTGAGGTATTACGTGTTTAGTGGCGGAGCCTTGTTACCATAGTGAAAAAATCTAAATAAAATATATTTCATTTCTTCAAGTGGAAATTTTTGGGGAGTGGCGACTCAGAGCACCTTCGTGTTTGAAATATTGTGACGTAACGGACGTTGCTTTTTGAATCCTTCTAACATTATTAATGTAAAAGTCTATTAAAATGAATGTTCGCTCCACTTTTACACAAAAACTACTGAACCGATTTAAATGAAACTTTACAGTAATGTAGCCTATCTATATATCAGAATAACACATATGCAACAATATATGTTTTTATTGTTTATTTTAGAAAAGAAATGTTTCAGCGGACGAAGCCGGTAGTACCTCGTTTAATATTTTCCTGTGTTATATTCCCATTAAAAAAGGAAAACAAAATTTTCACCGCGTTTTTAATTATTAATAAAAGTTAAATACAAAATCATAGAAATACACAAATGAATGTATCATTACTCTATCGTCATATCACAGGCGACATGAAAGGCCAGTACCGGACCGACCGAGGATGATATATGAAGAGGCTATGACGTGTTGCTTTGATACTACGTCAATATCTGTTAGTGGCTCGAGTGGGTTACGTTAGGGTATCATTTTTGGATGAGGTAACTTAATAATCTTTAATAATCTTTATATATATATATATATATATATATATATATATATATATATCTATATATATATATATATATATATATATATATATATATATATATATATATATATATAATATATATATATATAATATATATATATATATATTATATATATATATATATATATATATATATATCTATATATATATATATTATATATATATATATATATATATATATATATATATATATATATTTATGATTTTAGTTAATATATCAACCTTAAGAATCTTTATGGTATAAGTTAAAGATTGCGCGAACCACTTTTACAAGACGTAATAAGAATATTGACGTAATAAGAATTGAGTAGAGTTACTAAAAATTTTTATATTTTTAAAATATAACTCAGTAACTAAGCATTTTAATTTGTTATGGTTGTGTTTGTAACTAACATGATTAGTGTAGATAGTTATACCGAACAAAATTTCTCTCTCCTCTACCCCAAGGTTGCCTGGAAGAGATTGCTCACTTAGCAATAAGGCCGCCTATTGTGCTATTTTATTCATTATTATAAACAATCTTGTAATGCGTTATTTTCTTTGGTGTACAATAAAGAGTATTTCATTCATTCATTCAAAATTTGGTGCCACCGAAAGACTAATCAAATGCATTATGTTCTAAAATAATTTTCTTATAAAAAAATCACTGCCTTATTAAATCACCCACATCGCTAATCCGATATTTATATCAGATATATGAACATGAACCACATATGTCTAATTGGTACATTCCTTCAGGAGCTAAGGTACCATAGACAGACAAGCAGACAAACAGGTTAAAATTATAACACCCCTTTTATGGGTCGTGGGTTAAAAAGGAGAAAAATATATTTATAGCTTTATATGTAATAAATTCTACTCGGGCAACTATTGTACTATATAATTTCACCAAGACACTGTATTCGCGATATATGTTAATAATGCACCACAAAAAAAATATTTTTTCAGTAGTTTTTCTCTGCTAATGTTAAAAATTAAATACAAAAATTCTATAAGCTTTGCAAAAATTTAACTTGTTCCAATATTTATACATACGTGCGTAGTCGTAAAATGCATCTATACATGCCTTCTCAAATATGACGTAGAGCTTGGATCGTATCATTTTAGGGCCAGAGGTCGGAATTTCGATGCGAGGGTTAAAGAAAACCCTGTGGCCTTTGCTAGCGATGTTGGAGGTGACACACTATTTACTATTCTCTAACAATATATTAAAATGTATATATATATATATATATATATATATATATATATATATATATATATATATATATATATATATATATATATATATATATATATATATATATATATATATATATATATATATATATATATATATATATAAACACATTCACAATTTTACCTACGGACAGTGTTTATATATTCTTAAACTACCTTAATTCTATTAATAATAATATTCAGTTTACAATGGAATTACAGGCAAATAATTCTTTAGCTTTCCTTGATGTTTTTGTCATAAAGAATTTTAATGGCACAATAGGCCACACAGTATATAGGAAACCCACGCACATCAATAGATACCTCAATGGTGAATCTCACCACCACCCTAAACAGTTATCTACCGTTGGCAAATCTTTGTTTCAGAGAGCAAACCACCTCTGCGATGCTGAACACCTAGGGGACGAGCTTCGACAGCTCTTCATCAGAACAAGCTGCCAGTTCCCCGCCAGCAATGTCAGAAGACCAACAAGCCACCCACAGTTGAGAGGCAACCAGCACTTTTACCATATGTAAAGGGTGTTACAGACAGGATCGGCAACATCTTAGGAAGAGCTTCTATTAAAACTATTTTCAAGCCTAACAAGAAAGTGAGCCAATTCTTGAGACCAGTGAAGAGTAATATTCCTTTGCAGTGTGCAGGTGTATACAAACTTGATTGTGACTGTAGCTTATCATATATAGGTCAAACAAAGAGAAGCATCGGTGTTAGGGTGAAGGAACACATCTCCGATGTCAAGAATGGGCATGTATCAAAGTCAGCTGTGTGTGAGCATACATCGAACAAATCCAACCATTACATCAGATTTGATAAACCCCACATACTCGCTAGGGAGAATAGATATATCCCTAGAATGATCCGCGAGGCTATTGAAATACAAAAACATCCTAATTTCAATAGAGAAGATGGTTGGAAACTTTCCACCACCTGGGACCCACTATTAAAAAATTTAAAATCCCCAGCACACCACACTAGAGGACCAGATACAGTTAGCTCATTCTGCAAGAATCCAGGGCAGTACGCGAGGCAATTAAGGAATCGTTGGCGGTAGTTTGATATAATAATTATATCAACTGACAGACAAATGCCACCTCAGTCTACCCGTGACCACGGGCTACTGTAAAGTGTTCGAAACGTCGGGTTTCCAAAAAATTTTTACCATTCAATATACGCGATTAATCCGTTTAAAAGTGTTTCATTTAAAAACAATATAATTATTAAAAGCAAATCATTAAAAATATTTACATTAGTTATAGCATGGCTATATATGTTATGTTATATAAACTATATCACTGCACAATTTTATATAAACTTGTTGAGTAGTTTTTCCGTGAAAGTAGATCAAATATGCATTAGCAGGATATATAGAAAGTTTATTTATATTAACATGGTGCAAGTAAATAAGACACTCAGTTCTCTTCTTTCCACCCAACACAAGGATGAAGGATGGCCGATGATTCCAGTACCTAGATGGAATTATTTTAATGTTTTTATGCAATCAACATTACCGTATGCGAACATAGTTATAAATCACAAATTAGTATTTTCTATTGTATTTAACCCATTTTTTTCCTAATATAAATTATAACAGATTGACTTGTCGTTTATTGATGCGTGCTAAGCATTCACATCATATTAACGTTTTTAAGTTATTATATAAATAGTTATTAAAAATTATGTCACAGTTTTGGGCACGCCGAGCGAATGAGTGAAGAAATAATGGTAAGAAAGATTTATGACGGAAAAGTGAGTGGTAAGAGAGGCAGGGGGAGACCTCGGTTGAACTTCGAAGACACAGTATCGACGATACTGGAGGAAGGTCACGTAAAAAGCATGAAGACCCCCCGGAGGGCATGTATGAAGAGGCTGATGTCAGTGGACGAGGCGAAAGAGGTATGCCCAGACCGTAGCGTTTGGCGCTCCGTTGTCTCTGCCTACCCCGCTAGGGATATATCGTGAAGATAAGTAAGTAAGTAGTATAAATAGTTTTCTTTTAATATAATACTTATTCATAAATATAATTTACATGTGCAGCGAAAACAGTAAACCCTTTTATTTATTTATTATACTATGAGCGGGTAGCGTCTAAGTACCTACTAAATGAACATAACTATAATGAAGGTATTGATGTGGTTACGCCTAATGTATGTACCTACCTTCTAATGAGCATCTTAACATATTTTCTGGAATGCAATGGAATTTCTGGAATTTTTAAGTTGTACAATTGTGAAATTAATGCAAGAACTTTTCATAGGTTTTGTTTTTTAAATTTTCTAACGAAAATTTGTTTTTCCATTGAACATTATGGATTAGGCAACATACTAATATTTAAAGGAACAAATTTGCTATTTGCGAGTTATAGAAGCTTGGAAAGTCACTCGAATGCAGTAGATATAAGGGTTTGTAATAATAACTCAATCAGCTTCACGCTGTATCACGCACATGGCAGGGTAGGCAGAGGAAACTTGGGAACCTAGTGTTGAGACACTGCGTCCCGTAATAATAAACAGATAATTATATTATTGTTACTTTTTTTTCCAGCTTCACGATGTATCCCACAAATGGCATTGTAAGTAGAAGTAACTTGGGAACCCAGTGTAAAGACTCTCCGTTCCTTTCCGACTTTCCGCCTAGTTTGAGGTATTGCATGTTGAGTGAATCTCTTCGCCGCGCTTTGCTTTGTTACCAGAGCGAAGAAAATGAGAAGAATAAATATTTCATTAGAAATTATCATTTCCTCGAGTGGGGATCGAACCTAAACTCGTTTACTTAGACTATTAATATCCTCGCGTACTGCCTTGGATTCTAGCAGATTAACTATAATATGAATGTATTTTTGTCATTTGAAATTATTGTTTTTTATATTTATACTTACTTAGCTTCACGCTGTATCCCGCACATGGCAGGTAGACAGAGGGAACTTGGGAACCTAGTGTTGAGACACTCCGTTCCACTTCCGTTCCCCACTTTCCTAATCAGAATTTGAGGCCTTCGCACTGTACGAGACCGTGAAAACAAACAAATATTTAAATTGAAAATATTAAATATTTCATTTCCTCGAGTGGGGATCGAACCCACAACCTGTCGGTTACAGACACACGCTTGTGCCGCTGCGCCACGACAGGCCTCAAGTAAGACCTCTTGAGAGATTTATTCTAGTAGTCACTTACACTATCTATTTGACAGATATCTGCTTTGCACTTTTAGTCCATACATAAACTGACATATCTGGATGGAAAATACACACCTTTTCACCTAACCTCGATTATATAAATATCTACAATAAAAAAATCAGCTTAAACCTACACTCATAACCAAGATCAAGAACAGAATATATATCTACGAACAAATAAGCAAAAATCATAAGTAGATTAGTAACCAATTACGTAGCGCCACGCGGCCACCATGACAATGACTGCGGCGCGTGCCGACAATAAACGCTTCCTTCCTACAACGCCTACTTTTTTTAAATGTATTATAAACACATGGATAGTTTCGAGGGTTACTCTCATTCGGTTAAATCGCAGCGGGATATTTTTTTTTTGCTGATTGTCGCTGATTTTTTTTTTACCGTTTTACGTGAGTGGATGGGTGTAGAATTATCTGATCTTTTGCGTTTGTAAGAATGCTTTCGGTCATTGATTACTTTGTTTCCGATTTTAGGATGTGAAGTAAAAATTTGGTTGTTCTTTCTTTTTCATTGGCCTATACAAATTTCGAGAAATATTTCTCTAGTGCTCCCCTACACTCCCTAATCTTCCTATTGGCCAAATTTGCCTGCTAAGTTATATTGAAATAATATCCTTATTTTATAAAATTAGAGTATTTCTTACAATAAAATTATAAAGTCACGTTCAACCAATTAATTGATTATAATGTTCACTAATTAACATCCATAAATTGCATTATCAATTAACCCATAAAATGATAACATTATGTTGAGAATAATGGAAGTAATCGTTGTAGTCACTTAATTAGAACAGATTTCTTCAGATAGTCAGGCAGAAAGGGAAAGCCCAAAACACTCCGTTCTCCATTTTCTGTCAAAATGCCTGACTTTCCGTTTTTAGTGTTGTTACTTAACACCGCAATTTGTTTCAACATCTTAGGGTAACAATTATTCCAAGAACTCCGGACGGGATCCAACCCCAATTATGATATTTGATCAACCTCGATCAACCCATCATGGTTATAATTACCCATAGAGAACACAAATACTCTATAGCTAATTTAATAACTTATTCTATTCTCTTGATGCAAATAAAATGATAAAAATTATCTATTCCTAACTCTAACTCCAATATAAGTTTGAATCGAAGGAATAGAAAAGAAATCTACATATGACCAAAAAGGATTTACGAGTATTTTTCCAGACATGCGGGTGTTGTTTACAGATGCAAATAATCCTAGGGGCGGGGGAGAATCGTTCCTAATACTATACTCTAGGTATATTAGATCAAATGTATGTGGAATTTTTAAGATGGATGTCATGTTTTTATAAAATTTTAACAGTGATCATATCTTTTGTACAGTTTATATATCTTAAACTAGCTACTGCTTGTGGCGTCGCTCGCTTATTTAAACTAAATAAGGATATTCCTTATTTATATATACGTTCCAATACATAATTTGTATGGAACATGACACTTACTATTTAACCAAGCCTTCCTCTATATATAGTCTATACAACAGAAGAATAACTTCCTGAAATAAGTGCTTGCGGCCAAACAAACGTTTTGGATTTAAATTATATTACCATAAATAAACAAGAAACTAGATTTTTTTTTATATTTCTTGCACATAATTTGTAACTAAATTATTTCATTTTCATATCCTTGTGAACAAAAAAAAATAAATGCGATAATTAAAAACAAATAAATTACATTTATTGATACATATTTCTTTTGTTGATACTAAAATAATATATATTTCTAAAAACTATCGATATGCCACAGATCCTACCTTTGGTCAATCAACAGTCATTATATGTTCTTCTCTACGTCATCAACTCTACTTCTCTATGGGCCGCGCTACGTGATTATGTATGTCGCACGCGTCATTGTACCGAACCCCCGATTGTAGAAATGAATAGTTTTGAGATTTGCAGTAAACAAAAATATATACAATTTTTAATTTGTCTAAAAAAACGTGAAGAAAACTTTTAATTCTCTGCGGTAATTAAAAGAAAACAAATGAATAATGAAGCTATAAAAACTATTAATGTTTTCAATGGAACGATTTGAATAAAATGGCTAAATTAACATTGACACGTCATGGGTCAGAGAGTAAGTGTCATTTTTATTTCCTTATTCGAGCTTCAAGAAAAAGCGCGATGGTGAATTCCGACTTACAAGTAGATTAAAAGATAGAAATCTTAAGATAGGAACAAAAATTGATAATACAGACACTATCTTCTTAACCTGCACGGGAAAGAGCGTGAAACTATATATTTTTTTTTAAATACAATTTCAAAGTATCAAATCCACACACAACATATTTCCACCATCCCGCCGTGATTACAGAGGCCTAATTCGATAAATAGGGCTCCAACCCTCACTAGCCGTGTTTAACTGAATTTATTACATGATTGCATCGTTGTGCGCACTTGTTCTTGTTATTGCTATGTTTTGACATTTTCAATGTAAAATAATAATAATGAAATATAAAGATATTGTTCAATTACAATTGAAAATTGTATGGGATGTGTAGTGATTTTTATCTTTTTTTTATTGTGGTTAATTCTTTGTGAAACACGTGTTTTCGTATTATAGACTTTGTATTTTATGAGGTCTGTCGTGACGCAGAGGCACAAGCGTGTGACTATCAACGCGATTGGTTGTGGATTCGATCCCCGTTCGAGGAAAAGAAATATTTTTTATATTAAAATTAAATATTTATTGTTTTCGTTTCCTTGCTCTGGTAAGAAGGCGTGGCGTTAAGTTCTTCAAAGTGGGCAACGGAACGGATTGTCTCAACACTAGGTTCCCAAAGTTCCTTCTGCCTACCTTGCCATGTGCATCATACAGTTTGAAGCTTAAATAAAATGAGAGAATTATATACAATAGCTCTGTATTGGGTTATTTTGTATGTCATAATAATATATAATAATATATATGTCATTATATAGTTATAGAAGACTTTCACTTTTCATAACCATAATTCGTTCATGAAATTAAGGTTCAAACATTGAATAATGGGAGAGGAAAATATATAATATCCACATTCTGAACTTTCCTATTGCCAGAATAAAAATGGACACTATTTTTCAAATGGGAGTTTAATTCACAATCATCGAATTTAAAAAACTTAATGGACAAACATTGTCCATTATTAACCTTTCATTTCATTATGAACAAAGGGAACCTGTCTAACAACTAGGTTCCGAGGTTCCCTCTGCCTGCTATAAGACTGAATGCGTGATTTAAAATAATAATAAAAGCAATAGTAATTGATACAAAATTAACTATTTATGAACATCTAAGTATTGCATTCAAGCGCCGTTCCCAGCTTCTAAAGCTCGTAAATAGCAAATATTGTTACTTTATCCATTCAACTACCTCTTTCCCCATTATATAAATATTGTTAACACGACACTGTTTAAGTAACAGACTGACGCCACTGTGTAATAACAGTAAATACTCATAAAAGCGAGCGGCGTTAATTTTTAAATTATATTCGTATATAAATTGTTAATATTAAATATTTTTACAAAATGTTATTTGACTTGCCATGTTACAGTATGCTTCTTGCATGTTTTCCAGCGTCTGATTGAGATGAAATTTGTACTACGGTTCTCATGACAATGAAGTTAAATATAATCAATATTGTTAGTAATCTAAGAAGTCTGTTGTGGCGCAACGGCACAAGCTTGTGACTGTAACCGACAGGTTGTGGGTTCGATCCCCACTCGAGGAAATGAAATATTTAATATTTTCAATATATATATTTAATGTTTTCATTTCTTCGCTCTGGTACAAGGCAAAACGCAGCGTTGAGTTCCGCTACTCAACACGTAATGCCTCAAATTCGGCGGAAAGTGGGGAACGGAAGTGGAATGGAGTGTCTTAACACTAGGTTCCCAAGTTTCCTCTGCCTACCCTGCCATGTGCGGGATACAGCGTGAAGATGAGTAGAGTAATCTAAATTGGCCGCCGGAATAATATGGCGGATTACATACTTATTCTTAACCCACTTAATATGAGTGTTAAATAAAAGGGCTTGACTTTGTAAATTACAATGTATCGTAATTTATTAAAGGTTAACTAATAAAAAAAACAGTAACAAATTTTGTTTTTAAAATGATATTTTCGATTTTTTTATATCATTAAATATTTATGATATAAAATAACAATTTTATAGAAAAAGCCTGTGAAAATTCTGATTTTTTTAGATTGCCTCATTCTAGATCTAATAATAAGTACTTCGCTTTCCACCAATTTAAATAAATTAAAATATTTTAGATACCACTTATACCTCTATTTCCGTTGGAATAAATCCTGCCTACAGATTGATACTGTACTTTCATGAATTATTGGCTGAAACATATCGCATGTATAAAATATTCGAGTCACGAACGCTACGCTCAGATACTGAAATAAACAGCGAGAAAACGGCATGGGTCGATGGGTATTCGGGGGTTGAGCGGCATTAGGGTTGGCACGAGATGAAAATAATACAAATTTTACATTTTAATATGATTTTTTTTAATATTTATTTTCACATGTGGCCTGTCGTGGCGCAGTGGCACAAGCATGTGACTTTAACGTGACAGGTTGTAGGTTCGATATCTATTCGAGGAAACGAAATATTTAATATTTTCAATTTTAAATATTTAATGATTTCAATTATTCGCACTGGTAACGTAACAAGATAAAACATGGCGTTGAGTTCCGCCACTTAACACGCAATGCCTCAGACCTGGCAGAAATTAAGGTACGAAACAGAGTGTCTTAACACTAGCTCCCAAATTCCTCTGCCTACCCTGCCATATGCTATATACGAGAATGAAAAGGTTATTTTTTAACGAGCAACAAATATTACATAGCAGCATGAAGTTAGAATTAAAGGTAGAAAACACAATGCTTTCATTTGCATCCATCTACCTGCCATACATATATACATAATAAATTATATTTTTTATATAGTAGGTATATATATATATATATATATATATATATATATATATATATATATATATATATATATATATATATATATATAATATATATATATATATATATATATATATATATATATATATATATATATATATATATATATGAACTTGAGAACCTAGCGTTAAAATACTCCGTTCCACTTCCGTTCCCCACTTTCGGCCAAATGGGAGGCATTGCGTGTTGAGTGGTGGAGCTCAACGTCGCACGTATTAGCCTTGTTTATTTATATATAGAATGATATATTCAACACTGTTTTTTTGTCTATATTGAGTGATATCCTACCAGAGAGTGATCTCTGGCTATAAGATATAGCCACTTATGTTCGTTGAAATGGAAATGAGTGAATATTGATCGCATCGCCAATTAAGAATAAGGTTCTGTCTGTGAAGAGAATATTATTTATTTTTAATAACTTTAGTGGTGCATTTTCATATATTTTTTACATATTAAATTAGCACTTAGCTCAGTTATATTCTTTAGCAAAATATTGATATGTATGTATCTGTGTGTTTTACCCTATCGTATTAGTATAATTAGCGCTCGGCTTTTCGGTTTTTTAGAAATATATATAACACTTAGCACAGTTATATTCTTTAGCAAAATATTGATATGTATGTATCTGTGTGTTTTACCCTATCGTATTAGTATAATTAGCGCTCGGCTTTTCGGTTTTTTAGAAATATATATAACGATTGTGCGAGATAAAAGTGTGTTTTAAATTTAGTTATAGAATAAAATTGTTGTAGGCACATTTACTACTTTACAGTACGATACTTACAATTCACTCACAATCTACTAACAAAAAGTTCTTTTTTTTAAATGAAACCAGAATATACAGTAAAAAAGAAAACTAAAAAATTATAATCATACCAACCCTACAAGCAAGCGGGTGGACGCTGTATTAGATTACCTGCCCCCCTCCACCCCCGTCCCCCCACAAAACAGTTCGTTACGTTAAGACTGTCTTTGCCCCAAGACGTAACGAACTAACTCGACGCCTCCGTTCCATCAATATTTGCTCCGCTATCACGATACATCTCAGCCTTTGGATATTTTATACACTACTAGATCTATACTAATAATAATCTTTAGTGCATATATTTTGTAAGTAAAAGAAGAAAATACCGTTCTTATATTATATTGAAAGTTTGTATGAAAACTAACAGTTTCAACATTTTTGTGCAGAAATAACTTACTAGGAGTTACGTATAACACAGGAATTTAAAATTATCTTTACTTTATAGATTATGGTCCATTCTTTATATTGGTTTAATTTAAAAAAAAATACTAAAACAGACTGCTATAATAAGGTATAATAACTTTTCTACAGACTTGCAATATATACCTACTTGCATAATAAGCATACGTAAAGCAGAAGGCATAGTTACTGATCGAATACGTTACACAAAAAAAATCATATATTCATTAAAAAATAATTTTTTTTAAAAGCAAGTGTTCTTGATGTTTTGTGGTCTTTTATATTTTTACAAATCAATACCTTTCATTTACTACCTTTTATTAGGTAGATTGCACATAAATTTGTAGTCCGCCATTTTGTTGCGGCGGCCATTTTGGATTAACAACGATATTGATCATATGTAATTTAATTGCTATAGTAATACAAATTTCAGCTTTTTCTATCTCTGGGAACATTCATTGCAAGATTTCATATACACATAACCACATACAAACTAACACGGCAATTCAAACAAAAGCTAGGAAAAAGAAAATAATTTCACCAATTGTTCTTTTGAACTAAACATCAAGAGTCACAATCCCCTAAATGTGAAAGAATGAATTCCAATCAGTAAGCGAGGGAGGGCAGCCCAATTATTGTATAAACTAAATCCTGTAATAATTATAGGCCTTACTATTCTAACTACCAACCCCTTGGTGGTCTGAATGGAATAAATTTGCATAATTGTATGTAATGTTACGATTTTCCTTATCATAATATTTAAATATACATAAAGTATGTATTTCTTATTAGTTTCTATGATCAACAGGAGATATTCCCATAAATATATATGATATTTTTGTTTTACCGTAAAAGTAACTCCCGACGTAAAAAAGGGGCATTATATGTTTGACCTGTCTGTTTGCCTGTGGCACCTCAGATTCTGTTTGAACGATTTGACTCATTTGTTTTAAGTCCGATTTATTATTGCGCAGCGGCACAAGCTCACTGTAAACAAGAGGTTGTGGGTTCGATCCCCACTCGACGAGAAATATTTCATATTTTTAAATTTAATATTTAATGTTTTCATTTCTTCACCCTGGTTCAAGGCAAAACTCTCTCACTTAAAACGCAACGCCTCAAATTTGGCAGAAAATGTGGAACGGAAGTGGAACGTAGTGTATTAACAATTCCCTAAGTTCCCTCTGCCTACCTCTGCCTACCTACTAAAAAAATATTCTATGTATAAAAATTTTGCTCTAGGTTTACAATATATTTTTGTCGATGCATTTATGTCAACCACTCCATGAAAGTAAAAATATTTTAGAATATAAACTTTTTGCCCTAAGTAAAATTTTATTACATAAGTATTTCTAATTTGCCAAATTGCACATTGATGATGTCGAATTACTTTACAACAAATCAACAGAAATGTGACGTCTTAACATTGATAACTCATTTAAATGTGACAAGCTTTAACGACATGATCACCTCAAAAGAAAATTCACTGTAGATTTTATGCTTACTTTAAATTTTATATTTAATGTTAGTTGACTAAGTAGTAGACGTAGACGTAATACTCGAAATTTTTGTGTTATCCAAGGGAAACACAAATATTTCATATTAGCAAGCTGCCCGCGGCTTCGCCCGCTTCTAATAACATTACCACTTTAGAGACAATATCTGTACATTAAAAATTCAAATGTTAGTTTAATGAATCCTTTTTTCAACAATTTGTCGAAATTGACGCTTTTATTATTTTTTTACCGATTTTAATAAAACTAACACTCAATGTTACAGAAAGGTTGCCAAAACATCTCGGCAGGCTTCCGTCTGTAGAAGGGCCGGATACTTTACTTCAACAGCTTCTTGTCGGCATTTTGAGATCTACGGCTCAGTATGGTGCTCCCGTGTAAGTGGTTTCTCTTACCAAATTAAGACTCAAACTCACTCACTCACTCTTAAGACTCAAATGTGGAAAGCAGCGGATCATAGTGGTTATAGCGATACTCATTGGGAACTACAGGCGGAATTGATTACCAGAATACATGTGTTTTGCACAAGCGAGCGGTCGTGATATCACTAGGATCAGTAGTCCGGTGGCAGCGGCACTGGTCCGGCACCGGCCTAGCGGCGGTGGAGATGATCCGCCCACACCAGGAGCGCTGGATCAAAAACAGTATGCGGTCTCACATTAAGACATTCAAATCACATATAAGAAAAGACACGGTTATTTCGGCAAATATCTGCATTAGATTGCACATAGGGAGAGGTTACTGGTGGACCACGAGTGAGATGCTCCCGTGGATTCCACGCATCACTCTCTCACCGAATGCTCCGCTTGGCCTCATATCACAATACCTTGATGGCTGTAGTATCTGTCGTGGTTGGGGCCGTGGTCTCCTTTTGCAAATCAATCATCACGTTGAAGGAGACCGCGGAGCGGATGCGTGAGTCCAGTGTTAATGTAGATTCCTTCCGTCACCATAGTTCAGGAAGTAGGAGGAGACCAACACTAGAAGTTGCTCTTACCCTTGACCTAGAGGAGCTACTGCGAGAGATTTATTTTCCTGGAAGTTATCGAGGCTGCGGGTGAAATAGGAAAAACTCCGTGGCATAATGATGAGACGGTGGCCCACCTTTTTCGGCCGTTCACCAAGGTACCGTAGTAGTATGAGCGAGCGATACTGCTGTCTCATATATGCGCATAGTTTCCGTTGAGTTTTATCCGTTGAGTATTAATTTATAATGGGTTTTTAGTAATATATCATCGTCTCAGCTTAAAACCTCCACGTGATCTTGATAGACGCACGGATAAAAAATACGATTTGATAGATTTTCGCTTTTCTCTTTGAGTTACGGTACCCTAAAAATATATATAATTACCTATGCTTTCTCAATTTCAAGTATAAAAAACGAATTTTAATGGCGAAAATTATCATAATTATAATATTTTATACCAAAATTTAGATAATGACGTACGTACATATATATACATACGTATAGGCTCTACATCTGATACATAGCGCCACCCTAACCGTGAGTGTGAATAAATTTGAATAATCATATGCGACTACTACAGTATAATGAGATGTCATCGGCGTATTGAAGCTTTGCAATTATATTGCGTAAATCGCAATCAAGTAGCTTTATAGCGCATTGTACGGTCGGACTGCAGGAAAATACTGTTACTGTATAAAGTAAATGGAAATTGTTAGTGATTTATCTCTCTTTAAAGAGTGAACACTAAGGAGAGGACTTGTTTGAGATATCTAATATATAAAGTATATAAAAGATAGATAAAAGGAAAAATAAAATAAGGTATCTAATATAAAATAGGATAAAATGATAAAAGAAAATAAAGTTTAAAATAAAAATTCATGAACATGCTTTTGAAAATATATCTTGAATTTCATATTCAATTTTTAATTTTCATTAACGTTTAATATGTATTTTTAGCTGGTCACTGTTTACTCTATAAAGCAGGGTAGGCAGTGGTAATCTAGTGCTGGGAAGTTCTAGCACCAAGGAAAGAAGTTCCTGAAAATAATTAAATCCCCTAGCTGAAACCGAAGCCACAATCGCCCCTTTCATTAAATGCTGTGCTACTGCGCCGCAACGTTATCAAATTTATTTTTCCTTTTATTTCAGCCTTCTTGTTCATTACAGGCAGAGACTTTATTTATTCTATACAATATATTTTTCATTATATCTATATTTTCAGTTAGAAATTTGCACGAACTTTGTACTGTGTGAGTAATTTAAAAAAAAAAAAACACAATTGACATATGTCTAATTTGACGTAAAACGTCAAAATTGTATGAAGTGTGAACATTTATAATGTATTCCTTAATGTATTATAGAATCATTACAATGCAAGAATATACAAAACCCCAAGTTATTTGGACAAGGTGTGTTAACAGATAGCTTTTACATCCTCTTTTTTAATTTCACGCGTAGTTTTCTAATGGGGTATATAGAGGGAAAAAGCGTCAAAGGATACGGTCTCCATACCTCTCTCCTACGATCTACATACCATTGTCCTACTCCGTGTGCAGCGGGGTATAGTGCGGGTGACCCAGGAGGTAAAAACTGTAGAGTTCCCTCACTCAATATGTAATGTTTCGAATTTCAAAGAAAATCTGAGAACTGAGTGTAATACTAGTTTTCATTAATACTACCTAAGGTAGAATAAAGCCTAAAACTGGTATAAAGTAAAGTATTTGAAGTATTTTTTTACCATCTTATTCATTGCATATTTTTTTAGGATTCACGCTGTATCCCGCATTTGTCAGGATAATGTCAGGGTAGTGAATGGAGAGGGAGCCAGTGAACGTAGTGTTAAGACACTCGGTTCCATTTACGGCAATTACATTTTTTTATCGAATTCTGAGGGTATTGATTTGCTTTGTTTCGTCATCGGAGCAGGGAAATGAAAATATTAAATATAAAAACATAAAATATTATTTTATTAATTTCTTCTAGTAGAGATTGAACCTATAACCTGTCGATTTCACAGTCGCACTTTTATAGCCGGCGCTTTTTATAGCCCGGCGCTACGATGGGCTACAAAAGATCCGCAGGCAAGAAAAAATATATTAAAAATATATATTTGTATAATAACCATTATTAACAAAAAATATAATAATCTGATTTAAATTTGAATATGTTAAAACATCTTTGTTTCAGCCGATTTGCATATATAGCGCTCACAATGATAACTATCGGTAAGATTTACATATGTTGAATACAATTTTACGACTTAGGTGAATCTACATACCATATGTACGTTAGTAAAAAAAACAAATTATTTTTATAAAAAAAGAAAGAAAAAACGCTTTTATAGTTTTGGTGATAGGACAGGGAAGGCAGAGGGAACCTAGTGTTAAGGCATCCCAATCTATCTGACTAAATCTACGAGAAATTGTGCATTGATAAGCGTAGCTAAACACTGCGCTTCGTTTCTTAGAGCGTAGCAATGATAATGAAAATTAGATATCGTTATCTGGAGTTGGAACCGAAAACCATTCAGCCGCTATCACACGTTTGTCGTTGCTCAACATGGTTAATTACAAAAAAAAAAAAACTATGGAGAACTACTTAGGTGATAAGACGAATAAATTTACTATATAGAAATCATTTTTAATGATAATACTTTGTTGGTTCGATAATAGGGCGGCTGTGAATACGTAAATTTGTTTATCACGTTGTACGTGACAAGCTTCACTCTCGGCTTCACGCTGCATCCCGCACAAGGGATTATGGTAGGCAGGCGGAACTTGAGAACTTGTTGTTAAGACACTGTTCCACTTCCGTTCTCCACTTTCCATCTTTAATTTCATTCTGATTCTAATTCTAATCAGATTTACAAAACGAAAATGATTTAGAAACTAATATTTGAGATATACGCGATTATTTGTTTATAAATCTGAATTACTTTCGGGTTCTAATATTATTATGAAGACAATATCCATACATAACATTTTCATTGATTCCATAACCACAGAATTCTTTACATTGATATAACTTTCTTATAGAAATGATTTTAACAAAATATTTATACTAAATATTTAATGGAAATTTACAATAACTTTAAATCAATTTTGTCATTTCTAAGAATCGCGTGGACAAGCCCACGGACAAACAGACAAAATATAAATAAACTCAAAGAATGAACATATTTAATATTTTAATTTCCTTTTTCTGGTAACAAGGCACAGCGCGGCGTTGAGTTTTGCCACTTGAACACGAAATACCTCATATGCGACAGAAAGTGGACGTAAGAGCTGCCATGTGTGTCTGAAACTATACATTCTGATGTGTGTCATTAACTCATTAAGGGAACAGTATTATATAATATATATATTAAAACATTTTATTTTTTCCAGGTCTTACATGCACGTTCATAGGGACATCTTATCTTGACAAATGTCTTGATAGAGCACAAGTGCTGCCTTGGCTCGGCGCGGGTACAACACTATGTCTGTTTGGTGTCGCCTATATGTTCTATTACATCACTATATTGTTAGTTTATTTACATAAGGCGTAACATATTTAATACCATTAAAGATAAATTAAGCGATATCGTCATATATTGTTTCGGTTATTGTACTTCCAAGTTTATATATATATATATATATATATATATATATATATATATATATATATATATATATATATATATATATATAATATATATATATATCTATATATATATATATATATATATATATATATATATATATATATATATATATATATCTATATATATATATATATATCTATATATATATATATCTATATATATATATATCTATATATATATATATATCTATATATATATATATCTATATATATATATATATATCTATATATCTATATATCTATATATCTATATATCTATATATATATATATCTATATATCTATATATCTATATATATATATATCTATATATATATATATATATATATATATATATATATATATCTATATATATCTATATATATATATATATATATATATATATATATATATATATATATATATATATATATATATATATATATATATATATATATATATATATATATATATATATATATATATATATATATATATATATATATATATATATATATATTCTAAAAAACCACAGCTAATATTAATTAAAAGTAGGAATAGGGAAACAGCAATACAAGGATTTTAAATGATTATTATTACAGGAAATTATAGTTAACAAATAATTGGTAAGAGAATTATTTAGTAATCTAATCACAATTGAAATGTAAAGTTAATAATCGGACAGAGTGACGTTAACGATGATTCCTCGGCGGTAGTCGACGGTGAAAGAGGATGAGGGCAGTTTGAAGCGTCCTTATATACCCTCGGTGTAGTCTATGGTCTAGATTTCTAACACGGCCTCTCCTGACATGGCAGCGTCCCGATGCCGTCCTCTTTTTTCGTTAAAAGCGGCTCCGTCAGTATTGGTAGAGATCACATCGATTTCGTTATGGCCTGTAATATGAAATAGAATTTATTATTTCGGTAACTAATAAATGCATAAATATTTTGTCAGTTTATCTCGATCTGTTCTTGAACATATATCCTTAACATATGTATGTATCAAACAACAATAATTAAAAGTAAAAGTCAACAATAGTATTTCACATCTGATCTTTTGTCACTCAACCGAATACCATATAAACCAAGGCTTTACTTCAGTCTCTTGTGAATTAATATCAACAGTAGAATTTGACATCATATCCCTTGTCACTCAACCGAATACCATGTGCACCAGGGTTTACATCTGTCTCTTGTGAATTAATATCAACAGTAGGATTTTCCATCAGATCTCTTCTCACTCAACCGAATACCATGTGCACCAGGGTTTACTTCAGTCTCTTGCGAGTCAATCTGACACCTACAAACGTAAGGTAGGACTTACATGGGTCTCTAGTCAGCATAGGCCCCACTGACGCAACCACATACCTCCTTACAAGCTAATCAACAGTCATCACATACTACATACTAATCATAACATGTACATGAAAAAAAACTGACGTACAGACAAATAATTTGATACATCGTCAAGAACAGGGAAAATAAAGTCAATTATCCAGATGATCAGAGAAAGATCAAGTGAGAAACTAATATTTAAAAAAAAACTGCACAAGTATAGGCAGTCCATTTTCCTCAGTTAAAAGTAATATTATTTTTACTTAAAATAGCAATGCAAGCGTTTTTAATTGCATAACTAGGAATAAAGCGCATTCAGCTAAACCGAGAAATTAACGCGCCTGTTTAACAGTTTTTGGTGGCGGCGACTTAATCAATGCTTCTATTTTATTTTTGCTCGGCCTAACCTGACCTCGACCTATGACTCCACCTAAATATTCAACTTCCTCTGTCAAACGTGCATTCCTTAAGGTTGATAGAAAACCAGCTTCAGTTAACTTTAACATGAAAAATGTTTTACTCGGAAGATATTAACGAAACACAAGGACCGCTATCAATAAGCACATCAATCGGTATTCTTAATATGACAACAGTAATGACATAGTTTCTTTTCGACATACCTTCATTTTATTGACAAGAGTTAGCACTGTTTTTATTTCTAGATTCTGCCCTCTCTTTCGCAAAACATTTATTCTCCGAATGCCCAAGTTTTTTTACAAAAATTGCATTTTTCTACTGGTAAATTTGATGAAGCCGAGTTATTGAAATCACCGTCAACCTCAGCTTTTTTAGGACAATTTATATTTTTATGACCGAACTTTTTACATTCGTAGCATCTTATATTTTGATAAAGTAAGGATTCATTGCGTTTTAAATTTTGATTATACGATATACTTGTTCGATTTTGTAGATTTGCATCTGTCAATCTCTTAGATGGGATACATTGTACAAAGTTAGATAGAAACTCAACTATATTTTCTGGATTTAGCTTTGCATTTTTGGCACTAGCTCGTACTTGCGGGTCTGTTATACCTCTTATTATTATTGAAGTTAGCAATTCATTACTCAGCCCTTTGACTACACGTAGCTTTAATAATGATTTACGTGCGTATTCTGCGTACGTAGCAAATTTATTTGACTCAGTACTGATAACTTCATATAAAATATTTGCGACATCGACACCTCGCGGACATAACGCCTTTAGTTCAGATTTAAAATTAGACCACGTACGTATTGAACTAGTCCATTGGCTTAACCAAGTACGAGATTCCCCTTTTAAACAATGGCCGACGCGAGCCAGACATTCCCTGTCATCCCAGCGATTAAGTACACAAGCTTTATCTACTTCATTGCACCACGCGTCGACGTCGTGAATATAAGGATCAAAATCAGAGACATAGTATTGGTTTGATCTCACCGTGACGGAGTTCAAAACTTCAAGTAGTCGCTCCGCTGTATTGCTCGCGTCGCCATGTTGCATTGCAGAAGCACGTGGCGTCACGCTCGGCGCCAACATGTCGGGGTCGGAAGCTTTACTAGTAGGGCAGCGTGGCTCAGTTGTTATGCGCGACCGTTCCTCCAGAGCCTGTAACCTCTTTAGAATCTCGTTTATATGAATAGTAGGCGAGGGAGTTCGTGTACGATACTTCCCTCGAGTTTTGCAACGCCGACTATCAGAGGGCATCGCCTTACCCTACCCGATTATGCAAAAATATTTAAAAAAAGAACAAATCAGTAATGGCTTTAGCAGCTTTAAGGCTTCTAATCCCACTTCTGATCTAAGAAACTACAGCTAATATTAATTAAAAGTAGGAATAGCGAAACAGCAATACAAGGATTTTAAATGATTATTATTACAGGAAATTATAGTTAACAAATAATTAGTAAGAGAATTATTTAGTAATCTAATCACAATTGAAATGTAAAGTTAATAATCGGACAGAGTGACGTTAGCGATGATTCCTCGTCCTTATATACCCTCGGTGTAGTCTATGGTCTAGATTTCTAACAATATATATATATATATATATATATATATATATATATATATATATATATATATTTATATATATATATATATATATATATATATATATACGTGTGTGGAATACAGCGTGAAGCTGAAAACAAAAGTACGGAACAGATTTCTGTATTTTATTAATTGAAACTAAAATGTAGCGATGACAGTACTTTTCATAACTATAATAGCAGTCACGCTAAAATCTGCATACTTTGGGGTAGGCAAAGTTCTAAAACTATCCATTGCTCACTTGGCCATACGTGATGAGTTGTGTAACTTTACTTTAAGCTTTGCCCTGTTATTAGACTTAGTAAATGAAATTAATTTGTTGTTCCGAGTGGAAATAGAATCATCAATCCTGTTGCTATGCCACTGCGCCTACGACGGCCTACCAAAAAATGAATATATATATATAAATGTAGCAATTAGAAGATGTACACTTCAAGAATATCTTTTAAAACACATATTATATCTTTAGTTGTTAAGCTCATCCAAAGCTCAAGCAGGAAGCTGTGCCCGAAATGATTAAACTCTTAGCAAACCGCGCGGGGCTGTTTACACACGGGCGACGGTACGATTTATTCACTCGCCGTCGTAAATAATAATGCGCCAACCGCCGACAGATATATGGTGCCTTGTATTTATTACGGTTTGTCGGGTGTAGTGATAGGAAAATAATTTTGCCATTATTTTTTAAAAAAATGATTGTTTTTTTTTTTTTCTTTTGAATGGTTTTTATATAGCTTATCTGTTTTCATCAATTCGTAGAACAAAAACAACACAAATGGATTGTATAAAAAATAATATTTCTGATATTATTACTGTTGCTGAAAACGCGAAAAGTAAAAGCAGAACGCCATTTTGCAACGTCAAAAAAATATATAATTATTTATATATTCAAAATAAAGTAGAAAATTTTATAATAAAATATAACATTAATTTAAATAATAACGTAAAACAAGACCAATATACAGCCAATATTATTACCAAAGCCACGATACATTTACATGCTAACGCTACCCAACCGTCAACAGTGTTAGTCGCGATTTTTTCGCGCGGCAGCACCGCCCGCTCACTTTAAAAGTTTTCCCGTTAATTCTTTCATATTTAGTATTACAAATAAATTACGTGGCAATGAAAGCGAGCTTTTTTACCATTCAGCCGTCCACGCCCTGAGTTATGCCCGCTCGGTTATTCGATCTTATATTCATAATCAAATTTTGATTTACTACTGGCCCGAGTTATTAAACTTTTAACCGTCTTAGCGTTTCGGAGGTTCGCGTCACAATGAATTTAATTGAATATATCGATGTGATTTTGTCTGCTCTATAGGTTGTGGTGAGCTTTTATATATATATGAAGTGGATTAACGTAGATTTTTATTTTTATTTCTCGCTGTATATAGCAGTTATTTAGTTGGTAAGAGAAGTCTGCCTTTCTATCATCATCATAATATAAATCTTCTAATAAAAAAATGTAAGCTGAAATCATTCTAATTCTTTTAGATAGGAACACTAGTTATAATGAATTACACACAGTTATATTCATTTGATTACTAGGCATTACTGTGACAAATTAAACAGAAAGTCAAATACAACGAAAAATGAGCGAACAAAAGAAAATACCGATTACTCCAATTGGGAATTGTATTCGCAACTATCGCGCTTACACTCTTACGATAGCATGGCGAATTGACCACCTGAAATATATAAATACTTGATCATAAAAAAAAACTTTTCACTATAAAGTATAAATATAAAGTTAATGTCAGATGAACTAAATCATGTTCAATGGTAACGAAGCGTGTCGAGGCGCGTGCGCGTGCGCCGACCGCCGTACAAAAACCGTTCATTACGTATAGATATGAATAAGGTATTAAAAGTATATCAATATTGTAGTATAGGGATATGATATAGTGATGATGACGTCTGGAGAATATTAGTATTTACCAGAAGTTAATTTCAATTTATCGTTCTTTTTATTTTGTGTTGATATTGAAACGATTATCATTGGGGCAAAGTATTAAATTGAACCACGTCTAGGCATGCGTTATTTAGAATGTTCTCTAGCTTATAATATTGATGATATACGCACAGTGGATGACAGCAGTGCGAGAGTTGAAGTTCGAATCCGGTAGAGGGCCGTAGACCGCCAACAAGTTGATGATAATAATGACGATATAGAACTATATATTTTACCTTGATTGAAGCGATAGTAAGCGCCACAGTTAATGGGTGCGATCTCTAATCGAAGACTTGAAATATTTAATATTTTCATTTCTTCATTCTGGTCAAAGCAGAGTATCAAATTGGTAACAAAGCATCAAATTCGTCGGAAAGTGAGTAACGGAATGGTTGTAACATTAGATTTCCAAGTTCTATCTGCCTACCCGGCCATGTGCAAGGTACACGACGACGTCAAGCTGAAAAAAATATCTTAGGGAGAATTGTAATGTTTAAGTTTGGAGCCCATACACGATATTTAACAAATTTGCACACAGCACATTCAAATTTTCAAAAACATTTTTATATATATATATATATATATATATATATATATATATATATATATATATATATATATATATATATATATATATATATATATATATATATATATATATATATATATATATATATATATATATATATATATATATATATATATATATATATATATATATATATAAATGTTTATCCATACATTTAATTATACAAAGACAAAACTAACAACCGTCACTACTCTAATCTGTCGACTCCACATACTCCACAGTCTAAAGCCCTTCATCACTAAACAATGAAATCTATCGAAATCATTACACTGAATGCCTTGTAATTTTCGCATTAAGTTCTTCCACACTCATTATATGTTCGTTCGACTCTGAGAGCGAGCGGGCCGCGTGGGACCGATGTTGACACGCGTCTTCTCACCTCGCTGCCTCTCAATGAACACTGTGCTTCAATATATAATGGAGAATCGACTCTACGGATTCAATAATATGTCCGTTTTGTTCTATTATACACAATTGTAGTGTAAATCTTTGGTTAATTGATGCTGGGATATTGGATTTTGTATTCTGTAGCTCAGGAGTTAAGGTGCTTTTTTCGTTTGGTAAATAATGATGCAATAAAAAGATTTGTTTAATTCAACTAAACATTGGGCGTTTATTGTTAATACACTTCACACTGCACTTCGTGAGATAATTTGGACGATTTCTAAGCGAACTTATTTATGGGCTAGCGACCCGCCCGCGGCTTCGCCCGCTTGAATTACACTTTTGTATTTACTATATCTCAATTACTCTATTGTTCTAATAAGATTATCATTTTTAAGGCAGAGGCAGAGGCGTCGTGGCGCTGGACCACAAGCGTGTGACTTTAAACGTGACAGGTATGGGTATGGGTTCGATCCCCACTCGAGGAACTAAAAAAAATAATATTTTCAATTTAGATATTTAATGTTATCATTTCTTCGCTCTGGTATGAGGCAAAACGCGGCGTTGAGTTCCGCCACTCAACACGCTATGTCTCAAAATTAGGCGGAAAGTGGGAAACGGATGTGGAACGGAGTTTCTTAACACTAGGTTCCCAAGCTCCCTCTGCCTACCCAGCCATGTGCGGGATACAGCGTGAAGCTATGTAAGTAAGTATTTTAAATGCAATATCTATATATTGAAAATTGAAACATAACCTAAATGAATAAAAATTGTAGCAATTTTGTCGAACTAAATATTTTAAATCTACGTAAAATTTTTATTTATGAACCGTTTTCAATAACACAAACACTATTTATTAAATGAAGGTTGTCAAAATATAACAGTGAAAACTGCATTTAAATATGGATAGCCGTTTTAGAGATTACCGCGTACAAACAAACGTACAGACTGACTGATAAACAGACAAAAATTAAAAAAAATCACTACCTCATAAGATTTTTTAATATATCTTCCGTGTATAGACAGTGATCAGTTACAGATTTATTATAAGTATAGATATGTATATCAAAGGACAATAATGTTGTGCATTTCTATGTTGTATTCATAATAATAATGTTAGAATTAATATATATATATATATATATATATATATATATATATATATATATATATATATATATATATATATATATATATATATATATATATATATATATATATATATATATATATATATATATATATATATATATATATGTGTCGTAGCGCAGCGGAACAGCGTCTGCTTGTAATCGCAGTGGCTATGGATTTGATGCCTACATATTTTCATTCTCGGCTTTGGAAAACGTAAAGTCTTTCGAAGCACAAGTGCACAGGCGTGCTACTGTACACTGGCTACGATGTCTACTTGAGGAAATTATATATTTAATATTTTAGGTCTGTCAAAATGCGATTTTTTATAATATAGAAAAGTTTTTATAATATAAGAAAGTTGGGAACGGAAGTGGAACGGAGTGTCTTAACACTAGGTTCCCGGGTTCCGTCTGCCTACCCTGCCTCGTGCGGGATACAGCGTGGAGCTATATAGAAATGTTACTATTGGATACTTCGGCCGGATACAAAAATTTACATTGTCAACAAAATTTTGAGTAAAGATTTCTTTCTTGGAGTATCTTAACGCCAGGTTCCTTCTGCCTACCCTTCAACATGTGGAAGCTTTTTTGTTGCGATGTCTCCCATCCAGGTAGAAATAAACATGTATGTACATACTTTATTACAATTTTTTAGATTATTTACCTTGGAAATTAATTTAGAAAATTGCCAATTAATATAACGATCTGAATACTACAGTGGCGCAGGAAGTTCAATCCTCGCTCTGGTAAAAAGCCAAAGCGTGGAGTTGCAACACGATAGCGTCTTAATTGGAACGGAGTGTCCTAACACTAGGTTCCCATGTTCCCTCTATCTACCCCACGATGTGCGCTATACAGTATGAATCTCACAATATTTATATAACTTAGTAACAAATATAACCAAACAAACATTTAAAATCTCTCATATAACGAACAAAACTGCACATTACAGATGTCAGACATGCGTTACGTAAATAAATATTTGCCGCCACCCACCCCAGTCCCTAGGGGTGGCATATTAAAAACAATAACATCGACAATTGGAAACTACTAGCTAAACTAACAAGTCCCTGTAGTATTGAATCCGTTTAGTTCAAAGCGTTCGTTACAGATCGCACCCCACCCCTGTTTAGGTGTCAATAAAAGTAATCTTGTTACTACTGTGCGTCTCGTGCGGTTGCTATTGTAATCCTTTTTAGGAATTTTTATTTCTAGTTGTGGCTCGCAACTTTTTCTGTGTGGGCTTTAAGGAATACGTTAATTGTAAAGCGCGGCGTTTAGTTCCGTTTCGAACGGACGAACAGATGTGTCGTGATGAGAACGAACGAAATGCTTACTAAGCTGTTTGTGGTATAGAGCGTGTATAAGTAAAAGCGTGCGTGTATAAATAAGTAAAAGTCATCACTCAATATATATATATAGAGAGAGAGAGACAGAAAGAGAGATTTTAATTTTTAATTTCTTGATAATAAAAGCGAATATAGCCTTTAGTTCTTTTTTAGTCTAACATGTTTGAAATAAATTTTCCACCTTAAATAGTTTTAAATATTTTTTTTGTAAAAATACTCAAATAAAAAGCAACTAAAATATGTATTTTTTTAAGCTATTTCTAAACTTTCTCTTCTCAATGTAATTCAATACTAGAATACCAACTGAAACCAATCAATCGAATTGAAACTCTACCTGTTCGTCTTCCTTAGTTCAGAAGCCCCTTTACCCACTTCGGCTCCTCCTTCGGACTTTATGATATGATATGATATGATATGCATGAGAAAACTCTACACATACAAATCATATAGCGACCGTTTTACTCTTTTTTTTAGTTCAGTATTCCCTTCCTGCCCTATCTCAAGTCTCAAGATGGAATTGTTTCATAGTGTAAAATATATTATACAAATCAAAATAATATATCAGGTTTCCCAATAGATTCTCATTTTTGTTTTGGCTATGATTTTGATTTTATTATCGCCTCGCTCTCAGGTCTTAGGTATTATAGCGGCAATGATTTTGATATATTTTTTTCCTAATAAGAAGTAGAGGTACGTCGTTGTTGCATCAAATGTGCGATGTGACAAATTCTTACTTATTTAGAAACGTATAAAAATTTGAACGTAGCATATTTAACCCGCGCGTCTTGGAGTCTGCTCCAAGCGCTCTGACCACTCAGCCATACCATATATGAGCGTATAGCTTTGTATTTTAGGTTCAAAATCCCGCTAATATTTCTAAAAAGTGATTCTCTCTTAATTCTCGATATTTTAAAAATAAAAAAGGCACGCACGACTTAAGTCCGTGGTGTATAACAATATATAATTAAAAATAAATAAATAAAAAAAAAAAATCTTCTACCACGTCAGAACAGCGTCAACGACTGTTATGGGTTGGATCTATACTCTGGTACTGGAAAACTGACTTCCGTTGACCTTTTTCTCTAGAAAAAAAAAATCACAATACGAAATAAATAATTAAAACATACTACAGATTGAATTGAATTTTCAAATTGCAACTTGCAAATCTACCCTCTGAGCAAGCAGTGCTGTGTAAGCACGGAGCATGCGGGCGAGGGGAGTGATCCGCGAGCCTCGCCGTACCACAGCTTGTAATCTTATTGTACTAATAGTCTTACCCGCACAAAGGAATGATCAAACGCGGCAATTTAAATCGCCAAATGTCAGTGAATTCCTTTATTTTTTTTTCTGGATATATTTTTTTACTTATGCATGTCTTTTACTCGTATGTAGATAAAGATATTCAGCTTCACGCCGTATCCCGCACATGGCAGGGTAGGCAGAGGGAACTTGGGAACCTAGTGTTGAGATACTTCGTACCACTTCCATTCTTCACTTTTCACCGAATTTGAGGCATGCGTGTTGAGTGGTGGAACTAAACGTCAAGATAAAAATATTGCATAAAATATTTGTTAAAATAGTCCAACTATTGGTAATTTACAATAATATTTAACTTATTTATTGTATTTGAGGCCTGTTGTGGTGCAGCGGCACAAGCGTGTGACTGTAAACGATGGGTTGTGTGGTCGATCCCCATCCGAGGAAATGAAATATTTAATGTTTTCATTACGTCGCTCTGGTAACAAGGCGCAGCGCGGCGTTGAGTTCCGCCACTCAACATGCAATGCCTCAAATTCGACGGAAGTGAGGAACGGAAAGTGGTATCTTAATACTAGGTTCCGTAGTTACCTCCCTCTGCCTGTCTTGCCGTGTGTGGGATACAGCGTGAAGCTAAAAGCAGGTTCGATTACAAATTTTTCACGGCATTACAGCGATGATTTTTACAACTAAATATACAATTTAAAAAAAAATAATGATATAAATAATTTGTATATACAGCAAACTATCGTGGCATGTGAGATAACATCTTTTTCCGAATATCATATTGTACATGTATGTTAGATTGGAGGTGGTTAGAACGAAGTTCATGAACTTGTGGTGGTTAGAATGAATGTTACGATATCCTGATATTTTCAGAATTCATTAACTTCAATTTCTCAGATTTGTACACCTAAAATGGCCTGAAAAACGTACAATTTTTCTACAAATAAACCCAATATGTGGAACGTGAAAGTTGGACAAATGCGTTGATTGTTAATGCGGGGAGAGGTCGCTGTGGGTCTGGCAGCGTCCCCACTATGTACCCTAACTCGATATACTATATAATATGTTTATGAAATATTGGGCCTTTTTTCAATAATTTAGTATTTGTTCAATGCTTGTATAACTTGCCATAGCACCGTTCATTTCATACAATTATTTTTTGATCAAATGTAGCTTATCTAGTGCTACATAACTCGCTTTATCTTTTGGTGAAAGTTTCTTAAGAATCAAATCCATATGATATATTCATGACAGTCGTAAAGACAGACGCACGAACATTTTAAAAGTATTTAATTTTAAATTTCAGACCGACACTTCAATTCTATTTATGTGTTTAGATCTATAGATAACATGATTACTAAAAGCGATGCTGATACTCCTTTTGCGATTCTGATAATTCCTTATGAAGACATTTTTTAAATAATTAAGGCTGTTTTTGCAAGATATATATTTTAATTATCTATATCGGTATGTTTACAATAATTCAATAGTTTTATTATATGTTACACATACTTTTTTATATCTTAGGTTGGTTAAAACGAATGCTTGTGGGTTAAATATTTTAATTTAATTTCGAACGAGTAGAGCACGGCGTTGAGTTCCGCTACTTCACACGGAATGCCTCAAGAATTCAGCGTTTATGAACGGAGCACTTTTGATTATGATTTCAGGTTCACTTTGCCTATTCTGTTAAGTGCAAGACAAAAGTAAGCGTGAAGTTAAAAATTATGTTATTTCATTTAGATGTTCATTCAATACATAATTTTCCTGTACGCAATGGATGATGGTTTATTTACCGATCATAGGTTTGATTCACTATTAGGGGACGAAATTGTATCATGTATTTCTTTCCTCGCTGTGGTAGACTCATCGCGGCGTTGAGTTCCGCCGCTAATTACGTCTACGCTTCACGTAATTTAGTACTTATTCAAGTAATTTAGTATTTTAGTCAGAAAGCTATTTTCGTTTAACACCTTTTATTACGTTGAGTATTTCTATATTTTGTTAATTATTGTTAGCCGTGGGTATTGGAACCTTTTTTATATTTTTTTTATGGAAAAGACAAGACAAACGAGCGTACGGGTCATCTGATGATGAGTGATCACCGTCGCCCACGGCCCCGTGTAGCACCAGGGGAGCTACAGATGCGTTGCCGGCCTTTGAGGTGTAGGTAGACGCGCTTTTTGAAGGTACCCATGTCGTATCGACCTGGAAATACTGCCGCGGGTAGGTCGTTCCTAGTGTTAAGATACAACGTTGCTTTTACTACTTTTGACGACATCTGTGACATTGCGTGTTGAGTGACCCATCGCCACGGTAGGTACCTTGTTACCAGAGCGAAGAAATTAAAGTATAAAGCATTACATTTCATCGAATGGGGAACGAACCCGCAACCTGTCGCGCTTACAGTCGCTTTCTTGCATCCACGTACCCACAGGTCTTTATTAGTATCAATCGGTAAACATGCAACTACGAGCATATATAGCAGAATATTTATCAACTAGCTGTATATTCATCTTAATAATGGCCATCATGGCGCAGCAGGTTGTAAACGTATGGTTGTAGGTACGATTTCCAACCAAGGAAATGAAAAGTATGTATAAATAAATGAGAATTCGTCGCGAGGAAACGAATGGACTTGAACCCCCCAAGTTCAACGGCTTTAAATTTAATATATCAATTGCATATTATAGCAATTGCGTCGGATGGAGAATGTTTATGTAAATAATTATATATATACAAAGTTCTGTGTTTGTTTCAGTCGTTCAACACGCAGTGCCTTTGAAATTTGGGCGGCTCGTATGGATCAAAGTGTCTTAACATTATGTTCCCGCTGACTGGCCTGCCTTACACGGGAACCTAATAATGGAGAACTGGTGTTTCTTAATGAGAACGGAGTGTCTTAACAGTAGGTTCCCTGTACCTACCTTCCTATGGAACATACATTGAGAAATGAAAAGGCTTAAAAATACGATATCCCTTAAAATAATTCATTGAAACAACATTTTTCCTGGTAACATTCTAAGAATTCTCATCAAACAAAAAAAACATATGTTATAGAAAATTGTATATAATAATATAATAAAATATTTTTTTTGTACATCTGTTTGAATTTAATTTCTAAGTAATAAACTGATTCTTTATCTTTATTTGAGATATTATCACTATTTTCTAGAATTTTTTCCTCAGTAGCCGTCCGACGGCTAATCTAAGAGATTGTACCTGACAAGCGATGGCGTTTAATTTTTGTGTTTTAATACAATTTATGGCTTAATACAGTATTATTTAAGTAATAATATTATAATTCTACGTAATGTTATTATTATTACGATTTTAGGTTACGTGGTTTTTTTTTTTAATTTTAGATTCACGTTGTATTCTATATAGGAGAGTAGGCAGAGGGAACTTGGGAACTTATTGTTTGAGTATTCCGTTACCATTGGAACACTTTCTCCACTTTCCGCTGAAATATTCTAATAATTTCAAGGTCTCATCCACCAAATATATATATATATATATATATATATATATATATATATATATATATATATATATATATATATATATATATATATATATATATATATATATAACAATTTGTGATATTACAGTAGCTTTTTTTTAAGTTGTTAAATAAAATTTCTATTTTTATTTAAGTTGTTATTGAGGCCTGTCGTGGCGCAGCGGCACATGTGTGTGACTGAATATGATAACTTGTGGGTTCGATCCCCACTCGAGGAAATGAAATATTTAATATTTTCAATTTCACTATTTAATAATCTCATATCTTCGCTCTGGTAACAAGGCAAAGCGCGGCGTTGAGTTTCGCCACAAAACCCGCAGTGCCTCTAATTTGGCGGAATTTGGGAAATGAAAGTGGAAAGGAGTGTCTTAACACTATGTTCCTAAGTTGCCTCTGCCTACACTGACCCATGACGGGTACAGCGGGAAAGTAAAAAAAAGTAATAATAATAGATATTTATAACCATAATCATTACGCACTTGTAAGCACACCTGTGATAGATAGATTGTAAAATTGCTTAAATTAACCGAAGGGCTGGCTTGACATTGTTGTTTTTTCTTATCTCTACACATCACCCACATATAATAGATAAGAAAAATAATAACTACCTCTCGTTACAAATACTGTATTATAAATAAGGAAAACGTATAGGTAATTATATAAATAAAAATTATGTTAAATTATAGCATATAAAAGCTTTTTTTTTATTTTTACTCTTTATTGATAGTTGGGTTATCAGGGAGATCGGAGCAGGAAATATATTGTACATGTTAAATACTAGTAGTATTATAGATGGATGTGTGTTCTCATTTCACGAAAAAACTACTTAACCAATTTAAGTGAAACTTTATAAGTGATATAGCATGCAAATCAAGGGTAAAAAATACGTTAACTTTTTTTATAATTTTGCTATAACAACAATATCAATAAAATGGGCAGCGCCGCGCGCATGTGTATGTTTTTAAAATATATAACTTTGAAGACACACATTTCCATCTGGACTCAATCTAGAGCTTTGCGTCAACAAGTTTTGTGCAAGCATCATTTAATCACCTAACTATCGGACTTCTGTCTATAGTTGCTTTGCATTTAAAATTACTTTACAGATAAAGATTATTTTTTTACTATTATATTAATAGAACAAATAAGTACAAAGTACCTATCTTCTGTTTAGACGATGTTGTTTTTATTGTACGTATTTTTTTTTTTCAATTTTACTATGTATCCCGTACAAGCCAGGGTAGGCAGAGGAAATTATATCTCCGTTCCGTTCACCACTTTCTGTAGAACTTGAGGTATTGCATGTTAAGTAGCGGAGCTAAACGACGCGCAATGCTTAGGTGCTAAGGTAGGCAAATGAAAATATGAAACATTTCATTTCCTAGAGTGGGGATCGAGCCTACAACCAGTCGTGGTTACAGCGGCACGCCTGTGCCCCTGTGTCTAAATTGGTCTTTAATTTGCTTATATATATATATATATATATATATATATATATACATATATATATATACATATATATATATATATATATATATATATATATATATATATATATATATATATATATATATATATACAGGGTTATTTATGCATATTTTCTTTAGTAAATGAAGTGTATATGAAGCTTTCGTCTTCATTCTTGCAGACAAAGTTGAGACAAAAAGCTTGTTTAAAAAATAACATAAAAAAATCGAGCTTAAAAGTTCCATTTTTACCCTGAATTAACATTTGAAATACAACAAAAGACTCGATGCGTACCAGAGCTGGCTAACGAAATTACTCACTCGTAAAAATGGCGGGGCGTCAACGCAATTAGAATTTCAAATTTTGCTATGAAAAATCGATCCTTCCGGCCAATCCGTAGCTTCCGCCGCTCTTAGAGCACTTTTAATGGGAACAAAGGGAGACATTTTGATATTCAATATTCAAAATATGGTAATTGTTAGTTATTTGAATACTTCATTTCTTTCAAATATTGTGTGTTGTTTTCTTTACAATTCATTTTTTAGACAATTATATATGAATTAGTTTTATAAGCTTGGTTAGTAGATTAACAATTATTCGCGGCTTCGCCGGCTCAAGCTGTACGAGTATTACTTTCTTTTTCCTTTTTTTTTCATATTTTTTGCACATGGTAGGGTAGACTGAGGGAACTTGGGAACCCAGTGTTAAGACACTTCGTTCCATTTCCCATTTTCCGCTCGGCCTCAAAGCCGCGTTTAGCCTTTTTACGAGTTCTCAGGACGAGAACATGTAAGTATTAAGTATTTCATTTCAACATCCGCAAGTAGCCCTGATATAATAATCCAAAGTATTTTTAGTTATCTTTTCCATCTAAGTTTATTTGATGATTCCTTTAGTGAATTAATTTTTAATTATTGTAAATATATTTATTACTCATACTCAGCTTCACGCTGTATCCCGCACATGGCAGGGTAGGCAGAGGGAACTTGGGAACCTTGTGTTAAGACACTCCATTCCACTTCCATTCCCCACTTTCCGCCGAATTTAAGGCATTGCGGGTTGAGTGGCGGAACTCAACGTCACGTATTGCCATGTACCAGAGCGAAGAATTGAAATATTCAATATTTAAATTGAAAATATTAAATATTTTATTTCCTTGAGTGGAAATCGAATCCACAACCTGTCGGTTACAGACACACGCTTGTGCCGCTGTGCCATGGCAGGTCTCAGCATTTTTAAAGAGATAATAAATATATTTATTTATTATCTCTTTACAAATGCTTATTTCCCATATATGTACCAAAAATATAGAAACATTTATAAATAAGTATACTTCGTTTTCGTACATCTCGGTATACCTACCTTTCAGCTACGTTTTCGAATTCCATAATCGTTGGCCAGATGGGTCTCCATGCCGCCTGCTTCCGGAGCTCGTGGCGCTCATTACGTACAATCCTATAGTCAGCACGATCCGATTTAATTTTCTTCCCTTCTGCTGTGTATGGATATTTTATAAAATAACTGCAAAATTCATTGGTGTTCTTTTTTCTATGGGTTCTTGATACTTTTTATTTTTATTTTGAGGGATAGTGATAAGAGAGTCTTATCACTATTCTTAGCTTTTAGGGAAATTGTATATATATATATATATATATATATATATATATATATATATATATATATATACACATATATATATATATATATATATATATATATATATATATATATATATATATATATATATATATACATATATATGTATTTGAATATGTAAAATATTTATATTGTAATTTTTTTTATGATTACATAATGTATCCTATATCATATCTCAGGGTAGACACAGGGAACTTAAGTTAAGGCATCGTAACTTAGTTCCCCTTCAATTTTTAAGACATTATATGCTGAATGGCGGAATTGAACACTGTACTATGCCCCTTTACTAAAGGAACAAAGTACGGGTTACATTTTAAATCAATCATTGAACTGCTGAACATCGTCATGATATAATTATAGATATAAAATGCAAAAGCACAGTATACACTTTATAATAATACCCTCCCACTCAGCTTCACGCTGCATCCCACGTGTGGTAGAGTAGACAGAGGGAATTTGGAAGCATAGAGTAAAGACACTCCGTTTCGTTCCCCACATGTATAATAATTAGACACTTAACTCTTATAAAAAGAGATATGAAGCTAGAAAATCTTAAATACCTAATAGGTAGGTTTTAACCTAAATACTTTTGTCCCAAATACAAAATTACGATCTTCAGTGAAGAGCCATCGCGACAAAACGCAATGATTGCGTCGTCTAATCCTTAAAGTGCTGCGCCGCACGTACGTACATGTGTATGCGGCGCGTCGAGTGGTATTTAAAGATTAGGAGGGTAGTGCAGGTTCGATTAATTTCTATCAATGTTAAGTGAAATAGTAAATGGTGTTCTTTTTATTAATTTTCTAGTTTTTTTTTTTTTATTTATTTTTAAAGAGGATCTAAAATCAATATTAAATAAATACATGTTTGTTTGTGTAATGTAATTTTATTTATTTGTATGGAAAACATATTTTGTATATTTGGATATATTCTTCATTTAGATTGTAAATTTTTTTTTAATTTTCTAATACATTGTAACCCGCGTATAAAAAGGTAGGTAGGGGGTATCTGAGAGCATAGATTTAAATTAGACCGTTTTCTGCTGATATTTGCAGGCATTGTGTGTTATAAATAGCGGAAATCAATACTAAACGATGAAAGTAATGAACATCTCCAGCTTTATAACATAAGTAAAAATATAGTTTCTTCGTACAGTAAAAAGTTTAGCTATAATTTTCATAAATCATTCATTTACTCAGCTTCACGCTGTATATCGCACATGGCAGGGTAGGCAGAGGGAACTTGGGAACCCATTGTTAAGACGTTCTCCACTTAACGCCGAATTTGAGGCATTGCATGTTGAGTGACGGTTAACTCAACTAGATAACTCAACGCCGTGATGCCTTGTTATCAGAGCAAAGATATTAAAACATGAAATATTTAAATTGAGAATATTAAAAGTTTCGTTTCCTCGAGTGGGGATCGAACTCATAACTAGTTACGATTACAATCCTACGCTGTGCCCTTGTGCCATAATACATAATTACCAAAGGTTACTTTTAACATGTGTCATGAACAATAAGCTTTTAAGCTTTCCTCCTAAACTATTTTATAACTTAAAAACATATTACTTAATTTGCGGAAATCTAGCGAAAAGTATAAGGGAGAAGGCGTAAATTGAAAATACTGAATATATTACTACAATTTTGTATTACAAATAATCAATCGGTAAATCCAATTAAAGTTAATCAGACTTAATTATTTAATTGACAATAAGAACAAAATGCCTACATATGTTTACAGCACCGGTGTAATGATAGTTAAATGTTAATTAATATCTTTACGTTCAATTTGAATTAATTCATCCACTACTATATAGTAAGTAGTAAAAATATATCCTGTAGTGGCGCAGCGGCAGAAGCGTGTGACTGTAACCGACAGATTTTGGGTTCAATTTAATATTTTCAATTTAAATATATAATGTTTTCGTTTCTTTGCTCTGGCACAAGGCAAAAACGCGGCGTTGAGTTCCGCCACTCGACACTTAATGCCTCAAACTCGGCGGGAAGTGGGGAACGGAAGTGAAACGGAGTGTCTTAACACTAGTTTCCCAAGTTCCCTCTGCCTACCCTGCCGTGTGAGGGATACAGCGTGAAGCTGAGTGAGTAAAAATATATTAATAATAATATTATTGTAGACTATACATAGCCCAATAAGTACATACTACAAGACAGTGACTATAAACGCGATGGTTGCAAGTTCGACACCCACTCAGGGAAATTTTAATTTATATAATATTTTCATTTCACTATTATGTATATACAAATCATTTTGTTGAGCTTTAAAGAAGCAATATCACCGTTACAGATTTTCTTTAGGCAATATTGAAGTATACAGAAATATTATTATATCTAAAAAAAATATTCTATACTAACCGCTAATATAAAGAGATATTAACTTATTAAAATGCATAATTGAGCACCGAAGTCTATATAACTATAGAATTGAAAAGTAAGTATTTGACGTATCCTTAGAATTAAAGCGTAGTAAATCAGATTTTTGATTGAATAATCACGAAATTTAAGAAGAAGCCCGCAATGGTACTTTTTCAGATGGCAGGATGTGGGATTGTTCTATGAACCTAGTGTTAAGATAGCCTCTTCCCATAAAGACACTTCCGTTCCTAAATTTACGCCCAATGAGAGAAATTGCGTATTGCCTTGTTACCATAGCGTGCGTATTGTATTGCCTTGTTACCGGAGTGAAAAAATTGGAAATATGAAATATTTCATTTCCCCGACCCTTTACCAACAACATTTCTGGCCTACCTAGCCGTACATTTCTGGCCTAGTGTGTCGATGGTCTCAAGGTACTTAATACAGTTAAAAGTCATAAAATACTCTACATTCTTTCGTGTAAAATCAAATCACCTTCTTTACAATGCCATAAAAAACACAAACAAAAAAAAATCAAAACAAACACAACAAAAAAGCCAACTTACAAAAACACACACACACACACACACACAAAAAATTATACATACAAAAAAAAAAAAAAAGAGCAGTACGTACGTACGTACGTATCAAACGTTAATACCAACAACATAAACCAGCCAAAAAAAATCCACGGAGTCGAGAAATCCGACACGCAAAATGCTGATTTAAGCTCGACATAAGAATTTTTTAGTAGTTTCCACTTTTCTACATAGGTCGGGCGTTATTTGGACACGCCTCGTCCGGCGGCCAATGGGAGATTGTTTCGCAGGGGGCTTCGACGCCGCCTAGTGTTCTCTCACTTAGTTGATCGGCACCCAGTGAGATGATAAGTCGTTTAATTTTGTGGTATGGCATGTTCGACGCTTAGACTGGAACCACTGTGATTATAATTGTGTTTGTGTTTTATTTTGTGTGAAAATGAAGGTAAGTCTGCTGTCATTTTTTTTTTTTTTTGAAATATTAAATAAGATATCTAGAATATATCGATTTGTTGATATTTTAAATTGATTTTTGTTAGTTAGTTATCAATTTTAGAGTGTTTTTTTAGTAATTTAATATGATAATATTGATTTTTATGATATTTTAAGTATATAAAATAAACGTTTCAGTTACAATAATTATATCTAAGCTTTCTTTTGTGATGTAATATAAAAAAAAATACGTGTGACTAATATTAGACACTAATATACAAAAACGCTACATTTTACAAGGTTTTTAGACATTAACTTATTTGTTAATACGTTTTTTTTATTATTTACTCTTAATATTATACACACATGTATGTATAATATCTACAAGATCTCTTTAGACATGTATCGTAACAGTATAATTGAGTATTATTGTTACAATAGGCAAACATTAAATATATGTTTGTATAAGAAGATAATTTTAAATTTAACATAAAATATAAATCAAATATTTCTAAATAAATAACTTTGTTTTGGCCTAAAAAGCTGTAACTTATAAGGAACTATGAACATCAAAAATATTCGTATTTTAATCAACATTTTCCAATTAAAAATAAGTGGAATATTAAATATACATTATATTTAAGAAACAACGAAAAATAAATATATCTTTAACATTAAGTTAATCATTCTTATACGTCCATAATGCGTATTTAGTCCGACGGTACTAAAGTGCTAAGGCAACTGTTAGGGCTTCTTATATATGTAAATAAAATGATGACTTCGTTAAAACAATTTCTAAGTTAAGTCTTTAAAAATTACGATAAAGATATATATGTTTTTATTTTTTTTTCTATATATATATATATATATATATATATATATATATATATATATATATATATATATATATATATGTTTTTAATTTTTTTCTAGTTTTCCATAGCAAAATTTAGTAGGTATCTATTTTGTATAGTTTACAGTGCAACCATTTCTTTAAATGTTTGAAATACTAATGAGAAATTAAACATTCCTATTTAAATATACTTATTAATCTCTTCTAATTGTGTAAGTAGATTCAAAAGCTTAAGGGCATATGTAAAATGAAACTTCAAAATTATTCTATTACTGTAATATAGTTTGACTTATGTATATACAAATGTCCAATTTAAAAAAATAAATTTTGGAATCCAGATTAATATAATACTTAAAATAAACAAAATCGTTAAAAATAATTGTAAAAAATAACAAAAAAGATTTTGTTAGTTTTTAAAATATGATATTGTCTTAATTTAAGTAGCTATGAACAAATTTTCTTAGTTACAAGAGAAATCTATAAATCTACACTAGGTTACTAAGTTACCTTGCCTACGCTGCCATATGCTGAAAAAATATAACTGATAGGAAACTATCAGTATAACTTACACGGATTTAACAGCTGCTATAATATATCATAAGATTTTGACAAATTATTCATTCATATTAAATTATAATAAATTGTACACAAGGAGTAGAGTTATATTTAAAAAATATATATATTTTGATTGGCCATAGATAATTAATAAATATGATATTTCATTATTCATTAGCCATTTTTTTTGTACAGGCGATGATCGTGGGAAAATATATGCCTAATATATGCCTATACTTCAAATTTATATATGTATATATATATATATATATATATATATATATATGTATATATATATATATATATATGTATATATATATATATATATATATATATATATATATATATATATATATATATATATATATATATATATATATATATATATATATATATATATTTATATATATATATATATGTATATATATATATATATATATATATATATATATATATATATATATATATATATATATATATATATATATATATATATATATATATATATATATATAATAGGTAAGGATCACATGTACAGGGCTGTTGAATTTCTTACCAGTTCTCATCAGCAGAACTACATTTTTGGAGTGCTCGTAGCTTCCGTAGGAATGACATTACTGATTTTTACATTTCTGTTTTATTATGTACAATATAAAGCCTTATTCTGTATATTTATTATTAAAAATCTAGAAATAAAAGTATAAGTAAGCGCTTTGGCTTTGAAATGCTGAAACAAAGTCAACTGCATATTTCCAGGCATTTTTGCCAGAATCAAATTTCATCTGTTCTTTAGAATAGGTTACTCAAAATAACATTAATGTATATAAATTTTAATTACATTACCTATATGTGAATTAAGAAATATTTTAATATGCTCAGTTTTTAAAATGTATTTTTGGACAGAAAAGCGTTTTTCTTATATAATCCTGTATGTGTATATTTAATCGTAAGCGTCATTTAGGGCCATGCATATAAAAATCTTCTATAAATTTATTCCTTACTAATTTTAACTATCAACGCCACTTTCAAGAGGCGCAAGATCAAATGTAAAAGGCGAAGCTGTGCTTTGCCTTGTTGACCAGAATGAAGAAATGAAAATATTAAATATTTAATTTAAATATATTTAATATTTTACTTCCTCGAGTCGGGATCGAACCCACCACCTTTCGCGTCTGCAGTCACATTCTTGTGAACCTTAATGAACCTTACATTATGAACATTTAATAATGAATAGGGAAAAGCTCTCAATACAAAATAATAAATATATTCCGAATATCACAAGTCTCTTCGTTAAAGCTTAGAAATCTACGCTGGGCAATTTAACACGCTACTATTTTCATATAAATAAATATATTTTCATAATAAATTCACTAATAACAGTTACCGGAACAGTTATTTTTTAGATATTTTTCAGTAAAATAATGAAATAAAACACCAGAATACTTTCTAGTATTGACCACATATATAATAATTAGTTCATTTAGTTATTTCTAGTTATATTTTTAGCTTCACGCTGTATCCCGCACATGGCAGGCTAGGCAAAGGGAACTTGAGAACATAGTGTTAAGGCACTCCGTTCCGTTCCCCACATTCCGCCGAGGCATTGTGTTGAGTGGCGGAACGTTGTTACGTTAAGATTAAAGAAATGATAACATTAAATATTTAATTTCCATCAACAACCTATCAAGTTTTCAATCACAATTTTAAACATATATATTAGCTATTTCTATATAAATATTATATATTATAATGAAAACTATCCGCAAATCATCTCAAGGCGTTAGTTCAAAAGAATGGTAAGTGGCTTATCTTGGAGCGTTCTTGATAAGCAACATTTACATATCGTGCCTCCGGAATTATATTACACGGTGCCCTCAGCTTTGAACTCGACGATACTGTATAATTAGATGTATTGTTTTATATATATATATATATATATATATATATATATATATATATATATATATATATATATATATATATATATATATATATATATATATATATATATATATATATATATATATATATATATATATATATATATATATATATATATATATATATATATATTATTTTATTTTTTTCTAGTCACCCCATAGAGGCTTGACGTGGTGAGCACAAGCGTGCTGTAAACGAAAGGTTGTGGGTTCGATCATTATTAAATATTTAATATTTTACTTTAATTTCTTAGCTCTGGTGCAAAGCAGAGAAAAGTATGGTGGAGATAACAGGCTTTTGTTTCAAGAATCACTTCTTCAGGTTCACGTTGTATCTTACTCATGGCAGAGTAGGCAGAATAAAAAAAAATCTTTTCACCATCTAGTTAAGTAAACTTGACGTAGAGAACATATAATCATCAAGATAAAGATATTCTTACAGTTGCTTTGCTATATATATATATATATATATATATATATATATATATATATATATATATATATATATATATATATATATATATATATATATATACATATATATACATATATATACATATATATATATGTATATATATATATATATATATATATATATATATATATATATATATATATATATATATATATATATATATACATATATTTATATTACAATATTCTGTCTGCCTGTCAACATATTTAGTGACCTAAAACAGTGACAAATAACAAATGCACACTCCAAAAAATAAATAAATAATGTATACGTCTGAGTATACTTAACTGTAATAGCAATCTATTTCAAACTTGCTACTTTGCAAAAATAATATAGCTATAACAAAAGTTAGGAAAGCTTCAAAGCCTCGTTGTTCTAAGGCCCGAATTTAAGGCATTGCGTGCAGAGTGGCGTAAATTAACGCGGCGGCATACAATCAACACATACAAGAAATATGTCATATTTTAATAATCTTTCTCTGTCTAGTGGTAGTATTGTGGTAATTAAATTCAAAACCGCTTGCAAATATCTTAGAGAAAAAAAATAGATTTGAGGAATCCATTGATTTCACTTCTGTTAACAAAAATGTAATCTAATATAAATAAGATTAAAAATACATCAAAAAAAAAAAAAACCACCAAACCAGCCACAGTATGATTACAAACAAAACGTACAAAAGTAAAAACTACTTGTAGTTACATCTTATAATCCTTGATCAGATCCTATTAAGTTCAAATCGCGATAAATCGTTGGGCTGTCGTCGGCGGCGGTACGTTTTGTCCCTTACCTCACCAAATAATTCGTATCGGAAAGAAATATTACGTCGGACTCTTTATAGGCTAATGTGTGATTTAGAGCGGCTGAGAGGCCCTGGAGCGCTGCCACCGGCTCAATGCGGATATTAATGATAGGCATGTATCATGCAAATGTGGGGGTCAAGGTTCGAATCTCGGCGAGGGTGAAGTGAGGCCAGCTTTGGTTTATGTTTTAATGTTTGTAATAACCTTTTTTTTTGAAGAAAAAGGACACGCTATTTCTTACTTTCTAACTAATTTATGTAAAATTATGTGTTAAATGGCGTATAGTGTTATCTAAACGGACGAAATTACTTTTTTTATTAATTATTCCCCTGAATGGGAATCGATCTCACAACCACCACGTTCACAATCACACGCCACTATGATCTTTACATAAACTAAAATTATATGTACGATTTTGAAATTCTTATAGATACTAACTAGACTTAGCTTGTATCAAAGTATTAACTATTTTTCTATAACATGAAAAACCATTCTATCGATTATAAAGGTGTTATGGAGAAAATGATATCTGTGTAGTGTCTTTGCCTGTCTTTTTGTCATTATTAGTAAGAAAAAAAGAAATATTAAGAAATACACATTTAAATATATTTCAACATTGAACATTACATTTCGTGTACTTTTCGACCTTCATCAATTTGCAAGAAATTAGTACATATGTTTGCTAAAGAAGCTTAGGCGGTTTGCGCTAAAAATAAATATTGATATACATTTTGTCAATTAAATAGTTACAAAATTTTATTTATATATTTTTTTATCAATTATTTATATACAAATATAGATATATTAAAAAAAACATCACCTACGGCTATCGTGCCTTTAGAGAAATATGCTGGATTGGATTCTGACCGTGGTTCTGGGTTTGGTTTTATATATATACATATATACATATATACATATATACATATATATATATATATATATATATATATATATATATATATATATATATATATATATATATATATATATATATATATAATGTATTAACATAGAGATGTAATTAACTACAAATTATGAGTTCAAGTTAGAGGTTCGTGCGTTGTAACTATTAATATTAATTACGAAACGAGAGCAACTTTTTAATAAAAATTCAAATTTCAAACATAAATATTAAATGCGAAATGGTGTTTTTTTTTAGTGTTAATTCTTTATCAAAGTCGTGTGGTTTGTCGGCAAATAAGTCGATTTTATTGTTTTTTTATTGATATATATTTTATGTTTGACTCATACTTTGGTTTTGCTTGTGACTATTTTTATTTATAAAATTATATTATATTTTGAGGCCTATCGTGTAGTATAGACGTAGGCTGTGGGTTCGAATCTACTTAAGGAAATTAAATATTCAATATTATCATCACCTCGCTCTGGTAAAAAGCGTGACATTGATTTCTTGCTGGAAACAAAGCTTATTAACTTACCAAGCACTCAGGTTCACTTCACCTATATATAATAAACATAGTAATATTTTTAATTCTAGCCAAAAATTATCAAAATTTTTGCTTAGAAAACAAACAAACACCTAATAAGCCCGATCGAATTATACATACAAATACATTTTAAATTTCATAATCAACGATAGAAACTTTAATAAAAATTCAAATGATCTCCTTATCAAATGCTACCGATGTGCTCCAAAATAAGGTCAGAAAGAGTTGACAGGGGACTGACGAGACGCGGGTGACTATTTATTCAATAAACAAAGAGATATACGGCATTGTGCTTGGATGACTGGACTTATCCAGATTAGGGTACGTTAGGTAAATGGTCCAAATACGAAAATATAATTACTGTATTTATCATCATATATATTTTTTTCAGCTTCACGCTGTTTCCTGGTTATGGTTGGTTAGGCAGAGGGAACTTGGGAACCTAATTATAAGATACTTAACTTTTCTATTAAGTTAGTTCTGTTCCCCTACTTTCAGCTGAATTTGAGGCATTGCGTGAGACTCAACGCCTGTTTTGATTTATTACCAAAGCGTATGAATGAAAATATTGAATATTTTATTTCCTCGAGTTGATATCGAACCCACAACCAATCACGTCTACAGTTGTATGCGCCAACACAAATTCGCTCTACGACAGGCCTCATATTATCATCTGAGACGAACTTATCTGAACTAAAAATTAAATAAAACATATATTTTAAACATTATTCGCTTTTAAAATGAACATTTTGATACTAAAAGCGAAAGTGTAGGCGTTAACATCGATTCTCATCTATAAAGTACATAACAAGACTAACCTTTTGTATCTAATTTAATTTAAATTTCCGTATTCATTAGGCTGTGTAGCGATGCAATGTTCGAACAATTAATATTGAACAAGAAACACGCCCTAAAACCACCATATCTAAAGCTCTTAAACTGTAATTACTGAATAGCTTTTTTAGTTCGCTCATGGGGAACTTGGGAACCTAGTGTTAAGACACTCCATTCCGTTCTCGTTTCCGTAGCATTTGAGGCATTGCATATTGAGAAACAGAGAGAAAGATAATAAATATTTCTGTCCTCAAGTTAGAGAAAGATAATAAATATTTCTGTCCTCGAGTGTAGATGTGCTTTTGTGCCGCAGGCCTCAATAAAAATTAAATTAAAATTATAACTGAATCTGTGGGAAAAACTAGTTAAAAATATCTTAATATTGTTATCCAAATTGAGTTAAATGGAATAAGATTAAGTCAAATATCACTGATAGAGACGTTAACAGCGCTGTTATCTCAGCCATTTAAATATATATAAGAGCTAATTTAAAACAACTGTTCTTTCAAATTTTTTTATGTTATATCTTGATTTTACATGAACATACAATGGTTACTGGTTCGATTTTCTTTTCAGCAATTTCATATTTCAATAATTATAATTTTGTTCCATCATTGAAATGAGTAGAAGACAAAAAATCTTGTTCGCAAAAATATTTAAGGTTGTGTAAACAAGCGAAAGTTACGAAAATATATAAATGTGTATAAAAAACGTATTAATTATATCTAGAAGTAGGTATAAGCCATCATTGTGACAGTCGTCGGAGCCTTTGACACAGACCTTATTAATTATTCTTTCATCGATTTAAACATATTTATGTTCGCTAATTTATTAAAATAGAGACGTTACAAAATATTATAGGAGCGGAGGTGACAATGTTTTTTACCATATTAATGTAAAATATATATGTAAAAACGAAAATATATTAAATTTATTGTTATAAACAGTCAGTCGTATTAACTGCTATGCCTGTGGTAGCGGGTTCGATGTTTTACTTTCATAAATTAGTGCAATAGTGGCTAATCAAATGAGGTGACTCGCAGCGTTGAGCTCTGCCATTTAATACACAGAATTTGGCGAAAAGTAAGTAACGGAAGTGTTTTATTTAAAACGAATTGTCTTTACTCTAGGTTCCCAGGTTCCCTTTGTCAAAATCATAAGTTATTGCTCTCTCGATCTTAGAAACTTTCAAACTATAAAAATAAAGAAACAAACAAACAAAATATATTTATCAAACGTCACTCTCAATACGGAACCGTACATAATTAATAGCTTACTTAGTTAGACGTTACCTATCCTTTAAGATTTCGACGCGAACACCCGACGCATCCTAATCAATTGTTGCGGCGTTAAAGCAACAATAAAAAAAAATGAAAGCGCGCGGTTAAAATACGTTTATTTAATATTTTCTATCTACAAGTCATTATTTGGACCTTCACCGATCATCGCTTTTGTGATTTTGAACGTATAAAAAGATTTGTGAGTTTCATTTACGTATAACTGTTGGAGTTTGTCATGGCGCAGTAACACAGCGTGTGATAGTTAAGACAACTTTGTGATTTGTGGGTTCAATTCTCAACCGCTGAAATGAATTATTTAATAATTTATTATCTCGCTTTGGTTATTAGGAATAACGCGGCGTTGTATTCCGCAATTCCACACGCTTTGCCTCTTCCGCTAAAAGTGGGGAACTGAGCCTTAGCACCAATATAGTTATGCCTATCCTGCGGGATTGAGCGTGAAAGTAAAAAAAATACCTTATCACTCGATTTTCACGCACATTAAGGTTTTATAAGTTTAATTTACATATAACTAGTGCTTGTTACGCTTCTGTTGATGTTTCACTTGATACACAAGTACACGTGTTACTTTAAAAGCCTAGGTATTGTATAGTGACTTCTATTTTTTAAATCTAAGATTGAAATCTAAGATAATATATAATGTATTAAGATTTATTAATTGAAATAAATTTGTGTAAAATAACATTTATATCAATTAGCAGTATAACAGTATTCTTTGTTCCTTTTTATTTTTTTATTAGAATATTTTTTAATATTGTGTGAGGCGTGTCGTAGTGGCTAGAGACATAACGTGTGGGTTAACAACGTGACAGGTTGTGTGTTCGATATTTCGTCGCTCTGGTAACAAGGCAAAGCGCGGCGTTGAATTACGCCGTTTAGATTCGGCAGAATGTGGGGAACGGAATGGAGTGTCTTAAAATTAGGTCCTCAAGTTCCCTCTGGCTTACCTGCCTTTAGTAAAAAAAGAACTAATACAATCATTTGTTTTCATTCCATATTCATTCTTGGTTTATAAAACAGCAAAATTCGAATCAAATTCAGTACAGCAAATTTATAATGCTTTTACTATGTTTTAAAGTGTTATTCCACACTTAGGACAGAAAATACTAAACTTAAATTTAAAAAGCGTATAAAAATTTTGAACGAAGCAGGATTTGAACCCGCGCCTCTGGAATACCGTTCCAGTAAACGCCTCTGGAATACCGTTCCAGTCCTGCTTCGTTCAAAATTTTTATACGCTTTTTAAATTTAAGTTTAGTATTTTCTGTCCTAAGTGTGGAATAACACTTTAAAACATAGTAAAAATATTAAAATAAATAGTATTCTCTCTTGCCAAACGATAATTCTTACGAGTTGTCTTTGGGTAGCGGAAATTTGTAAAAATCTCCCTACAGAGATGCTAACAACACAAATAAGTTGTAACAAGCGTATAAGAATTTCGACGGAGCTCGGTGAGAACGAATGGCTTAGTTGGTCAGAGCGCTGGAACGGTATTCCAGAGGCGCGGGTTCAAATCCTGCTTCGTTCAAAATTTTTATACGCTTTTTAAAATTCAGTACAGCAAATTTATAATGCTTATGTCTCTGAATCGTTTTAAACCCCACATACATTATAGGTAAAATGCCGGATACAATTAAAATTTTATGGCTTGCTTAGAATATTGTCTTATCTGGGCTTGTGTTTATTGGTTTTGATAAAATCATTAAAGTGTGGGACGATTCTATATCGAATGTATAATGCAATGTAACGTACGTACGTACAGACAACTTGTCGACTACAGAGTCACAAGATCTCTGTGCTCTGCGCCCAGAGAGGCCCCACTAACTTTCCAGTTAATATTCAATATATACTAAAAGTTACCAATTTAACAGTAATTCTCTCTACATATGTGACATATGTGGGGTATGCGCTAAGATAAAAAAGAATTTATATGAATAATTATAATATTTTATGTACCGTTTCCATTAATATTTATATAAATAAGGTGATTGATCCACAATCTATAAGTATCTTAACTTTCTCATCTCGCCTGTTTTACATAAAACAATATAGTTCTGACGCTCTTAATACTTCTTGTTGATTTTTCTTCTCGGTTGTTTGTTTCCTAATGTTATTTCTTTAAATTAGCTTTTTTTTTGTTATAAAAAGGTAAATTAAGCATAAAATTTGTAATTTATTATTTTTTTTCTTTATAGCTTCACGCTTCATCCCGCATATAGGAAGGTAGGCAGATGCAACCTGGGAACTAGTGTTGAAACACTCTGTGCCTATAAAGACTTCCGTTCCTCAATTTATGCTGTATTATAGATGCATTGCGTGTTGACTGGCGAAACTTAACGCCGCGCTACGCCTTGTTATCAGAGCAAAGAAATAAAAAAAAAAAATATTTCAAGCGAATATATTAAATATTTAATTTCGTCGAGTGGAGATGGAACCCACAACCTGTCGGTTACAGTCACACGCTTGTGCCGCTGCGCCACGACAGGCTCTTGCATACTAAAATATATGATTATTATTTAAACCAACGATATAAATTACAAACTATGCCTTTCCATAACTGATATATAATAAAAAAAAAAAAAAAACACCATTTTCAAAAATTAACCAGCAAATGCTTTATCAAATTAAATATTATAATGATCTTTTCCAATTCTCGCGGATCGGCCGTCGGTTAGAGTCATACTTGTTTTGTGAATAGTTTAGAAATTAAAAAGATAAGCCTACATGAACACACCGTTTGGTGTCACTTTACATTTGCTTAATCGTATTTCAGCGATCCTTTTAATATCAAGCGGTATGTATGAGAGAAAGCGAGAGAGATTATGCTGTATAGATAACGTTTGGCAATATTATCTTTTATAGCTTCACGCTGTAGTTGGATAGGCAGTGGGAACTTGGGAACCTGGTGTTTAAACATTACGTTCTCATAAAGACACTTCCGTTTCCCACTTATTTTATCTCAGCACTTGTTTGTTTTATGGTATATGGTGCATTTAGCGAGCTTAGGCGAAGGATATCTGTTATTGAGACTGTTCTTCAATTCTCCGTACAGTGTTGAAAATAAAACGTTGTTCTATATTGATAAGGACAAAGACGTGTAAAATCAAGCAAAATTACAATTATATAAGTATCATAAAATTGTAATAGCAGTCTGTGGTTGAACGATATTTAAGAACATTTATGAATTTAGGAAGTGGAACGGAGTGTCTTAACACTAGGTTCCCGGGTTCCCTCTGCCTACCCTGCCTCGTGCGGGATATAGCGTGAAGCTATATACAAAACAAATCCTTTTTTTATTTTTCTATACGTTTGTCACGCTAATCACAGAAACGGCATAGCCTATTTAAATGCATTGATTTAAATGCTTTTATTACTATATTTAAACAAACATTCTTAAGCTTTTAATGTTTATTTAATATCATACGAGTCACAAACAAAAAAAATATGTCAATATGAGCGTTAGACTCCATAAAATTGCTACAAAATTATTGTTTCATAGAATTGGCTAAAATGTTTATTAAAAGGTATAATATCATATTTATCAAGAAGCCGTCGGACGACTGCGGATTGTATTCCATCTAGAGAGAACGAATTATTTCGTTGTTTGACAAACGACAGAGAGCGGCGTTGTGATCCGCCACTCAGTAAACTCTGTATCCTGCACATGACAGGATAGGCACAGGGAACTTGGGAACCTAGTGTTAAGACACTCCGTTCCACTTTCCGCCGAATTTGAGGCATTGCGTGTTGAGTGGCAGAACTCAACGCCGCGCTTTGCCTTATTACCAGAGCGAAGAAATGAAACATTAAATATTTAAATTGAAAATATTAAATATTTCATTTCCACGACTGGGGATCGAACCCAGAACCGTGGAGCTGAGTTAGAGTTAAGTTCATATCAGAAAGCACCAAAGTATACAAATATAGAGTGATAAACTATCAAAAGGCATCACCACTGAGGCCAGGTTAAATAATTTTATTGTGCTCTTTCCATATTCAATATATGTATATACCTATATATATATATGTACAGCGATCTCAAGACTGATTGACGGACAGACATGACTAATCGTTTATAGAAATTATAAAACGGTTCCATTTGCACAATTGAAATGAATCGAAGTGTGCCCTAAGATACTCTTTCCCATATAACAGGGTACGCTGTTGGCTGTCTTTTTTTTATTAAGACATTGTGTGAGGTGTAACTTAACGCCTTAATATGTCTCTCATAGATATTGGAGCGGGCAAAATTAAATATAAACACTGGTCCGGGTGGAATTGATATCGTATTTAAGCTTCACGCTGTAATATTTCGCGATAATGCGCGTTAATCGTTGGAATTTTATTTAGGTTTTTGTATTATTATCATAGCGAGAGAATGAATATATTTTAATACACTGATTGGAAATGGAACCAGGCTTATTGAGGTGTAATGTAGGTGCGACTGTGAAAGTGACATGTTGTGGGTTCGATACCCATTTGAAGAAAAAGTGCCGCGTCGAGATCCGCTACATGCGATTCTTTAAAATTTCTAGTACGAGTGAGGAAATTGAGTGTCTTAACACAAGATTCCCAAGTTCCCTATGCCTACGCTGCCATGTGCACTATACAGCTGAAACAAAAAGAAAAAATGTAAACAAAACAAAAACGACCTCAAGGAATGCGATCTTTATAATATTTATTCTTGAATATGTAAAAATTTAACACCTTCGCTCGGTGCTTGTATGATGAATCGTTTCTCGGTCACCGCGCATTATGCGCCTGTCCTGGAATCCAGACCCATTAATATTTCATCAAACATATGCCTTCAAAAATTAATAGTACTCGATACGAACGGACCGACAATGCGATCGAACAAAAAACACCCTCTGTTGATGTCTAAAGTGAAATACTTTTATATATATATATATATATATATATATATATATATATATATATATATATATATATATATATATATATATATATATTTATATAAATATATGTATGTATTTCGTATAAACTTTCTTAACAATATATTTTTTATCTATATGTTCTTTTTTTTTTTTTATATTTATAACCCGTTGTGGCACAACGGATAAATGTGTGACTGTAAACCCGAGGGTTGTGAGTTCGATTCTCGGTCGGAGGAATTATTTAATTTCATTTAGTGGTGGTGGTGGTCGAGAGAAGGCGCGGCGTTAAGTTTCACCACCAAATATGGAATATTTTAAAAACTGGGGCGTAAAGTAGGGAATGGGGTGTCTTAACATTTTGTCTACCGCGCTGCATGCGACATATATACTATATATATGCTGGATAATTTAATTAAAATATTTTTAACCGACTTCTGAAGAAATTAAATATTTAGTATTTTCATTTCCTTGTTCTGCTAAGTTAAGTACCGTTTCCGTTCCCCACTCACCGCCGATTTGAGGGATTTTATATAAATTAGCGGAATTCAACGCCGCGTTTACTTCATTACCACAGCGAAGAAATGAAAATATTAAATATTTTATTTGAAAACTTCTTCGAGTGGGCATCGAACCCACGACCTGTCGCGCTTATACGCCTGCTCCACGAGGGACCTCAGTTATTTATAACAATCACATATATCGACATGTCAATAAAAATATTTTTTATGTACAAACTCATATTTTTTGTAATAATGTTGGTTAAATCACTTACTGATGCAATCCTGACGTTTTTATATTCATTATAGTTAAATTTTATTGTTTTTTAAGAGAATTTCGTTATTACTAAATGCTGAAATCAATTAGATAAGTAATGGATTACTTTTAAATATACACTTGTAGTGCAGCGGTACAGCTATTTTATATAACATTGTTGTGGGTTCGTATTCTACTTAGGGGATTCACTTTTTTTTTGTCCGCTCTGGTAACAAGAGAAGAAAAGAGAAAAAGAAGATTCTGCTTCTTCTTAGCACTCAATGTTTCGGAATTCGGGCATCTTTGTTTTACACTCACCTCTACTCTGCTTCACGCGGGATACAGCGTGTTAGCTTCACTCTAAATCCCGACAACACAAAAAAAATAAATAAAAATAATTTACTACACACTTCCACGTAATAAAATGTACAATAAAATTCAAGTAACCGCTACCGAACAAGAAATTCTTTAGAACATACATATAAATTGAAGGAGTTAAATCACACCTCAGAAAGGCTTTTGTCGCCTCATATCCGCGCCCAATGATTTATAGACCTTTTATAATACGCATTAAACATATTGAACATTTAATAATGAAGTATATTAAAATTACTAAGCTCCTTTACGGTGCGTGTTGTCATTTTAACGTTGTATGTAGATTTGTATGTCCGTGTGTCTGTCTTAGCCGCTGTAACTCCTGAATCAGTGAACCGATTTGAGTGTAACTTTTGTTAATCGAAAGCCTTGATCATTGCGGTGGTTTATAGCTAAGTTTTGTGAAAATCTGACTAGCATTTTAAAAGTTACAAACACTTTTCCTTATGATATGATTCTTTGTGTGAGATGAGACAAGGTTTTTAAAAAGTTGAATTTTATAACTTGTTACATATATATTTTATTGTAGAGGGCATTTAGTATTCCGACACTCTGTTTTATTAAGCTATAGTGTCTTATAAAGTGATTTAAGTGACCGAACTCAATTTTATTATCAGATATGAGAACGGGAATAACGGAATGTTCCATTTTACGCTTTACACAAGTAGTTTCTATACTTCCCTTCAGTCAATTCTTACAAAACTTAACGCTGTATGTACTTTGTCCTAACATCAGAGCGAGGTAATGAAAATAAATTATTCATTTAAATGGGATTCGAACCCACATCTATGGTGTTTACGTCTGTGCCACTACGGCCTCATTTATTTTGATCTAATCACAAAATAAAACAGTAAAATGCGCCAATTATATGCATTGCAAAAAAGCAATATTATATTTAGACCTTATTCAAGTAACTAAAGTCAAAAACTTGAATTATCAAATTATGATGAAACTCTGTCTGTTATATAGTTATTATTAATCATAACATATAGGCTGTACTTGACTTTGAAGATATTGAGATACTCTAGCAGCTCATCTTGTCTATACTGGGATTGCAACAAGTCTATCTATATTAAATTTAGTTTTTGTTTGTCAACTTAATAACTGAGGCCTGTCGTGGCGTAGAGGCAGAAACGTGACATGTTGTGGCTTCGATCTTCACTCGAGAAAATTAAATATTTAATATTTTCTAAATAAATTAATAATTTTATGTTCTCATTTCGTCGCTCTGGTAGTAAGGCAGAGCGCGGCGTTGAGTTCCGCCACTAAACACGCAACGCCGTATGCCAACGGGACGGATTGTCTTAGTTCCCAAGTTCCCTACCATGTGCGATATATAGCGTGAAGCTGGAATAAAGATTTCCCTTTTTTTTAAATAACTGTTCTGTAAAAATAAATTATATATTTCGTAATAAATATCAGAGAGCATAGTATTGATCACTACAGCTAAAATGATATATACATATTGTAGATATTATATTGCCCATAATTACTCACGAAAAACGAATGAAGCAATATAAAAGGCATAAAAATATGATAACCTCTTTACCCTTGTAAGCCTATAGATACAATTTTATTATTTTTATTCTTCAAATGATAAACGTAAGTAAAGAAAGACAGAAAGATGATTGCTGTAGAGATGCGATCTCTTCGTCGGATATGCAGAGTCAGTTTATCTGATCGCATATCCAATGAAGAAATACACAGAATGGCAGGTACTAGCGTGGATGTCACAGTGAGAATGAAGAGGAACGTGCTCAGGTGGTTTGGGCACGTCGAGCGAATGAGTGAAGAAAGAATGGTAAAAAAGATTTATGATGGAAAAGTGAGTGGTAAGAGAGGGAGGGGGAGACCTCGGTTGACCTTTGAAAACACAGTATCGGAGGAAGTATTGGAGGAAGGTCACGTAAAAAGCATGAGGACCCCCCGAAGGGCATGTATGCAGAGGTTGATGACAGTGGACGAGGCGAAAGAGGTATGCCGCGACCGTAGCGTTTGGCGCTCCGTTCTCTCTGCCTAACCCTCTAGGGATATAGCGTGAAGCTAAGTAAGTAAGCAAGTAAATGATAAACGAGGCAAGTGTAGGTTCGATTTCATTCAGAAGACGAAAAGGCGAAACGAAGAGTTCTCTTTTAAATACACAATATCTAGAACGTTTGAGGGTGCGTAAGGAACCTAGTGTTTTGGCATAATGTTCCCTCTGACTTCCCTGCTATGGTGAAAACAATATAAAATTTTAGAGTATCAAAAACGCTGTTTACATATAAGTAACGAGCTTTCATTCCGTTGCAGCTTTAAAGTTAAGCAGATTAACGGAATATATAATTAAAATTATTTTTAACTGCACACTAATGACGACACATATCGTGGACATGTTTATTTCTTCAAGTTAAAATCGTATCCATAAGAAACGGTAGCAGTATTACATATATATATTTATAAAATATATATTGAATTGAAAACTGGAAACCTGAAGACTCGGTATAGTTGAACGCGGTAATCTTAGGAATTACTGACTTTATTTTTTTTTAATTATGCCTTGTTTTGACACATGGCAAGGTATCCACGCTGTTCCATTTCGTCCGAATATGAGGCTTAGGGGCGAAACGCCGTGCTTTGAATTGTTATCATACCCAGCTAGTGCCTCTCTTGAGAAAGACTATAGACTACATTAAATCACAATAAGCAAGCGGGCGAAGCCGCATGTAAAAACTAATAATATATAAAATAAATAGAAGTGCCATGAGGCCTGTCGTGGCGCAGCGGCAGAAGCGTGTGACTGTAACAGACAGGTTCTGGGTTCGATCCCCAGTCGAGGAAATGAAATATTTAATATTTTCAATGGTAATAAGGCAAAGCGCGGCGTTGAGTTCCGCCACTCAACACGCAATGCCTCAAAATTCGGCGGAAAGCGGGGAACGGCAGTGGAACAGAGTGTCTTAACACTAGGTTCCCGGGTTCCCTCTGCCTACCCTGCTTCGTGCGGGATACAGCGTGAAGCTAAGAAAGAAAGAAAGAAAGATAGAAGTGCCATACATACAAGTACATATATAAGTAATCGCCGCTATCACAGTCCCAACCGAAACGAGTATTGAGGCACTGTCATCACCTTATACGACGAGACTTTACATAATTGTAATGCATTATCTACCATTTATTTTGAATAAAAGATAAAAAAAAACACACACATTATTTATAACGAAATTACTATTAAACTTTACATTTATAAATGTATTCCAGTTGAACACAATAAAATAACATATTTCACACGTCGGCACTGCGTTCGGATGTATCGATACTTTTGTTCAGTAATCCATGTAAGGAGTTATTTCGAGGGGATTATAGGTGTCCTATTGGTAATTTATCAATTTGTATCTACGACCGCCTTTATTATTGTATGGAAAATAGTATGTTTGTATTATATATTTATATATGTATATAAGTATATATGTATATATGAATAAATAACGGTAAAGTAAGCGATCGCTCGAAAATCTACTTTGAAGGCGACCGGCGTTGTAGGATATATTAAAATTTTATGTGATAAATCGATAGATTGATGGAGTTTTATAATGTTTGTTGATTTCTCTGAGCTTGATCTGCTCATTTCTGTTCGTACTAAATTATGTTTATCTTTTCTATATAAAATTCTTTCGTTACTGATTGACTTATAGCACGGACAAGCTTTTTTATCAGCTTCACGGTGACCCGCTAATGTCAGGGTAGGTAGAGGGATTTTCGATACCTAGTGTTAAGACACTCCGCCACTTTCCGCCGACTTTGATTCATAACGTGTTGAGGCGGAACTCAACGCCTCGCTTTGCCTCTTTACCAGAGCAAAGAAAGGTAAAATATTAAATACGTAATTTCTTTGTGTGGGAAAAGAACCTGTGACACTTAAATGCACGCTCAAGCTCTTGTGCCATGATGAACATCACTATTGAACGTAGAACGTTGAAATCTAGCACTAATAGACGATTTCTCTAAGGGATTCCTAAGGGAAATGGAAAAAAAAAGACATTTTAGGCCTTTAAATCTATGCAAACAAAGTCACGGGCGTCAACTTGTTTACATATATATTGAAGAGCGGCTTCATTCAGTTTAATAGTATCATCAAAAATCCCAATAACAATAATTCAAGCATGCACATAAATGTCATACGAACAATTTTATTTCACGTAAAACATACATAATGGCTTTGTTTTTGCCCTATTATACACGTACACGTACTTGTTGGAGCTAGGTAGGTGTTTTCAATAACGGTACTGATGACTTAGTGCTTTTTCTATAGTATTATTTTTCGTAAATGCCGTCCAAGTATTGATAGACAATTTTCCAAAGTTTAAATTCTCAACAACTTAAGGCATTTATAAAAAAGGTAAACATGTCACAGATTTTCTACAAATAGCGTGTTTAACCGCGTAACTAAACGCTGCACGATTATTTACGAGACATTACCTACAAATAAACACTATATCATATCCATTCAGTATTTTAATTTAAAATACAAAAACAAAGAAGACAATTAAAAAAACAAAATATGCGGAACAAGGGCGGGTCCGTACTAAAATATAAAACGTTGTTAACAATCCAATTACAATGTTATAACCTAACGTTTCAACCTTAGCTCTTTTAAGGCCTGAGAGAACTCCGTGCTCGTACAAAAAAATATTTATTGATAACTATAAAGACAAACGGCAGAATCATTATACTCGAAATGATTATAAATTTCGGTGTCAGGCCATAAAGATATAACAATGTGTGTATCGCTCGCTCATATGGTGCAACAATGACGTATTTGCCTTTTACCCTATATTACTGGTTCTAATATTTTGAAGGATTTCAAAGAGTGATTTAACACTAGTAGTAGTACTTGGGCATTTAGTGTTCAGACACTCTTTTTCTCTCTTTTCTTTTCTCCTATTTTGTTATAAAGAAAATAAGTTAAAATATTAAATATTACATTTCCTCGAGTGGTAAATTTAATTTTAATCTTCTTTTGGTTTATAATATAGGAGTTAGTGCTGTTTTCTTCTGCAGTAAAAAAGCTGAAGGAGTTAATATATATATATATATATATATATATATATATATATATATATATATATATATATATATATATATATATAATATATATATATATATATATATATATATATATATATATATATATATATATATATATATATATATATATATATATATATATATATATATATATATATATATATATATATATATATATATATATAAAATTTTACTCCCATCAATATAATTTGTACAGCTAAGTTGTACAATAATATAGGTCGGTCTAAAACAGACGAAACGCGTGTGAAAAACAAACTTACAATTTTGGCCTTCTGACATCTTTATTACTCGACTCTACAAAATGGGAATGGCTTATAAATTGCTTACAATCAATCAAATTTCCACCTAATTTTTATTGGAATTGAATTCAAATTTAGATAACAATGGCATTGTATACACAGTTTGCTAGAGTCACTTGTGTCAATCGTGGACGACGCGCGACGTGTGAAAGAGTCGCGTATGTTTTTATTCAATACTAGCGCCTACTTGCGGCTTCGCCCGCTTTTGCTACTTAATTATTTATTTTAATACTCATTCATATTCAGCTTCATGCTGTATCTCGCACATGGCAGGGAAGGCAAAGGGAACTTGGGAACCTGGTGCTAAGACACGGCGTTCCACTTCCGTTTCTCACTTTCCGCCGAGTTTGAGGCATTGCGTGTTGATTGGTGCGACTCACGCGTCACTAGAGCGAAGATTAAATATTTAATTAAATATTTCATTTCCTCGAGTCGGAATCGAACCCACAACCTATCGTTTACAGTCACATGCTTGTGCCGTTGCGCCACGACAGGCCTCAAATTTATTTCACAATCTGCATTATTTTCGTTTTTTAATAACAACAACATTTTTATATTAATATCTATATGTGTATTGAAAAGTAAGGTCTCAGCTGATTTTATAAAATAATTATTCATAGCAAATTTGTCGGACAACAAATAAATATAAATTAGCTGTGCCGATGAATTTGACTGTGTGGGTGCTTATATATATTTTTTAGATTAACGTTGTATCCCACTCATGACAGGATAAGAAGGGCGTGTTGAGTGGCGAAACTCAACGCCGCGTTTTGCCTTCTTATCACAGCGAAAAGTTTAAAATATTAAATATTCTGGTGCCCCGGAGCCGTGACATACTATTTTAAATATTTTGAAAAAATAAAAACATTAAACGTAAAGGAAAGTTTGCCAAAATACAATAATAAAAACATGCGCACTCACAGACAAAAGAAAGCCAAATTAAAATCCTTGTTTTTGCTTATTTTGCTGAACTAGATAATAATTTCTTCATACATCTTCCATGTACAGACGATCAGTTATATTTATATTATATATACAATTTATACCTTATACAAGGCATCTCTATACAACTGTACATATTTGTATTAAAACTTAACTATATTTGAACACGTCCAATAAAATTATTTGGGAAATTCGCTCAAACACGAGCAAACATAAAGGCGCCGAGTCGGGAAGTTGAAAGAATTTATTAAGTTTATGATTATAAATATTCAATCGTTCTTGCTCTACTTTAATTAATACGGCTAATATTTTTAGATGATACGACTCTAGATTCTGATTAAAATGACCATTTTATGAAATGAGATCTCTTGATAGCCTTGTGTTTATATATTTCATTATATTTTTTTTTAATATTTCGTGTATATTATTTTTTACCGTTATCCTTAGAAAGAAAGTGATTCTATCATCTTACTATAACTTTCTCTAAGTTTTGATTTTGCTGAAAATTATCAAAAAAATATTTTTTGTTAATCTGTGGTTATTTTTTAGAAATGTTAATTAGTTATTTGTGTAAGGGAAGCAAAAAAGGCAGGAGGAGACTATTGAGCTTTGATACAATATAAATAGACTCTACGAAGGTAACTTAAGAACTTTGGGGCCTTCCAAGAGAGCTTGTATGTAAAAGTTGATAAAAGAGGATAAGGTAGGCCCTCCTTACTCTCTGGCCACACTGCCAGCGTGAAGCTAACCTAGAAAACTTTCTCTTATTTTATCTTTTTACATTTTTTATCGAGGGCTGTCATTACATCGCTCTGGTAATGAGGGAAAGCACGGAGTTCAGTTGCGCTATACCTCAACACATAATGCATCAAGTACCTTAACACCTGGTTCCTTGCTTCCCTCTGCCTAATCTGCCAGGTGCGGGATATAATGTGAAGCTGAAAAAAAAACTTGCTAATTATGTCTTAAGTGATGCAGATGCAATCATACTATCCGATTTCTCCACATTTTAGATATAACAATTTGACGGAACCCAGTAATCCATTTTTAATCTATTTACAGTAGAATGCTTCTTACTTATACATTTAGGATTTTATATTTTTTTTTCAATTTAAATACTTTTATAAATACCGACTTTAGCAAAAACAAAATACACAAAAAATAGCAAGGAAAAAGATATTTAAATACAATTCCTACATCTTGTTGTTAAGTAGATAATATTCTAGAGATGTTATATTTTTTTGTAGAATATACATATGGATGTAGAGTTGCCACATTCAAACAAAGTTAAAAAAAAAAAAACCAAATAGAAAATGGGCAAGCTATATACATTTACAATCTTCCCAGACGGGTCATTAAAAGAATTAGCGCTTTATTGGATGTTCGTTTGATATTGCTATCGTTTTACAACTACATACATATTATCTAGTTTCTATGTAATTACCTTTCTCTACAACAAAAATATACATTTCAGCCAAAGAAACGCTTAGTTTTTAATTGGAAAGCGGCTTTATGTCTCATGGTTATACGTTCAACTCCTATTTTGGGGATTGTATGGGAAGAAAATAACTAAGTACTTTCCAAGGACTTTCCAACCACTACCTAAGATAGAGATAGAGATTAATACGGTCTATTCGAGATTAATTCCGTCCAGTTTTCCACTTTCCGCTAAATTTGAAGCATTGCGTGTTGAGTTGAGCGGAACTCAACGCCGCGTTTTGCCTTATTGCCAGAGCGAAGGAATGGAAACGGTAAATATTATATTTCATTTGAAAATATTAAATATTTCATCTCCTCGAGTGTGAATCGAACCCACAAGCTGTTTTAATTAAAGACTGGACCACGACAGGGCTCTTTTCTCCTTTATAAAGCGCAATGTTCTTTAATAAATACAAATTATTCCTTATAACCACAGGCGTGTAGATATGAATAGAAATATTTTTAAACATTCTTCGCACACGATTGTAAAGCTATTACTTCCTACAAGAATGTTAACAATAAAAGTTTTAACAACCGTGTAGAAGATACTCCATGGCGCCATACGAACGTACAACTTAATTGACTAGAGCATAGCTTGGAGTCCATCCAAAATTGTGGGCTTGTTTTATGTTTGAAATACGTTACTTTATTTAAATTGTATTCATATTTATTATTTAATGTTATTAGTTTTAAAATAATAATTAATTAACAATTTTTAATTACAATACTTATTTTAGGTATAATTAAAAACTAAGAAAAAGGTAAGAAAATCTTACTTAACGTATAAAAAATTGATTTGAATTCAATGTTAGAAAATTTCTCAAATTAAATATATGATACTCAAAAATACTCTTGTATATTTATCTGAGGTCATCGTGAAGCAAGTTTATTCTGTCTAAAATTAATTTAACAGGGTAACACAGGGTAACTAGGGTAATTAGGGTAACTAGGGTAACATGGGTAACTAGGGTAACTGAAGAGAACCTAAAGATAGAGCGTAAAGCATTTATTTTTGTTAATATTACGAATAACTAAAAACGTAGTAAATTTGTCCGTACTTTCTGACCGACCACCAGGCCGGGTTCTCTTGTGGCTCAGCGGGATATTAGTTTGATTGTGTTTAACTAGACAATGGAAGGTATTTACGCGTTCGAAGCAGGTGGGGCACGAGCGGCTCCCCGCAGCTTGACGGTTACAGATACATATATCGATACTATACTACTTCATAGTGTTGTAATTTGCTGTGCGCCTAATTTTTTTATTCATTTCATTCGTTGTTATTTAAGTGGGTTGTTTTAGTAGTGATTAGTTATTCCGTTTTTTTTTTTTTTTTTCTCTATTTAAATTTTGACATTATACAAGATCGTTGTGGTCCAGTGGCACATTGTCGGATTATAAACGCGAGTGTTGAACGTTCTATTTCCACTCAGGGTAAGGATTTTCTAATTACCATTTTGCTGCTGAATACTGACACTTAGTACACAATATTTTGAATATTGGATGGTGCTCGAGGACCGAAATATCTAACTGTAAGTTTCCCATACCAACCATAACGTATGGGGAAATGTACAAGAAAATATATACATTGTTCTTATTGAAAAATGACTTCAGTAGTGGAGGCCAGCACTAGTGTTATGTTATATATATATATATATATATATATATATATATATATATATATATATATATAAATATATATATATATATATATATATATATATATATATATATATATATATATATATATATATATATATATATATATATATATATATATATATATATATATATCAAACAAAACAAAATCGTATATTTAATAAAATATACATAATAAGTTATTAATTAATAATATTCATTTTACATTTAAAAGAAATATGCACATGTTTAAACATCGATTTTTCTTGTTCAACACACGTATGTCCAACATCAAGAATCAACACCTGCCGTCCATTTTATAAATTTATGTATAAAGCTAAAAATTATATATACATATATAATGTGCGGGAAAAAATTGCTCAAAGGTATCACCGTGACAATCTCATAAGCCATTATTTATGATGATAATATCGATATCTAACATCGATTTTTGTACATATTTGACCTTTCTTTAGATGAATTCATCCAATATTTCAATCTGGAATGGCTCTGTTTACATTAGTATGCTGACAGCTAAAAGAAGACGCCTGTCGAGGCGTAGCGGCACAAGTGTGTGACTGTAACACGACAGGTTGTGGATTCGACCCCACTTTTAGTGAAATATTAAATATTTTCAAATATAATATTTCATATTTTCATTCCTTCGCTTTGGCTATAAGACAAAACGCAGCGTTAAGTTCCGGAACTCAACACGGAATGCCTCAAATTCGGCGTAAAGTGGAGAATGGACGGGGTGTATTAATACTAAGTTCCCAAGCTCCCCTCTGCCTACACTGCTATGTGTGGGGTACAGCGTGAAAAGTCAGCTAAGATACTAATATTATTTTATGAAATAGCAGTAGCTTCACGCATTTTCCCTCAAAGCGGGGTATCTAGAAGGTATCTAGTGTTAACACACTCCTATTTCCACCAAATTTACCAGAGTGTTAAGATGAAAATATTTTTATTATCATTTCTTCAAATTGGTATCGAATTCACTGTCATCGCGACAGACACTGCCACTGCGCCATTACGGTCTATTCGTACGAAATCTACAATCAGTATTTTATTATTAAAATTATATGTAATATATTTCATATTATATATAATTTTAATAAAAACAGTGTACTCTAGTTTGATTGTTTAATCACTTAGTACTATTTTAAAGCCAGTTTGTCCTCTAAGTAAAATGGAAATAACTGAGGAATTTGTAAATAATTGTGATGATTCTTTCGACTTTAAAAATTTTGCCTCTAGCTTTAAGCCTTGGACTAAAAACTGTAGTTGCTGGAATTATCGCATTTATCCATACAAACGATTTTATAATAATAATATAGATATATAAACATTCGTATTTTGTTAATGTTCAATATTAAAGTTTCTGCAGAATTCATATCAGCAGCGTTCATTAACTTGTAAAAAATAAAGTGAAATTTATTTAAAACAATAACAAACATTCCAAAATCGTATCAAACCTGAATATAGTTTTAGTTAGAAAATTACTTGAAGTTCTCAGATAAAAATGTTTAATTATAAGTAAGCCGGTAACAATTTTAATAACCATTAACAAAATAAAGATCAACAATCAACGCGTCGTCTCATTAGACTATGAGATGAAATGAAGAGATCATCAGTGAATTTATAAGATTATAGAAAAGATCGAGATTCCGAAGATATGGTAACATTTAAATAAGTCCGTAGTGCGGTTTGATACAGCTACCTATAGGGTAACTGATAACAATCAATATAGTGAAAGATTCAAATAACTCTGAGATCTCATAGGAAAATGTTGTCTTTAATAACAAGAAGATAAGTTAGTGAAAAATATATTTTATTTTTTAGCACGGCGTTTAGTTGTATCATTATACGCGCAATGTCTGAAATTTGGCACGCATTAAAACGTGAAATGTCTCAAATTTGACGGAAAGTAGGGAATCCATCCATTCCATCTACCTATCTTACCATATGGGGAGTACGACGACGCTCTCTAATAATACTAAGGTTGAACTGTCACAGACACCAGAGATATATATTTTAATTAACATAATTTAATAAAATATTCTCTAAAATAGTTCTAAGAAATGTTTTTCGTACATATATTGTAATTTATAATGGTATTTAATCATAACTTCTACCTGTGGCATTAATTGATACATCAAAACGATCGTATAGCTTTCATCAATAAAAGGGCTAAAAAAGCTCGAAAAAGAATTATTTTCAATTAGGACCAATAATTTTTTTAACAATTGTCAAGACCATAAACAATATTTGAGGCCAATAATTCTAAAGCCTTGTTAAAGTTGTATAAAAGTACTGAAATTAGCAAAAAATGCAAATATTTGGGGCACTCCAACACAATCATCACAGTAAAATGAACAAATCGTAATTAGTTTGGAATATTTGTTTGAAAACTACGCCGTGAAAATAAAAAAAAAAAGCACGCCGACCATTTAATTTACTACTCCCAGGCTCGCCCGAAGCAATTATACACGATATAGAGAACTAGCATCGAAATTATTAATACTGGCGCCTTCGGCTGTTAAGAAAAAGAAATTTTTAAATTTATACATCAATAATATTTTCTCGGGCATTATCGTTAAATGTGTGTAGCATTTAATAGTTGGCGAGAGGCACCGCATCTATTAATGGCTAAGTTATATGACAGTAACGACGGGTCTACAGAGGAACACCGAATTTCTTATAATTAATTTTGTTTTTGTATATCATTGCTAATGTCCTTTGCTTGGAACTGGTGGACTTTAATGGAGGTTAAAGTCGAAGTTGGACTAGTTTTGGCTTTTTTATAATATATATATATATATATATATATATATATATATATATATATATATATATATATATATATATATATATATATATATATATATATATATATATATATATATATATTTGAGACCAAAGTGGCGCAGAGGTACAAGTATGTGACCGTAAGTGTGATAAGTTGTGGGTTTGATCGCCACTCGAGGAAATGAAAAAAATGATATTTTCAATTAAAATATATAATATTTCATTTCTTCGCACCGGTTTTAACGGTGTTGAATACCGCCACTAAACACGCATTGCCTTAAATTCGACGGGAAATGAAGAAGTAAATGTGTCCTAAGTTCCATCTGTCTAATCTGCCATGTGCGGGTTACAGCGTGAAGCTAAGCTGTAAATATATTTGAGATCAGTCGCGGCGCAGTGGTAACTGTAACTATGATAGATTGTGGGTTTGATCCCCAATCGAAGTAATACAATATTTCATATTATGATTTTCTTCATTCTGATACAAAGCCAAATTCGGCGGGAAGTGGGGTACAAAAGTGACTTATGACCAAGTTTTCAAGTTTCCTCTGCTTACCATGCTATATACGGGATTCAGCATGAAGTTAAATCTATGATTACATTAGCATTTATTAATTTGTGATTTTATCGTGGAATAGTTTTTTACATCAATAATACATGGATAACGGCTGATGTTAGAAAGTAACAAAAAAAAATTGTACATACATAACTATCAAGCATATGTATTGTCATTCAAGTGCTTATTCAGAAAACAATATATATATATATATATATATATATATATATATATATATATATATATATATATATATATATATATATATATATATATGTATATATATATATATATATATATATATATATATATATATATATATATATATATATATATAATATGTATGAATTTGTTTTACCAAGATAATAATAATATAATAAATAATGTTAATTTTCAAGAAAACGTTGTTTGGTTCTAGGATCAATTTCCCCATCACAATCATAATCAGACACTTCAGTTAGATATTAAATGAAATAATTATACCCATTTTTTATTCAGCCTGAAAGCGCAGTGTAATATACATATACTGTCATATATTAGACATCAACGCTCACGAATTTAAGTAATTAAAGAACTGACAATTCAGTTCTTCAATTAGCTAAAGTATATATCTAATATGATACTAATATATTTGTTTGATGTGTTACTATAATATAATTTGAGGCCTGTCGTGACGCAGTGGCATAACAGGTTGTGGGTTCGATTCCCACTTGAGAAAATGAAATTTGGTAGGCAAAGGGGGCCGTTAAGTTCGTTCCTCTCAACACGCAAATCCTCCAATTCGACGGAAAGAGGAAAACGGAACTACCACTAGGTTCCCAAGTTCCCTCTGTCTACCCTGCCATGTGCGAGTTAAGCGTGAAGCTATGAATTGAAAGTAATATCAATATTTTTAATTCCTCAATCTACTAACATGCAAGCCTTTAGAATATATCAGAGAGTAGGAAACGGAAGTGCCTTAACGAGAACGGAGTGTCTTAACACTAGGGTTTCCATGTCCCCTCTGCCTATCCAGCTGGGATACAAGAAACTGTGAAAATCATTAAAAAAGCTATACAACAAAAAGGTGCTATTTAAAGAAATAGTAGATTTTTCTCAAACATTTAAATATTATTAACGACTTTTCAAATTACCTTAATAACTAACACTTAGTCAACTGGCCGTCCCATACTAGGAAAACGAATTTGTCTTCAAACAACGTTTTCTTGAAAATTAACATTATTTATTATATTATTATTATCTTGTTAAAACAAATTCATACATATTATATGAAAACGTACTTTAATAACAATCTATTGCAATGTTTATAATATTTACGCTACTTGAATGGAATCGGTGACCAAGTACTTTTCAATAACATATATTAGTTTTGAAATAAGTGAGATCTGAACGGAGTGTCTTTACACTAGGTTCCCAACTTCCTTTTGCCTACCGTGCCAAGCGCGGGATACAGCGTGAAGCTGTACTTTAAACAAAAAAATCTGTTTCAATGCAATTAAAACTTGCGCCACATTAGAAACGAACCGGCGACCCTTTAAATTCAAGACTACTGTACTACAAAACCAGTTTTAATTCCAATATGCAGTTACTTCCCAGAAAACGCCGGGGGGCAAGCATATAGCGACTGACATAATTAGTAGAACTTTTCACCGCCTTCGTCTTTTATTGACTGTTTATTACTTAATACTATCGAAATGTTCAACAAAAATATAATGACGTTTTCGTCTCGCCGACAAAAACCGAAAACGATTAAAGTGCTATGAAACTCTTCTAGAGGATATTACTATAGATATTTATATATTTTTTAGCCTTAGATAGATCGAGTTTGGCGCCCTTCCTTCATTTCAGTTTAGAATTGTTTATTGCCCCGTACGATTGTTATGGAGCTTGTGAATCGATACGTATACATACTTGTTACGATTAATATAAATTGAATGATTTATATGGTTCTACTTTATTGTTTTTAAATCGTGTGGTTTTTTTTAATAGTTTCTTGCTCCATCTCGCATTTGGTAGTACAAAAATGTATAGATTTAAATATTTAGGTAGATTGCGGTGTTGAGTTGCGCCGCTCGATATACAATGTCTCCGTATCGAAATGTGGGGAACGTAATGTCTTAACACTGGTGTTTGATACATTATTGTAGAGTAGACAGAGGGAACACGATTAGCCATTCTTCACTTTTCGTCCAATTTTTGACCTTCCGTGTTGAGTGACGGAACTCAACGCCGCGTTACGCTTGAATTTACAAATTTAACAATAAAACTTGTTAAAGAATTCACTAATCCCACTTTAGATACACGATTGGCGTCACTGGTGTTCAATGTTCGTTTGATTTTTGCTATTCTTAACCCTTTACAATGTACTTAATATATTAAAATAATATTACTTATTTTATTATTCAGAAAACGTATCTATACATTACAATAAATGAATAAGTTTTGTGGTGCCTGTGTTTTTACATATGATATATATATATATATATATATATATATATATATATATATATATATATATATATATATATATATATATATATATATATATATATATATATATATATATATATATATATATATATTTATATATATATATATATATATATATATATATATATATATATATATATATATATATATATAAATATACACTTATTCAACATTCTCATTACTAATATTAAATTGTTGATTATTGTTATATAAATATTTAATATTTGACGAATTATCTTTGGATAACGGAAACATCTCCCTACGGATATGCTAACAACATGTATAATTTGTAACAAGCGTATAAAAATGGCAACGTAGCTCGACAAGAACGTATGGCTTAGTGAGCAATCAGCTAAGACTAAATGTGCAATTCTATTACGTAGATGAAATATTAAAATTATAAAAGAATCAACAGAAAGGGGTAACGGAACGGAGTGTCTTAACACTAGGTTCCCAGGTTCCCTCTGTCTACGCTGCTATATCCATGATACAGCGTGAAGCTGAGTGAGTGACAGTCAGCTAATCTATAGTATCTACTATATATATCTTGAAGCCTGTGGTGGCGCAGCGGCACAAGCGTGTGACTGTAACCGACAGTTTCTGGGTGCCATCCCCAGTCGAGGAGATGAAATATTTAATATTTTCTATTTAAAATATTTAATGTTTCATTTCCTCGCTCTGGTAATAAGGCACAGGGCGGCGTTGAGTACCGCCACTCAACACGCAATGCTTCAAATTCGGCGGAAAATGGAGAACGGAAGTGGAACGGAGTGTCTTAACACTAGGTTCCCGGGTCCCTCTGCCTACCCTGCCTCGTATGGGATACAGTGTGAAGCTAAGTAAGTACATATATCTTTGAGACAAAATTAACGTTGCACTTCACGTGACTAGTATTACACAGTTATTAATTATGAAATGAATATTATTTTCATCGTAATCGAACCTGCGACCCACAATTAGTAAAACGCAAGCACCACCGCCGCTATCGCCCGTTATCTTTATTATCTATTAAACGACGTTTATATTGAAAAAAAATGTATAATAAGCGTTCCGTGCGGGAAAGTTCTTAAATTCTAAATTACAAAAAATCATGTGTCGATATCAATTCGTATATAAATATGATTAGAATGTTCGAGATAAATATATTAAGATAACGCCAGGTTAATTAACCGCATTTCCTGCGCCGTTTGTTGGCCATCTTGTTGTAGGGTGGGTCGCGAAACACAAGTTTTTGTTGAGTATTTATTTAGTTTGGTGTTTTATTTGACGCTTAGTGACCCGTTTCTCCGTTGCTTGAGATTTTGGTAGAATTTCAAATTAAAATAAAAATAATTAATATTGTATTTTGTAAAGGTATGCAGGACGCTGGTATGCCAATTTATTTCTTTGTATATTGAAAATTCATAACAAATTATAAACCCTTTCTTTCTGTATTTACCTCTAATTAAGAACTCAACGTTTTATACTGAGTAACTGAAAGACGCACAAACGAAACTACTGGACGTAGAAAGCTTTAATTTTGGATGGACCTAGGTTAGGGAATGTAGGGAATCACCATAAAAGGGTTAATAGAAGGATAAAGTTTATTTCAATTTACGTCTTAAAATCGACGGTGATAACTGTTTCGTAATTTTTTTACTAATCAAAGAAATACTATTAAAAATTGGTTTTCATAATACCTAAATTGATATTATGATTATATTTCTTGTTATTACTTGCTTTAGTTTTTATTTTACAATAATGTAATTCTTATCACAATATTATTAGCTTCGATAAAGCAAGAAAGAAAAAAACACACGTGTATAGCTACTTGTTTTTGAAATATATATATATATATATATATATATATATATATATATATATATATATATATATATATATATATATATATATATATATATATATATATATATATACATATAAATTGTTAATAACTGTGTCTGTATGAAATTGTGCTTATAAAACACTTATATTATGTTATAAAAAACTAGAAAAGATATTTTTTTGTTTTATTGTTTTATCATAATTATGCTTATAAAACACGTTTTCTTCTTGTTTTTATTGAACGAAGTGTTTACTTTGGATATCTTCTCCCCATGATTCCATTCGAAACTTACATAAAAATCGAGAAAATGAGAAAAGAACTTCAAATTATTAAAATTTTATATTTAAAAACCCAAAAAAAAAAATAAGGAACAAAAAATATCGAGTAAATCAAAGGGCAAATGCTAGTTTCAATAGAACATGGAGTCACCCGTCCAAACCTCTAGCTACAGTCGTGAGCAAACAATGACGTCATATCGACACGCCCAGTCCCGCCCGCTGCTATACTCAACCACTTGCTAGACTAAAACCTACCTTATATACTAAACATAAAGATCGTTTTCTAATAACGCACTAATAATACATTTTAGCTATAGAAATAAAAGTTGTGAAATGTAGTAGCTTTCTTAGGGGTTGAATTGATATAGAAAAATACAACTTATGACAATGCTTGTAAGTATTATAGCGTAAGCGAGTGTCTCAAATAAAATAGGCTAGTTACAAATTTTTTTCTTCAGATTTTGGATATTTGAATAACAAGTAGAGGCCGTCGGGCAACTGCTCATAGTTAGACTGTTATTGATGATGTTGGATTCGATTACTGCTCGGGGATTTAAATATTTCCTTTTGATTGGTATGTAGGATTGACATGGAATATTTTCAATTTAAATATTTAATGTTTACATTTCTTCGCTCTGGTACAAAGCGAAACGCGGCGTTGAGTTCCGGCATTCAACACGCAACGCCTCAAATTTGGCGGAGAGTGGGGAACGGAAGTGGAACGGAGTGTCTTAACAGTAGGTTCCCAAGTTCCCTCTGCCTACTCTGCCGGTGCAGGATACAGCGTGAAGGTGAGTGAGTGACAGTGTTCCGCCACACAACACGCAATTTAAGGTTAGATTTAGCGGAAATTATGAACGAAGTGCCCGTGAAGTTCGTACAGTTCTTTGCAGTCCAAAATTTATTTTAGACAAGCACAAATATGTACCCCAACACATTTTATTACCAAGACCCCAAGTATTTATATATATCCATTAATTTACGAAATAAAATAACTATAAAGATTATTTAGCGTCACACTGTATCAGTGCATTGTGGGGTTGGCGGAGGGAACCTAGGAACCTAATATTTATATACTTCATAAACATTAAAAGACTTCCGCTAAATTTTTAAAACATTTTCTGCTTAGTGGACTTAACCAAGAGTTACTATAACTATAATCTTATTAGACAATTTAAAACAATATCTATTATAAATATGTATTAAAGTATAATAAAAAAGTTAAAGTTGTTTGTTTTAAAAAAAAAACACATAACAACAGTCCGTAACTGTAACTCTTTGTATTCGTTTGATAAATGTGAAACGACACAAAAGCAACTGTTTTTGATATATTCCAAGAAATGTGACAATTTGAGACCATTTCTTGGATCGAGAGTTGCTACCAAAAAAATACATTTGATTGCATAAATAGTTTTTTTTTGTATCCGCCGTGGTACAGTGGATTAACGGCGTGTCAGTTTTGAATTCGATTTAAACTCGGGAAAATGAATCATAGTATCACTCTGGTCTCAAGAAAAAGCGCAGCGTTTAACAGCGTTGTCAACACTGAAGATTTCCTCAGAAGCTTCCTAGCTTTCCGCTGGTATAGGTAGAATGTAGAGTGAGGGTAAGGTAAACGAATGAGAGAATTTCAAGTAGTTAGTGCTAAGACACTTTGTTCCGCCTCCGTTCCTCATTTTCCGTCGATTTGAGGCATTACGTGTTGAGCGGCGGCACTTAACGCCACGTTTTGCTTTGTACCAGAGCGAAGAAATAAAAATATATTTAAATTGAGAATATTAAATATTTCATTGCCTCGAGTGGGGATCGAATCCACAGTCTGTTAGTTACAGTCACACGCTTGTGCCGCTGCGCCACGACAGGTCTCAACGCCCTCGATGCACGAATTATAATATTAATAATAAATATATATATATATATATATATATATATATATATATATATATATATATATATATATATATATATATATATATATATATATATATATATATATATATATATATATATATATATATATATATATATATATATATATATATATATATATATATATATATATATATATATATATATATATATATATATATATTTATTACATATCAAAATATTACAAAAAAAATATGTTTTTATAATATATCCTATTAAATATCGATTTCAAACGATGTCTCATATTTACTACCAAATTTTGTAAAGACGAATAAGAAAATAATTACAACTGCGTTTATTCCAAACGGTTGATCTCAACCAGCCAGGTGTCATGTCGACCGGCCGATCATTGACTGATGGTGACCCGTCAAATAATAAAAAAAAAAAACATCAAAACCGACGTGTGAATGGTGTGAATCTGTGCCCATTATCCTGCGGGGACTCCCCGCTGAGACACTTTGCCCCAGCCCCCCCTTGCTGACACACATAAGTCATTTCCGATTCCTTTTGTTAATTTTTTCTTCTTATTTGATTATCTTCGTGGTTTATTGGGGTAGAGAGTAGTGTTGAGAGTAGAGACACTCAGCTATCATTTCTATGTGAACTTAATGCTGAGGCGGAACTTAACGCTGCGTTTTGTCTATGCTGTATTAAAAGAATATACGCATGTATGTATTCGTAGTATGCGGGTTCGATACCCTGTCGAGGAAATAAAATATTTTTTACTTCATTTTGCGTAACTCAAACGCAACTCCACTCTGCACGCAACTTAGCGGCAAATGGGAACTTAACGGAGTAACCTATCTCTTGGTAACCTTCCCAAGTTCCCTCTGCCTACTCTGCCATGTCCGTAAACCTAAAAATCTATCTCAAGTAAATGTAATCCACAACTTGTCAAACAACTTCCTTATCAAAAAGCTCACTTAAGCTTTCATCTCGCCACCAAATTCACGAACATTTTGATTTTATATAAATATTTTGCCGTCGATCATCCTCGAACGCCTGCCTGAATACATAACACTCAGTTTCCGAGATTGTCTACTGTTATGGTAATTTTGGAGAAAACTACATCTCGTTTGGTCGTATTGTTACAAAAACTTGGGAGATTTCATATTTCGTACTAATATTATCTTGTGCTATACACACAGCTGTTAAACACAGCGCAGTAACTGACAGAGCTTAACGCCGCGCTTTTCCAAACTGAGCTAGCTGAAATTATATTCACTACCCCACTCAATAATGGTCATAGTTAATAATTGTGACTTTATAATTCGCAAATCGGTGTTTAACGCGGTGTGGCGTGACACGACCCCCCGCGAGCCCACTGTCACTGCCAACGTGGCCCCATTGTGCCCAGCTTATACCTTTGCAAATCCGATTTATATTTGAATATAATTGACTTTCGGTCTTGTATCGGGTATGAGCTTGAGTGTGTATGTTATTGTTATGAGATCTCTATGGTATTTTTATCGGCTGAAAATGATAAATGGGTTACAAAGATTAAGTGTAGTGTAGTGGGCGCGTATTCAATAGTTTCAAAGCGATCTTTTTTGTAAGCACCGACGCTTTGTACGGATGTGTAGAAAAGTTATACACGTTGTGGTAACAAGTTCGGTCTAATTAGAAAAACATGTGAATAATGGAGATAAAAATATCATAGACGCTATAATACAGCAGGTATTACCTGTAATTTCATTTTATTGTCTTTATTAGATGCACAGCGTTCACACACGCACAATATATCTAAATTTAGCAAGAAATAAAAAAATGAACAAATTTTCTGCCCTATTATCTATTATTTAAATACAGCGTTAAGTTACGCCACAACAAATTTAGCAAGAAATAAAGAGAAAATAAAAAAAAGAAATAGCTCACTAGAAACAGAAAAACGATTGACCGTTTCCAATTTAAACCAAATTACCAGACAAATTTATTATGGCAGCTGATTAAAACGAACCAGTTTCTTTATTCTATAATAGTCACATAAATTGTCAGTCTACGTCTTTTATTTTTTTAACGTATTGCAACGTTATTGTTTTTTGTGTGAAACTTATTTAAGTCTAATATAGTTTAAGATATGTTAAATTAAAATAAATAAAAATATTGAAGCTGTTATATATAGCAAAGGGGTGCAAGAGAGCGGCTGGAACTGTAATAGGCTGTGGGTTCGATCTCTACTCGAGGAAATAAAATTTTGCTCTTGTAAGGCGAAGCGCTACGTTGAGTTCTCTCACGCAATGCCTCAAGTTCGGCGGAAAGTGGAGAGGGTCTTAAAATTAGGTTCCCTCACTCAGTATGAAGCTACAAAATGAAAAAAAAAGTCAGAAAAATAAACGGGTCTCATTCAGTTTATCAATATCTAAAGTCAATACTTTAACAAAATTATACCACAAAATTAACAAGATTTATAAACTTAAAATAAAATTGCTTAGATACTATAGAGAAAGTGGGGGACGGATGTGATGTGAAAGTGAGTGTCTTATCACTAGGTTCCCAAGTTCCCTCTGCCTACCCTGCTATATGCGGGATACAGCGTGAAGCTGAGTGACTATAGAGTGAGTGAAGTAGCGGTTCAATTAAAAAAAAAAAAAACCGCGTTAAATTACGCCACTAACCTCAAAAACATCAACTTTCAAATAACCGAAACTCGAACAATAGAATCCTAAACACTAAATTCACTCCCTTTCCATCGTCACGCCCAAATCGTCCAAAACGATTTCGCTACTTGCGACAAGCATTGTACCTCAGCCGTTATTAGATACCAATGACTGCCATTGTAACTGAGCCATCATTTTAAAGTGTCAACTTTTGTAAACGATCTGCCGGGGCCATATGTTTGCAGTTTGCAAGTGTTAATATTATTTATTGATTTGACATTTTCTGGTGTTCATTGTTTATGGATTTTGAATATTGGATGGGCGATTTTAGTTTAAATCAATGATAAGCTTTATACATTTGCTCGCTCGGTTAAATACTCTGACTAGTCAGAGTATTACAAAGCGGAGCTGAACTCCACTCAATGTCTGGAATGTGGGGAGCGAAATGTCTTGATGCTACCGTCTATAACACTTAATCCATGTTACATGAAGCTAAAACCAAAAAAAAATAAAAATTCATTAAGAACTGACTTTTTTTAAACTAAGTTTCTTCGACGAGAAAATAAGACAAATCGTGACGTTAGGTTACATGAATTCCGAAAGTATCGTCACTAATATAGATAGAAGATATAGAATGGATTTTAACACTGCTTTGCAGGATTCATATGGACATAGTGAAAAAAACCAAAGAAAAGGCGTCCCGGTGGCGCTTCCTGGCCTTATGTTTTTAAAACAAGTCTTCTGTATTATAATAATGTTGTTTGGAAGTATTTAACGCGTCATTTAAAAAGGTTTTGTCTAAAATTATGCAAATATAAGGTAGTATCTTTTTTCCTTAAACTGTGTCAACATTTGTTTAGGTAGCGTTGATTATTTTGTTGTTACACCTTTTGTTAGGCTGTAGCGGTTGAGCCACACTCTGAGGTGTCATTTAAAGTTAATCTAAATTAAATACCTTAAATAACTTGTTAGTGTAGATATTGATAATCATTTAATGTCAATTAAATGTTAATTACTGCTTTTGAGCTATACATGTGTGTGACTGTTGTGCTCGTTTTAGGGACAGAGTCCTTTAACGATAGTACTCTATATATATATATATATATATATATATATATATATATATATATATATATATATATATATATATATATATATATATATATATATATATATATATATATATATATATATATATATATATATATATATATACATATATATATATATATATATATATATATATATATATATATATATATATATATATATATATATATATATATCCATTTTCCACGACCAATCAAAAATTTTATTTTGTTTCACGCTGTATCCCGCATATGGCAGGGAAAGCATTGGGAACCTACCTACTGCGTTCCCCAATTTTTGAAACAATACGTCACTAAACGCTGCGTTTTGTCTTGTTACTACAGCGAGAAAATAAATATAATATATATATATATATTAAAGAAAATTAATTCCCAAGACAATATCAAACCTAGAACCATTAACCTGCACATTGGGCCACCAGGTATATACGCATTTCGATGGTTCACAAAAACTTTGCCCCTAACATAGATACATATGCTGAATGCGGTATATTTTATTACCGCACCGCTGGGGTACGGGACGTTGTTGAACATTAATATTATTTTATTTGTTATTATTTGCCGGGTGTTACAAGTCAGTCATTGAGTGGTGGATTTGTAAGGGGACATTGTGCCCATAGTTTAAAATTTTGTTTTTATTTCAATAGGTCGGTATGTGATATGTGACTTTGTAGATTTATTTCAAGTGTTATTTAAATATTTTAGCTTCTTGTTGTATCCCGCACAAGGTTAATGTAGTGTTAAGACACTACGTACCATTTCACGCTTTCCACTGAATTTATGGCATTGCGTGTTGAGTGGCGGAACACAACGCCGCGCTTTCCCTCGTAACCAGAGTTAGATAATGAAATTATCAAATATTTCATTTCCTCGAGTGAGGATAGAAGCCAATTTCCTCCCGTTGCCTCGATCTCAGTTACACGCTGGTGTTTCTGCGCCATGACAGGCCTCTTTTTTCAATATTTTACCAATGTTAGTGCTCAACTGACCCGCTTGACGCGCTAAAACAAAGAACAAAAGCAACAATTTTACGTTATTACTTCTTCGAAAAATTGCATATAAACATTTTTATCAGCTACACGCTGTTTGTCCGCTGCTTACCCTGCCATTGCAGGGTAGCTAGAGGGAACTTGGGAACATAGTGTTAAGACACTCCGTTCCACTTCCGTTCCTCACTTTCTGCTGAATTTTAATCATTGCCTGTTGAGTGGTGGAACTCTACGCCGCGTTTTGCCTTGTTATCAGAACATAGAAGTGAAAATATTAAATATTTCATTTCCTCGAGTGAGGATCGAACCCACAACCTGTCGTTTACCGTCACATTATTGTGCCGCTGCGCCACATAAACATAAAAGCATATTATAGCATATAAACCTTAGTTAGAAACTGGAATCTCTAAAGTAAACATTATAAGGAAGCCAACACCAGCCCAGTAATTATGCTAATTACATTATACATCTTATTTACGATGTCAAAGTTCATTTGCGGGTGTTTCTTGTTTGTACTTAAATATTGTTAATTGTAGATATAATAGTTATTTATTTAAAGAGACAATAATTTAGAAGCCTGTCGTGGTGCAGATAATCACAGTGTGACTATTAACGAGAAAGACAGTGGGCTCGATGTAAACTAGACTAAATATAATATTTAATCATTTAATTTTCTTCACTGTGGTACAAATTTTTTTTTTCAGCTTCACGCTGTATCCCGCACTAGGCAGGGTAGGCAGAGGGAACGGAAGTGGAACCTAGTGTTATGACACTCCGTTCCACTTCCCTTCCCCACTTTCCGCCGAATTTGAGGCATTGCGTGTTGAGGGGCGGAACTCGACGCCGCGCTTTGCCTTATTACCAGAGCGAAGAAATGAAACATTAAATATTTTAAATTGAAAATATTAAATATTTCATTTCCTCGACTGGGGATCGAACCCAGAACCTGTCGGTTACAGTCACACTCTTGTGCCGCTGCGCCACGACAGGCCTCATATGGTACAAATTAACAATAATTTTAGTTTACATATCTTAACAATTAATAAACTATCAAATCTTAAGGCAAAACGCGGCGTTGAGTTCCGCCACTCAACACGCAATGCCTCAAATTTGGCGGAAAGTGCAACGGAACGGAAGTGTAACGGAGTGTCTTAACACTAGGTTCCCAAGTTCCCTCTCTCTACCCTGAGTTAAATATAAAGCTTTAAAGCTAGTCCAGGCTCTCCCAGAAAATATATCTAGATAACAATTTACTATGACAAGCAAACGATCATTTTATTTCTGTCACGTGACAAATATTCGATTAAATCATTTCATTATAATTGAAAAGGCTGGGGTGTGTGATATTTATGCAACGCCTCTATTAGATTACAGTGGTACAGTCACACCCCCTGTACGCGACACATGTCGATGTCGAATATACAATACGGTAATAATATACGAATGTACGTACTACGGAGAATGGAAGCTTTCATTTTTTTACTGTTTTTTGTGTTTTTTTTTTTTGCGTTTTTATTCTCGTTAAAGATAGGCAAACGGTAACAACAGTTCTATACTTTTCACCCATTTTCAGGATATCGCGTGTTGAGTGGCGGAACTCAACGCCGTGCTTCAATTTGTCAACATATCGTCACTGATTTATATTTCTCTGTTATACAGCTATATGACTATAATACTCTATACGAATAAGATACTCTGCTGTTCTTATTAAAAAAAAAACTTTTCTTCTCCATTTTCCTCGATGAGTGAGTAACTCAACTCCGCACTTTGCTCCGGTGCCAGTACGAGGAAATGGAAAATATTAAATATTCCATTTATTCAAGTGGATGGACTCTGTAAAATGTTAAACTAATATCAGGTTACATTTTGCTAATTACTGTGTAATAGCATTTAAATTAACGTAACCTAACGCCGTGTATCATTATTAACACTAGAGAACGACTTGTAATAGCAAATCCTATGTCATTATGTAAACATATATATTGTCAAACGTATGAAAATTTGTGGTATATTCAATGCATTAATTTGATGTATCTTTAAGCATATCTTTTTTACTCAAAATCATTCTTTACTCCTTTTTTATATAACCTACAATTGTAGCAGATTCACAAATTTATACAGGGATTTTTAATTTAACGCAACTTCGCCCGCTTGGATAACGCTATTATATTGACTAACCTCAATTACTTTCTATATTTAATATATATTTTTTACTTTTGAGACAGTCTCAAAAGAACTTATTTATTATGAGTTTAGAATATCCCCTATACAACAACCTAGAATTAACTTACTAAGTTCTATACTAATTTACGTGTAATAGCATTTTAATTGACGTAATTTAACGCCGTTACTTATAACTATACCTTATGTATGCAGACGGAACACCGTACCTGCTGTGCTTGCGGAGAGCCGATAGCTGATCGTTTCCTCCTGGAGGTCGGTGGCGGCGCGTGGCACACTGGCTGCTTGAGATGCTGCGTATGCGCAGTACAGCTGGACAGACACCCCTCCTGCTTCCTGAGGGACAGGCAGGTCTACTGTAAACAGGATTATGCCAAGTGGGTTCTTTTTTTCATATATATTTTTTTTTGTTGCTATGCTATTTTTTTATATACACATACCTATATAATTATTAAATTATGAAATGCTTTTTCGTAATGCTACGAATAAGAATTTTATAGTGAAAGAAATTTTAATACATTTTTTTGTGTCTATCCTCTATACTATTATTACTTTCATATTGCTGTGTCATTACCTGTTTATGTTTATTTAATTGAAATTTTAAGAGAATTTCCTTGTGAAATATTATATATGTTGTTTTATTTTTCCTAATTTAATTCATTTATGTATATACGTTTTAAAGTTTAAACTTTAAAACGAGGTATCTTTTTTGTCAACTTATTCAATGTCTTCTTCTGTTAACAATTAATATATGTATGTTATATACTCGTAGATTATCAGATATTTATTATTACATAAAAATTAAAAAACTCTAAATGTAACAACATGCAAAATTTAAGTTATAAGTTAAATAAAATATAAAAGTTTATGTATATACTATAATAAAAAAAAACTTTCAATAAGCACTATTAACAATAAACACAAAAAAAATATTGCATAAAAAACATTTTTTTTAATTATCATTAAAAATGATGATTATGACGCGTGTGGTGGCCCATTCGGAGAGTTTCTCCACTAATGAGCTACATGTCGAAAGTAGCGCAGAAAATGGAGAACGGAGAGTTTTAACACTCACTGTTTTGTATCTATATTATATAAATGAATTCATTATTTAATATTGACACAAGGCCGATCCTGGGGACTCTAAACGACAGGTTGTGGGTTCGATCACTACAGAAAAAATATTTAATACTTGCCTTTCATCGCTCTAGTAACGAGGCACCGCGGCGTTTAGTTCCACAACGAAACACGCAATGCCTCAAATACATCACGTAACTACAAAAACACTTAATTTGGACAGGTCAAAGGTACTCTATGAATAGATGTTAAAATTCCTAAGTCATCGGATGTCATGTAGAGCTGGGTCTTGTCGGAGGACTGGCGTGTGGTGAAATGTGACCCACTCGCTGTGTGGCCGTGATACTGCATTATATTCAATCGAAATTATTTTGAATATGAGCTATTTTAACCTGAGGCCTGTCGTGGAGCGGAGGCATACGCTGATTGTGGATTCGATCGCCGCTTGAAGAAATGAAATATTTAAATATTTACATTTCTTCACTCTTGTAACAAGACAAACCACGGTGTTCACCTGCGCCCCTCAACACCTCGCAATGCTTCGATTTCGGCGGAAAGTGGAGAACGCAACGGAGTGTCTTAACACTAGGTTCCCAAGTTCCCTCTCACCTTACCTTGCTATGTCCCAGATATGCGTGAAGTTAAGTGAGCTATTTTACTTTCTATTCCGCCGAGGCACATATTGTATATACATACGTTGTGGGCTCGGATCACATTAAAAATTGACATATATTTCCAAGATATTTAAAATATTAAACTGCCTCCTTCTGAAAGACTTAGTCTCGTTAAACGTTATTGAGCATTTAATGTTTAGAAAAATTGCTTTGAAGTAGAAAACCATCAAGAATTAATCACAAACTAAAACTTTGGATAAATAACTCATTTAAAGTATATTATTGACTCTATCTCTCTCCTTCTCTCTCTCTCTCTCTCTCTCTCTCTTAGCTTCGCGTTGTATCCCGTACATGGCAGGGTAGGCAGAGGGAAATTGGGAACCTAGAGTTTAGACACACTCTATTCCACTTCCGTTTCCTACTTTCCGCCGAATTTAAGGCATTACGTGTTGAGTGACGTGATCAACTCGGTTTGGGTTATTATAAGAGTAAAGACATGAAAACATTAAATATTTAATTTGAATATATTAAATATTTCATTTCCTCGGGTAGGGATCGAACCCAGAACCTGTCATTGGAAGTTACACGCTTGTGCCGCTGCGCCACGACAGGCCTCATATAACGTCATGGTATTTCTTTTTACCAATAGCTTTTAATACAAATAACTTTTGACTGTCATATAATGCTTTATTATTTATTTAATCATAGAACAGTATTAATTATTCTATTTATTTGTCCAATTTTACACTTAATACCTTAATCAATTTTGAAAAAAAATTCAATTTTAAAAAAATATCATATACTTAACTTAAGCCTTCTTTAGTCCGATAAAAGTTGAAACAATCTTTAAATGTGCTCAGAAGAACCAAGATTTCTCATACATCCGGGCGTATCCGGGGCCAATCGCTAGTCGCAGCACAGCAGGTGCGTGAGAATTCTGTATCAAACAAAAAAAAAAAAGCCAGAGTGCGTTGTCCTTATAGTGGATTTATTGAAAACCACGTCTATAGTACACAAAGCGACGACGGGGAATGTTAGCGTAAGGAACGCGGTGACTTGCACAAAAAACTTTTCATTTGTCATTTATTTTGATTGTCATAAGTCGATACGACGTGAACCGATATATTTTAATCGGACGGCCGAATGTGAAGCCGCGACCACCCCGTTGGTTGTGGCCGCGTTCTTTTGGCGATGTGGGTGCCGTATGTCCGGGTGATACTTCATAAATCATTTCTGTAAAGAGATACGAGTATGTATGAAGGTGAACTCGTTATGTATTTTTTATATTAACCCTTATGAAACCCCGTGTTAATACACTTTGATTTTTATTTTGGGATCATTCTTCGAACATTGCATATTGAGTGGCGGAACTCAACGCAGCGTTTTGTCCGGTTACAAAAGTTTACAGTGAAACGCAACGCCGCTGTGCCACAACGGATATGTAATTAACGAACAATATTTATTTATTTAACTAAAAAAGATAAATTTAAGTTAGCTTTTTTTATTTAAAAAATAAATAGGTCTTTTAATATATGAATATAATACAAAATATATAAAATACCTTTCTAACTAAAATCCAATAAATCAAAAAAAAAATAACTCAAAGTTTCGAAAAGCTCTACTTTGCAAATCGTATTCAATAAATTATTGTAATTATTTAAACAATTTAAAATTTGTTAACACTGTAAAAAACGTCGTTCGGAGCCTGTCATGGCGTAGAGGCACAAGCGACTGTAAACGTGACCGATCGTAGGTTCGATCCCTACTCGAGGATATTAAATATTTAATATTTATATCACCTCGCTCCGGTGGCAAAGCAAAGTATGTAATCGAGTTCCGCTTAACACAATACCTCAATTTCGGCAAAAAGTTGAGAACTACCTAAATGAGAACAGAGTGTCCAAACACTAACTTTCCAAATTTGTAAAGAAAATCAAGAGCAATACGATATAGCTTGTTACACCAACACACTGTCACACAAAATGACATAGAAATATTTAAAAAAAAAAATCCCTCCACATATAGTTGTTTATTAAAAATCTATTGATTCCCAAATGATCTTGGACGGGCGTATCACAATCTAAGCGATAGGTCAGCTCGTGTCAAACGGAATGATACTTGAGTTTAATGTATGGGTATAGAATATATATAGAGATATCCTTGGCATTAAGAGGTACGCTTGAACATCGTACCACTATTTATATTTTATTTAACATATTATAATTACGGCTTTTGTTGATATGAAGGCCGGCGAGGCGAATGTTGGTCAATTGTAGTATTTTGTTGCGTGCAAATGGTCGTATCGTTGGTGCGGATTCGATAACCGTTTTGGGTTAAATGAAATGATTTTAGTAATAATGTTTTCCCGCAACATTATTAGATAAAATTCTATATTAATTGCAATTGTTTGATAGTTGTTAGTTAATCTCTCCAAAATCCGATACGATTACATCAGTGAGAAACTCTAATGTTGGGTATTCTCAATTCAATATATTTTTTAAGCTTCACTACTTTTTTATTTTTACTTTACTCGGAGCCTAGTATTCAATCACTTCCGTTTTCCATACTTCGCCAATTTTGATGGTGTTGCGTGATGAGTAACGGAACTCAACGCTGCGCGTTTCTATTGAATGTATATATGAAATATATAATGTTTTCCTCAATTACTATCACGCTTTCAGTACCATGTGCCTTGTATGTGGGTTACAACAGGCCAAGTCTAATAATATTTGTGATGATGATATTATTAAAAAACTGTTTTATACTGCACTAAAACATACAAAATTCTGACTTACAAAGTTACCCTAATGGTTTATTAGTAACTGTAAGAGGTTCACAGTTCAAATCCGGGTTTCGTAATCAGCTAAGCTACTTATGAACTATAGATTAATAATAAAGTGACAACAAAAAGTTCGATTCAAATATTCAAAATTCAAATCAATTTCAATTTTATCGATTTTTTTAAACATCAAAATCTAGAAATTACAAAAATAGACTATAATTTAATTTTAATATTGTATATTTTCATTATTTAAACCTATTTCTAGTGCCTACGTAAAAAGAAGACGCCTCTGTCAAACCAAACAGTTATTTATGACTTACTTTGTTAGCGTCCAACGCTTAGCTTAACCTAATTAATGGTACGTTATAACATGTACGTTTACACATTAAGCTCCAAAATCCTCGTATTTTTCTTAATTTTGACCAATAACACCAATAACAGTCGTGGGGCAGGGGCACAACGTACGCCTGTAAATGACGGGTTGTGGGTTCGATTTCTACTCGAGGGAAAATTTAATATTTTCATTTCTTCGCTCTGGTAACACAGCCAAGCGCGGCGTTTAGTTCCGCCACGCAATCCCTCAAATTCAATTAAAAGTGACGAACAGAACAGAGCGTACCAAATAAGTCATAAATTTTGTCTCTAGTTTATTGATGGTTTCGGAGACGTTCAGTCGATGTTTGATTGGCCCCATCTTTTATGGGGTGGTAGTGTTTTGCTCATTATATATCTAATTGGATACCAGTTAATTATAATGAAATTGTTTTGTAGTTTTTCGTTTATTTCTTTTTGGTTTCAAAGTGGTTTTTATCAACTATGATGAAGATTTGTAATATCATTGACATTTTTTACTTTATTGATCGGAGAAAGTTTATTTCTTTACATCTTATAGCTAGTTAGGGTGAACGTTTTGTTAAGAACATTAATGATGATGAGCAAAGCGGTTCCAAGAGCTTTGCTGGGACTGGTACGCGCCAACCTTGAAACTATGTAAGAAAAAAGTTCCATACTACAATGCCTAAGAAAGTGATAATTAAATGTCGGACACAGAGGGTACTGAAGACTGTGCTACATGCTATAAGGCAAACCCTGGCAACAAAGGCCGGTAATATATATATATATATATATATATATATATATATATATATATATATATATATATATATATATATATATATATATATATATATATATATATAAATTCCCCAGTCACTTTACATACGGCGTGAGGCTGAAAAAAAACTAATATTGTTTATTTATTCTTGTTGTAAATATAATATCCGCAGCTGTTCTAATCAAAAGTTTCTAAGAGATCATCAATCTTTTAAGGTTCCAGGGTCCTACAATTTTTCTTTCAACGTATTCAATAGAGCTAGCACTATACCTTATTTAACTCGACATCTAAAACAAACGTTTTAAATATATATTTTCCTTTCAGTGGCAATCAAATATATGATATTTGCTGTTTTCTAACAGTATAATATAGAAATAAACCTAGTTATTTATATTAACAATGTCATTGCCTTAGAGTGTAAAGCTGCTAAATACGTATCAAATCGCATTTTTGTCGTAATGCACTGATACATTTTTTTATCATTCGAAAGCTTTATAAAAAAGAAATACAAAGTTCACGCTTGTTTTACTTCGTATAGTAGAGGAATACAAATTAATTTTATAAATTGTAATATAGTGTCGTTCTTGTCGTGGTTCCAGCTTGGTTCGACTCCCGCAAGGGGCGCCCTTGCAGCCGTCAATATTTCCCATCAAGCAGCCCCTCAGTGCTTGTCAACTTTTCAGGGACAGAGTACGTTCTTCCCTCCCAACCTAGCATCACTGTAAAGCTCAATAGGGCTAATAAAACCCTTATGCTAAAAAAAAAAACAAAACGAAAATAGTTGACAGCGGCTCAGTCTAACTCTACTCTAGAAGTATATAGGTTTGATGCTCACTCAGAGTATTTAATTTATTTTAAATTTTAATGTCACTGAAATCCGCCAGTCTACCGGTTAAAGTGGCGAAGGGTGAGTCCAAGCCATACCTAAATTAATACGCTTTTAAGAAAAAAACTTAAAACTGAATATTTTTCATCAAAACGCCTAATGAAAGAAACTAATTAAAATTAAAACTATATCAGTTATTGCATACAACGCGGCACGTTGGCGCTACCTAACAAAAAGGTGCGCTAAATAAACAATATACAATATGATATATTTGAATCCAATTACATTGGTAGCCGCCGGCGACCAACACTCGTTACAGGGAGATATTTATATGCGCCTGCGCAGCTAACGATGCTGATTATTTAACCGATTATGGAAATTGTTGATTTTTTAAGCTTATTATTTAATGTAAAGCTCGGGAAAGCTTGTAAGCTTGTAATTCAAAAAATAATGTTTTTTTTTTGATTACAGAAAGGTTACACTGTTCTTAAATTTTCTAGTTGTATTTACATTTGAACTATTATCATTTCTTCACTCTGATTAAAGAAACGTAACACCATTTTCGAGTTCCGCTATGTAACGAAAAAGTCTCGAAAGATGAACAGAAAATGGAATCCACATCCAGAAACAATATGTGTAGCTTCAAGCAATTGAGTAAATATCGAGCTAGTCTACCATAAGGTTTTAAATTAATTCCAATATTTAGTATATTGATATAGAAACAATTAATAATTACATACGTATAAAACAAAACAAACTAGTCAAGTAATGTATTCATAATTCACTGTTCATAAAAGAGTTTTCAAATGAAAAGCCTTGTCGCATAATAAATAATGCTACAAGTAAAACCGTTTTAATGGAGTCTCTGTTGCTACCAAGAGAATTGAAGGCATAAATTGCGTTACAATAAACTATCACAAGTTACAAGTGAATAGAACAGCTTTTATATATACTAGTATTATTAGCTTTTGGAAAAGCTCGCTTCAAGCATTTTTTTTGTGGTATTTGATTATGTATTTTGAATTTTGTTTCAATTAAATATATGTATTTTTTATGATAAGTATTGAAAAGATATTGTTAAGATTCTTTACAGTATACCTATTTTTTGTATTGAATATATATATTATAAGAAAGCTTTGTTGCTAAGATATTAAGTGGATAAATATTGTTTCATCTATTATTATTAAAATATTATAGAATTTCTGATAGATTATGAATCGACAAGAACTCTTTGAACTTTCTCAGAAAATTGAACTTTTTGTGCACACAAAAAGACGATGCTCAATAGTTTGTTATCCTTGATTTTTGTTCACACTTTATTCGGCGTACAGCAAGGTGTCCCAGAACCTAGTATCTCGTTTCCCATTTAATTCCGGAATTTAATTCCGTATTTAATTCTGTCTCTCGTTTCCCGTTTAATTCCGGAAGTTATTAGGTGTATAGTGGTGTAACTCAACGCCGAAATTAAAAATGTGAAAAAAGTATGAATAACTGTGTAAAATAATATAAATATTATGTACATGTTTAATTTTATTGATAGTTTAGTGATAGTTTATTGTAAATACATAATCAGATCAATTTCAAGAATTTTTAACTATTCTCTTAGTTTGTTTAGAAAACAAGTATATATAATATTCAACTTTGGCTCTTTTCTGTGTGTATGTTGCTGTACAGCGTAATATATAATAATTTTTTTAGTATACCCACATTATAATAAGATGGAAATAAAATTCTCATACAGTTAATTTTAATTCTAACATTAAAATAATGCATTTAAAAAGAAGCTGACGAGTTCATTGCTCCACTTACTTTACATTATATTCAATTATTATCTAAATATATGGACTAAACTAACTAAAACTGAAATATAATATTTAAAAATAAATAAAAAATGTTCATTTGAACTGATTTTTAACCAAAACAAATACAAATTTAATTGTATCGAACAATTTCAAGCAGCAAAGACCGGTCATGGCGCATGAGCACATGCATGCGATTTTAAAGGGGACAGGTTATGGGTTCGATCACAACTCGAGCATCAACAAAATAAAGCGCAGCGTTCAGTTACGCTATTCAAAACCCAATGCCTCAAATTCGGCGCAAAGTGGGGAACAGAACGAAGTGATTAGCCAACATTAGGTTCCAAATTGGGAAACAGTGTTAAGGTAAAAAAAAAATCGAGAAAAAACAAGCTATTGCTTTAAAAAATTGCGTAAAATAAAGCTAAAATGCAAAATGTTCTATAATAAAGTATTGTATGAAAGTAACACGCGATGTTTCGCCCACACTCGGCACCAAATGCAACCACCATGTCTTATGTAAATGCACCATGTACCCAGTTTAATTAATCTATAGACGCATAAATAAAGTCGGGCAGTCGATCGTGAATATTAAACAATACGGCGCCGGCGCAATCATATCGCTAATACTTTGTTCTGTTAGTTGTTGGTTGGACATGATTTTGGCTATTTTTTTCATAATTGCAAATAATAAATAAAAAAAATATTGTGATTTTCATTAAAACAAATTAAATGTATGTGATGTTTTTTAATTATAAATTAAAATTCTTGCAAAAAACTAAAAAAAAAAGTTGGCTTGGAAAAAGTGCGTCAAGTGACAGTGTTAAACACCGCCCTTTAGACACATAACCTAGGTAATAGAAGCAAATTTAATATAATCGCTGTGTCGAAATTCGAAGCCACAAATATCGCGTTTACAGAGCTACTGCACCATAAAGACCTCAATTTACATGAGACTATTTTTAATGGATAAAAAGTATTCGATAATACATTTATACGATTAGAGCACTTTACATTACTCCTTGGACTCTGATGGATAAGGCCTATACACACACACCCACATTATATATATATACATATATATATATATATATATATATATATATATATATATATATATATATATATATATATATATATATATATATATATATATATATATATATATATATATATATATATATATATATATATATATATATATATATATATATATATATATATATATATATATATATATATATATATATATATATATATATATATATATATATCATATACATTTGATTATAGGTATTTTTTATTGAAGGCAAAATATGCACATGCGCAAGATACGACGTAAAAAAATATATTTACATATATCTTTAATTTCTGAACTTAAAATTTAAATATTTGGTGCTCGTCGATTACTCGACTTCACCGATAATATTCACAAGCATAATTCATTATCATATATCGATATCTCCATCGATTACATCCAAAAATACACAATTTATTTATTATCTACTAAATCAGAGTAATTATAGTTCTTAAATTATTCCCGTAATCGAAAATGGAAGGTAATTATTTACAATTAAATACATACATATATTATTTCTGAATAAGGAATATCTTTTATATATATATATATATATATATATATATATATATATATATATATATATATATATATATATATATATATATATATATGTATGTATATATATAAATATATATATATATATATATATATATATATATATATATATATATATATATATATATATATATATATATATATATATATATATATATATATAGAGTTTATCATATTTTATTTGTTTATATTAAATTAAATTTCAATTTATTATTTATGCCCGATATGTATTCATAAACAAATGTTCAATAAGTAATCATAGTGATTTAATTTCGAAATAAAAAAATGAATTAAAAACCATGGTAGGCAAGAATATATAATTTTATTAATAAAAAGACAAGAAAGATATACACCACATCTGACAGGGTACCTTATTTAAAGACATAATGTTACCCGGGAACCTCCGTCCATTCTTTGCGCCAAAATCTTGAGATACTGCGTATTGTATGGCGCAACCCAACGCCGCGTTTCAATTCAATACCAGAACGAAGAAATGAAAATGAAAAATACTTAAATATTTGTACAGGAAAACGAATTCCATACCACCGTGTTGACAGTCGCACACATGATTCCCGGCGCCACGATGCCCCCAATTAAAAGTACAGAATTAAAATTATCCTTAACTACACTCCGGCAATGTGAAAATATCGTTCTAAATAAGAAAAGCAAAAATATCTGATACCATAGAATATAACTAATTCTACAAATAGTAATTTGATTAGATTATATAAATTTTACTATATAATGTTTTTAGAAAACCGTCCACGACCGGAAATTCGTTGGTATTGGAATCCAGTCCAAGAGGCGCGGGTTCACATTCTGCTACGTTCAAATTTTCTTTCCAATTTCTTTCCTAAGAGTGGATAAACGCCGTATAAATGGTAAAAATATCCAATACAATCTTTTTGTTCTGTGTCTGTCGAAACAAGTTAAAATTAATATCGAATCCAGATCTATTTTGTAAAGCCAAAATATAACATTTCGTAGAGAAAACACTTTTTTTTATACTTTACAGTTTTTATTCCTTACAAACTTTGTGCTTACGGCCGCAAATCCAACTCGCGCTTGACCGTTATTTTCATAACTAAAATATTTTTTTAATGTCAAAAGTGAACACAGACTGTATTTACATGATAATCGATATTAAACACATCGATTAAACAATAATCACTAACAATAACAACATTAAACGCTTTATAACCATTCATTAAAATTCCACTGTAGCCCTCTACACGTTGACAAAGTCACCGCCTCGGGCACATCGTACATCATATCCGTTGATTGCCTGTGCCCCCACCCCCTACGCCCCCATCCCCTGTTACCCCATATCTGTACGACCTTTGCTGGACGACATGATTTAAGTTATTTGTTTTAGAAACACCAACAGAAGATTCATTGGAATATTATGTATGTGTTTCATTAATACCCCGGGCACTTTGGGTCGGTTGTTCGCTGAGCACGCCAGCGTTGTGGGCGTGGTGATATTAAGTGATGCTATATATCAAACGGGCAAGCGTGGTCATAATATATATTGTTTTCACAATGCAAGAGTCAGTGGTAGTTGCTTGGAGCGTTAATGGATAGAGTGCCAACGATGTAGTATGTGACTGATACCTTTATATGGAGAGCGTAATTGGCTCTGTTATTGAGTTATTGCGTTGTACTTTTGTTCTTTTTATTATTTTCTGTCGTGGCGCAGCGGCAGAAGCGTGTGAATGTAAACGCGACATTGCAGGTTCGATCATCACACGAGGAAAAGAAATATTATTATACATTTAAAATTTAATATTTAATGTTTTCGTTTCTTCGCTCTGGTACAAAAGAAAGCGGCGTTGAGTTCCGCTACTCAACACGATACCTATAAATCACCGGAGTGAAGCTGATTATTTTTATTAATTATTTTCTTACCATATTACGTTTTTTATGTTGATTTTCGTACGTCAAGTGGAACGGAGATAAATATGGATGCGTGCAGGTTAAGGTTACAAGTAGATCTATTGGTGATTTTTAATGAGATACGTTCAGTCTCTGTTAAACTGATAAATGGTGTGGTTAATCTTAGTTTCTAAGTTTGTAGTGTTTGTTTGTTAGACTTTCGATGTGCGGATGAATTAAAATTATTACTTTTTTTTTATAATATATTGTTTATTTTAATATATCTCATGTATATATTTTTTTATATTTTTCATTTTTGACGTATAATTTAGTAGCTGAGGCCTGTCGTGGCGCAGGGGCACAAGCATAGGCTGTGGGTTCGATCCCCACTCGAGAAAACATATATTTTTTTTTATTTCTTTACTCAAGTAAAAAGATAAAGCACAGTGTTAAATTCCGCCACTCAACACACAATGCTTCGGAAAGTGGGTAACGGAACGGAGTGTCTCAACACTAGGTTCCCAAGTTCCCTCTGCCTACCCTGCCATGTGCCTTATGCAGTTTGAAGTTAAAAATAAAAATTGATTATAAAATCTTCCATTCTAAAGTGACATTGCGTTTAATCTCACAAATATTTTAAAATATCCAATCAAAATATTAAACTCAACGGTTTTATTAATATATTTTTTTAATTTCTTACGCAATTGAAAACAACTTTCGCTTTAAACTTGTATAAGCAAAAATTGCATCAAAATTGTTACAGCCTTTTGCCTTTATAGAAAATATATTTTTTTTAGAAATGTAAACTTTTGCCAGTGGCTTCACTATACCGGCAATGTGCAGAGGCATCGAAAGAATTATCTTGATGTAATATAATATAGTTTATTCTACTAACGAAACCTTCATCATACCTTCAATCCAAAACAAGTATAAAATAATAAAATCAAAATCAAAATCAAAATATTCTTTATTCAAATAGGCCATTACAAGCGCTTTTGAATCGTCAAGTTACATACAGTTGTCTGTAGTGGCAGTCCTACAGGAAGCTACGAGTACCACCAGCTCGGAAGGCAAGTCTGTTAACAAGAGCCGGCAAGAAACTCAACAGAATCTTTTCAAAATATCAATATATATATATATATATATATATATATATATATATATATATATATATATATATATATATATATATATATATATATATATATATATATATATATATATATATATATATAACATAGCTTCCTGCATGAATACCAACAGCATTTAATCCCACGCATTCTTATCATGGTATTATTCTTATATATTTCAAATCAAACGGTGTGCCGCTACCATCTATCCATCTATTCCAAAACTCGGCGAATAGTAAGACCGGAAGTGACTTAATGAGAATATATTTGAACACTAGGTTCCCATGTTCCCGCTGCCTACCCTGGCTTACACGCTATTTAAGAAATCCATGGCTAGACCACCCCACCCCCACACATAGACAAACATCGAAAGTTTATCGAACAACAAAAACATCTTCATTACAGCCGAGTGTTAAATCTTGTTAATATGTCACCAAGTAATTATTATGCAGGCCTTTAATTGATTCAGCCGGCGACAAAATGATAATAAGTATCGATACGACTATCTCGGTCGGGGAGCGCGAGTTTGAAATGCAAATGTAACGATACTTTATAGAATAAATATGGAATCAATTAATGCTTTACACACGCATTTGCACTATGTAGGTGTGGTACGTGTGCTCGGTTGTGGTGGCCGTGGGTTGAAATCCCGGTTGGGGACTTCTTTGTTCAACTTATATGCGATTAACTATATGAACAGTGGTGACTTGTTTGGTTCTCGGTCGGGGGCTTGGGAATTACATTGTGGTTGATTTTCACTCGATGAAATGAAATATTTTATGTTTTAAATTTGATTGAGCGCGGCGTTGAGTTCCGCTATTCAACATCACGTTTTCAGTCTGTTCACAATGGCTTGTTTTAGCGGAAAACAGAAAACGGAAGTGTTTCATGAGACCACTGGTGAATCAGGTACCCCTATTTACCCTACTATGTGCGAGACACAGCGTGAAGCAAAAGCTCAAACGCGTAACACAAAACGGCGTTGAACTCCGAGTTTTAAAATATTTCCATAGCTATATAAAGTAAAGAGCGAAGCATCTTAATAAAAACAAGCGCGGATAAACTTAGAATGCAAATAAAACAAACATTTATAAAGAATCAGTCTTTGCACTCCACTCTAATAGGTAATCATTATTAACACAATTGGTTTATTTTAAGTGTAACTTTAATCTCTGGTTAGAAAAAGGTAATAATGACGATATATATACAACAGTTACAAGTTTTCTATCACTCAATTGTCTTTTCTATTATTGAACATTTGAACTGTTTTCTTATGGGGCTGCCAAGAAGCGTTAAACGCCACGATCTCTGTACTCGTCTTTATACTTTTGCACCACTCTTCTATACTATGAACAACCGAGGCCTCTCTCTATATCTCTTGCTTCTTAAAAATATGTGATTAACTTATTTTAATTAAGTTGAGCAAATCTGTAAGTGTGCTTTTGAATTACCGCTACGCGCTATTTTCTTGGGCCTAAGCAAAGTGTAGCTGAGATAATTTGTATCGTCGACGCACAGTAACGAGAGGTTTTACTGACGTTAGTGTTTTTTTTTTATTATCTAATTATTTTTTAGTAAAATATATTTTTTAATAATTTATAGAATGTTTAAAGTAATTGTTTTCATGAGACCATATAAATATTCGATCAATCCAATAGGAGGTATCCAACATCCAAGATGGTGATTATGGAGGCTTTGTTCCTAAAGTTTAATCACTTTTTCTCTCTCTCCTCTCTCTCTCTTCCTCTCTTTCTCTCTCTGTTATATGGTATGTTAGCCAAAGAGAACGTATGTATGTATCTCAGTTTAGGTACATCTTCCACCTCGTCCACTGTCATCGAGCTCTTCATAAAGACCTTCTGGGAACAAATTGATTGCTTTTCACGTGATCTTCCTTCAGCATTATAGATTACTTACTCTTGCTTCGTTTTGTTCCATATTTTTCGTCATTTACTATGCCGACACCGCCAACCTACTCGAGCGCATTATTATACATTATCATTGTAACATACTTGCTAGTACTGACCATTCTCTGTACTTTTTCATTGTGGAATTATCAGTAAGTATGACTTTTATCCTACTAAAGAGATACTTTTCGCAATATTCATATTGCGAAAAGTATCGTAGCGCAGGGGTACAGGGGTGCGACTGTTAGAGGGATAGGTTGTAGGTTCGATCCCCACTCGAGGAAATTAAATATTTAGTATTTCCAATTTATACATTTAATGTTCTATTTGTTCCACTCAACACGGAATGCCTGAAATGAAATGGAGTGTCCTAACACGAGGTTCCCAAAGTTCCCTCTTCTTACCCTGCCAGGTGCGGGATACAGCGTGAAGCTGAATAAAGAAGTATCTATAGTGAGTCGACCGTAGGAGGCAGAAATATGGTACCGTGGCCTTTAATAAAGATTTTATACATAAACTAAAAAACCGCTCCCTTTTATTTTTTAATACTCTAGTACGTTACTTTCATGAAAACTCATCGATTTAATGTTTAACTGACGCATTTTCTAATATGTCGGAGAGAATCTATGATAAACGTCTCTGTTATCATTCAAATGTCAACTTAAAAAACGCTTTGAAATAACACATTTTCATATTAAACTATTGAAAATATACCAATAACACATTTTATAATATCACATTTTCATATTAAACTATTGAAAATAAACTATAGAAAAAAATACATTTTTTTTTCTATAGTTTATTTTCAATAGTTCTTTGAATTTGAACACATACAACAATTTAATTAAATTAACACGACAAACTTTTATTTGCGGAATAAAATAGAAAAATATATACATATTAACAGTTAATGAACAATATAAATTTAATGATAATAATGATAAGCTTTTACAAAATAAAGTTCAACTACTTTACGACTTGCGTGTAAAATGACTTTGCTGTACAAAGCTCACCTAACAAGCTGCCTTTTTAAAATACAAAGAAACAGTTATTTTGTTTTTGACGATTTCTTAGAAAAAAAAAATATCAGATCTTGAACTAAATATCTTTTGATATTATTAATTTAATAATAGACCGTTGTGATCCAGTGGAACTGTATATAATCGTGATAGTCATGGGTTCGTATCCGTTTTGGGTTTTTTTTTATGTATTATTTTACATTTTTTGCTATCATAGACAGCGTATGGCATTAATTACCGCTGCTCATCGTAAAGTGCGTGTGTTGAAAACGGAGTGACTTAAATACACGTTCTCTCTGCTGCGTACTTGCCTCTACCTTTCACATTACATCTCTCATAGCGGGGTATAAAACGGGAAGATGATTTTTTTTCTAACTTCACGCTGTATCCCGCACATGGCATGGGATCTGATGGGATCAAACTTGGGAACCCAGTGACAAGACACTCCGTTTCCCACTTTCCGTCGAATCAAGGCATTGCGTGTTGAGTGGCTGAAACAAACGTTGCGCTTTGCCATGATACCAGAGCGAAGAAATGAAAACATTTCTTCGAGTGCTGTCGCATTTATAGTAACTTACTTATACCCCTTTACCATGGATTATTATCCTAGATGATAGTAATTTATTTTGAAATATATTTATAACGTATACTAGAATATACGATAAATTTATTTTCATAATGTCATGAAATAGGCTTTAGATAATTATTAAATTCAGTGATTGTACAACTAACATACAATGTATGGACAAAACTACGTGACTTCCTTGAGAAATGTAAAGGAGCACTAAGAGACTATTACTGGAGTATTACTTCGGTATCGGGAAGACATGATTTTTTGAAAGTATAACCAAAAATATCGATATTAATACTTTTTCTCCGTATCATACTTATTTTTTTCTCTAACATTTTAAATAATGTTGTTGGAAGCTTATGGCTAAAAAAACAAGACGGTAAACAATTATTTTTTACGATAGGTAGGCTATGCAACGAAATTCAACCCTTTACCTTTAACCGACGAGGACTAAACTTAATCCAACTAACGAAATTTAACCCATTACCTCCAAAAAGCGCGTCTACTTCCATCTCAAAGGCCGGCAACGCACCTGTAGCTCCCCTGGTGTTACACGGGGCCGTGGGCGACGGTGATCACTCACCATCAGGTGACCCGTACGCTCGTTTGCCTTGTCTTTTCCATAAAAAAATATAAAATAAATTAATGGCGCCCAGTATAACTTATGTTTAGAAAACTAAGCAATTTCTTCTAATTATTGTATATAAGTAGAAAAAGTATTTAAAAAATACTACGTCTCTATCAGCAATCTATCTATCTTTATAAAACAAAATCCACGGCGATCTTTATATATATATATATATATATATATATATATATATATATATATATATATATATATATATATATATATATATATATATATATATATATATATATATATATATATATATATATATATATATATATATTATAAAAATAATTAAAATATATATTTTTTTGTATGTTATTCATCAATTTAAAGAAAAATAGCAATTCCCTACAACAATCTACTTATAAAACTATTTAACAAATCGCCCTAAAACATATAAAAAAAAAATGTGACGAGATTTTTAATTAAAAAAGCCAGAGCTCTTATCCTGCTCGCATCAACAAATTCACTGCAAAATATATTCAACGAAACACGTTTAAATCAAACAAAAAACCAACGTACATACATACATACATACGTAAATACGTGCAATCTATATAACATTTCAAAAACTCGCACTCCTTTATTTATTACAAACATTAAAATTATCGTACGGTAGCTGATCGAAGGCGGTATCCAGATAACGAGATCCATCTCAATAAGCGAAATGACTTGTGTAAAAGGAAAATGTGACAAACAAAAATATAATGTTGCGAATCGGGTGATATGGTAGCGTGTTAATGGTGTATAGGATTTTAATTAATTAAGCAAGACCACGGGACCCGCGAAATGTTATCTTTGATAAGGCTGACTTATGCGCCGGCGCGGCGGCGGTTGATATGAAATGCCTGTTTTTTATGTTCTTTTTGGTTGTTTTTTCGAAATTTATTGTTTTATTGGTATTGCAATTGTGTTGGAAGTTGAGTTTTTAGTGTAAGTAATTTTCTTTCGATGTAAACGGAGATAGCCAGTTGAATTTTCTACTGTTATTTAATACTATTTTGAATATCTATTGAGGACAGTCGTGGCGCAGCGGCTCAATCGTGTGATTGCAACCGATAGGTTGTGTGTTCGATCCCCACTCGAGGAAATGAAATATTGAATATTTTCAATTTTAATATTTAATATTGACATTTCTTCGCTCTGGTACAAGGCAAAACACGGCGTTGAGTTCCGCCACTCAACACGCAATGCATCAAATTCGGCGCTAAGTGGGGAACAGAAGTGGAACGGAGTGTCTTAACACTAGGTTATCAAGTTCCCTCTGAATACCCTGCCATGTGAACGAACCTAGTGTTAATACCCTTCATTCCCATGAAAAGTCGAGACATTACGTATTAATCGACGGAGTAAAACGCCGCCAATTATTTCTTCATACTAGACGAGAAATCTACGATAAAATCACCACTAACCACCCAGTGGGAGTCGAATAGACAACTGTCGCTTTGAAATCGTGCATCTGCGCGACGACCATAACATTAAAATAATAAATAAGCACATGTACTATTTATAATATATACATACGTAAATACAGTTAAATTAAATTAAAATATATCAAATTTATATCGAAGAAGATAACTTATTAAACATCTTGTATCAATATAATATGTATGTAATTCAATTAACAAAAGCGTTCAGACGCCACAATATGTAGATTTAGTTATTTGATTTAAATTTTCTAGTATAATTTGAATAATCCGATGATAACTATTAAGACTGATAACACAAATTTACATTTCTTTAAGTCAACCACAAGTTATCGACCAAAAACGCTTTGCGTGTTGACTTGGAAGTTTTTAAGGTAAATATATGAATTTTGGGGTTCTGTAACTTAAAAAGCGTAAACGAAACGCTTACCTTCTTGTTTTGTACGACTGTGAAGGCAATTTATCTTGTGATCATGTGGTATGAAGCTGAAACGAATATTAAATATTTAGGCCCTCAAGTGTAAAGGAAAAAAAATTAAGCTTCTAAGTCAACGCAATTAAAAGCTCATTTTTGCTGCATTTTGTATGAAATTTGCTATACAATCAAAACTTAAGTGGTTTTGATCTAAATAGGTTACTTCCCGTGGACGTGGTTCCCGTTGCCTACAGTTTTGAAATTTTTCACGAAGTGAGAACTGAAAATATTTGAAAAATGAAAATTACAGGGAACAGTTAATTTCATACGAAACAAAGTGCACAGTGCAAGTGAACTTTATTTAGTTTGTCAACTTGTTTAAGTTGTACTTCCGTTCAACCTACAATTTTTAAATTGGTACAGAACTCTTGGTGGGAGAGTTCGACTCGCACTAGTCCGATTTTTCATATATTTTATTTTAATTAAACAACTAACAATATATATATATATATATATATATATATATATATATATATATATATATATATATATATATATATATATATATATATATATATATATATATATATATATATATATATAAATATATATATATATATATATATATATATATATATATATATATATATATATATATATATATATATAGTAGCACATGTCTCGATTTACAGGTATAAGTCAGCACAGGTCTCGATTTTTCGAGGAACGAATTGTTATACCAGTAAGGTTCCCTCTGCTTATAAATAAATAAAATACCACGCCACGGAACTCTAATGAATAACATCTGAAACATCTGAAAGATTATTACCATTTTGAACAGCATAAAAATATACCTATACATAATTATAAGCATCTTATCTTTTCTAAAGAACTATAAAATTTAAGATAATCTTTGATCTCATAATATGTATGAGAATCGAGTCGATATTTTAATTGCTTAATTAAATACACATGTTAGATCGGCTCTTAGAAAATTTTATATTTATATTATGATTATAGAATGCAACGGTTATTAGTTTTAATATAGATATTAATATTGATAGAATCGTGACACATTTGGGAGGCACTGCCCTCTTTGGAGTTTTTAGTTGAAAATTTAACTATTACCTCTAAATTAGTCAGAATAAGTACAGCGTTTGGTGTTTTAGCTGCAATTTAGTATGGCGTTATTTTCATAAAGAGACCCTTAACCTTAATGTGAATGTAAACAGCTAATGTTGCAGTTATTCTAAGTTACAGAGCTTTTTATTATGGCCGTAGCAGTAGTGTAAAATTATTTTATTGAGATTGGTTATTGAAGTATTATATTTTTATTTAATTCTTTTTATCATTTATATACCTATTCCGTGAGAATTTCAGGATAAAAATCATATGTTGCTCCATAACCTCCACTATGGGATAGTTAGCTTTTCCAAGGAAAAGCCCGAAAAACGTTTACGTTGACGTTAGTATCGTGTAAATACTTATAATTCTGAACATCCTTTGCTAAGGCGATATTTTATTAAATTATAGTTTAACTAGACTACGGTTCTACATTTAAAGTGGAAGTCTTTAATATCAAATATAACATCATATATAGAACCTGAAACAAAAGAGCTTCATACAAATCAAACCAGCAGTTCAGAAGATCCTCGTGAACAGACGGATAAATATTTAGACAATCATATATATTCGTACTCTATTACTTTTTTTAAACATACATTGTTTTTCACAATTTTTTCACAGACAAATCTTTGATTTGTCTGTGAAAAAATTGTGAAAAACAATGTATGTTGTAATTGTGAAAAACAATGTATGTTGTAACACAGACAAATATTTGATTTGAAAAAAAGATTTAAAATTGAAAATAAATATATTTATTTAGGCAAGATTTATTATGGATTTTTCTAGTCTTTTATAATTTAATATAAATAATTTAAATTAAATAATTAACTGTCAGGTGTAAAACAAAACTTTTATTCTAAATTTTTAATTTATTAATTTCTAAAAAACTATAGATTCGATAGATCTTATTATTGAGATTCCGCCGTCTGTCTATCCTTCTGTCACCAGGCCATGGCGCATAAGCCATGATACTTAAACTGTTGAAAATTTCCCTAATAATATAATTAATATTAAAAAAAAAACATAACTGGTTAAGGGGGTTCCTATTAAACAAATAATTATGATTAATCAATAATCAGCTTCACGCTGTATACTGTACATGGCAGGGTAGGCAGAGGGAACTTGGGAACCTAGTGTGAAGACACTCTGTTCCACTTCCGTTTCTCACTTTCTGCTGAATTTGAGACATAGCGTGTTGAGTGTGCGTGTTAATATATTAAATATGGTTATTGTTTGCGACTTTTATAGATAATATTTAGAAGATTTCATGATTTCTTTAAAAAATCATATGGTCCCAGCCGCACTTCGCTGATTTTATAAGCAACGACTTCAATTTTGGCCATAAGTAATACATAACAATCAAAATGCATTTAATTCTAATAATATATAAAAGATACCAGACTCTTGGCCTAACCTTAAGAACGCGCCATCAAACGTACCTACCTCCAAAATTAAATGACTATTCCACTTTATAAACACTAAATGTAGATAAGATAACGTTCAAGCTATCAATTATTATATTTTTGCTTCACAACTAATAAAAAAAAAAGACTTTGTAGACACTTATAATGGCCACTTTATAATGGCACAGGGACGCAAGCGTATTACTGTTGATACGAAAGGTTGTGGGTTCCATCCCAACTCAAAAAAATCACATATTTAATATTTTGAATTCCGCCACTCAACACGTAATGTACCAATTTCGACGAGATTTCGGGAACGAAACGGCCTTAACACTAGGTTCCCATACTTCCCTTTGTCTATGCCATGCGCGGGATATAGCGTAAAGCTTTTATAACATTATGTGTAATTATCACTTACCAGTTCTTTCTCAGTTATTTCTTTTTTACAAATATATACCTTATACTGAACATGGAATTACACCTATTAATTCAATCTTGCGTCAATATTTTAAGTATTATCTAGAACTAGAGCGCTGCGAAATTTATGACCGCCAGGCGAAAGTACTTGATGTGTGTGCGTGTGAAATAAGCGAACGGCGTTGAAATGTTATCTTTGTAAAACATCTGCTCAAAATACATGCATACTTATGAATAATTTGTATCACAGAGCGTACTTGTACGTGAACTAATGATTTTTTTCCTAGCTACTTAGAAATTATAATCAGTTTTTAATGAGATCCCATTTAGAAGTTAATATTGTTTCCTTTAGAGAGAAATCTTTGGATTGGTTCTCAGGAGCTTTGGTGCCAAATGCTCGAAATGCTGCCGTGGTATATCGTCGTCGGATTGGGTGAGGAAGGCGCGGGAGCAGGTGTACCACCTGGCTTGCTTCGCGTGCGACGCCTGCGGTCGCCAGCTGTCCACTGGGGAGCAGTTCGCCTTGCACGAAGACAGAGTTCTCTGCAAGCCACATTACTTAGAAACTCTTGACGGAGGCTCCATTTCGTCTGATGGTAATTATGTTAATTTTGCCTTTGGTTTTTGTTTTATTTATGCATTTATAATTTTTTTTACACACCCTTACCCTAATTAATAACAGCTAAAAGTCAGCGTTTTCAAATACTAAGTATGTAGGTACACTAAATCAAAAATTATCACCTCGTTCAAGGTAGTTTCATTTCCGGTCCTTAATTAACCTTTAAAGAAATAAGGATTATTATTTTGTTTTTTCTCTTTTTCTTTTTTTCAATGTTACTGTATGACAAGTGGAGTTTCATTACGACATTCCAGATGGCTGCGATTCAGAGGGCTACCACAAGAGCAAAGCGAAACGCGTTAGGACTACCTTCACGGAGGAGCAGTTGCAGGTTCTCCAAGCGAATTTTCAGCTGGACTCTAATCCTGATGGGCAGGATCTGGAAAGAATCGCCCAAGTCACCGGTCTTAGCAAGAGAGTCACCCAAGTGTGGTTTCAGAACAGCCGAGCCCGTCAAAAGAAACACCAGCACACTGGCAAAGGAAAACAGAGTCAAGGTAAAAAAAACTATTTATAAACATTTTTAAATTGCAATTCCATGCTTAGGATTAATATTTAATTACTAAGATGTATATAGAATACTTACAAAAAGGTACTGTATATATATCTTTACATACAATAATAAATTGCCCGCTGCATTTTGCGATGTCAATTGAGCTATTGCGAATTCATATATATATATATTTGTTAAGATATATTTGCCTACGTATTCACTATTTCATATATCCACGTTGTCCACAGCGATGTCTCGCGACACAGATCCGGTGGGGTTTGGTCGACCTATCAACCTCCACCTTACTTATTCCTTCCAGAACAAACCACCTTTTGTGCCAATAGGTAATTTCACGGTTTTCATTGATATGACTATTTTATTTATAATCAAGTACCTATAGGAATGACTGCAATAATTTAGAACAACTATTTTAACCGACACCAAAAAAAGATGATTTTGAACAATTGTATTTTTCGTTTGGTTATTACTAAACTGAAATCACAAACTTTTCTTTTATATCTTTTTGTATTTAATATCTTATATTTCATATTATCGTTTTCAGATGGCACTTCTTTCACGGATTCCTCGATGGATGAGCTCTCAGAAGACTCCTCAATCCACTGTATGCAGAGTGAGGTCTAAACAATTCTTGCCCTTCAAGGGCCATCTTGCCTTTAAATAAGTCTTTTTATCAACTATCGTATACCTCTTGTAGATATTTTTTTGTCATATATAGTTTAATTTAGTCATAGAGTATATTATATTATTTGTAATTTAAACTGTTTAAAATAATTTAATTAATATTTGCATAGATATTTGTTTTTCCTTTATTTTGTTGCTTAATATAGAAATTTAAAGGGTAATATATGTTTGAATGCTGTTTAACAATATTATTTATGTATGTCGTCAAAGAAGGTAATCAGATTTTAGGTAAAATTCCATTTTTTATTATTGAAACAATAACACATTGAAATAAACTACTTGTGTATATATATATATATATATATATATATATATATATATATATATATATATATATATATATATATATATATGTGTGTGTTTATAAATTATTTAAGATACAAAATTATCCATAATGTTGTAAAAAGTCGTATTTATTTACTTATTTATTTTTAATAACTGTGATACGTTTGTTCAGACATTTGACAACTTGCTTAGAACTAGCAATATAGTGTCGCTATTGAATTTTATTTTAGTGCCAAAATAATATATTCCATTAAATAACATGTAATGTTTAATCCTAATATGTATTTTAAGTAATAAGTAGCAATAACTTAGTCAACTTTAAGTTAAGCTACATTTTAATTGTCGAATTCAATATTCAGATGAAAAGAGCTTTTGCTTTTAAATAACTTTTGAATTAAGTTAATCACTTTTGAATTAAGTTGAATTATACGATAAAAGGTATGTCTTAAAATATATCTGTTTATTATTTTTCAAACCAGATATTATTTCAGACTGATTCAGATTTCCAATTTGTTCGGACTTTATAAAGGCGTCGATCATTAAGTACTATAGATGATCAACTATAAACATTCCCCGATTTTACGAATGTACATACAAAACATTAGAAAATATATTATCTAATTTCATGTATGTTTAAATTTACTTTTAACTAACACAGAGTTTTATATCGTGTATAGTTTATTGCAACGTTTTGTTTATTTAACTGCAACTTATGGGCGCGAAAGTCAAAGGGCTGGGTGAGCTGTGCCCATCCCATGAATAGCCTCTTGCCCATCCCAAAAGTTCTTTTTTTATTTAAAAATAAAAAAAAATACCTTTACGCAGACAGATTTGTTGAAATTTAAATGCCGTTCCTGGTATACTAAATAGATACGCTAATGCAGTTATACGTAAGAATTTCTCTTTCTGATATTTTATATTAAAATAATTAAGTATTTAAAATATTTGTTGTATTGTATGCACACTATCAGGTTTCATTGCACATCGACAACTGTAAATAAATGAGAATGAAAATCTTGTAATTATTTAGAATCGGTGTCTGATGTAGAAATAGTATGACTTTTTATATGTAATGAATTTAAGTGATCTGTACATTTTGTAGAAATATTTGTTATAATCATTTTTTCAATCATTTAATTTTGTATTTATAATAAGTATGTATATAATATAATTTTCAGCTATGTCTGATTTGATTGAAATATCAGAGTTTTTCATACATATTATAATTATCTTGTCGCATTATTGAAACTATAGTGGAAAAACATAATTTTAATATTAAATTGATATCTCTCATTTGCTATAGAAATATTGTAAAGTTTCCATAAATCATAAACGTATTGTAAATATAACCTATTTTAGAATAATATATAATAATTATTATTGTAAATTTTTATCTCAATTGTACTTAGGTGTATCCACCATTTATCTCCATCTTGTCATTTATTAGAAATAGTTATATTCGATAAGACAAGTACTAGGTACTTTCTCTTTTTCTGTACAAATTTATAATTATATTATGTTGGTTAAATACGTTGTTTTATTTTATTTTTATATACATATATATATATATATATATATATATATATATATATATATATATATATATATATATATATATATATATATATATATATATATATATATATATATATATATATATATATATATATATATATATATATATATATATATATATATATATATATATATATATATATATATATATATATGAACACGAGGTTCGCAGGTTCCCAAGTTAAAGCAAAAGAGAAAAAGAGAATAATACATAAACTTATTCAATTTATTTATTTTGTTTTATGTTAACATTATTTCTACTTATATTGAACTTAGAATACTATTATTAATTTACATTAATAAAACTATAGAAAAGCTATATTCACGTTTTAAAGTATTGGTTCTTTTGGTCGTTGCAATATCGAAAATTACAAAAAACATACAGATTTTTTAACGTTTCTTACTACGTAATATGTACACTAGTGTAACCCAAGCATTTTAATAAACTAATATTCAGCAATTTCTATACATTTTTCCACGTTTAGGTCAGAAAGATACTATTTTCCTGGAAATGACACAAAAATGTTACAGGATAGGATTTGAACTCGCACCTCTTCGAAACTGTCTACTGTTAGTCTACAATTTATCCATGGTGCTGACGAGCAGTTCCATTTCCTGATGGATTTGCTTGAGAAGATCCTTCATTTGTCGTGGAGAGTCCAGAATATCAATACTTTGTGTGTAAGGGTTGTATCTGACGCCGAAATCTCGAGGAATCGTTTGAGCGAATTTACTAAAAACATAAGAATATTTTTTTAGCTTAGCGCTGTATCCCGCACGAGGCATGGGAACCCTGCAGAGGGAACCCGGGAACCTAGTGTTAAGATACTCCGTTCCACTTTCGTTCACTACTTTCCGCCGAATTTGAGGCATTGCGTGTTGAGTGGCGGAACTCAACGCCGCGCTTTGCATAAGAATAATTTACTAAAGTAAATTAGGACATTGTGGCCAAGTTAAAGTGAGAACACGATATGTGATGGTTCTGTTTACTCTCGGATTAATTATTTTAATTCCTAACAAAAGTAAGAAATAATTAATTTGTTTTATAAAGCCTTTTCATAAGGCCTGTCGTGGCGCAGCGGCACAAGAGTGTGACTGTAACCGACAGGTTCTGGGTTCGATCCCCAGTCGAGGAAATGAAATATTTAATATTTTCACGGAGTGTCATAACACCCTGGTACTGACGGTGTCGTAAGAGGCGACTAAAGTACGTGTGGGAGAGTCACGTTGTCAGTAATGGCAACACGCATGGGCAGACTCGACCGGATCGTTACCACCCCCGGCATTTAAAACCGGCGTTAAGTAGTGGCTTCGGACACTGCGTTTCGCATTGGGTAATGCCGGGCCCCGGTGCCCATCCCCATCCCCAATCCCTCTCTAGAATATGAAAGCGGCACTAAAGAAGAATTTACCCCAGGAGGGTACCAGCATCTCTGGTGCTGGAGAATCCCTCCCTGAGTCTTTAACCTCAGGCTGCCCGTCGAATTCTGGGGAGGGCACAGTACCGCGCACTACACAAGGCAAACGAGGCGTACGCTCCACGGCAGCCCCTGCCACTCTTAACGTGGAATTTTCCAATATCAGGGGACTACACTCGAACCTGAATGCCGTCCACCACCATCTTGAGACAGCACGGCCGGCCTTGTTATTTCTGACGGAGACCCAGATTACCCGACCGAGCGACACAGCCTATCTTCAATACCCCGGCTACAAAATAGAACATAATTTCATACCTCATGCCGGGGTTGCTGTGTATGTGAGGGAGGACCTGAGTTTCCGTCGTCTTGTCAATTTTGAAGGTCGGGACCTGTCCACCATCTGGCTCCGTGTGGACATGGACGATCGTGTCCGAATCTACGCATGCCTGTACAGGTCCCACAGTGGTAATGCAGAAACGGATCGGCTCATGGAGCACATGCAATCGGCTATTGACGATGCGCTCTCACAGATGCCCACCGCAGAGGTCGTGATACTTGGCGATTTTAATGCGCATAATGCCAGTTGGCTTGGGTCACGCACCACTGACCACGCGGGGAGGGCTGTATTTGACTTTGCTATGGCGAATGGATTGTCCCAATTGGTTGAGTCGCCTACGCGAATCCCGGACGCGGACAACCACAACGCCTCTTTATTGGACCTTCTGCTGACTTCACACCCAGAACAGTACCAGGTTGTCGTCGATCCCCCCCTAGGGTCTTCAGACCACTGCCTGGTACGGAGTGCTGTGCCCATTAACCGCGTCAGTCGCAGAACACCAGCGACTCGTCGCGTCTGGCACTACAAGTCAGCAGATTGGGATGGGATGCGTACGTTTTACTCATCCTATCCCTGGGGGCCGGTTTGCTTCTCTTCTGATGATCCTAGTGCTAGTGCCGCTGCTGTCGCCGACGTGGTTCTGCAGGGTATGGAACTTTACATTCCTAGCTCTGTAGTGCCAATCGGTGGCAAGTCACAGCCTTGGTTTGATACGTCTTGCAAACTTGCAGCTTCTGGCAAGCGCGAGGCATATCGAATCTGGGCCAAGGCACTTGCCACTAAGGATCCGAAGGTGAAAACCTTAAAAAGAAAGTACAACCGTGCCTCTAAGTATTTTAAGTGGCAAATTGCCAGAGCAAGGTCCGAGCACATCGCTAAAATCGGCGAGAAGCTTGAGAGCTATCCGTCCGGAACTCCCCAGTTTTGGGCCCTCTCAAAGGCCGCGCTTGGCAACTTTAGCCGGCCATCGCTTCCACCGCTACGCACAGAAAATGACATCCTGGTCCATACGGCGAAAGAGAAAGCCGATCTCCTGGGCGCTCTCTTTGCCTCAAACTCGACTATGGATGACCGAGGAACAACGCCGCCGACCATCCCGCGGTGTTAGAGCTCAATGCCTGACATTAAATTTAGTCAGAAAGCTATTAGGCGAGCTATGTCTTCCTTGGGCATCCCCAAGTCGAGTGGGCCGGATGGCATTTCTCCTCTTGTGCTCCGTTCATGTGCTCCAGAGCTGACACCGGTGCTAACGCGTCTATTTCGGCACTCTTACTCAGTTGGCGTAGTCCCAGATTCGTGGAAGAGCGCTCTTATCCACCCGATTCCGAAAAAAGGCGATGGTGCCGATCCAACTAACTACAGGCCTATTGCTATTACCTCCCTGCTCTCAAAAATTATGGAGAGCATAATTAATAGCCAGCTCTTGGTTTACCTGGAGGATCACCGATTGATTAACGACCGCCAATATGGCTTTCGTCGGGGTCGCTCAACCGGTGATCTTCTGGTTTACCTAACCCACCGCTGGGCTGCGGCTATTGATAGCAAGGGAGAGGGCCTGGCAGTTAGTCTGGACATAGCGAAGGCCTTCGATCGTGTGTGACACAGGGCGCTCCTTGCGAAATTTCCATCCTACGGGCTTCCCGAGAATTTATGCAAGTGGATCGCTAGCTTTCTCACTGGGCGCAGCATCAAGGTCGCTGTCGACGGTTTTTGCTCCAAATACATGCCCGTGAACGCCGGCGTCCCCCAAGGCTGCGTGCTGTCCCCTACGCTATTTCTTCTGCATATCAATGATATGTTAGAGGACTCTAACATACATTGTTATGCAGATGATAGCACTGTGGACGCTGTATACTCCGGCCATGCAAGTCTTTCTCGGGAAAACGTCGACCAGTGCCGAAATCAACTTGTGTCCTGCGTTGAGGCATCCCTCGAGAATGTCTCCGCATGGGGTGAAAAGAACCTTGTTCACTTCAACCCCCAGAAGACACAAGTCTGCGCGTTAACCGCTAAAAAAACCCCATTTGTCGTATCACCAGTTTTCGAGAACACTCCCCTTAAAGCCGCGCCCTGTATCAGTATATTGGGTCTCAGCTTTTCGAACGACTGCCAGTATCGCGATCATCTGGAAAGCAAGGCCAAGTTGGCCTCGAAGAAACTGGGGGTCATCAGCAGAGCGAGACAGTATTTCACGCCAAAACACCGTTTAGCCCTGTATAGGGCCCAGGTGCGGCCTCATATGGAATACTGTTCTCACCTTTGGGCTGGTGCACCCCAGTATCAGCTTGAACCATTTGATCGCATACAACGTAGAGCCGTTCGAATCGTTGGGAACCCAGTGATCTGTGTGGGGCTTGATACTTTGGCTTTGCGTAGAGACGTATCCTCCCTGTGCGTTCTCTACCGCATTTATCACGGGGAGTGTTCTGGAGAACTGTTTGACTTGATACCTGCCGCCGAATTTTCCAATCGCACAGTACGTCACAAACTAAAGTACCATCCACATCATCTGGACACGTGGCATTCGACTACTGTGCGGTTTCGTAGGAATTTTCTTCCACGCGCCACACATCTGTGGAATGACCTACCCGCGGCAGTATTTCCAGGTCGATACGACATGGGTGCCTTCAAAAAGCGCGTCTACCTCCACCTTAAAGGCCGGCAACGCCCTTGTAGCTCCCCTGGTGTTACACGGGGCCGTGGGCGACGGTGATCACTCACCATCAGGTGACCCGTACGCTCGTTTGCCTTGTCTTTTCCATAAAAAAAAAAAAAAAAAAAAAAAAAAAAAAACACTAGGTTCCACTTCCGTTCCCTCTGCCTACCCTGCCTAGTACGAGATACAGTGTGAAGCTTTTCATAAGGCTTTAGCACACGTATCTCTTTCATAATTCTGTGTCTGAAAGTTCACAATTATCGTTAATTAGACTTATATTTATTTATTTATTTATCGATATATTAACTAAATAAAATGTAATTTGTAGTAAAGTAATTTGTAGAGACATTTTTTTCGAAATTCCTAAGTAATTGAACGGAGTGAGAACGAACTTTTCATTTTAAATCTTAAAGTCAAATCAAATAAAGATGATGGCCGAGATTAGTATATATTTCATAAAAAATATTTAAATACTTACATCATTTTTTCTTTGGCATTCTCAAAGCTGTTCGCAACAAAGTATATCGGTTGGTATTCAGTAATTGGATACTTCTGTAGTCCTGTCACTTCCGGCTCAAAGTCCCTTAGTTCCGGTTTATCAGAGAGACAATATTGAAGCTCCCCAAACGAGGACAGGAGGCCAGCACCAAATGCTTTCAGCTTGCCCTCTTGCCGGCACAAACCAAATTCAACGGTGAACCAGAAACACTGCAAATATTTTGAAAATATGTAAATATTTAAAAAAAAATAACAGCGTTGAGTTCCGCTACTCTACAGGAAAAAATAGCTCGTAAGTTGTTTTATAAGTGGAAAAGATAATATTTCAAATCTTGCCCATGGGGCATCCGGTAAAATTACATTTTTAAGAAAAAGTCACATTATGTATTTAACATATTATATGTATATGTATAGAAATGTCAAGTAGAAACTATATTAATATGAAAAGTTTATATTTTTGTGGTTAATAAGCACAACAAATATTTACTCAAAATGGACAAAAAAAGGTTATAATTGGTCTTACTTGTTCGTAAGTAACGTACAATGTTGTGGGCTCGAATCCATATTTTTAGAGAAATTACAATTTTGCTATAAAAGATTACCGTAGCCAATTTTTCAATGAAATCATCGGGCGCTCCCAATGAAGCAAGTCCGATTTCTTGTGAGAACTGAGCAAAAGCTGGATCAGCGAACAGTGGGGCGTGTCCCAAAAGCTCGTGGCAGACATCTGGTTCAGGAGTGTATAGAGGACGGGAGTGATGCCTTATGTACTGTGTGCTGTGGAAGACGCGGAAGGCGAGACCTGCGAGGAAGTCTCTGGAAGAAAGCAACCCGGCTACTGGTCGGAGTGTGAATCCAGTACAATCTGTAATTATATGTCACTGAATTATTAAAAATGTGGCAAAAAAATTTTTTTTTCATATTTATGTTTATCCCATAGGACAAGTTAAGGAAGATCTAGTGTTGGAGCACTTTAAAATTAATGAGTTCTGAGATCTTATTTGCCATAAACATCGTGTTTACAGTGAAAAAATGCACGTGAAACGTATTAAATGAATATATATTTATTATTTATTACCTTTGAGGAAGTTCGACACGTCTTCTAATTGCGGTATGTTGTCCTCCCTGTATCCACAATTTTCAATTAAAAGTGGAAAAACGTGATTATGTTCCTTACAAGCATGAGTTGGGTACAGTTCAGTCAGTTTTCTGAACACTATGCCCCACGTTTTGATTTCTTCCTTACTGTAATCCACATGTGGTAGAGGTTGGCCGTGCTTATAATTATAGGCTATATCGGCAAAGTATTTCCTCCTAGCTCGGTAGTCAGGGTCAGTGAAACCAGGGTGGTCAGAGTCAAGCTCGGCGCCGTAAGAGAGGATTTGATTCGCAAATCTATCCAAATCGCGGATACGACGTGGGAACCACGGCACAGCAGCTGCAACAACATTATAATGAATAAGCCATGATGGACTATCTTAATTTTAACTTTAAGATACATTAACATGTTCAAGAAAACGTTTACTCAAACACTTTTTAGGAATTTCTCGTTATCTTATGGAGTTCTAATTTGATATTCTAATGCTTTGAATATAAAACGATTCTCACACTCGATTTTATGGCCGTAGTGAAATTAATCGCTCTTTCTTGTCTCTGTCTAGTTTATAATTGATTTATATATATATATATATATATATATATATATATATATATATATATATATATATATATATATATATATATATATATATATATATATATATATATATATGTATATATATATATATTATGTTTACTTACATCGGTTGTCTTTGTAGTTTGATGAAATTATGTTTAGGTAGCCGGTGTTTTCTTTGAGTTCCGCTAGTACCGCGCCAAAATCTCCTGAGCCGTGCTCGCATTCCACCATGAATTCGTATCCAGGCCTTCTTGCGGATGATCTGGACTCGATATGGCTGAGATTCACCCCATGGGTTGAGAATATGCTCAAAAACTTAGCCAAGGATCCCGCCTGGTCAGGTGTTTCGGGGGAGAAGAGTAGCCAAGTAGATTTATTAATGCCTTCCGCTACGTAGTTGCCGCCGTGCATCAGCTTTTGCTGTAATTATTAAGTATACTGATTTTAATATATTTTGTATTATATTAATAATATTGTAAAAATAAACTTAATATAAACTATATTTAATATAAACTGTTTTAATAAATAATGGGCTTAATGTATATTAATTATTTTATTTCCTTTTCTTATGTTTGATATTTTTCTGTATTCATACTTTGTATAAACAAATTTGTAAAAAAGAAACGAATTATTACAAAAACTCCTTATCGAAAAACATCCACACCCGGAAGAGATTAACAGAGCGCGGCGTTTAACTCCATCAACAAGTAATGTATTGTATTGTGAAAATAGATTAAGTTATTTTAACACTAATTTCCACGCAAGATAACGGGAAAATGCGTGAAACCAATCCCCAAATCTAGCTAGAAACCAACACGTACATAAGACCACATAAGAAAATTAAAACCCGCCGTAATAACTTTAAAACAAATTATAATAAATTCCAAATATACTAACTAACTTTTATGTATTAATTATTGATAACCGTATGATTAGAGCTGAAATAAGAAAAAAAAAACACATTCAAGTTTTACAACTGTGATTTTTATCAGGATATCTATACGAGATCTCAGTGTCCATGTGAAACGGGCAGCTGCGGTCGATCCTAATCGCGACGAAATTTTTAATTTACTTGTCGTTATAATAGTTCATTTGGAACGCGATTGAAAGGTCACAGGTTCACTTTTTATATAGCTTTACACTTATACACTTACTATACAGGGAAGGCAGACGGAACCTGTGATGTGATACTTCCCTTCCGCACTCTCCGTTCAATTATCAAAACATTGCGTGTTGAGTGATGGGTTGCATATACTTAACTAAAAAAAAACGCTACTTTGCATTGCTTTAAGAAAAGCGTAAAAGATTATTATTTACGAGGCCGGTCGTGGCGCAGCGGCACAAGAGTGTGACTGTAACCGACAGGTTCTGGGTTCGATCCCCAGTCGAGGAAATGAAATATTTAATATTTTCAATTTAAATATTTAATGTTTCATTTCTTCGCTCTGGTAATAAGGCAAAGCGCGGCGTTGAGTTCCGCCACTCAACACGCAATGCCTCAAATTCGGCGGAAAGTGGGGAACGGAAGTGGAACGGAGTGTCATAACACTAGGTTTCACTTCCGTTCCCTCTGCCTACCCTGCCTAGTGCGGGATACAGCGTGAAGTTGAAAAAAAAAATTATTATTACACATATCCAAATCATATATTTATTTATATATTTTAAAATGAATTTCGAGAGTTGATAAGTGATATCAGTCGCTTAAACGCCAGATAACCTCGGCACGGTCATGTCGTTGGCCGAAGAACTATTGAACTGTAATAATGATGACATGCCTATCGCTAGCAATAAGATAATGTGCGCATGATAAATTTTAGTGCTTAATTATGTATACTAAAATAATATAAATATTTTTAACCTTGAAATTATTTACGTTCTCAACTGTTTTGTTTGTTGTAAAGAAATATAATTTTGTACAGCAATCTAGGATATATGAAATTAAAAAAATATGTAATTCAAAAAATCTCTGCTTGTTCTCGATAAAATGCTAAATTTCTAAACTTTTAATCCAATTTTTATTAAATATAGCTAAAACTGACCACGATGATCATTACTTTTTAAATAAAATACCGCTCTTGTATCGGTTCAGTCATACAACGTATGAATGGCTCAACCCATATCCACGGACAGACGTGTCCAACTTTTAACACCCCTTTTTTGGTTCGGGAGTAAAAAATAGAAGTTAGTATGGTTTTTATTATGTAATTGTAAGCTATGCTTTAGCAGGGTAAGTGATTTTTCTCCCGAAACTCAAAGTAATCATTTTAAATGAAACGGACTACTGTAGTATAGAAACGTCGGGTTACCCCAATAATGTTTACCGTTCAATATACGCGATTAATCCGGTTAAAAGTGTTTTATTTAAAATGTGTGCGAAAATCAAAGACATTATTAAAGTAAATATGTCGAAATACAAAAGGAAGTACTTCTAGCAGGGAACCTCGTACCTTAAGATTGGGAACGTAATCTTAAGGTACGAAGAAAATTTAAATATTTTGAAATTTGCCTACTGAAAAATGTAAAGCAGCGAGCGTATAGGAGGAACAGATGTCTAGACTTCCTAAGCCTACTTCCGTAAAGAAACTAAGGTAAAACTAGTGATTGAGAAAAAAACCGGTCAAGTGCAAGTTGGACTCGCTTGCTGAGATACTAATTTAAAATGGTATCCAATTATTTTTATATGCAATTAACGACAGACAGAAGGAAATTTTACTAGTATTTATATATATATATATATATATATATATATATATATATATATATATATATATATATATATATATATATATATATATATGTATATATATATATATATATATATATATATATATATATATATATATATATATATATATATATATATATATATATATATATATATATATATGCAAATTCTCAAGTCCACATTATTTAAGGCTTTGAGTAAATTCCTTACAATACTCGCAGAATTAATCGCTCTGCTATCTCCTTATATTGGAATGTTATTTAGTTCACCAGCACATTTGTACTACAAAATTGAAATGCCAGTTCTCAATCGTGATTTTCCGCATTCCACCTTTCAAATTTAGCGACGTTCAATTTGATTGGTATTGCAAAAAAATCAACAGACTGTTTAATAATGAATAGTTAAATTTAAGGTCAAAAAGTAACTAGAGCGGTAACTTTTTTGTTCCACATAATTTACAAAAATTTGTCGTATTTCATTCTCAGTGTAGAACGCCAATTCAATTCATTAATTTTCTAGCGGTAAGTAAAATGCATATTGGATTATGACTAATGACTAGTTTAGGACTAAACTGCAAATAATGATCACTTGGGATGAATTCTTAATAGAAATATTTTTATTATATAAAAACCTTTAAAGTATATAACAGCCTAGATCCTTTCCCAGGTCGAATAGTTATACAAATGTACGATTTATGAACAATAGACGGGACGAAAATTAAAAAAAAAACACACACATTTACATTTTTCTTTTACTACTGTTTAATATATGAGTATTTTTACTCAATCTTCACAGACATACTCACTTTAAACTCACTTATATAACAAATAATTACTCTAAATGAGATATTGTTGCTCAATGCTCATTTTATGTTCACAGCTTATTATTTTTTTCAATGCTCATTGCTCAATACATTTAGAGGACAGCTGAGTGATTTGATATATACCACACTTAAAGCTTATGATAATTGGCAATGATCAAAATATATTACGTTTACAAATATATGCCAAAGTTGCAACACAACAGTTCGATCGAGCAAAAAAAATTAAACAGGTTTCGGTACGTTTTATCGCGAGATTCAAAAAAAAAAACATAGTTACTTTATATTACTTAAAATTCATATAAAATGTTCAAGGTAGCCATTACCGCGTAGTAGTATATAATTTTGATTATGCGTGGGTACTGGATTCGATGCCTGTTTAAGGTATTTAAATGATATAGATAGTTGCAGCGTTGTGTTCCGCCACATCGCACACAGAGAGCAAAGTTGAATGCCATATTGTATAAAGCTTAAAACGTGAAGTTAAAAATAAACTTCTACATATCTATGTACATATAATTTAAAGAAAAACATTTAAAACGCTTTCTTAATTACTAATGTTAATTATTACAAACAACAAAAATATAGTATTAATTATTAAATAGCAAACAATCGCATTAGAGGCCTCGTAATTTGAGGGCTGTTGTGGCGCAGCGGCACAAGCGTGTGACTGTAAAAGATAGGTTGTGGCTTCGATCCCCATTCGAGGTAATGAATTTTTTTATATTTACAAATTAAATATTTAATGTTTTCATTTCTTCTCCCTGGTAACAAGGCAAAGCGCGGCGTTGAGTCCCGCCACTAAACAAGCGTCATATTCGGCGAAAAGTGGGGAACGGAAGTGGAACGGACTCTCTTAACTCATGGTTCCCAAGCTTCCTGTGCCTACCCTGCCGTGTGCGGGATACAGTGTGAAGCTGAGTTGAGCAATCGCATTAGAAATAATAACAAAAAATAAAATAATGTTGGAAGAATAGTAAAATTTTGACCAGCATTTTATATCTACACCTAGCTAAATACAAATAAAGCGTTCTATCCAATTACGGTATACGATCTCAATAAAAAAATACATTAAATAATATAACAATAACAAACAACGAAAAAATACCTTGTCTTTTGGAAATTTCGACGGGACTCCGTTATCAACTGGCGACATCACCTCCATAATGTTCTAGAAAATCTAATTTTGCTGTAAAATATAATAAATAATTATAAATAATCAACACACTTGCGTCTTGCCACGTCCGCGGTAAGGACTGTATAGAAACAATACTTGGTAGTTGCAAGCTCTTTTATTTGTACACTGTGACGTAGTTAATACGTGAACGGGGTGAGAGATTAGGCCAATTTTATATTTATATATATAGTTAAATGTATATATAATAAAATGTTTTGATAAATTTGTGATATGAAAATTTGTTTTTGGCTGATTTTTAGGGTTCCCTTACTGAAACAGAAATGGAAGTCATGTTTTTTTTGGTCCTTTTTTTCTTTTCTATTTTTCTGTCTGTAAAATGCAGGTATTAAGAAATGTATCTTCTGAATACAGAAATATTTTATTCATAGTTTGTCTCAGCTTCACGCTGCAGCGTGAACGAGAGATATCAATTTAATTTTATCTTGCACATTGCCCTGCACAGGCAGAGAGAACATCAGGTGGAGGTGAATCTAGTGTTAAGACACTCCTTTCTGGACCCACATTTCGCAGAATTCGAGATATTGCGTGTTGAGTGGCGTAACTCAACGCCGCCCTTTACTCTGTTACCAGAGCGTAAAAATGATAATATCAAATATTTTATTTAAAAATATTTATTATTTCACTTCGTCGAGTGGGAATCGAAATTACAACCTGACGTTTCACTCAAAGTCAAAGGCTTGTGCCCTGCGCCACGACAGGCCAACGTAAATAAAACCTATAGAATGAAAGATTACCAATCTGAAATTTCAAATATGTGCATTCCATGTCATCAACTTTTACTTAATTGTTTCTAGTCAACTTTTATAAGCTATTCACACATATATATATATATATATATATATATATATATATATATATATATATATATATATATATATATATATATATATATATATATATATATATATATATATATATATATATATATATATATATATATATATATATATATATATATATATATATATATATATATATATATATATATATATATATATACATCGTGTTTAAATAAAAATGTGAAATTGATACGGATGCCTCAGGGGGACATTGCAACTCACACTTGACTCTGTTTCTTTTTATTGTAAAAATAATTATGCAATAAGTCGAGGATATAGAATAATGAGGGCAGCGTGGCGCAATGGGACAGCGCTTGAAAGTAAACGATATTTATTACCACTCAGGAGAAAAACCAATTATAGTATTTTAGATTATTACAAATTTATTAAACATTATTTCTTTTCAGCCTCACATATATATATATATATATATATATAATATATATATATATATATATATATATATATATATATATATATATATATATATATATAATATATATATATATATATATATAGATATATATATATATATATATATATATATATATATATATATATATATATATATATACATATCAATATCTGCTACTTCTTTACCTAGAGCGAATATCAAAACATTTCCTATCAAATGTTAGACACTTGTGAGGCACAATTTACTCAATAATACTTATTATTAGATAATATCCATATAATTTTACTTTAATTACATATATGTAGTTATTTAAAATGATAAGCCACCATATTCTCGACGTTTTTCAAAGTTTGTATACTACTTTCCAGATAGCCCACCCCAAGGTCACATATTATATAACTAAATCTGTTACAAGCACTATAAATAATCCTTATGTACGTACATTAGGTTATCACCGTTCCCCTCTTAAACGGCTTGGATAAAATTATGGTGTTTATTAAAATGGTTTGGCATGATCAATGGACTCAATTGGTGGCGCTGTACTGGAATATGTTAAAGTTGATTGATTTACTATAAAAATACAGGAAGTAGCGTAGGTACTATCGTTTGTTTTTTAATGGCATATATTAATAGCTAATATGTATAAAACTATTGCAGCGTTGAGTTCCGCCACTCAACATGAAATGCCTCAAATTCGACGGAAAGTGGAGAACTCTACGTGTCTTAACACTACGTTCCCAAGTACTCTGTACCTACCCTGCCACGAGTGTGATACAGTGTGAAGCTGTTTTAAAACGGTGTCATTTTTCATTGCTAAAAATTACATTTAAATATAGTTAGCGGTTTCTGAGTCTATCACGTACATACGCACAGATAAACAAACAAACAAAACTTAAAAAAGACACTGTTTTGAGCCCTAATACATTAACAAACGTCGACGTAATATTTTTTTAATATACGTACAGACAGAGGTCGGTTACGGAATTATTATAAGTATAGATTTATTTATTTATTTATAATGTATATATATAAATACTCAAAGTCACTAATGCAATATTCTCATGAAGTTGCGTTTACAGTTTTTACCGCATAGTTCACCAAGGTCAGTGCAAATACAAAGAAACTGGTGGACAAAAAGCTGCCGCGAGCTCGAGGAAGGAAATTGAGCGTAACAAAATATATGACTAATGTATTTGGCTACTCAAGTGCCAATAGTTATGATATAAAAAATCGGTCAAGTGCGAGTCGGACTCACTGGCCAAGGGGTCCGCAGCAATTTCAGAATTGTAGGTCCTAAATAAATACATTGAATCTTCTAACGGGAATCAAACTCTTAATCGTGTCATTTACAGACACTTATATTTCTCTCAGCTTCACGCTGTATCCCGCACATAGTAGGCTAGGCAGAGGGAACTTTGAAACCTAATGTTAAGAGATTCCCTCCCTTCCGTTCTCCACTTCCGCCAAATTTGAGAATTTGATTGTCGTGTGGCGTAACTCAACGCCGCGTTTTACCTTGTTAACAAAGCAATGAAAATGATAGTATTAAATATTTCAATTGAGAATATTAAATATTTCATTTGAGGCCTGTCTTAGCTCTGGTAAAAAGGCAAAGCGCGGCGATGAGTTCCGCCACTCAACGCGCAATGCCTAAAATTCGGTGGAAAATGGGAAACGGAAGTGTAACAGAGTGTCTTAACACTAGGTTCCCGTGTTGCGCCACGTGCGGGATACAGCGTGAAGCTAAAAAATATATATATAGATATATATTCATTTCTTCGATGTGGGGATTGATCCCATAACCTGTCGCTTTTACAGCCGCATCCTTGTGTCGCTTCGCCACGATAGACACTCATATTTCATAAATAATTTAAAATAATAAGTAGATAATGTCGTCACAAATTAAATAACATGTTTTTGTGTTCGTTAATCGTAATTCCATTTGTTATATAAACTTTGAATAGATAAGTTTTCGAATACAACTTACATGTGTTGATGTTTTCTTTATATATGTATATTAAACTAGCGGCCTCGCGGCTTCGCCCGCTTGATTATTCTATCGTTTATTTATAAAGCCGAATATAATGTTATGTTAATTTAATAAATATAATTAAATATAAAGTATAATTGCATTTCTGTCTTTATAATATCCTTAAGGGGTACTCCATAAGTTCCTTTGTAGCCTGATTTATATGAAATTTTAGCACTTCCTCTTAGGTTTTTGATTATTTTGAATATAAAAAAGTAATAATCGAGGCCTGTTGTGGCGCAGCAACACAAGCGAGTGAACGTAAACGATAAGTTGTAGGTTCAATCCCTATTCGAGGAAATGAAATATTTCATATTTTCAAATTAAATATTTAATGGTTTTATTTCTACGCTCTAGTAACGAAGCAAAGCGCGGCGTTGGGTTGCGTCACTCAACACGCAATGCCTCAAATTCAACGGAAAGTGGGGAACGGGGTGTCTTAACACTAGGTTCTCAAATTCCCTCTGTCTACTCTGCCATGTGCGGGATACAGCGTGAAGCTAAGAGAGAAAATAAAAAAAATGATAATAGTTATTTTTTTACCTATCTAATGTCGTACGATATGACGACAACTTTTATTTGTTACATTCAATCCTTATTTAAAAACTGTTAATTTGAATCATACGCCATTTAATATTGGCTAAGGAATAACATAATATTGTTTCGGATAATTTCGTAAGCAAACCTTTTTGTTTGCAATTGGTTAAATATGAAAATGTTTATTTTTTTATCACCAAAGCGAAGAAATGAAAATATTAAATTTTAACAACTATTTTACGTAAATTATAATTTAAATTATAACGTAACTTATAACCTAAGTTATAACGTAAATTATAAAGTAAATTATAAAGTAAATTATATCATAAATTATAACGTAAAATATAACGTAAATCATAAAGTAAATTATAACGTATATTGTAGTAAAAGTAGGTAAAGGCTTAAAACTTTGAAGTTGTATCTAACAAATAAATAGCGATAAACAATGGTATTAGACGACGTATATTTTTAGGATACAGTAATAATTAAAATGAAGACCTGAAATCCACTCTCATATATAATTTAAAGCACGGTGGATTATATTTCAGTAGTTTAAAATAACACTGAAAGATATTAAAATAAATACTCCTAATTATTACGTAGGTAAATTAAAAAAAGTTGAAATAATAAGAAATATAATATATTAATATAAATTAAACTATTTAACTATTTGTATAACTGTTGAAAGTAACTCATAAAAAAATAATACTAAGTAGCACTATTGCTAAAATAATTAATTTATAGCCGGCCGAAATCGCAACATTAAAAAATATTATGATCAAACATGACGTTATACATAATGACGTTACGTCGAATTAAAACAACTCAATTGGCATTATTATTTGTAAAAAATATATATAAATATAATTTAAAAAAGTAAACTGATATGGTTCAATTGAAGCAAGTATCACTGCGGTTGAAATCTGTCAAGAATATACAGAAAATAACTAAAACTATGAAAATGGTGTCGGCAAGCAAGTAAAGATATAAAATATTTTGTAGTTGTTGTATGTATAAGTTAAATTAGATTTATGAAACGTATAATATATATATATATATATATATATATATATATATATATATATATATATATATATATATATATATATATATATATATATATATATGTGTTCTGTCGTTTACTACTCTTCCTTTTGACAACCGGCCTATCTGGCCTAATTCAATATTAACATATATTAACGTTAACAATAACTTAAAACTATTAGAATCCCTTTTCAGTAATTTTCACCATAAGCGTTACAGTCGGTACTGACAACGACCTAAATTCTCTTCTTCTATCAGATTTACAAAGGCTGAACGAGAACTGGCATCCGCTAGACCATTTGGTTATGGACCCCAGAAATTCTACGAGTCCAGTCACCTGGTCGCACCACAGAAGACAGCTGATCCTAAAGCCAAGGAGGAGACGCCAGAAGTCGTCCCAGAGAAAACTGAGGACGATAAGGAAGATAAGAAGATGAAGAGACTCTATGTAGCGGTGACTTCTGATAGAGGTAAGAATTTGTTTATCGATGTGACTATATAATAATTCCGAAATCTATAACGCATTTATAATCTCCGTAGCTTCTTGAAGAGAACGAAATAGTTACATATAATATAATGTTTGTTTACAAATGCTTAATTTATAATTTTGTTTATTATTTGTATTGTATTGGTTGAGGAGAATGTGTGTAAACGCCGTGATATTTGTGAATGAGATAAATTTTATACTATCTGAATTTATTTAGCATGATACTGTTATTATCGTTTTTTCGTTTAAAATATTAAGGAGAACAACTTATAATCGCTTGGATCTTAGGGTTTTATTCATTCTGCTCGAATTTGCGTGAGATTGAGTAGCGCAACTCAACGCCGCGCTTTACCTTGCCCGAGTTAGGAATTGAAAAGAATACGTTTTCTATATCGTTTTAATATATATTTTTTAAATACATTTTACCAAACGGACAAACACATTGATTTCTATTCCCCACTTTCCACCGAATTGAGTTATTGCCTGCTGCCGGAGCTCAACGCTGTACTTTGCCTTCTTACCAGAGCGAAAAGAAAATATACAATATTTAATTTGAAAATACTTTCCATATCATTAATATTATATAAGCGTCATCATCAAATATAGCACTTCAGTTAGGGCCTCAAAGCCTGGAATATAAACGTATTTTTAAGCCTTTAATCTTCTTAAGCCTCAATTTTTTTTTATGTAAGAGACGGCAAACGATCGTACGGGTCACCTGGTGGTAAGTGATCACCGTCGCCCACGGCCCCGTGTAACTCCAGAGGAGCTACAGGAGCGTTGCCGTCCTTTAAGGTGGATGGGTACCGGGGCCCGGCATTACCTAATGCGAAACGCAGTGGCCAAAGCCACTACTTAACGCCGGTCTTAAATGCCGGGGGTAGTAACAATCCGGTCGAGTCTGCCCATGCGTGTTGCCATTGCTGACAACGTGACTCTACCATACGCACTTTAGTCGCCTCTTACGGCACCATCAGTACCAGGGTGATCCTATTCTAAGCCGGAATCACACGGCAAACAATATTTCAACAAAAAGTGGGAAATGGAGGTGTCGCAATGGGAACGGTAACACTAGATTCCCGAGTTTCCTTGCCTACTTTCCTATGTGCACCAGCTAAGTATGACTTTAGGGGACAGTTCATCTTACATTAATGATAAATTGTCATCATTCTGTTTGTTAACTGTACTATTTGACACGTGTCTGTATAGAAGTAATTACTATATATACATAAGAAAAATAATTAACTCGATAATATAAGTATCTAGCGATATTGACCCATAGGTTAGACGTGCGCTATAAAGTGTGCCCATATATTGCGAGCGTGCTAAATTTGATGGCGACGCTTATTTAATATTAATAATATTTTTTTAGCTTCACGCAGTATCCCGCACGAGGCAGGGTTGGCAGAGGGAACCCGGGAACCTAGTGTTAAGACACTCCGTTCCACTTCAGTTCCCCACATTCCGCCGAATTTGAGGCATTGCGTGTTGAGTGGTGGAACTCAACACCACGCCTTGCCTTATTACCATGTATATTATATTAATAATATGCAAAGTATTTCCAATTTTATATTTCCATTTCGCTCTGATAAAGAAATAAAAAGGAAAGTGGCGAATAGAAAGGAGTGTATTAACACTAGGTTCCCAAGTTCCTTGCCATTGGGAGATACAGCGTGAAACCAAAAAGCCGGTATATGATTACAACTACCTCTTACTGTTTCCATTTAACCTTCTAAAATCTTCTTATTATGCAAGTATAACCAAATAAATGTGTTTTTTTATTAGTAAAAGATCCGAATCCAAAAGCTTTAATTTGAAAAGTCTTTTCTATAAGGTAAGTTTCTTGTGAGATAGCCAAAGTCAATATTTTATCTATTTTTAAGTGTTAAGTGTTAACGTCTGTACTATGTCTCTTAATATGATATCGAGAGTTGAATCCGTCGTCCAACCCAATGAGTGCAAAAGGGGGAACGGAGAATCTTAACAAGAGGTTCCCTTTGCCTCCCCAGCTATGCACGAAAAGCTCCATTTCTCAAAGAGAGATATTATGCGCAAAAAGTTCTTAGCTGAGAGGAAGTAGGCTATACAGATTAGATATTCCGAAAGTAAGTCAAGGCATTGTTTACTTTTTATAAATGGCCTTATCGTTTTATATAAGTATAAGAACGAAAGAGTTGAGGCCTGTCGTAGCGCAGCGGCACGGCAGAGTGTGACTGTAACTGACAGGTTCTGGGTTCGATCCCCAGTCAAGGAAATGAAATATTTAATGTTTTCAATATAAATATTTAATGTTTCATTTATTCGCTCTGGTAATAAGGCAAAGCATTGAGTCCCGGCAAACAACACGCAATGCCTCAAATTCGGCGGAAACTGAGAAACGGAAGTGGAACGGAGTGTCTTAACACAAGGTTCCCAGGTTCCCTCTGTCTCGGGCGGGATACAGCGTAAAGCTTAAAACCAAAAAAAAACGTAAGAATATTTCCGTCCAATTCTGCCTTCACCGTACAAGATTATAATATTGTATGGTGGCACTCAACGCTGCGGTTTGTATCGTTACTAAAGCAAAAGAATGACAAGAATTTATTCGCCTGCGCTAGAATCATACTCGCGACCATCGAGCTTACAGTCAAGCATCGTCCAAATGTCGTTACAATGGACTCAGTCTTAGTCACGGGCGAAATTTTACGTAAGCATTTCTTTGTAAAAACGTCAACGAGCAGTCGTAATGGCAATTAATTTTTATATAGAAAAGCTACACAAATCGACGGTGGCGTGGATATACCAACCACTAGCCACCAATGTCACAGTGTCTGACTGCCGACAGAACCAACGATTATACCGTCAGGTCTTACTCGCGGGATTCAATACTTTTCATTTACTTCGCTCTGGTAACAATAAAATGCAGCAGTAGAGCCCAGTAGATGGGTACCGAAAATTTCACGGCAATTAAGGTAAAGGAAGTCTTAACACTAAGCTCTACGCGGGATACAGAGTGACGTAGAAAATATTGAATTAGACAATTATGTATCGATAATTTACTTAAGTTTGATCGAAGAGTACACTCTCAGTCTCCGTATAATGCCAGCAGCTCGTAAACAGTTCTGCTGAGAGGAGCCGACGAGAAACTCGAAAGTTGCTCTTTTCAAAATATTATTCTACAAATATTGTCTCATTAACTAGTCTAGGATATAATAAGCATGTAAAATGTTTGAGGCCTTTCTTGGCGCACGGACATAAGCCTGCGATTGTAAACGTGACAGGCAGTTGGACTCATTGATGATATTTCCCACGTAGGGGAATAAAATATTGAATAATTTAATTTCTTCGCTCTGGTAACAAAAATTGCATAGAGTTCCGCCTCTCGACACGCAATGTCTTAAGAATTTGGAGGAAAATGAGTACAAAAGTGTTTTAACGGAAATGGAGTGTCTTGACACTACGTATCCACGGTCACTCTACTTGCCCTCTACTATACCTTGGGTTATATATTATTTAATTACTTTTTGGGGCTTAGTAAATCGCAGCGTTGAGTCACATAATTGAATATACAATTCCTCAAAATCAGGGAAAATGGAGAACGGAAGGGTCTTAATAGCTACTTAAAAGAATATATAAACTAGTTCTCAATTAGTATGTTTATGAAAAAGATAACTAGAAGTGATCAATTTTAAATAATAGGCATTTCCAAGCTAAATATCTCACGTGTTTATACTATTTTTGGTATCAAAAGACATTTTTGTGGCGAAACACAATATCATTGTAAATTATTCCACTGTACTGTGACGCTGATGACGTCGATGGTCGGCGGTACTCTCATCAATGATAGGCTTTGCTTTATAACTTCACAAGCTTGGCATGTCAACACGTTAATAACATACCTACATATATAGATGATAAATAAAATGGCCTGTCGTGGAGCAAAAGTACGCGTGTCTTTAAACGATAGGTTGTGAGTTCGATCCCCACTCGAAGTGGAATATGTATTATTTTCATTTCTTCGCTCCAGTACAGGGCAAAGCGCGGTGTTGAGTTCCGCCATTTCAAACGCAATGCCTCAAATTCGGCGAAGTGGGAAACAGTGTCTCAATAGTAAGTGCCAAGTTCCCTGTACCTATTCTGATAAAATATAAAAAAAATATATCAGCTGCATATCATTACATAGGCATTCTAATCTCAAACTTCACAATTTTTGCTCTTTCTAAGAATTTATCATTATTATATCTAATTATATATTTTATTCATATAGCGTTTTCCTCAATTTTCTCGGGTTTTATCTAGTGTAATACTTCAGTGATGTTTCATCATGGAAATTATTTAACTATAAATTTATTATTGCAATAAGTTCAAACGTGTTATACTGTTAAAATACTGCGTCGTTAGAAATTTCAAAATGGTAGGGATTTCTTCTGAATTTGTGTTTTAAGTGGCGGAACTCAACGCCGCGCTTTTGCCGCGCACAAATTGTCCTGTTTACATTACACGCTTATGCCACTGCGTATTATAATTGATTTGTCATTAACTTTTGCATAAAACTCAATAATAGTACACACAACAAAATATTATAGAGCCATTTAAAAATATATAGATTTAAAAACAAAAATATTATAGAGCCATTTAAAAATCATCGCAGTATCAAACACGCAATCCAATCTCGCCGAAACCTTCATATATTTTATAAAGTTAATATTTTACTTTTTAGTATACCACTTAATAAACGTCAATCAGTATTGTCATTACGTTGGAAGGCTTCCACCGTCTTGAATGAGATAAAAAGCTGTTTAAGAAGCAATCAGTGCTTGCCGTGTACGTAAATAATTACATACCAAAGCTTATTCTAATTCGTTTCATTTTATTCCTAGCGATAACAATTGTTTGACTTTTGTTCCGGTAAATTCCTCTTTCTTATCAATTACTGATTTGTTTGTTATAAATATTTAATATAACTTACGGTTACATAATGTTTACGTATCTTTTTTTAATTATCTTTTCATCAGTGCGGGCAGTGGTTTTCCATGTTTCATATATCTATTAATATTTTTTTTAGCTTCACGCTGTACCCCGGACATGGCAGGGTAGACAGTGGGAACGTGGGAACTTAGTGTTAAGATACTCCGTTCTTTTCTCCACTTTTCAAATTAGAGGTTTCAAATTTGAGGTATTGCGTGTTAAGTGGCGGAAATAAACGCCGCTATATTCATTCATTAATGTTTGAAAATAATTTCATACAAAATTAAACAGCAAAACCTACAGGAATGTTCCCGTAAACAATAAATTTTGAAATTTAGCAAGAATCTAGTGAGGACTTGCAGTGCAAATAAAGGACATACAGTATCTAGTCCTTAGAGACTATTACAAACTTATAACCATAGTTCATCTTATACAAAATCAGTGCATGCAATCGCAAACTTAAGTTTGTCAATTTTTATAAGTTGCTTAACTTAACACCATTTCTTCAATATATAAATAGCTATATCATCTGCAAGGTCTCTGCGGTGGTGTCCACACTGGTGTGTCGCGTCGTATCAGACGCTCTATGACCACTAGAGCGGGTGACGCCGCGGCCCACAGGCTGGTCTGCGTCGGGGACAAGTCCCGAGCCATGCTCAGGAGGATTTATAGCGAAAATATGCTGATGAATGTTAAAGATGTATGTAAGATGTTTTAGTCTATACATATAATAAATCTGTAAGCGATCACTGTCTGTACATGAAAGATATATCAAACAAATCTTTTTGGGGACATTTATTAATATAATAGGACCCAAAATAGTATTTTATAGTGTTTTTTTTGTTTTTTGTCTGTTTGTCTGTGCGGCTGTACGATTCAAATGCATTACTCTCTATATTTTTGCAACCATCCTTCTACATTAACATTTGTTTTATTGAAATATAGAAAAGTCGCGTTGATTTTAAATATTTCGTTCATAGAAATTGCTACATTTATTATTTATTTAGTAGAAATTTTAGTTTCTAATGTATATTGTCTTAAGAAAGTTATTGAGATTACTAAATTAAAGGCCTTAAGAGGCTTGTAGTGGCGGCACAAGCGTGTGACTGTAACCGACAGGTTCTGGATTCGATCCCCAGTCGAGGAAATGAAATATTTAATATTTTCAATTTAAATATTTAATGTTTCATTTCTTCGCTCTGGTAATACGGCAAAGCGCGGCGTTGAGCTCCGCCACTCAACACGCAATGCCTCAAATTCGGCGGAAAGTGGGGAACGGAAGTGGAACGGAGTGTCTTAACACTAGGTTCCCGGGTTCCCTCTGCCTACCCTGCCTCGTGCGGAATACAGCGTGAAGCTAAGAAAGAAAGAAAGAATAGAGAACTAAATTAAATCGCTAGTTAATTAATACATTTGTAGTGTATAGTTTTCAATTAGCAAATAGGTCAATAGTGGTAACAGAATTAAAGTTTACAAATTAAATACAAAAAAAAAAAAAAACAAATACAACTTTTAAACATAATTAATTATACGTTTACATAGCAATTAGTGGCGGAAATAAACGTCACGCTTTTAAAATGATACCAGAGAGATGAAATTATAATGAAAGAGTGAATGCCAATTTCTCAAAAGCCGCGTTCACCACGACAGCCTCTACCTGTTTATTTAAATATACCTATATTCAGCTTTACGCCGAACCCAAGGTAGACCGAGGGAACCTGGGTACCTCCGGAATTCCGGAACTTTGACTTATCCCATTAAATTAATTAAGTGGGATAAGTCAACTCCGCGCTGGCCTCTTTACTCAAGCGAGGCATAGAAAATATTAAATATATTAATTACCTGTTATACGTTATATAATAATACAATTAACTAATTGGAATGTTTCATTTCTTCGCTCTGGTAATAAGGCAAAGCACGGCGTTGAGTTTCGCCACTTAACACGCAATGCCTCAAATTCGGCGGAAAGTGGGGAAGGGAAGTGGAACGGAGTGTCTAAGGTACGAACTAGGTTCCCGGGTTCCTTCTGCCTACCCTGCCTCGTGCGGGATACAGTGTGAAGCTAAAAAAAAAATAAAAAAAAAAAAAAAAAAAAATAAATAAAAAAAACTAATTGCCTTTCAAATACTAGATAGGGCGAATAGCTCCTGTATTCATGGACGCGTCGAACATAGCCGCCGCCATAGTGCAGTCGGGGTACATGTACGATGTGGGTGAAATATACTACAACAAGTACTTTAGTCCAGTCAAGTACGAATTGACGGTCATACCCTTTTTCACTAAGAATAAAATAGAAGTAAGAATATTGCTATAATATTTTTTTTTTTTATTTTTACACAGTTCAGATATTGTACATGATTCTCTGTTAGCACTCTTTATTTATTGTACGTCTCAGCTTCACGCTGTATCCCGCATATGGCAGGCAGAGGGAACTTGGGACTGACTAGTTTAAAGACACTCTGTTCCTTTCCCCACTTTCCGCTGAATTTGAGTTATTGCATGTTGAGTGGCGGAACTCAACGTCGCGATTAGTCTTCTTCCCAGAAATAAAAAATAAATAAAAAATAAAAAAAAAATAAAAAAAAAATATTAATATTTCATTAGAAGATTAAAAACATTTCACTCCTTCGAGTGGGGATCGAACTCAGAACTTACCGTTAACCGTCTCACGCTAGTGCCCCTGCTCCACGACAGGCCTCAGTTATTGTACGTTATAGATTGATAGGCAATGTGAAACGGAGCCAATGAAGCACTTTGACTAAACAAATGAAGACGTTCTGCCAAGTAAAAGGCAAAGCTATAGCTATCCTCCAAACATTTAGCATATGCTACTAATTGGCTTTATGTATGAGCTTAAAAGTAGTATGGGTCTTAGAAGTATCTAAGGGTGATTCATTGTTGTATAGCTGAGCTTTTTGATTTTATAATCAGTGGTGAACGAATGCTTTTTTATTTCATTGCTCTCGATAAGTTGCAGCAAGTCGATAAGTTCTACCACCTTCCTCCTGCTATCTAGCTATATGTTGTAAACAATGTAAATGTATTATATATATATATATATATATATATATATATATATATATATATATATATATATATATATATATTGTTTTACAAGTATATCATATTTTAAAATACAATAACCAAGCAATTCACTCCCAGTCAGCACCAAACATGAGCGCCTTTGACGACATTGAGGAAGACCAGCTAGAGAGTTACATAGAATGGACGTTTGCCGCTCTCCTCTTCTACGCTCTAAAGGAGTCCGCGGCATCGGAACAATCTGCCAGAATGGCGGCCATGGACAATGCCACCAAGAACGCTGATGATATGATAAGAAAACTAACTTTATTGTTCAATAGGACCCGACAAGCTGTTATCACCAGAGAACTCATTGAAATTATTTCTGGAGCAGCGGCTTTGTAGTGCAACATAGAACAAAGTGTCCAAATATTCTGTTTTCTTTGTAAATGTTAAGTTTGTTTTACAAGTTTAGTCGAATGATGATTGAAGTGAACTGACAATGTGATTCATTTAGTATATTAAATGTGGTATATGAGGTATTGTTTAATTTTTTTTTGTAGTTTGTAATGATACAAAGATTAAAATTTACAAAGGATTTTCTTTTTCCTTATTTTTGGTTATTCACTTCACTTCTGTTTTTTCGTATATCAATATTTTATTATGTAATCTATTAATGTGTATTAGGATTTACTACTCTAATTTAATGCAGTTATATTGTTACTCAAGTAATGCACTCTATAATTACTTCAATCATTTGTGGTTTTTGAGTGGCAGTCCGCGCTACGTAGGAAAATATTTTTAGGTTAGACATACAATATTTTTTTTTTATTTTAATTGCATCGTCTTTTTCCTTCGAAAATGCTTAAAAAATATAAAACTTGTCATTATTTATATATAGTTAAGAATAGAAATTTCAGTGATGAAACTTCACCAAAAAAAAAATAGCTTTCAAATATTTATGGAGGCCGTAGTTGCGCAGGCGCACAACCGTGGTGTTGAATTCCGCCACTCAAGAATTCAAAGGAAAGTGGGGAACAGTGTTTAGTGGGAACGGAGTGTCCGGGTTTCTGTACCTACTCTGGCATGTGGAATACAGTGATAAGCTAAAAAACTGTTGTATGAATAAAATAACTATACGCCACGCGAATAGAGATTAAAAATATCACACTCAGCTTCACGCTGTATCCCGCACAGGGTAGGCAGAGGGGACTTGCTAACCTAGTGTAAAGACACTCTGTTCCACTTCCGTTCCCCACTTTCTGCCGAAATTGAGGCATTGCGTGTTGAGTTGCGGAACTCAACCCCACGCTTTGCCTTGTAACCAGAGAAAAAAAATTATAACATAAATTAAATATTTAATTTGAAAAAATTAAACGCTTCATTTCCTCGAGTGGAGATCGAACCCATAACCTGTCGTTTACAGTCACACGCCTGTGCCGCTGCGCCACAACAGGCCTCAAAAATATAATAAAATTCTAATTTTGAATGTAATATTTCTATTGAAATACTTTTCCTCAAATCGTAAGAGCCTGAATCTATTGCCAAAAAATTAAAAAAAAAAACAAACAATATTACATAATTTTATTTAACAAAGCAGTAACTATTAATGTACATTGTACATACATATAACATTATGAAGTTGTCAAACTTACTATAACTTGTTCTTTTAACCGACTTCAAGAAAAAATTAAATGATAATGCTGAAATTGGATTGTTATTTAGACGTTGTTTGACAACCAAATGTGTTATCATAAATGTATAGGTATGGTTCTTCATTAATTTCTCGAAAACCTTAGTTAGTATAGAAATGATCTCATTTTGTTTACTTCAAGCATATTTCAAGTTAGAGAAAAGTATAAGAAATATTGACAGTTGTAGGAGTCATATAAACATGGAATGATCATACAAGTGACTTGTGATTAAGCTTAATTACTTAATATCGGTTTTCTTTAATTATTTTTTTAACGTATTCAAAATATTTTATCTTCATAAATACGATAATTGGCTTTCTTTATTATATTACAAATTAGTGTTGTTACGGCATTTTATAAGTATTTAGTAGGTTACTATTATATAAGCCAAAAATGATCAGCTTAAAAGAACATTTTTTCTCAATGAGATTCCTCCAGGTACTTGTCGTATGCTGACTGATCCATCAGTTGCTGAAGCTCCTCAGGGGATGAGAGCTTAACTTTGAATAACCAACCTTCTTCATAACACGATTTGTTTATTAGAGATGGCGATGATTCTACTGTGTCATTCTTAACGGTTACCTGGAAATATTGATTTATGAGAAATAAATCCTTGTAAAAATTGAAAAATCTATCCTTGATAATTTAGACGGGACTTACGATTCGAAAAAACAGAGTATCGATGATATTGGCGTAAGTTCACGTAAAACGTACGAGGACAGTCCAAAGGGAATGTTTGAAGAGCTTAATAGTGACAGAAAATAAGATAAGATTGTAAATACATAATATTTACGTGAGGCCTTTTTAAATCTGGAGACGAACTTTATAGGCAGACAATCATTTTCAGGATTCAGGATCATCAAATCACGGATATAAGGTGAATACATGACCATGTAATATTTAATTTAAATTAAAAAAATATTGAAATTACTCAATTTTCAGATTCTCAATGTCCGTAAAAAAATATATCGGGCATTATAATGTACGTAGAAGAATTCTATCCTTGATAATTTAGACGGGAATGAGGTAGTATATCTGGGAAGTATGTTTAGCAGAGACGGTAGATACGAAATGAATGTGGAAAGGCGTATTGCTGCCGGTAACAGAGTTAACGGTGCCTTAGCTGCATTGTTGAGACGGCGAAACGTCAGCATAGCTGCGCGTTTGGCCGTACACAATGCAGTGTTGGTATCGACACTGTTATACGGCAGCGAAACGTGGGTATTACAGAAGAAGAATGTAAGAAAGATGATTGCTGTAGAGATGTGATCTCTTCGTCGGATATGCGGAGTCAGTTTATCTGATCGCATGTCCAATGAAGAAATACACAGAATGGCAGGTACTAGCGTGGATGTCACAGTGCGAATGAAGAAGAACGTGCTCAGGTGGTTTGGTCACGTCGAGCGAATGAGTGAAGAAAGAATGGTAAAAAAGATTTATGAAGGAAAAGTGAGTGGTAAGAGAGGGAGGGGGAGACCTCGGTTGACCTTCGAAAACACAGTATCGACGATACTGGAGGAAGGTCACGTAAAAAGCATGAGGACCCCCCTGAGGGCATGTATGAAGAGGTTGATGACAGTGGACGAGGCGAAAGAGGTATGCCGAGACCGTAGCGTTTGGCGCTCCGTTCTCTCTGCCTACCCCGCTAGGGATATAGCGTGAAGCTAAGTTAAGTTAAGAATTCTATTACTAGAAATTTAAGAACGAAGAGCGTTCCCAAGTTTCCGCAATCGTTTCGAGACATTAATAGTTTAATGGAGAAAATCGAGTAAAAAGAGAGGAGAAGAACATAATTCCCGCAATTGGAAAATAGAGCCCACAACCGGTGCGTTTATAGTATAAGCCTACTTAATTACCATGATTATATAAAATATGCTTACAGTTCCGGAAACCGGTGAATATACTTCGCTGGCCGCTTTAACGCTTTCCAAAGCTCCACACTCCTCGCCTACCGACACCGTCTTGCCTATATCTGGTAGTTGTACGAATACTACTTCTCCCAAGGCATCCTGGACGAACAAATATATATGTAATTCTGATATTATATATTCTGATATTGTCAAGCTAAGGTTTGTAAGGTTGATTAAGCGCGGGCGAGACTGCGTATGTATTATGCACTTAGCCGTAAATTACAATATTTTTTTACTCTATACTCAATATTCTTAATTCTTGGAGTTGGCGGGTTTTCATAAATGAATATAAAGATGTATTTTTTTAAATACTTAATTGTTTGATTGTTGACCTCAACAATCAGACTGTCGTGGCGTAGCGATAAGTTAAGGGTTCGATCCCCACTCTAGGAAATGAAATATTTAATATTTTCAATTTAAATATTTAATATTTTCATTTCTTCGCTCTGGTACAAGGCAAAACGCGGCGTTGAGTTCTGGCACTCAACACGCAATGCTAAATTTCGGCGAAAAGTGGGGAACGGAAGTGGAACGGAGTGTCTTAAGCATCAGGTTCCCAGGTGCCACCTGTCTAAGCTCCAATGTACAGGATACAGCCTGAAACTAAGCTAGTGAGGGATGAAATGATCAGCAGATCATAAGAAATAGTTACTGGTTAAAACGAAAATGATATTATGTTTTGGAGCTGCAATTTATCAAGAAAGGTTAATATCTAAATACCTAATATATAATGTTAATTGCTTTATTCTCACCCCATGTACGTATAAAGTTCCATTTTGAAAGAGGTATATGTCGCAGCCGCAAACAATAAAAAGTTCCATACAAATGTTGAATAACTAACCTGTGCATAATTTGAAATGCCAATAGTTCCTATACCAGAATCGACTGACACCCACTCGTGCTTCTTCGTGTAATATCGGCCTGAAAATAATATTAATAATATTTTAAATATGATAACAAAAGTAATTAATTTAAAAAGGTTTTTTGTTTTCCTTAAATAACACATGTAGTAAGACATTACAGCTCACGTAATCGTGTATTTTATATATTACATAAACTATTAACATTTAATATATATATATATATATATATATATATATATATATATATATATATATATATATATATATATATATATATATATATATATATATATATATATATATAAAGTCTATTAGTTTTTCAGCTTCACGCTGTATCCCGCACATGGCGGGGTGTGCAGAGGGAACTTGGGAACCTAGAGTTAAGACACTGTGGTTTTGTTTCCGTTCCTCACTTTCTGCCGTATGACGCTTTGCGTGATGAGTGGTAGAATTCAACGCCGCGCTTTGCCTTGTAATCAAAGCGAAAAAAATGAAACTTCAAATATTAAATATTTAATTTCCTCGAATGGGCATGGAACTCATAATCTATCTCATTTCAAGCCACACACTTCTGTCCCAGGCCCCAATAAGGCGTACGAAATCCCCGAAGCAGTGAAAAATAATATTCGCAATGCTTTTTCATAAATAAAATATGAAATTCGCCCAAGAAATACAACCAAATAACCATTCTAAGAACACTTCTTATAAAATCACAAGCGAGATATATATATATATATATATATATATATATATATATATATATATATATATATATATATATATATATATATATATATATATATATATATATATATATATATATATATATATATATATATATATATATATATATATATAAATGTATATATATAATCTGTAAATTAAAAATTTGTATATTATAACATACACTATCTTCTATATACAATTAATCTATTTTTTGTATCATTATACACATAATGGTTAATTATTTCACAACATTTTGACACATTTCATCAAGTTGACCTCAACTTAAGAGATATGGTTGATAATGGAACTTCATTTTTATTAATGACTTCAATTAAATTAAACATTATTAACAAAATACAATATGTACTGATTGGTGAGAAAAGAAGAAAAGGTTTTTTTAGTTCACTTTTTAGCCTCCCGCAGGTAGGGCGATATAAGGCGAGGTTGACGGTTATTCTGCTTAACATTTAAATAATCTTTTTGCCACATATATATACATATATTAAATACAAGCGCGACCACTCGCCGCTTAAATTAAAATTTCGTACACGATCTACACACAAATTGTAGCCTATATGCTATACTTAGTTTTTGTCTGAAAGTGGACAGTGAAAGTTTATTCCCCTTTCGGACAAAAACTATTTAGTATAGTTTAGTTATATATTAATTCTTACAAAGTATCACATTTACAATATTGCTGTGACCGATTTGTGTTGAATCATAATCAGTTATGTTTTATAAATTATAAATTTAAATAAATTATAAATTTTAACTATTTTATATGACATAGCATCAATCAATTTGCAATGTAATAAAAATACGCTAAGCGAAATAGGGGGTGAATAGGAACAACAAAGGGTATCTACTTAAAACTTTCGCTTTGCTTAATTCTTACATGATTTTATATTATAATTTTTTAAAAAAAATATATCTATATCGCTTATAGAGGCCCATAGTGGTGCAGTGGCACACTGTAAACGCAAACGTTGTGAGTTTGATACACTTTCGGGATTTTTCTTTACTAAAACAAAGTTCATATTCTTGTATTAGAAAAGATAGAAAGCGCAGCGTTGAGTTCCACTATACTTACTTACTAAGCATCACGCTATATCCCTAGCGGGGTAGGCAGAGAGAACGGAGCGCCAAACGCTACGGTCTCGGCATACCTCTATCGCCTCGTCCACTGTCCTCAACCTCTTCATACATGTCCTCCGGGGGTCTTCATGCCACCATACAACTCTACCCTAAGTTCCCTCCGTCTATCATTCATCTGCTATACAGTATACATTAGTTATAAGTAAAATTACAAAAAAGTTACCTTTACTTTCTGTGCTATATAAAGCTCTTCGGCAGCAGTGTGACAGTGACCGGCTCAACCTCGTCGACGAACGAATTATGTTGCAGAGTACCATCGTTATATAAGGAGTTTGCTGGAAATTATGAGAAAATAACAAAAATTTAGTGATTTTGTACAGTGTTCTTTAAAAGTAAGCTAAGAAAGATGTGTCTGAGCAATGTTTTAGAGAAGGAAGTGTGAAGCTTTCATATTTCGTCTGAAACAAGTAATGCTGTATGATAGTAACATAGCACGACATAAATGTTGAATTATACTATTTAACTTTAACCTACTGCTTAAGTCGAGGCCTGTCGAGGCGCAGGGGCACAAACGTGTGACTGTAACCAACAGGTTGTGGGTTCGATCCCCACTCTAGGAAACGAAATATTTAATATTTTCAATTTAAATATTTAATGTTTTCATTTCTTCGCTCTGGTATGAGGCAAAACGCAGGGTTGAGTTCCGCCACTCAACACGCAATGCCTCAAATTTGGCGTGGGGAACGGAAGTGAAACGGAGTGTCTTAACACTAGGTTCCCAAGTTCCCTCTGCCTACCCTGCAATGTGCGGGATACAGCGTGAAGCTGTGTAGAGTACTACTTAAATCAAATGTCTGAAGAAAATACTATTAACCAGAAGTTGTTATTATTTCTAAGCAAATAGAAGTAATAAAAAATACACTTTGTAAATTTATACATAAATATTTTAACGTAACAGGCGGTTGTTGAACCCCCACCTCTTGGATACAGTCCATAGGCTCCAGTTTCTCAATTTGGTTCCTACCGAGTTACGTCAGTAATTGTTATACGTTTGTTACAATTATTAGTTTTGTGGTTAAACTAATTATGAAATGTATATTTATATTTTTTTTCTATGGAGATGCCAAAAATCTATAGGTTTTTTTTTTCTAATAACTGAAACCTACAATATTTTTGTATATATGAAATAAAATTTACTAAAAAATTAAATTAACATTGCACAACTATTTATAAAGGCATTCGCTAACGATTTGTAAACTTAAAAGAATATTTCAAAATACCTTATATAAAGTTATAAACTTTAAAGTTAAAATACATTATCTTCCTTCCGATGTGGTCGGTCAAATTCGTTATTTTCTACGCTCGTATATAGTTTAGTTTACTGATAAGATAGGTTACCAAAGTTAGTTTCGAACAATTGATCAGAGGTTACCGGCCTTGGGCCTCCACCAAATCATGATACAGACTTAAATAGAAATAACAAATATTATTTATATATATAATATATTATTACAGATATATGTATAAAATAATTTAATTTAACAAAAAATCTTTATATAAAAAAAATCTTCTGTAAAGTGAATAAAGAAATAACAGCTTAAAGAGTTAAAAACACGCTTATATCGACCAGCAGGTTGTCTAAGTGCCCATCGGCTTCCAATTCCGTCATCAGACCAGATCCATAATGTATTTTGTCAAGTTTGATGAATTTTCATTTTCATTAGAATTAGAATTTATTACAAACTAGCAACCCGAACACATACATTTTTTTTACTAATTTCTACTACTTTATTTTTCTGAAAAAAAAAACACATTTAAGACAATATCTATATATTGAAAACTATAATTTAATCAAGTTTTTTTTTTTTTACTTAATTATTATAAGTTATATGTAAGCTGTCAAAACATTGCATTGACGACTACTTTTATATGTGATTATCCATTTCTGAGATTAGCGCTGATATAAACACACAGACAAACTGACATAAAATTGGAAAATCACTATTTTGAGTTTTGTTACATTTATAAACGTCCCCTATATCGTTTTTTAATATATCTTCCATTGTTATATGTAGATATAAATGTAGATGTAGTACTTAGTCAGTAATAGCTTGACCTAATAAAAGCGTGTTAAAAAAAGAAAATATTGTTAATATTTCAGTTATCTCAGTTTGTCTTCACTCTTCGACTCTACCGTGCGTAGAAGAGTGCGAGAGAACTAACAAAGAATATTTCGAATTTCCTACAAGTTCGAAATAATTTGATTAACTGATTTGTTAATCAAAGTAAGAAGTTACATGCTTAATTGTTTGAACGTCTATGGATTTATCACCGCTCACTAATGTTACTGCCTGCCAGACCTAAGAGACAGCGCCAAGAAACGAGGTGGAACGACGCGGAGGTTTTTTTATTAAATTAATTGCTTCCAAAGTTTGTCGTAGCTTAGGGGCACAAACTTAAAATTAACTTTAAACAAAAGTAACAAGAACGGCAAATACTTATTTCTCGTTTGATTTTTTCACTCTATTAAGAATTTAGTTAAGTCTTATCACTAAGCTCGTACACTTCACACTGGAAACGGTAAAACGAATATAACATATAATTCTTTAATGGTTCTACAAAAAAAATGGCCTAACATCTAATAATATTGTATAAATGTTAAGAAATTATAATTTAATTTCATTCAAGAACTGTTATTAACATAATTATCCTAAAGCTTAGAGGGTACACCCCCTAAATCATTTGTTTTATTTAACATAGCCGCCACTCAAAACGCAATGCCTCAAATGAAAGTTAGTGGACACTAGGTTTTGTGCCGTGTGATTCCGGCTTAGAATAGGATCACCCTGGTACTGATGGTGTCGTAAGAGGCGACTAAAGTGCGTGTGGTAGAGTCACGTTGCCAGCAATGGCAACACGAATAGGCAGACTCGACCGGATTGTTACTACCCCCGGCATTTAAGACCGGCGTTAAGTAGTGGCTTTGGCTACTGCGTTTCGCATTAGGTAATGCCGGGCCCCGGTGCCCTTCCACCTTAAAAGACGGCAACGCTCCTGTAGCTCCTCTGGAGTTACTCGGGGCCGTGGGTGACGGTGACCACTTACCACCAGGTGACCCGTACGCTCGTTTGCCGTCTTTTCCATAAAAAAAACGTTCCTAAGTTCCCTCTAGCCTACCACCTAGCCTACCACGTGCGGGATACAGCGTGAAGCTGAGTGAGTGAGTAAGCAATATAGCCGAGCATAAAAATGTCAGTAAGCAAAACTATACTTTAAACCGACGATGTATTTGAAAATGATCTTATAATATACATAACTCCATACTACGCTAAGCTCATCTAAAAATATAAAAAGGTTGTTAAAAGAATCCTAAAACTAAATTCCATTTAATCTTCCGAATAACAAACTAATAATGATATTGTGGCCTGACGTAGTGTAGAGCTGCACGCGTGTTAAAGTGACAGGCTGTGGGTTCGACCCCCGCTAAAATATAAATGAAACACTTAATATTTTCATATCTTCGTTCGTTAACATTAGGTTCCCAAGTTCCCTCAGCTCATCCTCCTCATGTGCGTGATATAGCGTGAAGCAAAATAATAATAATATTGATAATTGATAGTAATAGTAAATCTACTCACCATACGTCCGGGTCGGATCGGTGTCGAGCGCGCAGTGGCACCCGAGACCGCTGTTATCAATGCACTGCCCAATGTCACTTGGGATAAAGAATGTGTTCTTTTAAATTATTTTCGTGAAGTAGTTTTTATGTAGAATTTAAGATTTAAATAAAAATTGTAAATTGGAGGCAGTTTGTCTGTAAAGGACAATTATTATGAATATTTTATCTTAACTCAAGCTTTAAATGTTTATGTTAAGATTTTATTAGCGTGTTATGATTATTATGATAGAATAAATTAAACAATTTAATACTTTATTTTTTTTCGTTCTGGTAACAAGGCAAAACGCGGCGTGGAGTTCTTTTTTTCGTCATGCAAGTGCCTCAAGTTCTATACAAAATAGGGAACGGAATTGTGTTGATGGGGACAGAGTGTCTTAACTCTAAGTTCCCACGTCCCCTCTGAGCGTGAAGATGAACTATTTAGCTTACTATGGACTTACCATACTAGTAACGGTACTATAAAGGCAGCTTGCAATGAGCAGCTCTGATCAGTGCCTGGGGGTTGTTACCCAAGGTTAAATAACGTTAAAATAAGATATCTCTATGATATATTGCAGAAACATACAATAACTGGACTCTTAACTATGTGATTATAATTCTTTTGTGTCAAAAGTAATAGAATTTTTGGCTTACACTAAGCGCTATGTAAGCTCGTAATGTACCATGATAAGCCTGAGAGACCTGCTGAGCATAAACTCGGATGAGGTGATACCGACCCTCAGGAGACAGAATGCACAGGCCTCGGCTTCGACAAGGAGGAAGATCAAATTTATTAAAAAGGCCAGAAACCCTCCATACGAGCCACCTGGAGTTGTCGGTCTCTCCCATAATATGGAAAAGAGTAACTGAATTGCAGTGAGTCAGATCTTGATTCAATCACCTTGGTGCAGTGCTTCCGATGTCTGACATATGATGGCCTTTCCCTAAAGGTAAAGCTGCATGAAAGAGACTGACGTCTGCAGTCACTGTGGAAGCCCGCACCTAAAAGCGAAATGTGAACTCTGGATGGATATTGCTATCTCTACTTACAAAAATATATAAAGTAAAGTAAGTATACTAATATAATAAAGCTAAAGAATATCAAAGTAACCCACTGTAACCCGGTTTTGTTTGCTGTTTCTTAGAAAGTCGTGTTCGTCGTTAGAATTAAGCTAAGAACTTTAAAAGATGTTCTTATAACATCTCTCTCAACCCTACTATGTAAATATATTTCTTACGATATATGAAAAACAATGCTATTGTTTCAATTAAATTAATATTCTCGGGAGTCTTTTAAACATCAGTAAAAATGATTATTTTATATTGTGCTGATTGATTTTATATTCGATGCAATTAAGGATTTATATATATAAATAAATATTCCATCTAAACAAAATATTATACAAGGTTCAAGATTTACTCTCAAAGCAAAGCAAGCTCCTACAAAGCATAGTGCAATAAAAGCAACATTTTTTTAAAAAAAATCTCTCAGTGGTTATTTTTTTATGGAAAAGACAAGGCAAACGAGCGTACGGGTCACCTGATGGTGAACAATAACCGCCGCCCACGCTCACGACCCCGTGTAACACCAGGGGAGCTACAGCTGCGTTGCCGGCCTTTGAGGTGGAGGTGGACGCGTTTTTCGAAGGTACCCATGTCGTATCGACCTGGAAATACCTCCAACTTTGGTAATCTAGTATGTCTGGATGGGCAGCGGGGACTTAGTGAGAAGATACTCAGTTTCTCACTCTCAACCCAATTTGACATTGCATGTCGACTGCCAGAATTTATCACTTTGAAATTTGCCGGTAAATGCTAGAAGTATGTATATATAAGAGTTGCGGAACTCAACGCCGTGTTTGACTTTACGACAACGTCTTTCTTCTTAGTAATCGAACTCAGGACTGTCGCGCTTATATTCAACCATTAGGACTTCACTCATCTTTTCATTTCTATTTTTAAGTAAGTATACCACAAGGATTTCGTTATCTTTTGAGATGTTTACGTCAGCGAATAAAGATTTATAATCAATAATTGTTTAAGTTTGACTAATGTTGTTATTAACAATATATTGTTATTGCAACAATCGACTTGTAAACAATATTCAGAGTTTCTGATGAGACGAGAGATATATTATTTAATTTTTATTTATGATTATTTTAAAATATTTAAATTTACAGTTTTAAATAATTATACCTTTTTTTTCTAAGTGACTTAACTGCTGTTGACCTGGAATGGTCTTTACAGCGTCACCGTGCGTGGAAGCACCCCTGAAGAAATTATAATCATTGAGAGAATAATAATAATAGATAATTCAAGCTTAGTCAAATTCAAGCCATAGTGTAAGTCGTTAGGTAATTTTCCAAAAGGAAGCTATAAATTCAAGCAGGTGCGGCGCGAATATTACTAAAAAAAATCTTATTATATATACTTACAATAAATCCGTAACAGATCGGTGTCTATACATGGAAGATATATTAAAAAATCTTATAACAAACCTTTATTAATGAATAGAACCCAAAATAGTGATTTTTAACTATTTTGTCTGTTTGTCTGTTCGTTTGTACGAAATCTATCTCAGAAACGGCTTTAATATTTTGGCAAAATTCCTTCAACATTTAGTGTTTGTTTTATTTAAATGATAAATAAAAAGTAGTGTCAATAAAATGTTTGGTTCTACAAAATCACTAATAACTGTTATTCGTCAAGCTGAAGTTTCAGTTTTTAATAAATATATATTGCTGTGATAACTTAAAGTAAATAAAATTGAATAAAACAAACATTCGAAACCGCGGGCAGGTCGCTGGTATTATAATATATCAGTTCTGGACGCCCTGTCCCCAATCTAGGGGACATAGGACCAAGTTAGGCATATATTGTCTAATGTAAACTACTATTCAAATTTTACGAGACGTGCTCAGGCGGTACGTGCGTGCGATGTTCCCTCTGCCTACCTTGCCATGTGCGGGATTTAACGTGAAACTGTGTAACAAGAATCAGGTCCCTGAAAAAAAAAAGCTACGTGGGGTGTCGATTTCCAACACTAAAAACGTATTATGGGATAATCGGCGCCAAGCTTTGGAGTTAATTAAACGGAATGTCTTATTACTAGGTTCTCTCTGCCTAATTTAATATAATACATGCAGAACACAATATAAAAAAAGTGTTAAATGAGTGAGAAGAGAGGCAATTTAAACACGTGATTTCACGCTTTATCCCGGTAAATACAATACTCACGATAGACACTTCCGGAATTCTGTACGATGAAAAAATAAAAAACGAAACATAAAATAATAATAAAGAATATATAAATATCGATATATTTCCTAGACAGCACTATTTTGAAGTAATTACTTATTTAATTTGTTTATTGCTTCATCATCGCGTTATCTGTTTCATAGAAAACAACTCCATAGGGGGCAATAAATGCCTCACCTAAGGAACTTTTACGTCATTTAGTTTTATCACTATAATATATTATTTATATACAATAAACATTTTAAAGTTTGTATATCTGTATGATTGAACTTTTCTTATGTAATTTCTACTTATCGGTCCCGGGTTCATATCACATTAAGAAAAAGGTTTAATAGCAATTTTATAGAAGATATGTTACTTTTCTGTCTTTTTTTGAAAGCTTTGTTTTTTTTTTGCTTCACTTTGTATTTCTCATATTACAGGATTTCCACCCAATTTCGAATCATTGAATGTTGAGTGAAGGTATTAAGGAAATAAAAATGATTTCTTCCCCCGATTGGGTATCGAACCACACAACCATCATGTTTACAGACATTTCTCCTAAGTATGTCATTATTAATATCTTAAAATAAACGTTAAATTTTAATAACCTCATTATTGTAAAGTTAGTAGTAGATAAGTAAGGTTTTACAATAAAACAACAACTTACAGATCATATTTTATTTTATTTAAAACATGCGTCTAAAACAAAAAAATACAAAATATTGTAAATAATGAGAAACAAAAACAAAAATAATTAAAATATTTAATATCTTTTTTACTATGTTGTATTAAATTCAGTAATAACTAATATTGTTGTTTAAAAATAATAATACATATAATGTAAAATTCAAGATCAACCGTCATTTATTAATTTAAATTTACTTTTAATTTCTTTGCTCAAATAAGTCAAAATAAAGATGACGCTTACATTAGATAATTATTAATAATTGTATAACTGAACTTAAGCTAAAATAATAATTGATTATTATAAAAAGAAGCAATTATAAAAAAAATATATAAAACTAGGAATAACGCGTAAGTGCTATTGCACTACAAAATAAACTTAGCGAAACAAAAAAATAATTTGACAGCTGTCACGAGTGACGCTTTAAGCGATCAAGCGCTTACCGCAAATAGCACGGTGTTGCTTGCGAAGTGCTGAAAATAGCGCTTGTAGCGCTGTAAGTCGCTGCTATACCTCCGACTACGCCGATGACAATGACTTCCCAGCATACTAATTTCACCCAACCGGCTACTTCACTGCAATTGTTTTAAGTGAATTAATTTTGAGTTGAAAATTTTTGAATTGTTTTAAGTTAAGATTTATGCAAAAAAACAGCCTACTTCCAAAATAAAATGTTTTTAAAAATATCAAAATATTTGAATGAATACTAATATAAATTAAAGTTAAACAAAGCACAGGCTTAATTTAATGTCCAATGTTTAGACTCTTAACGCTATAATTAAAAATTTTAAAGAATACGGAAGAAATAAAAAAATATAGAGGATAGCATCTAATCGTTACCGTTTTCTTTTTGTTTGTTTTCAATATTTTTGTTCATTCGCGATAAAAACAATCAAAAATATCAAAAACTAAATACCTATTGTAGAATATGTCGTGGTGCAGAGGCACAAGCGTGCAACGTAACGTGACAGAGGTGTTTGTTCAATCCTTACTCGAGGGTATGAAATATTTATTGTTTCCATTTCTTCGCTTAGGAACCCAGGTAAATTGAGTCCACCACGCTATCTCTTTCAGCGGGTTTACACTAAGTTCCCAAGTTCCCTCTACCTACGCTGCCATTTTCGGGATACAGCGTGAACCTGAAAAAATTACTTACACTGGCTGTTGTCCCTCCCTCGGTGCCTGGTTAACCAGATTCAAATAACAATACGATGGTAGAACAAAAGTCAACAAAGCTATAGTAGTTCCGCCGACAAGTGCCAATATTGTATAGAAACGTGGCACGCTCTCGCCTATGAAGAGAATGCCGGCCATTATGGACAGACGGATTAGTGTTCGGTAGCCGATAGCATCTGGAATAGGTATATCGATTTGCTATTTAAGAAAACATACTTAAAAAATAAATTAATGTTTAAAAAAAAAGATAATTAAAATAAAATAGTTTTTTAAAAAAAAGAAAGTTAATATCTATGTTTTAATCCTAAATTGCTCAGTTATTTTTTATATTAACCATTATTTTAATACTGTAAGTAAAGACAAAACAAAATTTGATTTTTTATACCACAAAATCAATACAAAAATTTATAACGTAATAAAATAAAAACAAAAACAATAATATTATAAGAAATTATTGGATATAAATCTTTGTTCCACGCAAAAAAAATTGAACGGACTCAAATAAAACTTTATGGTAACACAGATTATAGTTAATTATAACAGACACAGACACAATTTTTGCAACCAAATAACGTTAAAGTAAAAAATAAAAAAAAAACAAACTGAAAATAATTAGCGCCACAAAACGTGTGACTGTAAACGACAGGTTGTGAGTGCGATCCCCACTCAAGGAAATGAAATCTTTAATATTTTCTATTTAAATATCTATTGTTTTTTTTTTATATCTTCGCTCTGGAAACAAGGCAAAAGGCGGCGTTGTGTTCCACCACTCAACACACAATGCCTCAAATACGGCGGAAATTAGGGAACGGAAGTGGAACGGAGTGTTTCAACACTAGGTTCCGAAGTTTCCTGTGCCTACTCTGCCATGTGCGGGATACAGCGTGAAGCTATTATTATAATAAGTTATCTGTATTTTTCTTAAATAGTATCTACATATATTAATGAAAAAAAAAATTGAAACAATAATTCTAAGTGAAGCGCATTAATATCGCTAGGACTTAATTAAAAAAAAACTAACCACTAGACACTTTGTAAAGCTCTTCCAGCTCCTGGCTAACAGGATTAATGAGGATCACAAAAGCGGAGACCAAATGCACTGACATTAGAACATGGCCGACCAACGTCAGAGGCGTAGCTGAGAGAGATGTCGCGAAATTTGGCCCAACTGACTCCCCGTACACTGCGTAGCCAGTGACCGCCATTAACAGGTAGAGAGCTAGGATCGCTGGAATTTGAGTTAATATTTTTTTTTTCAGTTAAATCTTTTTTAAAATAATTGCTTGATTCTTGTTATGTATTATAAAAAAGAAACAAGAGAAATATATCCTTGTGACATCATATAATCACATTTACAGTAAGATATTTAAAAATTGAAGTACAAATTTACAATGGTAGCCATTGTTTGCAATAATATATAAATGTTAAAACCTAGCGTAGCGCATTTGAGTCAGACTGCAAGCAAACGATTATGAGTTGAATCGGAGAAGTATTTTTATCTTTCCACTTCGCTAGATAAAGCGCAGCGTTGAACTCCGCCACTTAAATCATCATAAAATTTGGCAGAGAGAGAGTGTCTTAATATATTTATAATTAAAAAATACCACCCACCCAAGAAGCTATACTGGAGACTTTTGTTGAACTTGGTCTTATCAGACATATCGTTCTGAATCGTGGGGAAAGTGGAGGCTCCTCCAAAAGCGAACATTATAATTCCAAAAGCTAAAAAGAAATCTGAAAATCCGTGGATGCCCCAACGGAAAACGAATGGCCGTATGTCGTTCATCATTTGTATGAAATATAAGATGCAAGCCACAACGGTGGAGAAGAACGCGATCACTCCCAAGAATCTGTAAGTCGAGGATGTACACTGATTACAGAGAAATGTGACACTAGGCTATATGTAAAAATATATAAATTTACATTGATTATTTATATTTATTGGTTACATATTACATCTTAATGAAATATTTAACTTCATACTGTAGTACAGTATTGTTGCTACAACAAAATAACGCCTTTGAAAAAAACATTAGCAACACTTACAATAATTAAATTGCTTAGTAAAATAATATGTTCAACATACCGTTATTTCATATAGAAATGTTTACTTGAATAGGTGTATTAAAAATGAATGTATTAAAAAGAATGGAATTTGTCAATAATTTATAAAATATTGTGTATATTAAATATACATACTAAATTATACATAGGCACATATTTGTAAACCAAAACAAATTAAGACAGGTTCTGGGTTCGATCCCCAGTCGAGGAACGGAAATATTTAATATTTTCAATTTAAATATTTAATGTTTCATTTCTTCGCTCTGGTAATAAGGCAAAGCGCGGCGTTGAGGTCCGCCATTCGACACGTAATGCCTCACATTCGGCGGAAAGTGGGGAACGAAAGTGGAACGGAGTGTCTTAACATTAGGTTCCCGGGTTCCCTCTGCCTACCCTACCTCCCTCTCGTGCGTGATACAGCGTGAAGCTAAAAAAAATTATGGAATCGAAAACTAAATATGAAAATACTATCAAGACAGTATTCACTTCATGAAGAAGAAAAATTTAATATATTAAACTATAGAAGATATCGTCCTGGCGAAGTGAAAAGCCGTCTGGCTATAAATAATGGTTCTGGGTTCATTTTCCATTCATTGAAACGAATCTATTTCCTCCACTCAGAGTTTATTTCCTAAACACGCAAAATAGAACGGAAGGTGGAGAATAGAGTGTTTAACACTAAGTTACCTCTACCTACCCTGCCAAATGCGGGATACAGCGTGGAGCCCATAAAGAAAACAAAATCTCAATTCTAATCTAACTTCAACTTGGTTTCACAAAATACTTACGAGAAATCCTTAGGAGATCCAAAAAGCATGAGAGGTGTCATAGCGCCTACGACCACCAGGTACCATATACAAATGGTAACAGTGGGCATTAGCGATAAGAAGATCTGCTCTATTATCTGAGCCGCCAGTAGTAAGTACACGACGGCTATTCCGAATTGTGTTAATATCATCGCCATGGACACCACCACACTGTGAAATACGATCACCATTTTATTTTCTTGTAATGAAATATGAAATACTTTACTTTTTTTTTGTAGTATTCTGGTTTATTCAGTTAGTTGGCTTCTATCTATGTAAATACGATAGAAAGTAATTATAATTTCGGTTTCTGGATGAAAAAAGCGTACAGTAAAATGTACTTTAGTTTAATACAACGCCTTACATAAAGAAGTCGTGGCGCAAAACGCTGTGACCACATTTGGGTATGGGGTTGATACCCATTCTAGGAAGTGAAATATTTAATATTTTCAAAGTGGGGAACAGAACGGAGTGTCATAATACTAGGTTCCCATGCCTACCCTGCCATGTGTGAGATACAGCGTGAACCTGAAAATAAATGTTGCTTTAATATCACCTATTCGTATAATTTATGTAAATGCAAATGTTCATTTAAATCAAAGTAATCCAATTAATTACTATTTTGTTTATCTTACAATTTATATTCAAAATAGCCATGGCCTTCGGATTAAAGGGTTAACTTAACGAAATTACATCAAATAAGTATAGTAAAAGGCCTGTCGTGGCACAAGAAACAATGCCTCAATTCGGCGGCACAGGTGGAACTGTAAAACGACAAGTTGTCGAACCACAACCTGTCGTTTTACAGTTCCACGCCACGTTTTACAGTTCCACAACCGTTTTACAGTCCCACGCTTCTGTCCCTGCGCCACGACATGCCTCTATAGATATTATTTTAATGTTATTAGTAAGTAAAATTGTATAATTCAAGCGGGCGAAGCCGCAGGCTGGCCGCTAGTATTTAATATATTCATTTCCTGGTTCTGGTAACGAGGCATAGCACGGCGTTGAGTTCCAACACGCAATGTCTCCTAAGAATCCTGCCTTGCTAAGCGTGGTAAAAAAAATCATCATAATATATAATATTTACTGCTTATATCACATTGACCTTTCGTTTGGTATTTCAACGGCTAATCGAGTTGATCGCCGTGATAATCATTATTTAATCACTGAATTTTTATTATGGAAACTAGATACTGTAAAGGAACTCGTTTGAGAATTATTAATCGTGGGAACAAATAGCACAAAGTATCGGTTTAAATATTTTAAAATATATATATATATATATATATATATATATATATATATATATATATATATATATATATATATATATATATATATATATATATAAATATATATATATATATATATATATATATATATATATATATATAAATATATATATATACATATATATATATATATATATATATATATATATATATATATATATATATATATATATATATATATATATATATATATATATATATATATATATACATATATATATATATATATATATATATATATATATATATATATATATATATATATATCTTATAATTCGTTTTACAAATTTAATATATTGTTGGATATACCTATGTTACAACGTTGTTTATTTAATTTAATATATAAAGAATTCATAAGCGGCCATATTGTTATTATTATTTTTGATGGCACGTTAGGTGTATTTTATTATCATGCCAAGTTGTATAGTTAGTTATATTATAAATGTTTTAAATAAATGTAAAATTTTATTTTTTTTTAATTTAAATTCAATTATTTATGCTATACGTCACTATTGTGATCTTACTATCTAATATCTGAGTTGGAAAAATTGGAAATTGGTTGGAAATGTGTAACGTTACACACAAAAAAAACAAAAATACAAATGTTTTTCTTTATATAAACAACACGTACCTAGGTCTAATCAATAATATTTCAACATACCTCCACATCTTGCCCAGGGACTGTTCAGCAATGATTGCGTATGGATTTCTCTTTTTGGTCCTCATCTCAGGGTCGCGGCCTTCTATTATAGTCCAGCAATCACCCAAACGCTTCCCACTGAACGCTGCTATGGCACACATTAAAACTATGATAGGTACGCCAACCCAACCTGGTTGAGAGAAAATAATTATTAGTCACTAAATAAACTTGATGTTGAATGGAAAATGGAGAACGGAGTAACGCAACACTAGGTTTTTTGATCTACTTGAAAATCGCAAATCACATAGCCTTATTTAATATTCAGTTCCATAAATGTGTGAGGGTTGTCATGGTACATGGGAATGAGCTGATATGTGTTACTTTAGATCGCATAGCCTTTTTTAAATAACATTTTGTACCAAACAAATAAGTAAGACCTGTTCATGGCTAGTTGTGAGTTTGCTGCCACTTAACACGCAATGCCTGAAATTTGTCGAAACATATCTTAAGAGAACAGAGTCTCTTAGCACCCAAGTTCCCAAACCTTCCTTCCTTTTCTCTGCACACCCTGCCATGTGCGAGATTCAACGTGAAGTTGTAAAAAAAGTATTATAGGTATATATAAATAACATTTAGCATGACAATAATTGACGACGCAAGACTCGGACAGACAACTTTATTCAATAGGATGTATTAGGAAGGCAATTACAATCGTAATCGTGGAAATTATTAAGTATAATATATTAACATATAACTAATTATGTTATAGTTAAATAATTTACAATATGAGGCACAGGCATTAGCATTAAGCTCAAGTGAAATGAGTACTAATTGTACTGATTTAATGTTAGTTAAGCCATAATGGGCGTCTCTGTATGTGGGTATAATATATTTTTTAAAAATGAAAGGTCTGAAAGGCTTGCAAATGAAAGGTCGTTGTGGCTTAGCATGGCTTGGTCTATCAACACAATGGTTAGAAGTTCAAATCCCACACAAAGATTTTTTTCTCATTTCATCATTATAGTTACATCATGGCTTTGAATTTTGCAACTCAATGTACAATAATAAGAAAATTCAACAGAAAATAGCATTGAAAGTATCTTAACGTTAGATACCCAAAAAAATAGTTTGTTAAGTGAGCACTAAGCTCTATAGCAATGTACATAAATGTTTGGTGGCAATCAATTGATCTATTATAAGGAAACAGATGATTACGCTATTACTTCGTACTTGTGTTCTACTTCTTACAATTGACAGAATCATACCAAATATAAAAATATATAAATATACATATATTAAAATGTATGTGTGTGTATAAATAAAAATGTATGTGTGAGTAAATAATAAAATAAACTGTATGTTACAGGCCTGTCGTGGCGCAGTGGCGCAAGTTTGTGACTGTATATGATAGGTTGTGGGTTCGATCTCCACTCGTAGAAATGGAATATTTAATATTTTCAAATTAAATATTTTATGTTTTCATTTCCTCACTCTGGTAACAAGGCAAAGCGCGGCGTTGAGTTCCGCCGCTTAGCACGTATTGCCTCTAATTCGGCGGAAAATGGAGAACGTAGTATCTTAACATTAGATTCCCAAGCCTCCTCTGCCGACCCTGCTATGTACGGGAGACATTGTTTAGCAAATATACAGCATACAATTTAAATGTATCTTACGATTTTGTATAAAGATATTTATTTTTTCTCTATATATTTTCATTATAAACTCCGATATTTTTTAAATAATTATTATGTATCGACCAAAAACTGGTGTAGCCGATCACCAGGGCTCATTATCATAGCGACTGACCGAACCAGTTTGTCCTTCCTTTTCTATAGTAACAAGAATAAAAGAGACGCATATACATAAGATCATAAGGAAGGTTTTTGTGTTATATCCAAATAATTTCTAATTAAATAGCTACGTTGTTCCTTTATAAATAAATGTAAACAAATATTATCTGTAGTGAAACAAAGCCTCTTTCTTATAATAACTTATATATTATAGATAATATTCTTCTAGAACATTCTTACACATATTTTTATAATATTGATAAGTCCAGAAAGAACATATTCAAATTCTAATGAATCGGATGAGGATTGTAATTTAACGAATTAATCTATTTATATTTGAAAGTGCTAGATGGTGGACTGAGTGAAAAGCATCATGTCAAATGCCGATTTAGACAATGACAGTGACAGTAGACTTAAGAAAACAATGTTCAATTTCACGCCGTATCCCGCACAAAGCATTGTAGGCTGAGGTAACCTGGGAACCTAGTGTTAAGTCACTCCTACACTTCGTGTTAAGTGGCATCATCCAAAAAAGGTAAAAGATACACAAAAAATATTGAAATTTCATACTTAAGTATAAAATAAAGTACGTATTATTCGCAAAGCAACGCATTCGCACCGAATACTGTTATTTAGGTTCTTGTTGGATAAGTTATTTAGTCAGTTAGTTAGCTATTCATTTAGTTCATTTATCATAGTTTAAATTGTTTTCCATATAAAAAAAAACAAAAAATGATCTTCTGTATTATAGAAAACATTAAGTTTTCTCTGCCTCTCCTGCTGTATGGAGGATACAGAAGCAAAAAGAAAGACAAAGACAGAATAGATAAAAAAAGAATAACAACATACAATCTACCAATATTTTGTACAGTACACACATTGTGCCACAAGTGAGAATGGTAAGCCAATTGGCTTAATGCCCTATTGAGGACAGAATCTTTGAATATACGATAAGTATGTCATAGTTGGATAGATATCATGGTTAATAGTCATTATGTATACGGTCCAAATTCAATTTCGTGACTTTATTTGTAAGATTGGCGGAACTCAACGCCGCGCTTTGCCTTGTCACTAGAGCGAAGAAATAAAGATGCTAAATAAATAATTTGCATATATTAAAACACTTCATTTCTTCGTATGGGGATCTAGCCCACAATCGTTTACAGTCACACGATTGTCAAGCTCCAACGTCACAGGTCGTATCATGTTGATAATGTTGTTCGTTTATAACATATCTATGAGTTAGTACTTATCGAATCAAGTATATACCCATTGATTCTAATTCAATCGTCACAACGCCAAGGCAAATCGCAAGCAGAAGCTTAATGCAAACAAAATTATAAATAACTAATTCGCTCGCCTTAATATTAATTTCATTTCAATAAAATCTTACCAGTCTTAACAAGTGCCCGCGGCAGCGCCAAGACTCCACTACCGGCCATCTCACCAGCTATCAGGAAAGCTGTTTGGTAGGTGGACAGTCCTCCGTTTCCATTTTTGCCGGGCTCTCCGCCATCACCGCCCTCTACATTCTATTGATACAAAAAAATATATTATATTTCATTTTGTTTACACTTTGTTTAGATATGTATATATTTTATGTTAAGGCGGAAAATTAAGCAAGGCGTGGCTTGATTATTGAACAGAGAAATGAAAGAACTTAATTTCCCATTCAGACACTGTGCCTTAGTCGCAGCACGTTCTCATTAAATATGAAAGTTTTTATGATGTTGTGGTTACGTCTATGAATTCCACTTGGAGAAATATTTATAAGTAGTCAATCCACAAATATAATATAGGTGAATCTTGATAGAAAGTAATACTAAAATGCCCGGAAACGAAAAGTTGATAACTAGACTGCTATTGAATAATATGAAAATCCTTAGTTTCCACCTCATGGTTGGTGACTACAACCGCTCCCGGCCCCGTGTAACACCAGAGGAGCTACAGGTGCTTTCCCGGCATTTATAGTGGAGAAAGCTACCCTGGTGGTATCGACCTGGAAACACCAGATCCATAGATATGGGACACGTGGAAGGAAGTTTATATGTGTTTCTCAAAATAAATAGTTATTATATTAGTTAGTACTTTACACTGACAGCCTAATTATATATAAGTGGTTTGCTCACAAGAATTCATACCGCTTTATGATAATTCCACCGTCCTTCATCAGAATCATTTCGTGCATAAATGTATTTTATACATTTTTGTGCTCCGTATACAAAGATTTAACCGATATGAAAATTGAAAATAAAAAGTTTAAAAATTCTCTCAATAAATTTCAATTAGCAACTATCGGGCTTAATTTATTCATTTTAAATCTTCATATTATATATTATCTTGAGGTAAGAGAGGGAGGGGGAGACCTCGATTCACCTTTGAAAACACAGTATCGACGATACTGGAGGAAAATCACTTAAAAAGTATGAAGATGACAGTGGACGAGGCGAAAGAGGTCCAGACCGTAGCGTTTGGCGCTCCATTCTCTCTGCCTACCCCGCTAGGGAGATAGCGTGAAGCTAAGTAAGTAAAAGAAGAAGAAGAATAATATATATTTTCTATAATACTTTTATCACGAGAAATATCACTTAATCCAACAAAAAACAATTAAATAAAAAAAACACTATATATATTTTTTAATAACGTATGGTAACTACTTTGAAAAGGGCCAAGCTCGATCGATGCGATTGCGCAAACTGTACTTACTTAAAGATTTCGACAGTTCAAGGTAGGTATTAGCTATGAGAAAATGGAATCCACAAACTTAACTCGAATTTTCATTAATAAACACCTACGTAAGTAAACTAGACATAAAAAACGAAGATCGTATTGTTACTACTATTTTACTTTTATAGATATATAAATATTATGATATTATGATATATATATAGGTCACAGGCATATTAAATGTATTAGAAGACTCCAAGGACGAATTTTGCGCAGATTATCGAATTGACAAACCATGTCCATAATTCAGCTATTGAAAGTACACCATTGAATTTATTAACGAAAACGTACAAATTAATGTTAATTAAACTCTATCTATTTGAATAATATTTTATGGATAAAAATATAAAAAATATTTGGGTCAGTTGCTACGTCTCCACCCTGGAATTGATACAAATACCTTATAAGGCACAACTGAGGCCTGTCGTGGCGCAGCGTCACAAGAGTGTGACTGTAACCGACAGGTTCTGGGTTCGATCCCCAGTCGAGGAAATGAAATATTTAATATTTTCAATTTAAATATTTAATGTTTTATTTCTTCGTTCTGGTAATAAGGCAAAGCGCGGCGTTGAGTTCCGCCACTCAACACGCAGTGCCTCAAATTCGGCGGAAAGTGGGAAACGGAGTGTCTTAACACTAGGTTCCCGGGTTCCCTCTCCCTACCCTGCCTCGTACAGGATACAGCGTGAAGATGCTATAAATAATAAATATAAGGCCACACAAGCGTACGACTATAAACGCGGAAAGTTCTGAGTTCAATCCCCACTGAAGAAAATGAAAACCTTTGTTTTATTTCTAAATAAAAATTCAGGTTTTATCCTGGACCTATTTTATCATTATACAAGCGAATTTGTGTCTCTTGTCGCTCACTTCACATACGTAGTCCGTACATAGTTATATTAATGAAGTTAACGGAAACAACGCAGTAATTGATATCAATTATAGCCGTGTGTGTATCGTCAATGTAATTAGTCTGTAATAACTTATCTTACCTGGCACTCGTCATCGATACACGATACAAACACTGTATAAATATAAATAATATATGCAATAGAATTTTAATAATTTATATCAAGATTATACAGCTAAAGAGTTTAATCTCAGAAACATGTTTTTGTAATGGAAAGAGCACTTAATTACGAAGGCTATATTAATTGTTACGTCACATTAAACATTTTGGTGTAATCGACTGCTGAGAAGAACGGGCAAATCAATAATTGCCTTTTTCATTACATATAAAGGTTACTTTGCTACAATTAATATGTAGTATTTTAACAGAAAATCTTTTTACATAGCCTTTTGAATTATCAAATTTATTATAGATATTATTAATTATTATAGATATTATTTATATAGATTATTAAATCTATATAAATAATATCTATAATAAGCAAAGCGCGGCGTTGAGTTTCGTCAATCAACATACAACATATGATATTCGGTGGAAAGTGGCAGACGGAAGGGAGTGTCTTCACAATAGGTTCCCAAGTTCCCTCTGCCTACCCTGCCAAGTGTTGGATACAGCGTGAAGCTGAGTAAAATAATGATAATTATACAGATAAATTATTGTAAAATGAATATGATTTTAAATATTTTTTCGTTTAACTTTTTGCGTTTGCATTAGATACATAAATAATTAAAGCAGCTGTTGCAACGTGGAGCAGTTAACCAGTGTCTTATTTAGATAAACGTATATTTATTATTTTAACTTTAATATTAGGTTATATACTTCTATAGATGTTTGTTTGTCCGTTAGTAATGCGGTATTGGGTCCCACTGTTTAACCGATGTGAAATAGAGAAGTAACTTACAAATTACTATTACGATCAATGTATGTCCTTACTAAGAATAAGTAACAAAAGCGGCAAAGCGTGGCGTTGAGTTTTACCAGTCAACACGCAAAGCCTTAAATTCGACTCAAAGTGGGGAAAAGGACGAAGTGTCTTAACACTAGGTTCCCAAGTTCCCTTGTCTACCATGCCCTGAGCGGGATACGGCGAAAAGAAAAACTAAAATCTTTTCAGCATGAATGAGAACTGAAATTGCTACTAACATGCAATGGGTAAATATAAATATAATTTGTTTGCACAACAAATGTACATTAGACTGTAGGTACCTATGTGGTATATTATTCATATGCAAGTCGTAGTTTACTTGATAACAATGTAAGGAGCTATCTTATCACAAATCAAATATTTTATTTAATTTGCTAATTATTTAGACGAGCTACTGTCACTGACAGTGTAGGTACTTCGAAACGTTCATATATTTGTATGTACGTATGTTTGTTTGTTTGTATTGTATTGTATTTTTTAGTAATATTATATTTAACGTCTGGTTAAAGTGTAAATTTACTATGAATATTCTCAGATGAGAAAAGAAATGTTTTATAGGAATGACGGCAAACGAGCATACAGGTCACCTGGTGGTAAATGATCACCGTTGCCCACGGCCCCGTGAAACTCCTGAGGAGCTACAGGAGCATTGCCGTCTTTTAAAGTGGCTGGGCACCGGGGAGTTTTAAAACAACTATAAATATACATATTTTCAGGAAGCTATTGCAATTTTGAAAATATTTTTCTAATCTCTACTACATATAATATATACAAAATACAAAAAAGTTGTTTTTAACACATTCTCAAACTAGACAAACGGATTTAGCGGCATTTCACTCTAAGCCGACGATATACATTTAATATGATCATATTTTTTTAGCTTTTCCTTTGTAGATAGAATTCTTTGTGTCAATATACTCTATTAGCCACTTTTAGATTAAATTCAAGACGTTAATTGCTGAGTAGTATTGAAATTGCCGGTTGGTCTCGTCAGAGCGGAAATGTAAATTGCTTTAATGCTGTCATCAACAGAACCTACATCCATTGATTTTACAGTCATACAATATTTTACTGCGCAACGATGACCGCGAAATAATGTTTGATTCTTAAAAAAACATCACAAATCCTAATTAAATGTTATTACGCTTGTATTATAAGTGAAAAAAATCGGCACAAACGTGTGACTGTAACCGACAGGTTCTAGGTTCGATCCCCAGTCGAGGAAATGAAATATTTAATATTTTCAATTTAAATATTTAATGTTTCATTTCTTCGCTCTGGTAATTCGGCAAAGCGCGGCGTTGAGCTCCGCCACTCAACACGCAATGCCTTAAATTCGGCGGAAAGTGGGAAACGGAAAAAGTGGGAAAAGTGGAACGGGGTCTTTTAACATTATGTGCCCGAGTTCCCTCTGCCTACCCTGCCTCTTGCGGGATACAGCGTGAAGCTAGATGAAAATAAAATATTCCAAAATTATGAATAATTACATAAATACATATAAATAAACAGCTAGTGTGCCAATGTTAGTTATAATTACGTAAAATTATATGTCAATTATATTTACAATTTGCATGGAAACGTACAGACCACTTAACCAGTAGTATTTTGAAAATCCTGTTGTTACGAAAAGTGAATGTAAACATTATGAGGACCAAATACAGAATACGTATTGGTAAAAAAATTAAAATGACCTAAAATCATATCAATATGGTACTCAAGGTAAGGTTGCTTTACATTATGTTTATATAAATAATTATATTTATAATAAAAAAAGATTTTCTGTAACTTTTTTTAATTTCACGCTGAACACCGCACATGGCAGGCAGAGGGAACCCGGATACCAAGTGTTAAATTTAGTTTAATAACATTATTTAACTTTTATATATATATATGATTTGACAAAAAATAAAAAAAAAACTTAGTAATATATTATTTTCTGATGATGATATGAAATGCATTGAATATTACAAATTTTTAAAGGGAAAAATACTTCTGATCAAAATGTCTCCACTTAATCTTGACAAAGTGCTTGTCGTTTTTAACTGCTAATCCAGTTTTCATAAAACATCTTAGAACCATTACAATGAACAGAGCTCTTGATTAAAAAAAAACACATACATATAAGTTAACTGATCAGGAGATGCGGTGGCGCAGACAGACACATGTAAAACATATAACACCCCTTTTTTAAGTCAGTGGTTAAAAAGAAAATTAAAAAGTGAATGTTTTAATTTCAGATCAGACAAAGGCCGCACAATACGCCTTTATTAATTACAATAACATACACTTAATATGGAAATATGAAGTAAACACGAATATTTATACATATTAATATATAAGTGAGTGCCTACAGTATCATACAGCTTACATTGGCACCAAGTTGCGGTTGAGTGGCTGTTTCTTGTTACTTTTTACGGCTATAGTTAATTCAAATTCAATACTAATATAGATATTATAAGGTAGAAATTTGCTAGTATAGGTATTATTTCTAGAACAAGCACAACGGCTAATTAGGGTTGTGCTCGTTTGTTAATCCTGTGCCCGACAAAAACTAGGCTAAACAGATTCTTACTACAATAAGATTTATAATTATACCTACTTATTATTTACATAAGGAGAAAATCTTAATATTGATGACAGGTAATTAAATATGAACATCTGTCTAACACTTTACTCTTTACTCATTTCTTTATTAATTTTAAGTTCTTGTTAGTCATGTAAGAAATGAACCAGGGACCGTCGCGTCTACACAAAATATTCAAATTTAAGAACCTATATTATCATAAAAGTAACTATACATCGTTAATAAGCCATAATCCATATAATTTTGTAATCCAATTGTACACATGGCGTCTTTAATTTAATTTAATGATATTCCTAAAATATTGCTTTTACAATGGGCATCATAATTTTAAAATTAATTAATTGACTCATTTATAATGCGTATTCATAACACAAAACAGTTTTAAGTCATATATATATATATATATATATATATATATATATATATATATATATATATATATATATATATATATATATATATATATATATATATATATATATATATATATATATATATATATATATATATATATATATATATATATATATATATATATATATATATATATATAAATCTTATTTGACATTAGGTTCCTTCTGCCTCATACAGCTTTGACGAAAACATAATAACTATTAAAGTTTTTGTTAGGTTTTTGGTGTGCTTAAATCGTTGCGCAACATATATGTAAGACGTTAGAACATCGATAGCTTCTTAAAGTTTGAAATTATTAAACCGGTTGCTGCGATTAAAAGTGTCGTTCTTCATTTATGAATACATTATAACCACACGGCTATTTATAAAGATATATTTATACTTTTGTACAATATAATTTAGTTAGATGATATAAGTCTTTTTCAGTAGGATAGCATGTAACTAGCCAGACCGAAAAACGTTCGTTAATTGTAAACACGCTCCTTAATTAATTTTTCCCAACATAAGCGTAAGTATTGAATTGCGGAAATAAACGCCGCATTATGAAACATTGATTCCAATCTATTATGTTTCTACCAGTTATTCCTGCATCTAAATAATCTTTTCAACTTCAAAATATTAGCAAAAGTAATTACCATTTTAAATTAAATAAATATAACTTATAATTTCCAGTTTTTTAGTTTAAATAGAATAGAATCACAATATATAACATAGGCTGTATTTTGTTGAAAAAGCTACGTCTGGTACACGTACCTTGGACACGAGAGGAGTCGTTTCGGTGGCATCAGATTTACTCGCCACTGCTGCTTCTAAACCATTTTTCTTAGACATTTTTGTTTAAACTGCGAATATAATAAAATAATAATAATATATCACGTGCTCGTATTTAGACTTCTGGAACACGTTGGAAAATAAATAATGGATATACCAACAATATAATTTAATCAAAATAAATCAATCTTATAACAATACTTATATTTACTAAAGAAACGTTTTTAGAAAAGCTTAAAATAATTACAAAATCACGCTAAAAACACCGCCGAAAGATGTTTTCATTAGAACTTTACAGCTAAGTTACAAATCACCTATTGTCACACCGCTCTATATCAGCAACTAAGTAACAAACGTTAGTATATAGTATAAGTAGACTAAAACGTATCAAATTACTGTATATCAATGAACTAAATTATTATATGGCTTCTACTTACCAAGCGTTAAGGCACATCCGCACGCAACAAGACTCGTTACCAAACTGGATTTCGATGAGAAATGAGAATCAACCTCTCAGAATGTATTATGTCTTATTTTATACATCATATTATAATATATGTTTTAAATAATAATGTTATATATATATATATATATATATATATATATATATATATATATATATATATATATATATATATATATATATATATATATATATATATATATATATATATATATATATATGGAAATATAAATTTATTGGTATTAATAAGTATAATAAATGTTAAAGCGTATTAATAAATTTGGTCAAATTTCCTATAAGTCCAGTAGGGTGCGAATAATTCATTCTTCTATAACATAAAAAAAGAGTAAAAAATTGTGTTTGTACATTACTTGTATATGTATATAGAAACCCCATTTATGGAATAAAAATATTGTATTGTAATATGCATCTATAAAAAAAATTGTCTCTCTTTGTATTTAATGTTAAATACTGGACAGATTTGAGTGAAACTTTTTTGTTCTATAGCTGTAATTCAGGAATGACCTTAATTAAAGTTGATGTAAAACGATAATAATACATAACCGATAATAAGAAAATATTGTCTTTTGATTACTACCTTCAGAATTAGCGATTTGTTGTTCTCTGGCTTTTGGCCGACTTCCTCCGATAGGATCGCTGGTTTTCAAGTCCTACCTTCTCTGAAGCAGCCAGCAGGAGCCCAAACTATTTATTACGCGGTCAAATATTAAAACACAAACTGTATAAATACTGAAAACCTCAAGAAAAAAAATAATTTAAAAATAAAAATAACACGCTTTTATAAATTTAAATTTAAACTGAAAAATTAAAAATAACCTTGATATTTAAATATATTTTGCAGTAAAAGTAAAAGCTTTAGTAAAAGCACGGGGTACATGTTGTTAGCTTTATAAAAAGCTTACTATTTTTTTTTTTTTTCAAACTATTATTTATTTAAAATATTACAAACTAGTAAATGTATTTAAAAAATAAGAAACTATATTATAATTTTGCCCGAAAGAAAGTCTTAGTTTTAGTTAAAAAAAAATTGCAAGAGGACGTGGTGTCTATATCAATCAGTACAGTAGGTAGGACTTTACTCTGTGAAACCAACAAAATATTTATCCCTTGGACTTGATTTAGAAAATACATATAAGACGAAAATAAATCACATCGGACATGGTATAAGCAAGTCACGTAATTAAATTTATACACGTATTATTATTTTTTTTTTTTAGTTTCTCAAAATTTAAAAAGAAAGCGTGTTTAAAACTAAAAAATAAATGATTTTCATTTATAACCTATATCTTTCAACTCCACGCCGCGCTTTTGCCTTATTGCCAGAGCGAAGAAATGAAACATTCAATATTTAAATTGAAAATATTAAATATTTCATTTTCTCGACTGAGGATTGGACCCTGAACCTGTCGGTTACAGTCACACGCTTGTGCCGCTGCGCCACGACAGGCCTATGTTCACATACAAATATCTGTAAGTAAAATATCTGTTGTTTTTAGATGATTAATGTATTTACCATACTAAAAGTAAAACGTTTCAACGATTTTAAACGAAATAATGTTACATATTCTAGATGAATATTTTCTCAAAGATTATTTGTTTCTAGAAACTTCGAGCGTCCTCGGTGGCATTCACCTGCTCGTCTCACCTGGTATTAACCTTTGCAGACATTTGATATTCTGTTATAAACAAGGTGTTCTTTTCTATATTATTTTAATAATTAAGTAAACTTAATGCAATTAGATTCAAGAAATTGTTAAAAAAAATTGTATAAATATTGCACAAAAACAATATTTGTTTTTGAACGTACATCTTTTTTAGGTACAATGATCGAATTGGACTAGATTGCAGCTTTTAAAATATATCTTTGTATAAAGGTGTTATTTATAAAAAAATGTTAGTAAAATTTCTGGGCTAGGCGTAGGACTTCTCTAGGGTGGGCACCACCAGGAAGAGAGGGGGCTCTTCCTACGCGCACAACACTTAACCTATAAGAAAATTGTATTTTTTAACTATATATTATATAAAACTTTTTAAACAGTAGTGTGGAACGGTACAGTAACTTAACAAAGTTCCTGAGTTCCATCTGCCTACTCTACCATGTGGGGGATACAGGTGAAGCTAAAAAAGAATAAAAAAAACAGTATAAATTTAATATAATATTTTTCGATTTTTATAAATTTGTAAATTTAAGCTATTATATAATCAAAGCTACGCTGGTATATTATCCAATTGACATGAGTATAAAAATATAAATATTATTTCAATTTAATAAAACTTGAAATAATAAAAGGAGATGCCTGATTGAATGTTAATAGCAATAACGCATTCAAATAGCAATGGAGCACATGGACAGAGCACATGGATGGAGCACAAGAGAAGAAATCCCATCTGGCCTACTCGTCTTGTGGATGTCCAAGGAACATAGAGCTCGCCTAGCAGCCTTCTGACTTATTTTAACGTCAGGCATTGAGCTCTGACACGGCGGGATAATCGGTGGCGTTGTCCCTCTGCCTTTCATAGTCAAGTTCGAGGCAAAGAGAGCCCCCAGGAGATCGGCTTTCTCTTTCGCCGTATTAAGCAAGATGTCTTTTTCTGTGGCTAGCTAAAGTTGTTAAGTGCAGCCTTGGAGAGGGCCCAAATCTGGCAAGTAACGGATATAATCAATTGAAATATCAAAAAGATAATATTTTAAAAACTCATAACAATAATAAAAGAATTAACCATTTCTTGCCAGTCGCTGTAAATTTATAATTATAACAAATAATGTAATTTAACTAATGGTATAATCAAATTTCGCTGTTGTGTGTGATTTTCAATCATACTGGCATATTCCCCCATAACGATAAGCAAACAAAAAGGATGAGTATTTTCTTTCAGTGGACCGAAATCTCCGAAGTTTTGGTATAGTTATTTGATTATGGCGTTCCGAGTGTGCAAATTCTCTGTGAATTCTTCTTTCAATCGTATAAAAACCAGAAACTGAATTAAATTACACTTATACATATTACATACTGTATCAACGTAGAAAGGAACGTTTTAATGCTCTGTCATAGACAATATAAATCGATTTAATTCTATAGTCCAGTGACCTTAAAAAGTTCTCTAACGTAACGGGTAAACGTAATTTTGCCGTGTAAACCAATGTGTCAAATAAATGCTAAAAATCTGTATCAAAAACTAACTGAATCTATTAATTTGCGAATGACGGCGTGATTGTGGAAAATTTGATCAAATTTTGATTTATTGTACTGGATTGTTTTTTATTGTTTTTATTATCAATATGTTGATATTTCAAGTGATTGCAGCGCAAATGCCGAGCTAAAACAATAGGTATTTCAACGTATTTCAGCTTGTTTATCCCATTTAATATTTAGCGTATTTTGTTTCATTCGTCTCTATTTGTTTTTGATGTTGTCATTTTATCATAACCTTTTCGTCTTTATTATTTACTAAACAGACCAAAAAGTACCTTTAGATAAGATCCTGTTAACGTAACTGTAATAATGGTGTAACAAAAGAAAATATTCATAATTATCATCTACTTTTATACGATTTAAATGAAATTTTAAAATATATAAATAGACATATTAATTCTATGTATTCATTAATGTATATGGCAAATTCTCTGTTTACATAATTGGATTAAAAAGTAACATAAGTGTTTTGTGTGCTTAAATCATTCACCAATTAATCATGCCTTTAAATTGTTTTGAAAATAATTAAAATTATTTCAATATTAGTGTCTAAATACTTTTTATTTTAAAGAGTAAAACTTAATTTAAAAAAAATAATATTTTAAATTTACAATTACTTTTGTATATGAGGAACCAAGCATTGAATTGTCCTACATCTATCATTGAGTGGAATGACTCACCAATAAATCAGTGGTGTGAGTGGCAATAATATAATATACACTTGAAGCTGATAGATTTTGTTCCTTTCTATTTATCTGTTTCTTCCTTCACTCTGTATCCCACTTAAAGCAGGTTCAGGGAAACTAGTGTTGAGACACTGTTCTTTAATTTCCACCAAATATTTTTAATATCTTGTTACTAATTAATCTGTTAATTCTGCATATTTTTTATAATACATACTTTTTTTTGCTGTTTTTCTGCCTACCCTCCTTGTTATTCAGGATATAATATGAAGCTATTAAAAATATATCATATTAAGTATGTGAACTAGATCTATCATTCAATTATGATTCTGTATGATTCTAATTGAATGATTGCTACTAGAGCTGTGCGCTATTGACATACATATTATATTTGCTATTTCTTTTAACCATTTTTTATGAATTTTGGAAATTATTTTTTATCATATTAAAATACATCATCATTGTTAGTATACAGCTGAAGCGAGTGTTGTTCATATTGTTTCATGTTACACTTACGTAAAATACTCTATTGAATTGTAAATAACTCAAATTTATATTTTCTATTTGCAAATTATTCTTGTTTCTACTAAAGTCGAGTTTTTTAATACTTTATTAATTGTAATTATTCAATAAATAAATTTGTGTAATAATGGTTTTGGTTTTAGGCACAATGTTGCAGATTGGAGTCTTATCTAATGATGTTATTAAAGGTATACACTTGTTCGTCCACACTCTGTATTGCACTCAAATCCATACTTTGATCATTGCTAAGTCTATGTTGTGGAAATCAAATATTCATTATTCATAAGATTTTATTTATTTTGAAACATTCTGTCTGTATTTATGATTTTTTACTTACTTTGAGCAAATGAACTGAGCACATTGCATATATGTTATAACATTACAATTTAAGTTATCAATAATTCAATGTCCATTATGTACTGACTTGTGTTTGCAAAGCTCTGCCGATCACAAATACTAAGCTTAATGTTACATACGTTACTCAACCATTGATTAGCACATATCATTGTTTTTTTTTTGTTTTATTATTTCTGTGAAGTGTTTTTTTTCTATTTTAGTGACATAATCACTCTTCAACTATAGATCCATTCTAGCAGATTTCTAACTTTCATTACAATATGATGACGTCAGAAGAGTCGGACTCTCTGAGTACAATACCATCAGATGGTCATCCTGAAGATGCGTCAGGTTTGTATTTCATAGCTTGCCTACTATTTTTCACTTGCCATCATTAGCACATTAAAATGCTTGAGATTTTGCATATTATGTTTGGTGCTTTGATATCTTAGCGAATGATATGTTAAAGAGAATAAAACTTTTATAATATAAAATTTGTTTTTTGGTATTGGATAATAAATAGATTGTCTATGTAGGAAAATAATATTATATTTAAAGAAAATAGATTTATATATGTACAGACTGCCATATTGATTGTTACCAAGGCATTTCTGAAATACATGAAGAAAATTTTAACAATATAAAAACAAAAATATTAAAATAGTTAAACAAAATTTGTATGATAAAATTGTGATGATCTCAAAAATATGTTGCAATGAAAATAATAAAGCCTATACCTCCCCGGTCTCTATAGCGTCAGGTACAGAAGAAGCCCCATCCTCCATGGTCTCCAGCGAGGCAGAGTCCGACAGCGTCATATCGGAGCACCCTCGCCATGACGACATGAGCACCGTGGAGCCCTGCTCCCAGGACAAGCCCGCACCTGATGTTAGGGCTGTAGGCACTACGCTCGCTTCACTGGTGTCCACACGAGGTAGGCTTCACAAGTTTTAGAGTTGATCAGGTACAAAAAGAGGGCATATAGACTGTCCATATTGCATTTTAAGTGGATTATCTTAACTATTAATTGACGATTTATTCCCCCAGTCGGGGATTGAACCAGCGACCTTAAGAGTTGAACGCTGTTCTATTGCGTCACATTCCCGTTCATGTCTATTAGATATTTAGGTCTTCAAAATATATGAACATATTTTAGTATACACTTATACACATTGTAGTAAGGGCTTCAAATCTTTAAATAGATTGTTCATATGGAAATGAAAATTCAATTTATTTCAACAATGTTAAAAATGTTTCGAATAACTTTGAGGCAAAATATTACAGTTTACAAAACATATATGAGTCGTTAATTATTAATAATATATCGATAGAAACTAAGGAAACAGGAAAATTATTATAATCTGTCCATACTGACTTTAGTCCAGTTTGGTTAACATAGAAGAGCTATAGAAAATGAGAATGTTCTATTTGAATATAACTAAAAAGATGGTGATTATAGGCTCAATGCTGCCGTGGGGTCCAAATAAAGGGGCGATGGTCGCCAGTTCCGATGCCGACCTCAGGCCGGGGGAGTATGTCATGAGGTTACTTTTTACGGAGTTTACTGTGCAAGCTGAGAGGAAGATGGAGGCGGTCATGGCTGAAGCTTTGGTAACATATTTTAATTTATTGTTTTAAAAAAAAAAACAGCTTTATTTAAATCATTTTACAAGTTGAGTCGCTAAGATAAGTAATTAATGATTCTTGTATCGGCAATGGCTCGCTTCGCCTTTGAATACATTTCAGATTAACTTAATACTTACTATGAAAATAAATAAATAGATACAAAGAAATAAAAATGATATGTAATTTACAAAGCGAACAACGTGTATACGTGTATAGAAAGCGATGTGGTTTTTTGCTATCGTGGTTTTGTCTAATAATAGATGTTTATCAGTAATTTAACTTTTGAAATTGCTTGTTACTACTTGTTTACTAATGAAAGTTAACACGAAAACAATTCATTTGGGCCGGGAGGGTAGGCAGAGGGAACCTGGGAACCTAGATTTAAGACACTCCGTTCAACTCTTTCCACTGAAATTTCGAGGCAATGGTTGATTTTAGTCTGACGTCACCGCTAAATTTCCAGTTAGACCTAACAAAGGCCTCAAATATAAGTATATTTAATCTAATAAAGTAATTATATTATACGTTTTATAGGAAAAGCCCCTAAATAAAACCCTGCAACGCGGAGAAGATCCTCAATTAGACCAGATACTATCCGCTTTCGGCACAGTGGCGGAGCACTGCCTCCCGTCTCTACTCAGAGCTCTCTTCGGCTGGCTGGAGAGGCAAATGGCGGAATCACCGCAGTTAAGTGAGCAAGCGAAAAAACCGCACCAAGACTCTAGGAACAAAGGGTCAGTTTGATGTTTAATATTTTAATTCAGTTATTTTAGATGAAAAATGGAGAAAAAATATATATATATAATTGTTTCTTTTTGTGGGAATTGAATTTACAACTGTCAATGCCATTTCCGATTTTCTGAGCATTGCCTTTCTGCTATGTCTTTGCCTGTGAAACTCTATCATTTAGTACACAATGTCTTGAACTATTGTGAAAGACGGAGTGTTTTTATTTTACATTATATCTATTTGCTCTATGACCACCATATATATATGAGATATGTAATAAAGTTCGTATAGGAAGTGGGAAAAAATATATATCTTTTATGTTATTAGACATTTTTTAATAGAGAAACGAATACTTTTGTATCTGGTTTCTGTCTGATACCCAACACACTTGGAATTGAGGGATATCATTGAAATAAGTAAAAAATTTGGCCTGTCGTGGCGCAGCGGCACAAGAGTGTGACTGTAACCGACAGGTTCTGGGTTCGATCCCCAGTCGAGGAAATGAAATGTTTAATATTTTCAATTTAAATATTTATTGTTTCATTTCTTCGCTCTGGTAATAAGGCAAAGCGTGGCGTTGAGTTCCGCCACTCAACACGCAATGCCTCAAATTGGGTGGAAAGTGGGGAACGGAAGTGGAACGGAGTGTCATAACACTAGGTTTCACTTCCGTTCCCTCTGCCTACCCTGCCTAGTGCGGGATACAGCGTGAAGCTGAAAAAAAAGTAAAACATTTCTCTTTAATAGTTTTTCCAGTTTTACGCTGAATCTGAGGGTCCCTTAGGGATTTTCTGTTCCGTTTCCAAATTACCCGTCGAATGTCAGATATTGCGTGTTGAGTGTAGGAACTCAACGCCGCGCTTTGCCTTGTACCAGAGCGAAGAAATGAAAACATTAAATATTTAAATTGAAAATATTCAATATTTAATTTCCTCTAGTGGGGATCGAACCCACAACCTGTCGGCTACAGTCTCACGCTTGTGCCGCTGCGCCACGACAGGCCCCAAACAATACTTAAAAGCAATTTAAAATGTACAATTATTTCAGATGTCGGTCTTCAGTTAGACGTTAATTGCCTTCGGATCGATTTCTTAATTGAATAATAAATGAGCGCGGTGCAATCTTTAACGATACTCGTTTTGTATCTGTTTGTTATTTACAATTCATAGTTATTGTCTAAAGATAACGTAACAACACGAAGCAGGGTAGGCAGAGGGAACCCGGGAACCTAGTGTTAAGACACTCCATTCCACTTCCGTTTCTCACTTTACGCCGAATTTGAGGCAATGCGTGTTGAGTGGCGGAACTCAACACCGCGCTTTGCCTTATTACCAGAGCGAAGAAATGAAACTTGAAATGTTTAAATTGAAAATATTAAATATTTCATTTCCTCGACCGGGGATCGAACCCAAAACCTGTCGGTTACAGTCACACGCTTGTGCCGCTGCGCCACGACAGGCCTCAATGTCTTAATATTCATTCTAAGATACTGTCTTTTAAGCGTTATATAATTATGAAGTTAGTCGACCATTTTTGTATTTTGTGTCTCAGGCAGAAGATCTTGTTAATGTTTATTTAATTGATGCTGCGTGAAGCTGTCACGCTGTATCACGCACGTGGCTGGGTAGGCAGAAGGAGCTTGGGAACCACTTTCCGTCGATTTAATTAACATTTTAAATGACTCGTAATCTATATTAAATTGGTTATATTTTATCATGGTTTTGTTTTTGATTATTTTTATATATTTATTTTTATTTATTTTATACATTTGTTAATATTTACAAATTTACTTAGTACACATAACGCGTAGGTCCGAAGTGACAGAAACTGTGACATTTCATTTTTGATATTGCTATTAGTTTTCTTCAATACATAAATTAACGGAACGGAGTGTTTTAACACTAGATTCCCAAGTTCCCTCCGTCTGCACTTCCATGAACCTTTCTTTTATCTATTATATATGTCAGAGGCTATAATTTATATAACGATTATGTTGTAAGCTTGTCTATAAGATAGCCACATAGTTTGATAAGAAGGTATGGTTTTGGTAGCTGAATGCTTGGACAGTTTTCAAGAAGTGTAGCAGCTTCAAATCCTACTACATATGTAATTCTTTTTTTTTCAGCTTCACGCTGTATCCCGCACGAGGCAGGGTAGGCAGTAGGAACCCGGGAACCTAATGTTAACACATTCCGTTCCACTTCCGTAGCCTACTTTCGGAATTTGAGGCATTGCGTGTTGAGTGGCGGAACTCAACGCAGCGCTTTGCCTTATCACTAGAGCGAAGAAATTAAACATTAAATATTTAAATTGCAAATATTTAATATTTCATTTCCTCGACTGGGGATCGAACCCACAACCTGTCGGTTACAGTCACACGACAGGCCCACGCACTAAAATGTTATTCGTCTTCTAAAAATTCTTATTTATTAATCTTGTTTCCAGTATAATATCAATAGTATCAGGCAGCGGCACTAATCCGGAACAAGTGGAGAGATCCAACGAGGAACTACAAGCAGAGCGGAGGGATTTGGCCGTAGAGTTTTTGTTTTGCTTAGCTCTTATTGAAGTTCTTAGGCAGTTGCCCTTCCATCCGGGACACGAGGATCTGGTGCAGTATATAGAGAACGTTGCGTTCAAACGGTTCAATTATAAGGAGGGGTTAGTTTTATTATTATTATTTTTTTTGTTAAAATAGGGAAAACGAAAAATTGTAAAAAAAAACACACTGGCCCAATATTACGTTTTATCTTTGCAAAGTGGTAACTCCACTAACTATTTGCATAAAACATAGCTACTGCCACTGCGATGAATAAAGCTTTTCATTAAAAAAAACGTATATATAATATAGAATATAATATAGAAGTTACGGTGTTGCAGACATACACAGATATAAATTAATTATATATATATATATATATATATATATATATATATATATATATATATATATATATATATATATATATATATATATATATATATATATATATATATATATAATTAATTTAAATTTATATATTTTTATAGTATGAGTGAATTATTTAAATAATCATTACATAATATATGTGTTTGATAGACAGGCTAGCATTGAATTGATATGTATATGTGTACATGTTTAAATATATAAATACATATAGCTGAAATACTAACTGTCGTTTCCACAAATTAAATGTAATTGTTAATAATATTATATTTTTCCAGCCTCCAATCAAATCCAAATGCAGCGAACGTTCACATTATAGCAGATCTGTACGCAGAAGTAATAGGCGTGTTGGCGCAGTCGCGTTTTGCATCTGTTAGGAAACGTTTCACTTTGGAATTAAAGGTATGTAAATTTGAGTTTTTTTATCAAAAAGTAGCTTATTGTGTTTGGTGTGGACAAGTAAGTTGGGCCCATCGTGGCATAGGGGCTCATGAGTGCGACTGTCGCAATGGGGTATCTTAACCACTAGGTTCCCAAGTTCCCTCATTGCACCCTGCCCTGCGGGATACGGCTTAAGGTAAAAAAAAAATTTTGACGTTTTTGTAACATATACTGTTTGATGAAATGAAACAATTGTCATTAGAGTGTTTAATAAATATTGTATCAAGGAATTGCAAATATTTTTTTTTTTTAAGTCTTATCATAATTTTAATAATATTTTTTATAACAAAAAAGAGCTTCAAGAGATTGCTTGAAGCAATGAGAATGTATTTGAATACTTGTTGTAAACATATATTTCTTTTACTTTATGTATCTGTTTCTTTAGAGTGCACTAAAAAAAACAATAATTACCATATACTCGTTACTTGCATACTTAATAATTATTAACTTAGCTTCACGCTGTATCCCGCACATGGCAGGATAGGCAGAGGGAGCTTGGGAACCTAATGTTAAGACACTCCGTTCCACTTACGTTCCCCACTTTCCGCCTAATTTGGGTCATTGCGGGTTTAAATGCCGCGTTTTTGCCTTGCACCAGAGCGAAGAAATTAAAACATTAGACATTTAAATTGAAAATATTAAATATTTGATTTCCCCGAGTGGGGATCGAACCCACAACCTGTCGGTTACAGTCACACGCTTGTACCGCTACGCCACGACAGGCCTACGCCTCAATAATTATAAGCGTTATGCAATACATTAAATTTATATTAACTTTACAGGAGCTAAAGAGCCGTGAGCCCTCACCCCACACAACCCAAAGTATAATATCCTTATTGATGGGCATGAAGTTCTTCCGAGTCAAAATGGTGCCCATTGAGGAGTTTGAGGCGTCTTTCCAGTTTCTGCAGGAGTGCGCCCAGTACTTCCTTGAAGTGAAAGATAAGGATATAAGGCATGCGTTAGCCGGTCTGTTCGTTGAGATTCTGGTGCCTGTTGCGGCTGTGAGTATGACTTTTTTTTATGTATGTATGTCTTGTGTACAATGTAAAAGTGAAAATTGTGTTTAAATCCATTGTTAGCCGTTTCTGAGATTAGCGCGTACAAACGCACAGATAATAAAAAAAATAAATCACAATTTTTAGCCTTATTACAATAATAAACATCCCCAACCCCTTTATAAGATTTGTTTTAAAAATATATTCCAGTGATCAGTTACAGATTTATTATAAGTATAGATGTTATGTCACGAAATTTGTTATATATAAGTATAGTGTATAGTGTACATATTGTGAACTGGCAGTTTAGTAATTAAATGGTCTGGTTGTTATTATAAGGTAATTTTAATATATATATATATATATATATATATATATATATATATATATATATATATATATATATATATATATATATATATATATATATATATATATATATATATATATATATATATATATATATATATATATATATATATATATATATATATATATTTATATATATTTGAACCACAATCATCACTATTAATTACATATTAACCAATATTATTGCAACAAAAATTTATATTTCCTAAAATATATAAGATTTTTTATATTAATTAATTAGCAACCAACAGGCAGAATTGTCAGTTTTAATTTTATATTTTAACACACATAAATTGTAGTTAAACATTTAAAAAAGATTATTTCTTATTCCTATATATCAGCTATATTACTTTTATGTAGTACTGTAAAGTTTCACTCAAATCTGTTCAGTAATTTTTGTGTGAAAGTAGAACAAACACACATACACACAAACACAAACACACACACAGTATTTTAATACATCTTTTGTTATTTTTGAGACCTGTCGTGGCGCAGCGGTACAAAGGTGTTACTGTAATCGACAGGTTGTAGGTTTGAATCCCACTCGAAGAGGTGTAATTAAGTATTTGTATGTTTTCAATTTAAATATTTAATATTTTAATTTTTTCGCCGTGGTAAAAAGGCAAACCGCGTTAATTTCAGCCACTCAACACACAATGCCTCAAATTCGGCGGAAACTGGGGAGCTGAAGAGGAACGGAGTGTCTTAACACTAGGTTTCCAAAGTTCCCTCTGCATACTCTGCCATGTGTCTGTTATTTTTTAGACGGTCAAAAACGAAGTGAACGTGCCCTGTCTGAAGAACTTCGTGGAAATGCTGTACAGTCACACGTTGGACACAAGCACCAAGTCCAAGCACAGGCTGGCTCTGTTCCCGCTAGTCACTTGCTTGCTGTGCGTGTCCCAGAAGCAATTCTTCCTGGCTAACCTCCATTGCTTCCTCGCCATGTGCTTGTCGCATTTGAAGAACAGAGATCCGAAGATGTGTAGAGTTGCTTTGGGTATGTGTTTAGATGATAACTATGTTTGTATGATAGTAGGGTAGATAGATTTTTTTTTTTTAAAAGAAGAAATTTGGAGACTAAGTTTTGAGTTGTGGAACTTAACGCCGCTTTTTTTTTTAGTTTCTTGAGCGAGATTTTAAAATATCTATCTCCTGAGCTTTTTTTTTTATTAAATTGACGTTTTAATTTTCATTTTTGTTAAAAATTACTAGTTTATTTTGATTTGGCGATTAAATGTAGGAATTTCTTAAACTTATTATACAACATTATACAAATTTGATACAAACTTGAAAACTATATGCATATTTTAAAAGTAACAATATTTCTATTCACCCCTTATAACCCATAATAATTTAAACTGTTTATTTGTTTCACAGAATCGTTATACCGCCTCCTCTGGGTGTACATGATAAGAATTAAATGTGAAAGCAACTCCGCAACTCAGTCCCGTCTACAGAGCATAGTGAATTCCCTTTTCCCAAAAGGTTCGAAGGGCGTAGTGCCAAGAGACACGCCATTAAATATATTCGTCAAAATAATACAGTTCATAGCTCAAGAACGCTTAGACTTCGCTATGAGAGAAATAGTATTTGATCTTCTGATGGTGGGGCGGCCTATTAAGATTATTTTAACACCCGAACGCATGTCTATAGGTCTCAGAGCGTTTCTAGTTGTGGCTGATAGCTTACAGCAAAAAGAAGGGGAACCCCCCATGCCCAGGACTTCCGGGACATTGCCGTCGGGGAACACGTTGAGAGTGAAGAAAACTTTTTTAAACAAAATGTTGACGGACGAGACGGCCAGGTCTATAGGCATGAGTGCGTATTTCCCTTATGTTAGACGGGTGTTGGTTGAAATCCTGAGGGCTTTGGACGCGCACTACGGCAGGCCCCTCATGCTGACCAATACGCAGAATGTTACTAAGGAACAGGAGATTAACACTGGTGAAAGGAAGCCGAGGATTGATCTGTTTAGGACTTGTGTTGCGGCCATACCGAGGTATGTGGTTTTTGTATTGGTAACTTAGCTTAGCTTCACACTATATCCCTAGCGGGGGTAGGCAGAGAAAACAGAGCTCCAAACGCTACGGTCTTGGCATACCACGTTGCCCTAGTCCATTGTCATCAATCTCTTCATACATGCTCTCCTCAGGAGGGTCCTAAGAAGGAGAAAGGTCACGTAAAAGGGTGTTTTCGAAGGTCAACCGAAGTCTCCCCTTCCTTTCTTACCATTTATTTTCGTCATAAATTTTTTTTGCTACTCTTTCTTCACTCATTCGCTCGAGGTGCCCAAACCATCTGAACATGTTCTTCTTTATTCTCATTGTGACATCCACGCTGGTACCTATCATTATGTGTATCTCTTCATTGGATATGCGATCAGTTAAACTGACTCTGACTGACTGACCGACTTCTGTTTCTACTGAACATAATTCCCAGATATACTATCTCATTTACTTGTTGTATTATCTTATCATTTATACAGATCTTGCATACTGTCCTTTCTTCATTTCTTTCAAATATCAGAACCTTCGTCTTATTAACAATAATAACTTAATATTTTATTGTTTTTTTTTTTATCATCACACTCTCACACAATAATATTATTATTATTCTCTCTGAATAATGTAGTTTAGTATAAATCTTGATCACTTTACATACACACAATAAAAATTGCAATAATTATATATGAAAAATTATTGGGTATCCAGTACCAATACTTTACAAAGATGTGTATTTGCAATATATTTATTGTTTTCAATATATATATATATATATATATATATATATATATATATATATATATATATATATATATATATATATATATATATATATATATATATATATATAATGTCACTCTTTTTGTCTGTCCATCTATTCAAACTTCTCCCCTTTCCAGGTTAATCCCAGAAGGTATGAGTCCCAACGAGCTGGTCGACCTCCTCTGTCGTCTCACGGTGCACATGGACGAGGAGCTCCGGGGCCTCTCGTTCCAGAGTCTCCAGACCCTGATAGTGGATTTCCCGGAGTGGAGGCAGGATGTGCTGGCCGGTTTCACACAGTTCCTGGCTAAGGAGGTTCAGGTTTGTATCGAGATAACTTTAAAATAAATTTTGAAATAGCTTTTAAATAAACATAATTTAAAAAATTGTATATAATTTTTTGTTAGTTTTTTCATGATCGTCAATCATTCAGTATAGTGGTAATTATTTAGTTTTTATATTATTTGAATTATTTATGTATTTAAATAAATGTAGTATAAGCAAAGTGATTTGGGTATTTTTTTTTTGTTGGTTTAAACTGATTTTGTAGGTAAAAGGAAATCAGTCTTGTATTAGAAATATTTTTGCTATTTAAAATTTTCTTAAGGCGAGATTTGTTAATTTTGTTGTTTTATATTTTAATAAATAATTCGGTACCAAATCGTCATAATATTGAAATAAAATATACATTTAATTTTAATATGTATGTATTTTTTCATGAAAATTTAACTTTTCATGTAAACAATCGTTTATTTCAATTATAGAAAATCTGGTAAAATTAAAAAAGCACGAATAATCTATACAATGATTATTTCATAAATAATCCTAACCAACAGGATACATCGCCACAGCTAGTGGAGAACGGGCTACGGATGCTCTTGCAATTAGTAACGAGTTGGAAGAACGGTGAACCCGCTACCTCCGCCCCACAGCGGCCGGAGCCCCTCGCCTCGGTCATAAGGGGCGCGGAGGCCCTGGCCTTGGTCATGCTGTGCCAGTGCAAAGCCTACCCCAGGAGGCTGGCTGTTCATATCTTGAGGTAATGTAACACAATGTAACACAATAAAAGCGGCTTCGCCCGCCCGAGCTTATTGTTATATTATAGCTAAATTTTACAATTATTTACATAATTTGTACTCTATATGTTATTCTATGAGGCCTGTCGTGGCGCAGTGACACAAGCGTGTGACTGTACACGACAGGTTCTGGGTTCGATCCCAACTCGAGGAAATGAAATATTTAATATTTTAAATTTAAATATTTAATGTTTTCATTTCTTTCCTTTGATAACAAGGCAAAACGCGGTGTTGAGTTCCGCTACACAAATTCGGCGGAAAGTGGGGAACGGAAGTGGAACGGAGTGTCTTAACACTAGGTTCCCAAGTTTCCTCTGCCTACCCTGCCATGTGCGGGATACAGCGTGAAGCTGAGTATGTCAAAGCACGAGGAACCAAGTATTTTATAAAAATATTGACGTCAGCATAATATTGAAGATTACTTGAAACACTTTTATTTATAACAATAAATACTTCTTATTCTTAGTCTTTGCTGTAAGAATACCACAAGTAGCAATAATCACTCGTATTTATACCACTACCATCCACAATGAATTTTACATAAACTTGTTGTCATCAAATTATCTATTAATATTTTAACAATAGCAAATTGATGTTTTTTTTTTTTTTTTTTTTTTTTTTTTTTTTCTTTTTTTTCTTTTTTTCAGCTTCACGCTGTATCCCGCACTAGGCAGGGTAGGCAGAGGGAACGGAAGTGAAACCTAGTGTTATGACACTCCGTTCCACTTCCGTTCCCCACTTTCCGCCGAATTTGAAGCATTGCGTGTTGAGTGGCGGAACTCAACGCCGCGCTTTTGCCTTATTACCAGAGCGAAGAAATGAAACATTAAATATATTAAATATTTAAATTGAAAATATTAAATATTTCATTTCCTCGACTGGGGATCGAACCCAGAACCTGTCAGTTACAGTCACACTCTTGAGCCGCTGCGCCACGACAGGGCCTCAAAGGCAAATTGATGTCATTTATGCAAATTGATGCTATAATTAATTTAAGTTTTATGACTGATAAATTATCGAAACATTTGTAAGATTGATAACTGTCATTATTAATTCATAATTTATAAACTAGAAAATAGTATTTCTTTATTAAAGTTGTCGTCGCCGTTATATATTGTTAATGTTTTAATCGAAATTTATTTCTGAAAAATCTCAAATTATTCCTTTCTCTTATCAATACAATTAACAAACTTTTAATTGTATTTTGTATACTGACATGTTAATTTTTTCCAGAGAAACGAAGTACCTCCTCGAGAGGCTACAACTGACGAGAGACGAACCGGCACTGATCGACGTGGCTGACACCCACGTGCCATACTTCACGGAGAAGTGTCTCCCGATACTACCGCCTACCGAGAAACAAGCGGTGCTAGCTGCTGGACAACCGGATTTGGTTTGGGTGGCGGAAAGAAGCCACGCAGTTTGGACTGCAGGTAGATTGTAGCATTTTCGCTTGTGGCGGGGTGGGCAGAGGGAACTCGGGAACCTGGGAAAAACGGGAACCCCATTTATACTCGATCCGATCAACAAAATTTTAGCCACTCGTTTATGAGAAAATGTAGGAGTGAAATGTTTTAATGCTGAGTTCCCTTTGGTTACCCGACTTTGCGGGAAGAATGTGTAATTTGTATTTTTTTATATAGGTCTCCAACATGATGAAACGTCTTCTAAGAACAGTTGGAGTGGTAGCTCTACTAATGGCGCCGATCCTTGGGAGGTGAGATGACGTCATTATTTCCTATTTTATATATAATTTTGATTTTGATTTTGAATTGTAGGATTTTGTTATTTATTTTTGTTTGATTTTTTTTATTATGTATCAATTTATTGGTCTGCAAGAACCTATATCCGGGTGAAGGCCTCCTCCTCCAGAAAGAAATAATAATTACTATCGTGGTGTATTTGCATGTATAATTTTGTTTTTATTAACGTACAAGTATACAGATACAAAGATTACAGTTGATTTTCGTTTTCAAACAAATCTAGAATGAATCAGAGTGTGACTTATTTAAAGAAAAAAATGCCAATTGTTAAATGCCATTTGTTTTGTCTAGCTTCGATAATAAATGATAACGCACATAAATTGACAATAATTACAATTATATTTACCATTTAATTAGATTTATGTCTTAGAATGGATAACAGCCTTAAGCTAAATCAAGTAACTGTCTTGGCAATGTTGCTAATTAAAAAAAACAATTTATAAATATGGCAATTACCAAAATGAGGAAAACCTTTAACTAAAAGTTGGCACTATTTATTTAAATTTACTCTACTCTACTCAGCTTCGCGCTGTAACCCGCACATAGCAGGGTAGGCGGAGGGAACTTGGGAACCTAGTGTTAAGACACTCCGTTTCACTTCCGTTCCCCAGTTTCCACCGAATTTGAGGCATTGCGTGTTGAGTGGCGGAACTCAAATCGGGTTTTTTGCCTTGTACCAGTGCAAACAAATAAAAACATTAAATATTTAAATTGAAAATATTAAATATTTCATTTCCCCGAGTGGGGATCGAACCCACGACCTGTCGGTCACACGCTTGTGCCGCTGCGCCACGACAGGCCTCTATTTGTGGCATGGCATGGTAGGTGATATATATTTTTTTTGTCAATTTTGCAGGTAGTTCTGTTCGGTCTATTGGAACGCAATCGTATACCATCGCAGTGCCCCGCCACTGTGCTACAGGCGTGGCCGATTTTACACGCGAGGATACACGCTTTATATACAATCATTGAGCCCGCGTGAGTTTTATTTTACTTATTTCTATTTTTCTTCTTAACATCACGCTGTATCCCTAGCTGGGTAAGCAGAGAGAGAGAGAGAGAGAGAGAGAGAGAGAGAGAGAGAGAGAGAGAGAGAGCGGGGTGCTATACGCTACGCTTCTTTGTTTAATTTTTATATATTATTTATATTATGTATTTAAATATTTCTCATACATTAATATCAAATTGTAGAAATTTATCCAAAATGGCCGAGACACTATCAGAGTGATTACTTGGCAAAATGAGAAATTACTTATTATACACGTTTACTTATTAATCATATTTTTAAAACAAATTACAAGTAAAAGTGGTGGTTGTATAGCTCTAAACATTATTGGGAAAAATATATTATTTGAAAATTTATATCTATTGGAATAAATATATATATAAATATATATGTATATATATATATATATATATATATATATATATATATATATATATATATATATATATATATATATATATATATATATATATATATATATATATATATATATATAAATATATAAATATATATATATATATATATATTGGGATATATATACACGTGAAGTGTATTGTTTTTACTATATAAAAATAATTTTGTTCTTGTAATTGAAATTAACAATATTTTATTCTTCGTGCTTTTTGCTTCGTTACCAATCAACAACAAGGGAAATGAAAATAATATTGATAAAACATTAGAAGCTATGAAATTTACTATAATTACAATGAATATTGTAAAGTTAAATTCCAAGTTGGTCAGAGCGCTTGGACGGTTTTCAACAGGTGCTCAGTAGTACAGTTGAAATTCTGCTACGTTCAAATGTTATACGTTTTTAAATTTAGTATTTTTCTTTCCTAAGTGTGGGATGACACTTTAAAAATTGTAAAAATATTTCTCTAATACAAGTTTACTTTAAAAATATATATCTTGATGTAGACAATGTGATATTAATATATATATGTTTATTCCAGGCCAGTAAACGACAACCGGGCCTCTCTCCTCTCCCGGGGGCCGACTCTCCCTCGGAAACCAGAAAAGGAGAGGGATGGCTATATGCAAGTGTGGAAGTATTACATGACCATGGCCTATCTGGTAGTGCCGGCTGTACCCAGCCCGGTGGTTAGATGTGCCAGTCCTGATCTCAGTTTGAGGTGAGTTTGGGGTTTATGGGGTTTTGATGGGTCGAGTAGAGTTTGGTAAATTTTGTTGGATAGCCAGGGCGTATTTTAGTACATGGTAACTGGTACCTAGTCTGGTTGATGGATAGGTAGACTTGGAGTCGTTTAGGGGTTTTTGGAGTCGGTGAGTAAATTTGATTTCGGTTATTAATGTGAAAGTAACATATATATTATATATTTTAAGTAAATTAGGTTATACGTGTGGATATGTTATATGGTACCGGCTGTACGCAGTATGGTTGTTAGATTTGTCCTGATCTTAGTTTGAGATGAATTTGAGATTTTTGGGCTTAGCGCGTAAAGTTATTTATATAAAATTATGATAAAATATATTTTATATATAAGTTTCTGTACTGGTTTGTAGTACTATGTATATTATATATTTTAAATAATACTTATATTAATATATAATTATATAGATATTTAGATATTTTAAATAATATTCATTCTTATGTATTTTTCGTATTTTTTATGTAAGACGAAATATGTCAGTTAAAATACTGTATATTTTATATCAAAAATTTTATTTAATATCGACTTAGGAAAGCTCTTCTAAAAATATATATATGGTCAAGAGGGCTTTTGTTTAAAAGACTATGTCTAAGGCTATAGTGATACAGACGGACAGCAAGGTCAAACACTTACAGCACCTCTTTTGTCGTTGGTGGTTAAAAATCAAATATTTAGTCTGAAGCTCGTCGTGGCGCAGAAGCACAAGTGTTTGACTGTAAACGCTAGAGGCTGTGGGTTCGATACCCACTCGATGACATGTAATATTTAATACAGTGTAAACCCTTTATAACGTTATCCTTTATAACGATGAACTCCCTATAAATAAGAAGTGAGCACAACTTGGTTGGTTTGCGTTGAAACCCACATATTGATTGTTCATTCCATATCTATCTATAACGACAAAAAAATGCTCAGTCCCTTGAGTTTCGTTATAAAGAGTTTATACTGTATTTTCAAATGAAATATTAATAATCTTCATTTCCTCGCTCTGGTAGCAAGGCGAAACGCGGCGTTGTTTTCCACCACTCAACACAAAATGCCTCAAATTCGGTGAACAATGGGAACGGTACACAGACTGTTAACACTAGGTTCCCAGGTTCACTCTGCCTACCCTTCCATGTTTAGCGTGAACCTGAGAAGTTAAAATATTCAAAATAACTTCAATTTAAATAAATTTATCAAGGACTTTATACCATTTTCTTTTTTTTTTAGTTTATTACTATAGGTCGTTGATTTTTAAACTACTTTAATATATATATGATAATATATTCTCGTAACCATTTGTATAATCTGTGGTTACTTAAAAATAGATACTATTTGTATGAAATTAAAAGAACAAAGTAGAGAGCATTTTCTATACTATGAATTAGTTTGTTTATTAACTTTAACTATCTTCTCTTTTTCTCTTGGGTTCTCTTAGGTTAAAGCATAGTAGAAAAGAAAGAAAAGAAGTAGATGGTTAGATATATTTAATATATATTTTTTATATTGGTATAATAAAAAGGCAAAGGCATAATATTATTAGTGCCAAATATCTTTTATGTTGTATTAATACTTATATTATCTGTATTATTGTTTTAATTTATTTTCTTTATAGATTTATTCAAAATTTAATTACTTTTTTTTAATAAAACACTACTTTACATACATACACTTTAGGTTTGGTCAAATTGCAATTTTAACGGTTTTAATTTCGAAACTCACACTTACATAAAAAGTTTAGTTACATAAAATTCCACGTCACTTTAAGCAGATCGAGAGTGATGACGTTTTTTTTGGTAAATTTACTGTCAATTGGCAACTAGTGCCTCGCTCGCGGCTTCGCCCGCTTGAATATCACAGTTATTTATTTACCTATATGAAATAATAGTATTGATTATTTTCGTCTCTTATAAAGTTATGATTTTAAACATATATATATTTTTTGGGCAATTCAACAAAACGATTATTTTGTAGATTTATGTTGATTAAAATACTCTATATTAAAATTAACTTTTTTATACCAGCCTTAAATAAAACAAACATTAAATATGTTTTGGGTACACACACACACATGCATCTACACGCATATGTTATATATATATATATATATATATATATATATATATATATATATATATATATATATATATAATGTGAACAACAATGAACAATGAATCGTTAAAGTCATACAAAGTTCTAACATAACACAATCGTACGCAAAGTGTACGTAGGGCGGGCGCGGCGGCGGAGGAGCGCTGCGAGTTCGCGCTCGCCCCGCTGAGCTCCTCGACGGAGAGCCTGAACACTCCGGGCGGGTTCTTCACGCTGCCGCTCAGCTATGCGCGATCTTACAAACAACACAAACGCACGAGGTGCATCATATTATGTATATGTATATGGATTTCATAATGAACAGACAAGCGCTCGTTTTGCACGTTGTTCCTATTGTTACACTGTCGGTTGGTCGTTTACATCTAACTCGGGAATGTTTTTATTTTTTTTATAATAGTTTAGTATGTTTTTTTTTTTAATTTGGATATTATGATTTGGTTAATAATTTATTATTCTCCAAATTTTATGACATTACAATATTTTTATATCATGATCGTGATTATCCTTGTCTAGATTATAAGGGCAACGAGAATATACTTTAAAAAACGTTTCTTTTTAATATAAAAAAATATATACTATAATTAATTTCATAAAGATTTAGATGGAATCGATCAACTATCATACATATACATATAACATAAAACGTCGTGAATAACAACCCATTGGGCCTTAGCTTCGCGATGTCATCGTGTCTCACGCATAGGTTGCACAGCTATTTCATACCATTGATCATGGATCATTGATCATAGATCATAGATCATGGAGCAAGGGAAGTAATGTGCTATGTCGGTTAATACCGTAGACATTCATTTTGTGTTACGTGTAAATCACTCCACACTCATTGTTTAATAAAATTATTAGCATATGATCGGAAATATTCAATTAAAATTTGATATTTTGATGTGTTTCGTAGCATATTCGTAGGGTTCGCTATCGAAAGATCTAGAACAAATGCTAAACTGTTTGTGTTGTGTCTACAGAACCTTTATACATAAGTACACATGTGAATTAAATTCGGCCCCATATATGCAGACCCGGCTACAGCTAGATATTGTTAAGTTAAATATCGACCACCTTTTTACAAAATTATTACAAAAACAATATATTTTGTGAAATTTTGTAATACATTTACTATAATTAGTGTTAGTATATGTACTATTACCTACCTATTATGTGAACCTAAGTACTTTACGCATTCGTTTTATTCTGCTTGAACAGCGCCCTCTTCCTATCTGCGTGTCCGGAGACGATTTGGGGGTAAACATCCTTTATTTGTGACATACATCGATATATTATATAGTTATTAGTATGAATTAATTTTAAAAGTACTGAGACATATTAATTTTTATTTTTTGTTCTCGTTCTAAGCCGAGAAACCCAGCTATAATTATTATATTGATGTATGGATCTGTTGTACACGTTTGTGTTGAATATTACAAGCGGTCTGAGTGTCTCCTTTAGTACTTCAAGCTTTCATATGCAATATATAAAAAAATAACCTGCCTTTTTCTACTGAGGACCGCGGATGGTCCGATGTCGTTGATGAAACAATAATTATAACATATTTCATATATATAGAAGTGACAAGTGTTAACTTTATTATCACTGAGATTTTTTTAAAAAACTAAAATGGACATAATTAATTTTAATATAATCATTAAAATAAAATATATACATATGAAAGTAATAAAAAAAAAATATATACTGTATGTAGTTAGTAATTTCCCGTGTGTTACCCACCAGTGGCATTTAGCATGAGTGACGTCGATGTGTTCACACTTTGTAGGTATTGTCTAGATACGTGATACCAGTGTTCGTTCAGAATTTGCAAATCACAAAGTGTGCTGTAACTATTGTGAGTGTGGCATATGTTTAAATATTCTTATTTATTTATATATCTTTAATGTGTTTGTGTTTATAATTATATACTACACTATGAATGGGAGTCGTTGAATGAACTTAACTATATGTTTATTGTCTTACAAGCGATCCGCCTGCGGCTTCGCCCGCTTGATTTACACTACTTTATTTACTATTCTTAATTACTTTCTTGTTCTTATAAAATGATCGCTTTTAAGATGATATCTATATATTGAAAACCAAAATTTCGGCTAATTTAATGAAAACATAGTAGTTATGGTGTCATCTCAAATATTTTAATTAACCGTAATATTTTAGTTACCCGTTTCTGATACTGTGTGCATACAAACGTACACAGTATCATATTTTTTTTAATATATCTTCCATGTACAGACAGTGATCAGTTACACATTTAGTATAAGTATATATAATGTGTTAATGCAAGTGTTTAGATTGACGCTTGGAACGTGACTGACGACGCAACTTAATTACATTAACAATTTTGCTTCTTTCACAAAATATAATGTGTGTCACCACTGATCTGATCTCTATGGGAAATGCCCCGAAATATATAGAGTGTCTTCACAAAAGTGTCTTAATAATATTAGGTTATTTGTGCTTTATATATAAAAAAAATGAACGTTTTAATATTTGAATTACGAATGATAAAATTGTATGATCACGATATTTAAATATATGCCATTAATAAATAACATCACGAAATATGTATATTGAAGAAAATTAGCTATTCATTGCTATGGAAAAAAATGTGTTGATAATTAATTGAATATATAATTTTTTCTCACTTCAAACAGCTTCATATGATTTGTGTACCATGTATATTTTTTAATGCCTTCTTATTTTATATATGTATATGTTATATATGTGTATCTATATGTATATATGTATGTATATATATATATATATATATATATATATATATATATATATATATATATATATATATATATATATATATATATATATAATAAATATTTTAATTTGACTTATATTTGTTCGACCACATCAACATTAGTGAGTGTTAATTAATATATACATATATACATATATATATATATATATATATATATATATATATATATATATATATATATATATATATATATATATATATATATATATATATATATATATATATATATATATAAACATAGTATCGTGTTCTAAGACATCGATGGCTGTATATTGGTTTGCTTCTATAGTATGTAGAATCATAAACTTTCACGTTTATATGTGTTTATTAATATGTTTTCATACATGTGTTTTGTTATGTTCATTTCTAAATGAATATATTTTGTTTTGCTGTAAATAATTATTTTCTGTAAATAGCTGCTGAACGTATTTACATTTTGTTATGTTCATAGTGAAACATCAGATTCATTTTGTAATTAAAGAAATAAATAAATATCTTGTTTATGTGTAATTTCGCAAAATTTTGCACAGACATATGTTTATTTATATAACAATCTGTACTAGTTCGTCGCCGGACTCTCTAAGCGAGCGAAGCGGGGGCGAAGCCCGAGGTCACGCGGCTCCAGCCTCCCTACATAAGCTGGCGGTGCCTCTAGCGAGATGCGAAGTACCTGAAGTTAGAGATGCTGCGGTGGCGGCTTGTGGACATATTAATGCTGATGCCTTAAAGTAAGTGATAATTAACTAAGATATAATATCGTTGTGGTTTAAAACTACTGAATTCAACGCGTTGGTAATAGGTTCGACCTCAACTCTGAAAAAAGCCATAAAATTCCTAAAAACAAGAGAGATTATTTTTGTGTGTTATATGCTGAAAGGTGTTCAAATGTCGTTGTGAAAGGTGTTCATATTTAAATAGTTTATATATAAAGTTTTTATACATTACTAAACGCTTTAAAGATGCAAATATTGATTAGGTTTACTCTAATTACTTTATGGCAAAGTTGGATATGAAAACATGTCATATGTATAACAAAAATAATACAAGAATAAATATCAAATTATACAACATTTACCGCTGTTTTCCTGTAGAGATCTTTTCGAGGAGCTGGTGCCGTTGTTGCGCGAAGCAGTCGACCGCAAGCAAGAGAACATGCGCCGTAGACGACGCCGGGACGCGTTGAGATTGCATTTGAATAAAATGCTGCTTATTATAGCCCAGAGGAAAACGTTTGCTACTAGGTAATTTGTTTTATATCGTTTTTTTTCAGGTTCACGCTCTTTCCCGCACAAGGCAAGGTAGGCGGAGGTAACAGGGGCAGTGTTAAGACACTCCGTTACCTTTACCTTTACCGGATTTATTTATTTTGTAAATAACCAATTCTATGAAAATTAAATTGATATTGATGCTGTTTTCTATTTATTCTACATTGCGCCATTTTATATTTGCACAGTGAGTCATTTTAGATTTGGATGTAGTGATACGCATTTACATTTTGTTATGGTGAACGAAAGTGGAACGGAGTGTCTTAACACTAGGTTCCCTCTGCCTACCCTGCCTCGTGCGGGATACAGCGTGAAGCTAAAAAAATGTAGTGTTAATACACTCCGATTCCATAATAACACCTCTCCGCTTTCCTGTAAGTCATTGTTTTCCCACTTACTAGAATAAACAAATTAAAGTATGATATCGTTAACGTTTGTCCACACAGCTCCTACGCCCTGGAGTCAGGTGGTCTCCACTCGAGTATCACAGAGTATTTGGAAGGTGTGCGCCAATGCCTGGAGGTGGAAGCGGAGAAGGACGCGCCAGCAGCCAGAGAGCAACGCTTGACGTTTGCGGATTTTGTCACGGAGCTGATTAAGAGTTTCCCACGTGAGTTTGTATCTTATTGTTTCTATTTATGTAGTGCTAGAGACTTGATGGCGACTTCACCCGCTTTTCTTCAATTCTTTATTTAGTATAGTCTATTGATTTCGTGTTTTCATTATATTATCTATTTTTTTTTAATTGTAATCAATTAATTTATGTTGACAAAACTTTTTAAATAAATTCTAAGAGATTTTTGCCAAACTAAAATAATTGAAATAGTGAAAACTACATTTAAATTGATTAAGCCGTTTATGCGATTAGCGTGCAAGCAAAAATAAAAAATCAGATTCTAATAAAAAAGTGTCCGTATGAGTTTCTTGCGCTCGTCTCGTGACTTAGTGAACCGGTGGTAAATTATTTTACGTTGTTTTGTTTTGCATAATATTATATGTTTTTGAGTTTAAACAATAAATTGTTGGAAAGTTAGGTTTAATTAGGATTATGTTGAAATATCTAGGTGTAAATGTTAGATATCTTTCGTTATTTTCAGAAATGAGTGGTTTTAGAAAAGAAAATGCTCATATTTTTTTCTATATATATATATATATATATATATATATATATATATATATATATATATATATGTATGTATATATATATATATATATATATATATATATATATATATATATATATATATATATATATATATATATATATATATATATATATATATATATATATATATATATATATATATATATATATATATATATATATATATATATATATATTTTTTTATATATATATATTGTGAACGTGCATTATAATTCTTTTAAAGTGGTAGTTTTGTCTGTCAGGACGTTTCTGATTAGATATTTTTTTAAAAATTGGCATAAACATTAACAAAAGTCGTGTGTTGGGTTATCTATATCATCGGGAGTTTTGTTTTATGATATAATTTTACAATTTGACTATAAACATCGTGGATTCGATTGCTATTTATATATTTTTATTTCTTAAGAAAACAAAGCCTACAATGTCCCGAAAATTAGATTTCTTTTATTGGATACTACCTCTAGGTTATAACTGCTAGTTCCCACATATGTATATACGCTACAGGCATCCCACCTAAAAAAAGCTTTTACTATTAATATTTAATATGAAAAACATTGTTTCATACAAAATCCAGTGGAGATGTACTCGTCGCTCATCAAGAAGGACCTGTCCAAGAACCTGTTCAGCCTGTTCGCCAGCTGGTGTGGACCGCTCGCCAAGCACCTTGGCACTTTAGAACCGCAACCGCCGGCCACTGAGATCGATGAAAGACTGAACTTGGCAGCTTTGAAGGTAAATATATATCTTTTTTATTTAGCTTAGATCCATAGGCAGAAGGAAGTTGGGAACTTATTGTTAAAACTCTCCGTCCTCTTACGTGTGTTGTGGCAGATGACTATATTTAATATTTCAATTGAAAATATCAAATGTTTAATTACCTCGAGTGGGGATCGAACCCAGAAGCTATCGCAAGCCTTTACAGTCACACGTGTGTGCCCTTGAGCCATGACAGGCGTCATAAGTAAATAAATAAAATACATATTAACATTTATGAGTCAAAATTTTGTTTTTTGTTATATTTATTTTTGTCCAACATTTAATTGCTTGTACGTGAATATTTATTTAATAAAATTTGTCTAGGCAATGAGCGCGCTAGTATGTTGCGGGCCATGTTTCGCACCCGCCGCCCTCGCCGAAGATGGCTCTCTGTACCCATGGCTCAGTGAAATGCTGTCGTCTACTAATGATAAGGTATTTGATACATTTTTTATATATATATATTTTTTCCGAATGTATGGAAGTTGTGTGTGGAATGTCTTTATGTTTGTTTTTGTGTTTAAAGAGAGTTTAGAGATTTTGTGCATATATTGTGGGCACCCGTCCACATCAGCGAAATTACCTTTCGATTGGGTGGGTCGAACTTTGACAGATTAAAAACTTGAAAAACTCAATTTATATATTGTCACTTGGATTTTTTTTTTTAAATATAGATATTTGACTGAAAAAGATTGAAATATTTCTAAGGTCTAATAATGCTATATAATATTAATCAACTATAAGCCGGTTGTAACACAGTATAACAAGTTTCCTTGTCCGTTATAACAAGTTTCCTTCTTCTTTTTCTCTTCAATTTGCTTTAATTTGCATTTGTTACCTACCCTGCCACGCGGAAAGTTGCGTGAAGATAAAAAAAAAACCATAATCTAATGGAAGATGCACCAGAATATGCTTTGGCCTACTTGACTTTTATCCTGCCTAATTAGAATAATATCAACAAAATTACATATCGTCTTTGAAGATTCATCTTAGTCCATCCTTTATCACATGCTTAAACATCATTAGAGCTCTACCTTAGAAGCAAAGTTAGTTATTACTTATAAATGGACAAATAATCAGTTTCTAAAAACTAAATAAATCTACTGTCTGCTTACTAAGTAAGTACGTCAAGAGGCCTCTCGTGGCGCAGCGGCACAAGCGTGTGACTGTAACCGACAGGTTCTGGGTTCGATCCCCACTCGGGGAAATGAAATATTTAATATTTTCAATTTAAATATTTGAATGTTTCATTTCTTGGCTCTGGTAATAAGGCAAAGCGCGGCATTGAGTTCCGCCCCTCAACACGGAATGCCTCAAATTCGGCGGAAAGTGGGTAACGGAAGTGGAACAAAGTATCTTAACACTGGGTTTCCGGATTCCCTCTGCCTACCCTGCCTCGTGCGGGATACAGCGTGAAGCTAAACGAAAAAAGTACATCAAGCTGTTACAATAACTGCCCTCCGCTAGATGGCGCTAGCTTACATCAGCGCCATCTAGCGGTGGGCACTTATTAACAGCTTGAGTATTTTTATCTGTGTGGAACTGTGGACTTTGTTGACAATTGTTCGACGAAAGATGGCGTTGAGATCTCCAAAAATGATGTGACCTACTTTTCTATTTTGGTCAAATTATGTTTCTGTTATGAACGTACACTGCCCGGGCGTTATGAACAATTACTACACATATATATGTAAACTAATTGATTAGCCAATCAACTGATCAGTTTTAATCTGATGGTTGTAAATTACCATTCAGAAATGTTATTATTTATGGCCATGAGAGTTTTGAATTTTAAAAATAAAATAACTTTCGACACAGTGTCGGGATGGAGAGAGACTGGAATGGCACCGGGTGTAATTGAAATGCGGTTTGTTTTGGTTTCCATTGAAAGTGAATATGGATGAACGTGGACGGCTTTTGTTTTTGTTTTTCAATATCGAACTATATGGGAAACATATTCAATGTATTGAATTTATGATTCATAGACATATTGTGTACAAATATTTAACGGTTTCATGATCATTTTTGTCCATCGTCAAAATCAGAATATCCACGTATACGTTTTGTAATATAATTGGCGGAGGAAAGTAATTGTATTAAAAAAAGCTACAGGAAAATAAATTGCTGACATATAATGACCACAATCTCCAGTCAGTACGCATAAGATGCTGTCCATTAATCACGCGAGGTTCGAAAGAGAGGGGAGGGGGGCCGGGGTTTGTGCAGTAAGATATCACGTGTATATATTTTTTGTCAAACGCATAGTGCAAGAGAAATATTTCATTATAAATATATGTAAATTGAAGCTAATTTTATCAGCTCTACAAGGTACATTATAGAGAAATCAATTATCTCTACGCGTTCACGTAATAACTCTTATTTCAAAAAGAAGCAGTGGAAATATGAAACTTTTGAATTTTAATGAAATCTACTAAATATATTTTGGGTATCTTATAATCTATTAAATAATTTATAAGACCCTTAAAGATCGCATCGTTCGTAACAGATTCATATAATACAGTGTTTTTGCTCAGTTAGTTGATGAAATTTTTAGTTAGTTTCCAGTTACTTTTAGTACATTATATAAAAATAAAAGATAAACAGAGTTTTAAGCTTTATATGAATGCGAGTTCATTTTAATGTTTTATATAAAATTTCGTCTAAATAAATGTGATCTTGATAACCAGACAGATAAAATATCCTACGCTATCTGTACCGCTTCTTTCTTATGAAATGTGGAACTGTAAAACTTAGATTATTTGAGATCTCTTATAGTTTTTTTGTATTTATTTTGACGGTTCTGGGATAATTTTATAGTGGAATTTAAAATTTAAACTTTTATTCGGCGTTGACTTACGCCATTCAACACGCAATGCCACAAATTCGGCGGAAAGTGGGGAATGAAACGGAGTGCTTTAACACAAAGTTCTCAAGTTCTTTCTGTCATGTGCGGGATACAGCGTGAAGCTAAGAGAGAGAGAGAGAAACAATTTACCCACATTTAACGTTGTCCCTAACAGATATACGAACTGGCTCGAGAAACAATAGTACTATTGTTGGACTGCAACCCGGACATAGGGCCGCTACTCGACTGGACTGTGGACAAGTGTTTCACGGGAGCGCCGAGAGTTGCTGACGGTTGTTTTATGGCGCTGGCTACCATTTTTAGTGCCAGGTGAGTGATATGTTTCTCGGTTTTCTGTTTATGTTCCTTTTTTAGGTTAGTGATTATAAGGGGATGTGAGAGATTGTTTTTGAACTATCAACAACATACCGAGCCAGGTTAGTGACTTTTTTCTCTATTTCCTGTTTATTGTGTTTTTTAAATTAATGATCACAGGTATTCACTCAGTGTGGTGAAGGAAATTTTTAGCAGTGTCAGGCTAGTGATTTATGTCTCTTTTTTCTCTCCGTTGTTTTGGTTTGCAGTTTAGATGGAGATATTGGCATTTAGTTTCAAAACATGTATGTTAATTCCATTGTGTAAAAATAGTAAAGGAATTAATCTCAATAATTACAACAATAACGTTGATCTTGTAATGAACAAGCCATAACGATAATTGTATTTTACTTTTTTCACGTTTATGACAGAAATTAATATGGTAATATAAATTACCGTTACTTCGGAAACTCGGATCTTGATCTTCCAATGTTGGTACTCTTCAAACCAATGTTCTCAAAGTCGGATCGCATTTATATTGGCTGATCTTAACGCCGTTACAACTCACAGTTAGTGTTGTAAACTTTATGCCGATCGGTGATACATAAGAAATACTCATTACTCCTTTAAATATTTAATTTATATGTATTTTTTTAAGAAATAATAATTATAAATCATAATTGTTTTGTTTTACATAAACAAAAGTGAAATCTTTAAAGTTGTGTGTAGCCCAACTATTTAGACTATTTTATAAAAAAAAAATGATGTCTGTATATATTTATGTCATGATAAATATATAATTAATATCCCAATCGATGCTACATTTGTATGGTTAAAAATGTGTGAATTAGCAATGTATTGTATTTAACTTAAGTATATGATAATAACGTTAAATGTTATTGAAGCTAACACGCAAATTGTTACGATTATTTTGTAAACGTAACTTAGCCTCACGCTGTATCCCTCACACGGCAAGGTAGGCAGAGGGAACATGGGAACCTAGTGTTATGACACACCGTTACGTTCCCCGCTCTCTAAATGTAAGTCATCGCGTGTTGATTGCCAGAACTCAACGCTGCGCTTTGCTTTGTTCCCAGAACAAAGAAATGAGAATATTAAATATTAAAATTATCAAAAATTTGATGAAAATATCAAATATTTCATTTAATCTAGTGGGAATCACATGCTTGTGCCCCTGCACTACGACAGTCCTATATATAAACTGTATCTATGTAGTAGAACTGTTGAATGTCTCGCCGAACTATCTTATCGACTCGGTGGTTTAAATGTGCATATTTCAATTAATAATTATTTATCTATGATATCTAAAAGTTAATAATATTGAAAATGTAAATAAAAAAATCACCATTACAACTTTTTATTACAATAAGAATATTATATCATAAAGCCAATACACCAGTGTTCTATATAAAGTACAAATAAAATTTTATGATACATATTTACAGCTATCAAATTCTACAATATTCTATAGTTCCCACAAACGTCAACCAGACGGCGGTAGTGGACTTAGTAATTCATTGCCTTCGAGAGTACGAAATGACATAATTATATTGAAGATTGATAATGGGATATTGGTTTCAAGAGTAAAGCCGTTGTTCTGCTGTGAATTTTTATATATCAAACACATGTTCATATAGTTGAAGGTGCTGAACTACTACTTACTGCTTGACGATTCAATGACAGTTTGCTTTTGTTTTGTGTAAACTCTGTGGATTTCTTTAAACTTCATAGAACATTGGGAATTAAATGGATTTTTCTGAGGTAGTTCCAGATACATATTATCGTGGATTATTAAAAGGATAATTTTGTTTTGTTCTGATCTCGTTGAAATGTCGTTGATTCCGCCTGTTTTGTTATTGATATATTTATACCCACTTACTCAGCTTCACGCTGTATCCCGGACATGGCAGGGTAGGCAGAGGGAACTTGGGAACCTAGTGTTAAGACACTCTGTTCCACTTCCGTTCCCCACTTTCCGCCGAATTTTGAGGCATATCGTGTTGAGTGGCGGAAGTCAACGCCGCATTTTGTCTTGTACCAGAGCGAAGAAATGAAAACATTAAATATTTAAATTGAAAATATTAATTATTTCATTTCCTCGACTGGGGATCGAACCTTAACCTGTCTGTCGGTTACAGTCACACGCTTGTGCCGCTGCGCCTCGACAGGCCTCAAATATTTATATATATATATATATATATATATATATATATATATATATATATATATATATATATATATATATATATATATATATATATATATATATATATATATATATATATATATATATATATATATATATATATATATATATATATATATATATATATATATATATATATATATATATATATATATATATATATATATATATATATATATATATATATATCTTAATTGATTCAATTCAATTCAATCTCCAATTACTTACTTACGTATTACATGTAAGGAAGCAAGCAGCATGAAGTTAATATGTGTATACATATTCAGCAGTTGGAATCGCAAATGCATATATATATATATATATATATATATATATATATATATATATATATATATATATATATATATATATATATATATATATATATATATATATATATATATATATATATATATGTATATATATATGTATATATATATATATATATATATATATATATATACACCTACGATCTCCTTTATTTCTTATTTCCGAGTTTATTACCTAAATAATATTTATTTTATCGGACCGATATATGTCATGGCTACAAAAAATTGCACAATAAAGGTAAACGGTTTTATATCGTTTTAATTCGGACAAAGAAATATTTGACAAATATTTCTACTAATTAAATTAAATAGTCATATGAAAACATACTGTCGTGCCGCAGTGGCACAAACGTGTGGCGGTAAACGCAAGGTTGTCGATTCGACTTTTACTCGAGGAAATGAAATGTTTATTATTTTTCATTCCTTGGCTCTGGCAGAGCGCCGCGTTGAGTTCCACCACTCAACATGCAAAGCCTCAAATGCGTCAAAAATTGAAGAACAGAACCGAACGTCTTAACGGAAGGTTCCCAGGTTCCCTCTGCCTATGAAGCTAAAAGAACTAAAAAGATACCTGCATATACGATACTATGTCTTTGGACTCTATGATCATAATATGTTTGACTGCGATTGTTTTTATAGGTCCTAATATGACTTTGGAGAGTTTTTCATATAAATAATATATCTTGGATTTATTAATAAATGAGGAAATTAAATTTGAAATATTTTTATTTCTTCGCTCTGGTAACGAAAATATTTCCAATCCATTTGAATTCATTTGGATGTTGGCCTACAATCACTTTTGTTTATACAGCTCCCATAATGCACTTAAGAAGTCAATTACGAGAGCGAAATTGTTTATTTTTCATGGTATTCACGTTCGTTCATCACTGTTTCTATCCGGAAATGTAATGATTGATAGTATAAAACAAATTTAAATTATTTATGTTATGACGAAGCTAAATCTGACTTTATATGACTGAACAACCAATAATCGTTATATCAAATTTCATTCGGAGTAATTTTGATACGGTGTAAACTTTTTATAACGTTATCCTTTATAAAGATGAACTCCCTATAAAGTAGAAGTGAACGCAACTTGGTTGGTTTGCGTTGAAACCCACATATTGATTGTTCACTTCATATAACCATAACTTTCTATAATCACAAAAAATACTCAGTCCCTTGATTTTCGTTATAAAGAGTTTACACTGTATTTCTATACGAACTGAACACCGAGAATCATGTGTATTGACAATTCTATCTCATCGTTGTGTTGTTCATACATAACAAATAATTACTGAAAAGCTCATTTTATTTCATTGTAAATTTAATTTAATATAGTTAGTTACAAAGTTCGTAGAGTTCTGAGTATATTATGATAGTATATTCAATTTAGATGTTAGTATATCCAATGTTACGCAACAGGTCCGTTTCCCACTCGTGGTAATAAAATATTTTTGTTTAGGTGATGTGATGGTGAGGCCGACTAGGTCTCACCACCACATCACCACGCGGCGGCACAAGTGTGAGACTGTGAACGACAGGTTGTGGGTTCCATCCCCATTCAAGGAAATGAAATACTTAATGTTTTCAATTTAAATACATAATGTTTTCTTTTTTTCGCTCTGGTAACAAGGCAAAACGCGGCGTTGAGTTCCACCTTTAACACGCTATGCCTCAGATTCAGGGGAAAGTGGGGAACGAAAGTGGGACTGAGAGTCTTAAAACTAGGTTCCCAAGTTCCCTCTGTCTACCCTACCATGTGTGGGATACAGCGTGAAACTGAGGTTGTGTGTTAAAACGTGACGTTGAGTTTCGTCGCCTAATACGCGATCTTATCGGAATTCGACAGAGAGTGGGAAGCAAAATTGTCTTAATTGGAACGGAGTGTTCCAGAGGGAACACTATGTTCATAATAAATCTAAAATAATATATATATATATATATATATATATATATATATATATATATATATATATATATATATATATATATATATATATATATATATATATATATATATATATATATATATATATATATATATATATATATATATATATATATATATATATATATATATATATATATATATATATATATATATATATATATATATATATCTCACTCAGCCGTTTATTGAAATTCCTTGTAATTTCTTTTATCAACGTTCCGTGAAATTATTTACTACTGAAACTCAATAAAATGATAACACTAATTATTGTAATGATACTCAGATAGCGAGAAATATTTGTTTGATATTTGATGCCAAGAAGGAATTTTCCACTTGTTACGATCTCATGTCGATACATATATGTCGAGAAAATACGATTTATTAAAAATACTTTTTTTTTTTAAATAACTTATTGAATAAACATCATAATATTTATAATATATATTTACAATATATATTTACAATTTACAAGTTCTGATTTAGTGAGGCAAACGTGGCCACAAGTCCACAATTCTACACTGATATTGACGGAAATTGGTTATTGGAAATTGGTTATTGGTATTGGTTATTCATATCATAATATTTATAATATATATTTACAATTTTCAAACGTGGCCACAAGTCCTCAATAATACACTAATATTGACGGAAAATGGAGTGTCTAAACACTAGCTAAGTTATCACCGTCAATCATTCTACATAAGATAGAAGATAGAACTGAAATATTATTAAAAAGCCAAAATCAAATCGAGTCATCTCAACTGTTTCTACGACACAATTTCACACACAAACACAATCTAGCTAGCTTTTCTATGCCTGCCTTGATACAGTTAATTTATGTATTATTGACGTCATATGATTACGCCAAGCGTATGCTTGAGGTTAGATGTTACGTGTAATTAAAGAAGTTCACATTTCATTTCAACTGTTAATTAAATTTAAATTCAAAATATTGTTTATTCAAATAGACTTTAGCACTTTTGAATCGTCACAAACATAAAATTACCACCGGCTCGGAATGCGGTTCTACTGAGAAGAGCCGGCAAAAAACTCAACAGTTGCTCTTTTCAATATTGAATAAAGTTACAATTTCTGACTATCCTGCATGAAATTCAAATGACCTTAATTAAATACATTTTTATCATTCAAATATTCTTCGACAGTGTAGTACGCTTTCTTAATTAACATTACTTTAACATTTACTTTAAACTTCTCTAGTGGCAAATTCAAAATACACTGCGGAATACTATTGTAGATACGTATACTCAGACCCATAAATGACTTATTTACTTTTTGGAGGCGATAACTAGGCGTCACAAGTTTGTCCTTGTTTCTCGTCCCAATCGTGTGTCTGTCGCTGTGTTTGTTTGCTATAGCACTGAATATGTTGCCGGACAAACAATTAACATAGTAAAATTTTGCTTTAGTATAATATGTAGGTATAAAGAACCGTCCATGTCTACGTGTTTAATAAGAAAAAGAAACAAAAAGTAAGTTCTAGAGACTGTGTGGCGGATGATAGGCGGAAGTTAACGCCGTTTTGTATTTTCCTTAGTAGGGGTCGAAATCACGACTATCGCTTACGGTCAGATCATGTGGACTGCGCCACCATGGCTTTACTTTAATGTATTGAGTAATCGCCGCGTTATAATTAAACGATAGATGCCTTTCAGAACACAGCCTTGTCTTTCAAGACAATAAATCGGTGAACATACATGAGGGTTATATAGATACGTATTGACCCCAACCAACTATGGATCAATGATCTGTTGATCTGTCGATAGATATACATTCTGTATAAATCGTGTGGCTAGAATAAAACAAATTGAATGGGACGGAGTGTCTTAACACTTGGTTCCCTGGTTCCCTCTGCCTACTCTGCTATGTGCTTTGCTTGGGAATCAGCTGTTAATAAATGTAACATTCGTAAATAGTGAATTATTATAAATAGGTCTTTTTTATTTTGTCCCCGTAAAAAAGTGGACCATTTTTGACAATTTATAATCTATATTTTTACCATATTTCTGATGAGTTCATAAAGCAACCTTGTGACGAAAATATACATGTGCTAAAAACATTTCATCTGAAACGATCGAGTAAAAATGTTTGATCTTTATGCCATTTTAACTTTGAACGTTTAGCTTAAATTAATACCTTGCAAATTGTATCGATAAACGGACCGTAAATAGCACAAGTTAGATTCGGAGAGAAATCCTCAAAGTAGTTGGTCCGAAAAACATGATAAGTCGTGTTGCAAATTTGCTCTCTTTATGGAGACAAAACGCGGCGTTAAGTTGCACCGATAAACATAATTGCGGAATATTCAGAACAATGTCTTGAAAACTGGATAACACTTGAAAGTAAAAAAAAACTATAACAATATAATATATAAAAAATACAAATTTTGTCTCCAATAAAATATAACATTGACATATTTTCCTCGTACTTCCTATTTATCGACCCCAAAGGCGATTGGTTAGTAAAAGTCGAAAGTATAATTTCATTACAAACTTTGTTTACGATACAATTTTTATGTATTCGTGAACATTTGAATTATTGTTGCTACCACAAATGTTATTATTATATCAGCCTACCAGCGACCCGGTTCCGGTTTCGCTCGCTTGGATTATTTATTTACTAACGTTAAACAAAGTTTTTTTCTTGTGTAAGCAAATAAAACCGTTTTTTACAGTAATTATATTCGAACAAAATACTTTATATTGATACAACTTTTTAAGTTTGCTGATTGAAATGAAACAAGCGCTAGATGTTAAGAGAAGTTAGAAAATATAAAATTTAAATCGCTTTCGCCATTTCTGAGATTAGCTGGCACAAACACACAAAATTAAAACTATTATTTCTGTCTATTCTATCTTTTCTCTATTATGCTATTACAGTGCTGTAGTATTACATGGCGAAGGCCTTCGATCGAGTGTGGCACAGGCTCTATGTACAACTCCCATCTTACGGGCTTCCCGAGATTTATGCCAGTTGAACGCTAGTTGTGTTACTGGGCGCTGCATCAAGGTCATTGTGGACGGTTTCTGCTCTAAATGCATACCCGTGAACGCTGCCGTCCCCCAAAGCTGCGTGCCGTCCCCTACGCTGTTTCTTCTGCATATCAGTTCCAGGTCGATGCGACATGGGTACCTTCAAAAAGCGCGTCTACCTCCACTTCAAAGGCCGGCAACGCATCTGTAACTCCTCTGGTGTTACACGGGGCCGTGGGCGACGGTGATCACTCATCATCAGGTGACTAGTACGCTCGCTTGCCTTCTTTTTCATAAAAAAAAAACATATGTTGGAGAACTATAACTAGACACTGCTATATACACACTATATACTCCGGCCGTGCAAGTCTTTCTAAGGAAAACGTAGACCTTCTTCTTCAACTTGTGTCTTCCATTAAAACATTCTCAGCTTCGGCCTCATATGGAGTACTGTTGTCACCTCTGGGCTGGTGCCAGAGCCAGTAGTGGCTTGAACCATTTGATTGTATACAACGTGCTCTTTGTTCGAATGGGGACCAGATGGTCTGTGAGGGGCTTGATACTTTAGCTTTGCGTAGAGACGTATCCTACGCTGTGCGTTCTCTACCGCATTTATATCACGGGGAGTGTTCTGCAGAACTTTTTAACTTGGTACCTGCCGCCGAATCTTGTAACCGCACGGTACGTCACAAACTAAAGTACCATCCTCATCATTGAAAAGTTGACTCTACATGAGATTTGATATCTTTTTCACAGGGCCTACCTTATGTGGTCGTCTGGTCAACATTTTACAAGAAATGCTTTTAGTGGGATTCATTTATTATAAAAGCAAATGAAATAATTATGGATATCTACGATATAATTGTGAGTCAAAAAAAGAACTGTGGCGACTATAGTTTAAAGTAGCTCAGTTTTAAAATGTTATTTTATTCAGCGGCGAAAATCAAGAAGCGTTGTCTTGTGACTAGAACTTTCATTTCTTATAAAAATAAAACATTTTGTTTTCGCTTAGAGTAAAGCACTCCGTTCCGTTGTCTACTTTCCGCGGAATTTGAGGCATTACGTGTTGAATGGCGGAACTACCGTGTGATCCCGGCTTAGAATAGGATCACCCTGGTACTGATGGTGTCGTAAGAGGCAACTAAAGTGCGTGTGGTAGAGTCACGTTGCCAGCAATGACAACACGCATGGGCAGACTCGACCGGATCGTTACCACCCCTGGCATTTAATACCGGCGTTAAGTAGTGGCTTCGGTCGCTGCGTTTCGCATTGGGTAATGCCGGGCCCCGGTGCCCACCCCCAACCCCTCCCTAGAATATGAAAGCGGCACTAAAAAAGAAACTACCCCAGGAGGGTACCTGCATCTTAGATGCTGGAGAATCCCTCCCTGAGTCATCAAACTCAGGCCGCCCTTCGAATTCTGGGGAGGGCACAGAACCGCGCATTTTACAAGGCAAACGAGGCGTACGTTCCACGGCAGCCCCTGATACTCTCAGCATTGACTTTACCAACATCAGGGGCCTACATTCAAATCTGAATGCCGTCCACCACCATCTTGAGACGGCACAGCCGGCCTTGTTATTTCTGACGGACACCCAGATTGCCCGACCGAGCGACACTGCCTACCTTCAATACCCCGGCTACAAAATAGAGCATAATTTTATACCTCATGCCGGGGTTGCTGTGTTTGTAAGGGAGGACATGAGTTTCCGTCGTCTTGTCAATTTTGAAGGTCGGGACCTGTCCACCATCTGGCTCCGTGTGGACATGGACGATCGTGTCCGAATCTACGCATGCCTGTACAGGTCCCATAGTGGTAATGCAGAAACGGATCGGCTCATGGAGCACATGCAATCGGCTATTGACGATGCGCTCTCACAGATCCCCACCGCAGAGGTCGTGATACTGGGCGATTTTAATGCACATAATGCCAGTTGGCTCGGTTCACGCACCACCGACCACGCGGGGAGAGCTGTATTCGACCTTGCTATGGCGAATGGATTGTCCCAATTGGTTGAGTCGCCTACGCGAATCCCGGACGTGGACAACCACAACGCCTCCTTACTGGACCTTCTGCTGACTTCACATCCAGAACAATACCAGGTTGTTGTCGATGCCCCCCTAGGGTCTTCTGACCACTGCCTGGTACGGAGTGCTGTGCCTATTAACCGCGTCAGTCGCAGAACATCAGCGACTCGTCGTGTCTGGCACTACAAGTCAGCAGATTGGGATGAGATGCGCACATTTTTCTCATCTTATCCCTGGGGGCCGATTTGCTTCTCTTCTGATGATCCTAGTGCTTGTGCCGCTGCTGTTGCCGACGTGGTTCTGCAGGGTATGGAACTTTACATTCCAAGCTCTGTAGTGCCAATCGGTGGTAAGTCACAGCCTTGGTTTGATACGTCTTGCAAACTTGCTGCTTCTGGCAAGCGCGAGGCATATCGAACCTGGGCCAAGGCACTTGTCACTAAGGATCCAAAGGTGAAAACCTTAAAAAGAAAGTACAACCGTGCCTCTAGGTACTTTAAGTGGCAAATTGCCAGAGCAAGGTCCGAGCACATCGCTAAAATCGGCGAGAAGCTTGAGAGTTACCCGTCGGGAACTCGCCAGTTTTGGGCCCTCTCAAAGGCTGCACTAAACAACTTTAACCAGCCTTCGCTTCCGCCGCTGCGCACGGAGAATGACATCTTGGTCCATACGGCGAAAGAGAAAGCCGATCTTCTGGGCGCTCTCTTTGCCTCAAACTCGACTATGGATGACCAAGGAGCAACGCCGCCAACCATCCCGCGGTGTCAGAGCTCAATGCCTGACGTTAAAATCAGTCAGAAAGCTGTTAGGCGAGCTCTCTCTTCCTTGGACATTCACAAGTCGAGTGGGCCAGATGGCATCTCTCCTCTTGTGCTCCGTTCATGTGCTCCTGAGCTGACTCCGGTGCTAACGCGTCTCTTTCGGCACTCTTACTCAGTCGGCGTAGTCCCAGATTCGTGGAAGAGCGCTCTTATCCACCCGATCCCGAAAAAAGGCGATGGCTCCGATCCAACTAACTACAGGCCTATTGCTATCACCTCCCTGCTCTCCAAAGTTATGGAGAGCTTAATCAATAGCCAGCTCTTGGTTTATCTAGAGGATCATCGATTGATTAACGACCGCCAATATGGCTTTCGTCAGGGTCGCTCAACCGGTGCTCTTCTGGTTTACCTAACCCACCGCTGGGCTGCAGCTATTGATAGTAAGGGAGAGGGCCTGGCAGTTAGTCTGGACATGGCGAAGGCCTTCGATCGTGTGTGGCATGGGGCGCTCCTTGCGAAACTTCCATCTTACGGGCTTCCCGAGAATTTATGCAAGTGGATCGCTAGCTTTCTCACTGGGCGCAGCATCAAGGTCGCTGTCGACGGTTTTTGCTCTGAATTCATGCCCGTGAACGCTGCCGTCCCCCAAGGCTGCGTGCTGTCCCCTACGCTATTTCTTCTGCATATCAATGATATGTTGGAGGACTCTAACATACATTGTTATGCGGATGATAGTACTGTGGACGCTGTATACTCCGGCCGTGCAAGTCTTTCTCGGGAAAACGTCGACCAGTGCCGAAATCAACTTGTGTCTTCCGTTGAGGCATCCCTCAACAATGTCTCCGTATGGGGTGAAAAGAACCTAGTTCAATTCAACCCCCGGAAGACACAAGTCTGCGCGTTAACCACTAAAAAAACCCCATTTGTCGTATCACCAGTTTTCGAGAACACTCCCCTTAAAGCCGCGCCCTGTATCAGTATATTGGGCCTCAGCTTTTCGAACGACTGCCAGTATCGCGATCATCTGGAAAGCAAGGCCAAGTTGGCCTCGAAGAAACTGGGGGTCATCAACAGAGCGAGACAGTATTTCACGCCAAAACACCGTCTGGCCCTGTATAGGGCCCAGGTTCGGCCTCATATGGAATACTGTTCTCACCTCTGGGCTGGTGCACCCCAGTATCAGCTTGAACCATTTGATCGCGTACAACGTAGAGCCGTTCGAATCGTTGGGGACCCCAATGATCTGTAAGGGGCTTGACACTTTGGCTTTGCGTAGAGACGTATCTTCACTGTGCGTTCTCTACCGCATTTATCACGGGGAGTGTTCTGGAGAACTGTTTGACTTGGTACCTGCCGCCGAATTTTCTAACCGCACAGTCCGCCACAAGTTACTATACCATCCACAACATCTGGATACGTGGCAATCTACTACTGTGCGGTTTCGTAGGAATTTCCTTCCACGCACCATACATCTCTGGAACGGCCTACCCGCGGCAGTATTTCCAGGTCGATACGACATGGGTACCTTCAAAAAGCGCGTCTACGTACACCTCAAAGGCCGGCAACGCACCTGTAGCTCCCCTGGTGTTACACGGGGCCGTGGGCGACGGTGATCACTTACCATCAGGTGACCCGTACGCTCGTTTGCCTTGCCTATTCCATAAAAAAAAAAAAAAAAAAAAAAAAAAAAAAAAAAAAAAAAAAAAAAAAAAAAAAAAAAAAAAAAAAAAAGAACTTAATGCCGCGCTTCGCCTTTTTACCGGAGCGAAGAAATAAAAATGTTATATATTTTATTTGGAAACTAACTGCTTCCCGCGGCCTCGCCCGTGTTGAATTGAATTTATTCCATAAAAAACACCTGAACTTTAACTACCTTCAGCACCTTAATTCTCCCTCGTATAATGAAGAAGAGTAGTTAATTAAGTACTTTTGTCAGCGCTCTGACCAACTAAGCAATTCGTTCTGGTGAACGAAGCAGGATATTTTCCAATGTAGCCACATATTTTCCAATGTACTCAATTTTAGATAATGATTAGAAATGTTATATAAATTAAAATATTTCTTTGTATAATATGTTGGCAACTGACTCGCGTAAAAGCAACATAGTTGTCCATTGGTGAAACAAACAGTCCTTAAGTCTACACCAGTGGCTTTAAGCGTTTGCCTTATAGGGAGTTAAGTAAGTTAAATTGGAGTGGTATGCGTGGTAAAAACACGATTTCACCATCCCAACAGTTGATTTTATCAGCCTCGGTCCTTCGATTTAAAACTGGCCGAATTTATCTGAAATCACCTGAGAATAAAAATGGAATATCACCCATTAGCCTGTCGTCTCGACGAATGTCCCGCGTTGGTAACGTTCTATCAACGGTCTTTTCTTGATCACCGATACGATAAGGCAATTTTCTTTTGGTACAATTTCCGAACTGTTCAAATCGATTAGAATTTCTAACATTGTGTGTGCCGTTTTTCCGCCAGTAAGTAATGTGAAAGCAATACTTAAAAATGCACTCTGCAAGAGCAGTTTTTCTTTTGTCGTCTCAATTCAGCTAGATTTGCCCTTATCAGATAGATTGTTTTAGAGCCTCCTGAAGCATCTAAGAAAAACAGCTTTCCGTCAAATATTTGTCTTTGTTTCGGTATAAATTTGGATGCGCTCTCATTAACTATAGTAGTCATTTCGTACGAGGTTAAGGGATAGGACTGTAGTAAAAGAATTGCCTACAATCGTAATTACAATATCCTATATAGCACAAAGGTGACTATTAATTGCTCCTTTATCTGGTGGACTGATATTGCCCCTTGCATTACGCCTAGAAGTATGTAAAAATCTTCGGAAAAAATGTTTTGTTCTTTCCTCACAATCTTGAAGGATTTGAGATGGCACAAAATTCTAGCAAACATTATATATTATCATTATATATATGATATCGTCTCAAGTAGCCAAATGCCCTGCAAGTTGTTTGAAATGAACGATGCTCTACGCTATGAATACTTTTTAAAAATAAAAAAGAAGTTGGTCCACGCGCAAATAATAGTAGCACTCCCTACTATTAGGGTGTATCATCTGCCAAGGCCAGCATCTGGCCCCACCATTTTTTCTTTTAACACAAACTGTGTTTTTTATTCACTTTCAACTCTAATGTTTTATTTGCAACTGATAGATTGTGATGCTTCCGAGTCAAAAACACCATACCAATTACAATTTAATTTTTTTTTTTTTTTCAGCTTCACGCTGTATCCCGCACTAGGCAGGGTAGGCAGAGGGAACGGAAGTGAAACCTAGTGTTATGACACTCCGTTCCACTTCCGTTCCCCACTTTCCGCCGAATTTGAGGCATTGCGTGTTGAGTGGCGGAACTCAACGCCGCGCTTTGCCTTATTACCAGAGCGAAGAAATGAAACATTAAATATTTAAATTGAAAATATTAAATATTTCATTTTCTCGAGTGGGGATCGAACCCAGAACCTGTCGGTTACAGTCACACTCTTGTGCCGCTGCGCCACGACAGGCCTCAGACAGACAGACAATTTAAAATCTGTAATAATTAAGAAAGTTATAACTCATGAAAATTACAACAATATGGCGGCATTATCCCCTCCCTTACGTAGGATGCGTCGCTTACGTTTGTCATATTCTATTATATTTTTTTATTATTCTTTCTTTTTTCGAAAAAATATTTAATATGAAAACACCCTTTTCTACTTAAAAATATCTTTGATTTTCGCAATTAATACTAATTTTAAATGAAACAACCAATGAAATAACCTAATGAATAATAATCCCTTAAAAACTTTAATAAATAATAATCCTAATTCATTGGAAAAAATATTCGATATCGATATACGTGGTTAATCCGTTTAAATTTGTTTCATTCAAAACCTTTTTTTACTGTTTTAACACAGTATACAACATTAAAATTGTCCATCATATTAAAGAACTTTATCTAAAGCTTATTTAATATTTTTTGTTTCGTCTTTTTCTTCTTAGCTTCACGCTGTATCCCGCATATGGCAGGGTAGGCAGAGGGAACTTGGGAACCTCGTGTTAAGACATTCCGTTCCACTTTCGTTCCCCACTTTCCGCTAAATTTGTGGAGTTGCGTGCTGAGTGACGGAACTCAACGCCGCGCTTTTCCCTTGTTACGAGAGCGAAGAAACGAAATCAATAAATATTTAATTTGAAAATATTAAATATTTCATTACCTCGAGTGGGAATCAAACGCACAACTTGTCCTGTACAGTCACACGCTTGTGCCGCAGCGCCAGGCCTGTGGGTGTTTTTTTTATATTCTTCATAAAAAATTAAAAAAGTATAAGCGATAACATCAACATATCAACGTTTAGCACACGCTCGTTTCTCTGATGCAACGATACCTAATTTTTCATTCTATCACCTAATTGTGTTCACTATCACTACTTAAGGATGGTGTTTTGTATAATATAGATAGATTTTAACGATAACCGAACTAAAACTTTAATAAATATCGTCACTTCTCCCTTAAATCTTGATACACACGTAGATACCAAAATGACAACAAAATGGTTTTCCTCTACCGCGTATGATGCGTCGACCCGTAGAAAATTTATTATCACGCCAAAATTAAAAATAATAGTTATTTTATATTACTACTTTTTATTACCTTGTATCCATTTTTCGTTAAAATATTTAATGTGCAAATACTCTGTTTCAATTATTTAAAATTAACTCATCACAATGAACAATCGCAATTTTGTTGACTAGTTGTATAATTTATATATCTTTACTAGATCTTCTATATCTTTATTTTTATATAAATAACAAATATTTGTCAAGTTGTATATCTTCAGTTAATGCTGTATTTTATTATTTCTTATAGTTAAGTTGGGTTCTTATGATTGTTACATATCTTCAATTTTAATATGTCAAAATGCTCATCGCCCTCAATAACTTTCTTTAAAACTTTATTACTTTATTTAATTATTTCTTATACATTACCTGAACCGCTATGACTATGATATGACAATGCAAAATGCTCACCACGCTCAATAACTTTTGTTAAGACAGCATTTCATTATTTATTTTATTAAAGCTGGACCGTTGTGGTTGTTCATGAGATGTTTCAGATCTTGGATTTTAATATGTCAATGAAAAATACTCAGCACGCTCAATAACTTCTATTAACACAGTATCTAAATATATCTTATAGTTTAGCAGGACTGATAAGGTTGTTCATCAGATGTTCTATATCTTAAATTTTAATATATCATTGTAAAATGCTCATCACCCTCTACAACGTTTGTTATGAATGTGTTTAATTATTTAACATTATCTTTTATCTTATCGTTTATCTGGACCTGCTGTTTTACATCAGGTGTTGAAGTATTCGAAATAAAATATAGCCTACTATGTCCAGCCCTCAACTGATAGCTATACAACTAAAAAAGTATCATTGAATTCGGTCCTATAGATTAGAAGATGTGCTGGTACAAATATACAGACAAAACATTGTTTTTTCGTAAATAGATTCAATGTACAGACACAACTCTTTTACTGTTTTATTATAATATAGAATATATTAATATTTCTCTTCTTCGAGTGGGTATCAAACCCACAACACAACAGCTTATGCCCCTGAGCCGCACAGGTAATAAAGAAAAGTTATTTGTGGATTCAATTGATATCGAATAGATTAATTATCGTTTAATTTTTTAATGTTATTTCTTTCCTATCTATATATGGACGCTTATAGTTAGTTATATAACACAATACTTTGTAACGCCCCCTCAAGGATATATTTATAATGCTGGATAAAGTAGGATGTGTTTCATAACTATATAAATAAGTGTACTTACGTTATATAATATGTACTTGGCAATGGGGCCACGTACTGGACAGTGTTATATATTTAAATATTCACTCACTTACTCAACTCCTTCACGCTGTATCACACACACGGCAGGGTAGGCAGAGGCAACTTGGGAACCTAGTGTTAAGACACTCCGTTCCACTTCCGTTCACCACTTTCCGCCGAATTTGAGGCATAGCGTGTTGGTTGGCGGAACTCAACGCCGCGTTTTGCCTTGTGCCAGAGCGAAGAAATGAAAACATTAAATATTTAAAATGAAAATATTAAATATTTCATTTCTTCGGGATCAAATCCAGAACCTGTCCGTTACAGTCACACTAATATTGTGCCGCTGCGCCTCGACAGGCCTCGATTTAAATATTATATATTTAAATACAATATATATAATATTTCAAAGCGATCTGTATTCGACGGTAAGTGGAGAACGAAACAGAGTGTCTTCACACTAGATTACCATATATTAGTGCCGCTGCGCTACGACGGTAGAAGTATTTAGTAATTATTATATTAATTCTCCATATATGATATAAAAAATAAACATTCCCTGGAATATTACCATTACATGTACGGACATGCATTTCAACCGGTCCCGTACAATTTCATAAATTTAATATCAAGTGAAATGTGTCCCAACTTAACTTATTTGAAAACATTTTAATAACATCGCTTATTTTCCTGTAAGAGATTATTATATAACATTCGTAAATTATATTAAAATGAGGATTATCGCACACTCGATGCTCCACCACGCCGTGCGCGTAGTTTGTACTTTACTTTTTTTAATCATTTTAAGTGAATCTTTATTTTATTAACATATTTATGTACTGTTTGTATTAAATAATGACCTTTACGGCATAGTGATTGGATATATATTCACATAGGTTGGTTGTGGATTTCTCGAATGAATTTGATATTATCCTATACCTGTCTCTAACGAGACTTGAAAGTGAGACTAAGTTCCCTCCGCCGACCGTGGTATTTAAGAGATAACCAAATAATATATATATATATATATATATATATATATATATATATATATATATATATATATATATATATATATATATATATATATATATATATATATATATATATATATATATATATATATATATATATATATATATATATATATATATATATATATATATATATATATATATATATATATATATATATATATATATATATATATATATATATATATATATATATATATATATATATATATATATATATATATATAGCAAAATTGAAGCAAATTGAAATTTTCCGTCCGTTCAGTGTTCTTGAAATTATATAAACATACATTGTTATCACAAAAAAAAAAGACTATAAAAGTCTGTTTGTAGAGGTTTTATATAATTGGCAACTTTTATAGAAAGCTTATTGGTTGTGCATACGATATGATTTTCTCATAACTGATACCCACCTAGAAAAGAATATTGCAACCAGTAATGATATATTAGACAGCGAAAGATTGTAACGACATAGTTTTATTTCTTCACTTGCTTTTCTCGAATGACCTTTAATGTACATCCAACGTTTAAATTTATCTAATTAGATTGAAAAAGACCAAATCATAACAATATGGGTATGACATTCGAAAACCACCTATTATAGCACATAGTAGGGTAGTCAGAAGGAACCTGGGAACCTAGTGTTGACACTCCGTTCCCCACTTTCCGCCGAACTAATAGCATCTCGTGTTGGGTGACGAACTCAACTATGACTATTGCCGCCCTGCATTGTATTTTGATGGCACTAATAAATTTTATTGACGATATCTCAAAAAATAAATACTTTTAATAAAAAATCTATCTTCATATATATTAATCTCTTAAACTTTTCATTGAAGCTCTAAGTAAAGTGTATTACGAGGTATGAGTGTAGTTTATCGTGAAATCTGATTAGCTTTAGATGGATTTGAGTACATGAGTGGCGATTAGGAATTTTTTTTTCACACTTTGTCCTTATCGGGGTAGGCTATGTATGTATATATATCTATCTACGTTAATATTTCGACTCGTAAATTGTCTTTACTAATCATCTATCTACCTTGTTGCACTTTTATTAGTTTTTTACGCGACCTTCCCGTAATATCATCCATACTGTGTCTTTTATAAAAGTCTGTACGTAAGAGGGAGGGAGAACAAATAAGGGAGCTTCCCATACACTACCCCACTACCTCCCATTCGGTCAGTACCAAACTCACTGTATAGTAAATAAATAGTAAAATATTACACTACCAATATTTCTACTGTACAAAATAATTGTACAACATTCCAATGTTGTGATCGTTCTTTTTTTTTATTAAAAAGTAGTTGGGTCCTGCAAAATTTTTTGAATGTACATTCTACAGTAGCACAGAATGAAATACCTGTCCGTTTAAAAGCAACTACTGAAAGGGCAAATTTAAAATTATTAACGTCCCTGGTATTGTTGTCACTTTGCAAAGCAATTTCTCAAAAGACTCTTTGTCACTATTAAACAAGGTTGATTTCATTTAGCGAGAAGTAGAAACCTTGCGTTTATAGAAAAATTAACACTCGTATGTGTTTGAATTTTTCATAACTTCTTCCATTTGCAACTGTGTCATATATAAAGTAATATTTTAATAGATTTTTCAGAATGTATGTATTTTGTAGAGATAAAATTAACTTTATGCTGGTTTTTTTAGACATATTTTCAAATTATGGTGGATTCAATGGTTATAAAATATCTCCAGATACGATAGTTGCTATGCTCTTTTGGTGAAGTAATTCATGTTTAAAATATTTTGGTTTCTATCCCCGTATAGATAGGGAATTTTTTTTTTAGTATTCTAGATTAGAGGGAGGTTATAAAATTAAAAAATATCGACAGAGTTTTAATTCTAGGAATATTCTTGTCTTCATGTCCTACATTGCTATCAACTTCAGTAATCATTTAATTAAAACTTTTTAGCTATCAACTATTTCTCCATTCCGATGTCTGACATAAATCCTCGTGAAAAGGTCACTTCGGACATACAAATGGCATAATGTGAATTGGAAAATTATTTTTATTCCTATATCTTTGACAAGTAGATGATAAAGGATTTTCATTTAATTTTTTTATCATTCTATAATCTCTTGAAGTAAATTATATCTGCCTTACCACTTGTGATAGGCACCTACTTTGTCGATACTGAGTTACGTTAAAGAACGCCCCCATCCGCTGAGCTAAGTCGACTCATGCCAGAGAAGAGAATCTATTTTTAAATATAATTTTTCCCCTGTGGTGTGGGCTGAGGTCGTTCAAACGCACTTGCCAACCTCTGGCTGTAAGCACGACGATTGTGGGTTCGGTTCCTATGCAGCATAATTATTTATTTTTAATTAATTCACTATGGTTACCACGAAATTTTGGCGAAAAATGTTAAACTGATTGTCTTACACCTCTTCACTATATATATTTGGAACAAAGCGTATTGCTTAAATAACGGAAATCATGTAGCTGAAGTTTATTTTTTTGCTTCACGCTGTACACCGCACATAGCAGTCAGAGGGACACTGGGAATCTAGTGTTTGGACACTCCGTTCCTCACTTACCGTGAATAATAGGAGGAGGTACTTGTTTTGAGTGACGCCTGTCGTGGCGCAGCGGCACAAGCGTGTGACTGTAACCGACAGGTTTTGGGTTCGATCCCCAGTCGATGAAATGAAATATTTAATATTTTCAATTTAAATATTTAATGTTTCATTTCTTCGCTCTGGTAATATGGAAAAGCGCGGCGTTGAGTTCCGCCACTCAACACGCAATGCCTCAAATTCGGCGGAAAGTGGGGAACAGAAGTGGAACGGAGTGTCTTAACACTAGGTTCCCGGGTTCCCTCTGCCTACCTTGCCTCGTGCGGGATACAGCGTGAAGCTAAGAAAGAAAGAAAGAAAGGTACTCGTTTTGAGTGACGTAGCACAATGTGCACCTTGCCACCCTGCATAGTATTCTGATGACACTAACAAAGTTAATAGACGAAATCTCAAAAAAATATTTGTAGTCCAAATGAAAAGCAATTTATAAAAAAAATCCAATTTCTAACTGTTTCGTATAGTTGGATACATGTAGTCAGGTGCCGTTATCTGATATTTTATTATTATTTGAATGACGGGATCCTTAATGAAGCAACGAGAGTTAGCTTTTCAAGATGAAATTAGAACAACAGTTTCAAGTTATTTGAAATGGACTTCACTGACGCGCTAGAGATCTATGAATTTGATATTGTATTATTTGTACGCTATATGTTCGAAATATATTTTTTAATTTTAGAATTAGGTGTTGTCTTTCTATTTAAACTGTAAAATATTTTCTTTTCGATGAAATGGGAATGATTGAATTTCACTTTGCTATTGTTAACTTAAATTTTTAGAATCAGTTGTACCGAACATTGACGAGTTAATTGTTTAGAAGATTAAAAGTTATTAAAATAATTATATAAAAGTTTTAATAATGTTTAGTTATCGATCACCTTTGTAAAATAAGAGATCTCAAACAGATGCTGAGAATTTTACAACAACTGTTACACGTATTTGAAATATCTACAGAGTTTTTAATAATTATATATATTATTTGGAATATTCCAAAAATTGGACGATAGATTTTAATATTTTTGATGTCGATAATAAATTGTAATATAATTTTAGGAATTTCACTTTAACGGTGAGTGTAGCTTAATTATATCAGCCTCCCGTAGGCGCCTAATACTCAAAAACATATTTTATATTGAATAGTTGATTTATCGAGGAGACTACATATTTATTGAACGATCTCCACTCGATGAAATGGAAATATTTAATATTTTCATTTCTTCGCTGTGATAACGCATAACGCGGCGTTGTGTTCCGCCACTCAACACGCTATGTCTCAAAATCGGCGTAAAACCGGAGTGGAACGGAGTGTCTTGACACTAGGTTCACTCCCTAGTTTCCGCACAACTTGAACGGAGTATCTTGACACTATTTTCCTAAGTTAACGTGCGGTGAAGTTAAAGCGGGATCCTGTAATTATACAACTATTAGTTATTTATTATTTGCCTACACGGCCTTAGAATATCCTCTATAGAATTTCAGTATGTTAAATGTTCATTATAAATTTTTAACAAATATCATTTTAACTTCACGCTGCACATATCAGGATAGACAGAAGGGAAGCTAGGTACCCATTATTGGGCAACTGCGTTCTCCATAAACATATTTCTTTTCCATTGTCTGCCAAATTCGTGAAGCATTGCGTGTTGAGTGTTTACCTCGACGGCTTTTGCCTCTTTACCAGATTAGGGAAATGAAAATGTAAATATTCCTCCAAATATCAAACCCACAATCATCGCATCATAGTACTATGCTAGTGTCGCCGTGCCGTGACGGCTCCGTTTTTTTATTTTGTAAATTAGGTCGTTTTTTTGTGTGCCATATTTCTGATTTGAATTCATTAGACAAATGTCAAATGTTATATATTTTTTTACTAAACTTAAAATTAATATAATCTTATTAACACTAGTAGCATTGGTTAGATACTCGTGCTCTTGTAAATTATGTTATATATAATCAGCATAATATTTTGGTGAGGGCTTTACAGATATACATTAAAAGGCCAACAAGTAGTCTACTAGATATATTTATTAGTCTTTGGAACTACCACGATTTAATTTGTATTCTTACATATATAACTAAATTAAATATTACAAACTTTTGTCCAACAGAGAATACCCGTGCGACCATTACACGGCAATCATCAATGTGACGCTCATGTGCACCGGATGCCCGCGCGCGCCCGTCCACGAGAGCGCCTTGCAGCTGCTGCAGCTGTTGGACAAGAGATTCTTCGGCACCGTAGGACCAATGCCCACTGATGACGATGGTGAGTTGGCATGTTCATGTTTTGTTGCTGAGAATGACGCTCATTTAGTATATTCAGTATATGCTACTTGTTGTCTAGATATTGATGTCGTATGCATGGATCATACACATTTTGTTGAATACATCACTAAGTCTTTTATGGTGTGAAAGTTCTAAATGAAAAACTTGAAATAAAGCTCAACTGATACTCTGTTTTAATGGGTTATAAGCGAGGATTGTCTTAACACTAGTTTTATTATGCCTATAACATACACTGTACGGGAAAATGTTTGAAGCTTTTTTTGTTAAGAATAAATATTTCCGCTACAAATTTAGTCAGATCGTCTACGATTCTACGATGATTGGATTTCATTTCTGTGATAAAAAGTTTATTAGATATAAAAAAACTAAAGAAATAACTTGAAAGTACGACGCTATTACATTTTGTCTACGATTACCGTCAAATCAAGGTAAGTGTTTATTTATTGACCGTTTCACAGGAAATTTGTTATTATGTATGTAATTAATATTAGATATAACTTTATTTATTCACTTAATCACAATTAGTTAATTTTCAAATTGAAATGCGTCTGAACAAAATTTCCAGTGACACACAACCATGTACTTATGCTGGAATGAATGTTTTGCATAAATCTGTAGGTGCTCCTTTAGTTTCTTAAGTAGATTGCACGAAATTATTATGAAATACACTTCATGTTGTATATATTCGATGTTTTAGCTCAGCTCCTTTGACCTGTAACTTCTCAATACGTATTCAACTGAAAGTTTATCATATATTCATGAAGTATATACTATATGCCAATTTAATTTGTTATTCATTAGATTAAGTTTCAGAATTGATATTTTATTATAATTTCTCGTCTACGGTGACAATGCACGTGTCGTTCGAATGGATTTCATTGAAAATATATAAATTACTATTTTATTAAACGATCTTTTGACATGCAGTTGTATTGTATCGTCTATACTCTGAGCGTTTTCGTTTTGTTCAGTTTCTTGGAACGAGACATATACTGTTGAATTTTATTATTTTCGTTCGTTTCGATAAGGTTGTTTGTAATATATATTAAAGTGCTGTATAATATATATCGAATATATATTAATTAATTTATTAGATTAGATACGATATTGATCTACATATGATATTTTTTATATCTTTTTAGAACTGTTTCGGTTGTGATACAGGTATATATTTTATGAATACACGAGACACTGTTTGAAAAATATTTTACCATTCTGTTTTATTAAAATTGAAATTATTAGCTCAATCTTCCAATCTATTGCACCCTTATAACAGTGTTCTTTCTGAAGAACTTTCTTATTGTATTGCAGGTGTGCACTTTAATATTAAATATGAACAGTTCAAGTTCCGGAAAACTAATTTTATTCTTAAATGACTAGTCCCCTTGAATGTAACGCTCATTCCATAGAGCTCACGGAACGTGACTCTAAGTCGTTCCTCTTATTAAATATCAATTCGTATACGAGTTGCAGAGATCTTTAGTTCTCTTAAGGTGTATGAAATATTTTAAATTTGTACTTTGAATATTTCTTTTTGTTATTTCTGAATACTTCACACCGTTTCTCCCAAGTCACTTCTAATCTATTGATTCATATAATCTATATATTTAAAGACCTATATATTATAAGTTCACATATATATTTTGTATATATATTTTTTAAATATCTTCCGCTGTTGATGGACAATGTATTGGCGAAATACTGAACTTAGAAAGTTAAAAATTTGGAAATAGGTAATTATCGCACGTTAAGAAAATGGAGCGTAACGAAAAAATGATAATATTCTATTTTACAATTCACAAAACATAGTTGCGAGGAATGTCAATAAGAAGAAAGCGTATTCAATAAGACAAAGAACTTCTGGGTATTTCTTTTTACTTTAACGTAGAAAATATATTAATTATAATATAGAAAATATTTTACTTTAACTTTATTATACACTTTGTTATATACGATAAACAGGTTTAGTTTTAATGCTAGCGATATTTGAAAATGGTTCCAGTTTTAAGAGCTACGCTAAATGCTACGTCAATGCGAATGTATTTAACTACAATTTGTTTGCTCGCCGGCCGCTTTAATTTAGGTTATTATAATATATTTCTTTAAGTTTTGTTAACTTTAGTTAAAATAGTGTTATGATAACGATTAGTAATATAAGATGATCTTGGATTTATCTTCATTTTCATATTTTTGGGGCGGTCTTTATACATTGTCCATTGTTCAAGAGAGAAATGTCGTAACGCTACGATACGGCTACGAAAGAAACTTAGTTATGATATTGCTACGTCTGTAAAGACAAGTGTAGAGCTTTACGTTTGTGCTCGATAGTTCAATTAATAATTTTTCTAAGCTTCCTTCCTTCATAAGTGAATCACGCGTGTATCAGTGATCAGATAACAGAATCAAATATTAATTATTAATAACAATATATCTCCTTAATTACACGAAAAAATAATACAATAGTTGGATACGTTTCCTTGTCACTTCCTCTTCGATGCTGAAAGTATTCTATTATATGTACTTATCTATCTATATAAGTGTTGTTATTGTGCCTTCAATGTGTTGTACTGTAGTTTGCTGGGCGTATAGTTTTTAATACCTGCATGATCAGAATACCTTATAGAACTTCTACCTAATCCCAAACTTTTCAGTTCAACGTTAATTGCCCCTATATTTATTTATTTCCAATTATAAACACCCAATAGACTGCTAGAAAGATATCGATGTTAGATGTCAAGTTGGACGATACGTGTGTGCATTGTGCAAATCTTTCTTTTTCAGAGAGGATTCACTGATTTTTATATATTTATTGTTAATTTGTAAATAAATTCATTTGCCAGTACAGTGTTTTTTATATACTTTTTATTTATTTATTATATAAAAGGATGGTGTGAATAAAATATATGTTTTCACGTAGGTGTTTCTATTTTGGAAGACAAATGAAATAGGTAATAAGAAACAATTTTATTATAACTCTATTGAAATTAATAGTATAAAGACAATATAGATGTATGTTTGTATATCCATATCGCTTATGATAGGTTTATATAAAAACAAAATTCAACTTAGTTAATTTCCGCCCTTGGTTAAATTATAATGTGTAATTATAAATAAAAAAGTGGAGTCGAGATGAAATCATAATCATTTTTGATCAAGTAAATCATCAGTCAATCACAATGAGATACTTTGTGATACGATGATATAATATATTTTACACTCCACTAAAATTAAAACCTAAAGTCTATCAATATACATCATATTTGGCATACATATCATTTCCAAGGACACGTTACCGGTGGGAAATCTCCGTCCACTGTAACACGTCACGTCGCACACGTATGTCACTTATGGAAAGACTGTTTCATACAATTATGAGTCCGCATGTCGACCACCGTGAATTTCTATTCAGTTATATTAATTGAAATTGGTGTGCAACTTTGCGTCAATTCTGCAGACTCCCGGACGCTTTTCAAATATTCGCCAACTTTGAGTTTTAATATTAAACGAACTACAAAACCGCGGCTACCGAATGGCACTTCTGTCACCGTCCAACATATCTCTGAGTTAATACAAATATATTGTCTTTGTTTATTTATGACATATTTAACTGCGTTGTTACTTTATTTATGCCATTGTCGTATTCAAATAATTAACATGTAATTTGATTTATTTGTTGTATATTTTATGTGTATCAGATGGTATATATATATATGTCAAATTTTATGTTTTTGCCAACATGCACAATATTCTGTTGTGTCATAAATGTTAGTGTATATTTTTGTAAATTGTGTCTATATGAATTGTCTTGGAATATCATTATTAGTGAAGGTTTTTATGCCATATTTTGTATTTATTATAAAATTTTATTGTCAATGAAATAAAATGTTGTGAAAATTTTATATATACTTATATATATATTTGGTTGTATACACCAATGTATGATCATTTTAGAATATGACTTGTTGATTATTTGTATGTATTTATGTATAAATATATTTTATAAATATATGTACGTATAGTTATTTCCTTTGAACCCTTGGTATTATATTTAATTTCAGCTTCAATCATCGATACAATTTATTTAGCTGCTAAAGTTTGCTGCTAGAACTGAAAGATATTGGGTCAGATATTGCTATGTTCGGAACTTACATAGAATTCGTTTTAAATAAAAAATCAAGATCTTTATAAATAGTCAACATACACATGTGTTTGTGATCCTCATAATATACCAGAGAACTCCTACTCACCTGCCTAATGCCACTTTTACGTTATGTATATATATCTTTTACGTAATTATTAACGAATTTTCTTTATTATTGGTGTTTAATTTAATTATACAGTCCCCTGACTGTATAATTATGTATATAAAGAATATGAATTGGTTTAAAAATAATGCAAAATAGCTTTATATAGCCCATAACGTCATTTGTTGCTCAGCATTCATGGTTTCATTCTTACAAGCTGTAACATCAAATGAATTGAATGAATAATCACATTTCGATATGAAACAATCATGAAAATGTTGTTGTTTTCTTTACATGAAGCCGTCTCATCCCCCAGCGCTGCGTTGCTGCATTTGCTGCACTTGCCTAGCGTAGATGATTTATAAAATGCGAATATTTTATATATGCGAATGATATTTATGTGTATTTATATATTTTTTATTATTTAATCGGTAGGGAAAAAGAACCTTTTCTTACATTTTGAGTATCTCAACACCGGACTGAAGGAATGAAAATAATTTTATCCACCATGCCACTACTACACCACTGGACACCTTAGTCAATATAGATATTTCATGTATAAATACAACCCATGATCTAAAATTAGGAGTTAATCAGTGATCGTCTTAACATAAACTTAACGTAGCGTTTACCATAACTTAGTTTGAGTCAGCTTATAGTGGAGCAACTTTCTAAAGAAACAGTATGTATGTGCCTGTGTCCGCATAGGTAGTGTAGGATTTAAGGATCTGTTTTCCGTATTATCAAATAATAATCGTTTAACGCCATACGGCGTTTAACGCCATAGGGCGTTTTTAATTTGAATTGAAGCTATTGTTATGAAGTGGCATTCCTACTCCAAAAAGTGAAATATTTCAATTTGATCGCTTTGAAAAGAAGGCAAAACACGACGTTGAATTCCGCCTTTCTCAAATTTGTATCTCAAAATTGGGTGGTTATTGTGAAACGGAGTGTGTTAACACTGGGTTCCTGCTTCATAAGCTACAAAAAACACGTAAACCAACTAAGAAACTAACGCTTAGACATTCCATCTGCCGTTGAAAATAATACTTCAGTTAAACTAAAAAATAGTATATAATAAAATCATTGATATAAAAAATAGATTCATATAAATTCAGTAGTTGTTGGATCAAACACTTAAATTGATTAAAAATATTAGTTTTCTATTTTTGTTTTTCATTTAGTTGCATATGAAACAACAGAAATAATAAAAAGCAAATCCTATTTGATTGCAAGCATAGCTAAGTGACATACGTAATATTAGAGAAAGATTTATTCCAAGAATCCTGTTCCGATAGAAAACTTCATAAACCTTTTCTAAAAATAATTTATTTGTATTATTGATATATATATATTTATATTACCTCTCGTACTGCGGTTTCGCCCACGTGGTGACTCTGACTGATTGTACAGTGGGTTGTATTATAACGTCATTGTCATATAATCACTGTTATTATTTTTAAATAGAATATGAATATACCGTCCAATCCTGCCTCCTACGCCCAATAATACCTCATGAGCCCAGGTAATCCCACCCATTGGAGGGATGGGTTCTTATACAGTTTTCTCAGCAACCACAATGCTGCCTTTCTTACCATTCTCTTGTTAAGCACGTGACGTTCATTTACCTAAAATTACTGATTAAGAAAAAAATGAAAGTACTTGTGTACAAAAAATATATATACATTGCTTTTAATCTCCTCGACAATGATATTAAAAATAAACGAAGAGGACAATCTCAACGGCACTCTGGGACAGTAATTAAAATTTAATTGTAGTTAAACTGGCACAAATGTGTACATTCATATGTATCTTTTAAGTATTTCAAAATTAATTAGGTGTTCATGAGAGGCAAAGATAACATTTTAATAAATATAGATTTTAATATCTTATTCAATGATGAACTTTTTTTATAATATATAAATAATTTTGCCAACAGAAAGTTATGTTTCTACTAGTGCTTATCTTTCATTGAGTAAGCCTCCGGTGTTTTGCAAATTTCTACACCAAAATTCTCAGCTTCCTTCTCCTCCACCTGTATTGGATATTAAAGATACGGATTTTTAAATTAAAAACATATATTTTTTACATTCTTTTTATTTGTCAATTTACTACATGAGAGAGAAATGTTATTGAATATATCCTAGATTACATTATGTTTTCAATATCGTATAATAGAGACGAACAGTAGGGCTCACTGTACTATTCGTGTCTGTCAAATTTCAAATATATCTTATTTCCTATACCTTATTTTTACGAGCATCAAGTTTTAGTGTTCGTTAAAAAAAACACATAATTTGGAATGGAATTTGGAAATGTATGTATATATATATGTTTGTATATATATATGTATGTATATATATATATGTATGTATATATATATATATATATATATATATATATATATATATATATATATATATATATATATATATATATATATATATATATATGTATGTATATATAAATGTATGTGGGTACTCATTCATTCTCCATACATTATTAACAAACTAGATATTAATTTATTAATTTTCTCTACTTTTAACTACTACTCTACTATTGCAAAGCTTTTTTTATTGAAATGCAAAAAAGCTTTTATACGTTTGAATATTATAATAATATCATAATTTGAATAAAATACTTCGTAATTTGTTAATACTGGAATATATTAAATATGATTAAACATGTTCTACCTCTGCTTACATTGTAATTATCCTAATATTAAATAAAATTCAAAATAATAAAGTTAAATAAATAAAAACTTTAAATTAAAATATAAATATCTTGAATAAGAGACCCTTACACAATGTTTATTTTGACTTTACTTTTATTCAATAGGCTGATTTACTTTTGGCTGTACGCCATCCCGAGTTCTATTCCTGCTTAAGACAGATCTTTCTAGTTTCTTCCATATGTAATGGGCTTGATGGACTATAAGGTTGTCAACAAGCTTATATCAAAAATTAAATGTTTATACGTTCGTTTTGAAGTCCAATTAATAAATATGAAAAAATGTTATTGTTTTTATACTGTTTAAAAAGTGAGTGAGTGAGGGAAGGAGTATACCTATTTAAAATACGTACAAAAAATTTAATGTACAGCACAGGGTCGAATACGCCGTTACCTTCTGAGTTTTAAACGTTTTCTTAATAAGTATAATTCCTATTGACTCGGTCTTTGTTATAAATGGATACACATTTTTAAAAGTTGCCTGAATTGGTTACTTTTTATTGTTATAGGGTATCATATATTTTGTAATTGTTTTTCGTTAAAATAATCTTAGGTACTTGATCTTTAGTTCTGTAACGCTCATCTCATAGATGAAAGGTCTCTCATTCACATACAACCGCTTTCAAAGATGTCTGTCAATTTTTAATTCACATTTTATATCGGTATAATGCTACCGACTTAATAGTCAATAAAACCCTAATTGACATCTCTGAGTGCGATTGTTCATTAAATAAATAGTACATAACAAAATAGAATATATAATAAAATAATAAACGAAAACTCCGGAGTTTATTGAGCAGACTGGCAACTGTTCGTATTTACATAAAGGCATCAATAGGCAAAGTTTATTTCAATTATTTCACTGAATACTTTTTAACTTCAAGTTTTACTAAACTAATCTTCTCAGTTCAGTTAAATTTGATGTTATAATGTATGTTAATGTTATGATTAATGTTTAATTTTGCCATTTGATTCCTTTATTTTAAATAGAACTAAGGTTACAGCGTGCACACGTATATGTATGTGTGCACCTCGAGTTAACGAGACTGTACCTTTCCGAAGTCTGCTACTGGAGAGATAGGTGTTAGTTCTCTATACCTGTAAACACTGGCTCGCTCACCTGGGCCGGAATATAACAAGCGTTAAAATTAAATTTTAATTTTAAATTACAATGTAGGTATTTATATATAAAATTGCCATTTTGTGTAAGAGTTCAAACACATGGTAGATTGATCGTTCGTTTCTAATGATAATTGTTACATACAAGTTGTTGATTTTCCAAAGTCTTTATGCAGCAGCTCCTTTGATGGAATTTAGAATTTCATTCTTTGTTCCAAAAGCTGTAGACACAGACGAAGAATATGGCGTTAAACGCGTCATTCTCTTCTGTCGTCGTTTACTTATTTACACATCTTATGGAGTGCTGCATGTCTTTAACGTGGCCTCACACCAGTTTCATTGACACTGTCTTTAAGGACCACCGAATCTACCTTCTTTCTGTATTACCAATAACTCTTAAACAACGGCAATTGCATATATAAAGCCCTATTATTAATAGAAATAAATATAATTTGTTGAAATTAATTTGTAATTAAATTAATATAAGTAAAGCGGCAAATAAAAAATAAATGGTGAGCGGGTGGTACTTCCCCAGTCGGGCATAGCCCTACCACCATCAACGAAAAAACTTTAAAACTAAGAATTTTAACAGAATTTACTATAAACATAGTAACAGTAAATCTTACTTATTCTATGCATATTTAATATCTTTGGATAAATTATCTATATAATAAAATAACTGTGTCAGCATGTATATGAAACAGTACGTAAAAATTCTGAATAATTTCAACTTTTTGAGCCACAATATTCGAACAATTTCCTACAACATTAAACATTATACATAATAAATATAACTCTTAAACATCAATCGAGCTACTAGACAAGTGTATTGAATACATCTATATTTTATAAATACATAGAATCCTTTTACCTGTGTGTCACAGCCTCCAACCTGACTAGTCTTATCTCCAGTCTTGCCTCTCTGAGCTGCTACACCCATACAATATTCATATGTACTATTTGAATAAACTTAATTTTTTTGGGCCTACAAGCCACGAAGGAGTTATATTAAAATATGTTATTCATAACTTGCTAGAAATATAATGTTTAAATACTTATTTAATACTGAACGTTTAAATTGTCAGATCTTGTGCATCTGACCAAAGTTTGCGCGCAAATTCTATTTACATATTTAGAAGAATATTATAAGGTTAATATTCTATGAATTTCAATAAAAACATACCAGACAGTTGCACTGTAAAAGATTTTAAATAGGTTCTTTTTTTTTAATTTTAGTTATGTTCAAACCTAATATATGTTGCTTTATATTTTTTTGAATATGCCAAGAATAAAAAAATGACAGTAAATAGTTAAATAATTACAAAAAAAAAATTAAAGCTTTGTTTTCTTAGAAATGAAATAAATACATTCTCCTATGAAGGATGCGAACCCACAACCGTCCCCTTATTAGTTACAATCTGTACCACTGTGCCATGGTGTTTCAATATTAGTCACTTATTAAAAAACATTTACATTGTGTCTAGTATGTTATTATGAAACAATATTTTTTTATATATAATGTAATTTGACTACTCTTTGTACAACTATTACTTCACAGCCCGTTTGATATTCTTGGATAACTTATCGTTTGTCTAAATTATAATAAAAAAATCTATTTTACAGATTATTATGGAATATATTTTTAATTAAATGTTAAACTTATCTATAATTATAATTCTATATTATATACGCCATAGAACAACTTACTGTAACGCTATGTGTTCAATGAAATTGCGCTATTCATCGTCATAATAGTTATACTAAAATTAGGGATATGCTAGCATCGTTAACATGTGATAGTTATGAGTTCGATCCTCACTCGAGAGTGAGTATTTTTCTGGTCTGGTAAAAAATATACATCAATAGCTATAGATCTGGCGTCAGGCCTTATATAATGTATAGCATTGTATAGTGGAGAACGCTATAGCTATATACTCAAAGCTTGCAGATATATTGTTAAATTAATCTATTTAGGTCTCGACTTAGCGCTTAGATTACCAAACAACATACGATCATTCAACCCAATCAGCAATAGAAACAGCGATGTCACAAATTTTTGTCTGCGTTTTAAAATAAATATCTCAAAATTGTAATTTGCAAATTAGCTCGATGCTTATAAGAAAATCCTTGACACAATAGTATAAGTTGGAATTGTAATTTAAATAAATTGTGATAGATAGAAATCTTGCAGCTGGAAAAGATACAGTTTTCGTTGATAATTTGTTTGCAATTATAAATTATATTGGCGTATATAACTATTAAACCTATTATTAATCCTACTTACTGTAATCAACTTTACACCCCTATCCTACTTATAGAATATACCATCAAAAACATAAATGTTATATGACAGCCAAGTTAAAAGTTGAGTTATCTATATGGGTGCCAACTTCTGTGTTCAGTCGGGATAATATTATTCAGTTATTTAATATTGTTTTTTAACTGTGTCCTTAATAAAATTCTATTTAATTAACAGTAATGATAATTTGTTAAATTATTGGCTGATTTTGTAAATTCTTTACTTGTTAGTTAATATTTGACTGATCTGAGATGTATATGGGACCGTGTGGGGCTGATTTGGTTCGAATCTAATATAATATATTTAAAGTGTTCATAATTACTCGATCTGATTATATGATAAAAGGTATCAGATTGCCACCAAGTAGAGTAAGCTTTAGTATAATATTTTTTGCAAAGTAAAAATCCTATTAAAAGCCAAGTTTAATTTTAAATGTGTGGAGGACTTATAGACTGCACCGAGAAAATATTCGAAATCTATTTATTATTCTAAATATTATTCTATTGAACTTGGCTACATGCTTGAGGGTTTACATTTCAATTCCAAAAAAGTAGAATAGGGGATGAAAGTTTCTATTATTTCTATCCTATATCTTATGAAATATGTAAAGTAACATCTTGAAATAAATTCATAAAAATACTAAGAACTACGAAAAGCGAAAATTAGCTTAGTTTTGAACTAAATAAATATTAGGTGAATTGAAAACAATGTACTTGAATTTGTTTTTAATAGTAGTAAACTGATAAATGTTATTTTAGTAAAATTTTAAATCACAGTTTCTGTAGTAGAAGATTCAATAAATGTTATATATATTTATAATAAAATTATATAAAATATGCCTCATCTCAGATAGGAACCTTAGAAAACGAGAAACCTGCTGTGGCAGCGTGGCATCAAATAATTCTCGAGATATAACTTAAAATATTTTTTTGTACTGTTGTAAAATAATTGGAAAATAAGATCTAAAATAAATAAAAAAAGATGTTAATTGAAAAGTCAGCTAAAGTGATACACCTAAATGATATGAATGTGAAGCCTCACTCGTTATAGCGACGTTTCCGTTTTGGGAAAACGCTTGGCTGAATTTTACATTCATATATTTACACCATCTTAGGCTTACATATCCATTTCCACTTAATTACAATATGAAATAATTAACCTTTTATTCATATTGCAACAGATTAAATAAATCAATGTATGTTACACTACCTTATATTTACACTACTTTATAAAGCGTATTGTTCTTTTTTAGGGGACGAAATGTCCAACTTTTACATGTTACACTATTCGGTAATCCTAACAAACGATAATGCCTATAAAAATATTTAACCGATCAATATAATTTAAAGTCTATTAGGAAACATGTTGTAAAACAATAAAAGGAATCTATACAAATTCACAAGAAGCATATACATACTACTGTGAAAGCGAAATTAATTTTCTTTCCTTGAGCTCCCGACCGACATACTTTTTACGTCTAATTTATATGTAAAAGTTAAGAAACTATATGTTATACTCAACTCAAGAAAGGTGACATTTACTCACTAAAAAGAATCATAATCATACCGCGGCAAGATACTTTACTTATTAAATACTTTAAATTTAATTTAGACTTTTTAAATAATCCAAAACTGTTTTACATCTAAAAAATTCGGCTACGTACTAAGTACTTATCTAGTTTATCTACTTATATTATAATATTTTGCTATTGTACATGTGATATGTGTTTGATATCCATGGTTTGCGTGTTCTATATGTATATGCTCTTATTTTATATAAATTTAGCAGATGGTGAACTAAAGTCGATTGTTTTCATACATGTGAAATAGTTTTTGATCGATTTCGAAATATGATATTAGTTTAGGCCTGTCGTGGCGCAGCGACACAAGCGTGTGACTGTAACCGACAGGTTGGGGGTTCGATCTCCACTCGAGGAAATGAAATATTTAATATTTTCCATTTAAATATTTAATGTTTTCATTTCACTCTGGTACAAGGCAAAACACGGCTTTGAGTTCCGCCACTCAACATGCAATCGCTCAAATTCGGCGGAATGTGGAGAACGGAGCGGCTTAACAACACTAGGTTCCCGAGTTCCCTCTGCCTACCCTGCCATGTGCGGGATACAGCGTCAAGCTGATGAGTAGAGTAGATATTAGTTAATGCTTTGTTGGTATTAGATAATATTTCATTATGGTGATTTCTTTTTTAAACTACAAAACAATAAAAAAGAAAAATATTAAATATTTCATTTCTTCGAGTGGAGATCGAACCCACAACCTGTCGGTTACAGTCACACGCTTGTGCCGCAGCGCCTCGACAGGCCTCTATTTTAAATTATACTTGGTTTATCAAGTATTTTATAAGTGTCTTCTTGTTCTACCGTGCTTTTGATAAACAATTTAGAGTAAATATTTTTTTATTATTTCTTTTTCTGTTAGGATTTTTTTTAGAAAAAATGGTTATTTCAACCATCGTTCGCCATCTACTGAATTTACTAGTTACAGATATTTACAGACTTTACTATGACATGGTATATTAACAGCGTCACGCTGTAATGAGATAATGGATTGTAACTTGTATAAATGAGTACTGTTATAGTTTTTTTTTTTTAGAAAATATATTAATGAATTATAAAATACCGGGTGCTGTTTATAATTTTTTTTTATTTTTAAAATTTTCTTTATGGACTTGTGAATGACTTTATTTTTTTTTTTTTTTTAAGTTTTGTGTCTACCAACCTTTAAAGTATAAAACGTACAAGAAATTTTATGTCCATGAAAAAAAAAACTAGTTAATTTAGTTTTTTAAAAATTTGCAAGCGGCTTATTTATATTTTATATTGTATCTAGGTGAATGTGACGGTGTTCAAAAAATCAAAGCATAAATCATTTTTCCCTTCAACATACGATATTTTTCATGAAATTTATTACACTTGGCCTATACTATTTTCTAAGTAATTACCCATTTGGATTCAAAGGTCAGCAGTTGAGAATACCAATATTAAATTTTTTATACCACCAAGGTACTTTTGTTACTTCGTTTGCATTATAATTTACAATACTTGTATTATTTATGATAAAATCGAAGGGATTTTTCATTGACTGGTTTTAGAATCGATACTAAAAAAATAATAGTAACCTAATATAATATAAAAAAATAAATATAGCTATTTACAATTTTTTTAAATTATTTAGTGTTTTTTTTTATCATGCTAATATTAATTTCGGACGTATATATTTCTTTGTTACGAAAACTTTGAACTTTATTTTGACGGATTTTGAAACATCATTTTAATTTGCTTCGTAAACTTAACTGTGATAATATGAAAATATCAATTAAAAAATAAACAATACTTTAATAAACGATTTTTAACAAAAACGAAATAAGTATAAATAAATATATTGACAATATGCACTTAACGGAATTTTTGAAAAAAAAAAAAAATTACGTTGTAGTTACTTTTGTTCAAAAAAGCGAGTTTTCATGTTTTGACACTAAAATTAATTAAATTATTAATGTTACGTTATTATGTTATCATCCTTGCAATAACTATGTATATATCGCAGCTTTGCGCGTGAAGAGAGACACATATTACAAACGAGGCAATGAACAATAAAATAAAGCGGCACGGCTAAACAAATATATATAATTTCAACATAAATACCAAATCCAATTAATTTATTTACTGATTTTGACTTGTAGCTTCAAACTGATAGGGACAAATTACATTTATTTGTTTAACCGTTCCTATTTATTGCTTATTGTCTCGAAATATGTAATATATGGGTTGACTCTGTTCATTTACTCGAGCGGCAATATGCTGTATACATAAATGGTTGCACGTCACCTATTGAAATCTCTTTTTAATATAAAAAAACATTCCGAGTTTTTAGGCTTGGTATTAAGTGATTATTGAGGCTCCGTCTGTATGTGTGTCCGTCATCGTCATCACTATGCTGTATCTCTTAACCATATAAGTTGGACAGTTTAGATTTTCATAGGGGATTAGCCATACACAAGTTAAAATAAGCATAATAGATCTATTTTTGGCCAGTTCTCGACCGGTTTTTTCCTAATATTATTATTTAGTTCATATAATTGTGCGCCCTTTAGCAATAAATATGAATGTAACTTTTTCTAAGGAATGTACATATATTGAACAAGGAATATGGCAATACAGGACAATATCATAAAAAAATGTTATGAAACATCAAAGGACGTGTATTTTATCTGTTTTTAAAAAAACCGCAAACTGAAATGAAAATACTGTTAGAGCGTACAATTTTCATTCACGTTTTATTTTCTGTAGTTATTTTATTATTTCAGATCACTTTTCTCTAAAATGTTTCATTAATTTAAGGAAGTAAGTAGTTGTAGTTGCAATTGAAAATTGCCAAAATGTTAACGGTCGTTAAAAACTCAAAAATTATGTTAAAATTAAAGCAAATAATTATAATTAAAAATAAACGTTGACTTTTTTTATACGTCAGAAATGCCCCGCAAATAATATAAACAAAAACAAGCGGAAACGTTAATGTTAATATCGTGTTTCTTTGTTCGCGCAAAAATATTGAAACCTACACAATATTGAATCTTTCGAGGATGAGAACCAGAAGTACAAAAAAAAAAGACCAAAGTATAAAAAAAAAAGAAAACCCGACTGCATAAAACACTAAGATTTATTTAATCTTTATATCTTCGTTGAACTCTATTCTTCGACCAAATACATCTTCCCAATTAGCCTTATAAACTTTAAGCGAGTGCCGGCGTTTAATTCTTCGTTTTTAAAAATTGAAAAATATTTTTTTTTTGTTTTAATATGTTATCGATTGGGAAATTGATACAATTAATTACTCTATTTTGAATAATACATCAGCTTCACGCTGTATCCCGCATTAGGCAGGGTAGGCAGAGGGAACGTAAGTGAAACCTAGTGTTATGACACTCCGTTCCACTTCCGTTCCCCACTTTCCGCCGAATTTGAGGCATTGCGTGTTGAGTGGCGGAACTCAACGCCGCGCTTTGCCTTATTACCAGAGCGAAGAATTAAATATTTAAATTCAAAATATTAAATATTTCATTTCCTCGACTGGGGATCGAACCCAGAACCTGTCGGTTACAGTCACACTCTTGTGCCGCTGCGCCACGACTGGCCTCAATCGTGGTGAATAATACATGATTGTTTTTTATGGCAACGGTTTCAAAATTATTTTTGTTTACTTAGCTTAGTGTTTTATGCAGTCGGGTGTTTTTATAGCTATGTTATATTGTGTATAAAAGTTCTTATAAGTACAATTATCAAGAAAAAGAGTAAAATATTAGATGTAAATTATTTTTGTCCTATTAATAGTGCATATTTTATATTACATATTTTTAACACTGTGATAATCAATGGATTTTAGCGAGTTTAAAACATTGGATGATGATGACGTAACACTGCAATCGGAGCGATATTCTGTTTTAATATTGATAAAATTATTGGAGATTTTTTTTTGGTTTAAAAGTTTTAGTAGTTTGGTGTAAAAATTTTTAATGAGAACTTATTTTTTAATTATATAGAATTATTGTTCATTGGCTTTTGTGTATTCCAAAGACCTTTTTTCGCAACTTTTTTAAATTCTCGGACGTTTTCTGTGATCCTATTGTTAGGCATTATTATCCGGTAGTTACTTTATTTATTTAAATCTTTCAATTATAATGGATTTGACTTTAACGGCAAATGTACGTACCATTTCCGTAAAACTATATGTGCGTATAATTTGATTCGAACTCGGTGAAGGGTAAAGTGGTATTTATCTTAAAGTTGAGTACATACATACTTCGATTTTTTATGGCCCCATGTACTAACCAAGAAAATAACTATCTTGTCCTCTAGCGAGCACTAATAATGTGGGTTTGAGACTTCAAAGTATTTGTAAATTGGTTCCAGGCAAAACAAAATTTCCATACATAATTTCTATTGAAATTAAGTTGTGTTTATATTTCTATAGCCTCACTAGTCATTCTCGAAATATATTTGATTTCTCAGTGACATGTTAAGATTCTGATATCTGATGTGATAGTGTTTTGGTTTTATCCGCTATATGCTCATACACAGCTGGCTCTCAATAAATGTTACTTCTTTTACTCAAGCCAAAGCAAAATATGACTTTTATTGAGACTTTTATGAAGATGTTACTAATCCTGCTTTCAATTTTTTTCTCAAATGTTAAAAATACTTGCTGCCTGTTCACTATGAGTGACTTATCTGATTACACACCCAGCATTCTGCACCGCTGGCGGCTGACACATGCCCTATATTAGATTAGCACCGTTGCCTCCGTTAGTCGTTTAATCAGATCAGACCGATTTTGTGTAAAAGCGAGGAAAGGATTTTTTTAAAGAGTAAACGACTTCCAGTATTATTTTAATAAAAGTGACAGGGGAGTAAAAAGAGTCAAAGTTGGTAAAATGAACTAGATTTCCTGCTGTAGGCAGATATGCACTGCTTATTGGATCGGAAATCAGTGAGTTACAGGCATTGGTTATCGGTTTGAAAGAATGGTGTGGAAATAATGGCTTAAGCCTAAATGCCAATCAATAAGAAGTTTCTTCTTCGTAATATAAACGTAAATGGTAAGAGTTTAGAAAAAGTGAATAAGGTGGTACGTTTTGGAAGTAAGTTTTAGTAGAGACGGAAGATGCGAAATGAATGTAGGAAGGCGTAGGCTACCGGTAACAGAGCTAACGGTGCCTTAGCTGCATTGGCGGGACGGCGAAACTTCAGCAAAGCAGCACGCTTAGCGTACACAATGGAGTAATGGTACCGACGCTGTTTGTTATACGGCAGCGAAACTTGGATATTACAGAAGAACAATGTAAGGAGAATGAATACTGTGGAGATGCGATCTCTTCGTACGATATTTGGAGTCAGCGTAGCTGATTGCATACTTAATGAAGAGGTACACAGAATGCGTAGGTACTAGCGTGAACGTCACAGTGAGAATGAAGATGAACGTGCTCAGGTCAAACACATCAGCGAATGAATGAAAAAAGCAAAAAATCTAACATCCAGTCCTGAAGGACTGGGAAACGACACCAGGGTGTAAAAGCCTTTTGGAGGTAGTATCAAGCGGCACCAATTAAAATGGATGCTTCATTGGAGCGGGCCGATGACCCTTGAAAATCATTTTGAATGAAAAAAGAATGAGACAAAAGATTTATAAAGGAAAAGTGAGTGGTAAGAGTGGGAGGGGAGACCTCGGTTGACTTTCGAAAACATACTGTGTTCTAAGTTACTTCACATAAAAAGCATTAAGACCCTTCAGAGGGCATCTATAAAGAGGTTTATGATCATATCAGGTCAGTAGACGAGGCGAAAGAGGTATGCCGAGACCGTAGCGTTTGACGCTCCGTTCTCTCTGCCTACCCTACTAGGGATAGACTTTTTTAAACTGTGACGTCACATGAAAAATAATGACAGACGCATTTTTAAGAGAAAATTAATATAAAATTTGTTATAAAAATACAAAATAAAATATGATAATATAGGTTTTGTTAGCAAAATATCAATATTTTTTGTTCAATAAAATCATAAGACATATTATAAATCAATTTTTCAAAAAATGTCAACTAGGAAGGCTACAGCGCTAATCTAATGTACGACGTGTGTCAAGCGACAGCGGTGCCCAATGCTAGGTGTTCCCTTCCGAAAATTCCAAAAATATGTTTTCTATTCAGATTTGTATTGTTAAAGAAGAAGCAAATTACCTTTAAATTGAAATTAAAATACAGTCTGTACCAAAATAAACTGTAATATTAATAGATATGACGTATAACGCGGTACAACATACTCTAATAGTTATGCCATGTTCCTTGTCACTTTACGTCTCTCGTCTTTTGGAGTAGGTAACTGTTTAGTCGTCCCTATATACTGAGACGTTGAAAATTTAAGTTCTCAGAATAACGGAAATTCGATTAGCCGACGACCGAAGCTATATCTGGATCTACTTGTATTCACGTACCGCGATTGAAATTCGTTTGTGCATAAAAAATAAATGGGTAAATTGTATGTTAAATATTAACTCACCTTGGTCAATTCCACGCTGCAGTTGCCATGCCAGTCTCTTTCCCGAAGTTTGATAGACGCTTGAATTCTTACTTTCTTCCGGAATGTGCCTCGCTCAACGTCCTTTAAGTCCGAGAACTAAAGCTGTCTCGTTGTTAGGTGTTAATCTATGATTCGTAGGCCAAGTGCATAGAAAAAATAACGCTTGTTATTTAAATGTACATCGATCCGCGTAAAATAATTTTATTTATTCAAAAACTATTGAAGTTTAATTTTGCGAATAAACATTTTCAAAGGTTAATTATTACATCTCAAATAATTCCGTAGTTAAATAATATTCCGTTGACGTGTCGTATTCCTTAATATTATATCATTATACTTTAAAATACCTAGTATGTACATATAATGTTAGAATATATAATAATAATAATAACAGAAATTATTTAACAGATTATTGGTTAAGCTTAAATAATTTTGACCCTTGGACCAGTATTGAAATCGAAATATGTCGTAATGTAGTACCTATCAGAAATATAATGCTTCCAAAAGATAAGTTATCCAAAATGTGAAGAAATATTATCAAGTATATACTCCTAGGTTTGATTTAAAAACAATTTGCATCGTGCTGTTTGTAAAAATTGGTGGATTATTATATATATATATATATATATATATATATATATATATATATATATATATATATATATATATATATATATATATATATATATATATATATATATATATATATATATATATATATATATATATATATATATATATATATATATATCAGGTAAACTAAATAGGATTTCAAAGAATATGCCAATTTTTTGTTTCGATTTTATATTTTCTAAAATTTTGAAGCACACATAATAATGTGATGTTGAGCCAATTGTTCCCTAACAAATAAATATATGTAGAGTAGTCAGATATACATAATATATCCAGCTGTAATAGTAAACGCTTATACGACGTATATCTAATATTTTTTTCTTAATCTAACATTGTATAATATAAAAATTAAATATTAACTCGTTAATCGTTATAAATTTTGACTAGGTAATTTTATAATATTTTTTAAAATATATGTACATAATATATACTATATATACATACGAGTATTTATATGCCAACCCTGTTTCAGTAATATTTGGAATGGATTTTTTTTTATAAAGACCATAAAAATATATTTATACATATTATAATATACGAGCATATAATATAATTATATATAAATTTGGACAAAGTAGAGTATTTTCAATCACGACGTCGTTCGTTCATATTTTTTTTTGGTTTTTTATCATTAATAGCTTAAATATATTTTAAATGCTCTTTCACTCTCTTTCTTTTATATAAGTTACTATTCCTTATACATATTATAGTCATATGTTTTTTTTTTATTTAATATATTTTATTCAATATATTTATTTTTAATATTTTTATTATTTTTTTGTATTTTGTTTTTTAAATATAAAATCAACATTAATAAATTTCTTCTAATAATCCGCAAACTTAAAATTCTTAACAAAACTCGGCTCCTAGGCGCTCAGCCATCATAAATTTTCCTACTAAATTAATATTTATAATATTATTCTATCCTATTAATATAGCATATCGCTCTTCCCTGTCGGTAAACAAGGGGACTAAGTCTAATGGAATGTAATAATTAATAACTATGCAAACTAAGAACAATAAAAGCTCGTCAAACCGCGGCGTCGATGAACAATCTTAATTATCTACTATAGTAACATATTTAAATTTTCCTAAATGGCTATAACCATCTAATGTAATCAATATAGATATCATTTTGCGCGCAAACTTTTTTCATTCATACTTGGACAATTTCAAAATTGTGTAGTAGCATGAACGCACCGGGGGTGGTGCCTACATCGTCATATACCGGTGCCTATGGCTCTCATCTCCATGGCTTCCGGTCTGGGGTGCCCGTGCGGGGTGGACGAGGGTCCCGGCTGGGTCCGCCATTGCCGGCTGTTGTCGAAGGTCCAACGGGTGATGAAGTGTTCGTTGTGGGGTCGGTGTCGGTTGTTCGGCACCACTGTTGCCACCGCGGTCGTCGCCTCAGTACAGTTGCTGCCGTATGACGCTGCGGAAAAACCTTAAGTTCAGTCTTGGTTAACACCGCCCTTTCAAGACACCATCAAATTTTAAAAATAGTTTATTAGAGTTGTTTTATTTTGCAATTTACTAAGTATTTCAACATAATAAATAGTAGGCAAAGATATTAAAAAAAAAAGAGAAAATATATATGTTTTTTCATTTCAATATTGTAAAGTCCAATGGTGCACGTGATGTGTACATACAAAGATTTAAACTGGTCTCGTTATAGAGATGTAACGTCATCAGCAATATCCGTGACCGCTACTATAACACGGGGATTACTTCATACAGAAAATAGCATTTCGATTGAAATCTTTCACACTAAATGGAACCTGCCGTTCCATTTAGTGTGAAAGATTTCAATCGGAATACTATGTTTTTACATTGTGAGTGCAGTTTTTTCCTTTTATTTACACGGCTTAATTAAAAGGTTTTCATGGTTTCTTTTTTAAATATAATATATGGATTGATTTATTTTATTTTTCTAAATTTAACAATCATGCCAGAAGTAATTTATTCAAAACGTTAAATCATTATACATAAAAATGTTGAAATGTTACCGAGCGTCTGCCTTATTAACTGTAATAAATATATTTATTTTTGGGAAATTATACTCGCATTTACGTAAACAATTAAAAAAATCTATGCGTAAGTCGTTGCGTTAGGTGTCGGGTATCAGTGAGATTATATTCCACGGAGCCAAGAATCACCCTATATTGTACTTATTACGTTTTAACGAACAGACACTTAAAAGTTTCACCCTTTGAATAATTTAACCTTGATTTTATATTAATTTGTGTATACAACAAATTGTTGTGCTATCTTAGCTTATTCGTCCTCGTGAATAGTAAAAAAATATGTGTAGAACACTCATTAGGATACCGTTTTTTATTAAACAATGATTAAAGAAGCTCCCATACAAAAGACATTATTTTTAGCCGTTTTTATTATTTTATGGCACCTTGTTTCCACTCCACGCTTAAAGCCACTTCGTTACCATGGAGAAATTTCCAATCCCCTCTTATCGTCGTCGACTTGTTGAATTCTGTTGAGTAGCGGAAATCAGCCTCTTTACCGAGAAAATTGAAATATTCAATATTTCATTGCCCCAATTGAGTATCGAACTCACGACCATCTCGTTTATAGTCTATTATTGTTATTTTAACTAATTATTTAAATATACTTGGAATTTTATTGATGCGTAATTCATTATCTAGTTTTTTTTTGCAATTCCGTATAATGTGTGGAGTAGTCCCGAATGCTTGGAGTACTTTGGTCGGTCGTGTGTCAGTTTCTATCAGTAAGTTTGTATACATTTGACAAAGTTGACTTCGACTTGCTCCTTGTTTGTAACGGTTCATTGACAATCATACCTAATGTGACTACGTTTACGACAAGCTAGTTATTCCGAGCCGTTGGATATACATATATAGTGATATGTTAGACTTTGCTCACATCGATGATTTACTTCGTAGTAATTGGTAGTAGTAACAAGGTATCTTTTCACTGAAAGCTACAAAACTTGTGTGTTTTTTTTTATGTTTTAAGCTTTATTTAAATTATTAAAGCACAAGTAAATATAACATAAAAGCAGAATAACAACTCAGTGATGTTGTTAAATGATTTTTTTATAAATCTTAATAATAAATCGGATATCGTTTTAATATCAAAGTAATACTCATGTAAAATGATACGCTGTTTTAATAGAAATTCTTTGAATTAAAAATATGATGTATTGTAGACGTGAGTAGTTTTTAGTTTAAAAAAAGTTTTTATTTTTCTCTTCCGGTAACAAGGTGAAGGGGCGAGTTACGCAACGCACAATGTCTCGAAAATATTGCGGTGCATGGGGACGGAGTCTCTACACTAGGTTAGGCTTAGGCTTCCGTTCATCTATTGTAGGATACAACGTTCTACCAAATATATATATATGTATATATATATATATATATATATATATATATATATATGTATTATTTATATTTTTTTTCTGTATTTGACTATATTGATATGAAGATTTAATTAGAGGTCTGTGGTGGTGCAGCGGCACAAGCGTGTGACTGTAAACGATAGGTTGTTGGTTCGATCCCCAATCGATGAATTAAAATATTTAATGTTTTCATTTCTTCGCTCTGGTAACAAGGCGTTGAGCTCCGCCATTCAACAAGCATTGCTTCAAATTCGTCGAAAAGTGGGGAACGTATGTGGAACAGTGTGTCTTAACACTAGGTTCCCAAGTTCCCTCTCCCTACCATGCCATGGATACAGCGTGAAGTTAATATATTATTTGATTTTTATTACTCTGACATTTATGTAAAAGAAAGTTTTCAGAAAATAATATATACCTACCATAATTTTTAGCAATTGAAATATAATTTTGAACTTATTTGATTTTGACGCCTCAATGATTATAAACATAAAGTATTATTATAATATTAAATAAACTAGAAATGCATTCATGACTGCATCTATTGTTAATAAAAGCTATAAGAAAGAGACTTTACATAATTTCAAAGTTTTACCTTATCTCATACTGCTTAGAAGTAAACGAGCTGTGACAGTGTAAGCACAAATCCTAAACGGATTCAACAAATGGAACGGCGAGGGAAAATATCAAGAGCTCACGTAAATAGACTGAATACTAACATTCTCATATATTACGTATACTTGACATTTCCTAGTAAACAGCTGAATTCGTATACGATTTAATTATCCACATTATGCATGTAGTTGGATGTTCCACGATATTTGAGACACAATGGTTTTGACGTAAACTCCGCAACGTGGCTTGAGCTCTATTATCAATTTTAATGAGACCTTATTACTTATACAAAGGTATTGCTTTCTCAATTAGGTTTATATTATATATTGTTTGTTCTATGAATTTATTAAAACTGGAATAAATAACGGACACCTGAAAAAAGTTGAGTTCAGCAATTGTTTTGTATAATTTATAATTATTATTGAATATTTAGTAATATACAGAGTATACCTACTCAGCTTCACGCTGTATCCCGCACGTGGCAGAGTAGGCAGAGGGAACTTGAGAACTAGGTCTCTAGGTGTTAAGACACACTCCGATCCACTTCCGTTGCCCACTTTTCGCCGAATTTTGAGGCATAGCGTGTTGAATGGCGGAACTCAACGCCGCGTTTTGCCTCGTACCAGAGCGAGAAAATGGAAACATTAAATATTTAAAATGTAAAATATTTCATTTCCTCAAGTAGGGATCGAACCCACAACCTGTCGATTACAGTACGCTTGTGCCGCAGCGCCACACCAAGCCTCAGAGTATTGGTGTGATAATATTCATTAATTCATATGCACTTTACAATACGATTTATACAAATCGACACAGCTTTAAAGCTTAATTTTAAGCTCTAAAAGAGGATAAAAATGGCAAATACTCAAAAGATTTTATTATAAACTTCCTATTGTCCGACATTCAGATAAATCTTTGCATGAATTCATATTGCTAAGTGCTCAATGTAATTCCTCCGTTTCATTTACGTGCCTCAAATAAAGACCAAGTTTGATTCGTTTTAAAAAAATAACCGCCGCCGCTGTGTTGACGTATGCTATGATTCGTTTGTAACTAAATTTTAATTAACTGTGTTTTTAAAAAGTCAAAGCGTTATATCTATAATGAATATATAGGAAAGTTTAAGTAAACTAATACTTTGCTCATTTAATAGGACAAAACGTGAACAAAGATTTAATATGTATGGTTTTTCGGTATAAATTGACATACCTACTCTATCAGCTTCACGCATGGTGGCAGAGGGAACATCGGAACCTAGTGTTAAGACACTCCGTTCAACTTTCGTTTCTGACTTTCCGCCGAATTTGAGGCATTGCGTGTTGAATTGCGGAACAACACTGCGCTTTGCCTTATCACCAGAGCGAAATAATAAAAAAACACTAAATTTTTAATTTGAAAATATTAAATATATTATTCTCTCGAGTAAGGGTCGAACCCACAACCTGTCGTTTACAGTCACACCCTTGTGCCGCTGCGCCACAACATGCCTCAAAGCTTGACATATTTATGTTTAGCTTATATTCGTATTGTATTTAATTAAGTTCAAGTTAGTCATTCTTGTATCGAATAAACGTTTACACAGAGAATGAATCCTGCAAAAAAGGCACACTAATATTTTATCAAATTAAACAGTCCTATACTATTCGACGTATATGTTAGCGCCCTACATTGAACTTGTCCAAACAAACATGGTAATATTGGCGACATTTTGCATCGTCAAACATAAAACGATATTATCGTTCTATATATTGATAAATCTCTCGCACGTTGTTACGGCGCGATTTTCAATATTTTTATTCGCGATACATATACGTATTTGAATGTGAAATTCTCGGAAGGCTCCCCTTTGTCGTACTAAAGCTTTGTACTTTATAAATATGTCTGCCAGCTTATGATAGTTAATATTAATTGGACGAAATAAATAAATTCATTTTAGAATCCAGGTAAATATAAATATATCTATCAGTTTAATACATTTACATATAAACGTAGCTACAGATAGTATAATTTAAAATAATAAACTCATTAATTGTGATAAATAAATTGTTACAACAAATAACTTTGTAGGTACTTTATATGAAATAGTTACATTTATTGTACTTGACTTGACTTCAGTAGGTCATTATCAGCTACAATATTTAATTAATATATCGTCCGTACATGAAAGAAACCAATTTAAAACATCGCTTGCAGTTGACACGCTTATCTCTTAAGGTACCCACCCTTAGAAATATGTATGCGTTATTAACATTGCTTTATAATATAAAAAACTTCAAGAAAATCTACTTTTATCTAGACGGCAAAATGAAAATTGAAATTGAAGTGATGAAAATATTAATTATTTCACTTCCTCGAGAGGGAATCGAACCCGATACCTGTTCCGCTTACAAGTCACACGTGTGTGCCAATGCGCCACGATAAGCCTCTGATAAAAATGGTCTATAAATACGAGTTTGTAGTATGTTCTTCGGTTTGTCCCTGCATTTTTGAGGCAGAATGAACCTGTTATTAATATTTTTCGTCCTCACCTAGCTAATAAGGTTATATACATTTCTAAAATCTTGTATGTTGAGTGGCGGAACTCAACTCCGCGCGTTATCTTCGGACCATATCTAAGATATTTCTCCGAGTGAGAATCTTTAAGTCAAATTCACGAAAGATTAATTTAAGAAGAAATAGGAAAGCTGATATTATTATATTTTCCTAAAAAGTTATATTATACTTTACTATATTTCCATGCACAAATAATGTAATGGCATGGGTTTCCCTCTTACAAACTATATTAAATGTGTCTTTGACTAGCCACTCGGTAGAAAGTTCGGAAATCTGTATTTACGTACCTCCGGACTTTAGCGCTTACAAATATTAGTTTCGTATTGGAGCCTGTCTACAGATATGCTATAAACTAGTTCAATAATATCGCAGAGAGCCGAGTTCGCAATTAATACATACACATTTCCCGAAACACTGGCTATTTCTAAATCCAGCTTTCAGAAATGGACCTACAGCCATTGCGTTTGCTGTTATGTAGTTTTGTCCCTAATTATTACAATGTTGTTTTCAAATTTATATTTCTGTATTTGCTTCGAAAAATGTTGTAAAATGCTTTATTTATAATTTCAAAAGGATTCAATCCTTTTGAATATCCGCTGTCGTTAAACTTAACGTTACATATGCTACAAATAAACTATTACGCAATCGTGCATATTATTTTAAAAATGTACCGAAAATAACTTAGACTCATTCGTATCGCGTTCATGAATAGTGATAGATAATAACAATATTCCCTTTTATCGAATATATCGGACACCAACGTTTTTTCGCGTAGATTGAGCGGCCTATATGGCCGTCGGAGTGTACTGGCAGCCTTCCATGAATATACAAATAAACATACGTACATGAACGGATAATATAATACGAAGAATTTTCCATGTAAACTCTACCTATCAAACGCTATGAGGGACTCGAAAATGTCAATACGAACTATATTTAGTATTTGCATTCATTTAATTAAAAAATATTGACTAAATGTATGTACATTTGTGTTTGTAATTTTAGGCATAATTATACTACTTAAATACTCATACCAATATAAGATTTCCCTTCCAGCTAAATTTTCGAGACTTTGCGTGTTTTGACTGGCGGAATTCAACGCCGCGCTTTGTCCTTCTACCAGACCGAAGAAATTAACGAACTTAGTTTTAAAAAACCAAGAATTATTGCTAATATAGTAAAAACGAACTTTTAAACTTATTGAACAAAATCAAGAGAAAATTGGATTGAATCATCTCTGAGAATTATATTTTTATATGATAGAAAACTATCTTTACTTTATACATCTATATTCTATAGAATGTAGAAAACTAATCACATTGCATAATATCTACCGATTTGATTAATCTCGTATACATCTACTATAAAGATATGTATGCAGTATTAGATATCTTGACTAGAAATTGGACTTGCTAAGTTAGGTTAGTATCCCTTTCTCGTATTTAAGGCTCTCGAAACTAACCTGAATTTACCTATGTATTTATGTATTTGCGCAAATATATATATATATATATATATATATATATATATATATATATATATATATATATATATATATATATATATATATATATATATATATATATATATATATATATATATATATATATATATATATATATATATATATTTTATGAAAAATGATGAAATTATGAAGCTTTGAATGTATCGTATTGTAAATTACTTACTTGAGATGCTATTAGCTCTTGCTGGATTAGAAGCAGCTCGCCTCACAGCGACAGCCCGTCGGACCCGCCGTCGCAGACATGGTATAGCTTGGATTAAAGCGTGGCGGAAGTTTTGGCCGCTCAAGCAGTAGAGTATGAAGTTGATTCCAAAGTTTGTGTGAAAGAACATGGACGACACCTGTTGCAGTGCCGTCCACCGGCCACCTATTTCGTCCGCGTTCTGTAAACAAAAGTTTCGCTATAGAAACATGTTTAAGACTAAAGAAACCTTATAAAGTTAGTTTCGCAACTGCACACTCAATAATCAGAAATACACACTTTACAGTTTCTTTCCAATGCATTTATAAATAGCTTGCAAGGCGATATTTCGAAAAGCTTAAGAATATTACATGTAGCTTATTTTCGCAAGGCGTCACTCGCACAAACAACCTTAGACGTTACATGAATTTAACCCTATATGGGTTTGAACATAATAATAATGAAAAACATAATAATAAAGGAAAATTTCAAATATATCAGTAGATCTATTATTTCAGTAAAACGCATCTTTGAGCAAATTTTTTTATAAATTTTCTAAAAATATTGTTTGATAATAGTAATTTATATGTTTTTTTTTTCATAACAGTATCAATATCGTTGGCTGACTTTTATACTTATACATTTTATTGATTCTGTTCAAATGTTTTAGACGGTCGCTTCGCCGCGGGCAATTCACTTACTCAGATATACACAGAGATTTAATTATATATTTTTTTCACACTACGGACAATAGGATTTATTATAACATTACCACTTTTTATTCTCAAAAAATTAAGGTTCATGTAGCAAGCAGTTATAAAAAATATTTAACCTTTAACAATGGCACTTTTGAAACTTGTCGAATTCTAAGTTAGAAAATGAACGACTGTGCCGTAACGATCTCCAATATATTTCATACTTATAACAGATAAAATGCGAATATCACAAACGTTAATTACTGCAAATAGCCTGCTGTCTTATCAATAGAATTCAATAGTTCAGGTTAAGCTAAGCTAATTCATCGCATGCTTCCCTTTAAAAGATTCCGACTGGTAAATTATTCTAGTTAATGTGACGTGTAAAAGCTTAAAACTAACACTTGATATGTCGAAATATTGCTTTTATTATTGTCATTGTAAAGAACGTTTAAAAATTAAAGAAAAACATAAAAAAGCAAATAAAATCCTGTGATTATTTTTTTCTAAACTCACATCTGTCACTTACCGTCTACGAGTTGACTTCTGAGTCACGATGGTATCACTATTAAATTATTTATTATTATAATAATTTTCATTCGCGTACTTTTTAACAAAAAATGTAAAACGAGCTTTTTTCAATTATTAGCTTTACACATATTTTAATAAAAAAAAATATTTAATTAGATTATTTCAATAACTGATCTCGATATTCATAAATAAAATTAAACCAATATTTATTTCTTACGTATTTTTTATATTAAGACACTGGTTTTAAATTATGCGTTCTTCTGCTAAAATTAACGTTACGTACCTTGAATTGATATTGATGTTTGTTTATATTTCCGCTTGATTTCATTCTTAATATGTCCATAAAAACACATTACGACAACACAAAAAATAATCCTATTTCACATTTTTATTGTCCACTTTCAGTCACTACAATAATAATTTACAACAATAATAATATAATAATTTAATAGAATTTTTTTTTTAATATTATAGTGATTTATTTAATTTGTTAAAAGAGAATTTACTGGGCGTCCTGGTAATCGTCATCATAACCGCTGTCTTCTCTGCTTAAAATACTTTCGTCATAGTCGTTATCGAACTGCATACCCTCATGCCACGGCTCGGTATTAGAGTCGCTTTCTTCGTCGGTTTCGGGGAAGTTAAACACTTGTTCAATTTCTTCTTCATTGAAATTAATGTCCAAAATCATCAAATATACAAGTACAGTTAGTATAATAACTGTTAAAATAAAAATAATTTGCAGTAGCCCCAGCATGACTCTTAAGTGTATAGCAATCGCAGTTTTTAAAATTTTACTTGCTATTAATTGAAACCAACAAAAACCTCTAGCACGCAAACTATAAATAACGCAAGTAATCACCACAATTAATATTATACTCTCAATGAAGATTGTGACTGCACCGTTGTGTGCGCTGTCAGCCATAGTCGTGTCGAGCTTTATGAATGAGCGGGAATGCAACGCAAACCACGTGCACTGCCGACGTAAACTTCCGGATCGGAAAGCAACAGGCGCCGGTGTGTCCGCGCCGGCGTACCAGAGCTTACTGTTGGAGAGCGGGAACATCCGCGCATATAATCCTGTCCGAGCGCAAACAAATAATTTAATTTTGTAATTAAATAGAGAACGTTCTGAAACTTACTTCCACTAAACACGGCGGTCATTTGTACTGGAATCCTTTTGACGTATTATGCGAACGCATTGCTTTCATGTCGCAATTATATAGAATTCATATATATTTTTTGTGAGTTGTTTTTTTTTTTATTTCGGTTTTTATGTTTTTATATTATTGGAAGATGTTTTTATTGTATGTTTTATATTTTTATTGTGAATAATATTTGTTTTTATTATCATTATAATCGTGTATCAAACACGTCTACGGGTACTGTTATGCAATGTTGGGAGCATAGATATGGATTCAATTCTGCTTAGAAATATTTTAATAAAAATATATAATGTTTATGTTGAGGCCTGTCGTGGCGCAGCGGTACAAGCGTGTGGCCGTAACCGACAGGTTCTGGGTTCAATCCCCACTCGAGGAAATGAAATATTTAATATTTTCAATTTTAAATATTTAACGTTGAAACATTCTTCGCTCTGGTACAAGGCAAAACGCGGCGTTGAGTTCCGCCACTCAACACGCATGCATCAAATTCGGCGGAAAGTGGGGAACGGAAGTGTAACGGAGTGTCTTAACACTAGGTTCCCAAGTTTCCTCTGCCTACCCTGCCGTGTGCGGGATACAGCGTGAAGCTGAGTATATCATGTTCAAAGATATACTACGTTATAACGTTATATTTTTGTATATAACGTTATTGTGTTGTAAATCTTTGAACATGATCTAAAAATTACTGTCTTGTTTGTCAAGAGACAGGGGGTTCAAACCACATTGCACTTTTAAAATTAAATATAATATATTATAAAATCCACGTTCATAGTATGTGTAGGCTAAAATGCAGACATTGGTCACTCAATTTTTTCTTTTTATTTATAATAATTAAAGTTATCAAACCTGATTTTGAAGCAATCTTAATACATGCTTTACATACCGTTAGTATAATATCTCGGTATCTTTCTAAACTTCTATTTACCATATCGATATTATATAAGTGGCCATTTTCAATAAAGCTTAAATCAATAATACTTCAAGACAGCTTTTGCTACGTATTAAATTATAAATTTCGTAGAATTGAAACGGTGCTTGTGAGAACTTAGTTATTGGGATTTTCAGTTAAGCTTATTTTCTATTTTTATATATATATATATATATATATATATATATATATATATATATATATATATATATATATATATATATATATATATATATAAATATATATGGGTGTGTGTATGTATATATACAAATTCGTTTTACTAAAAGGCCGGGACGATTTTATATTTTAAATTAAAAATTATATTCTAGTGATAGAACGTTTTTAAAAGGTAATAGAGAGAATATTTATTTAAAAGAATATATATATTTTTATGTTTCCTGTATACGGAGAGAATACTATTTTTAAGAGTGGTTTTTTTTTTCGTTTCTGCTTTAATACCTACCGTATTTAAAAAATATATGTTTTTTTTGTTTCTTTTAACACTGTAAACCTCGTGAATTCAGTATTTTTTAAATGGTTAAAGTGATTGTTATTTTGGAATTTAATATAAAAGAACTTTTTTGTAGGTCATAAAGCGGACTATTGTTTGCATTAGTAAATATTTTACCGCATTTGTGTCAACTTGTAGCATGAGACCACCGTGCGGGTCTAAACTTTATCTTCATATTACATGAATAAATAATGATATGTAACGGATTTTTATAATTTTGTTATCGTCACATACACGTTAATTGTAAATAAGTGGATGCCGTTGTAGCTATTTTGGTTCGTGTTAACTGTGATTGTTATTTGCATGTGTATAGTTTCCATGATAATACTCTACACTGTGAGACACTAGTTTTGTGGGACGCAGCTTCAAATCCAACGTTCGCTTCTTAGTGAAATTTCAAATATTAAAAGCTTTATCACATTACTGACACAAAATTGTATATAATTTACTAACTATACGTCAGGGGAAATTGGAGTTGACGTGTCTGAACTTTAAAAGGGCTTGAACTTTAAAATTTAATAACATTGACTTCTCTTTTAAATATAATTTCAAGGCCATGACTTTTTCGTGCTGCAGTGCTTCTATGGGTTCAGGCTTCAAATCCTAGTAGGAATATTTTTGATAGTACAATTTCTTTACACGCACAGAGTGTTGCCACTTTCTACGAGCTTTTATTGATTTAGTATAAGTAATAATTGATTTAAAGATTTTCTATTTTTACTTATCGTAAATAATTGAGAACCTATACATAGAAAAGAGTTATAACACCCAGTTGTCAATTTTAGAGACAATGTTTGTTAATGAAACCTTGCCCATTTTGTCTTTTGCTTTGTTGGTGAAAAAACATGTTACAATATATATTGAAGCGTTGTACAACAGACAGCAGCATGTCTCAAAACTCGATTGTCTCTGTTTACGTCGCAAATGAAAAAGATATTAGGTACCTATAGAAGTACGAGTAGTACAGTAATTTAGACTAATTAGATGTACATATGCCATCCATACGTTACAGCGGAAGACGCTAACGATAAACAAGTAATATAATGAATTCCCTTATTTTCCTCTATGTAATTATAATGAGGCTATCGCGGCGTAATGGTACGTGCGTGTGACTGTAGATACGTGTGATGTAGGTTCGAATTGCGCTTAGGGTAAATGAAATAGTTAATATTATTATTTTCTCACTCTGCTGGCAACAACGAAACGCGGTGTTGAATTTCGCCATTCAACACACTATCTAGAAATTTTTGTGGTAAAAATATATTCTGGCTTAATGTACAATTTGCAGCGTTGGGTTGCTCAATTCAACGACGATTTTCGTCTAAATTTCCTCGTTTCATTTATTTTAGATGATTTTATATATAATAAAATAAATCATGAATCGTTTATATCCATTTTTTTGGGAATGTAGATATTATTATAGCTTTACGTCATACTCAGCATATAGCAATACTGACTTAGACAACCTATTGTCAGGACATTTCGTTGTCCTCTTTCTGCCTAAAATCAACACATTACTTGTGATTGGCTGAATTTAACGCCGCGCTTTGTACGCGCTATTCCGGAAATGAGTGTTAGTAAAAATATAGATATTATTTATTTAGATACGAAAATAGATATTATTTATATTAGCAGATTGCTTTAGATTCAAATTGGGATATTGAAACATTGGGACAATACAGGCAATAAGCATTATGAGCTTTCGATCGATTTAAATGATAACAACAACGCTTATTGTTCGCGTATTAGTCTAAGTCTCAAGGCGTAAGTAATTGACTAAGTGTACTTCTAAAGGTCTAATATATTTTTTTTTATTCCATATAATAGTTTCATTAAGTTTTATCAGGCCGTAGTGGTGCTAAGGTGTGTTTTTTAGCGTGGTGTAGTGTAAGTTCGATTATTAACTGGGGAATCGATTATTTATTTTTTTGTCTGTTGTTAGACAAGACAATTCGCGACGCTGACCCCCGCCCCCGCTTAGCCTGCAATGTCTCAAATTCAAGCAGAAGCAGAGTGCTTTAAAGTGCCTGCATTATACATGTATAGATACTTATTTTAGAATACTTTTTGGTGTTTAATTTTGATTCCAAAATTATATTTTAATTCCTGTAATTACTTAATTATAGTATGTGTATTGTGATATTACTGAATGTGTTCAATGACGACAGTTGTGTTTAAGGTTTCTCGAAGCCTCTGTTATTGCAATTAATCGACACCGAATGTAAAGCGTTCTTTGATCTCAGCTTTATATTGTCGATGGTAAAATATATTTTGCCTAATTTAATAATACGTGCAGGGTATAATGTTAGGATGTAGGTTTTTTGGCTGTGTATAGATGATCGAGGTTATATTCCGTAGCGGCACTAGTTAACTAGCGTTCTTATCACTCAGGCGTGATAATAAAAGTATTTAGAAGCTTTTTTTATTTATTTTTGCGTATTTATTTTAATATTTTAAAAATAAGTCAATGTGAAATTGTTAAAAGTATTCCATATAGTTATTAATTTAAATCAAATATTCCATTATTGAACATAGTTCTTGAAAATAAATTTATTTTGATAAACGCCATCTACCAATATACAGGCCAACTATGATGCACTTTTGCGAAACTAGCGCTGCATACACAAAATATGGACATTTAGTTATTTTAAATTTTAAATTACTTAAATGTATAAAAAAGGTGGATTAACATTGAAAAAAATAGTTGTTTTTATTGCAAAAATAAACTTACTAAATAAAATTTTAATGTAGTCTATCTTATATACGATTTGCTTCGCAAAATAAACAGTAATAATATATTTTTACATATTTACGAGAATACAGAAAGTAAAATAAAACTTTGAACGTAGCGGGACTTGAACCCGAGTGCTCTCTAGAAATTATGCCATACGTTTACGCCATTATCCTGACATCTAAATCAAATAAAAGCAAGTCCACTTCAAACCAAACTTAGATTTTCAAAATCTTCTATTTTTGGACAAACATTATTTATATATTTTTTAATTCAAAATGTTGTTTTCACGCGCCGTTTTTGTTGAAACACTCTTTTGCTGATTTCCCAATCAAATTAACTTTATTCATCAGAATAGTAAATATTTAATTGAAAATGAATTAAGATTATATTTATTTAAGACTTAAAATTTTGTGAAGTATATGCTATTAATATATGCTATAAATGCATTTTGTAACTTACACCGAATTCCATATATGACAGGGTAAGCTCAGTTTACCGAGAACAGATTTAACAAACAAAAAACTGCGTTTGCTCTGACAATGCGGTAATTTACAGAAATCAACACAGCGCTATGTCGTCTTTACCAAAGCGAGATAATGAAATATTACCGTCAAACATTGGGCTGCTGCTCAGTAGTACCTTTTATTCTAGTTTCAATTTTTACGTAGAAAGTAGTAGCAGTAGTTTTGGATTTCTTTCTACAATAGTTTAATTATTACAGCACATACAAAATGATGTCTGTTTCTGCGCATGCGCATCTTAATGTCCTTTTATTTAATTATAACAACAACTTGATAAATGAGATATACTAATATTTATTACATATATGATTCGATTGCAATTGTAGATGCGATATTTGCGGAATGGACTCCTACCGAATGGAATAAGTCTATTTTTATTGATTTTAATACCACTGTTCTAGTATAAGGTTAGGCGAAACGACACTGGGTAGCTGAAGAAACTATACAACAAAAAATATGCTTACTCTAGCTCTGTTTGTTTACCTTGTCCTACGCCGAACATGAATAAAACTACGAACACTGCTAAAATATGTGTGCTGTGCTCCCTTTACGAGTTTGATTATATTTAGGAAGTGATTATAGGAAGTCATATATATATATATATATATATATATATATATATATTATATATATATATATATATATACATATATATATATATATATATATATATATATATATATATATATATATATATATATATATATATATATATATATATATATATATATATATATACCTAAATAATAGACATGGCTTAATAATCACTCTACAATTACAGAAACGCAATAACTATACGAAAAAATTCGACGCAGGTCGCTAATAACAGTAATATGTATAAAAATAAACATAAACATAATTGCGCGCTCCGGCGCTGCGTTTAATGGACGCTGTTTACAGCGCCGGTGATCGTGGGCTCGCATCCGTCGCCGTCGTAGAGTTATGTTACTTAGTCTTACATTGTTATATAAAGATATTTATTCGCATACTATTATTCATTGAATTTGGCAGTCTTCCTCACTTCTACCAATCCTCCTCTCCGCTACCCACCCGTTCCCCCTACCTCCCCTGCTACCCACTGCTTCCACCACTTCTAACCTCCTAACCATCTCCCCCCCCCCCCCCCCCCCCCACCCCCCTCACCCATTTATCACTACTCAAATGATAGAGAGAAAATTAAAATGTTTAAAAGATTTCTTTACATTTCCCGTTATGTTTCCCGTACGTAACAAAAATATTTTTTAGAAGACAAACAGTTTGACGCTTATTATTGGTTTAAACCAGCGACTCTTGGCAACCATCCAAGCGCCTCCATCCTATTCAATGCGCTATACGCTGCTAGGCTCGCGGCCCGCGACCTCGATATGCTCATATATTTTTTAATTTAATGCTAAGAGAGTGAGAACATTAAAATAATTTTCATTTCTTAAAGCGGAAGTCGAACCCACAACAGTTTTATTTCCAGTGACGCTGTGCTGCTGTACCACGACAGATAAATAATATAATTTATTTCTGCGGGTAACACTATTCACCTGCGTGCATTATTATGCAACTACCACAGATAACTTACTATATATATATATATATATATATATATATATATATATATATATATATATATATATATATATATATATATATATATATATATATATATATATAATTTTTAAATGATATTTTTAGTACAATGTCTCTAATTGAAGTAGGAAACACGGCTTATGAGGAAGCAATTCGCCCCATCACAAATTACATTGTTTTCAAAACCCGAAATTTTTACATAACATAATTTCTTTGTTTACCCAGAAATAATATAATTATTTGTATTCTTTTTTAACTCACATTTTAAAGTTTTTTTTTTTGTCTGTTCGATTATTTTTTACGTTTTACGTAGATAAGTTCGCCAGTACTAAGGAGTGAATTAAAAATGCTTTTACTGGTAACTTGATCGTAGCTCCTTCAGGTGTCAAGGCGCGGATGATGTATGTTATTACAAACGTCAATAAAAATAATTTACTCTCAATTATTGTTATATAATGGGTATATTTGTCTTATATACGTATATATGAAATATATAACAGTCGTGTTGATTTTTAAATGTAACGCCTAGCATATATTTTGTGCGAGTTTTAAAGCGCCTTTTATAAATGTGTAATAGAAAAAAATCGCCAAATGCCATTCGCTTAAAAATATAACGGCAACTTGAAATACAAATATTCATCTTTTTTATATAAGTTAAGGTTGCCATAACAATAAAATAGTATATATGAAAAAAATCTTTTTCGTAAAAAGTATATATTGCAACTTACCATGTCGTACGCGTAGGCCAGTACTCGAATCGTGTAGGCGGGGAGATTCAGTACGACGAACACGGAGGAGACAATCAGCAGCATTCTCGTGACCTTTTGTTGTGACCGTGGACAGCCTATCAGCCGAGTGCAACGCGCGCGCTGTCCGATTCGCGGTTGCTCTGTCTTCATAAGCTGGTGACGCGCCCGCTCTAAGCGACACACGCCTATCATGATCCATGTGTTCAAGACCATGATAATACTCAACGGGACGGTGAACGACAGTACAGTGTCTACCATATTGAACCTAGCAGCATGCTCCAGGTACTCCCTGTCTATGTTGCAGTCATCGATAGTGGGCAGTGCAAAGCGCAAAACCGGTAAATTCAAAACTATGGAGGCAATCGTTAGGCCGATGATGACATGGCGAGCCCTAGTCAGCGTACACATAGCGTTCCTCCTCAGCGGATACAGTACTGCGACGAAACGCTCCACCGTAAAAGCTACGACCAACCACGCGCTCAAGCAACAAGTGACATACGAAACGTAAACAAATACTTGACAAAATCCGCCCGTGTGAAAGAGACCGGTGAGTTGCGCGGCGCTCATCCAGGGAGGCAACAGCTGGAGAAGAAAGCCCGTGTCGGAAATCGCCAAAGCCGACAGGTATTGGCTAGTAGATTGTAAACGAAGTTTGCTGCTGTAGAAGACGAAGACCGATAGAAGGTTCCCTAGAGAGCCGAGACATATCAACAGCGGGGTGTAGTAGAGATAGAGCGAGTTTGCAGCCTGCATGGCCCAGAGATCGAACTGAGTCTGATTGGCATCATTGCCGAGTGGCTCCGTGGTGGTTTCAAAACCAACGTCGCCACCCAAGGCGACATTCAAAGACATTGCGCGCGTGTGTCGGCCGTGCCCAGCCGCCGGTAACTGCGGACGAAACGACGGCGCCCGTATATATAAGCGCGCTGCCCAGCTGCTAGTCACATTGCCTCCCTGCGACTGTTGTTACGGACGGAAACACCATGTCTTTATACTACTACTAATCTTATGTTTACACTTATTCTCTATATCTTTGAAACTTTGTAGGAAACTTTTCATACATTATCACATTTAAATGAAATATTTCAACGCGATATGTAAATATTAATTTAAGATAATAAATAATATGTTTTAATTAAAAACGATATTTTATTGATGTTATAGAATTAAACAATATTTTCAACAATATGTTCATATTTATTTAAACAATATTTTCATTTTCACTGAGTTCAAGTATAAATAAATTATCTACTTGTTATAAATAGGTAATTTGTTTCAACACCCTCACTATAGGAGTATGTAATCAGGAACACGATGCACTATTTGTATCACAAAACACTGTGGGGGGACTTTATTGCGCTGTATTTATAATATACCGCTAGTTTATAAATAATATTTTTTCTATTTACATATATGTAAATGTTAAAACTGTTGTTAAACTACTCTAAACTCCTTGTTATGAAAGTAAGAGAATTTAAATTTGATTTGTTTTTTTTTCTCTTTTGAACACATTTTAGTAGTATTGTTTTGGTGGTAGAAGTTAACTACGCACTCGATTAAGAACATTAAAAAATTTTAGACGAAGGAAAACCGGATTTCAAGACACTCTTCTACATATGTCATGACTTCTTGAGCGCTGTGGCGCTAAACGCCGCGCTATGTGTTAATTAAACTGGAAAATTAAATAATTACCTACACTCAAAAACATTGTCACCTCGCTTCATTCGGTATATTTATAAAATACAAAGTTTCCCATTAGTTGCAATCACATTTTCAGTCATGGCGCCTAACTTTCCACTCTTCCCGCTGCACAAACATGGCTTCAAACTCCTTATATCATTCAAATAGACCTTGTAACTTATACAATAACATTAACACCGTTTGTATTTTCTTTTGTTACGTGAAACTTTTCTCGCTCTATAGGTTCAAACAAATAAATACTACATTAAACTAGTGTTTATAACTTAGATACAAATACACTATGATTTACTTACTTTTATATCAGAATTAATTACATTTGCAGATACTGTACACAGCGTAGAAAAAAGCTTATTAGAAAAGTCTATTGCATATTGATAATGTACTGTTTACCTTTTTCATATGTTAATCGAAAACTTCCGACTCTCGTGTTTCGCTTCTTGACACATTTGTTATCGTTATCGTACACATTCTAGACTTCTAATTAATGGACAAGAAACACTAGCACACAACGTTCACATCAATCGCACGTACTTCATACAAATATTGCGTATACGAGTAGATTCTTTTTATATTGACATACATATTTGAATACCGTTACTTTTAACTGATGGATGTTGGAACCCACATATCACTTTTTTTTGCCTGCCATGGCGCAGCGGAACAAAAGTGTGACCGTAACCGACAGGTACTTGGTTCGACCCCCAGTCGAGGAAATGAAATATTTAATGAGTGCCTTAACACTAAGTTCCCGGGTTCCCTCTGCCTACCCTGCCTCGTGCGAGATATAGCATATCATATTTTATAATTAATTTAGCTTTAGAACACTCCATTCTCCATTTTCCGACCAATTTTTGATCATGAATGTTACCAGAAATTAAAATTATTTATTTACAATAGTTTCCGCGATCTGTCAACATTAACTTTTTAAACATTTGAAAGTTGAAAACCGAGTAATGTGTCCCCTGATTCCATCTGTCTATATCGTTCAGTCTATAAGGGTGAGTGAGGGGAGGGGGCGCAGGGAGAGGTGGCCTTGAATTCAGTTTAGCTTTTAGATGCAGATTTAGCTAGCAATTTCTATTTACTAAAGACTATAACTATTGTTCATTTTTGTTTTATTTTGGTGATTATTATTATATGTTGTAATGATTAAAGGATATCTGGATGAAATATACACTCGACCCTAATATCTGAAATTTGAGCAGAACTCAGAGAACAAAGTGTTGTGAAGCAACAATATAATATTTTACTTTAATGTGTATTTTGATTCTGTTACATTGAAAGTTTATAACATTGTTTACATAACAATAGCAATGTATTAAATACTAGCTAATAATTACTCTATTTCATTTACTGATCTTATTTGCTATTTTGTTCTAATAAAATTATCTCTTTTAATACACATGTTTCTATACATGAATGATATAAAATTTCAGATGAATAAAAAAAAATATTTTGTCCAACTAAATATTTGAATCGACGTAACTTTTTTTATTTATTAGCTGATTGGACACAAACATTATGTGTTAAAGAAAATTGTACATAATATAAAAGTAAAAACTGCGCTTAAATACGGTTAGTCGTTTCTAAGATTACCGTACAAACGTACAGATGAACAGACAAATAGGCATAATATTAAAAAAATATAATTTTACAATAATAAAGTAGGGAACGGAAGTGGAACGAAGTGTCATAACACACAGGTTTCACTTCCGTTCCCTCTGCCTACCCTGCCTTGTGCGGGATACAGCGTGAAGCTGGAAAAAAAAAGGGGGTCGTTTATTATAATATTTTTTTAATATATCTTCCATGTACAGACAGTAATCAGTTACAAGTTTATTGTAAGTATAGATTATTCATGTAATTTTTTTTTTGTCGCACAGGCTCAGAAAAGGAACGCGGTACACTCGACTTGCTGCTGTGCACTACATACTGTCGTTCACAACTTTACCTGTCGAGGCAACTGTCACAACTTCATCCAGAACTAACCATGCCCATGTTTTCTGGTAAGAACTTATTTTTTTAAGTTTGTTTTATATTTTATTAGTTTTTTTTTTTGAAAGTGCAAATATAGTTAATAATGACCTGCTGCAATCCGCCTCTGATAGTAGTAAGGTAACGGAAGGTAAGTAAAGGAAGTGTTTTTGAGACACCGTGTGGTGAAAGTGTGAACTCAGCACTTTGTTTTGTTACAAAATTGAGTAAATAAGTATAATTCAGTCCACCACGAGTCGGCCTCATATAACATATTCTCTCTCTCTCAGCTTCACGCTGTATCCCGCACGAGGCAGGGTAGGCAGAGGGAACCCGAGAACCTAGTGTTAAGACACTCCGTTCCACTTCCGTTCCCCACTTTCCGCCGAATTTGAGGCATTGCGTGTTGAGTGGCGTATGCTTACAATTATGTTTAATTTACTATATAAAAGAAGATATTACGTTTTATTTCATACAAAATCATTACGTATACCTTCCCTGACAAATTACGGAGGTGTGAACTGCGACGACGATGTTTTAAAGGCACGTTCTTTTAACGCGTGTTATTTTATAAATCGCCTCCCGTAGAGTTATTATTGTTTGAAATAAGACGTTGCTCTCGCAAATAAGAGATGGTTGTCTTCTATGATACGAAAGGTAAGATGACATTTATAATAAAGTTTAGTTAAAATAGTTTTTTTGATAAAGTTTGTTTTGAAAATATATTTGTATAAATATTTAATGTTTTATGTATTACAATAATTAGTTTATTTTGTTTCTTTATACTATCTATTTACGTATACGCGGACCACTTTGCACGGTATTGTTCTTGATGGTAGCTGTTATGCTTGCAACCGATCTATTCAATAATTATAGAACGTTTTAAATGTTTTAGTGATATGCACAAGCTTGACGTTATATGTGTATGTATATACATATAACGTCATGCTTGTACATATCACTACACACATACCACACTCGACATGACGATCAGTCTGCTCGCTTATATTTTGTAACTGTGATGATATTTTCTAAAATATGAATTTCGACGTGCCGTAAAAGACAATTTTAATTAAAAATAGAATTTTTTTAAACTTCTAAAGGCCAATAATGTTATTTTTCAAGATTTTTGCAGCAGCTTTAACGTTTTACTAAACGTTCGTTCAAAAGTTACTCAAGTACACCGATTATTTCATCATTGTTTATTTGTTCTCCACTCCTATAGATCTAATCGTCATATAATATAGCCTATAACCTTCCTTGATAAATGGGCTATCTAACGCATAAACAACAACATTTTTCAAATCGAACCATTACATCCTGAGATTAGTAATTTATATAAATTTTAAATAAACATAATAGAATTTGAAACGTAAAATAAATATTAATTTTTAACAACACAAGCTTCAGATTGTTTTGATGTTATTTTAATGTATCTAATATTCTCTAGTTAGTCAATAGCGAACAATGGCCTGCAAAAACAGCTGCCTTCCGAGCCGCTCTTAGCTTCCTCTACGACTGACACTACAGATATTTCTATGTAACTTGACGTTTCAATATGCTAATAATGGCATAATAAATAATCTTTTGTTGTTGAATTTCGTAGTGATGCAGATATAACTACTTCATGTCAAATGTTATATTTAAACATTTTAGAATTGTTGTATGTTCCAATATAATTGTTTACTGTGCTAGTCCTAAATAAATAAACACCATATACCTATATGTGATAGGGTATACACAATTGATATGACGCCATAACGCCTGTAGCGCCTACGCGTGGGTCGTCGCCCCGTCGCTCGTCTACGCGTTCTTCACGAAAGTCACGCTACGAACGTCTACGAGATTATCACTCGCGACACTTGTACTGTATTTAAATAAAGTGTAGCCGGCGAGTTGTGGCCGCACTGGAGTTAGCTGTAGATGCTTCCGTTTATTTGATTGTGGGATTTTTCTTACATTTGATAACTTTCTTCTTGAACAATGCACAAAAGCTCAGAAAGCCTAATTTTCTGGGTTTCTGGGGTCTGGGTTTTGATTAAAAAATACCACGTTTTGAGAATAACGAGGTGTTCTCAAATTGATGTCTTCTACATAATAATATTTTTCAACTATAATAAATACATTCAACTTATTCGTATTATGTACGTAAATTAACATGTATCATTTTACTAAAGAAATACTGGAAAATTTCTAAATATTTTATCAACTTTTTAGTTAAGAGCTTAGATATTATTAACTACAAAATTAATTATTGGCATTAAATAATTATTCTAGCTAAGTTTAAATCGCATCGCCTCTTCAGTTCTCTCTGACCTTGACATTCACATCTGTATGTCCTCGAGTTACCGCTAAGTCCTGGCACAACGGGTACTAAGAGGGCCTTACTGTGACTTAGCTCGGTCGATAATCATATCTTCTAAGTACAGGAAGCCAAATATTTCTATAGAAAGCTTATGTTAGATATTTTCATTATATATTATAATTTAAATAAATATAATACTTAATTGCAATAAAAATAATTGAGATAACCGTATGTGAATATTTAGTGTCGTATTACATGTATAGATCTCGTACTCACGACCTGGTGTTTAGCACGAACTGTCTCTAAATATTCCAACAAAAATCCGTTAAAAAAATACAAATACAAAGCAAATTGTATGGTAAATAAGTCTTCTTTTCTCAACATTTTTTAAATATGTAGTTTAATTTTTAGTTGTGGGTTCCATTCCCACGCTAGTAAATAAAACATTTAATATTTCCTCGCTCTTGTAATAATAACAATTCGCAATGGGTTGCGAATATAAGAATTGCGGTGTTCAATTTCTCCACCCAATTCGCAATAGCTCTGGATTTCGGCGAAAGTGGGGAACGGAAGTGCCTTAACCGGAGCGAAGTCTCTTAACACTAGATTCTCAGGTTCCCTCCGTCGCCATGCTATTATGAGATACAGCGTCAAATCACAATAAATATATATAGTATGAAAAGCTTGACCTTGTCTTTATAAAATTTCTAAAATGTATTGGCTTGTTGACCTCTACTTCATCAGTTAAATAAACATACTCTGGGTACTCCCATATTGTAAAATTATAAACTTTTTCAGCAATTACTAGAAAAACGCAAGGCATCTTATTTAAAAAAGCATTTCTTAATTAAATTGAAAATTTACACCATTTTGACATTATTAACATTAGTGATTATGTGATAGACGATCCCATTGTAATGCACATAAATATCTAAAGTATGTTATATTTTTCGTTTTCATTATTGGTTAATAAATTCCACTGCCTCGAACGTCAAACAAAAATTAAAAAGAGAGGATTGTATTAATTTATTTTTTGTACTTTGCAAAACATTATATATCTATACATAAAACTGTGGCGTTACTTAGTGGCTTATAATTTATAATGCATACACATATGTAAATGTCTAATATCAAACTAACGATAACTAACGATGAAAGCCACGTTTAAAAATTAATTATTATTATATTTAAATCTACACATTATCTAAGAAATTTTAAAATGTTCAACAGAAATCACAGCGCGCTTCCAGACCGCCAGGACGGAGGTCCGACAGCTTCTGCTGCAGTATTTGCTGCCTTGGCTGGTCAACATCGAGCTCGTGGACCCCAACGTGCCGCCAGCGAACCCTCTATCTTATATACAGGTAAAGAGCAACCTGTACACTTTATATATAACTGTGTCTTATGTATAATTTTTTACTATCAACTTTTGTCCATTAGTCATTTTGCGGAATGGAAGAGCGAAAAAAAAACAATAGGAAATTCTTGATAGATCTTGAGAAAAATCTTGATAGATAATTTAAAACATTCACCAGATTTAAAAAAGCATTTTGTTTGTACAGAGTGTGTTTATCCCATGCTATCTTAGTAAATATCAATTTCTTATAATAAATATTTAAATTTACACTTTGTAAAATACATATAAAAAATATAAAAATTAAGTTTAAGAAGCTTTCCCTTTATAAATATGATTTTTTTTAAACTAAAAGGTAAACAAATTTACAAGCTGTAATTTGATCGCTAATAGAACAATCAGTAACGATTTTCTTGGTACAATTGTCTTTAACTTAATGGCCTGTGAGCCCTGCTTGCCAGAATTATTTATAAGTGGTCAACCATTGCTTTGTACTTGCGTTACAATAATCTTTACTAATATAATAAAGCTCAAAAGCTCGTGTGGTTGGACGCAGTAATCTCAGAAAATACTTATAAATAAAAATACTTTATCTGTTAGATAATGTATTTTAGACTAATTATACAGTATCTTAGAAAAATACTGATTTTGAAAGTGTATAAAAGTTGAACTTGAACTAAGTGGAATTGAACCTGCGTCTCTTGGAAACCAAAAACGGTTTTTATACGTTTTACCTAAACAAATAGATACTGTATTTCTCAACGAAGGTTTTTAATAAAGAAGAGAAGAGAAGAGAGTTTGATCTCGAGTACTGCATAAATCTAAAGTATTTCTATTCACCCCACGGGGGCAGGGCCGTAGTTCTAAACTTATTATAGCTCTATGTAATTGCTTCTGACATGCAAGCCTAGTCAACTTGTCATTTCTAGGCTAAAGACTTTAATCTTTTAAAAGATGCCCTTTTCTAATGTGACAGACCTAAATGCATGTCAAACATAGTGGCCACTAAATATGGATTATTATAACTTTAATTTCGATTACAGATTTAGTTTTTATTTTTGTGTTTTATACAATTTTAATGTTTTTTTATTATATTTATAAAAGATTTTTAATTGACAAGCAGTTGACGTACCTTTCATTTTAAAGGGTAGCAATTGATCTCGTTTGTCAATCTCTATAAAGATATTAAGTGTAACTCATTTATATGAAATAAACACGAAATCACAATTTTAAAAAATAATAATGTAAAATATAATAAAAGACGTTAACTAGTTAGCTTGGACAATTACGTGTGGAATGGCGGAGCTTAACGCCATGTTTTTTTTTAACTTCACGAATATATATATATATATATATATATATATATATATATATATATATATATATATATATATATATATATATATATATATATATATATATATATATATATATATATATATATACATAACATTAAAAAATGGTAGATTTTATTTAAAAAATAATTAAATTTATGTTTTTCCAGCTAAGTTCCTTGTATCCTAAGGATAGGCCCATATTTAAATTTACATTTATAATTTAAAAATAATGACTTTCTTATCATTAGTTTATTGAATATTTATCTAAAACATACTCACTCGTATTTGAAATTTATTAATAATCTTAATTAATAAAAAAATATTCATACAATGGAATTCGGATTTTTCCTTAATAAAATAGTCTTGGATTTTTCATGTCTCAGAATTACTAATATTTTATATCAATATCTAAGTGCAATTTTGCTTTTGTTAAAGTTGTATTGGTTTTCACTTAAAGGAAAGCTAGTGGGAACAACTTTCCACTGTATAATTTAGGCTTTATTGCGTATATCAAATTTACGCTGCATCCCGCAGATAGCAGGGTAGGCAGAGGGAACTTCGGAACCTAGTGTCAAGACGTTACCTTCCTGTCCCTACTTTCCATTGCGTGTTGATTGGCGAAACTCAACGTGGCGCTTTGACATGTGATCAGGACGAAGAAATAAAAATATTAAATATATCATTTCCTCGTCGTCTCCTGTAGTTGCCTACAACCTGACGTGTTTACAGTCGCACGTTTGTGCCACGGCAAGCCTCAAGCCTCACATGTACCAAACAAATCTAGAACTTTATTCATTAATAGATGTACGACTTGATCCGTTATCTGCACTAAACATTGATGACATCCATGTCAATACAGCAAATCCAGTATTACATTAGAGCTTAATGTATAATGCCTCAAAGGACTCTGTATTAAAGCTCCAGATTGCTGCTGCAGCTTTTAACTACTTCTCGATGGAAGTTATATTCTTATTTCTTTCGGTTATGGCGCTCTGTTTTTTTTTTAATGTTCATCAATCAATCAAATCAATTATGCGGACTTCTACGAACTTCAACTGTTCAGCTGTAAATAAAATGTAAATACGTCATTGTTGTACCAACAATTGTATAATTGTTGTAAATATGTTCTTTTTTTTTTTTGTGTCAGTGCTATTTTTTTCTATTGTACGAGATAGGAAGATTGAACCTAGGATTAAGTTGGCGGTTGTTAAACTTTTGACCTTTTTAAAGATATTGCTACTCGCCGTAGCGTTTGGTGGGTCCATACTCTCCGGACAGAACACTAAAGTAAAAAATATTTATAAAATATTGACGGAAAATCATTTTTTTACTTTGTCTAATTGTATTATAAAACTTTATTCGGAATATTATTAATCAAATAATATTCACAACATTATCATATTATTGCAAAACCATGCTGAAATCTTAACGTTTCTGATTGACGTCTTTCTCGTAGCAAATACATTATATCAGTTTTTATTACAAAAAAATACAATGAAATGTGATTGCTATATTAATATCTTAAATTTATTGAAAGTTCATTTACGTTATTTGAAAAATAATTTCTGGTCATTTCCTATATTTTGAGATTCAACTTTTGATGGCATCACGTGTAAGTTTGTATTTACAATATTTCTAATTTCGTTTTGATTGGATTCGCTCACATTTTTTCGTAACTTTTAATGGTTAGTTGTAAAAGAATATATATTTTGTTTTATATTTTGGAGCCTTTACAGCGCGGGGATAGATAAATTTCCATTCGGCTTATGGCGTATTTAATATTAGTGAGCCCAAAAAATGGGATCTTAACTCTTGGTGCTCGTCAGGATGGATAATCTTAAATTATCTATATAGAAGAAAGCAATTTTAAATGAAAACATTAATTAATCTACTTCATTATATCGAACTCCTTAATAAATATACTCAAAAAAAATATTAAATTGAGCTATGACTAAAATATAAAATTTGTAAAAAGCCAACAAAATTTATAGCAACTCTTACTGGAGATATTTTTTGTAAGTAGTTGTTGTAGAAAGAAAATCAACTTGTTATTACGCCACGTGAGCTTACCCCGAGCTTATTAAAAGTAAATTACATTCTGTATCTTGTTAATCTGACAACGTGGCTTGGATTGTAAAAGTATTAAAATATTTTCTTGTTCATTAATAGTCCATTTCTGAATATGATATTGTTAGTGATGCTACGTTGGATTTGCTTGATAGGTTGAGATTATTGTTGCGGTTAAATTGTAACTTCAGTTTATTTCTTTAAGCTTTTATGTTCAAATCGTTGGGGGCCATCGTTGGACAGTGGTACAGTTTCTGATTATAAACGCGGTAGTTTGGGCTTTGATTTCCATTCGTGGTAATGAATTATTTTCATGGGAGCGACAGCTCCTGTGACAAGACAAAGCGCGGCATTAAGCTTGGCCACATGCCTCTCAAATCTCAAATGTCATGCGAAAAGTGGCAAACGGAGTGTCTTAACCCTGGTTTCCCTCTGCTTAAAGTATATGTTTACGTATACTTTTGCTAAAACAATTTGGGTCGTATTTTGGTATTGTCGTGGCGTAGCGGCACAAACGTGTGACTGGAAACGACAGGTTGTGGGTTCGATTCCCACACGAGGAAATGTAATATTTATATAGAAAATATTATTGGTAACAAGGCAATGCGCGGAGTTGACTTCCGCCACTCAATACGCAATTTCTAAATTCGGTGAAAGTGAGGAACGGAACGGAGTGTCTTAATACCAGGTTCCCAAGTTCCCTCTGCCTACCCTGCTATGTGCGGGATACAGCGTGAAGCTGAGTGAGTGAGAGAGTGAATATGTTTAGATATTATTGCATCTGTAATATATCATTTAAAGAAATTGTAATTCATTATGATCACAAAAGTTGGTCTTCTCTAGATTTTTCCATATAAACTTGGAGAACATAATATTTCTTACTTCTATGTAACATCTATACTATCGCGTTACCTTACCAACATTTATTGAGTCAAATAAATATTGACTTTAATTTGTGTATATAAATAATATTTTTTAAAGTTTAAAAGTTTAACTTTAATTTTGCCATTATAAAGTTATCATATTATTACGTAATAAAAAAAATATTTACAATTACTGTCCATAGTAATACTTCTGTTCTTCTTTTTTTCGCATGCATATATAATAAACATTAAAAAGTTATTATTTTGGTTCTTTTCCTACTCTGTATTTAATACAAAATACAATTCTCAACAAATAATATCGTTAGTGTTAAAGCGTCTGATGCGATGCTAACTTAATTATTAATCTGTGGTGGGGCGCTTTGGCGGGAAAAATAAATATTGTTTTCTTCCGGGAAATGGAGTTAGTGTATAAAATTAATGTCTAACAGTAAATTTTTATATTATTTACTTAAATATATTTAATTATAAATAAAGTTATATGTCAATTGAATTTTAAAATTGTATTATGTTATTACCTGGGCATTAAAGTGTAATTAAAAATAGTTCGTGCTATCATCCCCTACTGTCAAAGGTACTTTTTTGTGACTTATAAATAGAAAAAAATATACACAAGCAGCTTAAATGCGGCTTCGCCCGCTTATACTTATTGTCATATTATAACTAATCTTTTTACTATGTTATAAAGTGTTATTCCACACTTAGGACAGAAAAAATTAAGTTTAGTATTATAACTAATCGTTACATATAATATTTATTATTGCCTACTTATTCTAATCTACATCACTGTAAAGACGATCAGTCTTTACAGTTCTTTTCAGGTAAATCCGTTCACTAGTTTTTAGTCAAAAATGAAAAAAACATGTTCTCTCACAAACTTTCATATTTATAATATTAATGAGACAGACAGACTAAATATATAAATATGTATGTTTTGTTTCAGTATTATGCTTCTGAAGCAGGCCGGACTGGACGCCGTGAAGGACTCGGCTCGGTGGAGGCTACTGAAATGGTCCTCAACAATCTGTTTTACATTACAGTCAAGGTATAAAATATTATTTAGGTATTTTCTCAACATCTTGAATAAAACTATAAGAAAAGTTTAAAATATAACCATTTAATGCATAGCATTTAATTCAACTACCTTAATATATATTCGAAGAGCGTATTTTTGTAAGATACAGATATATATATATATATATATATATATATATATATAATATATATATATATATATATATATATATATATATATATATGTATATATATATATATATATATGTATATATATATATATATGTATATATATATATATATATATATATATATATATATATATATATATATATATATATTTATATATATATTTATATATATATATATATATATAATAGCAAAGTAATTGGATTATATAAAAAATCGTCAATGATACCATGAATCGACATTTTTGTTTTGTTTTCGTGTCGTATATATAATGTTCACCGAGTAGCGGGCGCGCGCCACCCTTGACCGAGGAGTCTAAACTTGACCTAGCCTGCCTGTGGGAGCTGGCGCGATAGTGCGACCAGGATTTTAGCTTTTTCTATTTATTATATATATATATATATATATATATATATATATATATATATATATATATATATATATATATATATATATATATATATATATATATATATATATATATATATATATATATATATATATATATATATATATATGTACACACTATTTTTACACACACATTTTCATAATTTATCTTGGCTGTTTCTTTTTAACAATATTTTATTACTCAGTTTCACGCCGTATCCCACACAAGGCAGGATAGGGAACGTGGGAACCTAGTGTTAATTCTTCATTCCACTTCCGTTCCCCAATTTTCGCCGAGAGTCAGGCATTGCGTGTTGAGCGGCGGAACTCAACGAAGCGTTTTGCATTGTACCAGAGCGAAGAAATGAAAACATTAAATATTTAAGTTGAAAATACGAAATATTTCATTTCTTCGACTGAGTCGATCCCCAGCACCCACAACCTGCCGGTTACAGTCACACTCATGTGCCGCTGCGCCACGACAGGCTTTAATAATATTTTATCTGAATATTTTTTTTTATATAAAATTCAATTATATATGTTTAACATTAAATAAATATATTTATAAAGCTCTTGAAAACATAAATGGCATTCAATCCACGCAGTATTACGATTCGTACATCACAATTTAAGTAATTTATGTTTTATGTAGTCGATTGATCAACGCCACATTACGCCAGGCGCCTGCACTTGTTAAATCCATGCGGGTGTCAAAGCCGGGCATCAATAATTTTATCATAATAAATTAATTACAGTTACTGCTTATTATATTAAGAGTGAGTATATAAGGCCAGTCGTGGCGCAGGAGTCAAGCGTACAGGTCAAGGGGACAGGTTAAAAGTTCGACTCCAAATCGGGGAAATGAAATACTTAATATTTTCGTATCCTCGTTCTTACGGGATAAATCGCGGTGTTTAATTCCGAGACTCTCAAAACGCAATGACTCAAGGATTCGGCGAAAAGAAAATAAAATAATCTATTTCTAAGAGAATCACGTGTTCTGTTTTTTTTTTCTTGTATTCGCGTATTTCCCATAAATTGTAGGATAATGACATAACACTGCTGCGCTGTACAACGTGTACGTAGTTCACTGCTACGTGGCAAAGTTGCTCTTTTATCGAAAAAAAACTATAAACATCCCATCAATCGGTATTTATACCAACAACCATTAAGGAAAACATGGAAATAATGTAGAAAAATATTTATCTATATAAAAATCACTACAGCAAATAAATAATGCATCGCTTTTAGTTTTCATAGTTCAACAAGTTATGCTGAAATCTATTTTGCACCCTCCTATCGTCGAGCTTTGTTTATTGGCTCGACGAAGCGCACTTTTGTGGCTTGTCTATTTTCGAGTGGCGATTGCAAACAATTACCTTTATTAGTTATGTACGCGAGCAGAGTGATTCGATGGTTTTTTTTTTTATTGTCAATTAATTAAGACTGCTTAATGGCAGAACTCAACGCCGCGCCGTGCCCCGTTTCTAGAGCGATGAAATGAAAATCTTCAATATCTCCTCGATTGCGGATTGAACCCACAACCAGTCGCTTTCAGAGTCGCACTCTTCAACCGAAAATTCAGCTTGAGCAGACAGTACATATAATTTATTTTTCATCGAAATTAGTAGAAAAAAAAGGAAAAGACAAAATAAAAAAACAATCAAATCGTTTAACGCCCGAATTTGGTTAACAATCGCACCGCAAAAATACAAATGACGCTAAAGGATTAGTAAATAACAATAGAATAGAATTCTACGAAACTAAATTATCAAACGGGGCACAAAAGCGAATGCGATGTGTGCTGCGTACAGTAAATGTCAATCAGCTGACCGTAGGTCACATTTCTGTGCACGTGCCTTTGTACGTAACGACTGTCTTGTATTTTGTTTTTTTGATTGCGTGATTGTTTGTAAAGTTATTCGGTGGCCACGGTGTGAATAGGTAAAGTTTGTCGTTAATTTGTGGCTTCTGACCAACTCTGACTCTACGAACGAAGTATATTAGCGATGTTGGTAACGTTCTTCACTTTCCCCTTGTTTTAAAAAGCATTGTATGCAATCAATATACTTACAATACTTTATCTTGCCATACTAAATAAATTAAAACAGTCTTCTCTACCACCATGTTGGTATCCAACACAAATTTTCCCAAAAGGTCACAAGAGCCCATTGTCGAAAGTAAAGACTTAATATGCTTAAATGGTACCTGAATGTGTACAGTAATATGTATATGTAGCCGTTCTGTAGCGTGTTAGGGCAGCCTTGCCGCGCCTCTGTTTACGCGATCGCTCACTACACTGCCTATGTAAACTCGCACTCATATTAAAACCTTTCGGATTTCTGTTGGCCAAATTAACCAAATACAACAGTCGTCTTGCCCCTTTTTTATTGATATTTAAATATTTGTGTGTTGTTATTTTTGGATAACAATTTTTGGCACTTCTATACAAATTGTATACAATACAAGGATTTTTTGATAGTAGTAATCAATAGTATGGTAGGGAAATGTCTAACTAACTGTCCTCGTTTATAGTCGGATCCTGAGTAGGACACTCAGAACTATGGAATATTGAAGAATATTTATATTTTGAAATGTTGTATTTGTCTCAACTCTTAATGTAAATCTATTGGAAATACGTAAAGTTGCGATTATTTTTTCTTTATCTCTCTTCTAAATTGACCACAACCCACACAAGCCTCTTGGATCTGCACATAGGAAAAAAAATATATTAGAAAAAGTCATTTATTATAGAAACTTGACTTGACTAATTGACTTAATAAAATTGAAATGAAGCTCATGCTTCCAATATACGCTTTCAATATCTTATATACTCGTATATTTAATAAACGAACTGCAAGAGAAATTGGTTTTTTTTTACAAATTTTTGAAGATGTCACGATATGTTTGTGAAAACTTAGCTTTGATTTACTTGTTTTTGTTTATTTTTAAGCTGAAATCGTAACACTGTGGAGTGGGTCTAATAAAATGATTGATTGCTCCTTATGAGAATTTATAATACTACTTGTAATAAAACGATTTTCCAATAAACTCCTTGTAGAATGCTAAAAATATATTTTATTATCTCCCTGTTCTTCAGTTTAATGAAATTCAAAGTAACGGCAACATTTTGGAATAAACCGAGCTAAAGGTCAACGGTTACATCGGATTAAAGCTTCATTTCTGTGTGCTTGTTGACCGTAACGGTATCTATTGCACGGTAGTGATTGAAACACACTTAGCCGATTGAACTACATTTGTTAATGAAATTTACAATATATTTGATACGTTCGTTATGGTCTTCGCGCTGCGTTTAGTTACGCGACATGATATGTAAGATATTGAAAATCAAAATCAAAATATTCTTTATTCAAATAGGCCATTACAAGCACTTTTGAATTGTCAAGTTACATAGAAAGGTCTGTAGTGTCAGACCTACAGGAAGCTACCACTGGGTCGGGAGGCAGTTCTGCTGAGAAGAGCCGGCAAAAAACTCAATAGTTGCTCTTTTTAAAATATCAATTAAAGTAGATATATAACATAGTTAGCTTCCTGAATGAGGTTTCAACAGCATTTAATGCCACGCATTCTTATCATAATAATATTCTTGAATTGAATAATATGCTTTGCTTAACAATATATTTTTAACATTTACTTTAATTTTTTAAATGGCAAAATTAAAATTAGTTGTGGAATTTTATTATATTCGATTTAGAGTAGAGAATCTTGATCTAGTTTCGCTTTACCTTGATATGCGGATGTCACTCGTGGTGTACAGGGGCGCTAGACGCGGTAGGATTATTGGTTCGATTCCGACTTGAGGAAATGAAATATTTATTATTTTTATTTTCTCTCTTTGGTAGAGGCAAAGTGCGGCGTTGAGTTCCGCCACTTAACGCGCAATGCTTTAACGACGACTTCGACGGATAACGGGAATCGGGTATCCTAATAGGGACTCAGTGTTTAAATATTCTGTTCTCAATAAGATCACAGTCGCTTAAGTTCGCTCTGCCTTTTTTTTTATGAACGAGACACGGCAAACGAGCGTACGGGTCACCTGATAGTAAGTGATCACCGTCGCCCACGGCCACGGCTGTGTAACTCCAGAGGAGCTACAGGAGTGTTGCCGGCTTTTAAAATGGACGAGCACCGGGTCCCGGCATTACCCAAAGCGAAACGCAGTGGCCGAAGCCACTACTTAACACCGGTTTTAAATGCCACGGGTGGTAACAATCCGGTCGAGTCTGCCCATGCGTGTTGCCATTGCTGACAACGTGACTCTCCCACACGTACTTTAGTCGCCTCTTACGACACCACCAGTACCAGGGTGATTCTATTCCAAGCCGGAATCACACGGCATAATCCTGCCTACCCCTGCTATATGCTATATTTTTTTTTTATATTATAATTTAAGATTATTACATTTTATATTTAAGACCATAAATCTATGCAAACTGAGCTACATCAAGTTATAGATCTGTATCAGTAAATTGGCAAGCAACACTTTGGTGGACAGCTTCAAATTTTATATTTATACCAACACTATGAATCTGAGCTTTCTTTTGGCTAATCTCAGGAACAACATGCACAATATAATAAAAATACTTATAAACAATGAAAGAACTAATAACGTTATGTAAATCATTTCGATCTGATCTAGTGTACCTTCTTTCAGAGTCGTCTTGGTCAGTTAAAAAGTATCATGAATGAGCGTACAAACTTCGAGAGTTTTTGTGCGTTATTTTGAATAAAAAATACAATTTTTAATTAATTATATAATAAATTTTGTTCGTAAAAAATTGTATTATATACATAATATTATTGTTATTTGTCCTAGTTTTCTGATAACCATCCAAAGGAGATAGAGGAGCTTTGGTCGACACTGTGCGCGTGCTGGCCCAACAATCTCAAAGTAATCATCAGGTATCTCATCATCGTGTCGGGCATGGCGCCCAATGAACTCCTGCCATACGTAAGTAGTTTTGTTATTTTATTGATTACTTGATTTTAAGAAAATAAGATAAATTAAAGTTAGTAACAAATTAATCTTTGTTATTATTTAAACTGGTGTTTGAAATTTTACATTATTGTTGTGATATGTAATAGTATGTGCTTGTTTAACCGATTACTATGGGTTCGATGCCTGCTCTAGAGATATATTTATTTCATTTCAGTATTACGTTGTATCCCGTCAGGGCACGCAAAGGGAACATAAGAATCTAGAGTTAGACAATCCGTTCCTTATCCCACTTTCCGCCGAATTTGAAACATTGCATGTTGAGTGCCGGAACTCAACGCCGCGCTTTGCCCTGTTATCACAGCAAAGAAATAAAATATTAAATATTTAATTTGAAGACATTAAATATTTCTATTCCTCGAGTGGCGATCGAACCTACAACCTCTGCGACTGCGCCACTACGTGTTAGAAATGAATATTAAATAAATATTTGAATATAAGTAAATTCGATCGTTCATTTACAAAAACGCACAAACGGCAACAAGTGGAGTACAAAGTGTTATAAAAGGTAAAATAATCCCTAAGGCATTTTATTACTTTTATTCAAGCATTTTATTATGTAAACAATCATTCCAACTCTAATTAATGAATTTCTTCGGGACAAATCTACCTAAACACCTTTAGGCAAAATTATACATTTGATCTTGGATTTGACCCATCAATCGTTTTGAATTGCTATATAATGAACAAATTATTTATATATTATTTATATTACGATATATTGGCTGTGTAAAGAGAGCATAGTTTCTCGGTGACTCTTCTCAGCGAGTCCGTCCCGTTTGTTTCTTTTTTTATGACTGATAATGATTTTTTAATGTGGTAAATATAATAAAATGTATTACAAACTCTTAAATAAATATGGATCTTTTTATTTTGCCATATTTATGACTTTGTTTTAAATAATGTTACATTTCTTATCTCCCACGTGTAACAGGTCAGTTTATTTTTGTCCAGTGTCTGTCACTTTACTCTTTCCTGCACTTCATTTTCCGTACTTACGTTTTAAATGACAATGTTGTAGTACTTTATTCGTAATACTAAGTAAATAATGACTTTTCCTATAAACACTATACCCTACCCTGTTATTGACGTGCAATCATTAAAATTGCAGTGCGACTTACAGGAGTATAGAATTAAATCAAAATTATTTTTGTTTTGACCACGTTTCATTTAAAACCGATAGTGATCGCGGATCGCGGAGTTTTCAAAAAAGATACTAAATATAACAGCTATTATGTTACTTTTAATATTTTGGCTTTTGTTCCATCAGATGTGCCATTCAAAATCCCCGAAACTCAATTATAAATAAGGGGTTTGGAGCGAGAAAGTATTAAATTTTGAAAATTCTAATATTATACATACTTTAGTTTAAAAGGAGCAGTAAACAGTACTTTAGTATAAGCAGACGTCATCGTCGTCAACGTTAGAGCAGTCGACACTGCGTCCGGGCGGACGCGGCTTCGACTGCTTGAACTGCATAATTATATTTTTAATTGCAATATGATTTTTAAAAACTCTATACCTGTATTGAAAAGTAATTTTTCAGCCAATTTCATAAAACATCTTTTTGTAGCAGTTTTGTCGAACAGCTTTCTGTAAAATGGTATAATTTTTGTATGACAATAAATGTTAAGGGAAGTTCAGAATACAATAGATAAGAACGCAATTAAATCGTACCTGCGGTCAGTGTCAACGATCAGGCATTTCTTTTTCAAAACTGGTTTTGGTTCCATTGTGTAATTAAATATGTTTTTACTTATATCATTTTCACGTTCAGGCGTTAATCTTATTATTAATCTTATGATTTCATAAAAAATATAGATATGGAATTGTATATTTGGAATAACATATAATAATCATCCAATCAGATACGATTCAATAATTCAAATAATCACTAGTTACCAAAAGCTGCTTACAATGTCTCCCAAGGCCAGCAAAGCCAATTAGTATAATGTACGGTCCGCTAAGTCCTTTCTTTGATATCTGTATTTAGTAGTGATATCACACCTTATTGTACTGTATGTGGTACATACATGTGATATATGAAATTTGTGCTTTTTGTATGTATTTTTCAGGATTGGTTTTTTTTAGGAAAGTTGTGGATATAGTATATATTTATTTATTCATATTGAGTTTTTATTTATCAAGCATTTTTTTTAATAATAATGGAGATTGATATTTCTAATAACCTTTTTTTAGTCATTAAGTCTGTTTGTCATATTGGTTTAAATATATAGATATTTTTATTTTATATATTAAAAATAATAGAAAAATCAACATTAAAAGTTAACGAAGGCGGGTTATATCTAAATCTTATTGTCCTAGGCAAAACGCGTAGTTCTCTACCTAGCACGCTCCAGACCAGAGAGGCTACTCGATGAAATGATGACGGAACTCCAAACGGTTGAGACATTGAACTGCCTCATAGAGAGGACGGAGACGCCTCCGTTCTACCGCCTCACCTCAATGAGGAAAGCCACTTCCGGGCACAGCGATGGACCTGGTACTGGGTCGCAGGTGAGTTTTTAATTTATCATTATATGCTGTTAGAGGTACAGCTCTACGTTTTGTAATTGTGATATCTTTTCTAAAATATAATTTTTTTCATTCTATTGCAACTTTAATCTGTATAAAATGTACAACGTAATAATATTGTGACGCTTAAAATGGTATCGAAAATAACTCTATATTTTTTATTGTAATTTGTAAAACCCAAAAATAGTAACTTTAGAAGATGGACATATGCTCTTGTAGACTGTATTTTAGAACTTTTAAAAGTGAACTGCATCTAGTAAAATTAGATTCTACCAGATACGATATTTGTAAGGCTTCAATAGTTAGTTGTTGTTTCGGGACAATTAAATTTCTCTACATTATTTATTTTTTCTCCGTAGGTCTTATGGTCATGTAATATATAACCTATAGCGTTTCTTGATAAGGACTATCCAATACAAAGAGATTTTTTTTAAAGCCTTATAAAGAATAGATTAGGTAGGGAGAATTTCATTGTTTGTACTGAGTTCAGTTCATTTGTACTGAGAATGTCATATAAGAAAAATGTTATAAAAACCATTATATATAACTACTTAAATATTAAGTAAATAGTAATATTGATTTAAAAATATTAAAAATTGCTTAAATAACAGGATGCGACTGGGCGTACTGGAGAACTCGCGCCCGTCGAGAAAGGTACGATACACACAAAGCGACATAGCGGGGAAGATCCGGCTAAAGCAAAGTGAGTACATTATATATTTATATGTAGGTACCATAGCTCTCGAATGATAAATCTATGTATAATTACTTCGTGATTTTTGAATAATACTATTAGTTTAGTATTTTCTGTCCTAAATGTGGAATAACACTTTAAAACATAGTAAAAGTACTATTAGCAGTTTAACCCATTCATTTGCGTCTTGTCCTGGGTGCCAAGGTTTTATTTTGAAAAATACGTGAAATTCTACTTGTTGTAGAGTTTATCATATTCAGCAACAATAACAATAATTATATATATATATATATATATATATATATATATATATATATATATATATATATATATATATATATATATATATATATATATATATATATATATATATATAAATTTTAAACTTTAATGGAACCACTGTAAATTAATATGTTTTTTTACTCCATATACATTTTTTCATTCACTCGTAATTTTAATGTAAACTTGCAACACGCACTACGAGATATCTAGTAGCAGTGGCCAGTCAATGGGTTAAGAGGCTACAAGCACTTTGATGTGTATTTTCGGGTCGGGATTTTTGTTCGTTTGTATATATTTTTATGGTTCATTAGGTTCTACATATACTATGGGAAAAATTCTATTTGTCGTTTTTCGATATTGAAAAATTCTGTTTATCGTATATTTACTTACCTGTTTGTTTTTAACCAAACACAATGTATTTATGTATGTAAGCTAATATTTCAAAATTAACTTATAAATATTGTAATAAAAAAATAAAATATTTTGAACATCCGTTATGGCAATGTCTACGGAATCTCTTTTGCTTAGGTACATCTTATATTTGCAATGCACTTGTAAATCATACAATAAATTAATGAAATTATACTATCGATTGTCACCCACGTGATGATACCTCGCTTAAGTTTTACGTACATATAAATATCTAACGGAAATTAGTATATAGCTTTTTCCTGAGTTACTTTATCAACTAAATCTTTATCACGTTGTATCAGGCATGGTAGGATATGTGGGGTAAGTAGAGGGAACCTAGTTTAGTCCTTCTCGTTCCCCACTCACCGCCCGATTTAAAAGATATTGCGTTGCTAGCGGAGCTCAACGCCGCATTTAATCTTGATACCAGAGCGAGAAAGTGGGAATAATTCATAACCCGAAGAGAACCCATAAAAAGTAGATTACATATAAAGTAGAATAGTTTTACTGTGTGACTTTGTATCACGACGACTTTGTAATATAAGTTTTTTTAGATAAATAATTACAATCTAGATAAATAAAGAGCACCGTTGAATTCCCAAGAACTCAATGTCACTAAATAATAAACAAAATAACAACATTTCGACAGATTTTCTCCACTTTTGCAAGAATACACTTACCCAAAAAAAATATTACCAAAAATATATTTATTTAACAACATTCCTCTTGTAAAAATCACGTTTGACGAACATCGAAAATTTATCAAGGTCAATAATATTTTCAAAATCTTCGACCTTAAATCGCAAGTGGCGTGTTTTATTAAACTAATTAATTAATACTGAATACAACTTGAGTTATTTAAACTCGTACAATAACACAGCGTTTGATTGTTTACGTGGCAATACAAAAGTGTTTACGAAACTCTATGCGGTGAACGTTTGTTTGTGCGCCCAATTTGGTCAATTATCTTTTGTTGGTTCGTAGAAATATCTGGGAACACTTTGGTTTATATGGGTTCCCGCACATGGCGCGCGAGGCAGAGGGAACCTGGGAACCTAGTGTTAAGACACTTCGTTCCAATTCAGACACTTCAGTTTTCCAGTTTTATTTGTGTATGTTGCCTTATCAGTTTATGCAGAATTCTTGAAACTTATGGTATTGAGTGGCGGAACGCGCTATGTCTCGTTACCAGAGCGAAAAGAATATAATATATAATACCTCCCACCCACAACAATCGCGTTTGTGTGGTGGCACGTCGCGGCGGCCTCATTAAAAACTTAAAAAGTGTCAGATTCTATTCAACAGCGACTAATATTGAATGGCAACGAAGTTTATAAATTTGATTTAACATTTCTCAAGATCATGTCTTTTCCGATAAATATTTTTACAGACACAAATGCCATTTAAGCTTAATTAAACAATTTCTTTGGTCTCAGGATAAAAATGTCATCTAGTACTAAACTTTATTGAAATGTTCTCTTTCACGTCTCAGACGGCTGACTGACTGGCAAATTCAAAAATATTCCAAAAGAAACATAAAAAATATATATATGAGGGTAGATAATAAAAATATGACAAACAAAACCTACCAGTATTAACAAAGAGAATGCGTATTTTATTAGTTTTTGTATTATATACGTTGGTAAAATGAAAAAAAAATATCTGCACTTTTTTTTTATTAATACTACAGAATATCCACTATTTGAGGGCTGTCGTGGCGCTAGAGCAGAATCTTGTGACTGTAAACGTACAGGTTGTGGGTTCGATGGACCTGAACTCCACTCCCAGATATGAACTCTGGTAACAACTGACACTCAACACGCAATGCCTCAAATTTGGCGGAAAGTAGGGAACGAAACAGAGTTCCCAAGTACCCTCTGCCTACCCTGCCACGTGCGGGATACAGCGTGAAGCTACAAAAAATATCTGCTTTAATTAGGCCGTGCCAGCTTAATTAATGTAATATAATATTTCACTTTTCGATTGACCTTTATTTGTACATTCTCTTGATAATATGTTTACTGGAACAATTTGATTACTCCCAACATTACAATGTATGTACGTTTCAGTATCATTTAAAGTATTTCGATGTATTACAGTACACTTAACTGAGCTATACATAAAATTAAATTTTGATCAATCAATAAGTAGTTGTCAAGGGCGCAGTGAGACCGAGTCTCACTAGGGCGAAGAAATAATTTTGATTCTCCTCTCTAGCAACCAGACAAATCTGTTATAGTGCTTTTACACTATTTCTTTAGTTCTTGCATTTTTCGTTCGTTAATTATATTACGAATTGCGGATTTTTTTAACACTTCATTCGAATAGTTCATATAACGTGAGTTTCTCTCAATAAATTTGAAAAGTAAAAATCAAGAAAGTTACGAAAAATATGTTGATTTATATTTTTAAGGCATTTTTTTTAAACATAACTATAAATGATTGTTAAAGTCATCATATATTATATTAGGTTGAATTTTGACTGCGAATAACTTTAAAACAAGTTCAGTTAGCGAAAAATTTCAGATCGTTTTTGTAGTCGGTTTGATTTCCTATAAAAAGTATCTATTTCTTAATTCGTTGAAATATATAAATAAATCCAAAAGCAAAACTAATGAGACATTCGTGTAATTGAAATGGAAAATCAATAATCACAATGTGTCACCGTAGACGATATTTCCATAGTGGCCAAAGAAAACAAAGTGTGTTTTTTTATCCATCTCGATAAAATATTAAATACAGCTAAGTCAAGTTTCCCAAGTAGCCTTATAAACCTCATAATAGCTTTATAATGATAGATAGTAGGGAGGATATTAACTCGTGGGCTTCGACGGAACTCCATTGCGGCTTCCTTTATGCGTTTGACATATTCATGTGTCTAGAGTGAGCGGTGCTCATCTAAGTTCATATGAGCAGATGACTACATATTCACTGGAATATCATTACCGTGTTACGGTTTATTTAGCAATTAATAGTATGATTATACAGATTTGAATTTAATTTATATTTTTGGGACCTCGTGGCGTAGTGGTACAACGTCTGTATGGTAATACGGCGGTTGTGGGTTCGATACTATCTGGTAATATGACAAAGCGCCGCGCTAGCCCGTTCCGCCACTGGTTGAGGTTGGCGGAACTTAACGCGGCGCAAGCGCAATATCTTACAGATTGGGTGAAGTGCGGGGTACAGCGCGTTTAGACTCTAGGTTAGGCTCTGATGCGTAGGTAGATGAAACCCTACGTAATAATAAAGTAATAAATATATGCAAATAACGCTTAAAAAATCACATTTCTTTAGAGTCTCGTTATAAATATGCCACAAGCTTGTGTTTGTCGCTACTTCACGGTAATGTAATGAAGTACGACGAGTGTTAATTAATATTGAAAAATTTTATCAAGTGCTTCTGACTTTTACGTTTTATTTTTTAAGTCATATACATTAAAATGTAATTTCTATGATTTAAAAAATAACATCGAGGCCTGTCGTGCCGCAGCGGCACAAGCGTGTGACTGTAATCGACAGGTTCTGGGTTCGATCCCCAGTCGAGGAAATGATATATTTAATATTTTCTATTTAAATATTTAATGTTTAATTTCTTCGCTTTGATAATAAGGCAAAGCGCGGCGTTGAGTTCCGCCACTCAAATTCGGCGGAAAGTGGGGAACGGAAGTGGAACGGAGTGTCTTTACACTAGGTTCCCGGATTCCTCTGCCTAACCTGCCTCGTGCGGGATACAGCGTGAAGCTAAAGAAAAAAAGAAGAAAATATTATATAGGCCTTAATATAATATAAAATATGTTTCTATAAAACTTTGTTGTACATTTGAGACTATTCAATTCCGAAAACAACTTCAATCATTTTATAGTTAAATTTTGAAATTCATTGAAAATTCATACTGATATAAATTCTGGAATGTTTGTAATTGTATATAAAATATATTCGTAGTTTTATTTCTTATCAGTATTTCACAATGAAGATTAAAAAAAAAAAAAAATGTTTATTGGTTCTAAAAGAATTAAGCTTTATACACAAGTTCGATAATGACTACCTTAGTTATAAACTGTGTTGTAATCATTAACGCCGTTCTCCAGCAATTTTACATAAGAATATCAAAAATAAAAATAAAAAAATAAAACAGAACAATAGAAACTAAGCATAAAATAAATTAAAAACTAATCATACTATAAAATAAAAATACATTTTAATTTAAAACTAGGTGGTTGAAATTGTGTTTGTGTGTGCATGTGTGTGTGTGTGTGTGCGTGTGTGTGTGTGTGTGAGTGCGTGCGTGTATGTATGTATGAATGCAGGTGTGTGTCGATATGACTTACAAGAGCAGATTTTCAGTTTCTTCGTATGTCATACCTTGAAACCATTCTGAAAGAATCCGCCTGCAAACTCGAAGACGATGAGGGTATATCTTGAGATATTTATTAATTTTATTATATAGATTAGGAGCTAAGTACTCATAATGCTGTTTGCTAAGCGCCAACCTACAATGAAGAGTCTTACATACCAAGTCAGATCTGCGTTTACTATTAATTAGATGTTTATTGTAAGGTGTTTGCGAGTGTTTACGTTGAGTAGTGTTAAGTATAAATAATTTTCTTACTGAAAGGATATTTGTTGCTCGATATAACTCAATCGTTGGAAATAATAAAGGGTTATTTAACATGACTTTAAAAATATATCTCTGAGCCCGCTCTAAGCGTAGCAGTTTAGTTTTACCTGTACCTCCCCAAACAATAATACAATACGACATTATAGATTGTGCAAGGGCATAGTATATAGTTTTTAAGCAAGAAAAATCTAAAATAGATCTTAATCTTTTAAATATATAGATTGTTTTTCTTATTCTGTTACAAATTACGTTAATGTGTTCTTTCCAGGCAAGTGTTTCATCGAGCCATACACCCAGGTATTTTATTTTAGCTGTTTGACAAATCTTTATGCAGTTACAGTCACTTATATATTTACAGTGCTTAATATGGAGTCTTATGGAAACTGGTAGTGATGGAATATTATTATTATGAGGAGTAAAAGTAATGAATTTTGTTTTGTCTAAGTTAAGATTTAATTTATTATTGGTCAACCAATTATGCACAGTAACCAGATGACTTTCCACAAGAGTTCTAGCTTCAGTCCAGCTTTTTCCATGTACAAGAATGGCTGTATCATCAGCATATGATACTATTTTACAGTTTAGTAAAGCTAAGTTTGATAGTTCGTTAACGTAAATAAGGAACAAGGTAGGTCCTAGGACACTTCCTTGAGGAACGCCGATATTTAGAATTTCCTCTGAACTTATAACATTATCTATTATAACGCGTTGAGAGCGATCAGTTAAGTAGCTCCGAAAAATATCATTCACTATGCCTCTTATACCCATACTATTCAATCTATCCAAAAGCTTCGGGATGTACACAGTATCAAACGCCTTTGATAGGTCTAAGAAGATTCCGATAATTTTCTGTTTAGCGTCAAAGCCCTTCACGATTGAAGCAGTTAAATCTAAAACAGCATCAACTGTTGATTTACCCTTTCTAAAGCCATACTGATTATTCGAAAGTAGTTTGTTTGAATCTAAGAAGTGAATAAGCCTTGAAGAAGAATGAAGATTAAATTACTCTTTCAGTTTCAAGCTTTATACCGCACATGGCAGGGTAGGCGGAGGGAACTTGGGAACCTAGTGTTTGGACACTCCGTTCCACTTCCGTTTTCCACTTCACGCAGAATTTGTGGCATTGCGTGTTGAGTGGCGGGAGTCAACGCCGCACTTTGCCTTATTACCAGAGCGAAGAAATCAAAATATTAAATATTTAATTTGAAAATATTAAATATTTCATTTCCTCGAATGGGGATCGAACCCACAAACTGTCGTTTGCAGTCACACGCTTGTGCCGCTGCGCCACGACAGGCCTCAAATAAAATAATGACTATAATATTCACCTATTTATTCTGTCTGTTGATTTTGTATTGTTAGTAATGATAATAATGAAGTTATTTTTCTAATAGTAATATAGTTAGATATCGAGCAGAACTTGGTGTGTATTCGTACTTAAATAATTTTCGTTTTCTAGCCTGATAAAAATGGAGGCTACATAAAGCATGTAAAAAACATTACAATGTCTATATTACTTTTTCAAGCTTCATATATTTCCACATTGCAGGACCAACAGAGAAACATTGCCTTACACTCCACCCAGTTTTTAAAAAAAAATATAGTGGCGGTATTATTATAATAATTCAATTTTATATAGTGCGGATACATTTATATATTATAATGATTCCCTCGAGTGAGATTTGAAGTTGCTTCCATCGTGTGTACCGTACCCGTCCCAATGAGCCGCGATAGCCTCAATGTGGTGTCCATCATCAAGTTGTCCGCAATAAAAAGAGATACCTATTTACTAAGATAAGATCTCCTTTAAATACTAATATAGTAATAATTATTGAAGTGGATTTTTTTTTTCGTTTCGACCGTAGAAATCTGCAAAAAAATATTTTTTTACTATATAACTATAAAATGCGTATTTGTTTACGTATTTATTACAGTACCTTGATTATAAAAAAGGCTATCGTTCTAAAAAGAAGTTTGCTTTTAGTTATTTCGTTCTAATGTACGGTGTAGAGCTTAATTAATGTTATAAAAATATGGCGACTTAATAGAATCCTGTTCGAGAAATTAGCACCAACCAACATATAATAGAAAAATGCCGGAAAGGAGATTGATCGATATATTTAAAATGCGTTACGCGACAGGCAATGCCTTAATCCGTAACCTTCAAAAATCATAATAGCCGTAACACACAACCGCACCGAGCCTCGAATTTGGTTGCCATGAAACCATGTTCGATCGTGTGGAGCATGGTTCGCCTAAAAAACATGGTTCGATGGCGAACTAAGGTCGAAGTTGGGTTCGATCGTCTATTACGGCTATAAAGGTACATCGTACGTTACATTCGTAAAGAAATATTCCCAGTAAACGCATATACATACACGCATTACAATAAAAAAGAAGTTATAACGACAAATGTAATATATATATATATATATATATATATATATATATATATATATATATATATATATATATATATATATATATATATATATATATATATATATATATATATATATATATATATATATATACATATATATATATATATATATATATATATATATATATATATATATATATATATATATATATATATATATATATATATATATATATATATATATATATATATATATATATACTTTTTTTTTCCTACAAAATAACTTTTGTAATAAACATTTAACAGGCGGTTGTTATGAACAATTAAGGGGATTAATTGAATCCACGAAAGCTTACGGCCCTTCGCTACAGGCGATCTTATGTTGCCAGAATCGTAACTGGTATTCCTTACGGTACGACTTATGGTTTTATAACATTATCTCTCAGCTTCACGCTGTATCCCGCACATGGCAGACGAAACTTGGGAACCTAGTGTTAAGACACTCCGTTCCGTTCCCCATTTTCCGCCGAATTTACCTAACATTACCTCTAAATTATTATATTATTAATATTCACTCTCACTCCCTTAGCTTTACGCTGTATCCCGCACATGGCAGGGTAGGCAGAGGGAACCCGGGAACCTAGTGTTATGACACTCCGTTCCACTTCCGTTCCTCACTTTCCGTCGAATTTGAGTGGCGGAAATCAAAGCCGCGCTTTGCCTTATTACCAGAGCGAAGGAATGAAAACATTTATTTAATGTTCAAATTGAAAATATTAAATATTTCATTCCCTCGACTGGGGATCGAACCCAGAACCTGTCGATTACAGTCACACTCTTGTGCCGCTGCGCCACGACAGGCCTCAATTATATTCAATTATTAATATTGAGTGTTCTTTTTTTAGAAATTATAATTAATTTTACATAAATTACCACTATAGTAACCACTAATATGGAATATATTTCTGCATCATGTGCTTATTGTTTATGTTAAAACATGTTTCATATAAAATATTCATTTTACGTTTGTTTGTTTGTTTGTTACTTTCGGATACAAAAATGTCTTTTATATAAGTTTGTTGTAATTTTTCTATTTTTTCTTTTGTATATCACATTTTGTTGTACTTTTAAAATATATAATTTTATATAAATATATTTTATTATAAAACTATCCTATATTGATGACATACGACGGCCATACATCATAATAAGGCGCGTCTTAAGTGATTGCCTTTTTCTAAGTAAATTGATTTGTTTTTGCAATTTTACACTACAATTTATTTATTTAAATAAATACGCAATTGCCTCTAATTTAGTGTGACGAAATATCTCAAGACTCTCTTCTTTGACCAATAAAAGTATTGTTTATGTCAGCAATCTACTTGTTTCTAGCCAGCTCGTTGTGAACTTTCAATTAGTCAAATTCATATCGATTACGTCAGCCACCAGAACCGCAATTGAAATCGCAGCTAATGAACAAATTTTAAATGAGCATATTATGACTTCGCACATTTGATTAACTCTTGACCTTTTACGGTTTTATCTGTTTAATTTTTATATATTTTCCGCTGACAAAAAAAGGGTAGTGATCAATTATTCCGGTTTACTGTAACTACGTATAGCTTTTTTACAGTGATCCCAAATGCCATATTAGTTGTTTTGATGAAAGAAATACTTTGACTTATATTTAACATAACCTTTCTCTTATACCACTAGTACTAAAATCTATAACCACAACCTGTAGATACCATGCCATCAATCATATAAAAAAAAACTAAAATAGATATGTTCCTCTTAAAACACATATATAAGAAAAAAAAATCAAGATATCATACGAAGTCAACGTTAAATTAAAAATACTATTATTGACAGTTTTTAATTATAGAATTAAGGATATCCACAATGGCGCCGGATCTGATTATCAATGCAGAGGTCGTGGGATCGATTCTCTCTCGCGTGAATAAACTTAATTTAATTCCCTCGGCCCGACATAAAGACCGAAGTGCGATGTTGTGTTGTTGATGTTGATTTACTTAACATGCAATTTGTAATTTTTGACAAATTAAACAATAGTTTACGATTGCTAAATGCGGGACAGAGCGTGAATCTAAAAAATAGCTTAAAATCTTCAAAAATACCAACCCATCCATTGTTTACAGCAGTGCAAAGACCGATATTCCGCGTGGCCAGGACAAACGAGCTTCCGCCCCGCCGTGCCCCACGCCGCCGGCCGATGAAGAGATCGCGCCTTCAGACGGGGATGCTACACCGGTAAGCCATATAAAAATAGTATGTTTGTAGCTATATTTTTGTGTAAATTAAGTATAAACTATTCATTAAATAGTAATTTTTACTTAAATATGTATATAAATAAAAGCATCGTGTCACAGGCGGACAAACGTACGACTGTAAGCGAAATGACAGTTTGAGGATTCGATTCCACTTGTGGAAATGAAATATTAAATATTTTTATTCGCATAGGTGACGGGGCTAAGTGCGGCGTTGAGTTTCAATTCCTTCCGGGTGGTCAATCTGATTTGGCCAACAGAACAGTTTTTTCCTGTTGTTCTAAATATTTACTATTGAAATAAAAAATGTTGTCACGCATTTTTCTACAATTTATTTCGTAAATAACTAACATTTTTGAAGTGAAAACTTCTTTAGGCGCGTTGAGCGTTTTGGTAGAGGGTAAAATCCTCGGTTCGCGTCACCGACATGCTAATGATAATAGCAGGCGTGCGACTAGCGCATGCGCAGTAGTACACGTATACACTAATATAGCCTGTGTACACGTATACACTAATACATCGACTATTTCTGACTGTATTATGTGCGCGTTGGACGATTTTTGGATAAGTATAATTTTGTGAGTCACGTCACCAATACGTTATAGTAGCAGTACCTATTATATATTTTTTAGAATACAATGAAATGATTGAACGAACAGATAACCTAAGTATTGTCGAAATTAATGATGACAATGATGTAAATAATGAAAATAATGTTCAAACTTGAATTCATTGAAATTCGTGTAAATATAAATACTATGTATAATTAAGATAATTGTATATTAATTATTTTTTCATTTTCTTTATGATATTTTTTGAACTACAATTTAATACTATCGTGGTGACTAGACTCGGTTGTTAATTGAGTTGGCTCTAACTCTATGGACATTTTAATTATATTTATATTCTTAATCATAAAGGGCTAAAAGTTACGAAAGAAATAACTTAGAAATACATATCATATTTTGTTATATCTTCTTTCTCCTCTTTTTGGATGGATCCGATTATGATATTGAGATTATTTTCACTTGATTTTATATAGTCGTATCGTAGACTTACTCTATCTGAATTGTTGCTAGCCTTTAATTTTACCGATACGTATAAAAAATGGTTACCATTATGTCTCTGTGGCCAGTGCTCTGTCTTTCTTGAACATTCACAAGTCGAGCGGGCCTGATGGCACCTCTCCTTTTGCGTTCCGTACCGTACTGTGGAAAATCGTTCTCATCTACCGGATGCAATACTTCTCTGCTCTCTAAAGTAGTAGAAAACATGGAGTGAACGCCTGGTTTATCTGAAGGATCACCGAATGATTAACGAAGACTTCAGCCACGTTGGCGCAACCAGTGAACTTTTAGCTTACGTAATCCACCTCTGAGCTGCGCGTATTGAAAGTACGGGGGTAGCAAATTGTCTAGTCTAGTAGTTAGGATACCCGTAAGCAAATATGCCTTGTCTATTACATAAAAATATAATTAAAATAGTCTCTACATATTTGAACACCGTCTAGAAATAAATCAATTATAGTTCTAGATCTTTAGAGTGATTTTGCCGTCGTACCTCTACTTCTTTTTTCGATGAGTGAGTTTAAAGAACTTACTCTTTTACCTAATAAGTATCTTGTTTGTGGATATCAAATTCTTATATTATATAAAATATATTAAAAGCTGATATAAAATTGTATAAGCTTTGCCTATATTTTTCAGATAACCCTCGTAATGGTGGTTACGCTAGAATAGGCCGTTATTAAAGCACACATTTAGAACTTATTAACATATTATTTTAAAAAGACCAAACGTGGATAATAAATAATTATTAGATGACAATTTATCCATAAATTCCAGAATAAAATAAAATTAAACAGATTCAATCTTTCAATATTAAACAAAACGATAGAAGACATATTCAAATAACAAACACAACGCACTGTTTTATTGGGAAATAATTTACATATCCGACGAACGACAACGCCTCGAGGCCTCGACTCTCTTTGATTGTATTCACAATGATGTCGGAGTGTATTTAATATAGGTCATTTTCGTTAATCATTATTTATAGCTTGGATTCTTGAACGAATTTTAATAAATTTTAATACATAAACAATATTAAATAATTAAGGTAAGAAACAGCGTTTTTCCCACTTAGTAGGACGTAGTGCTTTGACACTACGTTATCGTCGCAAAAGTACTAACAGAATTGGCGTAATTCATAATCACGCTTTGCCTACCGGGGCGAGGACATGTAAATGAAATATATATAACCTTTCCCCCGGGTAATAATCGAACTCGCAACGTTTTCCGTCGCTATACCACTGTAATCAATCTATGATATTTTTTAAATCCCTAATTCTCAGCTACAATCATTCAAAAGTCGTCTAAAGTAGTTCCACAAAAAAATGCCTCAGTATGATAGTACATATTGACCCATACAATGTAAGTACAAAAAAATGTTATGGTAAAATTTTATACGTTTCTAACATTTTCCTCTTCACTTATTATCTATTTCTAATGGTTTTCCACTTCTATACAAAACTGACCAGTTGAATATGAAAAGTTGTCAAAACTTTTATAAACTGCCGCGTATGTTCTGTCGCTCTATGATGTTTGCTCAAACTACTGTCCGTACATGTATTAAAAAGTAGAGCCACCTTTTATAGAGACGGTATAGTTTAAAATTAACACTAGTGTATATATATATATATATATATATATATATATATATATATATATATATATATATATATATATATATATATATATATATATATATATATATTGCGAGAGAGTTGAATTGAACTAGATTGTAATTTCATAAGTGAATAGTATATAGGCGCATCGTCATTTGGCAGTCAATAAACAATTACCTAATAGATTTCTGTATATAGAGTGATTGATATTTTCTTTTGTCTTAATCCGAGTGTAGTTGGATAAAGATATTTTTTTTTTCAAGACAACTTGAGAATTGACATGGCCAGATTATCAAGAGTTGTAGGTTCAATTCTTGTTAGTTAGAATAGTGGTTACATTTAAAAAAAATTTTCGTATAGTATCAAAACGCAGCGTTGAGTTCCGCTATTACACTATGTTAATAACAACCTCGTATTGACTTTTGGAATTGGTTTTTTTATGTAAGTTATATATTTCTTCTTTATTTCTCATTTCTATCTATGGAATTCTTTAAAAATACCATTTCCAAAAAATGGGTGTAATGGGTTGACATACCACTGTATTTCTGTATCTGTTTTGTGGAATCTACAAAACAAGAACGTAGCGGAAAAGGTATTTACCTTTTTTTACTACAGTATTCTATATTCTTCTTACTCTGTAGTAAAATAAGGATATATCATAGTTATTTTTTGTTCTATACAATCGTAGACGGGCATATGCGAGTCGGCGGGGGTAGCCAGCGCGCCCGATACGCCGCAGCCCCGCATCGACCTGCCCCAGCCGCGACCGCTACCCATGCCGGAGTATGGAGGATTCTTTGCCCTACTCACTGAATATCTACCGGATACGAACCAACCTGTATCCGGTTTTCATAGGTATGTATAAGATAAAGTTTTCCAATATCTATATCGCAAATAAACGTAAAAGATAAAAAAAGTGTAAGAAATGAACGAAATTTAAAATTAAAAACCCTCCAACAAAAGGTCATTTCATCTCGGCAGAGTATTTGTAGCTTTAAAACATTTGGTTCAACTTTCATATATTGGTGTAGATAAAATTGGCCTAAGAATGGTGGTATGCACTATTGACTGAATATCTACCGGTGACGGTCCAACCTGTATCCGGATCCGGTTTTCATATTTGAGACACAAACGAAACGTATAGAGAATAGTAGTAAATCAACATTAACAAAAAAATATCTTTCTAAAAAATATTATTTAAATGATAATCTATATATTTATAAATGTGGGACGCAATGGAGGTTACCTTATACCCTCAGCTCACCCTACTATATGCGGGATACAGCGTTTAACTGAATACTAATATATTTATTTATAAATTATGTGATGAGGCCCGTCGTGGCGCAGCGGCACAAGCGTGTGACTTTAACCGACAGGTTCCGGGTTCGATCCCCACTCGAGGAAATGAAATATTTAATATTTACAATTTAAATATTTAATGTTTCATTTCTTCGCTCTGGTAATAAGGCAAAGCGCGGCGTTGAGCTCCGCCACTTAACACGAAATGCCACAAATTCGGCGGAAAGTGGGGAACGGAAGTGGAACGGAGTGTCTTAACACTAGGTTCCCGGGTTCCCTCTGCCTACCTTGCCTAATGCGGGATACAGCGTGAAGCTAAAAAAAATATATAAAATAAATTATATTATATACTTCTTCAATTTTCAGGTGTAACGTAGCAGTAATGCTACTGTGCGATGTGGTCCTAGACGGCGTTGAACTGGACTGGTCCATCCACGTCCCACTGATGCTTCACATTGTGTTCCTTGGAATGGACCATACTAGGTAATTATTGAAATTTTTTATTATATTTTTATATTATATGTATGTACTTATGTTGACTATGGGGACTTATAGCTGTACCCCATTTATGCAAGCTTGCTCAATATGAAATATATTAAGAAAGCTAATTAAAAATAGTAAGAGGCACAGCTTTACCTGATTGATTGACTAACATTGTTATTTAGTATTTTCTACGTATTTAAAATTTTGTTATTTAGTATTTTCTAGCCCTCAAAATACGGCCTATTTCGCCTAGAAGGTTTCTAGAAAGAATCCAGTGACAGCTTTTTGTTTGAAAAAATTATATTTTTGGAGGTTGAAAAATTAAATTATGGCTTATTGATAACTGCCTGCCGTAGCGTAGTAGCATTAATTGATCCGATCCCCACTCGAATGAAACATTTAATATTTTCATTCCTTGTTTCTGAAAACCAGTCAGTGCGCGGCGTTCAGTTACGCCACTCAACAAGCACTGTGTCTTATTCGGCGGAAAGTGGGGAACGGAACGGAGTGTCCTAACATCAAAGATCGCTCTGCCTACGCTGCCATGTGCGGGATACAGCGTGAACTTTGAATAAAATTTTGTTAAAACATACCTCATAACAATTAATTGAATTAGAACAGTTATAATGAGAAAGTAAACAAAAGATATATTAATATATTATATTATCAATATATTCCTCAATTATACGTTTCATATAAAAAATATCTAGCCTTATTTGTATGTAATCGCAGAATCTAACTTATTTATGGATGTTTTTTTTAGAAAAAGACAAAATACATAATTGACAGTCGCCGGTTCAATATCCGGTGTGCTTTATACGTTTACGTCGAACGTTTCAAGTTTGTCTGTGTTTATTTCCAGCGCTTTATATTTTTGTTTACATATTTCAATATTATTTTATTCTAGAGAATTGGATATATTAATTGTGTGTTGTGACATCATTTTCTGTCATATTAATTACTCAGCTTCACGCTGTATCCCGCACACGGCAGGGTAGACAGAGGGAACTTGGGAACCTAGTGTTAAGACACTCCGTTTAACTTCCGTTCCCCACTTTCCGCCAAATTTGAGGCAGTGCGTGTTGAGTGGCGGAACTCATTGTCGCGTTTTGCCTTTTTACCAGAGCGAAGAAATGAAAACATTAAATATTTACATTGTAAACATTAAATGTTTCACTTCTTCGAGTGGGATTTGAACCCACAACCTGTCGATTACAGTCACACTCTTGTGCTACTGCGCCACGACGTGGCTCAACACTAAGTTCTTTCAAGTTCAAATTCTGAAAGTTTCAATATTATTGAATATTTTGTAATATATGAATTGTTATAAAAAATACGTTAAATTTAAATAATGTAAAAACAATATAAACGTGAAAATATCACTTAAGAAAGAACAAGATTTAGAAATATATATAAAAATGTTATCAATATCGTCGTTACTTCCAAACCGCCCAAGATTGTAATACGGTCGAATTGGACGATTTATATATTTTTTTTTCACACTTCCATCTAAATATTAAATTTATTTATTTATATCACACTTTATATATAGGGCTTCGAACCAACTATCACCACGTCTCGAAAAATTCTTTTACATTTTACCCAAAAGGAAATTTAAATTATATTTCATGCATTCGGAGAGCGGCATTGTACGGATTCATCGAATTTGATTCGGAGTTATTGGAAATGGATGTACCATTACATGCTTTATAAAGGCACGAATTTTCATACTACAGACATGATTAAGGTGACCACATCTTTAGACCCGTTTTGAGCCACAATAATTAACTTACTAATTAAGGAAACTTGACTGGCTACCAACATTTTTTGGTGCTTTCTATTTCTTTTTACGGTACATATTTTTAGTTCATATCGAAAACCGTGCTTCATATCGAGGCCTGTCGTGGCAAAGCAGCACAAACGTGTGATTGCAAACGATAAGTTGTAAGTTCGATCCCCACTCGAGGAAATTAAATATTTCATATTGTCAAATAAAATATTTAGCGTTGTCATTTCGTGTAATAAGGTAAAACGCGGCGTTGAATCCCGCCAATGAACTAATGCCTCGAATTCGGCGGAAAGTGGGAAACGGAAGTGGAACAGAGTGTCTTAACACTAGGTTCCCAAGTTCCCTTTGCCTACCCTGCCATGTGCAGTATACAGCGTGAAACTGAGAGAGAGAGAATAAATCGGGCCATTGTTACGTCCCTGTGATCTGTTCAGGTACACCGGAACACACAAGCGTGAACGGCACAGTCCCGTTAGAAAAATGGACGCCTGGTCACTTTACGCACGCTATGGTTTTACAGCGTCAACAACTAGAGCTGTTTTCTCTTACAAGCTATTTTTATTACGCAGGTATTTAATGTTGTAGAAAAAAAAATACCAAGTAAATAAGTAAAATATTAAAATTTTCAATAACAAATATTATACAGGACTTCTTTCGGAATTCACTCTTATATTTTTCATTTGTGACATATAGTTGTTTATACAGTCTTGTCTCTCTATTAGTTCCACCTACGACCTTGTAATTGACGTAGTGAGACACGTTTTATTTCCATCCTAAACATTTGTTGTCCCTCATTGCGCAGCTCGAGCCAGTTTACCTGAAGTTTTCAGGTTATTTTTATTTATTTTTTATTTTTATTTATGTTTGGGAAACATACAATTAAAATAGAACGTATACAATAAAATTACAAAAAATTAACATAAATCAAAAAAGTTTCCACTTAAAATTTAAACAGATAATTGAAAATATAAAAAACAAAAACATAAAGCTAAACTATGAAACAGATAAAATATTAAAGTATTAAAGCCTAGGACAATTTACATAAAATTTTCTTATAATTACTAATTTTCATGTTGAATATATCTAAATCATTACAATATACACGTAACAATATTACAATATTAATAGTACAATTACATGCACGTAATAAAAACATATTTTTGGCATAATCATTTCTACAACGAGGAACAAAAAATAGTGACTCGTTTCTTGAGCTAAGACGTGGACAGTCAAATAAAATTTTACCAAAGAGGCTTTTAGAATCAACAAGATTATTGACAATTTTGTAAAAGAATAATTGATCCCTTAAGCCTCTGCGCATACTTAATGGGGCAACACTAGCAAGAACCTTACAGTTTGAATTGTCGGAACAGGCACATCTAAATCTCAAATGTTTTAAAAATGTCGATTGAATTTTTTCAATTTTATTAATAGGTCAGTTTAGAGTTAAAATTCTGCCTGTTGAAATACAGATATTCCTGAGGTCAAATAACACCTATACATTGCAAATTATATCGATAAAGATGTTATTTTACAGCGATTGCATCAAACATATTTTATTTATGAACCAATTTAATTAAAACACTAAATATTAAGGGAACTTTATATACCATGACACAATGGTGAAAATATTATTAAATAAGTAAAGCTGTGCCAGATTAGCGTGTACAAACGCATCGGCAGACTGAAATTTAAAAAATCTCATGTCGTACATCTCTCATGTACACACAGCAGTCTGTTACACGCTGTATCCCACACGAGGCGGGGTAGGCAGAGGGAACCCGGGAACCTAGTGTTAAGACACTCCGTTCCACTTCCGTTCCCAACTTTCCGCCGAAATATTTCCTCAACTGGGGATCGAACCCAGAACCTGTCGGTTACAGTCACACTCTTGTGCCGCTGCGCCACGACAGGCCTCTAATGTATAAAATAAAAAAAAGTCAGATATCAATGTAAACAACCACATATCACTGATTATCCTGATTTTAGATCGTGCTGCGGTCTAAATGGTTAACGTTAGACATTGAATATGATTTAAACGTTATTTATTTAGCACTTTACGCTGTTTCATTATTAGGTAGATCGTGATTATGGCACTTCTCTTGTGTTATTATGTGCCACTATATATGCAGTTCGGTGTAGGTAATGTCAATATTTTATTTAAATGGTCTGTCTATACAATTAATAAAATTGTAACAGACCTGTTGGGGCCTGTCGTGGCGCAGCGGCACAAGCGTGTGACTGTAACCGACAGGTTCTGCGTCCGATCCCCAGTCGAGGAAATGAAATATTTAAAATTTTCAATTTAAATATTTAATATTTCATTTCTTCGCTCTGGTAATAAGGCTAAGCGCGGCGTTGAGTTCCGCCACTCAACGCGCAATGCCTCAAATTCGACGGAAAGGGGGGAACAGAATTAGAATGGAGTGTCTTGACACTAGGTTCCCGGGTTCCCTCTGTCTACCCTGCCTCGTGCGGGATACAGCGTGAAGCTGAGTATACATTTTTAGGGTTTTATACCTTAAAAGGAAAAAATAGAATGGAAACGGAGTTCTTTTAGGATCACTTTGTTTATTCAAGCCATCGTTTATCGACATTTTTAAGGTTACGTGAAGATATCATTTTACTTTACATTCATCCTGCATGTGTGAGGGTAGACAAAGAGAAACTAATGTTGCTTAACAATTGTTATGATAAATATTCCCTTGAGCTGGGAATCGAAGGTACATCTATCACGTTTACTATGTACTTGAAATACCCCTCATTTAAAATACCTAATCAGTTTTGTACCTTTTATAATATGACAAAAAGCGTTTTTTTTTTTTTTTAATTAAAAATCTTGTAATACACAATAAATATATACATAATTAGATGATAGAAAGTAAATAAATAAACGTTTGTGCCCCGTTCGGGTGGCCCTGGGCGGCCCTGGGCGGCGATCCCGCTAAGAGTGTTTACGCGGACCGCAACACGACTCCGGCATTACATCTGACCTTTACATTTGTTGCATATTGATTCATGTCTATTTGTGAATTGTAAACTTTACATATAATTGATAAGTGTTGATTGTTTTTATATATTTTTGACGTATTTTGAAGTATCTGTTGGTTTTTGTACAGCTTTTTTATAGCTTTTTTATTTTTAATTATTGCAATTTTTGACAACTTTTACGTTAAATGTAATTTAAAAGTACTTATAATTTTTCCTTTTATTTGGCACTGCAGTTATTTAAAGCTTATTACTGTCCCAGAATATTTGAAGGATAAAATGTGGTTATTTAAAATGCTTTGAATTTCATACATGATAACTAAATATATTTTATATGATGATGAAATTTTAAACTTAATTTGGAAAAAAAGGAACTGTTAAGTTTGTTGCGGGCTCTGGTGTTGGATGTTCATTGCACGATTCAAAAGTGCTTGCAAAAGTCTAATTGGAACAGAAAATATTTAGAATTTGAATTTAATTTAATTTATAAAGTATTTAAAATAACAATGACAATACAATATTTTCGTTGGACGTTACTCTGGAAATAGTTAATTTGAATCGCTTTTTTTAAATCAAACGGTCTCGCAGAAACGGAGTTTTGCTAAGTGAGCAAAAACAAAATAAGTTAGTTTTTTCTGATGATAGTGTTTATATTTGATTTTTTCTAAACAAATGGAGTGTTTCATTTTGACTTTAAATACGTTCTTTTACAATTCAGAAAATTGGTTTTTACCACTAACGCCATCTAGATTGACTACCTTGAAAAGACTTTTATACTGAACACTACAATAAAACTACCTATGTTAGTTTTCAATTAATATTTCTCTAAGCAATTATCAAACTAAATTTGATGTGAATATTCAATGTTCAAATATAACACAGTCAAATATAGTTTACAAGATATAATCCTAGATCTGCCATAAGTCTCTTGAAGTTGCTATCAAAACTCTGAAGTTCAACGAGTACTTTATTGATCATAGGAAGAATTATTCAATATTTAGTAGCAATGTTTTTTTAATTATAAACGAATAGCTTAATGATACGTATGTTTTGATGTTTCACGAATACTTGTATTTGGAGTGTTGTAAAATTGTATACAAGACACAACAATGGCTCAGACTGAAATTGAATATAAATACCGAAATAAAAAAGGCACTTTATCCAAAAATCACTTTAAAGGGTATAAAAAAGTGCTTGTAGCTTTTAAACTGAACCACCGCTATGAATAAGGTTTTCGATTAAAAAAGCAAAAACCAATCGATTCATTCCTCGGTCGGATCGGGTCTGCGCTACGAAGTCACAGACAGACTGATCAATTTTATAACATTCCTTTTTTTACATCAGGAGTTGTTTCTCATTCTTGTATATGTAAACCTAAAAAAAATACTTGAAGTAATCATACATTTCTAACTTTTATAATATTCACAAACTTTTAGGTGTTGTATTACAAAAGAAAATATTGTTTGTAAACCTTTTATGAGATATTGCTTACAATGACTATTAAGTCTTATATTACGCCTACATATGTATACATCACAGCGTTATTTAATAACAAAAGTTAAGTATAACTTTTCAAAAACGTTAACAGCCTAATATATTTACAAAAACTACAAATACTTCATTGTTGCACCGTATGGATACATATATTCCTACTAATATCATTAATTGCAAGTAAAGTATTGAACGGACTTAGATGAAAATTTAACGTCAGACCCGAACATGGGTCGCTAATAAAACAATTTTATTTTAGAAAATATATAAATTCACATCTACGCTACGCCGAAATACTTATACGTCTGTTACAACTTATTTATTTTATAATTTCTTAGTGTGGATACTCACTTAAATTATATAATTTTCATCTGACTAGGTGGATAGTCCACCAGCACTGTAGGCAGCTACTCCTTAACCTGCTGGTCGCTGTGGCGGCGCACCACGATCACTTGGCAGTGGCGAGAGTGCTCCTTGCTGCCAGATCTGCTCAACTGAGCCTCGGTCTGCCGCCACCACCTTTGCCTTTGGTACCCCATAATTTTACTGGTAAGTATTGATAAATTTTTGACTAGTTAGAGTTTTGACGATGTTTAATTTCAGGTGTGAATATATTACGTACGTATTATTGCGACTCGTTTTTTTTTTCATATAAGACGAAAATGCAGATGGATATACTGCATGTGTAGACAAGAAAAATACCTATTTTTATACTTTAATTTGGACACACATTCGGCACATTCTATTAGAAACAGTGTACCAACATGGCGTCTATTAATACAATCAAATTTTAATAAGCGTCATAAAATATAGAGTAACTCAATTGATGAAACAAGTGACCTTGCTACACCAAATTGATATTTTATCGAGAATATTCTCTAGTGAACGTTCCTATCGACAAATAATATGTTTACCTTTTAATTTAATACTTCATAAAACTGAGGAACTAACAACGGCGACGTACCTTTGATCCTGGTGCCTTTAAGGTCAAATAGCTAACTTATTTAATTATGGAACGTTTCAGATATAATCCTAGTGCGATCGTCGCGAAATTAAGTCGGTAATAGGATTTTAAAGTAAATTTGTTTAAATAATATTGTGTAAAGTTTTTTTCTGTATGTGAGTTTGCCACTCTGCTTCTATATGGGTGAAATTTTCATTGTATTTTTTTAAATTTTTCTTTGTATGTAATTTCCTAGATACTTTGTAAATACAATTGGATTCAATGATCTGCGCTATATACATATTTTTTATTGTAATAAGAAATAACAATTGAGCCAAAGGTTGCTTTATATGTATATAAAAGCAGGAACGGGTAGGACAACATTTGCTTAACACGCTGGTGTAAGTATTTATATGTAAATTAGCATTTAAATTAGTATGTTTGTTTAAAACAATTTTTGTAAAACAATAATGAATGGTTCTTATTTTGTTTTTATTTTTTTATTTTTTCGTTAGAACCAGATGCGGTTTTCGACAATTTCCCACAGTGTGGCCACTCGCCGCGCTCTCATGTACGCTCGCTGTCTTCTGATCCTCAAGTAACACCTGAAGGTAGATATTTATTTGGCCAATATATTTTTAATTTTGTGTAATTAAGCTAATACATTAAAATATACATTATATATTAGTAGTATCTGGTATAATGTGATTCAGTTCTCCACTTCCCTATAATTTTGAGATGTTTTGTCATTTTTTTGCCAAATTACAACAATAATTATTAATTTAAATGTATTTCTTTATATTTTTGTTTATTTAATTACAAAACCAATATGTCTCCCTCAGGTGAAACAGACAACTACCCATCGCTCCCAGTAATAGTGACAGGTGAAGCGGAGCCGGAAACTGAAGTGGAAACGGAAGCCCCACCAGCAGAACTTCCGGTGGCGGACGCCATCAAGTCCATGGTGCACTTCCTGGCCAGTCGGCCCACTCACATGGCGTTATGGCAATACGAGGACATTACTGCTAAAGGTTAGCTTTTGTGTGTATTATATGAAACATTGATAGTACTTATGTACAGAACATTTCAACAGCATTTTTATATTCACTTTATTTGTGACTTTAACAGTATTTATGGAATTTTGACAATAAGGTTGTCACCTTATTGTTTTCTTCTTTTTTTTTATATTTTGTGGGGCACGACGCCGCCTTAGGTCCTTCCACTTGGGTTTAAGATATTATAAAATATATTTCGATAGTACCCTTAATTTTAATGATGAGATTAGAAGATATGTTACCGTTGATGATTGTTATTTGAATTAAAATCGTTTTCGGAGGCACAGGCCTCCGAGTGGCGCAGCGGCATAGGCGTTTGATTGTAAACGATCCCCACTCAAGGAAATGAAGTATTTAATCTTTGCAAATTAAATATTATTTTAAATTCTTCGCTCTAGTAACTAGGCACGCCGCGCTGGCGTTGGGTACCGCCACTCAACACGCAGTGCCTCTAATTGGGGGGAAAGTAGGATAAAATGGAGTGTCTTAACACTAGGTTCCCAAGTTCCCTCTGCCTACCCTGCCATATGCAGGATACAGCGTGAAGCTATAAAAAAACATTTTCGCTCACTTGTTTGCAATTTTCATGTTATATACTAAAATAAATGACAAAATATCATTTATTTATTAGAAAGATTATTATCCATTATATGTGAAAGCGGAACTTAATTTAATACGATGTGTTATCTAAATTGTTAATCTCATTTCAGTCTCGGTCATTCTATTAACAATGTGAAACCAGTGAAACGTTTCAGCCTTGATCTAGGAACTAGGTCAGCGTTATACTGACATCTTGTGATAGCCTGTCAGGCGTTGACAGTTATATGATATACAGGAAGTATATATATATATATATATATATATATATATATATATATATATATATATATATATGTGTGTGTGTTGTAAATATGTTGATACTGGTTGACCTAGAATTGCAGTGCAGTGTTTTAATTTTAAACACAAAGGTTCTTAGTTTAACTCATAATCAGGGGGAAGATCATAATTTATATTTTACTATAGAAAAGCGAATATCGGTCGGTAAAATAATAAATTCATATTATTTTCATATATTATCGTTCATAGCTGTTCAAAGTCCACACAGGGGAATATTTATATTTATAAATTGCATACATATTATTTTGATTAGACAAAGTGTTATGTTCCTGGTGAGGCATAGGGCGTGATACGTTAATATATATTGTAAATATATATTGATATATAACTATACTATCTCTCTCCTGTGGCTTTACCTCCGATGTCAAATGAAAGTGACCAAGAATTTGTCATTTTCGTTAATTTACGTATATATATCATATAAATAATATTACATTATAGCGTAAACATCAATACATGGACTATATACACACTAAGGTTTTTCTTAATTTGAAAATATTTTCTTGAAATTAGTGCGTTAAACCAAACAAACGTTTCAACTTATTAGATATATATTTTAGATTTCAACGTTTGGTTCTCAAATATGAAATAATATACGTGTAAAGTGTATACGTATATTTAATATCATTATTATTAAATAAATTGTGAGGAACGGAACGGAGTGTCTTAATTAACATTGGGTTCCCTCCGTCTACCCTGCCATTTACAGTAGAGTAGACGTCACACACTTCTTTTATATAAATTGATAAGTGGCGGAACTTAACGCAGCGCTCATTGTTTTTTTTTAACAATTTTTTATTTCATTTTACTGTTAGCTGTTAGCATATGTGCCATCTTGACAATTCCCAGTCATCCATTGAGCTAAGATTTGGATTACTGCTTTAATTCTGTAGACAATGATTTACGTGTAATCAATATTGTTTTCAATCTAAATGATTTACAATTCTTCGTGTATCAAAATGAGTAACATTTTAATTTCAAAAATACCACGACACTCTTTTTAGCCTTTTGTTATCCCATATGCTTGAAATTAATGACAATTTGATATTTTCGTAGCACGTACTCAGATATATTTGCTAAAGGCAATGCAACTTTACAGTAATATTTTAGCTTGTTATATATCAGAAGAACAGAAAATATCTACCGTATATATATAATTTATGTTATAAAGCTACTAAAATTTATGTTAAAATATCGTAAGTATATGTATATTAGCGACAAACATTAATAGTGATCTTTTTCTCTATTTAGTATGGAGTCTCCGTAGCTGTCAGCAGATGGCGACACTCCTGCGACACACTCTCCGCATATTTAGGGAGTCACTACCACACGCTCTGATATCGGAGAGATGGGCCCAAACCGCTCTACAGTTGGGATTGTCTTGCCCCTCTAGACATTATGCTGGGAGATCTCTTCAAGTAAGCTTTTATTTTATTTTTTTGTTTTTTTAAAAATATGATTAAAATTTCACTTTGATATTTTGGAAGAAAGTTTCTTTAATGAATAATTTTACAGGATTTTATATTAATTCATGAAATGTGTCATTTATTTATTATTTTTCATGTATATCTAAATATATTTTGGTCACATTTTGCTGCAAAGCTGTTGAATAATATATCTTTGATTACCATATTACGTTTCTCGAGAGTTTCTCGTGTCGTCATAATTACCGTTATTCTTAATTTTTTGTATCATATATTTTTTTATTGTTCTATCTCCTTAGGTATTCCGTTTCATCGGTGTCGCAATGACAGGCCGTATGGTGTCAGACATTCTCTCGCGTCTAGTAGAGACTGTGGCAGAACAAGGGGAAGATATGCAGGGTTATGTTACGGAACTACTCTTGACACTTGAAGCGGCTGTTGATTCGCTGGAGTCGAACTTCCGACCCCTCGACTACATGAGGGATATATTCAAGAGTACTCCCAATTTGAATAATAAGGATGGACAGCATCAGCCTAATGGAAATGTTTATAGTGCTGGTGAGTGTTGATTTGTTATTAGCGATACATGGTTTCGCCCGCTTTTAGTACACATTTATTTATTAATCTAAATCTACTTTGAAAGATGGGAATGGCAATGGAACGGAGTGTCTTAACACTAACTTTCCGAGTTCCTTTTGCCTATTTTGCCGTGTGCGGGATACAGCGTGAAGCTGTGGTGTAATAATATTATCATCCTAAAGACATTATCCATACTTTGAAAAACTTTGCCAATACAAGTTATGTTAAAAGAAGTTTATCAAGAGACAAAGTCGTTTTATGATATGAATGTACAAGTACATGAACGGACTTAACAAATATAAAAAACTAATACCTTTTTTTATAATCGGGCTCTACTACATACAGTTACTCACAAAAGTAGATTTGCTCATTGACTTCTGTGTACATATGAGCGTATCCAGGCCTGGAAAAATATTCTGGATACGCTCTTCTGTATGGACTTACAACCTTCTTAATCAGCTTGTGCTAGGGTATTTTTAATAAAATTTCTGGAGTGGGGAGATATTTACATTTTTTTTTTAATATTTACGTATTAAACATTTTAATATAATAATTATCTCGTAATATTTAAATTACTTCGTTCTGGTAACAAGGCATAGCACATCGTTGATTACCGCCTGTCTAGCAACACTCTTCAATTCTTCTCAATTCTTTGACACTTCAGTGAAAAGTTGGAAACGATTAGTGTCTTAATGGGAACGGAGACTTAACAGGTTAAAAAAAAATTTGTTATTATAGTTTTAAAAATATTTATAGTTAACAATGAAGTGGTCTTTTCCCCCAGGTAAAAGGTCTCCCGGCGTCTGCGTGGGTTGCGTGAGCAACCACACGCGTAGTACTAGCTATTCCGTGTCGTACTGCATGAGGAAGAACGCGCCCGCTTCAGCTGAGAAACCTACTCATGGTAATATATATATATATATATATATATATATATATATATATATATATATATATATATATATATATATATATATATATATATATATATATTTATATATATATATATATATATATATATATATATACATATATATATATATATATATATATATATATATATATATATATATATATATATATATATATATATATATATATAAATGAAATATTATATAGACAATTAGGCGATTGTATAGATTAAATTATTACTAAAGTGAATTTTTATTTATTTTTGATGTGTTATAAACTTGTTAATTAATGATGTTTTTATGATTTTTTTATAATTTTAATTAATGTTTATGTAAAAAAATGATGATTGATGATAAATTAATAATAAAAATGTAAAAAAAAAATATTTTACATCTGTAATTCTATTGGTTTTATTAATAATAAATGATTTATAATGTATGTCTCTAATAGAACCTCGTACAAGACCATGTGATTCGTCCAAAGGCGCTTGCTCTAATTTATGTCGATCTCGATCTGCACAGTCTTTGAAGTTGTTAGGAGATACTGCTACACAGGTGATTGTATATTTATATTTATGGAAATTATTAGCAAAAAAAGTCATTTCTCATATTTTGTTTATTATTTTATAAGAAAAAGCTTAAATTGCGACCTGTCTGCGCAGCGGCACAAGCATTCTGGGTTCGATCCCCACTCGAACTAATGAAATATATAATATTTTCAATTTAAAATATTTAATATTTTCATTTCTTCGCTCTGGTACACGGCAAAACGCGGCGTTGAGTTTTCGCCACTCAACACGCAATCGAGGCATTCGGCGGAAAGTGGGGAACGGAAGTGGAATGGAGTGTCTTAACACTAGGTTCCCAAGTTCCCTCTGCCTATCCTGCCATGTGCGGGACACACCGTGAAGCTAGGAAAGGAAAGGAATATCTTAATATGTAAATAGATGCATGATACATACTATGTATATTATTATGTACGCGTAAACTTTAAAAATGTAAACTAGACCTAAGCTAAAGAATGTTCTTATGGATATTTTTTTGGATGTAACAAATAAAAATATTAAATTTGTTTTATTTCTCCCAAAAGAACAATTTCCAAATCAATAACATCTTTGATAATGGCGATTATTTGACCAAACAACGGTAACATACCCGTATGCCGCGGACTACTGCAAAGTGTACTGAATGTATGGAAAACAATAAACGCGATTAATCCGGTTAAAATTGTTTCATATAACAGTTCTGAATTAATTTACAACCAATTACATACAAACATCCTTTAACAGGACGACAAACTGACCATCTTGGCCACTCTATTCTGGGTGGGCGCCTCCCTGCTGGAGTCGGACTATGAACACGAGTTCCTCCTGGGCGTTAGATTGTTGTCCAGAGTTATGTCTAGACTGCCCCTGGACAGGCCGGACGCTAGGGAACGGCTAGACCGAACCCAGGCGCACGGTGTTCATGCGCCATCGTCGCTGCACTCGCTTTTGTTGAAGGTGGGTATCGGTTTTTGTATGGTATTATTTTTTTTTTGTTGATTTAATGGTGTTTCGGAGTAGAATATTTAAATTACAGTTAATTATTTTTGTTGTTAAAAATAAGTGGTTAAATTAAGAATGTAATATCTAATTACTGTCACTGTCACTTTCTCTACCTGCACAGCAATATGTGAAGGATATATGGAAATATATCTTTCACGATTCTCATACCAATATATTGTTCATTAAAAACATATTAAGTATGTTAAATAAAAAAATGATAATAAAGCCTTACAAAATGTAAAAAGTTTTAGTTTTCAAGTAAGAAAATTTATTAAACAAGATTTTTAAGTTCATAGTGTATACTACACATAGCTGGGTGGGAATGTGGGACCCTAGTGTTAAGGATACTAAGTTCTCATTAAGACCCCACAGGATTTCCCACTTCCCATCAAATTTTGAGGCATTACATGTTGAGTGACTGAACTCAAAACAGCGCTTAGCCTCTTCACCTGGTCGAGAACATAAAAATATTAAACATTAATTACCCCAAATGGTAATCGATCGCACAACCTACGCGTTTACAGTCACACCTCTGTGCCACCGGGCCACTACGGCATCTAAATAACACTAGAGCCATTCCGCCTACACTATATATAGAAAATTACAGTAAGCAAAAAAATATCAACTAAATATGCATTAACTTCTAGGGTTGTACCCATCCCAATACTTACGAACCGGTGGTAGGCGTGCTAGTCGATGTCATACCACTATTGGAGCTGCCGGTAATCGATCCCACGCAATCGTTGGCCTTCCCTATGACAGTGGTCGCGCTGTTGCCCTACATGCTGCTGCACTATGAGGATGCTAACGAACTGTGCGTGAGGGCCGCGTGTCATATAGCTCAGGTGAGTTTTGATGGATTTTTCTTTTTTTAACTATATAACATATTTAGTACTTACTCTAACTAGTAGTTAAAAATAATACGTAGGCTATCAATCAACGAATATATTTACAAGATTTTCTCATGATTCATGTAAATCGATAAAAATAAATATACTAATATTGGAAAATGACAAATGCAAGTTTTGATGATGCATTAATTAATCACAATAAACATAATTATTAAAATTTTTTTTTTTTGGATTTAATTTTACCTTAAAAAAAATAGTCTACTGTAGTACTAGAGTACAATATATATATACATATGTATACAGCGAGTTGGTAGTGTGGAACAGTACATTGTTACTGTGTTTTTATAAAGTTAGCTCGTTACGTACTACAGTTGTTATTTAGCAAGTTATTTTTGAACATATTTTGTATTTTTTTTTTATTATTATTACTTTTTGATTGTATAAATTAAAAATATGTTTACATATAATTAAGTGAATAAATGTATCAAAATATGTTTACATATAATTACTATATTTTATAATTTCTCTTATTTCAAATGAATGAATGCTCGAACAACGTAATATTTGATAAATATTAAATTTTTCCTTAAAAAAAATTGAAAATCTGTCTAATTATCACCGTTTTCTCCAGTTTACAGCGGAGAAGAGTAAAAAACTTGAGAATCTAGGCACAGTGATGACCTTGTACTCAAGGAGGACTTTCAGTAAGGAAAGCTTCCAGTGGACCAAATGCGTGGTGAAATATTTGTGGGACACTTACTCTCACATGTCGCTGCAAATGTTAGCCTTCTTGGTCGAAGTATTGGAAAAGGTATGTGTATCGACTTTCTCTGGCTACTTTTGCGAGTTTCTTTTTTCGCTTTGGATTTTAATATCGAATTGTATTAAAAAAACGTCTTGCAATACAAATATTTTATTAAAAATATGTTTTTAGGATTATCGTTTGAAGTATCTTCTCGTGATTTTGGATGTTAATATTTAAAAAAAAAGTTTTTTATCTCTTTCTAATAGGTTTGATACACAATGGATTGATTAATTATTTTATTCGCAATAAAATTTAAAATAGCTTTAGTTTATAAAAGCTTGGACAAACAAACGTACTTAAAAATTTTAACCTTTGACTTGACTAAATTAATAACTAATATCAGTTAGTCTTGCAGCTCTTAAATTATTGATTCCAATTTATTTTCATGAAATATTTCATTCCTTCAGAAGCCATGTTGCCACAGACAGACAGGTCAAACCTATATCAAAGCCCCCTATTATCGCCCCTCCATCTACTTCACGTGTTAAAAATAAAAATATTTGTAATATATTCACTCAGATTCACGCTTTATCCCGCACATGGCAGGGTAGGCAGGAAAAACTTGGGAACCTAGTGTTAAGACACTTCATTCCACTTCCGTTATCAACTTTCCACCGAATTTGAGGCATGGCGTGTTTAGTAGCGGAACTCAACGCCGCGTTTTGCCTTGTACCAGAGCGAAGAAATGAATCATTAAATTTTTAAATTGATAATATTTAATATTTAATTTCCTCGAGTGGGGATCGAACCCAACTTAACCTGTCGGTTACAGTCACACGTTTGTGCCGCGGAGCCACGATAGATTTTCAATTATTTGAAATATATTAATATAATAATAAAAAAAATATCAATTCTACATATTTTTGTACAATATTTATTTATTATTAAATGTATTTCGTTGTCTCCGTCACCAGGGCGCTGTAAATCTCCAATTGCCGGTCTTGTCCATACTGCACTGTATGTTGTACTACGTGGAGCTGAACGCGCCCGCCGCGCAGGCCGTCAACGCGGACTTACTGAGGGCCGTCGCTAAGTTTATTGATGTGAGTATGTCGGTTTTGTGTTCGTACGGTGGCACGGTGACTAACGGCGGTGTTTAGTTACGTATTATGTTTCTTATTAGCGAATAATGATAGATTATATATTATTATTGAGCGACAAAATAGAATAGTTTATGTGTTTGGCATGATAGCATTTGACGCTAAGACAGTCCATTTCCAAATTTTCTTTAAGTGACGGAACTCAACGCCGCGCTTTGCCTTGTAACCAGAGTGAAGAAATGAAAATATTCAAATAGTCTATTATCCTTAAATAGGAATCGAGTACAGAACCAGCGATTATTATAATTATATATAATCTGTATTTAATATATTTTAATCTATATTTATTTGTTATTGTATACAGCAAGACGGCAATAACTACAAGGAAGCTATGAAAATATTAAAACTAGTAGTAACAAGATGTTCCACCCTCGTCGTACCACCGCATTGGGAGCACACGTCCTCCATATTGGATACGGACTTGCACGGGAAAAAGGTAATTAAATTATTATCTTTTTGTGTATGTCTGTCTATAAATATTATGTTTATGTATTTATATAATATTGCGACCCGTCCGCGACTACGCCTGCTTGAATTTGACACTATTTTATTTACTTACTTAAATTACTTTCTTGTTCACATAAATTAGCACCTTTAGGACAATATTTGTACCTTAAGAACTTAAATTTTAACTAAATGGATTAAAAAATTGTAGGAATTTTGTCCCACGAAATATTTTAAATTGATTTAACTTTTTTATTGATAAACGCTAAATGTTGAAGGAAGATCAAAATTATATTTGTGAGAATTACGTTTTGAGTTGGGGAACGGAAGTGAAACGGAGTGTCTTAACACTAGGTTCCCGGGTTCCCTCTGCCTACCCTGCCTCGTGCGGGTACAGCGTGAAGCTAAAAAGAATAACATGGTTAGCCGTTTTTAACATTAGCTGGTACACTGCCGCCATTTGTATTGATAATATTTATTACAAACTATTTACCAAGAGAAAATCAGTAATCAATATGATAAGCTCATTGTGGGCAGTTGGCTTTATTTTAGAATTTTTTGGTTAAAAATAAAATAAAAAAAGTTAAATTGTTTATGTACCGATGACTACTGGTCGTATAGAAGTAATATATTTTTTTTCTTTTTTCTTTTCAGCTTCACGCTGTATCCCGCACTAGGCAGGGTAGGCAGAGGGAACGAAAGTGAAACCTAGTGTTATGACACTCCGTTCCACTTCCGTTCCCTACTTTCCGCCGAATTTTTGAGGCATTGCGTGTTGAGTGGCGGAACTCAACGCCGCGCTTTGCCTTATTACCAGAGCGAAGAAATGAAACATTAAATATTTAAATTGAAAATATTAAATATTTCATTTCCTCGACTGGGGATCGAACCCAGAAACTGTCGGTTACAGTCACACTCTTGTGCCGCTGCGCCACGACAGGCCTCAATCAGTAATATAATAACAAATCTCCAATACTTAAAAAGTAATAATAAACTCAAAGGCAAAGGTTTTATGAACTTTATAGTGGAAAAGCATATAACCACAGAGAATCATTTATCAACTATGTTAGGAACTATTCAAAATTATTTAAACAAGTATGTTCCATGGCAAAATATTTACATATCGTAAACAAAATTTAAAAAAATACTTTTTTTTCCTATGACAAAATTAAAATGATATGGAACATAATAAATTGTGAAACTGGAAATGTTGAAAATTGCAACTGTTAATTCGTGTTAAAGATTGACAATGGCGGAACCAGCTGTGACTAAGAAGTTGCTTGTGTCTTTGATAAATTCTTTACTGATAATCCAGTTTCCACCATTACAAGTCCTATAGCTTCCACAACTGTCCCTGTATCTATATCTTAAGGAGTGCGTCCACAAATCTAACCTATACACTTTAATTTCAATTCAGTCAACTCTCGAGACATTGTTAAAACATTTAAGACCATAGATATCACTGGAACAATTAGATTTATGGGATATTTTTGTCAAATTATTATATAATAGACGCTGTTGCTCCTCATCTTACTGATATATTTAATAATTGAAATTCAATTTAAATCAAATCAGAATTTTAAATCTCATAAACTCATGCATGATAAACTTACCAAGGGTCGCTCTACTACCAAAGCTGGTGTAGCTCTCTTAAAGAGGCATAGGAAGGATCACAGGATGCTCTTAGCATGTTCTGTGACTTGTCCAAGGCATTTGATTGCGCGCAGCACTCAACATTGGTCATGAAGCTACACCGTTACGGCATAAATGGACGTGCACTCGATCTTCCGACCTCTTATTTAACTAACTAGGATTCAGAGGGTTGATGTGTATGGTAATAAATCTCCTTGTTCATCAATTACTATGGGGGTCCCACAGGGTTCTATTCTTGGAAACGGTTACTCTTGTTTACTTTAGGTACTTTCATAGTATGTTCTACGGAATTTTACTTTAGAATAATGCAGCCATTATTGAAGCGAGCTATTCGCGTAACCTATAATTTGGCCCTAAAGATTCTTTAAGGGAAAAATTTAAAGAGATTAATATATTGATATTGAAAAATATATTGAGATACAACATCTCAATACATTTTTGAAAATATTATGTAAATGTAAATATTAATGAATTTAAAATAAAATCGGTGATATATATAATAATAATATGTACTAATAATCAGTTCAACTTAGTACTCGATTCCATCGAGTCCGTAATTCTTATATACTTTTAAAAAAGCATCCCAGGAAAAGTCCGCGAATTTATTTCACAATTTTAAAAAGTTGTGAAAAGACGTTTGTCTACCAAATTAACGATTTTATAAATGATATGAATGGGAATGAAATGCTCGCCCCAGATTATTTCAAATATATCCTTGTCACTTATAATAATATTAAGTAAAGTTTATTAAAACAAAAAAAGACATTTGCCACTGAGTCTCTTGTTTGGGTTCGTCTCAGGTCTGAGGCAGTAACTTTAGTGAACTGGTGGTAAATTGTTTGACGTTCAAAACACAAAACTTGTGATTTCTTATTTTGAATAAAAATATTTGATTTAAAATTTATTACCTTTAGCCATTTTTAATTTGATTTTGACGAAATGATTCATTTTTTTATGATTATATGAAATTTGTTTTTGTTTTTTAATTATTTTATTTATTAACATTTATAAATATTAAACAACAGAGGCAAAGCGACAAGTTTAATTATCTCCCTTTGGGTAAAAAGATGCAGTGCATCATTATGTTCCGTCACACTATCTAGAAAAATAGAGCCGCGTGTGGAGAATGGCTTTTTTTTATTTTATTTACCTAAACTACCATGCGGGATACAGCGTGAAACTTATATAAAATATATATCTTTCTTACAAAATGCAGTAAATGTAAAGTAAATACATATTAATTTAAATCATAATAGCGATGGACAAAATCTCTCTATTTTTGCTATTTTTAAAGTGTTATTAAACGTTGTTAGGTTAGTTGGTCAGAGCGCTTGAACGGTTTCCAAGAGGCGCGGGTTCAAATCCTCAATACTCAGCTTCACGCTGTATCCCTCACATGGCAGGGTAGGCAGAGGGAACTTGTGAACCTAGTGTCAAGACACTCTGTTCCACTTCTGTTCCCCACTTTCCGTCGAATTATAGGCTTTGCGTGTTGAGTGTCGGAATTCAACGCCGCGCTTTGCCTTGTTACCAGAGCGAAGAAGTAAAAATTTTAAATATTTAATTTGAAAATATCAAATATTTCATTTCCTCGACTGGGGATCGAACCCAGAACCTATCCTTTACAGTCACACACTTGTGCCGCTGCGCCTCGATAGGCCTCAAATTCAAATCCTGCTAAGTTAAATTTTTTATACGTTTTTAAATTTACTAAAATCTCTCTACCGTAACTCTATAAAGTACATTTGATTTGATTTGATTTGTACTTAGAATTCATGAGATGTTACTATAATTAAAATATTAATATGACATAACAATGAACAAAAACATATTGTTCCAGGAGCTGCCGGGCCGAACAATGGACTTTACGTTCGATCTATCACAGACGCCGGTAATCGGTCGCAAATATCTGCCCAAGGGCGGGAGTCAACCGGCGACCGGCCCTAGCTCTCTATCTAACGCGTCTAGCGCTACACCGGATAAAGGTATGTTTTAATATATAATTATTAAAAAAGGCCTGTCGTGGCGCAGCGGCACAAGCGTGTTACTGTAAACGATAGGTTGCGGGTTCGATCCCCACTCGAGGAAATGAAATGTTTGATATATTCAAATTAAATATTTAATGTTTTCATTTCTTCGCTCTGGCAACAAGGTGAAGCGTGGCGTTGAGTTCCGCCACTCACCTCGCAATACCTCTAATTCGGCGGAAAGTGGGGAACGGATGTGGGACGGAGTGGCTTAACACTGGGTTCCCAAGTTCCCTCTGCCTACCCTGCCATGGGATACAGCGTAAAGCTGAGTGAGTGATAGTGAATTATTTAAAGGTAGTTTGTTTTATTGGCATTATCTATGTTAACATTTTTTAATATAAAATAGACACCTTATATGCTCTTTACACTAATGTTTAATCGTTATATTCATTATTTTTTTTTTTTTTTAATTTTAAAACGAAAATAAATTAAAAAAGTAATTTTAGTACTACAATTTTGTTTTGCAACAAGTTTTTTTTAAAAGCGTTTTTTTTTAAACCATCATAAAGTGAGAATCGCTTATAATCTTATCTATACCATTATTTCTATTGTTTTATATCATATGTGGAAAACTACAAGCGCCATTACCACTTTTGGGAACGAGATGGTATTGAGGTCAAATAGTATCGCTATTCGGCGTATACTTTACTTAATAATTTATTAAGTATCGACAAAATTGGTACACAATTTTCATTGTCTTAAAAGTGATAATGTTATTAAAACAAGAAAATTAATTGAAATTAGTAAATAAAATAGTGTAATGCAAGCGGGCGAAGCCGCGGGCGGGTCGCTAGTTGTTAATGAACCGTTAAAATGGTAATACTATAGAAAAATATTGCAAATACACAATTTGAAACACGAACTATAACATAAGTGCTACTTTAAGCTGCAGCTTCTGAGAAACTTTTCAATTGCGTCACTGCTTGAATGGAGTACTTCATTAAAACCCTTGAACCTCAACAAGCTTAGACTGTAACGCCATCTAGTTTAGAAAATAGTTTACACGGACGGACTGACAACTTTTGTTCATGTGGAGATGTATTTTGAATGAAATATGTATTTTTTTCTTTTTTTTTTCAGTTTCACGCTGTATCCCGCACGAAGCAGGGTAGGCAGAGGGAACCCGCGAACCTAGTGTTAAGACACTCCATTCCACTTCCGTTCGCCACTTTCCGCCGAATTTGAGGCATTGCCTGTTGAGAGGCGGAACTCAACACCGCGCTTTGCCTTATTACCAGAGCGAAGAAATGAAACATTAAATATTTTAATTGAAAATATTAACTATCTCATTTCCTCGACTGGGGATCGAACCCAGAACCTGTCGGTTACAGTCACACGCTTGTGCCGCTGCGCCACGAATATGAAATAAATTTAACCGCATTAATCGTGTATATTGAATGTTATGGAAATTAATTTTTGGAAATCTTACGTTTCGAACATTTTACTGTAGTCCGTGGCTTTAGATTAATTTAAAATGTTTAATCAATAACTTTATAAAAAAAAATCGATTATTCAATGCCACTACTAATTTGTATTTTATTTTGTTAATTTATAATAGTAAGCAAATTGATTATTTATATAGAAATTATGATATTCGACATCTATACAAGGATATATTACAGAATGTTAACGTGTTCCAAGCGCCCATACCAATAATAAAGTATTCATTTTTCATATGTTCTCATCAAGCTACGTCGAAATTCTTATACGCTTGTAACAACTTATGATGTTAAAAGACGTTAATAATTGAATATATTTGTTTAAATAGCTTTAGTATAACAGTTCCAATAACACATTGTCTTTAAAGCAGGCTCGTCAACCTCAGGGTCGGCGTCCACGGTGGTGGGCGCGGAGAGCGGAGTCACTCAGCCGCACAGTGCCGCGTCACCGCGACGCTCTCTCTCGCTGTCGCCGGCTGACGCGCTGGCCTCCGGATGGAAGAGGCCGTGGATGTCTCAGGTACGAATCTAGGCTGGGCTTTATGTTTGTATATATTTAGATACAGTGCTTGTGGTGGTTATTTAGTGACGGAATTCAACACCGCGCTTTGCCTCGTTACCAGTAACGAGGTAGAGTGTGAAGTGACGAAAATACAAAATGTTAAATATTTTATTTCATCGACCGTGAATTGAACCCACAACCTGTTGAGTATCGCACGCTTGCAATCCTGTGCCACGACAGATATATTTCTATTACAGTGTACCTTAAGTATTTAAGTTCAATTGTGATAGCGGTACTGCGCTTTCACCTCGACGGGTCCAAAGAACAAAATCGTAAATGAAAAATGATCGACTTTCAGTATGAGGTTTTGAATGTAATCATCAACTATTGAACAGCGATTAAACATTTTTTTTTTGCAATTATTTTGTATTTGCGTTAATAGTTGATGATTACATTCACACAGAACTTCAAAACCTCATACTGAAAGTCGATCATTTTTCATATACGATTTTGTTCTTTGGACCCGTCGACCTATCCGTCAGAAATAGCAACTGAGCGTACCATGTATTTGATTCGTCTGTATTACCATTACTGAATGAATCAAATTGAGTTAATACAAAAAACAATATTAATTTTTGTTAAAATATATTTTTTAAAACCGACGCAAAAAAAGGTGACAACAGAGGTGTTGTATAGTCTGTGTGTCTGTTTGTGGCAAAAAGACCGTACATGAAACAGTTCATTCGGTCTCAATGAATGAACTGATATTAATTTGAGTGTAGCTTTTTTTAATTAGACTGTTTCTTGTTCATCGCATAGTTATGATTTTTTTTATATTGATATTATATTTTTAAATTGTATATAACGGCGCAACGACAACGTTAATAAAGAAGTTGTAATTTCTAGTTTATAAATTATAAATTAATAATGATAGTTATCAACCTTTTAATGGGGAACGGAAGTGGAACGGAGTGTCATAACACTAGGTTTCACTTCCGTTCCCTCTGCCTACCCTGCCTAGTGCGGGATACAGCGTGAAGCTGAAAAAAAAAATCAACCTTTTAAATGTTTTGTTGATTTATCAGTTATAAAAATTAAATTAATTAGAGCTAAATTACAAATGTTAAAATGTTAGTAGATAAACGATTGATGACAACTAATTTTTGTAAATTCATTGTGGGTGGTAGTGGTATAAATACGAGTGATTATTGCTACTTGTGGCATTCTCACATTAGCACTAGCGAAGACTAAGAAGTTTTTATTATTATAAATTAAAATGTTCATGGAAAGTTGAGACATTATTGAAGAAAATGACGTCAGCATTGCTGACGTTAATATTTTTAAAAACAACTTCACCGCCTGCTTCGACATATATAAAAAAAATTAATACTTTTTCTTATTTTACAACAGAGCCGCGTCCGTGAATGCCTTGTCAATCTCCTGACTACTTGCGGTCAACGAGTCGGTCTACCAAAGAGCCCATCTGTAAGTAGAAATTATCTTTAATTTTTATGTGTATATTTAATTTAATACTGACTAAATTTTTTTATGTCCTAGAATGATTTGTAAAAAGCATGTTTGTTCCTAGACTTTTAAACGCCGGATAAAGTACAGTAGAACTTGTTTTACAAAAAAAAAATTCGCTGTACGATCGAAGTTTTGTTTTAATTTTGAGCTGAAAAATCGAAGCGCTTTACGCTTTCTTACGTTTCTTATAATACTTCTAATATAATACAAAATAGGTGAAAAATGTATTGAATTGGGATTGTTCAGGAAATAATAATAACATTTCTATCCATGGCTGACATAGGACGATTTAATTACCACTTTATGTTCAAAGGTAACGCTACATATATTAAATAACGCTTTCGCACGCTATGTTGGAGGCTCCAAATAGATACAGAGTCATAATATCACAAAAATAGCCCAAAAATTACGTTATGGGCACAAAAACGTGTTCACATTTACATTGCTTTACGCTTCTCATATAAAAATCAGTTACGTGTTGTCGTGAAATACCCGTCCGTCTCGTTGTGCTGGTCTTTTCTTTTAAAAATCTGATCATAGGCCATTAATTTTTGTACATAACATATATTAAACAAGAAAATTAAAAAAAAAATAGTTTTTAAAGCCGAAGCTTAAAGATACGCCCAGTACATTGTTTGTATCATACCATGTATCGTTATACATACATATAAAAAACATTTATTTTGCATAGTCGCTTTGTGTTTAACCCATTATTTAGATACATCCTAGCTCGTCCGAAGTACATATTAAATATGAGTAGACAATGTATGTACATTAAAAATGACTGTATTAGAACGTTTAAAACGAGTTACAAAAGGTTGATACAAGGTGGCAATTTAAAATAAAAGTGTATATATATATATATATATATATATATATATATATATATATATATATATATATATATATATATATATATATATATATATATATATATATATATATATATATATATATATATATATATATATATATATATATTCAATCATGCGAAATATGGAAAGAAAACGGTCACTTACTTCACAGTGCAATGCACAGGTTATTACATACAGCACAGACAACTTTAAAAACATATTAATATAAAGTAATTCCAAATTCACAATGATATCTGGCACTTATTGGTTAAAATGTTGAATAAAAATTTAATAAAAACACACTAAATTAGTTTTATTTAATTTTTCCAATGCAATTATACTATATGTAATATAGGATATTATTTACAAAACATCCACATTAGTGTGTCGTTATACACGTAAACACAATCTTCTACACACAATTTTACCAACATTAAACTAAAAAAATGACTATGCATTTAGTAAGCCAAGATCAAATATTATTATTATTATTATTAACTAGTAAAGCTATGTACTGAAATATTTATATATTATATTACAATAATATATGTATATGACACAATTCTACCAACATAACAAATTTCCAGGTGATCTTCAGTCAGAGTTCAGAGTTGTTGGAGCGGGAGTCGTCAATGGCGTCGTCCCTGGAGGAGGTGTCTGGCACTCCCGGCAACGATCCGTCCGGCGGGGCGCCCCCCACTGATCACTTTGGAGTGTTCAAAGATTTTGACTTTTTGGAATATGAGAGTGAGAGTATTGAGGTTAGCTGAGAATTTTTTTTAACATAATCAAGTTTTAAACAAGCATTTGAGGCCTTTCGTGGCGCAGTGGCACAAGCATGTGACTGTGCGGCAGGTTCTGGGTTCGGTCCCCAGTCGAGGAAACGAAATAATTAATATTTTCAATTTAAATATTTAATATTTCATTTTTTCGCTTTGGTAATAAGGCAAAGCGCGGCGTTGTGTTCCGTCACTCAACATGCAATGCCTCAAATTCGGCGGAAAGTGGGGAACGAAAGTGGAATGGAGTGTCATAACACTAGGTTCCCGGGTTCCCTCTGCCTGCATCGTGCAGAATATAGCGTGAACCTAAAAAAAACGAGCATTTATGGAGTTTGCTAAGAACGTATGGCGGTAAGAGAGCTTGGACCCTAAATAAAAATGGCGACTTTTTGCTTAACGATGCATCTATTTATCTAGTTACACTGAATGATAGCTAGTGCTAAGACTTCCGATACGTACATAATTTATTCCTTTGGATGGAAATCGAACTTACAACTATAGCGTTTATAATCATGACGTTGAGCCGCTGCGCGTCTCGACAACCTCGTATCTGTCTTTATTCTTGAATAATATTAATATATTTTTTCCACCTTTCCTGTAGGGCGAGAGTTCGGATAATTTCAATTGGGGCGTCCGACGTCGTCTCCCCAGCGAGGAGCGGGAGGAGGGTGTCCCCGAGAGGAGTCCCCCGCCGAACAGGTCGCGAACCCACGACCACGCCGACCACAGGCACACTAAGGTGAGTGGGCATACTATGTCTGTGTGTTGTTTTTCAGATAATTAAGTTTTGTTGTTATTTTTAAATAAAAGCTCGTTTTATGATTGTAAGTTGGCGTTGTACGATATAGCATAATCAAAACGATGCAAATTTGCCTTTGTGTGGATATATCTCAGAAGTTCGGATATCCATAAATCTGTTGTTGATGAAGACAGCCCAGAAAAAGTCTGGAATTTTCTTAAGACACTTGGAGTTGGGAAAGCTAAGCAATACACCAATCCTTGTAATATAGATTTGAATAAATTAAACCAACATTTTTCTCCCTCTGGCACAATTAATGTAACCACCAAATTAAATTCTTTAAATCAAATTCGCGCTTTGCCCACTCCTAAAAATCCTATTTTATTTTCGCTCAATTCACCGAAAGTGATGTTAAAGAGAATATACTGGCGATTAATTCTGATGCTGTTGGCTCTGATTGCATTAGTCGTAAGATGATCATACCAATCCTTGATATTGTGATCCCAGCTCTAACTAGAATTCTTAATTTTTCCGTAAGTACCTGTGTCTTTCCTTCCGCTTGGAAAGAGGCCCAAGTGACACCACTCCCTAAAAACCGAAATCCTTCCTCCATGTCAGATTACCGACCTATATCAATCCTACCTTTCCTATCAAAAGTCCTTGAACGCCTCGTAAACCAGCAATTAAGTAAATACTTTATAAACAACAACCTATATAATCATCTACAGTCCGGTTTCAGGCCTGGTCATAGTACGACTACTGCATTGGTCAGGGTTTCAGATGATATTCGCTTAGGAATGAAAAAGCACCAAGTAACTTTGATGATTTTACTCGATTTTAGTAACGCATTTAATACTATAGATTTCGATATTTTACTGGCTATTATGTATTCTCTTAACATATCTCCTAAAGTGATTGATTGGTTTCACTCTTACTTGTCTGGTCGCCGGCAACGTACTCGATTTCAGGATTCTTACTCTGAATGGAGTCCGGTGCTTGCTGGTGTTCCACAAGATGGCGTGTTGTCTCCTCTCTTATTTTCTCTTTTTATTAACTATTTCTTTCACCATTTAGCTTCTCCCTACCATCTCTATGCTGACGATCTTCAAATATATCGTCAGTGTTCTTTACACGATCTCCTAAATTCTATAACAGCACTATCAAAAGAAGTTGCAAATATATCAACGCGAAGTAAATCTCTAGGCCTGATAATAAACCCCAAAAAAACGCAAGCTATTATAATAGGTAGTCAAAGACTTATTGGACAAATTTCAGTAAACGATCTACCTAATATATCACTTGATGGAATAAAAATTCCTTTTACTGATAAGGTTAAGAATTTAGGAATTATATTCGACCAACATCTATCTTGGAACCAACAAATCAGTGAAGTGAGTAGGAAAATATTCGCAGCCATTGCGTCATTACGTCGATTACGTAACTTTCTACCTATCCCTACTAAAGTTGCGCTGGCACAATCACTCCTATTACCAATTCTTGATTATGCAGACTGTTGTTATCTAGACTTAAAAGAGGAGCAATTAGATAAACTTGAGCGTCTCCAAAACATCTGCATACGGTTTATTTTTGGACTACGCAAATACGATCATATTTCTAAATTTCGTAAAAATCTCAAGTGGCTCCCAGTTCGCCTTCGCCGGAATACTCATATTCTTTGTCTTCTATATAATGTTCTATTCAATCCATCTTCCCCTACGTACCTCAAAGAACGATTTAGATTTTTATGTGAATCACATGATTTCTCCCTCCGCTCCAAGCAAACCTTGCCTCTTAAAATCCCTAGCCACTCTTCTTCCTACTATACAAACTCCTTTTCTGTAAAATCTGTGCGCTTGTGGAACTCTTTACCCGTAACAGTCAAGCTCAAACTTTAAAGACCTTTAAAAAAAGACTAAAAGATTATCATATGACACTTTGAGAATCTTTATTGTCAAATCTAATTATTACGTTTACTTTTCCTACTATATTTCCCATATGTATATTAGATTGTATGTATGTATGTATGTATATGTATGTATGTATGTATATGTATGTATGTATATGTATGTATGTATGTATGTATGTATATGTATGTATGTATGTATTTATGTTTCGTATGTTTATTTATGTATATTGATTTTCATATATATTTATATACTTAGATGTACTCAGTACACCCCTCCCCGATTTAATTTATTCTCTCCTCTACCCCAAGGTTGCCTGGAAGAGATTGCTCACTTAGCAATAAGGCCGCCTATTGTGCTATTTTATTCATTATTATAAACAATCTTGTAATGCGTTATTTTCTTTGGTGTACAATAAAGAGTATTTCATTCATTCATTCAATATAAGGCAATTTAATAAGGATATTGTAATATTGATATTATACAATATTTAATTATAACGACGATATTACAGTGCTACGTTTGGATGGCGACTGGCGACAGAAATATATAATAATTTATTAATTCGCTATGTAACATATCCGATATCGATTCGTTACTAGGTGCCAAATATGGACAGTGATTTTTGCTTACATTAATAAGATAATCATAATACAATTAGTAGGCACACAAACATTATAGATTCTTAAGAAACTTTGAAAAATCCTTTGATACCGAAAATTAAAATATTTTTAAGTTGACTCAACTTGAAAATATTTTAATTTTCGGTAGTCACGCTATGGTAGATATTACGTTATATGTTACACACGCTAGCGTTACTGTTAAATGCTTAATATATAGAAATATAAAAACAGACACACGCTTACAATATTTTTTCCCAATGAAACTATGTATAATAATTACTTACTGGGATGGTATCAAATATTAATTTGTTATATCTGAATTTGATTGGGAGAGAATTTATTTAAAATATTGTATTCGGTGGCAGAAATGTATTTCGCATGTTGTCATGTTACCAGAACGAAGAAATTCTTATTATGTTCAGTCTTTTTGTGTTGTTTTGAATTTAAATAATTGACGTTTGTATGTATGTATATGTCGTCCAGGGCGAGGAGTCGTCGGACGAGGAGGGCGGGTGCGGGTGGGAGGAGGGCGGGCGCGGGGACGCGGGCGACGGGGACGCCGGCTCCGCGCACGAGCTGGCGCTGCGGGCGCGCGCGCACTCGCTGTCCAGCGCCTCCAGTGGGGAGCCCGATGGTCACTCACTATTATATATATATATATATATATATATTATATATATATATATATATATATATATATATATATATTATATATATATATATATATATATATATATATATATATATATATATATATATATATATATATATACTATGCGATGATTATTTCTTTCTTGTTATATTTAAGATGTTATCTCTACATTAAAAACTTAAATTTCAGCTAAATGAATAAAATAATTGTAATAATAATTCGTGAAATTAAATATTTCAAATTTATGTAATGAATAGTTTATCAACCGTTTTAAATAAAACAAACACAACATATTTATAGATTCTAACTTTCATATGTCTGTGGGTAGCTTTACAAATTGCAATATGAACACTGAGCAAACATTAAATGAACATTCCTCTTTCATTTCAACATCAGTTATTATTACTCAGAAAAACGATTCTGTTTTGTAAATTTCATCTCTAATTTTAACTGTTTATTAGCATTTTTTATATTGCGTGGCTTTAAAAAATATTTAATTATTTAGTAATAAATATTTTTGTATTTGTTTTAAAATCTATATTAGAACACCTACTCGCTATACTTCTTTTTGATGAACTGCTATTGATATTGATCCGATAATGAACCTACAACCGTGATTTTCTCTCAAACTATACCACTGCGCCACAACGGATTCAATACACTTTTTTTATACGTGAATTTATTTCTAAACAGGTGAGCGCGGCGATGTGACCCCAGTACCCGGTAGTACGCCACACGGCATGCACCACATGGGCCACGTGGCCGGCGTTGGCATGGCGCGCGACGCGTGGCGCGTTTCCGTGGCCACGTTGTTGCGCCACGTGGCCCACCAGCCACCTATAGCGCTGGTCCATACGTTGCATACTGTCTTGAAGGTAAGAATATTATTGATGTAGTATAGTCGTTTATTATGTTTGTATATGTAATGAAGCTCTTGTTAATGCAGCAACATTTATTTTTCGTAGGGTAGGCAGAGAAAATTTGGGAAGTTGTGTCTGTTCTCGGCAAGACACTTGCGGTCCCAAGTTCTGAAAGCGTTATGTGTTGAGTTGCGGTACTTAACGCAGCACTTTGCCTTGCTACCTGAGCGAGAAAAGAAAAAAAATATGTTATATTTTATTTCCTCAAGTAGAGCTCAAACCCATAACCCCCTGTCGCGTCATAGTGGCACGCTTGTGCTCCTGCGCCACGACACTTCACATTGTTTAATTTAGCATTGCTTCAAATCAACTGTTGAGTTCTTCTTAACAGAACTGTCTTTTGAGCGACAAATTAGCAAAATTTGAACCTGTACCCAGTACTCTATGGCTATGTTATCTTCCGTTCCGATGCCATAGTAGACGGAGAGAATTTGAGAACCTAGTGTTAAGAATCCGTTTCCCACTTTCCGTGGAATTCGAGGCATTGCGTGGTGTTTTACGGAACTCAACGCCGCGCTTTGCCTTTTCACTAGAGCGAGGAAATAAAAATCTATAATATTTCTTTTTCTCTAGTGACAATCGAACTTGCAGCGGCGTTAACAGCCGCTCGCTTGTGCCATGCCATTTATTTAGTATTTATTAAATTATATGCTAATAATGACCAAATAATTATAAATATATGGTTTATATATAATCAATATACACTACATAATAATAAAGATAACACTACCATACATAGTGTTAATGTTACAAACGTGCATATAAAATGAATTAACACATAAATTTCAAGTAAAATATATTTATATATTTGTGCGTGTGTGTGTGTAGCTTTTATAACACACACTACCCTAAGTACCTCCTACATGTATTGAGTATTTACGCACAAGGACATATATACAATATATGTATGTGTGCGTAAATACTCAACATATGTAGCGTATGTAAATTAATTTTCATACTCATGCCATAGTATAATATTATACAGAGCTTACTTTTTTTTGGCAATTAAAAAAAAAAATGTCATCATTTATTTACATATTCGCGCAATGTCATATGATATTTGTAAATATGTACATTTGTACAATTTCATGGTCTTGTTTTCTTAAGGGCATTTTAGTAGTGTCTTAGCGCCACCTATCGCGAAATGGTAGTATCTATATAGCCTTAGTTCAAAATTTCCACGTTCTAAGTGTTATAAAATTTGAAAGTTTAATCGCAAATCTATTAGTATTCACTTTTTCTAAAATTTATAATACAAAAATTCTTGACACTATGTTATTAACTTAAACTCAGCTTCACGCTGTATCCCACACGTGGCAGGGTAGGCAGAGGGAACTTGGGAACCTAGTGTTAAGACACTCTGTTCCACTTCCGTTCCCCACTTTCCGCCGAATTTAAGGCATAACTTGTTGAGTGGCGTAACTCAACGCCGCGCTTTGCCTTGTACCAGAGCGAAGAAATGAAAACATTAAATATTTAAATTGAAAATATTAAATATTTCATTTCCTCGAGAGGGGATCGAACCCACAACCTGTCGGTTACAGTCACACGCTAGTGCCGCTGCGCCACGACAGGCCTCTTCATTAACTTAAACAATACGAAATAATTAGAGCAATGATTCCAATATTTTTATAAAACATAATAAATATACTAAATATGTCGTTGAAAACGTGTCATAGAAGAATATAACAGCCTTCTTTTTATCGACGCTTCTCAGCTACATGTAAATCTTGTATTCTATGCATTTCGCCCATTACAGTCTGTATACAGAATGTTCCCTTTTGTAGTCGACTTTTAAAAAATCAATTTAAATTTCCCTTTATTACATGTTTACTTAATGTCTATGCTTGTTTTCGCTTTATTAGATACAGTACGTTTAATTTCCTTACTTTTGCTGATCTAATTCGAAAATTGTTAAATGATATGGGCATTATATTTCCCGTCTGACATTTTCCACCTAAAGCCACGGCGTTTTTCCCTGACGTCATTTCCACTTGGCTGTTCCGGCGCATTTGGACAGCCGCATTCAAATGCAATCGCTTCCTGGTGTTTGCTAAAAACGCAATGAATATTATTTATAAAATTGAACGCAAGCTTCGAATAAGGTGAGTAAATGAATTAACGGTTAATTTTAGGTAAAAAGTTGCCATTAACTGGACTGTCACTTATCCGAAGCTTATTAAATAAGAAATGTTTGTTATGTCCTCGTAGAAGTGATAGACGCCAATTTGAGTGCCAAGGATTATTTGGGGACTGTCATACTGGAGTAAGAACATAGTATACACGAATGCAATGCAAACGAATGCAATTCCGTAAAGCAAATTCTAAAAAAATCTAATTATATTACAATATCCCTTCCTTCAGTGATATTAAAATCGTATAAAAAAAATATAAAAACATATTATAAACAACATTATTTTATAAACTATAACTAGATATTTTAATAAATTAAGAAATACTTTTTTATTAGAATGTTTTTATATCGAAATATAACAATAATATCCGTTCTAGTTATATAAATCACCTAATATCAAGTAATCACGCGATAGGATGGAATAATTGAGTTACTAATCACGCGATAGGATGAGCGAATTAGATCAGTCAGTCGCAAATATAACTGTGCAGAAGTTATCCTGAATCGTCAATTTCCTTTACGTGGAATTTCGTCGAGGGATCGATTGCACTGTATTACAAATGAAAACAAAAATTAAGTTCCCGCTTTGAATGTATGCATATCGCTTCGCAAGAATGCAATGAATGTTTCGCAAGATGTACCTTACGTATGCTGCAGAAACAGCTTTGACATTGCACTGGAACATCGTTTAAAAACCATTTAAAGATAAAAGAAAAAGTCACTGCAGATCGCAATTAGACTAGCGAAACGTTAAGCGCGTCCAAAGTTTCTGGTGGGCTTAAAGAGGAATTGATGGGGACGCTCCTACCTTGCTGCGCGAAATAAATTCTGTGGTCGAGGCGCCTCGCTGACGGAGAGTGTACAGCCAATTTATTTGTTGTACATCGTTGAGCAGCGGTTTGCACAACCACCTGAGTTCTTTCCTCTAAGGATGGCTCGTCTTTCACCCAATGACGGAGAAATAATAGCCTAATTACTGATAAGGAAATGGAGGTGGGTCTTATTAAGCTGAACTGCAAAAAGACAGCCCCAGGACCTGATAGTATTCCAGCGAAAGTATTGAGCGCCGCTCTGGAGTATTTAGGAAATATCTGCAAGAAACAATTTAAGGTCATCATCATGGGAATTCCCGATGATCTGGAAGGAGTGAAGGTTATGCTTGTTGCGCAATGAGGGTCGGCCACTGAATTCCGTTTTCGTCTACAGGGCGATAGTGCTGCTGAATGAAACGTGCAAGATCTTGGAAAAGACCGTTGCTGTCTTATTCAACTTCTAGAGGAAGTAGGCCCGTGTCTGTCAGAGGCTCAGTTTGGGTTTCGAGCTTGTTTACTCTCTGCTCAACTACATGCCATAAAAGTCCTAAAGACTCGAGCGTTGACCGCGATGGCAGAAGGAAATGTCCTCGCTTAGCGATAGATGTCGTTACGAGAAGTGCACCGATACGATAGTATGCCACTCTATCTTTGGTAGCTTTTAAAGGACTACCCCAAGGATAGTGGTCTTATAACGGGGAGGGACGGACAATTCAGTTGACGAGAAGTTGGTTGTGGGGTTCCACAGGGGTCAGTTTTAGGTCCGGAACTGTGTAATCTTGGATACGATTGGCTATAACGGTGTCAATAACCCCCCGGGATGAGCATGTCAGCACTCCATATTTTATCAAATCTAGTATTGTATATTTTATATTTTTATACGTTTATTTGAAAATAGTTGAATTTGCTATTGGTACTGATGCATACTTGTTAACGTTGTACAAGAATACCGCATTTGGACTTGTATTGGAATCACCAAAGAATAAACGCCAGTCTTGTGTTACATACGGAATGTTTAACTCACTCATTATTGATTGACGTATACTTCGAAAACTAGACGTAATGGATACTATCGCGATCATCTGGAAAGCAAGGCCAAGATGGCCTCGAAGAAACTGGGGTTCATCAGCAGAGCGAGACAGTATTTCACTCCAAAACACCATTAGGCCCTGTACAGGGCCCAGGTTTGGCCTCATATGGAATACTGTTCTCACCTCTGGGCTAGTGCACCCCAGTATTAGCTTGAACCATTTGATCGCGTAAAACGTAGAGCCGTTCGAATCGTTGGGAGCCAATGATCTGTGAAAGGCTTGACACTTTGGCTTTGCGTATCTTCACTGTGCGTTCTCTACAGCATTTATCACAGGGAGTGTTCTGGAGAACTGTTTGACTTGATACCTGCCGCCGAATTTTCTAACCGCACAGTCCGCCACAAGTTACTGTACCATCCACAACATCTGGACACGTGACACTCTACTACTGTGCGGTTTCGTAGTAATTTTCTTCCACGCACCACACATCTCTGGAACGACCTACCCGCGGCATTATTTCCACGTCGATACGACATGGGTACCTTCAAAAAGCGCGTCTACCTCCACCTCAAAGGCCGGCAACGCACCTGTAGCTCCCCTGGTGTTACACGGGGCCGTGGGCGACGGTGATCACTCACCATCAAGTGACCCGTACGCTCGTTTGCCTTGTCTGTTCCATATAAAAAAAATACTGAATGATGAATGATGTTTGGAACATTTATCTATGGCTCATTACTTATTTATTCCAGCTATCAGTTTAACGGGTACCAAAATCGTGTAACGATTTTAAGAGGCAACCGTAGATGTAATGCTACCTGGGGTAGCTGATATACCAGCATTCTAAGACAGAGATTTAATTCAAATTAACTCTTTAAGTAATGACTTTGTCAATGTTATCCAGAAAACGGGATCCAATTTTACAGTCAACTCTACTTATCAATATGGCTAAGTAAGTAAGTTGTTGTTGTGGTAAATTTTGATCAATAACATGTTGTTAGTGACTCTACTAATGTAAGAATCGTCAAAACAGGGTTGACTGCTGTTTGGTCTCTACAATCCTTTATGTAACAAACATGTGCTCAGACATAAGACAGATTACCCTTATGATATTAATGATAGCGCTTTTCTTCTTTACGTCGCCAGAACTAAGATACAAAAAAATACGATAATGACCCGACGCAAATTTAGGGTGTTATAAGTGTGATGTGACAACCGAAGCTCCTCAATTGATAAACCGATTTTAATAACGTTTTATTTATAATCAAAGATCGTATTCTTTGCAGTGATTCTTATTATATTTTATCAAAATATTATTATTAATGTAAGAACTATCTTAATAATATAGTAAATATTCTATCCAATAATAACCTGTACGTATGTAACAGCATTACGCCCACATTGCAACTACACATACATACAGACGTATTTGCATACAAAGCCGATTTCATCTCCCGTCTATCAGATTGAATCTGGACCTAATGTCCCTTACTACGACTCGAAGTGAAGTCGAAATTTTGTTATTTTCTTTTACTATATAAGAACATTAACTTAAAATTAGTTAATTACTATATTTAACTTAAGTAATACATTAAATAATATTTAATATTATAATAATTATTATTAATAATAATTATTATTATTATTATAATATTTGTTATTTAATATTGTCTTTTACATATGTATTATTAAAACAGTTTAAATTTCAAGGTCAAATAAACATTTCTGAGCGCCTTTGAATCTTCGGGTGAATATTAAGCTACCATTGGAACCGGCCTTAAAGGCAGTACTTCTAATAAGACTAACTCTTCTCAGTACCTTAAAAATAACTAACTTTTAAATTTAAACAAACCTCACAGTTGTTCTTTTTAACGTGAACAACATAACTTAGTATTTTAGTAATACCACAACTTGAATCTGCAGTTATTAACAAGTATAAGAAAACAATGTCGAGATACTTATATATATATATGGTTATTATTATATAAAGCTAAATCTTACTGATTTAATTTTATGGAACTCTATCCATGTCAAATATTAAAGTTATAGTGTAAAGGTTATTTTTACTTTCATCTACTTAATTTGGCATCAATACTTTTTGATTAATGAAACGTCGTATTTGTTTTTTTAATACAGTTCTCCTGAGTACATAGCAATATACACAGGCTATTAGGCCAAATGAATGTTCATAACATTATTATTCAGTTAACTCCTTGAGGTATACCCACCATTGAAATATCACTTTCACACCCTTTTAGAGTTACTATCTACCTGAATATTATGCACACATGATCAACGAAGTGTTTATATACTTGACAAGCTCATACCAAAACCATGGCCATTTTGTCTCAAAGGTTTTTTATTTATGACCAATAAAAAATTTATAACAAAAATGGCTTCAAATAATTGACACGATTATGCTTACAATAAAATTAATACGTGAAAAGGTTTTTGATTTAATTATATGATAAATGCAGCACCTTCCATGATATTTGTTTAAAAGTAAAAGATAAACGATCAGCAGTCCACGATCAGGGCTATGCCGCTTTAAGTCATGGCTACACTTTTTTTTATTATTATTATTTTTTAATTATGTATTTCAGAGTTTTAATCAGAATCATATCTCAACAGCCATTCTGAATTGTTATGATTTAATATTTTAATATAGGATACGTCCATGAAAAAAAATGAAGTTTAGTCAGATATTTCAACTCGATTCCTTGGTATGGGATCCCGTCCGTTATACTGAAAATGCAATTATTGAAGCTTTACTCGGAACCTTCAAACGTCGAGAGCAGAGTAGAAATCAATATCTACATCCGGTGGAAATGGGAAATTTTATAATAGCGAATGTATAAATGGTTAATGGAATTTACTGAATACTTTTTCACTCTTTACTTTCTCAGACACTAATTATGAGATGGAACTGGAAATTAATGAGGACTCACCAATAAAACGGAAAAATATCCTATAATTTAAACTTGCTTACATAAATAATTCAATTGGGCTAAGACGACGGCGGTGTAGGCACTAGGCAGAGGTCACCAATATTTCACTATGTAGTTCATGAATGCGACATTTTCGTAAGAGCTACACCACGAATTACGCTTTGTTATAAATAATAGTCGTGATATCGTGTCATGGGCGTTGTTATAAGTGCTACGCCATGAATTTTGCTATATGGTACACTAAAATCGATATATGAGAACAGCTTTTGTCTAATTTTTGCTCCAAATGTAATGCCTGTCCGAATGTACTATCAAACTATAAAAACTTCTTGAAACATTTCAAAATAAACAAAAATCGTGTACGCGTACAGTACTTATATACATGTTCTATTTCATAAAGTAATATAAATGAATATACAGAATTTATAATGAATATTCCTTTGTTACTAACAGCAAGGTCTCACGTGTGTCCAGCTATTTGCGGAGATAACCGTGTTAGCGAAAGTTACATACTACCTACATAGTTCCGGTAAATGGAAATACGAGAAGTGATGGCCTTTACCCATTATCGATAAATTCACTGTGATTTATCGTATTTAGTGTTAGGCACTTCGTTCCCCACTGTTTGAAATCGACGTCTGTACTTCATGCAATCAATTGCTCTCATAATGTTCGGGCTCGAATTAAATAATAATAATCTTTATTTAAATATAAATTCTTTTTAAATAATATAATAATAAAATTCTAAATTTTGAGGGCTGTCATGGTGCAGCGGCACAAGCGCGTGACTGTAACCGTCAGGTTGTGGGTTCGATCCCCACTCGAGGAAATTAAATATTTAATATTTTCAATTTAAATTTCTCTCTCTCAGCTTCACGCTGTATCCCGCACTTGGCAGGGTAGGCAGAGGGAACGGAAGTGAAACCTAGTGTTATGACACTCCGTTCCACTTCCGTTCCCCACTTTCCGCCGAATTTGAGGCATTGCGTGTTGAGTAGCGGAAACCAACGCCGCGCTTTGCCTTATTACCAGAGCGAAGAAATGAAACATTAAATATTTAAATTGAAAATATTAAATATTTCATTTCCTCGACTGGGGATCGAACCCAGAACCTGTCGGTTACAGTCACACGCTTGTGCCGCTGCGCCACGACAGGCCTCAAATCAAATCAAATCTTCAATTTAAATATTAAATGTTTTCGTTTCTTCGCTCTGGTACAAGGCAAAACGGCAAAACGGCGTTGAGTTCCGCCACTCAACACGCAAAGTCTCAAATTCGGCAGAAAGTGGGGAACGGAAGTGGAACGGAGTGTCTTAACACTAGTTTTCCAAGTTCCCTCTGCCTACCCTGCCATGTGCGGGATACGGCGTGACGCTGAAATTCTAAATTAATCATTGTATAATAGTATATATACATTAATTTTATCTCGGATTTAATACATTTCAATAAAACCTGTAATGATTATATAATAAACAGTTTTTTGTAAAATACTAGTAGATACGAATATTTTGCATAAACATTGATTTTGTAGGAATGAATATAAAAAAAAAAAAGTAGTGTATTGAAATATAAAGCACGATCTAGTATGTAAATAACTCCCAATTCATTTGTAACTATTTACCATTTCAATGTTCCAAAGTAAGCCTCGTCTATTTTAAAATTAAAACGTGGGCGTATCGGTAGAAATGTATGTACATCACTAGTGGGGTGTAGGGAGATGAGAGGAAATTCAATCTATCTGCCCACCTGCCTGCACCCCCCTACGGCCCACGGACCGTCACACAATTGCCGTTAAATTCATGATTGCAATATATTTTTTATTTACTTTGCTTTGCTTTACCCAGCTGTGTTATGTGCCTTTCTTTTATAAAGACATCAGGCACGTGTTCGGTGGTGGTTTTGTATGCAATCCACGTGTATGTATTCTTGTATTTCTAATATTTACGACCTGCTCCATGTCCTTGAATCGTACTCATTATAATTATTCTTTTTAAGTGTATCTCATCTCTGAATATTTAACGAAGTAAATATATATGTCCAAGGACTTATTATACTTTATATTAGGCTAGTACTTCCTTCTTTTTTTACTATATTTTATTTGAAAATGCATATGCTTTGTATTCAGAAAAGCTTTCAAAGGGCTGCTTCTACGAAAATAAGCTTCTTACGATTTTCCATTTAGAAGACTTACGCTTCGATAACAAAATAAATTCTCAGTTAACCTTTTCTGAACTTTTAAAAATAGATGCCATTTCAAAACTACTACTTACTATTATATACTAAATGGTGTATAATAAGTTTGATAAAATGTAGATGATATTATAGTATATACATTATTTATTCAATGGGTATTCAACTAATGGCAATTATAACTAATGAGCACCAACTGCAAGGTCTCAGGTCTTTTGTACCTTAAACAGGCAGAGAAAACATCATTATATTTTATTCCCACTGCTACTTTCATCTAATCTAGAGATGTTGTATGTTAGATGGTGGGATTTAATGTATTTTGTCTACAAAATTACATCGATAAAAAATATCGATGTAATTTTGTAGACAAAATACGTTAAACCCCACCATCCAACACACAATGTCTCTAGATTAGATGAAAGTAGTAGTAGGAATAAAATATAATGATGTTTTCTCTGCCTGTTATCTTTGAATAATAAAATGTGAGAAATTAAAGAACACAATATATATTTTACTTTTAGTGGTTGTAATGTATTTTTGTTCTTTTTTTTTTATCACACGCTGTATCCCGCACTAGGCAGGGTAGGCAGAGGGAAAGAAAGTGAAACCTAGTGTTATGACACTCCGTTTCACTTCCGTTCCCCACTTTCCGCCGAATTTGAGAGCGAAGAAATGAAACATTGAATATTTAAATTGAAAATATTAAATGTTTCATTTCCTCGACTGGGGATCGGACCTAGAACCTTTCGGTTACAGTCACACTCTTGTGCCGATGCGCCACGACAGGCCTCCGTTGGCCGTGATCGTCTAGTGGTTAGGACCCTACGTTGTGGTATTTTTATTCACCAACCATTAATCTTGTTTTCTCTCCTCTAAACAGGAAGTAACTTCAAAAACAATATCCGTTTGTGGAGAAGGAGCTCTGTTATCTGGTGCCGGAGGTGCCGGAGACCTGGCAGCAGTACTGGACAGGCTCAGCTCTGAAGAGCCGCCTCTACTGTGGGTGGGACCAGTGGCCGCTGACTGTGCACGAGTCAGAGACGCCGTGAGATACGCCGCTTTGGAGATAAATGAACATCTTGAAACTTATTTTGATAGACGGGAACATGCGCTTGAAGTAAGTGTAAATGTAGATAGTATTATCTATGTACTATGTCGATTTATTTGCAGGCTATTGGTATTGAAGGACGAGGTGTAGGTTTTTTAATACTAATAACTAGCCTACAGGGGACGCATCCTAGGTGGTGATTGGGCAGTTTCCATCTGCAATCTCTGTTTCAAAAGTTTTCATGTTAAATTTAGGAACGCTACGTCGATTACAATGTAGCTTCAAAGAACTCAATGATTTAAAAATTGTATGTACATAAAGATTCTCAGCAGACTACTCCATCTCATGGAGGTTACACTATTATATTATATTTTCAAATTCTATGCAGATTTGAACCTTTTGTGCTTTTCGATAATACGTTTGCTGGCAAAGAATGCAACCTGATCGAGACTCGTCGTGGCGCAGCGGCATAATCGTGTGACTGTATACGAAAAGTTGTGGGTTCGATACCCTCTCGAGGAAATGAAATATTCAATATTTTCAAATTAAATATTTCATGTTTTTATTTCTTCGCTGTGGCAACACGCTGTGGTCCCCAAGTTCCATGTGCCTTCCATGTGCGGGATACGGCGTGAAGCTGAGTAGTGACAAAGGAAGTACAGGGAGCTCGTGTATAACCCTAATAGACGAAGGGAGAGAAATCCTTGAAATATTGCTTTTGTATGTATTATCAATAGGAATAAATAAGATATTAAATGTTATAAGAAATACTAATAATACTAAGATTCTTATAGATGTTATATTTCTATATATTTTATAATACTATTATTAAAATCGCTGCGCAATAAGATGCTCCAAGCGTGGGTTTCGATCGATATAGCCATCCTCGCCCGGGCGATATTGTGCTGGTTAAATTATTTTATTTTATCGACTTTTCCCATTTTTCATGGGAAAAACGGATTTAGCCTCTAAAATGAGTTAATAATTAGTTAAATATGTCTATCAGCAAATTAAACTTATCCAAGAGGGTAACTCAAAGAAAGACTTATGAAATTCAACATGTATACATATAGGCAACACCAACTGGTGATTGAATTTTATCATTCGCATAGAAATAAGATGGAGATTACTAAACTTAAATTTAAAAAGCGTATAAAAATTTTGAACGCAGCAGGATTTGAACCCGCGCCTCTGGAATACCGTTCCAGCGCTCTGACCAACTAAGCCATTCGTTCTCACCGAGCTCCGTCGAAATTCTTATACGCTTGTTACAACTTATTTATGTTGTTAGCATCTCTGTAGGATGATATGATAAGATAGAGATTGTTAACTATCGTTGTTTTTAATTAACTTATTTAAAATGAAAAACATTTTCGTAACATAAAATTACCATCCAGAAACAGCTTGGTGGTAAATATTGGTGGTAGTATTTTAGCTCAACTTCACGTTGTACCCCGCACATAGACAGGCTGGCAGGGTATGAGACAGAGGGAACTTGGGAACCTAGTATTAAGAAACCGTGTTCCCATAAAGAAACTTCCATTCCCCTCCGAATTTTGGACTCATTGAGTATCGGAACTCAACGCCGCGCTTTGCCTCGTCACCACAGCTAAAAAATCAAAATATTAACTAGTAATCGATATCATTACTTCCAAGTAATCTTAATATGGTCGATAGTGCTAAATATTACATTTTATCATCGTTAGAGGTCATCGTTGCACACGCGATGGCACCGATCGATGAACACATCCCCTTATATGTCTCTATATAGTGGATGTATTCATGTCGAATGACGGTGGAGAGAAAAAACTTATCTCTGCTAAGTGCGAAAAAATATAAACACATAATACAAGTATATATTATAATACCTATCACTTGAATCAGATTATTTTTTTATAATTACGGAAAATATGTATTCTTTTAAGATCATAAGGAGCTGACTGAGAGACCTACAGATTTTAATGATTTTACTCATTTAATAATTACGTGCATAGTAATTCTAGCCAATAGACCGAATCAAATTCCCTTAAAGAAATTTCAATTTTTAAGAGTTGCATTATGTCGATTTAATATGCTAATCCACGTAATATTATATAAGATATAAGTATGTCGTGGCACAGGGGCACATGCGTGCGTCTGTGAGAGCGACGGGTCGTGAGTTCAATCCCCGCTTGATTATAAATTCAAATTCAAATATTTTTATTCAAAAGAAGAAGTTACAAGCTTCGTTTTTTGAACGTCAAACAATTTACCACCAGTTCACTAAAGTTACTGCCTCAGACCTAAGAAGAACCGGCGAAAGAAACTCGGCGGGACATGTCTTTTTATTTATCAAAAATTTTACATCATATAATTATGTGAAAATGGTTCATTTTTTGGTTATAAAATCGTTAATATGGTAATAACCTTTAACACACAAACGTCTTTTCACAACTTTTTTAAATTGTGAAATAGAAAATTTTCGGACGTTTCCTGGGATCCTATTGTAAAAGCGTACACCCTGACCCATAAAAGAATTACGGACTCGATGCAATCGAGTTACAGGTGCACTAAGATTAAACTTATTTCTAGTAATAATATAATGTATGTCCCTGATTTTGCTAAATATGAAATTATCATTTTGATTACCCCATTTTTCTTTCTTCTCAGAGGATGTACATGAAGTTATTATCTAGTGTTAGCATCGAATCCATTAAAATCGCTGCGATAGTCTCTTGAGGCCTGTCGTGGCGCAGCGGCACAAGCGTGTGACTGTAAACGACGGGTTTGTGGGTTCGATCCCAACTCGAGGAAATTAAATATTTTATATTTTCAATTTAAATATTTATTGTTTTCATTTCTTCACTCTGGTACAAGGCAAACGCGGGGTTGAGTTCCCTCCCTGAGATTGTTAGGTTCCCAAGTTCCTTCTGCTTACCCTGCCACGTGCGGGATACAGCGTGAAACTGAGATAGTCTCACACAATTGAACATTCTTTTTATATACAAACATTTAGTTATTATATCTCTCTAAATGCATATTAACGTCATCGTCATATAAGATCATCAGAAATTTATAATCGATGGATAGAGATTTCCCTACGTGATTAATTTTTAGTATTTTTGTTTCTCTGCTCTTATTAGATTTTATGTAAATGAAGATAGTATATTTTATTTATATGATGTTTTTTATTACAAATTTAAAAAATAAATATAGTGTAATATCAAGTATGTATATTGTATTTATTTACAATAACAAAGATTAAGGTCATTAAAGAACATGATTATGTTTTATCATTAATTGAGCTTGGATTTATTGATTCAAACAAAAATATTATTAATGGTAATAATATTAAACATTATTTAAATATCGGAACCTTAAAAACGCTAACAGAAACTTAGTAGAGATTGAGATTTCTTGACGATTTTCGATCACCACCATCCATCACCTGTAAACGCTTGGCAAATGCATCACGGTGATAACAAAATTTAATTTAATTTTAAAACTATTACACATAGTTTCTATGTATTTTTTAATAAAATTACAGACTCTGGAGCTATCTCGCAGTGCGGACGAAACCGGACGGTGTCTATACAAACTCATATTCCAGCTTCTGCTGCTGCTGGAGACCAACAACAAGATGGTAGTGGCGGTGTACAGCGCGGCCCTTGATAATAGGGTGAGTGACGTAGATGACTCTAGATACATTCATAGTTCATAAAACGTTGTATCATTACTTTCAAATGAAGATAAACGTTAATATACGAATATAAATTTGTGCACCGATACGAAGACCCCAACCGAGGGGCTCGAGAGAGAGCATGTTGTCTCCTGGCTATATCAAAACACGAGACATCGCAAAATGTGAAGAGATCAATTATCCAAAAACTTTGGAATATTATAAATATATGAATCCATATCATCTATGTTTCACTCTATTCCCGGGATTTTCAGGGTTTCAGCTTAATTTGAGTAAATTGAAGGTGGTGCGGTCTATATGCACGTGTATGTCATCCTATCACAGACCACCCCATTTACCCGTAGGGGGGGGGGGGTGGTGGTAGGGAGATCCTTTGTGCATCGGCCAGTATTGATCGTAGTACTGCACAAGCGCAATGCATGTAGGTCATAAAAGGACTTGTGCATCCAGTTGGTCACTTTTGCATAGTTACAAGAAATAATTATTTGATACTTTATTTGTTCGTAGTATTAGAAAAATAATTAAAAACGAACAATACATAGAAAAATAATAATAATATTGAAATGATGTCATTTCAAAATTTTATTCAAGCAACGAATCTTTTGGATGTGGAACCCGGATTTGTTATTCAAATTTGAATATTTTTGACTATAAATATCGTAATATTTTCATTTTACATAACCTAACCTAAGTAAGGTGCGACTTAAAATTTTAAACTTTAATTGTAAACTGCATTGTGAACTAGCCTCAACTTTTAACATGGCTACAGGCTGCCTAGGTCCCGGGCTCGAACAACCCTCAGCCCCCCACCTGCCCCCTTCCACTTCCACCTGCGTCAGCGACCACCCACCCCACCTCCCCCCATGTTACATAACATTTATTCCTAGCAACGTATGCTAGTTAAATTTTATAAAATTATGTTTTAATTGGCTCCTTGAAAGAGAATTGTTATGAAATATGTTGAAAACATTTCGCTATTTTATATTATAAATTCGCTTTTAAATGGTCTTAAAAGTAGAATTAACATTTTGTAGGAAATCATTTTTATGAGCGCGCGCGAATTGATCAGAAAATAAACATTACAAAATACAAACCTTCTCTCAGCCCATTATTACTAGTTACGTTATCTCTCGTTAGTCGAAAATATATTGACTCATCTCACAAAAAGGTCACAAGATTGGAGTCGGATCGTCTTCCAACTTTAGGAAGACGAAACTAATTGAAACGATTACTCTTTGAGTTTTTCTCCTTCAGCTTCACGATGTATCCCGTACATGGCAGGGTAGACAAAAGGCACTTGGAAACTTATTGTTAAGACACTTGGTTCAGTTCCCCACTTTCTGCCGAATTTGAGACATTGTATATTGAGTGGCGGAACTTAACGCCGCACTTTGCCTTCTACCAGAGCGAAGAAATGAAAACATTAAATATTTAGTTTGAAGTTATTCTTAAATATTTCATTCCTTCGAATGGAAATTGAACTCATAACCTTTCGAGTTTGCAGTAACTTTCTTTTGCCCCTGCGCCACGATAGACCTCCTATTATAGATACCATAAAAATATTAAATATTGTCATAAAAGATTAAAAGATTTAAAGTAACAGTTCTTCTGCTTTTCTACTAATCCGGAAACTGACCTGAACTGAACTTCAATAATGATCAATGTAACGAAATGATATGATGTTAGAATGAATATGCATAATTAGCTTTTCTTTGAATCGCCCCTAAATGTTTTAAAAAGCTTTTGGTCATAATATACCAATTGGTAAAGATTCCAACAAGTGTCTCAAACTGTGGGAGGAGTAATGTGGAATCGTTCTCTACTTCGTGGTTACTATACGTAAAGTATATTGTATATTTCCAGCCAGATATGGAAACATAGTGAAAGTCCGATCTTCTATGACGAAGTCGATCGTTTTTCAAAATTATATCACAATTACATTTTTATTATGATCATCATTCTAATGAAGTGATAATTCATGGACGTAGACAAATGAGACGGGTGGGCCGTGTCCAAAGCAGAAATTTTAATTGACAAAAAAATCTACCCTGAAAAAAATAAAAAAAGGGTGCTTTACACAAACAGATTTGCAGAAAGTTACAGTCCAGGACACCCTGGAAAATATTTCTGGCTAGACTCATGCTCGTAAAATATATTAAAGAGTCCCAATCATTGAGTCGCTAGAATCTTACTATAGATAATTACTACATAAAAAGATTTCTTTTTTTCGTAACGCTCCTCCACACGTGATAAGACGGATAAGATCGTGAATTTTCCGCTTCAGTCATACATGTAACTAACTGCTTTGATACAAAGTGTCAATTACCTCCACGTGACTAAACTGGATAATATCATATAGACCCTCTAATAGAATGATATGCACCCGTCTCGCGAGAGGATGCCATCAATTTGTCACTTGACACGATTGGCGGTTGATATTTTGTTATATAACATCCTTATATTATATTAATACGTAACCGAGCATATATAATTATATAACTATTTGTTTAAAATGTAAATCGCGGCGTTAAGTACCGCCATGCAGTAGCCGATTTTACTTAGGGAAGTTGAATTGTATGTACTTATGTTAAATAAGTAAGAAACATGTACTTTGTAGTATTACTCCATCATCTTGTAGACAGGTGTTGAAATCCTAGGATCTAAATACTATCATCACGTTTTATATATTATATTTTTCAACAAATTTATTTATATATCTAAAAGAAACGAATACAGCGTGAAGCTAAGCAAAGAATATTCTCCATTTTGTCAGAGTGAAGTATAAAAGTACATATATTTTTAAGCTAGGAATGAATAAACTGTTATAGAAAACAAACTTTTTCTTCATCATATAAACTAAAAGTTTATTTTCTATAACCGTAGCAGTTTTCATATATATTTTTTTTATTCTGGAGAATACGAAGTATGTTACAATATGTAACATAATTGATATTATCAAAATAAGAATTCAATTATCTACAAAACCAGTCTGTTTTCATATAAATATACGAGACATAGAAAATTTAATCTCCCCACGCTGCAGACAAGCTTATACAATCGATGCAATTTACCTACAAAGATAAATCAATGTCGATACTAGAAGAGTCGCGTTGCCAGACAATATATTTTGACTTTTCAGGTTAAAATATGTTTTTACTGTATGTATTTAAAGTTGTACGTTAGGTAAGGTAATTATTACTGTTATATATATAATATAATATAATATTATATTAAAAAATATAAATACAAATTAATATCTTAATTTAAAAGGCATTATACTCACTAATTACCAAAACCCGAAACGTAACGCCTTAATATTATATAATTTTATATCAACAGGGTGTAGAAATGAGTGCGGCGGTAAGCACCGTGCGCGCGGCGCTCAACGCGCACGCGGCGGACTCGTGGGCGGAACACTCGCCCGCGCCTCACGATGACGCGAGGCTGCTGCATCTCATGCATAGACAAAGGTAACTACATACATTTTTTATAGACCTTGAGATATATGAACATACATAAGGAAATACATTAAATATTTATTATATTCGCAACGCTAAAAGTAAATGATGATGAAAGGCAGTGATATTAGCTATTAGCTATTGTTGAATTAACTTTATTTTTTTAAGACAATCTGGGAACCCGATGGGTGGGAACATGATTAAGAAACTCCGTTTTCATTAATATATGTCTGTTCCCCACATCCCGCGGAGTTGGGAGGCGTTGTTACACGCAAGTGGCGGAGCTTAACACTTTTCCTCGTTACTAAAGAGAAATTATAATTTTAAATATTTCATTTCATCTATTGAGAGCAAACCAATAAATACCCTGTCCCGTTTACAATCACTGGTTTGTGCCGCTGCGCTACGACTTTACTCAGTATAGATAATTAATTAAGTATCAGTTCTTGAAAGGATTGACATTAACGATGTACTAATTAAAAAAAAGTAATTATCTCTGGAATTTAAAAAAAAAATGGTTTTACCACATCCGTACAATCAATATCTATGTAAAAGGGGATTATAACGTTGCACGTGGAGGTCCGCGTGACCTAGGGAACGACATACAAGAGGGAAGTACAGTGTTTACTTAAGTCTTCTGTAAACTTGTTTATAGACTCTATTTGTACTGATCATAGACTGAATGTCTTAACTTAATCCTCCGTTAACGATGTAAATCACGTTTTGTGGAATATTTTATGTAATTTTATCTGTAAATAAACAGTGGACGGAATAATGGCTAATTTTTCAGATCTTTTAAGATTGAATAAAATATTAGGAATGTCTAAATGCTTGATTCTTTGTTTACGAACTTAGTTTACCTTTATTGAAGATTAGTATAAACGTCACGTATGAAAGTTGATTTATAATAAAATCAAATCATGTCTCGTTCAAATTTAAATTTTCTTGAGAAACGATATTTTCAATCAGCATTTAAAAGCGCATTTTAAAATGTTAAACTTTTTATGTATTTATTATATTATATTTTTATATTATATTTATTACTTCTGCATAGGAATGTACATACTTAAATAAGATGATTTAAATGAAATAATTAATGAATATTAAGGAAAAATTTTCGAAATTGCTATTAAATTTATAAATGCCAACCCCATATATGTATTCATGTACGTATGTATGTAAAGGCGTCAGTTACAATATAGTTATATGTATAAATGTATAATTGTGTGGCCTGCGACAGATGGGGCGCGGCGCTGGCGGCCGTGCGCGAGCGCAACGCGGAGCGCATCCTGGAGCGCGGGGAGCTCCCCGAGGACGACGTCACCAGCCTCCTGCACGTGTACTGTAAGGGACTTGCACAGGCACATCCCGGTACGTCCGACATCTCTGTGGTAAATGATGATATATACTCAATAATATGGCAATCGTTTCATATTATATGTTGTTGCAGACATGGTGGCCATCACGCGGCCGGTCAACGAGCTGTCCCAAAACCTGTCATTCATGATGGAGAGCCTCTACAAGGTGTCCGTGTCACTGTCGCGCCAGGAGTTTGTCTGATACCGCGCCCCCCTGCTGGGCCCCTCGCCCTCCCCCCGGCGCGCCCCCCGGCGAGCCCCGCCGGCGTCGTCGTCCCGCGCGCCCCCCGCGCCGCCTCCCCCTCCGCCGCCCCCGCCGCTGCCCCCGCCGCCCGCGCCCCCGCCTGCGCCTGCGCCGGCTGCCCCCGCGCGCCGCCACCCCTCCCGCCCGCGGCACCGCGCGCGCGGCGTCCGCCGGCCCGCGCTCCACAGCTGTTTTAATATTGACATATAAACGTCTAACGCGAAATGTAATCTTGTTTTTGAAAACGTCAAATGAAGTTGGTTTTCGTTGTTTTCACGAGTAACTATTATGAAATTAAGACATCATCTCATCTGTCACGTACATTTGATTTTCGTTATTTATATCTCATTATTATATTTTTCATCATCATTCATGTACGACTGAATGTACGAACGTACGAACTTTTCAAGCGAAGACATAGACACAAATGATAGTGACCCAAACGACCGGACTAAGACATTATCTACACGAACTACGATTGGCCTGGACACGGACACCACGGACACGGACACGGACACGGACACGTCGCACAAAACTAAAGTGCACCGACACAACGGAACACACAAGTCCCACATTACTACGGGCATATTTAAACCAAAAATGTATAATAATAATTATTAATCAAAATAATGAATAATCTTCGATGTTTCAAATAATAATTTTCTAAATGTCAAATTACATTATACACACTTACTTATTCATATTAATAATGATATATTATATATATATATATATATATATAAAATGTAAGATTTAAGTTAGGATGATATTTAAAAAAAACTCTGTGTCTTATACTGGGGGTGGGCGATTACGAATGATATCGATTATTAATGAACAATGATTTGTTGATATGTAAAATTTTGTATAAATAATATATGTACTATATGAAATAAATGTAACTAAGAAATTGTCCAAATTCTGAAAATTGTATCAAAAAACTATATCTAATGTACTAAAATAATATATATCTACTTCATAATCTATATATCATGAAGTACATAGATATTATCATAATATATCTGTACTCCATAATGTCAAATTGTTGATAAAAGTATTTATCTTACATTATTTAGTAAATAAATACATAAAAATGAAATTAATAATGAAATTAACAATATTTTTTTTAATACAAATGTTGAAAAATCAAGTAAACCTCAACACACACACACACAGATATGTATCATTAGTTTCATATTCGAGGGTCGCGAGTTCGATCCCGTCAAATCATTCAGAGTCACCACCTACCATTTAGTGCGCTTCACGTCTAACCACTAGTTCTGTGTCCATATAATAATCAAATTAGAAATAATATTAATATAACGCTCCTCTCTAATACAGCTCTCGTAATTATTACATATACATACATTATACATATTATACATTATTATATATTATTATATAAATGTATAATTTACTATTTTTATTTAATTTTTTAAAATAATTCAAAAACTGAATACAATTGAATTGAATATTTTCATATTATTATTATTATTATTGTAATATTATAAATAAACCCTCCCCATATCATGTGAATTTAGCCGCTGGACGCGGTTGTAGCTAATTTAGTGTTAAATTATTAATTATTAATAATTATTAGGCCAATTAATGTACTGACCTTGTTAATAATTTCACTCAACTTCTAAACACTGATCTCAGTTAGGGTATCTATCTATCTACACACGCGATGTTTGTTCACGGACAGGCCGCATGGCGATACGAATGGCCCTTTATTTATTAAATATATTAAATTAATTATCGTCTCTAATACATAATGGATACAAATTTTCTGTGTAGCTTCGCGTGTGATCAACCAAATATGTGTGGCTTTCGCCTTTTTCGCTCCTTCCTTTTGACCTTTTGGTATTAAATTATTTTTTTGAAGTAAAATGTATTGTTAAGTGCGCTTTACAATGTTCACGCTTTGTTCAATTTTTTTTTGTCGCGTCTTACTAATGATTTGACTTTTTTTTTAATTGTCATTTTATTAAACGTATTTTTGTAATACTTTTGAATAACTTGATATTTTTTAATTTATTCTTTTGTGGCAACTTTTTTAATTTCGTTTCATTGGGCGATTAGGTAGTTATTGTTGAAACATATATTGTGTATAAATTGATCGTGAAATGCATTTGAACCTGATATTTTCATCACCATACAGCAAGTGGTCCATGGTTCGTTAAGTATCAAATTTCACTAAATATATGTATCAAAAATCATTTTATTTAATATAACAAAAAAACAATGTATTATAAATGTTCGCTGTAATACGGTGTAGCGGCACTATTGAGTATTCTTTTTTAACCAAATGATAATTATAATTTTGTCTACTCAGCGCTTTTTTTGTGATAATTTTAAAATAATTTTCCTGTAAGTTTTAAACTAATTACAATATTTATTTTTAGTCTAATTCCTTTGTTTCTCGTCCTGTTCGCGCGTAGTGAGACTATACTGATACTACTAATGTTTGTAACCAGTTGTATATGTATTTGGAATTAATAAATAAATTATATAAACATTTTCGTTTCATTTACATTTAAATTATTTTATTATTAATTAAGTTATTGAGGCCAGCGGCACAAACGTGTGACTGTAACCGATGGGTTGTGGGTTCGATTCCCACTTGAGGAAATGAAATATTTAATATTTTCAATTTAAATATTTAATGTTTGCATTTCTTCGCTCTGGTACAAGGTAAAAAACACGCACGCTATGCCACTCAACACGCTATGCCTCAAAATTCGGCGGAAAGTGGGAAACGAAAGTGGAACGGAGCCTACCCTGCCATGTGCAATATACAGCGTGAGGCTGAGTAAATTATTTAATTATTAATTATATTGGGACGATCGAGTGATCTCTGATCTAGCGGTCAATTAAGAGGAGAGAGAATATTGTAAAAAGTATGTGTGTACACTAAACCTCTCAATTTATATACAAATCTTTATAATAATATTTGAATTATTGCCAATTAGATATTAAATATCAAGCTTGAGGAAAACTCCACCTATTGGACACTGTTAGGATTCAATTTGTACATATCATTAGTGCAGAATGGCCCATTATTTATAAATAAATATAATTCTGTGTAGAGTCGCGATATAAATATTCTATCATAAGACATTCAACAAATTTGAAAAATTATGAAAACGAAACATTTAAATTGTAATTACTAAAATCATAAAACGTCTCTATTTACGTGTAAACCTACATGATAGCTCTATTTTCCAATTCCAGGACAAAAGATCGGAAGTAATCACATTCAAATTTTGCGGTAAAAGAGTTTCCAGAAAGAAACAGGAAACAGAATTCAGACTCGTTTTGGATACAAGAATGTAAAAACACACAAACTAAAACGAAGAAAAAAATATAAAATATTAAATAATTTGATTAAAAAGGAAAATATAATTAATATTTTTCCATATTTTTTTATACTGCCAACCCTAAGTGATTTATTGATCGAATGCCACATTGCTATCTGTCATACAAGTGAAACAGATTAACAAAACACACTTACAGAACAGAATATCAACTATTGATTTTACCTTTGGCAATCAAAGTGTTAAATAAATATTTTTTTATTATTATTATTTAAGATTACAATCGGCAGTTTCCTTTTGCCGTTAAAATAAAATAAATAAAATTACAAAGTATTGTAATAATATAACACAGGCATATTAGCGTATACGTATATATAATTAAGATATACATATATATGTATATGTACTTTACATTTTTATTACATATAAATGTGGTTTGCTTTAGCTACTATAATAACGGAATACGTGATGCGTGTAATGAAATCATTTATCTCGTAAATCAATACAATTCAACAATCATTATTTCCGGTCAAAAAATCACTTTCCTTTTAAAATATTTCAAAATGTATAAGATTATATAATATTAGAAAAAATATTATTAATATTGAAAAATTTAAATTTAATGTGAATTAAAAAGAGTCGTAGTTCAATATTATATGCATGTAATTGTTTAAAAAATATATAAGAAGCTGAGCGTCCTTTTTATAACGATCCGTCGTTAAATCCATTCGGATACTCGTATTCTGAATTTAGCACAGATATTAAAATAGTTATCAAAACAGCTTTAAAAAAATAATATTAAAGAAAATGAAATTAATTTCTACTTTAAACAATGCTCGTATCAAAGTAGTAGATAAACACAAGTTATACATATCGACTTTAGTCGATATGTATAACTTGGACCAAATTTTAATTTGGTTCAATCAATTAAGATTAAAAAAATATGCAAAAATCAAAATAATTAATCAAATCATATCTTTCTTTAAATGTCAATAATATATATTTTTTTAATACTGCCAACATTCCACGTGTACTATGACACGGACAGATAAAGTAAAAAAGAAAGATTATATAAAATCATAGACCTAATTGCACAATAAAATTTTCATATAAAATATTTTATTTTATAATACTAACCATTTAAAATTATATTTCATAGCATAATAATAATAATTTAAGTAAGCATCTGAAGCCCCTTTATTCTTATTTTAGTTAAATAAAATGAAGTACGCCTGCAGACGTTGACGCCATTTTGTCCGCATCTAGCACATGATGTAATGGTCGTGACGTCAAACTATTTAGAGAATCACTAATATTTTAGTAATAATATGTCGAGATTTCATTTGATTAATAAGAAAAGGATTTCATTTAAGACATTAATTCCCTTTGAATTTTATTATTTATATATTATGTATTATATATATATATATATATATATATATATATATATATATATATATATATATATATATATATTTATATATTATGTATTATATATATATTCAGTTTTGATGCAAAAATGTCGTATTTGCACTTACCAAGAAGTTTTGTTTGAACAAAACTCTTTTTATATACGTTGATATGTTTGATTTTGCGGCGTTGAGTTCCGCCACTCAACACGCAATGCCTCAAATTCGGCGAAAAGTGGGGAACAGAAGTAGAAAGGAGTGTTTTAACAATAGGTTCCCGGGTTCCCTCTGCCTACCCTGCCTCATGCGGGATACAGCGTGAAGCTAAGAAAGAAAGAAAGATATGTTTGACTTTCTCTAAACGAAAATGTATATTATAATTATTTAGAAATTATCACAGCTTTGCAGTTCGCCGCTGACTGTCGCAACGCTAGCCAGAAGTTAGAATTCGCTAGTATTAATTCGCACGCTATTTTTATTTAATATAGCCTATAGCATTTTATTTATTTTTATTTAATTATGAGAACAAATCGATTTATTACATTTTATATTTCATTGGAAAAAATATTTAAGTATAACATAACTCTCAGGAATACTGAACATAAGAAAAGAAAAAGCTGGGATCGAACCAACTACAAAATCACAAAAACTGAATTAAAAAATCGCATTTGCGGCAAATAGGAACACAGACAAACACACACACATACAAAAAAAAAGAAAATAAATAAGCATGGGTTATTTATAAGATTTCCATTTATTACGAATAAAATAAGTTTCTAAACATACGAGTCGAGAAGTAAAGTGCCAAGAAGACACGGTTTTGGTCATAAGAGCCGTTTTCCTCAGTCATTGCCCGTAGCTTGAGCTAAGCTTAAACTAAGCTTATACTGAGTTTAAACTAAGCTTAAATTGAGTTTACACTAAACTTAAACTGAGTTTAAACTCAGATTAAGCTTTATTTTAATTTAACTAAGTTTAAGCCAAGCTTTATCTAAGTTACAGCTAATCGGGCTGTATCACCCCGTCCTTTGCTAGATGTCGGTTATAAACATTTCTTAGAAAGAAAATATGATTAAATATCAGTGTAAAAGTGGGTCACATTATAAAAAAAATACATATAATTATCCCAAAATAAAAGAATATGTCGCAAATCTAATTTCGAATGAGCAGTTTGAACAAAATATTTATAAATAATAATAAAACATAAATAAAAAAATTACAAAGAAAACAAAATATATAAGCAAAAATAGACATTCGCCACAAAATAGAAAACAAAAAAAAATATAGTAGAAAACAAATAGTATCGTTTTATTTATTTAATTAACAAAAAAAAAAGACCACTTTTACAAAGACCATCCAAATAATATTATAAATGTATGTATATATTTACTTTCAATAAAATCCACCCACAATCTTTATAAAAAAAGGCTAAAAGAATATTTTTTTTTTCTTAGAAATGTGAACACCGACAATCATACACACACATAAAAGTTCATATGAAAATTACAATGGACAGACGTACATTAGTTCTACATATACATACATATAAGATATTATTTTGTAACATTAAAGACACGTTTGTGTCCACTATTAAACAACATATATATATATATATATATATTTATATATATATATATATATATATATATATATATATATATATATATATATATATATATATATATATATATATATATTTAGATTTATTTTTACTATTTTTTAAAGTGTTATTCTACACTTAGAACAGAAAATACTAAATTTAAATAGCATATAAAAATTTTAAACGCAGCAGGATACGAACCCGAGACACTTGGTGAGAACGTATGGCTTAGTTGGTCAAGCGCTTGGACAGTTTCCAAGAGGTGTGGCTTCAAATCCTGCCACGTTCAAAATTTATACACGCCTTTTAAATTTAAATTTAGTATATATAGATTTATATCAATCTTAGTACAACAGTACATCAAGAAAAGACAAAATCATTTTTTCCCATCACTCAGCTCCATTGACCGAATAATGTTCATATATATATGTAAATATTTTTATCATGGTACACAGAGGGAACCTTATATTACGTTACTACATCCAAGGCGCGCGGAACTTAACGCCGCGACGTTTTGTTACCAGAGTCGTCGTTATCAGATACATTCATAATATATTGTTAAAATTCTTAAAATTACATTACACATATGTATTATTAATAATAACATCTGTTATACACTTAAGTCGAAGTCTAAATATTTCGCTGCAAAACAATCACAAAAATATTGCATAAGAGAATGTTGCCATTTTGTATTCTCAACAAAAAAAAAGTGACCCAGTAATAAAAAAGCTTTTTTTCTCACAAATCACTTTCAACAATAATTGCAATAGTTTATTATATATATGGAAAGGAAAATTAAAGTGATCCAACTTACAAAATCAAGAATCGCCATAGATAGAATCTTAGAATCTGTGGTAAATTTAATAAAATATCAAATTATTTCAAAATAACAGTTAGGTCACTTCAACATTAATGGCAACAAGTGTGTCAACAAACTGCACTAGAATAGATAATCTAACATCAATTCTATAATATACAAATATATTAAAGACAAAAAAAATCTACAGATAACTCATCTACTTTTACATGAACCTCGCTATAAGAAACACCAATTATTTATAATCTACGTAAGCTGCTTATTTTTTTTTTTTATCTAAAAGACCACTTACAAAATAATACAGAATAATAAAACTTTCCATCAACTAATTAATAAATATTAGTGCCCATCACTAATACTAGTGTTGTTTGTTTTGTGTTTCATAGAGTATTCCGGTAAATTAGGAAGGAGACAATGTTAAATCTAATAATATTACCATACAAATAAAATAATCTTACTATTATTATAAAAGACATGCTATTACTTTATTTATTGGCGTGAACAAGTATAACAAATCTGCAATGGAACTTGACATGACTAAAAATCAATAATAAATAAAACGAATATTAGTATAATTTAAAATATCGTTACAATATCAAAGAAAAAATGGAAGCTGCCAGTTTATTTATTTTTTATTATAAATAAATATACTCGCCCATCCTCAATAAAATTATTTTACATACAAATAATATACAGTAAGTTATAAAAATGGAGGTACAAGGTTCAAAATAATACTATAAAATGTAAATATTAAATAAAGAGAAAAAATCAATAAAAAAAATCGATATTATGAGACTCTTCAGTGAAAAAGACATTAAACAATGAAAAAACAGCCAAATACCTATACAATTAGTTCTATTTCTCTTAACATTTATTAAAAAACAGACAGAAATAATTTATATATATAAATATTTACATGTAAAAATACAATATGAAAAGTATTAATAAAAAAAAAATATTATCTATAGAATAGTTCCAAGGAACTCTTTTTACAAACACTTACATGACATTAACACCTCGTTTATATAGTGCGGGTTCGAATCCCATATAAATTAATAAATAATTATATAATAAATCACGGTACTTCGCATTCCATGCCTTAGAGATATAAAGGCCCATAATTGACGCATATTCCAAACATTCTTAGACACCATCATATATAATAATCATATATAATAATCATTAATATTAATATAAGTCAGTAAGTCTGTCAATGCATAAAAACCAATTGACACTGTGTCAATTATCATATATAATAAATAATTACGCTATTAACAGACCAATAGACACTTTAAATTTACTTCTATATATAGATATAGTTTTCAATAAGCATTAATTAGTAGAAATTTCATATACACCATAACATTCATATACATAAATTGTTATTTGATTACGAATACGATTAAATTACTTAAAAACTACAAGTTTCTAACATTTTAAGACGTTAAAAGTTAAACAAATCACATTTAATTGTAGAATGGTGATGTGGATATAAAATCGTTAGTTAAAGAATTATACAAGAACGCAAAAGCGAATGAACCTCTATAACATTGATATTTTATCTATTTTAATATATATATTTTTAATTCTAGTAAAATCCATAGACCTATTGTGTACAGTAACTAAATACAAATGAACAAGCTAACCATTAACAATCTGAATAGTTTAATATAGACATCGATATTATTATGTATGCTAAATACTCATAATTCTAAAATATATGATTCCTTAGATTGGATATTGTATAGTAATAAAAGCTCAAATTAATCGATTATTTTTATAAAAAAAAAACCGATTAACCCAAATAATCGAATCACAAACATGATTAAATTAAAAAAAAAAATTAAATAATCGAACATTTTATTCAAATCGATTAATTAGAGCTATCGAATAAAGAAATACGATTAAAAATTGCAAATATACAATCGATTCGTACAATCCGTGTTGTAAATACCTTTAATAAGTAGATCGTGTGTGTCGTATTCGGGCGTTTAGTTGAAAAGTACAGAGTTGGGGTCCTCATTGTCCATTTGTTTGACATGCCTGAGTACATCCTTTTTCGTGATCACGCCGAGTAAACGACTGCATATGTAACAAAGAAATAAACATTAATATACGTTAATATGGAAGTAACATTTTAAAAAGAAATCATCTTTAAGCTCGAGGAAAACAATTATTCAGTACTTTCATTTCCACACTCTGGTAACAAGGCATAAGCACGCAGTGTGTAAAGTCTTACCCTTCTATATGCGTGATAAAGCGTGAAACTAAAATCTAAATTAAAAAAAAAAATACCACCCACCCATTATGAGTAACAAGGGTCTGCCTCAGCCCCAGCTTGCGGAACATATCCACCACAGTCTCCATTGGTGTCTGGTCGGTGACCGTGATGGGCGCCATATCTAGTATCCTGTTGAGGGGCAGGCAAGGGACCCCGGGGTTGGGTTGGACGGGGCCCGCGAAGATTACAAGGGACTGACCCGTTATGCCCTCCATTGTTCGACGAGCGTTAGCTAAATAAACGGTAAAAATATTTATATGTATTGTACAGTTTAAAATTTTGATAATTTCAATAAAGACAAGCAGAAATATTCCCTAATTTTATATCCATTTCAAATAATGTAATAAGATAGAAATATATACTTTTCTCCAATTACTTAAGACAAACCATTATTAAGAGTTGAATTACAATCACAATATAAAAAAACCAAAAAAACAAACAAATGATAATAAAATCAACACCATTTAATTGAGATATTACAAGGATCAATTCTCTCAGTTAAGAAAATGAGTACTTAAAAAAAAATCGATATTAAGTTCCTATACTCATCAAAACTCAAATTCTACAAGGGTGGAAACAAAGAAAAGGGATAAAATAACTAACCTATAGCCAAATTGAGATCCCTGCGTAGAACAAAACCGACCAAATACTGGGACTCCTTGGAGACCACCACCGGGTAGCCATTGTGCTCCGTCTCCTTCAATAGTGTCTCCACATCATCCACTGTCATCGAATCTTGAGTTATTACCGAGAGGGTCTCGTTGCGTCTAAAAAACATGACATGACAATAAAATAAATATAAATAAATTATAAGTACCCCATTTTGTCAAAAAAAGAACTTTCAACATTTTTTCAAGTTTTGCAGTTGTAATATAGTATTTAATTATTAAAAAACATATATACTTAAGTCGAAAACAATAAAAACACAATACTTTCATATAAATAATGAAAAGAAACAAAATAATCCTAATTTGACACACAATCATTATAAATTCACAATTCCAAAAACCCCAACCAAAAAAAAAATACCCAAATAAAGAATGAAACAAACATCTATTACAAAAAAAAGTGACCAACTCACTTCGGTTGCATAACATCAGCAGCTAACGAGGTATGCTGGAACTCATCTTTGCTGTCCAAGAAAGGGTATCCGTTGAGGGCAATATGGGCATCATAAATACCTTGTCTCCCGAGAGCATCGCCCACCCATTTGGAGGCCATGGCGGCCGCCATTAGTGGCACAATGTATCGTACACCGCCGGTCAATTCAAACATGATTACTACTAGGGATACTGGAATAAAAAGAAATCATATTAGTATAGAGTTTAATTTTAATAGATTTATGTGATAACGTTTTTTTATTACTCAGTACTCTCATGAAAAACATAAACAAAATTTGAAATAGAACTGATTATGAACAAACAGTACATAAAATGTATACTACAACATATATAAATGATACATTACAACTAATAAACGAACGATAAAAATCAACAAAAAAAATATAAGTACAGACCAATCATAAATAAAAAAAGTAACAATTGCTTTTAAGCATTTGTTTTTTTTTTGTAAATATGTTTATTTGTGAAAATTATTTTTTTGTAAAAATGTTTAAAGTGCTTTTAAACATTTATACAAAAAAAAAAACAATATATCCTAAAACAACATATTATCAACAAATAGTACAGCAAGGCCGATGTATAATGGCCATTTTACATAAAAATTTTCTTAAACTTATTCAAATCATTACTCTGAAGTGAAAATATGAAAAATCAAAAGTATAAAAAAAATCCAAAACCAAAATCACTAGACATCTCAGACTCAGATAGACCACAACTCGTCGACCATAGTATATGTCCTAGAAAAAAAAAAGTACGTACCAGTCATCCTAGTGACCCCGCCGAGCACAGCCGCGGCCCCCACCATGGCGTAGAGACCTGGTGTGATACAATCATCGCCGGTCGAACATTCACCGGAGAACAGCCATATCTTGGGGTAGGTGTAGGCCAGTTGTTCTACACCTGTTAATTTAATTTATATATATTATATATAAAGGACGTTTATTAATGCAATAGGGCCTCAAGGTGTAGTCAAAAATATTTTTGTATGTGTCTATCTATGTATTTGCAAGCGCTATTCTCAGAAACGGCTAACCTGAATTAAATGCAGTTTCCAATATTATATTTTGACAACCTACCCTCAACATTTAGTGTTTGTTTCCATTAAATCGGTAAAAAGACATCGATTTAAAATAATAAGTTTAACAAAATGATTATTCGTTTAACCAAAATTACAAAAAATACAATGAAAGCGGACAAAGCTGCTAGTACATCTCTATAACCACTTACCAATCCCAACAATCCTTCCAGCGATAGCACCCAAAGCGAGACTCGGTATGAACAGACCACATGGCACTTTAATGCCAAAAGTAAACACAGTCATAACCAGTTTCAGTACTAGCGCAAGGAAAAGCAGCCATATTGCATGGTAGACCTCAGGACCAGCCGCCGCTTTCTCAATTGCCGAATTAACATGCGTGAAGTTGCGGTTGTAATCACTGTGGAAAAGTTTTCTTTTTTTATATTTTTGTAGGTGGCGTAACTTACCAATGAGCTTTATCTATCAAAACTGGGAAATGAAAATAGTTTTTCCCTCGACTGGATATCGAACTCACAACCATCGGTCGTTGTATCATATATAGATGACCACCAACATATTGAACTTGTTACGTTACTAAATATATACTAACGAAATGATATTCCTGCTTTTTGATCCAAATATATAGATATTGTTTTTGAAATGATACATAATATTAGAACTCAATAATAATTCCTATTAGTAACTAAAAATAAATTGTGTAGTATCAGCAGGCGAAGCCGCGAACAGGTTGCGAGTTCGAAATAAAATATTTTATTAATACAATAAACTAATTATCGCTAGCGGGCGAAGCCGCAAGATGACCCTCTTGCGGCTTCGCCCGCACTATATATCTATATCAAAATAACATTAATTGATTTCAATTATAAGAGAATTAAAAAAAAAACACCATCTCACCACAGAGGATCAGAATTAGATATCCCACACTGGTTGAACAGTAAATATATCAGCTGGCTCGTATTCATTCTGGTATATGGGTTCGGATACGCTATGATGGCGGTCACCAGGGTCACCACCAGCACCTCCGTCACCGGGTACTGTCCTAGCTTGGAATATTTACGATATCTACACCAGTATATGTTCGCTTTTATAAATATGGTAGCTATACAGCCCTGTTGAAATAAAAAAAACGTTTGAGTATCATTTTCACATTTGTATAGAAAAAAATATAATTATTTACTTAAAGAATCACAGTAAATTACACATATATTAAAAAGAAAGTTGGTTTTGAATATTTAAATTATACTATAACCGTTAATTTAAAAAGAAAAGTTGTTTTTTATGTCACACAAAAACACAAAAGAATATTCGACATATCAATGTATTATCAATAGGTATCCAAAATGGCTTCTACAAGTTCTTTAAATTGTTACTAGAAAACATTGTTTTTAATACAAAATCCGTTTATTCTCCATTTATATCCACAAACATTCATTTATTTTAAATATTTTGTTACTTCACGTTTCAATAATCAAATTAAAGAAATTATCTTTATATAATATAAAAAAAGAAGTATAACACTTACGCCAATAATGCCCAAACCCAAAAAGGGTATAAGTTCAAAGAAAATCCACGGTTTATTATATTCCACGAAGAAAAGTACAGAGTGTTCATTGCCGAAGGGGTTTATCGAGCGGAGTATGAAAGCAGCTATCAGTGCGCAGAAGAACGAACGCCATAAAGTCTTCAAGGGGAAATAGTAGGACACCTGGCAAAAATTATTAATTATATATATATATATATATATATATATATATATATATATATATATATATATATATATATATATATATATATATATATATATATAATTATTATTTTTAATATGGGACTTTATAAATATTGAACAAATTCAAACTCTTCCACACATTTATATATATGAATTAAATCCTATTTTAACAATAATATTTGAATAATAACTCCTACACTTCAATAATGCATGTTATATATGTTCTGGAATAATTAATATAACAATAATCAAATTATCCTGGTACATATTTTAACAACTATTCACTTAAATGATGTTTATAATATGGGTTGCCATTGTATATTTATATAAAAAAATAGAATATATCTAATACATCGTTTAAAAATACGTAACTGCACGATCTGCACGATTTTGCCACAAAAAATTATGCATACTACATGCTACATATTTGTATTATATAGTAATAAACATTTTCTTTCCCTAATTAATATATTCGATCGACGAGACAAAGCCACACTGAAATTTTGGCATTACATACTTACTCACTCACTCACTCAGCTTCACGCTGTATCCCGCACATGGCAGGGTAGGCAGAGGGAACTTATGAACCTAGTGTTAAGACACTCCATTCCACTTCCGTTCCCCACTTTCCGCCGAATTTGAGGCATTGCTTGTTGAGTGGCGCAACTCAACGGCGCGTTTTGCTTTGTACCAGAGCGAAGAAATAAAAAAAAATATTTAAATTGAAATTATTAAATATTTCATTTCCTGGAGTGGGGATCGAACCCAGAACCTGTCAGTTACAGACACACGCTTGTGACAGGCCTTACATACTTATAGACAAAATAATGAACAGTAAGAAAAAGATAACTACAAAGCAGCCACAACTCATTCACCATACTTAATTAAATGTCAGTTCACTTCAGCATATGTAATGAAAAAAAAAATAATGCTTACCATAATCAAACATTTACATATATTTATTAATAATTTCCTACCTCTTCAAGACTGAACAGCACACCGCCGATGGGCGCCCCAAAAGCAACAGACACACCAGCAGCGGCCGCCGCAGACAGGATCTCACGTTTTTTAGCCTCATTCCTTCCGTATTTTGGGAATAAGTACGACAGAATGTTACCTGTTAAATGTATTAATAGTAAAGTGTGATGAGAACGTGTGGCTTAGTGGTCAGAGCGCGTGACGGTTTCCAAGAGGCGCGGGTTCAAATCCCGCTACGTTAATTTTATATGTTGTCTCAATAAGTATTTTTCTTCTCTAAGTTTGGATTTACACTTTAATATTAGTAAAAATATTTTTTGTTGTAAATTTGCAGTATATTTGTAAGCTAAAATTGGGCAGGGTCAGCAGAAACCGTCAAATAAAGACAATTTTACTTATTTGTACCTGAATTTCATTATTTTTAGTTGAATGTTATTGTTATTATTTACTTATTTTTAATGGCGGAACACAACGCCACGATCTCCTCCTAATAGAGAGAGCAAAAGTAGATAGCTCATTTCACCGAACGGTTATCAAAACAACATTAATATATTGATAGAAAAGTTGAGTATATGAAATGCAATTTATAGATGTTGATTATCATAAGGGACTAAAACTATGCTTTACTTTATCCATTTTGAGAATATTAATACATTTAGTTTTTACAAGCAAGTGGCAACTTTACATTCTGTATCCGAAACTGAAAGCTCTTTTCTTTTCAGCTTCACGCTGTATCCCGCACATGGCAGGGTAGCCAGAGGGAGTTTAGGAAACTAGTGTTAAGACACTCTGTTCCGTTTCCCACTTACCGCCGAGTTTGTGGCAATGCGCGTGAAGTGCCAGAATTTAACACTTTGCCTTGTTACCAAAGTGAAAAAACGAAAATGAAATGAAAATTTATAATTTCATTTCCTTTGGATGAAACCCACAACCAGTCGTATACAGTCACACGCTTATGCCACTAAAGCCCTTAAACCTGAAACATCTCAAATAAAAAATTTCAATATATAAACTAAATTTTAAAAATAAAAAAAATAAAAACCAGCTCACCAAGACAACTAGCAATGTGTACCATGGGGCCTTCCTTGCCCAGGGACAGGCCGGACGACACGGACAGGATGAGGCCGACCACCTTGATGATCAGCGTCCACTTGCCGAGGTACCCGCGGATGATGAACCCGCTGAGGATTGTTTTGATTTCTGGGATACCTGGAGTATTTTGGAAATATTAACGAAAATCGTTTTATTTGAGTTATATAAGTAAGTAACGTTGACTACACGGTAGATAGACTTAACAATGAAAAAATTTGTAGGCAATTCATTGTTATATTTTAGTTTACCGATTTTGATATAAATAAAGTACAAGATGTGTATTTTGTGTAATAAAGCTGATAAAACATTTGAAAATCTAACACGAAACTTAAAAAGTGGGAATTGAACTCGCAAATCACATTTACAATCAGACGCTATATCATCACTGAGCCACAATGGCTTTTGATATAAGAGAAATAAATTAAACCATACCAACCTGACCCACACGCGTACGGCGCGAACATTCTGACGAGCGATGCGGACAGGGCGGCGAACAGGAGGGCCCAGATGATATAGAAAAGGTAGCTGATTATGTACGCCCCGGGCCCGTCGCGAGACTCGCCGAATAATTGCGGCCACGTCATCCACTGAAATGACCAGCCTATGTTTTTAAATTTGTAAAAAATAAAAACAATCATTTAAAAATGAACTTTAAGTAATAAGTCTATTGACCTATTTCAGGAGCTAAGCGAAAACGGCAGCGTACAGATAGATGGAAATATTGTTTTTATAAGGATGTCAAGTTCTATCGTTATCTTGATGGTGAAGTTTTCTTATAAATTACCTTAAATATGTATTTTCAAAAAGAAGAAAATAGAAATCCGCTTTAAAATTTGATGGAGAAATGGCGGAAATAAGGGCGGCTATAATATTTTATATAGAACAGGTGATTGGTTAGTTATTATGTAGCGCTCGAAGACCGTTGCGAGGATCGCCGAAGAATAGCTGCCAGATAATTCATTAAAATTTTAAAAGATACTTTAAGCTAAGTGTTACAATTCACAAGAAAACCACGACGTTGAGGAATGTTGAATATGTGTCATCGCCATCACTCGACAATACCTGCAGCTAGACAATCTAACTGTTTTAATTACGAAAGATATAAAATATAATTTAGGGAAAAGTAAAGGAAAATCAGTAAAGGTCCTTATGGAATCTATAAAGGGCTACACAATAAATTCAAATTTAATTTTAATTTGCCAAATATTTACTCATTATAATTTAGAATTACTTAATAATTATTAAGCAATACTCAAACTTAACTAAGCTTTAAATTTTTCTAACAAAAATATTCTACATAAGCAAACATTCGAAAAACAGCCCCAAAACTCACTTGCGAGCAGTTGCCGTGGTCGAAGGTTATTTCGTCGTTGGACCAGCAACACTGTTCCCGGTTGAACCAGAACGCCTGCGGGCAGATGCCGAATTTGAGGTCGGTCATCCACGACGCGCCTATGTCTATTACGCCGGCGACCACTCCCGTACAAACGCCTACTAGCAGCACGCACACCCATCCTGACCATGCGTCGTGAGCTCCCTGGGGAAAAACCAGAACAGCTTAGAATCCACCATATCACATTCACACCGTTTGTTTTTAGTCAGCGATTTGTAAGAAACATGTTGCGTTTGTGAATTCTGAAATAATGCTCTTCTTAAGTGAGTAATCAGTCTCAAGCAATCATTTAAAATTGGCCAGAGCATGGAGAAAGAAGTGTCATAACACAACCGTCGGGCGTATCACTAGTATTTAATATAGCAAGTAGAGAGAATATAAGAGAAGAGAAGATATTTCGGTGTCAAATAATTTCAGTTATTTGAGGAAAAAAATCCTTTATTAGTATTAGAAAATTAGGATGAATCCCTTCGAGTGCCCGCAACCACACCCTTTTTAATTTATTGTTGAATAGAGTAGGCAATTTCTTTTTTTTTGTTAAGTTACTTTGAAATTATTTAGATATTGACTATTTATTACAAAACATAAAAAAGACAATATTTAATTTTCATTCAAAAAATATACCACAAATATCAATTGAAACAACATTAATCAATAAATATTTTTTTGATTACACTATGTAAGTATAGACTTTCAATAGTGAAACCTACCATTAGTTTTCTATTTAAAAAAAGCGTCAAAATTGGAAAAAAACATTCAGTTACATCTGCTGAATAATGTTAAGCAGACAACAACTTGCAAATGCAATACCTCGAGAGGCTCGAGATTGGGCGTTGGCTCTATACTCAACATTTGAAAACTATCGTAATATTTTTAACCAACAGCGAAAAACATCTTAAAAGGAATTCTTATTACACATTTTTATTATTTTTAAGAGAAAAGATCAATTTTGAGATTAACATTGAATTATATACGCGGCTTATCTAAAACTCAACGTTCACATATAAAAGGTAAACAATACAAAAAAATCAATACCATCTAAAGATGACCTATTCCCATAAAACATTACTCCATAAAATGAACTTCAAAACTAATAATAAAAATGAAACAATATTTACTTTAATCAAATCCCAAATAGAGTCCTGCCGTTTCTTCACAATGTGCCTATGTCGCATCCGATCGCGCGCTATGTCCCTCTGCCAATCGATCGTGTGGAAATCGTCATACTGCCCGATACCGGGTATGTCGTCCGCGTCGCCTGCAACAATAAGGAAATTGCATATTGCAACACAGAAATGTGTTTACCACTTATTTTTAAGTACCAAAGTCACAATATTTTTCCCTTTTCATTATTTAATTATAAAAAAAAGTACTATTTATTAAAAATATGAAATAAAATTTGTTTTATTACTATAATACAAAATTATGTCGGTAACTAAACGTATACGCTATTTATTTATTCAGCTGCAAAATATAAGCTTTATGTAACGTAACCTTTACAATAATATTTAAAAAATATATTATTTTTTTATTTATATATAGTTTAATAAAAAAAAATCGAAAATTAAAAATCTAATGGCTTGATCAGATTTAGGGATGCAATATTGAAATCAAGGGGCCGAGCCAACTGCGCATGTCGCGCGTTCTGTCAATACAAGACGAAACAGAAACAGATCAAAATTGAACTTTTTTCAAGTGAACATTTTAAATTCACACAAGTGCAATGAGTTTAAGCACGGAATTAGTAAATCATCGCATCCAGACTGATAACAGATAAGGTTAGATATTCAATTGTCTATTTACAAAGCTTATATATATATGTTTATCAAATGATAAGACATATATTTTATGTTTGTTTGTATTTCCCTTAATAATGAATGAAGTAAGGAAGTCTTATTGTCTTTTAAAATGCGTTAAGTGGATTCATTTTCGTTTCAATAATGTTGAATTGTTTTCGAACTAATCTCTTTGTGTAAAAATATATACATACAGGTATATAATATATTGTGCCTTTTTACATTATAGAAATTACACATAAAATGGCAATTTTATGATTTTTTATATAAAGTACAATATATACTTCAGACTAATGAAAGTAAAATACTTTTTTATTATTATTACGGTTTCTTTTTGGAAGTAATATCATTTTTGATATTTTTCATATATAAAATAGTAAAATCAAGCCAAGTTGTCAAGAACTACTGTCAGCTCATTTCTAGAACATACTGTCGAGACAGCATTAGTAGAATAATTTTAAATTTGATTAGATATTAGTATTTTAAAGAAATTTCTTCTCAAATTTAATATTATAAATCAATTCTCTCAATATGTATGTATGGTGGTGGTAACGAGCTTCCCATTACTTAAAGTCTTTATAAAACTTGCACAATGGATAATAATATATTAAACTATTATTATATAAATATTTGTTCATAAATCCTTTCAATAATTTTTTATAAAAAAAAATTATATAATTTCCAAATAAGACTCAATTAATAATGATATTTAGCACATAACAGTGATCAAATGTGTTATTGAAATATTAATATCATTTAAATTCAAATATTAAGTGTATAATATTGATCTACTTTTATGAAACATATTTACAGCAATTGCTAATCAATTGAATATAACTGTATGGGAATGCTTAGTTTTGGCATTCAAAAAGTGCAGATTTATAACATGCATAATTTATCTTTCTACTTAACAGTATTAAGACAATCCCCTATCGCCAGTTTCCAAATTCAGAATTCCTGATCTGACAAACACCACCACAGTGTCACTAGAGTGAGGAAATGACAATAAATAATTTCCTTGATTGCATATTAAAAATACAGTCATCAAGTATATACATAGCCGCTATCACACTTCACCACAATGGCCTAAATTAGTAGATTTTATATTGTAGTTTTTTTTAATCCTATGTTCACGATTTTTTTAACATATGTTACCAGTTGTTTATTTATATTATTTTAATATAAATTTAATGTTACACATATAGTTATTCAATTTGACTTCTGAATTAAAGAAAAAGATAATTTCTTTGAATATTAATGATCTAGTAATTTCTAAAAATCAAATCCATTCAAAGTTTTATTTGTCAATCCAGTAGGTTGTTCTGTACATTGTGAGCGTAAATGTGACAGTAGTTGGTTCAATTACCATACAAGAGAATGAATTATTTTAATATCATTGTAGAAATGGAATAAATAATTTTATATTTATAGCTCAGCTTCACACTATATCTCGCACATGGCAGGGTAGGCAAAGGGAACTTGGAAACTGATTGTTAAGACAGTCCGCTCCCCACTCTCCGCCGAATTTGCGGCATTTTGTCTTGTACCAGAGTGAAGAAATGAAATATAAAATTGAAAATATTAAATATTTCATATCAAGTGGGGATAGAACCCAGAACCTGTTGATTACATTCACTCGCTTGTGCTGCTGCGCCACAACAGGCCTCCTATATTTATAGCGTGTTATAGAAATCCACTAGGCAACACATAGTGTCTCAAAAATTGGACAGTTTGTAAGAAATGTAGTATATAATACAATATTGTTCTATTGTATCATACTGATTACAAGATTAAATAATGGAGATATTACTAATTAACAAAGACTTTCATGAGGTATTTTTACAGTAAAAGTTTAGTTATATTGGAATAAAAACCATTCTTAATTTCACTATTATAAGCAAGTAAGCAATTTGCAAACTATCCATTTTTACAATTAATAATTAAACATAATGATATTTTAATGATGCAAAATAACACAGAGAAATTCTTACTTACTTATTTTTACTTATTATAGAAAAGTTACTAATATAAATATCTAATAGTGATCATTAACACTTCTATGTTTGTTCAATGTCTGTTAGAAGTCATGTGACTTCCAAACAATGTTTAATTTACAAACTTGTATGCACAAATTTTAAATATAGAGATGTAGAAATATATATAGGTATATGTACATAATATAAATATTTAAAATTTATAACTTACATAAAAATATATGTATACAAGACAAAATGAATTGTAACGATTGTTATAAAAAATGGTAATGTGGCTGTATGAGGTCTAAAACAGATATACAGGGAAAAACAGTATATAGAGAAAAATAAAAAAGCAAAACACTTCATAAACATACCTTGCATTCCCGAGAATATAACTGCGTCCCCTGTAAATATATTACAACTATTTAATTTAACACAGCGAAAAGTACTTGCATTATCACAATCGGTTTATATTTCTCTTTTATATACTATACAGTAGATTTCTGTGAGATGTTGGTTATTTTTTAACAAGAATTAAATTACGGAAGGAAAATGATGTTTTTTAATAACAAAAAAATATAAAGAGTAAAAATAAAACGGAGATTATAATATAGAATGGGCCACGGGTGACAAGCAAGCAATGAAACGTCAACTTGTCAAAAAGGTTGCCATGCGTAAATACATAAGTTCTATGACAAAAGAGCAACAATACAATAACATGCAATGATAATACATTTCAAAGATAAACGATTATCTACTTTCTATGATATGATAACGATTTCATTTATATATTATTATTTAAAACAACACAACTAAAAATTAATATTTTAGTTAATACAAATTTTATTAATGTAATTTACGTTTCAATACTTGTAACTTCTTTAAATACATTCTATGATGTTCAAGAATGATACATTTTTCAATTTTGCACCGATGCTTTTTTTGTATAATTATATTGAACGGTTTAATAATAACCAAAATATTTCACTTTACCTACATCGACGACTAGAGGTTCCGTATCGTCAGCATTGTAACTCTCCACATTATCCATATTTATATTTACACACGACTTATAGTCACGAATAGTTTCCCATTACTTTAATAAAACCTATACATATCTTATCTAATAGATAACATTTGAAAATTGACATTCATTTAAGAACCGAATACTAGCGATTAAATTAATTTTGTTTATGTTTGATATAACATTTTTGCCGGAAGCTATGGTCGCCTAATACAATAATGACTATCCGTTTTTATTTTATTCTTTTTAATTACGTTGTTAAATTTACATTTTTACTATTTTTTTCTCAGTCTACTTTGTACATATTTTTAATAACGATTATTTAAACGTGTAATGATGATAATACCTACATACACTTGAAAATGAATTCTAAGATCTATGTCGTTTAATAATTTAATAATAAATACTGCAGCTGTTGTTAAACCACAAAGCAAATTTCAATAAGCTACTGGTTAGTTATATTTGCAATAATAATGCATAGTTAATATAAGTTCCGGTGAACATCTTACCGGCTGATGAACCGAAGTACTGAGCGATGTACGCTTAAAAATAAAAAATGTAATTTATTATCAAATAGTCTTTATAAGAAAAAAAAAAATGTCTTTAGAAGTCACCGTTTTCATTCTTGTATTTTACGTGACTGATAAAGGTTTTTTTTTTTTAAATTTAAATATGTAAAATATAATGGCTTTATAGTTCAGTGCCTTACAACGTAGCAGTCAAAACAAAAAAATATTTTTAAAAAAATGATTTAACGACTATTTATCTTAAAATTAAGTACCACTAGAGCAAATATCACTAGAAAAATCATAATTCAATACAATTTTAAATAAATATTCTTCAAATATTTATAACAGATAACAAATAATTCGATTATATAAAATCCGATTTAGACCTAAATGAATATAGCAGCCGTACCTCCATCTTAAAAAAAATCTTCACTGCACAAAAAGTACAAAAACCTCAATAGACTATGGTCAACGAGTTGTGGTTACTCTGAAATTAACGCTGAAATTGCTGCAAATATTTTAAGAGACATTTTAAGTTTTTGTCTTATGATTATTGTTTCCGAATTGACCGAATGTAAAATTTCAAATGACTTCAAAGCGGCCACGACTCATCAACCGTACAGTACTTACTTTCACCGAAAAATACCTAATATAAAACAAAAACACTTACAATTAGCACTGCCCGTACTCCCTCTACTTCCGTGCTCGTACAACTGGAATGTACCGTGGTTGGTCGGCGTTGAGGCTTCAGCCGCTCGGTGCGGCCCCGGCGTTATGTCTACCATGTCATCCTCGGTTGTGGGTTGACGGCCGTTGGTTGGGGTGCCCTGAGTCAATGAAAATGCACATGAATATATTATGTCATATTTCTCTTTAGTTTCACACTACGGGATATAATGCATGATTGAGTAGGCAAAGATAACTTCTGAACTGCGGTATTTTGGAGGCTGGTTGAGTGGCGGAACTCAACGCCGCCTTTGTCTCTTAACAAAAGCGAAGGAATGAAAATATTAAAATATTTTTCGCGTGGCGATCGAAACCACAACCTGACATGTTTACAGTCGCAAGCTTGCGCCCCTGCACCACAACAGACCTCTTGTATCATATGTTAATTAAATATTCTATTGTGCCGCATACAGCTGGGTAGGCTGAGGGAACATTGTCAAGACATTCTTTTCGCTCTCCGCTCTCCGCCCGAATTCGAGATATTGCTTATTGAATTGAGAAATTCGGGAGAATAAAAGTAATATATTTCTCCGAGTGAAGCACTAAGGAAAAAAAAACAGAAATCATGACGCAATATTAAAAAATGGCGATGCGGCGTAACGAAAGCATATAAGCAGTTAACTGTGTAGACAATGGAAATTCGACGCGCCCCACGTTTCCAGTTTAATCGGATCAATGTTTTATAGAGACGATTGGAAAATTACGTTATGCTAGCAGGTGCTCGGTACATTCATTTCTTTTTTTTTTCAATGAATGTGATTAATTTAAACTTACTTATTATTTTATAATTACACTTAATTATTATATATTTTTTATAGCAGATGATGCGTGATGTGATAGACTATCCATGACAAAAACAATTTTTTAAATTAAAAAAAGAAACTTTACATTTTATTTTGACTTTAATTAGTGTGTTCAACCAAATAAATTATTTGGCTTTGGGCAGATTAAAAAATCTTTTAATTTTTTAAAAGTGTAAATAAATAACATGTATTTTTCTTTTTTTTTAGAAACCATTTGTTCCAATATTATAAGCGTGTATATCGACATCCTTTAAAAAGTTTTAAGACCTTCGAATTAGGACAACGTGAATGTTAAAGTAAGATAGCATTCTAATATTCTACAGTTACTTTGCTTAGTGTAATGAAAGAGCTGGCTTAATAAATTATTTATTTTTTTAATAAATTTAATGTGGATATTTAAAACCTCTTATTCATAAAGAATCACACAGGGAACCAAATTCTATATGATTTTTAATATTTGTAAAGATAATTGTACATCAATCATTTTATAAAGTTAAAAGAAAAAGAGATGTAACAGATAATATAACTTTTTGGAAAACGATAAAAATTGAAATTAATGTAAAAATCTCTTCCATACTTTTATTTTATTCTACATATTTTAATAATTGATCTAAAATTATATTTAACAAAATAACCAATTAATTAATAACATCACAGCGTAATAAATATAAATCTGAAATGATTGACAACTTGATACCTCTATCTGTTCATCGCATGGTTAGTTTTGCGGTGTACTACGCATACCTATGCATAATAACATATTATATTGTACTTAAGTAACGTCATTTTAAAATATTTAGTTCGGCAAAATTAAGTGAATATATATATATATATATATATATATATATATATATATATATATATATATATATATATATATATATATATATATATATATATATATATATATATATATATATATATATGTATATATATATATATATATATATATATATATATATATATATATATATATATATCTTAGTGATAACGTTATTGGAACATAAAAGTAATTGAGTTGTGATTAATAAATAAAATTTTATATAGCCGTTTCTAAGTTCAGCGCGTACAAACTCAGCTCAGACAAACAGACAAAAATGTAAAATTTACACTATTTTGGGATTTATTACATTAAAAATGTCGCCTATATATGACATGTACAGACAGTGGTCAGTTACAGATTCATTATAAGTAGATATAGATATATTTTATGCGGAAAGACGAAAGCGGAGTATTTAAGCACTATGTTTAACCTGCCTTCTCAGTTTCATGCGGTAAGTATTTGAATAAATTAAAAATAAATTTATAATAATATAAAAATTTATAAAAAAATAAATTTATAATAATATGATAATTAATATTTTCGATGCATCGAAGTCGAAGTAACTTTGGACACTTTGATTTCCATTAATTCCATTAAACCACGTGGCCGACGCCGCAGGTAAAGGCCAGTTTGCCAAAGATAGCAAAAAATATTAATTGTAGTTGAAGTACTGTACTTTCTTGTATTAATTACCTATTATTACGGCCGTTTAAATTTAGAATTATTATTTATTTTTTGTTTCATAGATTCAACAACGTTCGTCCTACAATCATAATAATTTGTTCATTTAAAAAAAATTTTTTTTTTTGGTTTTAATTGTTTATTAATATGCAAACCAGATCAAGTAACAATATCTAAGTATAAAATTTTGCTTATAAAAAATATCGAATAAAAAAACATTTTTAAATAAATATCATATTCTTATATTTTTTTACAGTAAGCAAGGTTTTTTTTACATTCGCTTTTTAAATCGCACTAGCACCTAAAATATATTGTCGTTACCTTCCCACATGTGGGTAAAATTTTATGAAAACGCCCAGAAAAGCCTTTTAAGAAAATTTAAACATACATTATATCACCTAAAATAACTGCACCGCGACAAACAAATTAAATGGCCTTATGACCTTTCAAAGATTTATTGATTAATCGCTCAAAAATCTAAAAACAATGATAGATCATTTTAGAAAAAAAAACTAAAAACATATAATAATCCAAGCCCTAAACCTTAAATATTGGAAAAAAATCTAATTTACTTACTTTTTTCTTCTACACTAACATAACTCGGCACGCTCACTCAACTTCATACAATATTAGTTCAACTAGTCTCTAACACTACGTATAAGCAAAAATCACTATATATTTTTTGGTCTTTTAGCCGGTAAATAATCTACAATGTGAAGGCTAAGTGCGTTAGCCGTGCACAACGCTCGACTGTACCGTTGTACTGACTCGCGGGTAGGGAAAATCGATAAAACAAGGTTCTATCTTTCGCTACAGCCCGCCTACTAGTGATGTACGCAGGCATGTCGACTGCTTAATAGTGTTGTGACTTGTGTGTATGTATGTGCATTTTTATTTTCTTTGAGGTGGAATTTTTATTTTATGTATATGTGTAATAATTTGGCGATTAATTATTTTTTAATGAAAGTGTGTCGAATAGGAATTATATACATATATTATAAATACGTTATATTTACTTAGCTTTTATTGCATTTTATTGTTTAATTAACTGTCGGTGTAATTTTTTGATTGGAAAAGGCCATTCAACTTCACTTGTGTGTGTAACGATACAAAGCGGCGTTGGATTTCGTGATCTAGAGCCTAATAATTATACATAAATGCTTATAGAAAAATTTCGGTAAAAAACTAAAAAAACTGGAAAGTAAAAAAACCAATTCTATTTCCTTACAAATATTGAAAATTATTTGTTACAATTATGTATTATATAATATCATCTACAATGTCATGTTACAGAAAACTAAAATATCGCCTACGCGGGCAGTAGCTACTAAAAATATAGACACTTGACTTGTTTCCTTACCTACCTAACCCTATATATGCGGAACTTCTTACTATTCATAGCTCTTCTAACCCCACGTCTGGCTCGAACAATATAGACTGGCATATATCGTGTATGTAACCTTAAGTATACGGTAAAATTGTAAGTTGTTTTCTTGTTTACTAATACGTTAAACCTGAAGAACATTTTTGCAGCGTCGAATTCCGCCACTTAACACGCAATGCGGCAAATTCAGCGTAAAGTTGGAAACGGAACGGAGTGTTTTAACACTGGGTTCCCAAGTTTCCTCTGCCTACCCTGCCATGTGCAGGATACAGCCTGAAGCTAGTAAGAAGTAGTCTTTTTGGACCTTATCTCAGTAACTTATGGTACAATAAAAAAAAGCAGGTTTATCGTTTTATACTTGTCTACTATATCTTCAGTCAGAATCACTACATCTTTGAACGTATTATGTGTCAAGCTCCCTTTTCGCTCTTAGTTAGTAACCACCGACGCAAAAAAGGGGTGATAAGGTTCTATGTTTAAGGAAAGCAAATTTAGCACTAGGATAAGAGCTACAATTATTTTGCCAAAATTAATGGTAGTGATTTGTTTTGCCAAAAATACGCAAGATTTTTTTTTCCATTTTACTATGCGGACAAAGTCGTTGGCTAATACTAGCAGTATTTTATAATGCGTAACGAGCTGCTTATATCAAAAGGCAAATAGACGGTGAATACTGAAATAGAATTTAATTTCTTAGAAAAAAAATAATATTATTACGGTATTATTTTGTTTCCATTAAAAATTGCTGTATATAAATAAATTATCTTTTGAAATTATTGTAGCGATATCGAAAAATATTATATTCCAATATAACAAAAGCTAAAGAATCCGTTTGGTTTACGCTTTAATCTTAAGAATTAAGTAGGTAGATACTAATTAACGGAATATTCTGAATGTAAAAATCCTTTTATTTCAAAAAGTCCATTTATCTCAGAATACAATTCATAATACCGGCACTAGAGCTATCATATCAGTGTTCAGGCAGTTAAGTATGTCATGTATAATAGACAATCCTTAGTTATATTATATGCATCTGACCACTCGGGCCAAACCGCAGCTAAAAGCTACTTTAATTAATCGTTACAAAATAAAGCAATCCACATACTGATACATTATATATATTTTTTATAGTTTCACGTGTATGAACTGTATGAACCTAGTGTTGAGATTCTTTGATCCCTTTAGGAGACTCCCGTGCCCCACTTTCCACTAATTCCTTGAGGCATTGCTTAGCCTCGTTACCGGAGCGGAGACGTAAGCATAAAAAAAATATGCTATGGCTTGTAAAGTATAAATGAAAAAAATAATAATAATCATAATAAAAATATATACATTAATATATAAAATCTGTCTTATATAATATGCAGAATAATTTGCCATTCTATCTGGGTCAGTACTTCCTTGTAATTTCACACTTAATCTATTCAGTTTGTATGTACACTAGTACGTGCTATATATTATATAAGCAGAGAATCAACGAGCAATAGGATAATATAGGATAATAGCCACTTTGACGTGCATCGCTATATTACTACGTGATTTCGATACTTGATATTAGAATATATGATTTAAATGGGCGGTTGCTTAATTGGTTCTATATTTATATTGTTGTAAACCAAGAGAGAGCAGCGTTAGTTTACGCCATGGATAGTAGTGAGTTCGATTCCTAAGCGATGTAATAAGCTCCATATCCTCGACCTGGTAAAAGACCAAGTGCGGCGTTGTCTTAGACGGAACCCTAAATTCTCTTCTATTTTCCTTATAAAAACTACACTCGATAACTACATTGCTTTATTAATTTTAAACACTAAAGATAGGATTAGATAACTTCTACAGACGATCTATAAAGACAATTCACAAAAAATATTTACTTTACCTTAAACAAACCATTTTAATAAAATATTATGCATACAAAAAAAAAGTACCAGATATTGGCGCACTCAGAGGCTTATACTATTAATTAAAAGCCTCCGGGACTGCACTAAGCTGCTTAAACTGACCAGAGATTGTCCGTTGCTGTTGTTTATTGATATAATCTTAAGCCTTTTGGATGGTAAATGTACTTTTATTTTTATAGAAATATTTTTTATGAAATATTCTTTATAATATTTATTTTCAGGAACGTCTGAAATGATTTTAAATAACAATACAAAAGTGCGACGCACAATGAGTCACAAGATGAACTGCGAAGATCAAATATTTGGTGTGTCTTGTTTTAGCAGCTACATCGACACAGGTACGTGTAACGAAACGTGTTATATTAAAATTTAATTGGATTAATTTATTACTTTCGCCATTTTATTAAATTGTTGTGTACATGTTGGAATTTGAAATGCGGTTTTTACATAGTAAGTAGGTATTTAAGCGAAAAATAATAGCTCTTATTTCATTTATAACGATTTGTGATAGTGGCTTATCGTAAAATAATGTTTAATGGCTGTATTTATTTCAGGATTTCTATATCAATATAAAAATATTTATTTTCATTATTCAAAACTGTCGTGGCGCAGCGGCACAAGCGTGTGACTGTAACCGACAGGTTCTGGGTTCGATCCCGACTCGAGGAAATGAAATATTTAATATTTTCAATTTTAAATATTTAATTTCTTCGCTGTGGTAAAAATCGCGGCATTGAGTTCCGCCACTCAACACGCATGCCTCAAATTCGGCGGAATGTGGAGAATGGAAGTGGAACGGAGTGTCTTAACACTAGGTTCCCAAGTTCCCTCTGTCTACCCTGTCATGTGCGGGATACAGCGTGAAGCTGAGTAGAGTAAAGTAGAGTAAAACTGAAAAGTTAGAACCGGATTATTATCACAATACGCTGTCTGTTGACATATTTAACCAAATAATTTAACCATAAAATAACATATATATGTAACTTTTTGAATTATAAATCACCCCTTTAGAGAATATTAGCGGTGATTGCACGAAATTAATTGGCTTCTAGGAGGGACAGTGTAACTGGTTGCACCTACAGGCGTCAATAACCAATGTGATCAAAACAAATAAGAAACGTAAAGCTATTTATATTGCATTCAAATTGCACAATTTTAGAATTGATATCTTCCCGATGATGGAATAGGGCTGGTTTTAGTACAACCCTATGAAAAAAATATGCGTTATTTTTCAACCCTCCGATACTGAAACTTAATTATTACGGTTTGGACGTTTTATATTTTTCCTATAAGCTATTGTCTGTCTATTATCGAGCGTGGTGTGACCGATGTGTTTCTTTTTTTTTACATGGAGTTTGAGCTTGGCAATATTCTTTTTTAGTGGAATTCAATAAACACAACACAAAAATACTACATTTTGTTTATCGCCTGTTTGACACCTGTCGTGGCGCACCGTGCATGTAACCGACAGGTTCTGGGTTCGATCCCCAGTCGAGGAAATGAAATATTTAATATTTTCAATTAAAATATTTAATGTTTCGTTTCTTCGCTCTGGTAATAAGGTAAAGCGGCCGCGCTTTGCCTTATTTATTGAGTTCCGCCACTCAACACGCAACGCCTCAAATTCGGCGAAAAGTGGGGAATGGAAGTGGAACGGAGTGTCTTAACACTAGGTTCCCGGGTTCCCTCTGTCTACTCTGCCTCGTGCCTGCACGATCAGCATCAGATATACAGCGTGAATCTTGTTTAATAGTCAGGGAAAATTTAATAAAAAATATTTTCAAATTAAGACACTCCACTGCGATATGACGACCTCTAATACTCGGCCGACGTAATGACGGCTTGTACAATAAATCCAGAATAAGCAAATAATACCTATTCTTTTTTAAGAAAGTTTCGACTAGCATTAAATTAATACGAACGCTATGAAGTTATTAGATTAGTTTTATTTTGATTGAATAATCCGAGTTCCGGACGTTTTTAGATAGATATTGAATGAGTAGGCAATATGGTTTCAGATACTTATTTTTAATGGCCGTAGCTTTTGAAAAATATGCCAATTTCGCTTTTAAATACTTTAGAGCGGGAGCGGCTCAAGGCCGCGTTTTGTCTATACTAGATTTTGTGTAGTTTTATCTTTAACACATTTTCAACTAATGTCATAAGCATATTAATTCAGTATTTTAAATAGTGAATAGTTTTAATTTTCAAGTAAATATCTATAGTTATATTAGTTGAAGATAAACGTACAAACACATCAAATCCTTCCCCCTTCGTAATGCGCATTAGTGTAGATAACACTTCAATCGTTTGAACAATGCTCATCGGATAGTTAGTTCGCGAATGATAGACTCGTGTAGATATCCATATGGGGGTACGATCACGTAATAAAGATTATAAATAGTTATAGTTTAAAAGATTTGCGATTTTATTTTTATATATAGTTTATTATAAATTGAAAAACTTAATATATTTTATATGATTTTTATATGTATTATTAATTGGTAGGTTATGACGAGAGAACTTAGTGATAAAGCACTCCTCGATAAATTTTCGTTAAGAGTTTAAGAGAAACTGCATATAAAGTGGAAATTAACGTCGTCTTCCTTAATATAAGAAAAATTACAATAAATATTATAAAAAATCTATAATAAACTGCTTATGTTCTTTAAATTACGATAATTAATTCGATACCATAACATCATCACGTGATAGCCACGAAGTTGTATTACGAGTGTGCTAATAAGTATCAAAGTATTCAAGCGTTTTAATATAAAACTGATATGTAAAAGAAATAATAAAAGAAATAAATATCATTATGTTGTAGCAGCGCTTGGCTTATCACGATAATTTTGAGCTTAAATCCTAACATTTTTATTCATAGACAAGCGGCCAAAATACGGCTCCGCTCAGCTTATTGTTATATTATAACAATTTTTACATAAACTGAAGTACGGAGTTTAACGCCGCTAAAAATATTAATATATCCACGGACATAGAAAGTAAATGTTACATTTTCTACACATATAACATACATATTTAAATAATTCGTGAACATATTGCTCGCTGAACAAATGGCTATGCAAATATGAGGGTCTGCGCCTTTAATAGACTTGACAACGGATGGAGCTGAATGCGTCCAATTGCCCCGTTATTGACTCCAAGATGAAGGATATTCGATAATAAAAGACTTATTTCTGCTGCAACCAACCTATAAATACTAACTTGATAATATAACAATGAGAGAATCTCTGTGTAACATTCTAAAATGATATAGATGTTATATAATATATTAAAGTAAGCTATATAATTAAAAGTAAGACAGGCAGATTATATAGTAGGCAATAATACAAAGTAATAAGGTGTCGAGTTCTGGTAATTATGTGTCTTGAAAATTTGTGTAATGCATGTATTAAAGGTTAAGCTACCCATGGGTAGCAGTGCCTTTACTCTAATTTGACTCTGTCTACTCCACTTCATATAAAAAAATAAACATGTCAAATCATTACCTTATATGGTATCTATCTTTTTATATATATATATATATATATATATATATATATATATATATATATATATATAAGCAATTTTGGTCATTACATACAGAACACGGTACAATCATGTTTATGGTGGTAAATCACTGATTAACTAGATTTGCTAAGTTGGCCTTTGATTATTTGTATTGGGGTAATCTTGTACAAAAATTTAAGGCAGCAGTACTTGTAGAAAAAGAAATTAACGTTTTTGTTATACTTTTTCTAATCATTTAGTATATCAATTTTATTAAGAATTTATTATGTTGGCCGGGGCCATGAGCAGCGGTGATCACAAACCATTAGGTGACCCATACTCTCATTGCCTTGTCTTTTCCATAAAAAAAATAACAAATTCTTCTAATTTATATAATAATGGTCAACTCAAAACATATTTTTTGGTAATTTTATCTTTATATTATTATGAAATAGACAGACAGTACGATTTAGACTTTTTTAAGCTTCACACTGTAACAGATATATATTACAGAGGCAGGAGGAACCCATTACACTAGTAAAGACATTCACTTCCCTCTTTCCGTCCCATTTAGAAAATGATACTACATTTGAAATATCTACTTCTTTGTGGACATTTCGTGTGAGATGGCAGAACCCAATACTATGCTTTACATTGAGATAAAAGGAATTAAAATATTTTATAAATATAAATTTCAACTTCTATATAAGTTTGAACTCACCAAGCCACAGCCAAGCCCCTAAATTTCAATAAATTTTAATGAATATTATATAATTAAATTAAATAATATTCATTTTGTCTATATTATTTAATTTAATTATAATTTCTTCCTCTATTAATAGAAAATATTTCTCTATTTTAAAATATTTCTCTATTTACAGAACTATTTTTAAAGCATTTGGTTTGATCTTAAATGTAATATTGTGTTGTTTTAAGATAATTTTATAATAATCAAATAAATTTTGAAAACTATACATTGGAAATAAAATGTTATTAATTAATATTGGAATAAAATTTTGATATTTACCTTTTTATAAACAGACTGATATGTTGTGCCCATTTTAGATACAGCTGATTTGAGTGGATACCTCTCCATTCTACTCTTCTGGAAACAAATTCATGCTTAAATTAACCTTAACGTTAATTAATTTTAATCATTAATTATAATTAAAAACAAATATATTTTACTACAATAAGTATTTAGGAATTACAGCTTGCTTATTTATAGACAAAATTGCAACTGTATATTCTTTTAATTTAATAATTTTAATAATATCCTTACAAAAAATCATCACAGTAAAGACAGTTTTGTGGTAGCAAGTTATCAACGCCCCCGTTGTAACTTGAGATTTCGTATAAAATTACACATTCGTGTTTAAAACTTGGACACGAATATATAAATAATTCCAACAAAATAAAAATCAATAGTCTAAATTATATTCATGCATCCTTAATTTGACCTAGTATTGTGAAAATCGCAACAATCTAATAATAGAAATAAAAAAACACGATATAAAAACACTAACCTAGTTATTTTGAAACATGTTTACTTTAGCTTAGCGCAAGTAGAAAATATATACAGAGAGAAGAATTACATATAGCACAATGGAAAATATTGCGACACAGCTTACTATTTACGGCAAAAATCAAACAAGTTTTGATTCAGATTGATAAGTTACGAGAACGAGATTGAAACGTCTGTTTTATAATTGTATTCTGTCAACTGTCATGACTCATAAATGTCAGAAAATATTTTTTTACGTTAGTAACGTCAAAAGTGATGATACTAGTTTGACAATGACTTTACTAGAATACCTATCGCCTACTAGTCTCACTGCGCATGCACAATGGCTAATAATGAGACTAATTAAAGGCTTATCTTAAATAGTTATGGTACCGTACGGTGCGCAATATAGCGATGGATAATATTATGTTACGTTGTATATTTTAATAGGCTACAATATGATGATTTGTTTTATTCTATCTTATAACATTGTGTTGTTCTATATTCATAATATGGTTTATAATTTGGATTATTCAACGTACATATATTTAGAAGGGATCAACCGATTTTTATGGTACTTTAACTGAGAGATAAGAGAGGATGGTAAAGGAATATAAGATTTTTTTATACGGTGATATTGGGTTTTTCGGATTAAAAATACATCAAACAGGCCAAAATATCTACCGCTTAAAAACGAAAAAATAACAATTTATTTTGTGCATTATAGGGTCAACAATCTGATACACAAACTAACGCTATTAAAATAACCAACCAATTTTCCCTACATTAAATGAAATAATATTTTAATAATTGTATATTTTTAAGCAGCAAATACTTATATTTTATAAACCAGTCATCTTGAATACGACATACCTTATAACTGGCATAGTTTTTTACTTTTTTACCAATTATATTAGTATAAAAAATACTACTACTACATACTTTAGCAATTATAACTATAATTTTATTATGTTAGGTATGAATTGTTTTATTATAAATATAACATTCATAAAAAAAAGACTTATTAAGGTAATATTTAAAATTCTAGACAAAGTTTAAAGACTTTGCGATGTCTATGGTTGATTAGTTAAAGTTCAGGATAAATTTATAAATATATGCAGGGTTCTCCAAGCATATAAGTTTACAAATCAAATCAATCAAATTAAGTAAGAATAGTATTTTTTTTATTTTCTTATAACAATTGCAGAATAATAAAACCGATCTATAGTAAAAGTCTGGCTACATCACTAGGCACATCCGCTGATTCGTATAAAATGGCGTCAGCCGAGTTTTTAGAACAAGCTTTGTCTACAGACGTTGATGAGAATGCTGTAAACGCGATCGTGGGTTCCCTTGAAAATCATTTAGTGACGTCCGTTCCGTCAATATCGTCACAGAACAATTTAGTAAATGTTATTCCAAATCAAATTGGCCTTACAACAAGTGAAAATACCATTATTGGACAAAAATATAACAAGGACCAAAGTGATGGTGAAATAAGTAGTGGGAACTTTCAATGTGTCGTTTCCAGTGTACCTTCGTCGTTCGCAAAACAAACAAATCAATGTCTAAGTGACTCCAACGTTGAAACATTAAAATTAATAAGTTCTCAACAACAAATATTTTCTGATAATAGTTTAAAGTTTTCTAGTCAGTCTCTCGCGAACGGTTGTGTTAGTTTATCTTCTTCACAAGCTCAAATCGTTCATACTCTACAGGGCAACGGCATTGGAAGTCAACCAGGATTAAAATCAATTACTATGCAACCTCCTTTGGTTATTAAACAAGGACAAACATCTGGTCAAGTGAGCATGCAACCTGGCATGGTGACAGTTCCGATGACAGTTAATTCTAGCATGTCGGGCACTATCCCAAATGTTATGACTATAAACAAGCCGGGAACACAAAACGTTGTAGTTACAACTCAGAACTTGGGATCGGCGCAACCTGCGATTTTGCCAAATGTTCAAATTTTAAACATGCGGCCGGGTGCGCCGACCGTCGCTGCGCAAAAGTCAGTGGCAACAGTTTCGCCGCGCGTCGTGATTGGGACACCACAGGTGGTCGGGACGAGAGCCGCCGCGCCTGGAGTAAGTTGCCAATTTGATGATGCTGTAAAATAAGCAAATCATTCTATGTACTGTTGACATTAAAGTGTATAATTCTAAAGACCCATAACTAAACAAAATTTATCCTTCACATGATGATTCTATATACCTAATATATGTATGTACATAATACTATGTTTTAATATTTACTAAAAACACTAATTTTATGGCATGTCAATTCAAAAGAAACGCATTTATACATATGAACAAATATTATCCATGGAAAATTGCTTGCAATTTTGTTATTTATTAAAAAAATGCATTATTCATGAAACTTCTATAATTGCTTTTTTCTACTAAACACTCATCATAGAGAACTATGATAATTGTTTATTACTTCATAAAATATTATTACTAAGTTATATGTATATGTTTCACAACAATTCTTGAAGACTTATTTTAATTGCATGTAAAGCATATTTGCATTTATGAGCAAAATGAAATGGATATGGACTGGTAATTATAATTTATCATCTAAATAGTATATATATCTTCAATATTAAAAGCATTTTCTCTTCATTTCTAATATAACAAAAAATATTTACTTCATCTGATTATCTATTTGTATGATCGAATAAATAACAGGAATAAAGTCTAAAAAATAATGTAATATTAATGTTTTCTCGATTATAACAATTATAGTTGATAATATTAGTCTAATGGTCATTAATGTAATCAGAAAAATACCTATCCAATTTGTCAATCTTTAAAATAAATTGTTGCAAATCATATTTCAAAGTATTATCCCTTAAATGAGCAAAATGCTAATTACCTTTTTTTATTTATATTAATTTGTAATGTCCTACTACATAATACTATTAATATAATTGCTGTAACTGTAATGACATATCTATTCATAAATTATTATCCTTTGCCTGTTAGGGGTTAGTTTTTATATGATTGCTGTATCTGAAATCTGTGAAGAAATAAAAATAATTAATTTGTCTCAGTGAGTATATAACATATACATAAAGTAAAACGGTTGTTAATATCAATTAATCTAATCCGGCTGTAAACCATTAATATTCTCACCATACTAAAAATTTGCTGTATACATCACTCATTTTGTACTAAGGCCATTCAGGTAGAGTGGTACAATGTCTTTCTAAAATTGTAAAGGTTGTGACTTTTGCACAAGGAAAATAATTACTTTAATTTCTTCACTCTGTTACAATAAAAAAAGTGTGAAAAGAAGTTTTGACACTACATACAATATCTTCAATGGCATACAGTAATTTTGTCCTCTCTATACCGCTATGTTGGATACAGACTGAAACAAAAACCGTGAAACAAAGTTACATTGTAATTTTTATCCTAGCAAGCAATGTATACACAGCAACCTCAATCTGACAATAACTTGTATCTACAATATTGATTAGTATTTGTGTACTGATTGCACATCACTAGCACTTTCATAGACTAGTAGATGTTTGACAAGCTTGTCAAATACATAAAAATCAGGATATATGTATGAATAAATGAATTTTGTGTTCTATGGTGTATTTATAATTAATATTAATTGAAATAGTAAAGTGATTATCTATTGTGAAAAGTGTGTGTGTATGTGTAATCAGCACAACAATGTGAGTACTTATAAAAAACAACAACAATACACTGTTTATTATAATACTTAAAAGCCATTATTATGCATTTAAAAATAAATAATGTTAGAATACATTTGATTTAGTAAAAGAAAAAAATTATATTGGTAGTATTACTATAGATTTTTGATGAAGTGCATCATGATACATCCCTTGTTAGAAACTATCTATGCACTTACAATTTTACTCAAAATTAGATTATTTTAGCATTAATATGCCATTAGTGGTTGAAATGTACTACAAATCAATATAATATGCTATAAATAACTTAAATTCATTAAATTTTCAAACCATTTTCCATGTTGTAAGTCATATCTATGATTTATTGATTATTGACAGTTTGTGGTAAGATGTCAGAACAGCCAGTTTTATTTATGATGCAGTTGGAATAAATTTTCCTTGCTATTTAATTTTAATTTTATCTAGTGATTTTAATGGATGGCATTACAACTGAAGGAAACAGGTTGTTTCATTAACAGTTAACAAATTAAAACTGATATACAATTCTCAATAATGAATAGTTGTAAATATTGATTATTTGAATGACTGACATTTTGACTAAACCAATATCTATTAACTAAAAATTGAAATTTGATACATTCCTATAAATAAAATGAAAGAAAATGATTGTGGTTCATATGTATACGATCATTTATTAATGTTCCCATTGCATAATTATTTAGCTAAAATGTTGTCATTATTTATTTATACGTACAGTTACACATACAGGTAGGCAACATCTTATCACCTTTTTCCTTCCCAATATTTAAATAATATATTTTTTTTATGAATATGCTAATTTGGACTAAATACTGAGCAATTTATAGTATCTATTAATCTAATATTTGTTTAAATATGGGTCTTCAAGAGTTTATTGCACAAATAATTAACTAAAATCACTGTGTAAATATTTTTTTAATTTCTTAAGACATTGAATTAATTTGAAATCATTTGATACATATATCATGCAATACCCAAATTAATAATATAGAAGCAAATAAAGCATTTAAAAGGAACTTATTTGGTAATATTTACTTGAACTTGAACAAATATTATTTGATTATTATAAAAATATGGTAATATAATATGTATATTATGTATTAGAAAATAAAATAACAAATTAATTAAACATAAATGCTGTTGACTAGTCCATTTTGAATAAATAATGGTAATGTTATATTTGCTTCTATACAAATGCCATTTCTTACCTGTCGCTTTTGTAATATGCATTATTATGAACTTGAAGCTTTTAAAGCAATGTTAGACTAATTTCTATAGATCTAAAAATAAAAGGTGTCAGCGAACTGATCATATAGAAGCAAGTACAGCAATTTTGAGTAATTTTTACAAAGATTTGCCATAAATTATATTATGGTGTAAATAACATTTATTTTTTACCTTTCTCTGTCTGCCATTTAGTAGGGTAGTTAAATTTTAAACTTTACAATAAATACATATTTTTTTTATAAACATATGGGCGTTAGTATTTACAATGCATGTAGATGCCTCTGTTGCCTGACCTGACTAGGAGACCTGCATAATGGCATACAGTACCAACCAGTTACTGTTACAGTACAGTCAAAGGGAACATTGTGTTAAGACACTTCTATGTTCCCTATGTGTTGCCCAGTTTTCAATTGTTATATTCTTCAACTTAGAATCAAACTGACCGCTGTGCCGCTGCGTCGCAATGCCTTTAATTTGTTTGTAGTTTATATTAAATTTCCCAAATGTTGTCTTTTTTCAATTACTTGCTTTATTTGTTTCTATATGATACTTGTTCTATATTAAAATATTGTGCATGAATGGTGCATCTATATCTCATTTATCATTTTAATAACAATTATTTAATAATTAAAATTTTTAGTCTGTGGGCTTATTAAATTCTTGTTACATGTTTATGTTAATTTTATCATAACATTTATTTTTTACTGTGATAGTTCATAAGTTAAAGAGTTGATGATTTCAATGTTAATTGTTAAGATAATTGTAGTGTATGTATGTAAAATGTTTTACAGCAGAATATTTTAAAAATGTTATTGAAATACTAGAGAAAAACAAAAGGAACAGCAATTTTTTAACATAATTTTAGATATTAATCCGAAATGCTCTAGTGGTATGGCCAATAATTCTAAAGTAGCACTAAAGATAGTTATACCACAACAACACAGATTTACATTAGTGCAAGTGAAAGCTATATGTGGTTTTTATTAATGATTTATTAAATGTGTGGGTTCAAATCCAGCTGAATATTATTATTTGTACACATATTGTTCTAAATTAAATGAATGATGAATAAAAGAATGTACTAAAAGGCAGAAACAATATAATGAATTTGATTAAAATATTTTTTTATTTTTAATTATTAATTTTAATAAGTTCACTTTTGCAAAAAGAAGTGCCCATAGAAAATTAGGTTTCCAATGCAACTTTGTATTAAATCTGATAAATTAATATGTAAACACTTAAAAATATTGTTTTAAAATTGTATTTTATGTCTTTTAAACATAGTTTAATTAATAATAATGTTTTTTTTTTTCAAATATATATGTATGTAATTTTTGTTATATACAATATCTGTTATTTTTTTTATATTTTGAAGTTATCATTCATTTAGATGAAAAATATTCTGCCACCATAGATATGCATTTTAAAGTGACCCATAAAGATCTGTACAATTTTCGTAATATATTTGGAAGTATGATTTTACATGTAAATAATTACATTGCAATTTGTTGAACTTCAATATAATGCAAAAGCAATGTAATTATAATAGTTATATTAAATCTGCATTTACAAATATATTCTTTAATATGATATGAATATTAATGCAGACTTAATTATATATTTCTTTAGAGTAAGGTTGACAAAGAAAGTTTTATTTCTTAAATTTAAATGTCAAATTGTAAGTTACCTTTAAAATTCAAATTGGAAAGCCTTTGCAATTTTAAACTAATCTAATAAGATTTTGTCATGTAGATTTTAAATGAGAACAAACACAATGTAGATAATAAATGCTTTTTGTAATAAATAACAATTTACCATGTAATACCGACACGCTTCAACTCACCCAACTCACTCGCTTACCACCTTATCGTGCATCGGTCGTAGAGTCTCATACAGTAAATTGAAAGGTCGCGTTCATTTTTAGATAACGCTGCAAACACTGCAAAGTCTGCAACAGGGGCATCAAGGTCATTTGTTGTTAAAGACTGAGAACGGTCAGTACCAGCTGCTGAGGGTCGGGCCGGCGCCCGCCAGCACGCTCACGGCGCCGCAGCAGACTCTCCGGCTATCTACCGTGCCGGCTGTAAGTTCAGTGACGACGCGATCACATATTTGTACGATAATAACTATTTGTCCGGTCTAAGCCTCGTGCATGACCTACCTACCCAACCCACCCATCAATCTACCTACTGACCAATCTACCTCTTATGTGGTCACGGTGACGGTGACAGTGCATGATAAAGGTAAATAACAAGGTAAGAGCGGAATTACGTCATTTATTATTTACTAATATTTAATACTTACTAGTGTTGTTTTAATATATCAAACCCGAATATCGAGCTTACGGCGAATTTTTTTTTTTTTTAATTTTTGGTAAACTTTTTAAAATAATGATTCGAATTTATAAATTATTGTTTTCGCTATCGATCTTGATGTTCGTTGATTTGTTTTGCCAATAATCATAGATTAACTCGGTCTTGGACGGCGGTTGACGGGCCAAGAATCATCCTGACATCACAGCTTCGCATAGAACGCTTGGCATTATCTAGGGGGGGGGGCGGCTCACACGCATGCAAATAAAGCACCACTCTAAACTTTATAATTAACTCAATATAACTAAAATACGTATTCGACTAAAATAATTTTACTTTATGATTCAATATGCAATTTGCATAGGCAGCTCGTAACGTGAATGTGGAGGCTTGAAACTAGATAATGGTGTAACACGATCAGACCACTGCGTAGGCATTCCTATTTCCTGTAAAAGAATTCGTCCCTCACAATCATTTACGCGAGGCATTGTAGAGAGCATATTAATATATAATGAATATATATTGCCCTTAGTGTAATTATACTTATTTTTTTTTTGAAGACATTAAATTTAAGTGATGAGAAGCTATAGGAAAATGGTGTGTTATTATTTTAACTTAATACTTTAGATATTGTACTCATTATTTAGTTTATAAGATGGATTTCCATTATAGGCAATAGACAAAACTTTTATAACCTATAGTTAACTTATTCTATTTTACTTCTTATTTATTAGATTAGATTATAGACTATATTTAATAGTAAATTCTTTAAGATTTTGTTTTAATGTACACATTTTTTTATAATATATACGATATCTGTTCGTTTGTTTGGTGTAGCTTGTGTGCACGTGTGTATGCCGTACTGCATGTAGTTATGTGCAACTTGGATGTTTTTTTTTTTTTAAAAAAAAAAATGCATTTTGTTATTTTGTTTGTTCGTTTGAGTGTTTGTTTGTTTGATTTTCATTCTTAAAATTGCACTGGATCGTGGTACCTTTTGAACAGACGGTGATACAGTAACTGGACGAATTTTGTATTTTTTTTTAATATGAGGACAATTTGGATGTTACAGTAGCTAGCTACTGTGGAATATCTTATAGGAATAGTTCCCATACACTCTGTAAGGGTGTCAAAGAATCGAGCTTAGCACAATTTGGCTTTTAAATATTCTTTAGCTAAAAAAAATAGATTTTTTAAATTAAATTTATCATAAAGCATGCTTTAATTGGTTAGTTAGAATTTATTTACGTACCTTACATAGTTACATGTGATAAACTTGATACATTTTTTTAATATATTAGTAATTTTTTTATTGTTGAAGTGAGATACATATGGAGTGAGGATCTACGCCCTTTAGTCTTATTCTTGAAAACAGTCTAGGAGGAATTCTTAATCAATATCTAATACATTCAGCGAAACTTTGAAATATAGGCCCGTATAATTTTGGTATCGTAGACCTAATTTCTGCAGATATATATTTAAAATATAACTTTAGCAACATTGACATAAAAAAATAACACAAATTAATAATCTAATCACTTTCCCACAAATCTTTCAGCAAAGTAAATTTTCTATTTCTTCCAAACAGCATCCCGGCGTAGCGACGGTATCGACAAGTGTGGCGGCGCCGGGACAGATGGCTGGGCAAATGCCCGCGGGGCCCGTGGCCACTCCCGTGCCGGTGGCCTCGGTGAACACCCTGCCTACCCCGGCCTCCTCTCAGCCCACTGTCACCACCCAGGTCAGTCTAGGATAAAAGAACAGCTTACTCCATACTTATTAGATATCTAAATGTTATATTTAAGCAAGCGCCTCATTTAGCGCTATGCATGACGCTTAACTAAATGTGTATCGAATATTATTATTATTATTATTATTATTGATGACATAAATTCCTATAGAATTTATAGTTTTCTTTTGCGATTTTTTTATTTGTATTGAAACGCTTTGTTATGGATATCCCTATAAGCTATTAAGTTTAAGTAATAGCATATTTATGGATATTATTATATTCCGCCTGTTTAGAAGGAGGGACATATCAAAAGGTTCGGTAATAAATTTAATCACGAACCTTTTTTGGTGTCTTGTGATGTGTAGTGACTGGTTTTTTTTTTTTTTTGAATCTTGGACTTTTTGATTCGTTATGGTCGCATTATGAATTAAAAAGTCGTCAGGGCGTATTACCATACGTCCTTTAACGTGAATTAATTTGAAAGTTAATAAAAGGTCTTTTTTAAAATTTATTTGACATAATGATGAACGAAAGACTATTCTCTAATATAATTGTTTGTGTTTGTTTTTTATAATCTTTTTATTCAAGCTTTTCACAGATGCCTATTGAGAGAAACTCCAAGGAAATATAATAACTAATGTATATGCCTCAGTCGATTATGTGTTTTATTTCGAATGAATTATTACTTTGTACACAGACTCGGCTATTTCATATTGATAAAACGGCTGGTTGAAATATACCTAGTTGAAATATAAAAAAACCAATATAGACATATTTCATGATAAACACGAACTCTGACACTGAACACGTATGAAGAAAAATATTTGTTATGTGAATTTAGTGGGGAACGGAAGTGGAACGGAGTGTCTTAACACTAGGTTCCCGGATTCCCTCTGCCTACCCTGCCTCATGCGGGATACAGCGTGAAGCTGAAAAAAAAATATAATATGGATTGATAGTATCGGGTGGTAACAAGCATGTGGTATGTTATGTTAAAACATTTGTTTTTTCAACACAATCTATTTTGACTTGCATATAGTCCATAAAGATTTCCATTTTGATGATTATTGAATAATTAGTACCAACTTCGTTTTCTTGGACTGTAGAATTTATCTCGTTTTCCTGTTTCCGTAGGAGTTTCGAGAATTTTTATCTTAGTGCTTTCCTATACTTTCCAAGAAACATGCCACATTTCAGTGTCCTGTGATCGCGAAATTAAAATCCAGTGAGGATTTTGTATAATAGTTTTGTTTTCTCCTTTTTTTAGCTGTAATTCGTCACTAGAATACGTCATAGCGCTTGAATAAACATGGTAAAATCCGATTAAAGTACCTACACACTCTACAATACTAAAAACATGTTATTACTCTATATAATACCTCTATTACCTAATAATGTAAAGCTTTATATGCTATATTGATTATAAAAAAGAACCAACGACTTCGTTATTGATCCTTGCTCAGTAAATAACTTGGTAGGTGACATTTAAAACAACGCTTTTGACATTTCAAACTATCAATACTTGTATCTAGTTATGTTAGACAAAAGGTCAAATTGGGAAAAGTAACTGTTGACAGCTACTTTGTGTATTATGAAATCATTCGTATTGTTATCAGGTTATATAGATATAACGATAATGTCAGAAATTACATATACTTTTCGATCGTACTTAGTATTTTTTAATACTGTTTAATTATTATATATTTTTTGTTAAGCATATTTACATTTTCTTGTGTGAACCATATGCGGCGTTAATTTACGCCACCTAATCGAATATGTTTAGTAGGGGAATTTTATAAAGTACATTCGTAGTTAAGCCACGTCATGATTTGTGTTTTGATTTTAATAACATGATTATATTGATGGACAACGAATACTGTACGGCCTTGCCGGCTGCTTTGCTGCGATGCATATTACATGTGGCGCACTCTGTGTCCTCGCTGATATACTTTTTCTTACATAAATATGTGATATTTGGTTCTTACTCACACTTTGTACTATTTAATTTAAGGTAGATTTCATAATTATTCAATAATAAAAAAGGAATCAACATTTTAATATAGATATAAATTTGCTTTTGTCAAGTTTTAATGCAATACGTATAGTTGTAAATGGTCACTAGATTGCGTTATAGCGCTTGAATGAGAATGGTAAAACCCGACTAGAGCTGGGGTGAGTGGCTGGTTTTAAATATTACTAGGCATTTTTAATATAGATACATAATAATATAGATACGTATGCAAGTAAAATAGTTGCATAGCAAAACTTCGCCGTAGTCGAATTCTGTATAAAAATTTCGAATGCAGCTGGTGCTTTTTATTATATGTTACGTGAGTTTAATCAAATAAATTTAAGATATAGGTCAAATATTACTTTTCGTTGTATTGAGATCCCGCCACGTCGAAGTTTTTATATGGTTGTCACAACTTGTTGATTAGCTCCTGTTAAAGGATTTTGTAAAGGCTTTAGTGCTGGAACATTTGAAATTCTATTAAAAATGACTCATGAATCATTGTAAAATACAATTTTGAAGTTATGTAAACATTAAGTAAACCCCTGACTCAAAACATCACTACCTCTCGGCAACGTGCTTTTAGCTGTAAGTCCGATCATTAAACAGCTAATAACAAACACAATGAACAGGACTGATTAAAAAACCGTTCTCAAATCGTTTCTATCGTTAAGGAACAGCTACGCTGCCACAAACACGCAGATACACAGACAGGTCAAACATAACACCCCTCTTTTTGTGTCGGGGGTTAAATACTTGTAATTACAACAAGAAAACAAAGTATTTTTTAAACTTTACTAACCAATATGAATAATGTGCTTTTGTAAATAACAAGCGAACACTCTACAGACCTATTGGGGAAAGTAGAATAAAATCACAATTATAGCCGCTAAAGTTAATAGTTTTAGATTTTTATATTAATTTCCTGACATTTCAGCTGCATTATAAAATGGATATCTGAACACGTCTAATTTTATATAAATTCATTTTTCTTTATAATCATTTTTACATTAACATTTTTGTAGTAAAAGTATAATCAATATATATATATATACCAAATTATCTTTCCAGCCGTGTATGTTGAGATATGTGATGACAATTAAAATTTCTAATTTACTAATGTACTTTTTGTTTATAAATGTAGAGACACTTTTTTTATACATTTATACGATAGAAATAATATTTCTAATTTACCGTCGAGTACCGTCAGGAACTTTAGTCACATTAAGAAGCTCATCGTATTTTCTCTACAAACATAGATATTGATCTACGTACGTACCCTTTTTATCCAACTATCTTTCAGATATTTATATATATACAAAATTTAGAGGTTAGTGTAATGGGTGATTGTTAGTTCGAATTTCACTGGGAGAATAAAATATTTGACATTTTCCATTTTCCTCGCTTTGGTAGCACAATGCTTGAAGAGTTAGACGGAAAATGAGTATTTTTAGGTTCTCTCTGACTGTCCTGCTTTGTGCGGGATACAAATTGAAAAATTTTGAGGATTTTTTTTTAAAAACTTTCACCACAGTTGACGCTACGTCGCAAGTCACTAGATTACTCTACACGACAGTAAAACTGCCACTGTCATTGATATCTACATGGAAACATGTGTGAGTGAAGTCTCCTTATGTGGTTTAGTTACATTCTAAGTTTTTATTAACATTTCAAACTAAATAAAACTTTTTTGTGATCTATTTAATTCTAGAATACATTAAAAAATACATGCCCTTGCCATCTTTAAATAAATAAATTAATCTAAAGCATTTCTTTCATTCTAGCATCGGCAAGTACAGGAAATTGTTTCCTTACCTCCTCACACTCATACCTTCTGATGTTCGATTATTTTCTGATAACTAGTACTGAACGTTGATGTATTTCATATTCAATAGGTAATCATTAGATATACACTGAAGTGTAGGAAGTTAGTAATCTACAAGGGTCGTCCAATTTGATGGTACCTTGCGTGGTGTTAACACTCATGTCAGACTATTTGTTACAATATGAAAGTTTTAATAGTAATCGAACTTCAATTGTCGTTGTATTTTTGAAGTATTAAACATATAAAACCGTTGAAATAATTTAAAAACGAAAAATGGTTAAAGAAAAAGTAATGTCTTTCAATTAAAAATACACGTTTTACTATAAAATTCGTGACTTGTTGAAAAAAGATTGCCTGACGGTACTTGTCGTTATCAGTTTCTCTTAATTATAAATCATATGTAATATCGATTCTTATGTATATTTATATAGATTAATTCAATAATTGTTAATAATATTATCATTTAAATGTAATATTGATAAAAAGAATACAAAAACACCGCAAAGCGAAGTGACTGGATGTGTGACTTGTTGCTAACTTGCCGTTCGACCTTCTTGATAATCTCTTGCGATAATACAAATAACATATTCTGATCAAATTTACACAAACGACACAGACTGAAACAGAAACAAAACTAGAGGATAGTTAACAACTTTATACCCCTATTCAATACACAAAAAAAAGAAAAATAAATAGATATTAAATACAAAATTTAAATTATTCACATGATTTGAGATATAATTGGCTTGCATTTTTGGCTTTTTAATACATTTGCAAAGAAATTTATTAGACATAGTACTTTAATAACTTTATAAGCTATAATCCCAAACATACTTGGCACTAGCTAATGGTATGTTAATCTGTCCAGTCCATGTACAAATACTTGTAACACGTGAAACCTCCGTGGTACATTTCTAAGTGCCCTTAAATTCTTGTGGATTCAAATACCACTCGGGGATATGCTTATATATAAAACATAAGCAATTCCTCAAACTGTTTAAAGCACGTACTGGACGGAGAGCGGAGAACTGAGTGATGTGTGACTAGGAGAACGTAGGTAATTTTAGAAATTTACTATCCTCAAAACGAATCCTATATACTAAACTGACATGCTACTGAAAGTAACTACAACATTATCTTAGAATTATACTACATTTAACCAATAGCTTTCACCCTTTCTAGCCATGTAACCAACGTAATAAAAATAATTATTCACTATTTTCTGTTCCATACAAAATATATGCAATAGAAAATAATGAATGTTTTGAGCAACGTTAATAAATAAACGAAAGTGGTGATTAGCTTGCTAAGTTGATTCATTATTTAAAATTCTATTACCCAGAAACCTCTAGACAATACAAAGGAGAAATGCAGAAACTTCTTGGCGAATCTCCTGGACCTGTCCAGCAAAGAGCCAAAGTCTGTGGAAAGAAGCGTCAGGAATCTGATACAAGAATTGATTGACGCTCAAGTGGAGCCGGAGGAGTTCTGTGATAGACTCGAGCGCTTGCTCAATGCGAGTCCGCAACCTTGTCTCATTGGATTCCTGAAGGTAGGTTGGAGCATTGCTTACCTCGGGTGAAGGAGCACGGGAGTAGTTGGACATACATGCATGAGGTAGCACACGGATAAGTGGACTGGAGACCATGCCAGATTTTCATAGAAAAGACAAGGACCATTTGACTCGCTACTCCACTTTACTTGAGTTGACGTAGAAAGAGTAATTTAATGCACAGAATCTCCTAATAAATAGATGACGTGAATTAAAAAAGGTATAGAAATGGAAGAAAGTTACAATTGGATATGCAAAATGTGGGATATAAGTGAGTACTAGATTAGCACATCGATCATCCATCAAAAAAAATATAATCATTCCTCCCGGTCTTTTGTTAGTCAAAGTGCGGTTAATTAAGATAAGTTCATTCATAATATTTTTCATACCAATAATTACAAACGCTGTACTCTTAAACAATATCGGATTGGAAAGGTAAGTAAATGGACTTAAATTTTGAAGGTGTTATAAAATATACAGTTATATTGCACAAGGTAAGTACAATAATTTAGTAATGAAGCTAATCAGTTTCATAGAAAAGTGGTATTTCAGTATAGTTTTTTTTTTTTTTTTTTACCACAAAATAACATTGAAATTTAGTGGTGTATGTGAAACATCTGAAAAGTGCGGGTCACGTAATATCACACTTGTTAAGACATCCGTGCAAAAATACGAACTACCCACATTTTAGAAATATTTTTCGTTTTCAAAATCTTATATTGCTATTTTTTATTGCGTATGTGACCTTTTTGTGTAGTCTTATGTGTATTCTTTTATTTGTATATGGAGATGAGTATTTTTACACAGGTCGTCTTTGTCGTTTACTAACACTTGACCGTTTAATGTTTGTATGGTGGAAAGCTTATGTTCCCCTTCCTTAGATCCCTTGTATGTAAACTATATGTTATGCGTATATGAATGTAGAAATTAGTTAATATTTTATGTATTTTTGTTGTATACATGCTTTGAATTTAACGCAGCAAAAATATTATGGTAGATATAAAAAAGGTGGGTGCAAAAATATATCAACGAGACTAAACATGAATTTCATTAATGATATTGCTAAATTTGTAGTACCAAAATTAAATACGATTTAATTGAATTTACAGATGTTTCTTAATAAGTTGATTTTTACATAGAGACGATGACATTGAAATATATTGAAACTTATTTACAACAAAAATTACGTTTTGGCTGAACCAAATAGCTGGAGTGTATGCTTAACTAGGAGCCTTTTAGCTATTTTTGCACTCACTGCCTTAATATGCATCACTTTCTCAAATTTAACTAACATATTTTAAACACTATGTATATATATACATTAAGTGTGCTGTTCAAAATTCATGCTTTCGGAACTGAGAACAATTCTCCTCCTAACATTGTTTGCGTCCTCTACAAACTTAATGACCGTTCTGAATATAGCAACAAATCGAATCCTTTTAACATAGAGCCTATAGAAATTCACTGTAACTTTTATTGTTTATATAATTATCATTAGGGGCTTTTTTTTAATTTAGATATTTTTTAGACTTTTCATGGCTATATTTGAAACTGATATTAAGTTATGCATATATAAGGTCTGAATTGACCAGCGCACTTAAGTGACTTGTTTTACTCTATTATATATGGAGGGTGGAAATAAGGAGAACAATCACATATTTCAATGTTTAATTTTATAAGATTTTTTACAATGTCGCTGTCGTGGAGTGAGCTTTGCTGTTGTATTTTAGTAATAAGTGAATGGAAATAATAATATCTCGACATACTTTTGTTGTAATTTTTTTATGATAATCTATATTCGAGTGATTATTTACTTTTTTTTTCTATAACGCAATAAATTTATATATCTTAACCAATAGTATTTTAGTAAACTATTGTGCTCTTAACGCAACGCTTATTATGGACACTCGTGATGTTTCTCCTTATCTCTGCTCTCCCGACAGCAAATATTAATTTGAGTACGTTTTTTACAGAAAAGCTTGCCACTTCTGAGACAATCTCTCGTCACCAAAGAACTGGTGATCGAGGGTATAAACCCACCATCTCCCCATGTGGCATTTTCACCACTGCCCGCACCCTCCGCCCAAGCGGTGCCTAGTAATAACATCAACTTGGTAAGTTCATTTCTATCATAAAATGTAAATTAAATCGATTTTATTAAGGACATGTCACACTCTAATCGATTATTACTAACTTATCGATCTGGCTATTAAACAATTGAATGTTTTTTTATAACTGTGCAGGGTAGTGAAAGCTTGCATTGCTTTGTCATTACAACTAATCAGGTCACGTGTACGTCAACATTGCTCCGCTAATAACGTTACGCTAATTGGCACTAGTAGGTGCTGTACGAGAAATTTTCTTAAATAAGTAATATGTAATACATTAAATGAAATTGTTCGTCGTCCTGTTTCGGCAGCGAAAAGCGAAACGACACTTATACTTGAAGTCTCTCTATTAACTTCTTGTCATGATTTGAATGTGGGTGTGCCAAAATTCGAATATGGCGATACCATATTGATAGTATTATCTCGATATAGTAGTACGTGGGTCAGGTAAAGAGTATGAGGCATAGATTAATATATTATATGTATTATATTTTAAGCGATATTTTCAATGTTTCGTTATTTAACAATTGATTGTGATATTTTTCATAGTGATGTTATTTTTAATGTTTATATATTGTAATTATAGTATAGGGTACATGGCATTTATCGACGTTTTTCCCTTTAATGTAAGATTGAAAATGATTCTTATATAATGAATTAAAAATGCTGATCTGATTTACAGCTTATTCCTATTTTCATGAGCATTCTAATCTAATTAACTTTTTTTATAATAGAGTAATCTAATATTATTTCTTAATCACCAGTAGCCTTTAAAATATAATCCTATAGTTTTGTTTATCTTAACTTTCTTATGGATTACTTGTATCTCATGATATCTCCCATTTTTGAAAGTATCGTAATTATTTTCACCATTTTGTAATATTAACGCCATGTATCCTAATATGTGTGTGAGCTCTCGTAAAGCTGTGAGTTGTGGCAGTCAGAGGACGAGGGTAGTTCGAGCCCTACCCTCACGACCCTCCTGCCACCCGTGATGCCGGTACTCCCGCGACCGCCCTCTCCGAAACCGGTCACGTTATCCATGCAAAGCATCTCGCAGGTTTGTCTTGGAATATTGATGTTTAGGGCTGCCATCCATTGACTAATTCAAGTAATCTGAATCTGAATATATTCAAAGTAATTATTGTAAACATTTTATTTCACGTGATGTCGATAATATTATTGATGATATATAGGATATAATGATGTTTCCCAATATATAATATTTCCGACGGATGGCGGCTCTTTGATTGACACTTAGACGCCTGTTATCCCATTCCTATCGTATCAGGGTAGTTTGAGTTTTCGGAATCATTCAAAATTAATATAACAAGGTATCTATAAAGAGACATATTTTGACTGTAAAATATTATTTTTTGATCTTTTGTAAGGTTTCAGTTAGAATTGTTAAAATTCAGTGACATAGAATTATATCAAATATATAATTGAATAAATTGTATTTATCTGAGGAATAGTAAAATAAATGATAATGTCCTATCAAGTAAAGAGATGAACATATTAAAAGGTACTCTTTATAGCATACTGAGCTTATGAGGTGTTAGTTATGGCAGTCGGAGGACGAGGACAGCTCGAGTCCCGTCCTGACGACCCTCCTGCCCCCTGTGATGCCGGTCCTCCCGCGACCGCCGTCCCCGAAGCCGGTCCCCATAGCGGTGACCGTGCAAAATGTCGTGCAGGTTTGTCTTGGTACATTGATGTTTAGGACTGCCACCCATTTTCTTGTCTCTTTTTAAAATAAATTATAGAGCGTTTTCTGAATTCTATCGTTGCATTGCATTTTGGATTTTCATAATAATTTCCTCTCATATCTCATACACTTTTTTCATTGAATGATTCATGAAATCGGAATGAAGGATGGCAGTTCTACATTGACACTTAGACGCCTGTTTTACCCCTTCCTATTGCGTATCAGTTTTGTGATAAGTTCTCGGAATCATTAACACATTCGTTCAAGACATTCATAACCATAAGGAAAATTGTTTTTTTTTTCCAAATGTATCATTTGGATTTTCTATTTGGAAAATGTAAGGGGATAATGTCAAAATTATATATTAGCCCAACTAACATGTCAAAACAAGTGGGGTCATAATTGGATTTTGCTGTTCAATAGCTTTTATCACTTAACGGTTATACGATTTCAATTTATTTATAGAAACGCAAAAAATCTATCAACATAACATATGTGCAATAAGGATTATATTGAAATGATTCCGAAGAACTCTTCGATTCGACATATCGTTTATTTTTTATTATTTAATTGTAAAGTGGCTTACTAGTTTATAATGAGCACATCATTTTATTTTGTTTTAAATTATATTTTAATGTATGGTCATTGAAAAAAAAAACCAGTTTATTCAGATATACGTTATTAGTAACGGTTATAATTGAACCAAATTATAGGATAATTGATAATTATAATTTTCAGAATAAAATTTAGTATGAAAATTGTATTGCATTATTCTTTTAATTTTAATAGAAATTGATGTTATATATATATATATATATATATATATATATATATATATATATATATATATATATATATATATATATATATATATATATATATATATATATATATATATATATATATATATATATATATATATATATATATATATATATGTTTAACTTTTGTTTATATGAGAATAAAGTTTATAACGGCATGTTCTCTATAATGTGTTTAAAAAATAAACGATTAAGAATAATGGTATCTGCTCATTATTTGCTAGGCTGTAACTTAACGCTGTTATCCTGTAGAAGTTTGGCTCAAACATAGTGAGTTGGTTACACAATGTAACAAATGTTAAAATTGATTAGCTTTTTACATGTAAAATGTGAAGTCACACTGATTTTTTTTTTGCGCTTGTTTCCATTTATCGTTACTATTGTTAATGTCGGAGAACATAAATCTGTTATCTTCGTGTAGAAATATATAAATATATCTATATTTAGTTGAGTAATTCAATGTTTTATTGCTAATAACTAGGTTTATAGCGGAATTATCGCACAATTTCAGCACGTCTAATAGGACGTAAAACTTATTGTGAGAAGCACTATAGTAAATGTTATTACTTTTTGCATATTAAGTGTTATTATTTTCAGCATGCCTTTAAATACCTATAAATATATATATATATATATATATATATATATATATATATATATATATATATATATATATATATATATATATATATATATATATATATATATATATATATATATATATATATATATATATATATATATATATAATTTTGCCCGGGCTATGAACATTTATGTATGTGCATAAAGATTGCATTACATCTGAAATGTAGCACAATATTCTTATATGATGTCGCGAAAATCATAAACATGGATTAAATAATCTATAACTTAATGCTCACTAAATAACTTATTATTAAAACCAGACACAGCCAATCAAATTGACGACAAGTATCAGCTTTGCATGTGTAGAACAGTCAACATGTTACATTCTTAATCGATATATTTCTTTCTGATCCATGTGCCATGTATATTGTCAGGCTTTGTTCACTTATGTCGCAAACGTTTGTTAAGTTTATATGATAACTGTTTTAGTTATATGACCATGTTAAATGTTGTACTTGAAAGATCGCATGATATATAGTTAATTTTTACATTGACACAACACCTAAACTAACTCAAAATCATTCATCAGACTCTATCCTATATCATTCACCACAGTACCATCACATCGTACACGTACATACATACGCTGTCACCCGTCTATATTTCCTTAACATACTAGCTACTTCCAGCAAAAGCCTCCACCGAAAGCGGGTAGTACGATCGCGGTGCTCCAGAACATTCCGGTTCACACTAAGATCAATGTTAGTAAAGTGGGAAAGACTATGCCGGTGAACAGCAAGACGTTTACGAGGCCTACGTCCTCTGCGGCTGCCTTGTCCACTGTACTGACAGCCGGCAAGTCGTTGCTGAAAGAGAAAGAGAAGAAATCCGGAATGCAGTTTGCCCAGCCCTTCGCCGATGACAAGATGGCGGGCGATGATGATATCAACGATGTAGCTGCTATGGGTGGCGTCAACTTAGCTGAGGAGACGCAAAGGATTTTGGGTTCTACAGATATGATTGGGACGCAAATTAGGTGAATATTAGTTGTTTGTATTTTGTATATATTAATGAAATACTTGTTTTTACTGAATCAACTTTTTTAGTTTTTTCTACACTTTATATTTTTATACGTTTCTTAGCTAACTTTCCATCCCCCTCAGATCGTGCAAAGACGAGTATCTTATCCCATTGCAACTGATGCAATCTCGTATAAAGGCGATTTCGGCTAAACACGGCTTGGATGAACCTTCGCCGGAGATTGCAGGCCTCATGAGCCACGCGGTCCACGAGCGGTTGAAGACCATAGTGGAGAAGCTAGCCGTGATAGCTCAGCATAGAATCGATATGCTTGTTAAGGTTAGTTGGTTTTCACATTCACTGTTGATAATAGTTCTTTGTTTTTTTTTGTTACTTTTTGGACGTTTCCAGACTGACGCCGTTATTATTCATATAGTACGGTCATGAATCTTGGCCCCACTGAATTTAGCTGTAAATGGCTGAATAAACTAGATTATAGAACTTATCACTTATAATTGTATTCTTTCTCCATGCGTAATGCCATACGCATTGTGCGCACTGAAGATAAAAAGCCTGATTTCGAGGCCACGATACATCAGCCATACTATACAATCAAATGTTCAACTATAGCAAGGTACTATCTGCATAGCTGCGGAGCTAATGTTTATTGAAATGCAGTTTATTTACGTTTTCTTTTTATTTGCAAAGATTTTAATTGCATTATGCGTTCTTTAATTGACTTATTATTATGCATAGTGTTGTTAGGTTTCCTTTTATATATAATAATTATATTATATATGTATTACGTTTTTTTTTTTATTTACTCTTTTAGTTTAATCTTTTTTTAAATATATTTTGATATTATATTTTTTCTTATAATTTCTATTTTTCTAGCTTAAGGCCTTTAAGGCTGGCGAATGTAACTGTGTGTTCATACTTTAATTTTAGTATAGTGTGTACAAATAATATTAATGTTCTTATTCTGATTAATATTATTTAAATTTGCATAAGTATGTTGAGATTCATTTATAATAAATTATTAGGTAGGATTTGAACTTCCTCTTAATTAGCTAAGATCAGTTCATCATCGAGATCATCAGGCATCGCGACAATACTTCTAGTGATTTTAAATCATCAAGTTGGGGACATATTCGTGAAGCGAGATTGCTTCTGACGCTACAAGTCCAATGTTCTCTTTATAAAATAGATTTTTTTATAATTTTCAATAAAAACAAAAAAATATATATTTCCTATTAAACTGGTCGTTTTTGTTGTCTTAACATTTGCGTCTTGGCGTGCTTTGGCAAATATATTTGCATATTAAGTTTATATAAGATGTTCTGTAAAATTGATTATTTTTGGTTCAATTTCTATACGTTCTCTTCACTTAAGAACAAAAATATTTTAATTATGTATTACAATAAATGTTTTCAATACCAATATATTAGAAAAATAAAAAGAAAATGTTTCTTTCAACAGACTGACCCTCGATACGAAGTGACGCAAGACGTGAAAGGCCAAATGAAGTTCTTAGAGGAGCTCGATAGAATGGAGAAGAAGAGACGAGAAGATTCTGAGAGAGAAATGCTTCTTAGAGCGGCCAAGTCGAGATCTAAGAACGAAGATCCGGAACAAGCAAAGTTGAAGGCTAAGGTTAGTGTTTATATGTTTGTTAATTTTTATATTGTTTTAAAAAGTGTCTTAACACTAGGTGCCCAAGTTCCCTTCGCCTATATACAGCGTGAAGCTGAGAGACAATGAGAAAGAAATGATTGTGGTATCTGGAATATTGAATATATGTATATAAAATTAGATCTAAAACGTACGCACTGTACAACGTTTATTCCATTGATGAACATAATATTGTTATATAATGTTATACACGATGAAATCTGTGTTAATGTGATTTTAGAAAATTATAAACCGGGTAGTTACTTAAAATTATTACAGTTTATTTTTGTAAGGTAACATTATTTTGTATAACAAAAGAAATGAGTTCTGTCACTCAACACGCAATGCCTCAAGTTCGGTGGAAACTGAGGAACGGAAGGGAGCTCTGCATACCCTATACCATGTACGGAATATAGCGTTACGCTAAATCTAAATATTGATGGTTAACTATTTATTTATTTATTTATTTATTTATAAGACGTGCCAACAATATAATGTAACATGATATATAAAAAAAAAGATTTATGAATCGGTCCCGTTCTGATACATGTATCACTAACAGGCAAGTTTTTATTAATGCTGTACAATTAATAAAAACGATCCAGAGATTACAGAAAAATAATTTACAAATAATAAAGAAAATGACAATCAAAACAAAAAAAATATACAAGTAAATCAAATATACAATGACTATAATGACTAATGCGTTATCAAGCCTTAACCAATCAGCCAATCGTACTTAAAAAAATAATTATAAATTACCGACATGTTAACTATTTATTAAAGTTACTAATTTCTTAAACTTCCAGGCAAAGGAAATGCAACGCGCTGAACTAGAAGAGCTGAGACAGAGGGAGGCCAATCTCACGGCCCTGCAAGCGATAGGGCCCCGCAAGAAGCCCCGGCTGGAGGGCCCCAGTGAATCCTTGGGTGGGCATGGCGGTGGATTTGTAAGTGTTTACTATAACAAACATAACTTTCTATGTTTTTTTATTTTAAAATCTTGTTTTGATAATTATCATGTTAAAATTGTGAACATTTTGTATCAAAGTTTTATATACAATTAGCGTTTTTAACTTATTTTTTCTTTTACACAAATTTATTACTTAAAATCAAAAAAAAAAAAAAATAAAGTTAATATGGTATTTATAAGTATTTATCATCATTTATGTCTGTTTACAGTCCGGTCGCAGCCAGCTCGCCCTCCGCACTCGGCTGAAGCGCATCAACCACCGTGATATGATATACCTGCTAGAACAAGAGAAGGACACGTCCCGCTCCATTATGCTTTTTAAAAGTTATTTGAAGTAAACAGTTAATATGTATGTGGTGGTCAGTGGATAAATGTATAAATATTACTTGGAGACTAAATGCTATTGATTTATTACGTAATAAAACTTGAGTGATTTAGATTTTTTTTTCTAGTATAGGAATTTAATTATTATTATCTGTGTACAATCAAGATTAAATATATTTCTCGGTTTAAAAATAACATTATTATATACTGAAAAAGGCAATTATTTTTAGCTTCAAGGTGTATTTCGCACATGAAAATAAGCGATGTTATCTGAAATTTCAATAGAGAAGTAGATTTACTTGTTGATCTTGAAGTAATATACTAGTGTTGTACTAATTATTTTATTGTGTATGAATTTTTATGTATCATTGATTTATAATTGTAAAAGTCGTGGCCGCTTAGCTTTTTCATGCTATATCTGTTTCTGACACGTTACGATTTTTCTTATTATCAGACCACAAATTTAATATGTTAAATATTAATATTTATTTTTCCAAATGAGAATCGAATCCAAAACCGTTGTGCTTACAGTCTCGTACACGCTGTACCACTGCGCCACGATTTAGTATTTTTACTATTGAATATGTTCTCAAGAGCACAATGTGGAAAAATTTAGAAAAGTTAATTTCAGGCCACGACTCGTCTACCGTACTGTACATAAGTCACGTTATACCTTAAGATGGTTTCAACCCTCTCAGTAGAAGACAGTACGTTAAGTTTATAATTTGCTGACATTAAAAAAATCTTAAACTGAAATAGTTACATTCAATGTAATTAAATGTCTACTTTGTGTAACTAAAGTCTACCAGGCCACTAAAGTTACGTCAGACTTGATAAATTTCGAAACAAGAAAATTATTTGAAATCAAATTGTTAATATTTATTTGTAAAATTTAAAATCCGCCCATTATCACGGATAAATAATTAATATAATATATAAAATTCAACGTACTCAAATAAATTTCGACCTGTTGATTTAATTTAATAATATTAGTTCGTTCATTGTCTAAAATAGTGACATTTGTGACGTCACGCTGGCCGCCCCCACAGCCGGAGTGACGTCACAGATGTCTATCTATATCCTAAGGTGGTTGAGAGTATATACAATTGTAATTTAATATACAGTTCTATTGATTATTTTTATGTTTTGTTTTGAAATTGTATTTTTTTTTACAATTTAAATAACAAAACATAATAAATTTCACATTCAATTATTTTGTACATTTAAACTTTTAATAGAATTTCAGTTTGGTTATGTATTTCCGTGTAAATTTGGAAGTATTGAATAGTCGATATTTCCTTTATTATATATAAAACTGTAAAAATAATAACATATTGTACTAAATACTTCGTCTTTATGTAATATTAGTACATTAGGTATAATATATTTAACGAGGAATACAAGGATTTTAAGTAAATGAGCTAAGAAATGTATGTAAAGTATAAAATTACAGTAGTAGATAGGTATTTTTTTTTTATATTGAAGCTTCCTACTTGACTGTTACTTTTTAGTAATTTATATGTTAAAGATAACTTTAGAATGTAATTAATTTTATTGACTCTTTGGTTTTTTTTTTAAATCATCATTGACTGTATAATGTTTAATATTGATAATATTTTTTTTATGGATAATATGGGTTTTTTTCTAAGGCTAACTGTGCCTTGGTTGCTTTTCCAATTGAACTTTTTGTGTTAGATTACATAAGTAGAGTTGATGTAACAATATTATACCTTTGACCATGCGGGCCAAAACTGCAGGTAAAAAAGCGTTTTGTAGCGGCTTATTTTTTTTTTTAGTTTCACATTGGGAACCTGGTACATTAGGACTTCCTTCCCCATTTTTAGGTGAAATGTAGGGGCATTGCGTGTTGAGTGGAGAAACTCTATGCCACGTTTTACCTGTTTATCAGTGAGAAGAATATAACATTTTTCATTTCCTCAAAACCACAATCGTCCTATATCGTTGATTTTCTTCTTCAACAACTAAGCACTTATATTCTACTTTTACTATTAACTTTACGGTCTCAAGTAAAATTATACTAGCATACCCTTTTTTTTTTAAACATTTTATACACATGTATATCAACAATATCTTATAATTTGGAATTCACCTTAAATGATGTTATATTAATAATTAAGTTTCAGTTATACTTCTTGTTTTGTATTTTACTATGTAATTATTATTTGTATATAAATAAATAAGTAGAATATAAACATTGTCCTGTCAATATAGTTAGTTTTATATAATTAATACTTGTAAATATTAAATGAAGATATTAAAATAATTTGTAATGTATTTTAAAGCTGTTAACCAAAGCTAAGAAAATATTACATTCTGATAGCTTTGATGTAAAAGTAAAATTTGTGGTGGGAAATAATTGATTCATCCGAAAGTTGAGCCTTACTATGGAATAATTTAATCCTAAGTTGATAAAAGATTACATAGTATATTGCTTGTTAATTGTTTATATGTGCTAAAGTTATATGTTATCAATGTGAAATACAAATTACAATAATATATACCACAATAATTCATATATCTTAAATTTAAATAATAAAAATGAAATATATAGGTAGCAATAATAAATAAAGTTTGTATCCTATAGCTAAATCTGATTAGAGATAAATTAATGTATGATTAAAATTATTTAATAAACATATATATTGTGTACACAAAAAAATATTCTATAAAAAGTGTATAGTAATTACTAAATATTATAATATAAGGTAATTTGACTGACGTTTATGATTTTTTTGTTGGTTATTTAATATTTAAGGCAAGGGAATAAATGGCGACGTTTGTACCCTAACGTTCATCCAACTTAACATCTAACATTATTATGTTATTATGACTTGTTTTGAACATAACATTTTTTGTCTTGCTAAATATTTTGCTTTCAATATGGTATGTATTACAATGTTTGAAGTATATAAGTATAATATAATGTAACTTCGGATTTTTTTTGTAGGTAAAATAAATGAGCAAATTCTGTACTTAAGTACTTGAGTGAAAATATGAACAAAATATGTTGGATTTTTCAATAACTAGTATTTAATTTGTATATAAATTTATTAGTTCATAACAATTAAGTATACATATGTGTATAATATTATTTTAATATTTCGAATAAAAAAAATGAAATCTGACAGTGTTTTACTTTTTTGTATAATTTATTAAAATTGTTTATGATTTGTAGACATATTTTCATTATAGGAAATCTATAATTTCTTCTTCATGAATATTATTGTAAAAATAATATGAATATTTTAATCAGCTCAGAAGATTATTTTATATTTCTTAAATTTATATAGCAATTAAATAAAGCATTTATTTTAATTTAAGATTTTTAAAGTTCTATCGTTGAAAGTATCTATCCACACTCATTCACTCAGCCTCACGCTGTACCCGCACATGGCTGGGTAGGCAGACGGAACTTGGGAACCTAGTGTTAGGACACCCTGTTCCACTTCTGTTCCCCACTTTCCACCGAATTTGAGGCATTATGTATTGAGTGGCGGAACTTAACGTCGTGCTTTGCCTTGTTACCAGAGTGAAGAACATATCATGATAAGTAATACATTACCAGAGGCTTGTCATGGATTGATACCCACTCGAAGAAGTGTAATATTTAATATTTTCAAACCAATATTAATATTTTTATTTTTTCGGTATGGTAATAAGGCAAGCACGGCGTTGGCCCTCGTTACTTATCACGCCATGCCTCAAATTCGGCGGAAAGTAGGAAATACAACGAAGTGGCTTAACACTACGTTCTCAAGTTCCCTCGGCCTGCCCTGCTATGTGAAGCAGCTCACAGTCACCATGTGAATACAGCGTGAAGCTGAAAAATAAACAAATAATACAAGTAAAACAACTATTATAAAAATATATCGTTATAATTTTGTTGCCAACATACCGACAACCATTATTTATCGGTAAGAATAATTAACAACTACGAAGTTCAAACAAAAGGTTAATATCAAAGTAACTTGATTTGATTGAACATTGTGCTTTGCGCACACGATCTTTTCGTTTTTATTTCCGACTAGTACGATCAAAAATATAAAAAAACTATAAAACTGTCATGTAAACTAAATAGAATCGTATATTAAATTGAAAAACACAAAAAATAAGTAAAAGAAATACATAAATAAAATTAAGCATACATAAAGCAAAATTATCCTTATTAGGAATCGTATTTTATTTAGTACGGTAAAGATCTTATAATTTTTACGTATACAATTTCATTATCTGTATTCAAAATAAGCCATAGAAAGTAAAAAAGAATGACGTAGTCATATGTTCAGCATCTGTTCAGTCGCGTATCCGAATAGTATAGCATCAGAAAAAAAATAAAGTGACACGTCCACCCACCCTGTCAAACTTCCACGGTTTCACGAATTCTGCATGACAATATTTCATGTTTTAAGTATTAAAAATGGTAAGAATAGTTCAATTATATATCCAAATAAGTGTTATAACCTTTGGGCGATCTTATTTTTTAATTAGTAAAGTTTTAGCCACGTAGTAAATGATATGTCGAGAGTATGTCATCATTCGTATGTCGGCTTAACATTATTGTATTATTGTGTAAATTGATGTTTCGAGTAATTTATCATGCTTAATGCGGCATTACTATGTTTCCAAAGCCATTGAGATTGGACATCAAGAGAAAACTGACGGCCCGGTCGGACCGCGTCAAGTGTGTAGACCAGCATCCTACAGAACCCTGGCTGTTATGTGCACTTTACAACGGCGACGTGAATATCTGGAATTATGAAACCCACACACAAATAAAAAGATTTGAGGTAAAAACATTTTTTGTTATGTAAACTTACTTTTACCCCATTAAATTATAAGCAGTGATGTCACTAATGTCACAAATCATATAGAAATAAAAATCTTGTTAAATTATATCATATGTGTTATAATTTTAGTTATTATAATTTATATTGTTTTTTTATTTATATAGGTCTGTGATTTACCTGTGAGAGCAGCAAAGTTTGTGCCTAGAAAGAACTGGGTTGTAACCGGTTCAGATGATTATCAAATAAGAATATTTAATTATAATACATTAGAAAGAATTCATAATTTTGAGGCTCACTCAGATTACGTTAGATGCATTATCATACATCCAACACAACCTTATATATTAACTAGTAGTGGTAAGTTAATTTCTGTTGATATATTAAAATTTTGCTAATTACTTAATTAGATACAAGTATATTGTCATGATAAATATTTATAAAAATAAAAATCACTAATTGGCCCTGATTCTGTACCTTTCAAAATTAATTTAGAGCTCTGATTCCTTGGTACAACCAAGCTAATAAGAACATCTATTTAGTACACACATAGTGTAAAATAACACCTTAATATATGTTAAAATAGTACATGTTATTTTATGATATTTATTTTTACTAAATGAAATTTATAATTATAGATGATTTGCTCATCAAATTGTGGAATTGGGACCGTAATTGGGCATGCCAACAGGTATTTGAAGGGCATACCCACTATGTTATGCAGATTGTTATAAATCCCAAGGACAATAATACATTTGCTAGTGCCAGTCTTGATACCACTGTGAAGGTAAGCTTTTTTATTACATACATATTTGTTTACAAAACATTAAAATTATATTTTCTTATAAAAATAGGTGACAAAGAATATGAAAAGTCCTCCAAATTAAACATTACTAAATGTGTAAACTGAACCGAAAAATTAAAGAATTAAAATTAAAATTTTATATAGCAGTTCTCTTCTACTTCAGGTATGGCAACTAGGGTCTTCCATGTCAAATTTTACATTAGAGGGTCACGAAAAGGGTGTGAACTGTGTAGACTATTACCATGGAGGTGATAAGCCTTATCTCATCAGTGGTGCCGATGACCGTCTTGTCAAAATATGGGACTACCAAAACAAAACTTGTGTGCAGACATTGGAAAGTTAGTGTTGATTTTATATATTGTATAGTCACTATTAATTATATTACAATATTGCCTATCTAAATATGAGTTAAATGACTGTTCTTTTGCTGTATAAGTTGTCTGGAAGATATTATTATGAAATCATAATATTTTGTATTTTTGTTTACGTTATTGTTTTTCATGGTTAAGTGGATAAAAATTCTAGTTGTTTATTATAAGATAGATATATTTTTTTTCGTTTATTTAAACAAGGAATCTAATAATAATAAGTAGCTCAGCAGCACAGTGGATAACTGAACATGACGGTTATGCATTCGATTCCTGCTTAAAAAGAATGAATAGTTTCATTGACTCATTTTGGTAACGAGATAGACGGCGTTGATATCCCAACGCTCAATAAATCATAAACTTACAAGCATTTTTAAAATGTGGTTAAAATTTGGTAGAAACTAGAGAGCAGAATTTAATTAAAAATAATATAATATACTTAATATCATTTCAGGCCACGTCCAAAATGTATCAGCAGTGTCGTTCCATCCGGAGCTTCCTATCCTCCTAACAGGCTCCGAAGACGGTACAGTAAGGATATGGCACGCCGGTACCTATAGATTAGAATCGTCGTTAAACTACGGTTTTGAAAGAGTATGGACTATATCTTCTATGCATGGATCTAATAATGTTGCAATCGGGTGAGATCTTTGTTACTTGTTTATTTAGATGTTATAAAGGATATATAAATATGGAAGTAAGAATCTGATTTGGCTTCATTTTTACATTTTCTGATTATTATAGATATATTTCACATTATGTTATATAATTTTTTCTGCTATGTTACTTTACATTTTTAATCTCCAGTACAATATTGTAATCCAAAATTAATATAAAAATGTAATTGAATTATTAATAAACTTATGTATGTATAAAACAATTTACTTATATTATTAACAGTTACGACGAAGGGACAATAATGATAAAAGTTGGTAGAGAGGAGCCTGCAATATCAATGGATGTGAATGGAGGCAAGATAATTTGGGCGAAGCACTCTGAAATGCAGCAGGTTAACCTGAAAGCATTGCCAGAAGGTTTGTGAATATGTTTTGATTGGACTTTTTTTTTTTGTGTTAATATTATATTTATTTTTTTATTAAAAATTGCATATAATTTAGTGATGAGTTTTACTATTTCAATATGCCAAGCTACATGAACTTATCCATAATGTATAAAATATGGATATTTCAAGTTCAAATTAATTGATTGTTTTATATTGATACTTAAAATTGTTTTTTTATTTTTCTGTAATAAGCTACTGAATGAATGAATAATATTTTAAGTTTTGTTATATTCTAATATGTTAATAAGTCCATACTTCTACAGGCACACAGATCAAAGATGGCGAACGCGTACCAGTAGTGGCGAAAGACATGGGCTCTTGTGAAATATATCCACAGACGATAGCGCACAATCCAAATGGACGTTTCGTAGTTGTTTGTGGTGATGGCGAATATATTATTTACACCGCAATGGCGTTGAGGAACAAAGCATTTGGTACTGCTCAGGAATTTGTGTGGGCCCTGGATAGCACTGAGTATGCTACTTTGGAGAATTCCAGTACAGTAAAAGTGTTCAAGAACTTTAAGGAAAGGAAGAGTTTTAAACCTGAGTATGGGGCGGAAGGTTAGTTGAATGTTCCATTTTTTTCATATAAATTTGCAAATATAGTATGAACTCTTTATAATGATACTCAAGGGACTGAGCATTTTTTGTGATTATAGAAAGTTATGGTTATATGAAGTGAACAATCAATATGTGGGTTTCAACGCAAACCAACCAAGTTGTGCTCACTTCTACTTTATAAGGAGTCCATCATTATAAAGGATAACGTTATAAAGAGTTTACATTGTATAATAATTCGATTTATTGTAGATATTGTATTGTTACTTATGAAATTTGAAAAAGCTGCCATTTTTTTTAATCGCATTTTATATATTTATATTTGTTCTATTTTCAGGCATTTTCGGCGGATTCATGCTCGGCGTGAAGTCTATAAGCGGTATGGCCTTCTCTTTTTACGACTGGGAACAACTTGAACTTATAAGAAGGTAATTTTTTTTACTATGTTTTAATGTAAAAAAAATGTATATAAATAAAAAAATATATAATGACAAAACTCTCTCTCTCTTCAATATTTTTTAATACCATTTTGCGTTGCGATTGCTTTAATATTGATATTTTGCGACTTATAATATGTAAGTGTTATTTTTGCTCATATTGACGTAAGCAAATTTATTTTATATAACTTTGAAGTGGATGTATGTATGAAATTAGAATTTAATTTCATAGTCTATGTCACCTTAGAAGATACGAGTGGCACTTGAATTTGATAATATTAAAAGTATTGCGAATTTAATCAACTATTTACATTTTTTATATCTTACTATGGACACAAACCCATATTTAGTGGTTGTTACGTGGAACTGGAACAAAAATTCACAAACTTTAATATATTGGTAGAATTATAGATTTGGGTCACAAGGCAAAGAGCGGCGTTGAGTTCCGCCACACCACACGAAATGCCTTAGTGGTGGATAGTGGGAACGGAACGGAGTGTTTTAACACTAGGAATCTTGGAAAGGTTCTCTGCCTATCCAGCCATGTGCCTATTAGAGATACAGTTAGAAGCGGAGATATACATTATGATGTTTTATAATGGGCGATTCATTTGTGGTATAATTATAATAAAAAATCCTTGGGTATTTTGTATTTAAAAAAAATGTCATCGCTAATACAAATTATTTTTTTAAATAAATATGTAAGGCACACATTAAGTTTTTAGTTATTGTAACATTTATTATTTTAAGCATATTAGTTAGGTGCATTGCGAATGTTTCTTTCTGCGATTTATATAATTTACTTGTTCAAAGTGATCCAGATGGGTTGCCATACATATATCTATTAAATATTTCATTACAGTTGTCTTGTGCTGCCTTTATATTACATTTTATATATATCTATGAAAAATTTACTTACTTACTTACTTAGCTTCACGCTATATCCCTAGCGGGGTAGGCAGAGAGACATGTTTTATTATGATGTATAATTAATTTATGGTAAAGTGTAAAACTAATTAAAAAATAATGTTAAGTAGTGTAAAGATAAGAAGACTCTCATTAAGACTTCCGTTCCCTACTTTTCTACCAAATATTATAAATTTAGGGAATTATATGTTGAGTGGCGGAACTCAACGCTGCAAATTAAACTTAAAATATTTGCCAGGACGCGATTTTATAATTGAAATATTTGTTCGGCGAATTTTTAAAAAAATATATCTACGCAATGCGATCGTGTAATAAGTAATCAAAAGACCTACAGAGGGAGGGAGAGAGTGAGAAACTGGTCAAAAGATCATTAATATTAAATTGATTTGATACAATAAATTAATTTAATTTAAATTAAAATTTAATAAATTTAAATGAATAAAAAATAATGTGAAACAAATTGTATGTGTGTTCGTACTTATTATATATATAGACAATGTATTTTTAAATACCTTTGCACAATGTTAGTTACTTCAATAAACTAATACTAGTAGTTTATTCGTTATTTATTTATATATATATATATATATATATATATATATATATATATATATATATATATATATATATATATATATATATATATATATATATATATATATATATATATATATATATATATATATATATATATATATATATATATATATGATATTTTTTTGCATTCAATATATATTTACATATTATATTTATAGCAAAATACACTTATTCCAGGATCGAAATCCAGCCTCGTCATGTTTTTTGGTCGGAAAGCGGTAATCTAGTGTGCCTTGCAACTGACGAATCCTATTTTATATTGAAGTATAATCCGGCCATAGTCACGAGGGCGAGGGAAACCAATACTAATATTACAGAAGATGGTATTGAAGATGCCTTTGAAGTGAGTAGACAATGATTTTTTTCTTGGTCATATTCTCGCATATTTTCCATTTGGAACATTATGTAACCCATGCATTGTCAAATTTCCATTATATATTGTGTGTTGAACTAAACGCATCGCTTCTACTGGAATGGAGAATTTAAAACAATATAAATACTATCATTCCTCTTGGGTGAAGATTGAACCCACAACCAACAAGCTTACAAATATACACTGTGTCACTACGTCACGATGGTGTTGTATATATGTTTTTATTTTAATGTGATCAGATTTGAACTTGTGACTATCGAGATTTGTTAAGTATTAAAATATCAAAAGTTATTAGGTGTGCTTGAATATCTCTATGTAAGATGTTTTGAATAAATGAGTTGTAAATGTGGAACTATTATATAATAATTAAATCAAATTAAAAATGTTTCTTATTAATTTAAGCGATTATTTATATACTTTATTATTTACCACAAATAGAAGGTGTCTCAAGAAAAAAATATATCTAGTGGGTTAATTAAAAAAAATTAAGCCTTATATAGAAGAATAGTTTATTATCTATTAAAATACACTTTTTGGAAATTTATTTCTTATAAATAATATAGTCTAAATGTAGATTCTCGTGTTCTCGGCACTTATTTAATAGAACACTATAATTATTCAAGATGGCTGTTGGATATTTTCTTTCAAATGCCTTAAATTAAATTATGGATAACTCCATAGGAAAAAGCCCATAGGGGTTAAATATGGACTGCGTTGAGGCCAGTTTATGTCAGGAGATCTCTCGAGGAGATCAATTTGCCAGAGAAAATACGCGGCTGAGGCATATTGGACGTGTGTGTATCGTTCCGTTCAGTTGGAACCATGGTCTTTGGTTATAGCCAGGAAAGCTTTGCAATTCAAGTACCATAAAGTTGTCTAACATCTCCACATAACGCTCTGAATTCATTGAAACTGCACGTTTCGTCCTTCATAAAGAAAGGGCCGATATTTTTCTCGTGTTGACATTGCAGCCCACACGATCACTTTAGGAATGTAAATTCTGCTTATTTGCGTGGCCATTTAGATGAAAATTAGGTTCAAAGAAAATAAAACGTTGGTTAACGTTGCATATCGCTCAATCACCTGATTTACGAAATAAAAGTCTCTGTCTGGCATTATGTGGCTGTAATTCTTGCAATTCCAGAACAGACTGTTAACGGTAGAAGTACGGTAGCGTAGCACTCTCCACGTTTCCTACTGTTCTCGATGACCTAGGTCTCCTGGATTTTTTTTAATGGAAAAGACGGCAAACGAGCGTACAGGTCACCTGGTGGTAAGTGATCACCGTCACCCACGGCCCCGAGTAACTCCAGAGCACAGGAGCGGTGCCGCCCTTTAAGGTGGAAGGGCACCGGGGCCCTGCATTACCTAATGCGAAACGCAGTGGCCAAAGCCACTACTTAACGCTGGTCTTAAATGCCGGGGGTGGTAATAATCCGGTCGAGTCTGCCCATGCGTGTTGCCATTTCTGACAACATGACTCTACCACACGATATTTTGATTTATCCAGCGTTGTACCAGTCTCTTTAAACTTTCTAACTCAATGTAGAATGAGAGGAATTCTTGGCGCATCATTTAAGCCTGAACGAATGCTGCAGAATTATCTAAGCGCTAGAATCGCTGAATTTGTAAAATTCTTGCATGCTCTTCGCGCGGTCTGTTCCCAATGAACGCTCCATAGCGACTGAATTCCCAAGTGCCAGGATACCGATTGACATAAACCCCGTGCCTCTGGGTTAGGTTGCGTTCACGCAGTAAGCTAATTAAAAATATGATAATATGAGACACCCTGTACAAATTCAAATTTTGAAAGCTACAAAATAACATTTTATGAAGCACTAAAAGGCGGTCTTGTCGGAAATATTAAACCAAAAACAATTAGAGCAATAAAGAAATGGTATTTCTTAATACTAGGTTCCTAAGTTCCCTTTGCCTACCTTGCTATGTGTGGGATAAAGTGGGAAGTTAAAAAATATTACTGGGTGTTATACACATTCAGAAGTATTTATAAAATAGTCAAATAAATAACTTAATATAATATAAAATACATAAATCTATCTCTCTCTTGGTCTCCCTATCTCTCTCTCTCTCTCTCTCAGCTACACGCTGTATCCCGCACATGGTAGGATAGGCAGAGGGAACTTGGGAACCTGTTGTTAAGACACTCCGTTCCACTTCCACTCCCCACTTTCCGCCGAATTCTGAGGCATTGCGCGTTCAGTGGCAAAACTCAACGCCGCGTTTTGCCTTATGGCAGAGCGAAGAAATGAATACATTAAATAGTTAAGTTGAAAATATTAAATATTTCATTTCCTCGAGTGGGGATCGAACCCAAAACCCATCGGTTACAGTCACATGTTTGTGCCATTTATACATGCTTTATAAGTAATAATGTTTTTACTAATTATAGAATGTTAAGCCACGCTTAGAAACTAAAAAATAGTTATTTAGAAAACGTATAAAAATGTTAACGTAGCGGCTTTGAACCCGCGCCACCTGGATTCCGTTCTAGAATACGTTTATCCGGACGGATTCCAAAAGGTTCAAACCCCGCTATGTCTAAATTTTAAAAGTTTTCTAAATAAGTAAGTAATAATGTTAGTTTTAGTGATAAAAATCAAACATAATCTGATAGCACCGGGGACACCGCCTTAAAAGTGGAAACTTATAACCAGTAATGATAACATTGATAAGATATCATGATTGTAATCATAACATTTTTTATGTCTATAAAATGCATTTGTTCTTACTGATTAGCGATTTATAGGAAAAACGTTTCATTCATGTCATTTGTTGTTGTACATTATGAATTTCCTGCACAATCACTTTTTAGGAATTATCTAAGTTATATAACTTATTTTACGTGTGGGAGAGTCACGGTGTCAGTCATGGCAACACTCATGAGCGGACTCGACCGGATTGTTATCATCACCGGCATTTAAAATCGGTGTTAAGTAGAGGCTTTGGCCACTGCGTTTCGCATTAGGTAATGCCGGGCCCCGGTGCCCATCCACATTAAAAGACGGCAACGCTCCTGTAGCTCCTCTGGAGTTACATGGAGCCGTGGGCGACGGTAACACTTACCATCAGGTGACACGTACGCTCGTTTGCCGTCTTTCCCATTAAAAATAATAAGTAATGTATAAAAAAAAGTAATGAAATAGAGCTTTTTATTTTCTCCGTCGATTATATATTTTAATGATATAAAATGCGTATAAATTAGATCATTTGAATTTCATGTTTCAATGTTTTCTATAATACCGTTCCACATATGAGAAGTGATTAAAAACGTATATTTTAATAAATGATATTTAGAATTTTTATTTACTAATTTATTCAAAGCATTTTAATATATTTATATATAGGGATTAAATTTTTTACAAAAATAGGCATTATCATGATTTTTATATATGTAAGCCATATAATATTAAAGAGTCCGTAATGGCGGAGTGATACTATACAGCGGTGTGCTACTATACATACGAAGGATTTCTAATCGAGAAAGTGGATTATTTATATTTAATATTTTGGAATGGTTGCGTTTTTAAACGGTTTTGAATGGTGTTAATACTAAGGTCAAACGGAGTGTATTGGGACTAGGATCCCTCTCCCTTCCGGATATAATGTGTAGCTAAAAAAGTATATTTAATTTCAGGTTGTAGGCGATGTCAATGAAATTGTAAAAACTGGTCTATGGATAGGCGATTGTTTTATATACACGAACTCAGTGAATAGAATAAATTACTACGTAGGCGGAGAGATTGTCACTATATCTCATTTGGATCACACCATGTACATATTGGGATATGTTGCCAAGGAGAATAGGTGAGGAGATTCGGGTCACTTGGTTTTTCTTTTTAAAAAATATTTTTGAAATTTTATATATTTTATTTTCAATTAACAATTTAAATATTTTACAAAGTTTTTGCTTTACAGATTTTTGAAGATTTTTGGACTAATTATATTGATATTAAAAAAATAATTGGTGTAAAAATTTTAACTATTTAATATTTGTTAGACATTTTTACATTGTTTGTGATAAGTGTAACAAGCTGTAGCTTTTTGAATATATTCATATTAAATTCTTTACAACAGCTAAATAGAAGAATGCGCCAAAAAAAAACTAATGAACATTTAATTTCTTCCCAGATTATACTTAAACGATAAGGAACTAAACATAGTATCGTACTCCTTACTCCTGCCGGTACTGGAATATCAGACTGCTGTAATGAGAGGTGACTTTGAAACTGCCGACCGAGTGTTACCAACAGTGCCTCACGACCATAGAACTAGGGTGGCACATTTTCTTGAAAAACAGGTAGGTTTTTGGCAAATTTAGTTAGGAAAAGTTAACAAGTGAGTTAGTTAGGTAAAGTTAGCAAGTGAGTCATTTAGGTAAAGTTAGTAAGTGAGTTATTTAGGTAAAGTTAGTAAGTGAGTTATATAGGTAAAGTTAGTAAGTGAGTTAGATAGGTAAAGTTAGCAAGTGAGTTAGTTAGGTAAAGCTAGCAAGTAAGTTAGTTAGGTAGAGCTAGCAAGTGGATTAGTTAGTTAAAGTTAGTAATAGTAAAGGTAGTTGGCGTAATTAGTAACAGTTAATTAATTGTTAATTGTGATTTCTATGCAACTTAATATTTAATTGTCTATTATAATTGCTGACTCTGTTACATATTTTTTAGTTATTTGTAAAGATTAGGTTAGGTTGTGTGTCAGATTATTATCAGGCAGTGATTTTTTAGCTGGGACTTTTCGGATTAATTGACAATCTTGTTTGAATAAGTTTATTTTATAATTAAAGTTTGAGCTCCATTTTGTAATATATTAAATCCGTATGCATAAAAATTGTATGTTATATTGTGTCTGTGCGGTATTTGAACCTACACCTTTTACATCAAAACACTTAAAATGTTTTAACTTTTTCCATTTTTTTATGTTATTTTATTTTTACATACTGTTTATAATATTATTAACATACATATATAAACAAATATTTATTTAACAGGGCTTCAAACAACAAGCACTCGCTGTATCAACGGAGCCGGAACACCAGTTCGAGTTAGCCCTGTCCCTCGGTGAACTTTCTAGAGCGAAGCAATTGGCTGAGGAGGCCGCCATAGCCGAGGGTGTCTCCAGATCGTCGTCGGCGAGGTGGTCCAGGCTAGGAGCGGCCGCCGCCATTGCAGCGGACACGGATCTTACGAAAATATGTTATTATAATGCTAGAGATTTTAGTGCCTTGTTGCTGTTTGCTGTTAGTACAGGTGTGTGTTTGTTTTTTTTTTTTTTTGTAAAATATTAAATTTTTGTTTTTTGCGCTCTGGTAATAAGACAAACTATGGCGTTGAATTCCGCCAATCAACACTCAAATTGAGCAAAAATTGGGTAACGGAATGGAGTCTTTTAACACTAGGTTCCCGAGTTACCTCTGTCTACTCTACCATGTGCGAGATATAGTGTGAAGCTAAAACATAATGTTTTCTTGAAAAAATAATGATAAATATTTTACACGTTTATATCTTAAACATTTGCATTAAAAAGATGACATATTTTTATTCATGAAAAGTTATTGCTCTCAAACGACAAAAACTACAAAAAGTATTCCATAAAAAGTCCATACAATTACATTAAAAGACAGCCGTATCTAAATATATCTATCTCTTTCAGGCGATAAAGAGCTCCTACAAGAAGTGGCGAGGATGTCGGCGGAGGAAGAGGAGGACAATATAGCGTTCGCTGCTTACTTCACATTGAACGACTTGGACGGTTGTTTGGATTTACTTATTAAACGTAACAAATTGCCCGAAGCCGCTTTCTTTGCTAGGTAAATATAAACAAAATAAATTTATTATTTACTGATCGTGACTTTTAAATCGTCATTTGGTTGGAAAATAAGTTAAACTAAATATACAAATAAAATGTTACAAAAAGAAGATCTCAACCCCTTTAGTGAATCACTCTCCCATCTTTTTAATCGACACCATTTCTACTTAATGTTATAGTATAAAAACTATATTTATAGAAAACATATTGATAAATCATGTTTAACATTAACAATGTTGATATTTTTTGGTGGCGCAGCGGCACAAGAGTGTGATTGTAACCGACAGGTTCTGGGTTCGATCCCCAGTCGAGGAAATGAAATATTTAATATTTTCAATTTAAATATTTAACGTTTCATTTCTTCGCTCTGGTAATAAGGCAAAGCGCGACGTTGAGTTCCGCCACTCAACACGTAATGCCCCAAATTCGGCGGAAAGTGGGCAACGGAAGTGGAACGGCGTGTTATAACACTAGGTTTCACTTCTGTTCCCTCTGCCTACCCTGCCTAGTGCGGGATACAGCGTGAAGCTGAAAAAAAAAATATTAATGATGAATTTGAAATACAGTGTAAACTCTTTATAACGTTATCTTTTATAACGATGGACTCCCTACAAAGTAGAAGGGTACACAACTTGGTTAGTTTACGTTAGAACCCACCTATGATTGTTTACTCCATATAACGATAAGTCTATAACGACAAAAAAATGAGGCCTGTCGTGGCGCAGCGGCACAAGCGTGTGACTGTAACCGACAGGTTCAGGGTTCGATCCCCGGTCGGGGAAATGAAATAATTAATATTTTCAATTTAAAATATTTAATGTTGAAACATTCTTCGCTCTGGTAATAAGGCAAAGCGCGGCGTTGAGTTCCGCCACTCAACACGCAATGTCTTAAATCCGGCGGAAAGTGGGGAACGGAAGTGGAACGGAGTGTCTTAACCCTAGGTTCCCGGCTTCACTCTGCCTACCCTGCCTCGTGAGTGATACAGCGTGAAGCTGAAGAAAAAAAAACGGCAAAAAATGCTCAGTCCCTTGAATTTCGTTATAAAGAGTTTACACTGTAACAGTAATATTTGTACTAGATAAAATACAATATTGTTTATGTTACAATTTTTTTCATTAATCAAAATTTATTTATTTCGCGTTAATTAATTAAATCTATACTTTCTAAAAAGTGTTTGTGTTTTTTGTATATAAATATTTTATAGTTTTATATAAAGTGTATAAGAATTCAAAACTTATCAAAAGAAGCCTACTAATATTAAAAAGTTTGTGAGAACAAATATTTGTTCCATTTTTAGGCAAGAAGCTATGTAGTTTGATATGTCAAAATCATACAGCCTATAATTAATGTTAAGTTTCAATAATTTGGCTATAAAACAAACATAAATATAAGCCGGCGAAGCCGCGTGTGTGTCTCATACTATACTTGATTGTTCCACAGATCGTACATTCCATCTAAAATGAGTGAAGTTGTCAAATTATGGCGGGAATCGGTAGTAGTTACCAACAAGAAGTCTGGACAGTCGCTCGCTGATCCGATACAGTATGAGAATTTGTTCCCTGAATTTAATGTAAGTTCAAGTTTACTACTTACTTACATAATATGTCCATTTTTTTTTTATTAAAAAAATCGTAGTATTGACTTTGTTTTAAATATTTTTTATTTGTTCCATTTTTAGGCAAATTAATTGAATTTAAATACTTAATATTGAATTTAAATTTTGAATTAAATTAGTTATACTGTTGGTCGGTCTCTTGAATTCAGAGACATACATTTAATCTTGTTTTACTTATTTTCTTTTAAGATCTGTCTGTTAGTTTTTATTTGGTTCTGTAATACATATTTTTTTCCCATACATAATGAACAGGAATCATTACAACTAGAGAAATTCCAACGCGACTTCGCGTACACCAACAACTCCCTACTAGAGAACCTTCCAGAAGATTCCAAATTGTGTAATGTGAACAGAGATTTAGCGCAGGAGAAGGAAGAAGCGGAGAGCAGAGGATCATGGCAGATGGAGAACCCGAGGTTTTTTTTTTTTTTTGCCTCACGCAATATCTGAGTGTCATAACACTAAGAGTCTCTGTTCCCCTCGCGGCGCTGTATTTTCGTAGAAAATAAGTTTTGAGTGATGGAACTGAATAACGCGCTTTGTGTTGATAGCAAAATGAGGAAATGAAAATATAAAATGAATCATACTGTGTAGTGGGAATTGTATTCACGATCGTTGCGGGCCTTTGTGACATGATAGTATCAAAGACTTATATTCTACTATAGCCTCCATCAATAATTGGAATTATATGATGGATTTTTTTTAATATGTACCTGTAGTTCTTGAGATGAGAATGCTTAACCAAAGACATTCTTTTGCTTTGTGTTAATTACTGTATAAAAATAAATAAACAACCGAAGTTGGGGCATAAATTTATAAAAGAAATGACTTTTTTTAAACTAATATTTTTAATTACAGTACGTCGAACCGAATACCAGACGTCCAACCACCAACAGTAGTGCCGGAGGGCAAACGTAAAGATTCCTTAGACATAATGGAGGAGATACAGCGCGAGATAGATGATATGGTACTGGAGGAGGGCGCGAATGACCTGGTTAGTTTGACTACTATTGGTTATTTTGACTAAAATAGGTTAAATTTTGACTAAAATTGACTATGTTTGGTTTTTACGAATATGCTACTAAAATGACTTTAATTAGTAGCGAATAGTTTATTATGTTGAGTAAAATTGGCTACAATTAACCATTTGGTTTATATGTTGACTATTTTGACTACAATTAACCATTAATGAGTTATTTTACTAAATTTTGTTATATGTGGACAAAATTTTACAATTGACTACAATTAACCATTAATGAGTTATTTTACTAAATTTTGTTATATGTGGACAAAATTTTACAATATTTCAACATTTATTGATTATTATGTTGACTAAAATTGACAACATTTAACCATTGATTGGTTATAATATTGACTAAAATTGACAATATTTAACCTTTAATTGGTAATTATGTTGACTAAAATTACCTACTACATTTGAATGGCAGATTACCTACTACATTTGAGTGGAATTTTGTTATATGTGGACAAAATTTTACAATATTTCAGCATTGATTGGTTATTATGTTGACTAAAATTGAGAGCATTTAACCATTGATTGGTTATAATGTTGACTAAAATTGACAACATTTAACCTTTAATTGGTTATTATGTTGACTAAAATGACCTACTACATTTGAATGGCAGATCGCTCAATATATGATGTCGGAAAGTCTAAAAATGGTATGACTTACGAGTAGCTTTAAGTTGTTTCAGTCTACTCTGCTATATACATAATAGAAAAAAATAATTATTATATTGAATAATATATTGTTTAACGAGGACTCGTGGTTGAGGGTTAGGTTAGGTCATTTGCGGAAATTAAATAATTTTTATTTTATTCGCTCTGATAACAAGGCAAAAACAGTGCTGAGTTCCGCCACTGAATACAATGCCTGAAGCAGAAAATGGAGAATAAAAATGGGACCTAATGGGAACATAGTCTTTTAACACTAGTTCTCCCACACTACAAACCTATGGAAATTTCAAAGATAATTTCTAGAATATTCCATATTATTTTAAAGAACGTTTTTTAATGTAATTTAAATAATTAAACATATATGATTGTTTAATTTTTATTTATATTTACAGGATTTGTCGGACGATGCAGATCTAATCGACTAATGTTTAGCGTCTAAGTGTAATTTAGTTTTTTTTTTATTTTATAATATTATTATGATTATACTGTGTGTATTTCCTAAAGTTCTTACACATTTAAGTTATAGTATAGTATTATACATATTATTTGGATATTCCACATTTTATTTAATCCACCATTCTATTCACATCCTAATTGTCGTTTTAATAAAGGAACGATGACATTGTGCGGCCATTTTGATTTTTTATTTTTTAAATTATTCATATATATATATTTGTTGAATACATTTTGTTATATTTATTATATTTGGATATATAGATTGTGGTTGTGGTTGGATGTGTGTTTTAGTAAAATTTGTATTGTGAGTGGTTTTCTGGTTGATAATAAATGTTGTGAAATTATTTATATTCCTATATATATATATATATATATATATATATATATATATATATATATATATATATATATATATATATATATATATATATATATATATATATATATATATATATATATATATATATATATATATATATATATATATATATATATATATATATATATATATATATATATATATATATATATATATATATATATATATATATATATATTAATTTTTGTGAAAATTATTATTTTGTGCCTTAAACGTAACTATGATGCCTATTAAAATATGTCACAATATTTTAAAGTAATAGTTTTTACAAGAACTTTATTCTAGTGAATGATCATTATAATAAAAATACAAATATAAATAAATATTTAAGTATAATATATATACGTCGAGTCATTGCCATGTAATAAAATTATTTTATGAAAAAAAAAAAAAAACATTTTATAATTAATATTATAAAAAGCATATTTTATATATTTAGTTTTACTTACGTTACTTAAGTCTATAGAATGTTAAACAAAATGTATTCTACAAATATTTGTTTTTATTTTAACCCTCCTTTTTTATCAATAGAAAAAAATAATAATAAGTAGATATAAATATAAAAGTAAGTTTTGTAACGAACACACGTACTTAAAATATTTTAATGCACAATAAACTCCTCCTTACAAAATTATAATATAATATATTTTATCATTTATTTCCGCAACATTGTGAAAATTTGTTACAACGCCATTTTGTTTTCCCCTTCCGCCATTGTTATTATTTTTTCCAAATATTTTTTGTTTAATTATTAATACATTCATTTAATATTCTATTTTTCTTTTTAAAATGATTTTTATCGTTCTTTTTAACTTCAATTTTTAACGTTTATTTAAGAAAAATATGTAGATTAAAAAGCATTGTTCACGAAAAAGCCTTAATTGGACGATTCACGACGAATACTATACATAGTAAATTGACACTATAGCAATAAATAAAAAGTTAAATTAAAATATAGAGAAACTAACATGTATTTACATAATTTATTAATATTTACATGTTATTGGTTAAATTTATATCTAGTATGAATAAAATTATTTGTAAGGATATCATGTCGTATTTATTTTGGTTGTAAGAATACATTTTTTTGAACTATATAAATATTTTTTTAACAATAATCAATGGTTGTGGGGAAGAAAAATGTATTTTTATAACTGATTTGTATGAATTTTATCCGTCGAGCAAGGGTCATATTGTAACGAAACGAAGACACCTAACCAGTTCCATTATAAGTAGAAGTAGAAGTAATTTAAATTTAAGCGTCGTAATTTAATAATATGCAAAAATATAATCTAAATGTATACTTATTATAATTTTAACTATTTGAATATAAATTTGTGTTTAGTTTTTCATATCAATGCCCAAAATGTTCGACAAACATTAAAACAAAAGGTTAATGCGGCTGATTACTGAAGTTAATAAGTACCTGTTTTTTTTTTTTTTAAATATTCAAAATATTTTTTTTTTATAGAGTTACCGAAGTGAATTTATTATGACGAGAGAGTTCTTTATAGATTTGGCCTTAAATTTAGGTGATGTAAGCAAGAAATAGTATATAGTGACCCATTCCTCCTTTCTCCACTTAATTCTTTTTTAACAGAATAATACAGTTGTACGTGAATAACACAGGTAATTAAATATGTTTAAAATTTTACTTCATAACAGTTTATTATATATTATTTGCTTAAATGATATAAATAGTGCCATCCACGAAGATCCGCTCCACTAAGTTCAACCAACTGTGCAAAAAGTGGTGTTAAAAGTTTGTGTGTGTCTCACCGTAGCTCCTCATCTATTATTGCTGTACCGATTAAAGTGTTGTTTCTTTTAATAATTTGTACCTTGTTCATTTCATAACATGAAAATTAATATTGAAGAACGTATAAAGATAGAGTACGAGTAATACTTTTTTTCTCTTTCTTTAGTATATAAATCGGAGTGTGCGTGTGTACTCGTTATTATCGTGTCTAGTCTTCGTAGATGGCACTTTCTATGGAGTGGTTATGAAATAAATCATGAAACTCAAGTTTTTTATTTATATTCAAATTTTGCTTTGGTTAAGCCGGGAAGGGGCTCAGGCAGTGGAGGCGAGCGTCATCAATAAATTACGTCACACGTTTAGGGCGATGGGGTGCTGACGTGTGACATTGTGTCACAAGTGGGAGGAAGGGAGGTTGACATGTGATTTTAAAATATGATAAATAAAAATATTAATTCAGATTAGAGAGATTTTAGCAAAAAAGATTTTAACGTAGCGGGATATGAACGTTTTAACGGGATATGGAAGCTGCGCCTCTTGGAAACAGATTCGATCAAACCGGGTTTATATACTCACTAAGTTATTTCTTTTTAAATGTTCAAATGTTTTCTAAATACGGAATTAAGTTAATATGATTACGGAACTTTACTATTAATTTTAAAATGTTGATACTTCTGTTGGGTGATAAAAATTGCAAAGTAAGTGCCGACAGGCAAGGGTCGTAAGTGTGACCAGCTGTGACAAGAAGGAAAGAATTCGTGTGACGTAATTTATAGATGGCCCCTAATGTGCATTGTGAAGGGGCATCTTAAGCCTACACTTGGGTCGCAAGTCCCAGGCACTGCTCCGAGCTCCTATACTCTTTTATTTTATCACTTTTTTTTTATAATAATGACGTTTTGAAATAAGATTATTATAGAATTATGATGGTTTTGTTAATGAATTGTCATCGTATAAACATTTCGAGTGCCGCACAAGTATTCGTATCTTAGTAAATGACAGCTAGGTAGAATAGTATATTTTAATAGTTTTATATGAGACAGTCAGTGTAAAAGAGGCCTATGTTAAGTTTTTATTAAAAAATAAACATTTTTGTTGCCTACACATATTGGTAAGTATTTCAACTTTTTCAATAAATATATATATGAAACGGCCTAATTTTACTGGGCAAAACCATAGATTTTTAAGATTAAACAATATTTTTTACGGATATATCACAGTAAATATTGCAAGCAACATACTTGGATAGGCTACTTTTTCACTGACTGTTTAATTGCCGTTTTTATACAAAATCGTTATAGGGTGTGTTCTCGCAGTTTATTTAGTTTTTTACCATAAAAAAAATATAATCAACAATATTTAAGGGATATCGTGAATTAACAAATTACAGACCAAATTAATGGTTTTAGAAACTGTATAAAACATTGGAATGCAGCTAGATCTGAACAGGCGGCTATTGAAAATCTTCCATTGACTTGGACGGACTTCCAAGAGGCGTTGCTCCAAATCTCGCTACAACCAAATTTGTATACTTTTAAAAAAAAAAAAAACAGTTTTTTTAAGTCATCATTTTAGAAATGTTAAGAAATTGACAGCATATTTCTTATCTATGCTATCTACTTAATAAATATTTTCATACATTATTATATAGTATTAAGATATTGCCCTCACAAAATTATTGATATTCTAAAGCTTTTTATATTATATATTTTTAATGTATAAACATTAACACGTGTTTCTTGCATGCAAATTTTTAAGCACTTTTTATATAGTTTGTTCGAGCGATTGTTGTAGCTGTTAACTGATTATTATATTAGTAATTAAATCAAATGTATTTTAATATATTTTATATGATATCGAGTAAGTTTTTCATGTTAATCTCTAGTAGATGCGTTATAAGATTTAATGTTGCACTCACATATGTAAATTAGCGCTAAACTAATATTAAATCGTTAAATTTTAACAGATTTGTAACGTTTTAATATCAATTAAACGCTAATGAACCTTTATGAGTGCGAATGCTAGTAAATTAGCGCTATATATAAGCGTTGTAAACTTAATGCCTTGCAAAAATGGTTCACACAATACATATTTTAATTAGAATAATCAAGACTAATCACGTTTCTAATCTTTTCTTATTCAGTACAAAGATATTCATTATATAAATAATAGTATGTAGGGTTGATATCAACAATATAGCTCGTCATAGCTTAAAATAAATCGAAATTGTTATCTATAAATATACATAAATATAACTCGAGAACACATTCCCTTGATTTCTCATAAATCGTTGAGAATTTAAATGAAATTTTCTATGAAATAACATTTTTACTCCATTAATTACAAGGTTATCCGCACATTGGACTTATACTCGTGTAACTAAAGTACAATAACTATACTAACAATATAAATTTTACTAAAAATCCGATATATTTAACCTAAAAACAATAAGTATGTCAAAAAAATCGTAGTTCGAGAATGTTCGGCATTATTCGCATAACTTCGTATCCTTTCGGACGAGTTCGTATTAATATATGACTTATCACTGTTTAACTGACATATGCCCTCTATAATGTGAATTAAACATTAATCTATGTCTCTGAGTGTATTTATAACATATATATGAAGGTGCCTGAAGCTGCTACCTATAAAAATATATTTTTATATGTACCGTTACAAGAATACACGTCTAAGGTGCGGATATCCTAGTGGTTTGTTAACAAATCAAAACGCTCAGTCCGGAACTGAGTGCGCTACTATTATAATAGCTAATGTTAGTTACGTCTGTTGCGAATATGAAGTATGCTAATCATATGTAAGTAGAATGGAGATGCAAAATTATTGTAATTATATAATAAACATATAAAAAAATGTATCATTGGTTTTCGTAGATACCTCAGTGTTTCTTTTTATATTGAAAATATTTTACCATAATGGATTTGAACCGGCGCCTCTTCAAATAAAATAAATTTTATGCGCCGGTCAACATTTTATACTTTTTCTAAATTAATATTTTTCTTTCCTAGGTGCATGTGTTTTTTAGTTGGATTTAATCCAACTTGCGAAGACATTTAAACTAGGCGTCAGCAGTTCATCTCTGCACTGTATAATTATTTCATATTTAACTTCTTTAAATATCTATTTTTATGTTCTTTTTTACTATTTTTAATATTACTTCACGATGTGTCGGTAAGCACAAGGAACTTTCCCTCTATTTCGAGGCATTCTGTGTGGAGTGGCTACCAGAGCAACGAAATGAAAATGTTAAGTTAATTTCCTCGTGTTGGGGTCGAATCCTGTATCAATTGTGCCGCGCGTATGCTTTAAAAGTTATATTGAAAAATCAATAAATCAAAGATATTGACTTCCTTCACATATGATATACGCTGTATATGCAAAAAAATATGGGTGTTCCATTAAGTAATATATATGTTTGCTTATTTAAAATCTCAATTTTTGGAATTAAGAATTAAAATTGGTTTATACATCGTTATAGAATATATTTTATTTGTACAAATCGTAGTGAGTAGAATAGTATTTTGTTAAACGGCTATAGTTCAAATTAAATGTAAATTATTATATGTAGCATTTACCTTTATACACGAATCCTGAAAAAAGATTTATTTTAAATGGAAACCTTATACTTTAATGGGAAAAATCATCATCATTCACGCGTTAACCCGCATAGCATGGTTGTTAGAGGTCGAGAACGGAGTTAACGTTAAATAAGTGCTGAACTTGGTGCTGAGACATTTCCTTTTTAGATTTATCTGTTTCTTCTATCAGAGCGGCTAAATGAAAAGAATTTTATGTATCTTAAATAGACAATGGAGAAAAAGACATGAGACCTGCATCCGGCAGGTTTGCATAGAAAATTTGGGAACCTAGTGTTAAAACTCTCCTTTCCCAACATGAGTCCTGAGGAAGTGTCCTTTGCCAATTTCCGCAGAATGTGCATTAGTATAATATCGCAGGCAAAATTCAGCGGCGAATCTTGCCTTATAACCAGAGCGAAGAAATAAATATATTAAATATTTCATTCATTTGAAGATCACAGCCACAATTTGTCACAATTACAGTCCCACGCTTGTGCTGCTGTCCCACGACAGGCGCATATATAAAATAAATTTAAATGATGAGCGCAAAAGCTGCCAACCCTAGCACGCACTTTAGGAACTAGGTATTTCTACAGGTAAAGTAAAACTAACAAAAAAAACAAATTCGTTAGATTGTTTAAAAGTAAAATTTAAGCTCTAAGTAAATGGATGAGTGTGTGTTCTATGTTCAGCAGTTTCAGGACTATTGCCATAAATTGAACATAACCCAGTTGAAAATAACTTGTATATAAAGATTTTAAAAGCTTTGATTAAACGTTAAGAGTTTAATCAACACGTTAAACATGTAATCACACATCCACAAGTTAAACAGGTAATCACACATCCACATATTCGTATATGATCTTATATCCACAGTGATCTAAGAGCCAAATGTGACCTAATAGCTTCAAGTGGTCTCACATTCACACATATTCTCACTTCCACACATATGATCTCACACCCACTCATGTGAATTTAGGGCTAATTATTGATTAGATATCATTTCTTATGTTATTTGTGATCTGACATCTACACATGTGATCTCTCCCACACATATGATCTCACGCACATGTGACACTCATACTTGTGATCTCACATCCACCCGTGACATCATAGCTGCACATGTTCTCACATCTACACGTTAACTCATATTCAAACACATGCTCTCATATCCACACGTCAACTTACAATCACACATGTGATCTAACATTCACACATGTACTCTCATATCCACATAAGTGATGTCACAGCCACATGTGACCTCACAGCCACTCGAGTTTTCTAATTCACACATATGACCACATCCACACATGAGATGTCACGTGTTTACATATGACCTCTCATCCACAAGTGAACTCACATTCACACATGATTCTACATCCACACAACTGACCTCATATCCACACGTGTGGTCTCATACCTACATATGTAATCTCACATTCACACATCTGACCTCACGTGCATATGTGTTCACATGTGTACGTTACCCCATATCCACAAATGTGATTTCACATCCACACATAACATTTAAAATCTGCAAATGTGATCACACAATCCACGAACGTAACCCCTTATCCACACATCTGACTCTTATCCCACACATGTAATAGATATGATATGAAATCCACAAATGTTATCACATATCTACGAATTCACATCTACACATGATTCTACATCTACACATGTGATCTTGTATTCACACATGATCTAACATCCCCATATTCACTTTTATTATGATATTTCATCTATACGTGATACCACATTCACACATGTGCTCTCTTATCCGCACAAGTATTCTCACCGTCTAATGTGACCTCAAAGCCACATGTGTTCTCTAATCCACACATATGACGTCACATCTATAGGTATGATCTCATATCCACACATATGATCTAACACTTACGTGACGTTACATCCACATATTCACTTATGATCTTATATCCACATAAGTGATCTAAGCTTCAAGTGTTCTCACATTCGCACATATTCTCACTTCCACATATATGATCTCACACCCACTCATGTGGAATTAGAGCTAATTATTGATTAGGTATCATTTCTTATGTTATTTGAGATCTGACACATCTTCGTTTTGCAGACGATATAGTCATCTTTGCAGAGACGCTGGAGGAGCTTAGCGGAATGCTGAAATACCTAGATCGGTCCTCTCGGTGGGTCGGTCTCGGTATATCGAATATAGGAACTTGGACAAAACCAAGGTAATGTTCAATGAACATGTCGTGCTAGGACCGATTTTTTGTCGACGGTATCCGCCTCGAGGTTGTGCAGGATTACGTCTACCTTGGCCAGACTATCCAACAAGGCCGGTACAACTTTGATATAGAGCCTGATAGGAGGATTCGGCAGGGCTGGGCGGTATTCGGCAGGCTGCGCCGGGTCTTTATGTCGGCTATTCCACAATGTTTGAAGACGATAGTCTTCGAGCATTGCGTCCTACCTGTGATGGCGTAGAGTGCCGAGACGTGGACACTGACAGTGGGTCTCGTCCATAAATTTTAGATCACGCAGCCTGCAATGGAGCAAGCCATGTTTATGAGATTATCCGTTAGAAAACCAAAGGTACATAGTTCGTAGAATAAGCATGTTGAAGTTGAATGTTGAAGCAATGGGCTGGCCATATCTGTCGCAGAACCGATGGCCACTGGAACAGACCAGTTCTAAAGTGGAGACCGCGTATCGGCAAGCATAGCGTAGGACGACCTCCGACCCGCTGGACTGACGACATTCGCAAGATCGCCGGTAGACTGTGGAAGAAAAGGGCAGAGCAGCAGAAGCAGAGATCGAACTACGATGCGCGCTCTAGGGCAGGCCTATGTACAGCAGTGGACCGTCATAGGCTGATGATGATATAAGGCCAGTAGATTGGCGCCAATAAAACAAATATTGGATAAGCTCAAAAACATTGGCGTCACAATATTATTTCTTTCATTATGCACGATCATCTAAAACTGTTTATTTTATATAAATAAGTAGCAATTTCTGTGAATTATGCAATTTTATATTCCTTTAGATATCTATCGGCGCGTTTCTAGGCCAAAATGTAATATTGTTTGTAAAAACACTTGAAAGATTAGATGTTCTAGAAGCAGTACACAGTCTAATGAATACTGTTGTTGTTGCTAAACATTCTTATAATGGATTAAGGCTATATTTTTCATTGAATTTATAACTTTATACGAATTGATTATCTATTATATAACTTTTTTTAATTTAATTAAGCCCCCATGGCGCAGTGGCACAGCGTATGACTGCGGCGGTTCTGTGTTCAATTCCCACACAGAAACAAAGTGTTTAAAAAATTGGGCGGGAAAGGGAGTGTCTTAAATACTAAACTCTCTCTCTGTTTACCCTGCTATAATACGGGAAATTCCCCGCAGTACGCTTTTCAAAGAGTAATTTTCTTAAATTTGATGTAGCTTACAGATGTGAGCTGCTTAAGATCAAAGAGGATGGCGATCTATAATTGAAGTCTGGAAATAGTTTAACCTTGTGATCCACCACTTCGCTAGCTGCAATTTTCATTTTTATGAAAAAAAAAGGGAGGATAAGCTAATGTTATAGGGTGGTTCATTCTCCATTTTCTGCAGTTGGGTTCGAATATTCAGATTTGGCTGATCACTTGTTTCGCTATCTTAGTTCACTGAAATTTTTCTTGATCTTTTGTGGATGTAGTTGAAATATACTGTCTAGTGATAGATACAATATATATTTATATTTTTTACCCGTATACATAATCTGTTAAGAGTTATTTTTATTTGTAATCCCATGGAGGTAATATTTTAACATTCTGACTCTGGTAACAAGATAAATCTGGGTTTAGTTACGCCTCAACCACGCAATGTCTCGAATATTGGGCGGAGAGTGAGAAACGGACTGCTCTGTCTTATTGTATTTCATATTTAAATATAAAATAAAATGAAGAATTCTTATATGTTTTTTTTAATATCTAGATAGGACAGTGGAGCTTCAAATCGATACGCGCATTAAGTTACCGGAACCTTTTAGTGCTACGCCGTCTTGCATAAAATAAAGTTTTAAAACATCTACATTCACATTTTTCAAGTACTTAATATTATGTGAAATATACATATATATATATATATATATATATATATATATATATATATATATATATATATATATATATATATATATATATATATATATATATATATGTATATATATACATATAGTTAGGTTAGGTGCTAATGTAGCCGTCTTTGCCTTAATACCTTTCATATTTCCCATTAGTATCTTAAAAGCACTTTTATTAAAAATAATTTGCTTTCGTTACTGTGTCCTTCGCAGCGACTTTTTTTTTTCATTTTATTTAGAAACTAAAGTGCAAAAGCTGTCGTGGGAACGTTCAGCGATAAAATGTTTTAGAAAATCTATTGTTTGTTGTTAAATTATTTAATAGTAAATTAATAATAGTACTAAGTAAGTAAATTATTAATTGTAGCAATTTTCTCGAACTTAATAACAAAAATTAAGCCAAATTAATAGTGAAAACTGGAGTTTAATATGATTAGTCGTTAATGAGCGCGTAACACAAAAGTCTCTATTTTGGGCTCTATTACTACTTTACCATACATTGTTCTATAACGGTTTAGGCAGCGCAAGCCGAAATAACGTACCAGCATAGTTTCTTCCGACCTCTTCGATACTTTAGCCATTTGTTAGAAAAAAAGTTATAAAACAAACACTAAATGTTGAATTAAACTACATTTAACTACATTTAAATCTGGTTACTCGTTTCTGAGATTAGCGCCTACAAACGCAGTAACTTAAGTAAAGTAAGGCAGGAAGAGTGTAGAATCAAGTCACTCCGTTGTGACTACAATAGCAAGTAAATGATTAATTATCCTTAAGAGACTTGAATGCATAGACATTACGTTTGCAATCGGTGGTCCTATGACAGAGTATAATAATTAAGTATTTCACTTTTTTACAAGATGTATTTGATATTACCAACTATATACTTAAAGAGGCCTATCGTGGCGGAGTGGCACAAGCGTGTTACAGGTTGTGGGTTCCATCCCAAGTAGAGACAATGAAATTTTGAATATTTTCTAATTAAATATTTAATATTTTCATTTTTCTTTCTGGTTACAACACAAAAAGCGGCGTTGAGTTCCGCCACTCAGCACGCAATGCCTCAAATTCGGCGGAAAGTTGGGAACATTTCGTAACTGCACTTTTTTGTCTGTTAGTAATCCTTAAACATATTTATATTAAATGTGATATAAATAAAGTCAGATACAAGGGCCCCTCGTAACGCAGCAGAGGATGTAAATGAAGTAGTTCTGGGTTCGATAAACACTATTGGGCCTTCCCTCTTGAATTGAATTAAATTTAAATGATTTCAAATTTGCAAAAATACGATAAGATAATAAATTATATGATAAGAAAATAAATTAAAATGAATTGAAACTATTTTTTTTAGGTAATGTATTATTAAAGTTATTAAGGTTATTTTGAGAACATCATTAGTAAATAATGGGTAAATGTGAGTTGTTATTAAATTAATGACAACCGTTAAACGATTATATATTCTTTATTGCACTTGAAAAAAAAAAAAAGAAACATAAGACATACAAACTTAAAAACTAGTTAACAAAGGTGGACTTATTTCTTAAAGAAATCTCTTCCAGCCAACCAATGGAAGTGGATGAATATCAAACAATATACATATATATATATATATATATATATATATATATATATATATATATATATATATATATATATATATATATATACATGAATGTAATTAAATAACCACTTTGAATTAATGAAATTTAATCAATTAGCATTGTAATGTATCGAATGTTGCATATAACATTACTCAATTTATAAAATAATTTTTGAATAATATTTTGATTGACTGATAAATTAAATAACTAAGAAAGATAATATGTTGAGTTCCGCCACTCAACACGTCATGGCTCAAAATTCGGCGGAAAGTGGGCGACGGAAGTGGAACGGAGTGTCTTGACACGAGGTTCCCAAGTTCCTACCCTGCCATGTGCGGGATACAGCGTGAAGCGGAGTAGATAATATTTCGATAATACAATAAAATTTAGAATTAATTATAAAATTGTTTTAATAATTCATGAAAGTGCGCTTGTCAGATAAATTTAAACATCCAAACATCCGGGTCTGACAAGGAAACACATATAATTAATATTCTTATAGAAATAAGTCTTTGGTATATAGATTATATATCATCATGATTCTAAATAGCTTGAAAGAGAAGTAACATCAGGTACTTCTTGTATACTTCGCAAATCTGCCTAGAAATAGAAAAAAAAGAACAATACATTATGGCTATTATATATTTATGACTACATAATTATAAGCACACGATGGCGTACAAAAATTAGTACGATTTATAATTAAATTTAAAATGCGTCTCAAAAGCATGGCACCGGTAACGGTGAGCGAAAATCTGAACACTGTAACAGTCTGCTACCAGCGCGCTCACAAAGCGCTTGTGATATACTGATCTGCAAATTTCCTCATATCGGGGTAAATAAAAAACATTTTTTTTATATGTATATTAATAAAAGCGAATATTTTTATATTATTAATGTTTACTTATTAAAATCACTTGCATTCTGTTTCCTATTAATTTTCATTTATTTTTAAATAATTTTGAAGGTGTTTTTCAATTTTGTATTGTTGAAAAAGTTACGCTTAAGTTATAGATAATTTATATTGCTTATACAAGTTCTGTAAAGTGTTACGATGTTTTTATCTTCTATTATTTATATTTAGCTTGCAAGTATGATGTTTGTTAAATACATTAGGAACATATTTATTTTCTTTTAAAGAGGCACAAATCTTGATTTATAAAAATTGTTCATTGATTGCTTATTGAATGCACAGACTGTGTCATTGACCGTGTGTCCGTTCGTTAGTGAATATAATAGTTGTTTATATATAAATATTGTGACAATTAATCCCTTTTATTATTAATTACAAAAACATAGCAGGTTTTGCTTAGCAATAAATTTGAAACAAGTTAAAAGTAAAAATATTTTATTTTTTTTAAATTTATAACACCTGTCGTGGCTTACCGGCACAAGCGTGTGACTGTAAAAGGCGACAGGTTGTGGATGCGACCCCAAATCGAAGAAATGAAATACTTCATATTTTAAAATAAATAAAAACATGGTTTCATATCTTCGCTCAGGTAACAAAGCAAAGCGCGGCGTTAAACTCCGCCACTCAACACGCAATGTGACAGATTTGGCGGTAATAATAGCGTCTTAGCACTAGGTATCCAAATTTTCTCTGCCTACTCTGCCAAGTGTGGAGTATATCGTGAAGTTGAAAGGACAAAAAAAAAAGTATTATTTAATAAAATATTAATTTATTCGACAATGCGAATTGTAGTGGATAAATGCGAAATTTACTAAAAGCGAAACATAATACCAGAGATGTTATATTTTACATTCCGTCATAGATATACAATGTTCACAGACAAACATCCAAACAATGCTAATATAAAAATAATGACAGCATGTTGATTTACAATATAGTTTAATTTAAGCCACTCACACGATATAGTTTTATTTACTCTACTCGATGATGTCAATATTGTATATTGACATCATCGAGTGGAGTGCCTCAGCTCTCTTTAGGTAAAGTCAGTGCGACGGTTATGGATTTAAATGCCATTTAGGAAAGGACTTATTTTAAATGTTTTCGTTTCTCAAATATGAATCAGCTACCTTTGAAGGTATAATCATAAAAAAAATGAAGAAATTACTTTATTTTTGTGTTTAATAACATGAATGTGGCCTGTCGTGGCGCAGCGGCACAAGTGTGTGACAGTAAACGACAGGTTGTGGGTTCGATCACCACTCGAGAAAATAAAATATTTAATATTTTTAATTTAAATATTTAATTTTTAATTTTTTCGCTCAGGTAACAAGGCAAAGCGCGGCGTTGAGCTCCGCCACTCAAAGTGAGGAACGGAAATGTTACTAGATTTTAAGTAGGTTCCCAAGTTCCCGTTGCCTACCCTGCTATGTGTGGGATTATTATAATAATCAAAATATGATAATTAACTTAAACCATCGTAAGGTTTTTTTTAGAAAACTGAGTGCGTTCTAAGTATTTTTCTTTATATTTTAATCATAAAGCATTTTTGTTTATACCGCATTTTTGATAGACAATAATGATACTATTAATTAGCTAGTGTAATGATATATTATGTATTTTTTGTTAATATTCAAAAAATATCTGATTGTACGTAAATGTGAAACTCAATTATGGCCTCTAATCTCCATTTAGTGTAAATGATCTATTTACTCAATGAAATAAAAAAAATCACCATTAAACTATACCATTTAGTACTATTTGGGGATAGACTACATAACATATTATTATACATACCAGCTTTTATTTACGGCATCGCTTTCGTGAAAACAAAAAAATATCGGTAATGGGCTCGATATTAACTTAAGAATCGTATTTTATAAAAATTGGCCAAATTTTAACGAATAGATTCGTTTTGTATAAAAGAACTGCAGATACAAGTGTGTAGTGGTTATTTATCTATGAATACGCAGCGAATTTGGTATTAAAATGTAGTAAAAACGATGCAAAAATGCTCGTATCTTTTAGTTGTGTTAACTTTGAAGTCCTTGAATCACAGATCCTAGGCTTGTCAATGGAGAAGGCTTGAAGTTTCAGCTTGATACTTCCATGCAAATTCAATATTAAGCTTCAAAAGTTCTAAAAGTTATCTTTGATACATGATACATTATAAGTTTCCGTGGTAATTCTGACATTGTATCCCGCATGTGGCAGGCAGAGGAAACTTGGGACCCTAGTGTTAAGATTTTCCGTTCTGTTCCCTTCTTTCTGCCGAATTTTAAGTGGCGGAGCTCAACGCTGCGATTTACCTTGTTACCAGAGCGAAGAAATGAAAATATTTACTAATTCATTTCTTTGAGTGCGAATTGAACCTACAGGCTTGTGCCGTAGCACCACGACAGCTGTAAAATAATACAGCCTATATATGTATATAAATAAATATTTGACTTGTAGGTAGTTCTTGAGATTAGCACATTCAGCCAAGCAAACTCGACAGCTCTTTAATATTAGCATAGACAGATATACCCACATGCATTGTGCATGTGACGCTACTAAGTGAGAGATGCATTGATTTTGCTTCATTGCATCCTTCCAGCATGTCGTCTAGAATTCGTCCATAATTAGATTATAGGAGCAACAGGAAGAGTAAATATCAAGATAGGAGCAAGATAAAATTTAATAACAGTATTCATGAGTTATTTTATTTTAATGGTGATCTATTGTACATTTTTACATATGTAATATTATATAATTATATATATATATATATATATATATATATATATATATATATATATATATATATATATATATATATATATATATATATATATATATATATATATATATATATATATATAAAAGGACATCTGAAAATTTTATAGAATTTTTACAAATTTTCCATATTTTAATATATGTACTAAAATATTTAAGTTTCTAAAGAAAATATAATGATATTTTTACGTTAATACAGAAAGAAAATACAATATGTTTTTAATAATAATATACTTAATATTATAATATGAATTTTCGCTCTTTTCTTAGATTTGGATTGTTTCATTCATGTATGAATTTATAAATGATCTGAACTGAGCGTATAAATGAAATAAAACTATCCAAATAGCTAAGCGACGAGACCCAGCAAACATTTCCTTCAGTATATTGAACCCTATACTATAGTATTCAACGATTAACATTTCCACTGTGTGTTGAACCATAGGGTAAAGTCCTGATCGTCTATTAGGTTAGGCCGTAATTGCATTGAAGCCTGGATCACCGGCTACTGTAACTAGGTTAATAGAGTATTTTAAGTTTTTGTGAACATTTTTCAGCAGTAACTTCGATATTAACTGACGAGAAGTTGCGTTAGGTTATATTTCACAGCGTTAAAAACTAACATCCTCTACTACACTACCCTTTAGACCAGTGTTTCCTAAAGTGGGGCGTACACCCCACTGGGGGGCGTTTTGCCAATTGGAGAGGGACAATTAATGATTCAACCAAAGAAAAAATATCTTCACTCCAAGGCATTTTAAGCCAACACTTGGCTTAGGGTGGACATGGTGGTTTTAAAAATTCAAAAGTGGGGCTTGGACTAAAAAAGTTTGGGAAACACTGCTTTAAAATACTTAATCTCTGCTCTAAAATGATCACTGTGCACTATTTACAAGTAAGATCTGATATAGACGTATATATATAACAACTTTTCGATGATTTCACTAGCGCTACCTCCACAAGATTTATCTGAACTTCAAGGAAACAATTAATTAACTACTATCGGTACAAAAAAAATAAGAGTCAAGCAAGTGATGTGAAATAACAAATCACAATAAATACGTTTAAAATCCACAATTTGTTCAAACAATATATTATATTGATAAATTAATTAATAGTTACTTTTTGAATTTACAATTTCTAAAGCGATCTTAAAATTTCATCAGATTGATCGGAAAAAGCGTGTACCTGCCGCCTTCAGACAGGAGAATTGAAGGGACCTTTATTTAATATCGTCTCTCGTCTAGCCTTTGTTCACAATAAGTAAGATACTGAATCATATTAAACAAATCGGTCAAAATGATCTAAAAATATTAATTTGTAATGGTTTTTTCTATGAAATATAACTTTGTATATTTTCTTTTGTTTGTATTATAAGTTCTGATAGTTCATAACTGTAGGTCCACGACAAGCACCCTATAGGATTTGATTACTTGGCAACGCTTGTGTCTTTTGATTGCGTTGACTTTGAAGCTTGATTTTGTATGTGCTCTAAGATACCGTAAACTTGAATACGGTAAACTTAACATTTGATATTAATTCTAGCTCGAGAGCTTCCATAGATTTTTTCTTCTCGATAAACGTACCGTAGAAAAAGTTAAATCAACCCACACAATGTTGCAAGCAAAGAGCTCACTTTTTAATCTTTAATACTGTATATATTCTTTTAATTTAATTTTTCAGAAATATTATATTTACTTAGTGGTTAGTGATGTTACGGTTGACTATTTGTCATAAAAAGAACACACCAATGCACTAGATATATGCTGTTTGAATGAAAATTATAAGAACATAATCCTAAGTGCTCGTTCAACCAAACATTTTAAAAGTTTATATTTCTATAGAAAATATCGTCTATTACGGATTTTTAAAAACATTGGAATGTTTCATGGAGTGACAAATCAAACACCTTTCATAACACGTGCCTATGGTAGTGCGGGAGGTCAAGTAAAAATATGAATATTCAATGAGTACAGCACGCCATACGCACGTGAAACAGCTGGAAAGTCTCTAACACTAAATGCGCAATATGTTTAATTTTCCTAATCAGGGGCTATAAGTTCGATCCTTACTCAAGGGAAACGATATATTAAAACCGTTTTTGTCATTTCCCCGCTCAGGCTCACAAAGGCATTTCCATTACTTAACACAATATCTTGAAAATTGCGATGATACCTAATGGAGAACGAAATGTCTTAACGGAATGTCTCGGAATGAACACTGGATAAGCTCTACCTCGGCCTTTCTGAAAGAGCGTGAACATTATATATTAAAGAAATATTTACAACAAGCAGTTAATATGGTTAGGAGTTCTTAATACAAGGTTTTAGATCTATTCTACTGTTTTCCTATTATTATAGTAAATAATAATTAAAGCGACACCATTATTGTTCTCGTTTGGACATTCTAGACAGTAAGGTCACCAATACATTCGTATGCAGATAGTACAGTGGTTGGAGGTAAGCCGCTTATGTACGTAGGTATATTTGTCACCGTGGTACCTCAACAAAATACCTCCCAGAATATTTTTTAGCATAATCGGTACAGATTTAATGTTTTAATTTAAATAATTGCCTGTTTCTTTCGATAGATAGACAAACTAAAAAAAATATTTTATGATATGCATTGTCTCATATATCATACATAATGTTATTTTATTAATGTACTAATTTCGCCCTTTGGTTTGCCCGTTTGGATTACACTATTTTATTGATTATTCTCAGTTAATGTTTTGTTCTAATAATATTGTCACTTTAAAGACAGTATCTAGTATCTATCTATACATTGAAAACAAAACTTTCAGCTAAAAAAAAAAAAAAGTAATTTTGTTATAATTTAATTTATTTTGTTAATCTTAAAAACTTAAATATTTTAAACTGGAACTTCATTATTTATTTATTAACCAATTTAAATAAAAAAAATTGAGTTAAAATGTTTTATATATATATATATATATATATATATATATATATATATATATATATATATATATATATATATATATATATATACACGGCAACACGAGGTCATCAAATATTTTATATATTCATTTGTTTAGTCTGGTAACAATAAAACGGAACGGATTATCTTAACAGTAGGTCCTAAGTTACTTCTGCGCACTCCGTCATGTGCGTATAGCGTGACGCTACAAAAAAAAAACATCAAGTATAATACTTAAGGAAAATACCCCGAACTCTAACGCTATAAATTCCATTTAACCTACTTGGAACTAGTTTTCACTTCCTTGCTACAATTTATAGTTATAATTATGAAATCTAGTTTTAACTGGAAGAAACGAGTTCTAATATGATACCAATAATTATTTAAATATATAATAAGCCGTTGGTTCGTACGTTTTGGTACTTGTGTTGTTCGTTTTCAAGTGCATGATTTTCCTACTTACATAGTACTCGTAAGGTTGACCTTTAAGCTCAATCTCGGACATTGCAGGGAGAGCTTGGGAACTACTGTTAAGATACAGCGTTCTCATTAAAGCACTGCCCCACTTTCCGCCGAATTTAGGAGGCATTGTGTATTAAGTTGCGGAACTCAACTCCACGCATCGCCTCGTTGCTGGATCGAAGAATGAAAATTAAAAGAGAGTGGAAATCGAACTACCTATGTTCGATCTCGCGTTTACACTTTCTCGCTTGTGCTGCTCAGCCATGACAGGCCTCTCGAATTCATGCAATAAAAAATTTAAGTACCTACACCTAGTAATTTCATCTAGTGGTGGTGGTTGTAAGATTATTATATATTTTGACAGATATAATTTAATAATAATTCCTTACAAAGATTCTATATTTCTTTTGACACAACAAAACTAAAATCTCAGTAGCTCAAATAAGTGGATATTGTAAGTATATTATGATAAACACTCATAGACGTGCGTGTACGCATCTTATGCTCTAGTCAAGTACATAACAAGACTGATAAAAGATGTTTGTGATAAGAGCTACAATGAAATATTCCATGTTTCTGATAGCATTGACGATAATAATGTAAATAAGGCTTTTGTTTTTTGGGACACTACATGTGAGTTTATTTGATTATGAATTTATTTGATATTAACTAAAGTAGGAAATATTTGGATATATGAAATACTTACATTTTGGAAAGTGCATCATACCTCTGCGATAATTGCATCATGTTTATTTATAACTGGCAACCTGTTACCTGGTAAAACCTGCAGTTTTGTCGAACTAAATATTTTTGATTCATTAAACGTTTTGCTAGAAACAAACTCCAAACGTTTAAGGAAGGTTATCAAAATGTAATAGTTACAACTGTATTTATATCTGGTTAGGCATTTCTGGGATTAGTGCGTTCAAACGCAAGGACAAACAGACAAACGAATAAATATTTTAAAATCATTATATTAGGCCCTATTATCTTAATATACGTCGCCTATTAGATATTTTTGAATATATCTTCCATGTACAGACGTAACTATTACAGATTTATTACAAGTATAGATTTCTTTTTTTTGATATTAACATCTACTATATAATTTCTCCACTTTTCATTAACTAAAATTAATCTTTACTTTATGTCTTATAGCAGACAATACATACAATGGAAATATTTGGTTAAATTATTAATATTTTATTGCCAGGTGTGGCTGTTTAGTGATATATTATTAAAAAATAATTAATAATTTAAAAGAAGTCACGTACGTATATCGGCACGACGTATGGACACGGACAGTGGGCATACAATGACATCATTAGTCATTACTTTAACTGCTTAAAACTATGTTGTGAGAATATATATTTCATATTATATATGATATATGTTTTTTTTTTCTTGAATTCGCCCACAGAATATGCTTTCACAAAAAAGATCTTACGGTTTAGCTGGTCTCATATGGTTCTACGTCAGGTGTTCCAGTTTTAAGAACAAATTATACCATATATGTTGGCCAGTTGTTGGCTTATGAGCTATACAAAAAAAAAGTTTAATTCAAATCAGTCCATTAGTTTCTGAAGATTAGCGTGTACAAACAGACAAACATACATACATTCTTTTTTTCTAATCTTTTCTCTATTAGTATTTTCGTATTTTTTGTATTTGGTTTGTTTTTAATTTACTGACAGCATTTTTTACTGTTTTATTATATGTATTGATAGTGAATTTTATTTAATGACGGAACGATAAACCTTTCGTTTTATTTGTATCGAAGACATAGCATTATATTACTTATCTTATCGTAATATATTTTATTAATGTTACAAATACATACAAATGTGAAAATTTGCAACGATCGATGTTTATTTCCCGTTCACGTAGGTATAATATAGGAAATATAATATTAAAAAAAATGATGATATACCTAAATATACAACATATAAAATATATATACAACAAATAATTATGTTCTCATGTTTGTGTACAAAATTGCTTACAATAACATAAATTGGTTTCACAAACAAAGAAATTGTTTATTTTATTGATGTCATTCAATGCAAATGATGCGTAGAAGGAGTTTCTGTAACAACTTTATACTAAAATATTTTTCTTCCTCCTTAGGTCCTAGAAAACCGTGAGGTGCATTGGACCTCAAACTACAATCTGACATTTGAAGCGGCTAATTTTCGCTAATATTAAAGAAGACGTGCAAATTTAACGTAAGTACCGCAAAGTAGCCTTGTAGTAGTTATAATTGTAGATATATTTACATGTTACATATGTTATTTGGTGCAACAACGACGTATTTGCACATTTTAAAATTTTTTATTAATGTTAAATATGTCATATGTGATTAAACTATTTATTAACTTTTATTGCGCCTACAGTATTTTAAAACTGCCGTTGCACCGAATGGACAGTACCTATGATGTACATATATAATACGTATATAGTAAAAAATGATTTGTAATACTTAGAAATGTTGAGTTGTATGTTCTGTTTTCTTTCTTTCTTTCTTTCTTTCTTTCTTTCTTTCTTTCTTTCTTTCTTTCTTTCTTTCTTTCTTTCTTTCTTTCTTTCTTTCTTTCTTTCTTTCTTTCTTTCTTTCTTTCTTTCTTTCTTTCTTTCTTTCTTTCGACTTCACGCCATATGGCACAGTACGCAGAGGGAACTTAGGAACCTAGTATTAAGACACTGTTCCGTTCCCCACTTCCCGCTGAAATTTAGACATTTCGTGTCAAATTGTGACGCTTAACGCCGTGCTTTACACGCAGAGTAAACGCGTACGCATATTAATATTTCATTTGCTACAGTGTGGATCGAAGTCAAAATCTGTAGTGTTTACAGTCACACGTTTCCGCTCCTCCGCCACATGTAATTCTTTTTTTTTTAAATTATTTAATGTTATTTTTTATTCTTACGTATTTCTTTTCGAGGTATTAAAATAATATTAATCTATGATTTAATACTTTACTTTCTGTACAATTATTCATAACGTAGGAGGGACTAGTCCGAAATCAAACATAGATCCAAATTGTGTATTCCCACTCTGTCCAGTTGCGATAAAACGACCTTACTTTTCTTCTCATAATAATATACTATGACAATTGGAAGATTTATAAACCTTATATAAAAATTAAATTTGTGTACTTTATTGCAGAAAATACTACATGCCTAGTTAGATAAATCTTCTCGAAGAAGTCTTTAATTGAGTTGCATGGAATATATTTACGTTCGTTAGTAAGCTATAACGGTTCTTGACCTTAACATAATAGTCTTTACCTTTTTCAAATCAATATTTATCAATACTCATAGAAATTATATCATCAATATTTACTTATATTTCTTAACAATTTTCAACTGTTGAACATCCTAAGTAATACAGCCGTATTACTTCCTTTCACTATCGGTGCTTGCCAATTTAGTTTCCGATAATACAGAAAATATATACAAAATTATTGACAAATCGAAATAAAAATCAATAAAAGTAGAATACTTACAAAATTATAAACTTTGCAATTAAGAAATTTCTACAGAGTTGAAAAAGATAATGGAGGGAAAGACGGAGCGGAGTATTTGAATTTTATAAGTTAAGCCATTTCAAATGTGTGTTAAATGTTAATTTACCTCGCTGAATACCGTTGTATGCTGTGTATATAAAGATCTAGTTAAATAAGATTTTGTTTTATACTAGGTCGCACGTCATGCATTAGTTATAGTAACATAGACTAAAAAGTTATCAATAAAGACTTGAGGCCTCTAGTGGTGGATGGAACAGGATTCTTTCCAGGATTCCCAGGTTCTTTCCAGGATTCAGGATTTACTCGAGGATCGAGCCCAGTGTCTGTTACGTTTACAGTCTTTCGGTTTTCACACTTGTAACAAGGCAAAAAGCGGCGTTGAGCTCCGCCACTAAACACGCAATATCTCAAATTCTACGTAAAGTGGGGAAACGTAATTCCTTAAACTAGATTTAGAAGTCCCCTTTGTCTACCCTGCTAGTGCGGTATACAGCAAGAAATTAAAAAAAAAACACTTTTAATGCGAAGTTGTCATAATTTATAATTTATTTTATATTTCTTGATGATCTCAAACTTTGATATTATTAATAATTATTGCAATGCAATTTTTAAAAAGCAATGCAGATATTCTTTTGTGTGACTTAAAAAAAATATCTATTAGATCAATATTTAATCTTGTAAAATAATAAAGATATATTAAGGCTAAGTTCCGCTAAGTATTAGTAGTTAGGTAATTATTAATTATTATAACCGGTATTGATTAACGTAAGTTGTTCATTGTTTTAACTTAGAGTAAAATTGACAAATTCCTCAAAATATATTTTGTATTGGACAGTTAAAATACCAAGGTGACCCAACAGGTGTACTGAATTTTAACTTTTTTGTTCAAGTAACAAGACTTAGCGCGGCATTGAGTTCCGCAAAATAGCCAGTGAACGGGGAAGGATATTGTCTTAATTAAAGGTTTCTCTGCCTGTACTACTGATATCTAGAAAGAAAATATCTACAATAACAAGAATAAATCATTATGGTTGAATTACAGCTAAATATCGTCACGTGTATGATAAATCACGTGTTGCATATTAAAAAACAGGTATTTCTTACTAATGACCGTTAACAAAAACGACGTCTTGATACATTGATAACAGACTGTCACCCGAGTGCTAATATTATAACTAACCTTAACCCAAATGTTCTCTAACAGTGAATATAATATAAGTAGGCAAATAAATACTTTTATATAAAATAAGTAGGCAAATAAATACTTTACAAATAAATACTTTATTTATAAATACTTTAAAAATAAATACCTTAAAAGTAAATACTTTACTAATAAAAACTTTACGAATAAACATTTTCGTTCGTTGTGGGTCGATGTCCGGTTGAGTTATCGCAATGTTTCAGAGGCTTCTCACATATTCTATAGCAGGCTATAGAACCCAGTTTAAATACTCTTTTCTCCAAGCACGATAAGTTTCGAGGTGTTAAATTGCGGAACTCAACGCTGCGTATCCGATGTTGCCCTATTGTGTCACAGCGTCTTTTTATAATTAATGTAAATCTTTATTAATTCGTTAAAACAATAGCGCGGCGTTGAGTTCCGTCATATTGAGTACTAGAACCTCTAAAATATTTTCCTCTGAAGGTTGACTGAGTCTATCACCTCTATCTTCTCTATCCATATCTGTAGGATATGAGATAAAATGTAACATAATTTTAGATTTATGATCTATTCTTAGTGCACTTATAAACAGGATACTGTTGCAATTTGCAAAGGATGCGATTGATTTGTTGACACGGTTAAGTGGTGAACCTTGACACTGATCTTGCGTAGTAAAAAACAGTATATTTTACTGTAGTTAAAAAGTGATCATTGTTGATTAATAACTGAGTTTATATCTATAATTGAACCGCCCGCGGCTTCGCCCGCTTTAATTACTCCGTTTCATTTACCAATATCAAATATTTTCTTGTTCGAATAATATTATTACTTTCTAGACAACCTTTAATTAGTTTCATTTTTTTGCTAAATCAATGACAATTTTACCAAACTAAATTTTAAAAAAAATCACGTATCTTTTTTTCCTTAACTGATTTTAATAAAACTAACACTAAATATTAATGGAAAGTGGAAGAAATATAATAGTGAAAACTGGATTTAAATCTGGTTCGCCGTTCCTGAGGTTAACGCGTAATTTTAATATATATAAGTTACAGATTATTATAATCATAAATATTTAAAGGTATTGTGTTGGAGGTTGAATCTTTGTTGAAATAACAATAGTAAATGCAAAAGGCGGCGTTTAGTTACGCCACTCCACTCAACACACAATGCCATAAGATTTCAACGGAAAGAGGCGAACTAATGTTTCTAAATGGAATTATTTCAAGTTTTCATAGATTTTATGTTATTTACCAAAACAATATCTTAATAATAATAATATTTTAACAGATGAGACGTTATTTGCATTGAGAACTTAAATTAAACTGTAATTATGATAACATTGCGTGTTGACAATGAGCCTCAAGAATAAATTACAGTCATTTTATCATAGAACCTATAAGTATAGACGGATGCTGTTAAACAGTAAATAAGTACACTTAGTTAAAACAAATATTACAGACTTTTTTATCTCTACGTTTTCTTTTCATCGTGAAGTAACAACACGGTTTCGTGTAGGAATCTTTAAACTTAATCTTGTCTAATAATCTAAGTTGGATATAAAATGTGCAAAAAAATCTACTGTATACATACTCGTTTTAAATTTACATTGTGTGTCGATAAGCGGAAATCACGCTTTGTTTTACCAGAGCGGGGAAAATATTATAGCCCAATTTTTTCCCAACAGAGAATCGTACCTACAACCTTCGATCTAAGACGACTTTACATATATCTGATTTATTATTTAGTAAAAATTACATGACTTTCTACATGTAATGACGAAAGAAATGATATTGCACTAATCACCGCAAAGCCCAATTTGGAGAATAATAATAAAATAAAAAAATATATTACAATGTGATTTAGCCTTATATAATATTAGTACGCTCAATAAACTGTAACAATCATACAACTCTAAACGTGATAGGTTCAATTGTCAATTGAGTAAAGGAATTGTTGATTTATTTAATTTTCTCACTCTGGAAGAGCGAGGCGTTGAGTTCCGCCAAGCAAGAATCCAGCGGATAGATGGAAACGGAAGTTGCTTAATGAAAACTAAATATCTTAACACTATGTTCCCAAGTCCCATGGTCATGGAGCACAGTGTTAAACTTACTAAGAAAAAAAAACTAGTTCTTTTGTATTCATTTCATATTTTTTTGTTAAATCTGTTTTATATATATATATATATATATATATATATATATATATATATATATATATATATATATATATATATATATGTATATATATATATATATATATATATATATATATATATATATATATATATATATATATTATATTTGCTTTAGAACCTTTCATGGATACAGGATTTCGGTATATCCAGTTTGACGTTGCGTCATTTTTATAAAATGAAAGCTTAGATGAAAGCTTTGAAATATTTCACTACGAGTATAATAAAAATGAAATATCGTACAAAGTTTATTATTTTCTTTTGTCGGTTACATTAAACGGTTTCTTAGTGTTTTTTTATGCTGAAGCACTCCGTTCTCCACTTCTGCGATTTAAAGTTCAACAATGTTGTTTGTGTTTTTTTTTTTCATCGAGCACAAGACATTTCTGGAGTGGCCGTCTCCTACGCCCATTTGGCACTACAGCTTTGAGTCTATATCTAAACAGTAGTTTAAAGATTGGTTTATAATATTACATACTTTTTTAATATTTTTTTATCAATTGCTTTTCTTTACGCTATTTTTTTTTTCTTTTTATTTCCGACACTATGTTCTCCACTTTTTGTATATATTCGGGACATTAGTAATGTTGAATGGTGAATCATATCACCGCGTTTTGGAATCGAATTCTACCGAACCATGATATGCCTAATGCATCTATTTATTTGTAAATATTTTGTTTCACAAATCGTATGATTAGCATATCTTTCTTATAAAATCTTCCATTGAGCTATTTTCATTTTGCTCACCTTTTAACGAAGATAATGCAAACCAATAAAATAAACACATAAAATCATGAATGTAACTTAAATTAGATAAACGATTTTTTTGCATTGATATTTGATTTTGAAATTAAAGTGTGATAAGAAAGTTTTATTCACAAACAAATTTCGTCAAGCATTGCTTTGATTATGTAAATATAAAGATTATATTACAAGTATCGTTTCTTCAATTTTCTATTATATTAAGGGTGTCACATTTTAACAGGCGTTCGTTAAAATGTACACATCTTAATGAATATTTACGTTTCCCCGGTTCTGGTAGACGTTATCGGCGTTGAGTTCCGCCATTTAAGGCGTGGGGAACAGTTTGTAATTCTCATAATAAAACTGCTGTTTATTAATAATAAAATAAATATACAAAAAAAATATATAAGAAGAAACCCGCATTTATGGAAGGCTGTTCAATCGCCGGAACCACAATTTTATTGGTTCAAACGTGCAGTACTTCTGTTGTACTATTCCATATATTATACTAGATCTTGACTGTGATTATATGTAGTATTAGAACGGGATTTTATTAGTAAAATTAAGATGTCTTTAGCTTTCATACTTTAAACAAAGATATGATTTTCCTCATTTGTCATGTAAAACTCGATGTTCTAGTCGGTAATTGATAGCCTTGATGACTGTATATCAACAAAAAAAAAGTTCAATTTAGTTTATTATACTTATTATATTTATTGTTACGTTTGAATATATGCAGAATACAATAAGAACGAGGACGACAGAAGTGTGTAAACGGCATATAATACAGCGTTTATAATAATAATAATATATGACAAATTCTAAGAACTGTGACCTTAATTTGTTTTTTTTAATCTGTAATTATTTCCATACATTGATTGCTGGTGCCATTATCCTATATTTGACCAAAACCAATTCTTAAATATTTTTATCCCAACCAGTAGGCCCTGAGATTAGTGCAATCATTGAAACACTCACTCTCACAGCTTTACGCTGTATCCCGCACATGGCAGGGTAGGCAGAGGGAACTTGGGAACCTAGTGTTAAGACACTCCATGCGTGTTAAGCGCCGGAACGCAACATCACGCTTTACCTTATTACCAGAGCGAAGAAATGAAAACATAAAATATTTAATGTGAAAATATTAAATATTTTGTTTGGGATCGAACCCACAACCTATCGTTCACAGTCACGCGGTTGTGCCGGTTCGCCACGATAAGCCTCATCGAAACAAGCAATAAATAATTGCCACTCATCGAAACAAGCGATAAATAATATTTAAATGTATAGATACTCATAAATAGTAGATTTTAATATAATTTAAAATACCTGTCTACGTAAAACGTTTTTATTTTCCTCTTAGTCTTCGACTTAAACTTGTTTTTGATGTTATTGATATTTACCTTCAAACATTTATTATTTTGTTAGCAAAGTGTCCACAGGTGCTATATATACCTATGTACTTTATTTTTCACGAAAAAAATGATCTTAATAGCTATTTTTGTATTACTGTAAACTAAACTCTACGCTACGGACACGTGGTACTTACCATTTTTTATGTTTTTTTTTATTTGCTTCAAGCTTTATCCCGTGCAAGGCAGGGTAGGCAGACTCAGGAAATTTATTTAAAGGCATTTCCGTTCTCCATTTTCCGTTGAGTTCATTCATAATATTGCATGTTGAGTGGCGGAACTCAATGCCACGCTTTGCCTCGTTACCACCGCGAAGAAATGAAATTATTAAATATTTCAGTTCCTCGATTGCTCATTTATTAAACTTACCGTGCTTATGTATGTGAAATTTTGCAAGTTCATTTTGACCCACTTCCCAATGTCCGGTTGAGCTGAAATTTGGAATATGTACAGTTCTGATGACAATGTATAAAAGTATAATGACAATGTATAAAAGTATAATATATAAAGTGCACTGTTGTCAAGCCAAAATAAAATGGCGGATTAAATTTTTTTACCAAACCCTCCTAGTATGGGCCCTCCTAATCAATGATAAAATACAATAAACTATGAGAAAAGACATTGTTTTTTTAATATGAGCTCGTTTTAAAGATTTTTTTTGTTACTTTTTATAATTTTTTTACTGCTTATACTGATCATAGCGAACAGCCTTGTGGAAGTACTTGTCTTGTGTAATTCGATACGCAACTAATAACTAGCTGATCACAGAAATGACAGTCGTTAGGTTACTTTTATTCGATTCATACTAAGTTATTGTTGATTTTAGGTCATCGTCATTACATATAGTATTATTTATTTATATTAAATATATATATATATATATATATATATATATATATATATATATATATATATATATATATATATATATATTTATTGGGGATATTTATTGATGTAATAGGGCCCAAAATAGTGACTATTTTTTTTGTCTGTTTGTACCTTTATAGGTTTATCGATGTGATTGTACACGCTAATCTCAGAAACGGCTTAACAGATTCATATAAAGTTCTTATATTTATATTTATATTTAATATTTAATATTTTGGCAACCTTTCTTCAATATTGTTTGTACCACTTAAATCAGCTAATAAATAAAAATGTTACGCCAATTCAAAATATTAACTTCGACAAAATTCCTACAACTTTTTTCCTTTAGCTGAAGTTATAGTTTTCAATGTGTAGATATTGTATTTAAAGTGATAATGTTATAAGAACAAGGAAATAATTGAGATCAGCAAATGAAATAGTGTAATCTCTATTATTTAATATATTAATTTCCTCGTTTTGGCGAAGGTGCACAGCGCAGTGTTAGGTTCCGCCACACAACACTCAATGCCTCAAGAGCTCAGCGGAAAGTGGGGAAATGGAATTGTCTTAATGGGGAACGAGTGGCTTTACACTAGGTTTCCTTTTATACTTTTATTCTGACTACTAAAAAATACTGTATAGATGTAATATAATTTAAAGTCTTATATCTACAAAATTTTATATCTCCGAGGCCTGACGTGGCGCAGCGGCAAAATCATGTGACTGTAACGAGAGGTTGTGGATTCGATCCCCACTCGTGGAAATGAAATATTTAATGTTTTTAAATGAAATATTTAATATTTACATTTCATCGCTCTGGCAACGAGGAAAAGTGCGGCGTTGAGTTCCGCCACACAACACGCAATGCCTCAGTAGATCGGAGTGTCTTAACACTACGTTTCCAAGTTCCTTCTGCCTATCCTGTCATGTGCGGGATACAGCGTGAAGCGAAGGAAGTATATCTACAAAAAAAAAGAAAAGTTATTGTTTTTTATTCTTAAATGACCTTTTTATTTCAATATTTGAATTACAGTTACATCTTGTTTGATGCATACGCATGATTGAAAACTCTATGACAGTTGATTCGATTCCTACTTGAAGCGAAATAATTATTTTTTAGTTAAACGTTGCATCGTACTGTATTAAACGACGCTTGCGAGGCGAGAAGTAATAACTGTTTACGAGGGTAGTCTGAAAAGTTTCCGAAGATACGAGACATTTTTTTTATAATTTTTTCAACATATTTTCTTTGTAACTCCACACATTTCTTCCTAAACAGACAAATGTGAGACAATAATGGCGAGTACTATTTAAGTACTCGCCATTATTGTCTGCATAACAATAGTTTACGAAGGTGATTGCCTCCTCAATCGTCGAAAATTATTGTCCTTCGAGCGCAATTCTATCGCTTGGGGCTACATCTGGTGAGTAAGTTCAAACCGCAACGCGTGGATTATCGCGCGGCACCCAACGACGAACAGTTTTCTTGATTCTTCTAAATGTTGATTTAATATGTGAAATACGTTCTTTTGACATGTTTATAACCTCTGTTCTAGTCGTCTGGCATCATTTTGTGAACTTTGGCAATGTTTTCGTCGGTAGTTGCAGTTTTTAGACGTCTCGAACGTTTATCGTCTCAAACAAATAAATATCTAACGACAGATCGATACTCGATGTCGTCCATTTAAAAAAAAAATCTTACGCCAACTCACTCAAACGTAAAAATTGCGCGTCCAAAATGGCTGAAACTTTGGTTTAAGTTTAAACTTTTAAAAATTAACAACAAATGAACAAAAGAAATTCAGTAGCTTTTATTTACGAGTACTGACATCTTCAGGTTAAGGTCGAAAACTTTTCAGACCTCGTAAAGAATGATATTCTTATAGAATTTTTTATTATTTTAATTTCTTCACTCTGGCAAAATTGCGCGTTGAGCACTCAACGCAATGTCTCGTAATTCTGCTGACAGCAGAGTGTTCGAAGACTTGATTATCTAGCTAACCTTTTTACCTCGGGATAAAACATGATACTGGTACCAAAATAGTCATTTAAAATGAGGAATAAAGTCATTATCAATAATAATATAATAAAAAATTATAGATAATATAATATAATATATTAAAAAAAATAACATTAAACGAAAAAAATAATAATCAAATTTAACATTAAAGTAGCTTTATATATTTACGCAAACTTTGTTAATATAGTTTTTTGTGTGTATTATATTGATACAGATAAAACTTACACGGAGTATATCAGTTGCAGTTACAGTGTAAATGGACATGTTGTTCCAAAATGTACTAAAAACCCATAATGTAATTTTAATTAAAGCATCGATAAGTCGCAACGGTTTCATAGTGAAGTACTGTGGCTTGTTTGTGTCTAAAATCGATCTTTGTAGGTATATATTTGTACATTTCATATTCTGTGGAAAAAAAAAATTACAGATGTAATTTTTTAATGTTTGTTTCATTTTAGTTTAGTTTTTTTTTTTTTTCGTTCACAATGTAGAAGCGGAAGTATTTTATTGGGAACAGTCTTAACACTAGGTTCCCAAGTTCCCTCTGCATACTCTACCATTTGCAGGATGTAGTGGGTAAGTAAGCAAAGGGAACCTATACGAGTATTAAGCCATATCATTTAGCATATATACTCTGTCCAATTTATTCAGACAATGCACAATGGGTGGCGGAACACAACGCCGCGCCTTGCCTCGTAATCATTGGAGGATCTGAAAATATTTCGTTGCGATATGCGGCATGGTGGCCTTTTTTTATTTCAATATATTTTCTGTTTTAATAACCGTATCTATATCTAATAAAATGTGCATATTGTTTATTGCAACTGTATGGGCTAAGTTATGTGTATAATGTCACGGTTGAGAAATTTAATTGCACTGATATTATATTTTAATATTCTTGATAGTATCGGAATGTTGTAATCGTGATTTACTCGTGACTTACTAGAGAATTATACTTTTTTTGTAATATTTTCAAAGTTATCAGGTAGGCTAGATCTGTTTTGAGTTTTTTTTTCTGTTATCTAGATATTAAGACTTATGATGAGAAGATTTTGGCAAAATAAAATATAATGGACCGTTAGTCCTTTTCTTTAAGGTTTTTATAAGTTATTTTTTTTATTTCATTCTATCCTTTTACATTTTATTATTTAAAATTAAAAAATATGCTTTTAAATTACGTCATCGTTTTACTACATTTAAAGAGCAATGTGTGCAGTTGATTGATAATAATTGTGATTCGTCAATATTTTCCGGTAAAGCGAGGAGACTATATGTTCGTAATTGTATCTGTACTTATAATTTGTTAGTTTGAATGCTCCAATATCAGGAACTACTGGTCCGAAATGAATAATTATTTTTGTTTTGTATACACAATTTATCGAGGAAGACTGTCTTACATAACATTAATCTTTTCGATATAAGCCACTGTTGGGACTAACGATGTGGCTTCTCAGTCAATTCCTTTTGACCATACGGGCGGAGCCGCATATAAAAGTTTCTGAGCGGGCGAAGCCGCAAATAAAAGTTGAATCTACAATTTAAAAATTTATTTACCTCATAAGAACAGAGCAAAATAAATATAATCAATTTAACACCCCAAATTGTAATTCAACCATTCAGTTCTAAAACATTTCATTTACATGAGAACGGAGTTAAATAAAGGAAACATCCACTTACTACGCCCAGCCGCGTATTGTAATGAGCTAATGTCGTCGTTTACCAGATATTATATGGACATTGGCAAATTATACGCCGTCTGGACCTGAATTACATTCGATTGCATTGTGAATGATTATTACAGGGAAATTATTTAATTTTGCTAATTATTTACTGCGAGTATAAATAGTAGGTTTTAATTGGTTTCGTTTCTATTGTAAAACTGAAATTGTTAAAGGGTTGTTAACATTTTAAAAGCATATGCACTTAGGAAAAACATACTTGTTTTTACGGAAAAAAGTCACTACCCAATAGTTCCTCAATAGTTACTCTAGTTCTAGGTAACACATTAGAAGTGTATGTTGTATTGCTAGGATTATCATAACGTAATACAGCCAACTAGACTATATATATGTTTACTATGTTTTAAAGTGTTATTCCACACTTAGGACAGAAAATACTAAACTTAAAATTAAAAAGCGTATAATAATGTTGAACGAAGCAGGATTTGAACCTGCGCCTCTGGAAAACCGTTCCAGCGCTCTGACCAACTAAGCCATTCGTTCAACAACCTGCGCCTCTGGAACGGTTTTCCAGAGGCGCAGGTTCAAATCTTGCTTCGTTCAAAATTTTTATACGCTTTTTAAATTTAAGTTTAGTATAGACTATATATATAGCTCTCCTCGGTAAATGGACTACCCAACATGTAAACGAACCTTTCAATTCGAACCAAACAGTGGTTTCTTAGATTGTTGGGTTTGTTTGGTTGCTAAGATTTATTATAAGAATAGATTTTTATTTAATGGCTCTAATACTCGGCTAACAAAGCAAAAGCAAAGCGCGTCGTTGAATTTTGCCAAAATTCTTCAAATTTGGCTAAATGTGGGGAGCGGTACGGAGTGTCTTAACACTAGGCTCTCAAGTTCCCTCAGCTCACCTTGCCACGTGAGGTAGGAACTATAATTTATATATGCATCTCATATAAAAAGAAAAACCCAATGTTAAATATATGATTGTTATAATATATTTGTTTGTATACAGTGAACGTATCATTTAAGTAACAAGAAGCAATTTACATAAGTATATACTTAATAAGGATAATGGTAAATAAATGTCATATTATATATTGATATTTAATGGTTAAGTTGCGAAAAATATACGGTTTCCGTTCTCGTCCATTGTTCTGTCACCGTTTTACTTATAATTTTCATAAACAATTTGGTAAAATAAATAAATAGATAAAATAGTTGTACAATGCCATAAAATAGCGAAGCTCACGTGTAGCTGAATGAGCTATAGGTCAAAATTTTACAAAAAAATATATACAATGTCTTTGAATAGTTTAAAGGAGAGTGTTTTATTTCTCCGTTTTGGCATGTGAGAAGACATGAAATATAATCATAAATCACATACAAATTATTAGATTATATTGAAGACAAACATATTTTTTCTTTATTTTACGAATTAAAAATACAAAAAGTACCTAGATACAATACTTTCTTTTCTTCTTGTTTAGCTTTCTGATTAGATCGTAATGCGAAAAATTCTAACACGTGTCCACGCAGTGCTGACGTGATAGGCTGTTGAAATTCTCACTGGCCTTGATATAAGTTGTGGGGAGCGTGGGGTAATTGTGGACTATGGTATTTTTGGGTAGATTTTTTTAAGCATTTTTTACATTTATTTTATAATTAGATAATGTTTTATTGAATTAAATTATTTTAAATTCACATAAACGTCTTGATTTACAAATAATGATTACTGAAACATTTGTTAAGTATATTTTATTTATTTTATTTTATTCTATTTATGTTTGGGAAACATATAATTACAGTAACACATATATAATAAAATCACAAAAATTTAACATAAATCAATAAAGTTTCCACTTAAAATAAGTACTGAAATATATTGTAAATATGTTTCAGTGCATGAAGAGGTTCTTTAATCCAAATTTATACTTATAATAAAGTGTGTTATACATTATAAGACCAATTTATGCTATTTTTTTTAAATATTTTATTTTTATGAGTACCGATATTACTGAGCTATACTCTTACTTTTTCACATACTTTTTTCTATTCTGAAAAGTTTTCTGAGTAAAAGTCCAGATAAATATCTATACTTATAATAAATCTGTAACCGATTGCTGTCTTTCCATGGACGAAAAATTTAATAAATTCATGCTTAAAATAGTGATTTTTGAAATTTTTGCCTGTTTGACTGTGTTATATAATCTGAGAAACGGCTAACTAGATTAAAATGCAGGTTTCAAAATAAAAATAATTTAGCAACTTTTTTCAACATTTAGTTTTTGTTTTATATTATTTAGTCAATAAATAAAAAAGTTATGTCAATTTAAATCATTTAATTCGGCTATTCATTTAAATATTTTATTCATTTAGTTTGAATTTTTAGTTTCGAATGTTCTTTACAGTGTGCGTCACGTCGTCTTAAAAGTTATAATATTATTAGAACAAGAAAGATTCAAGCGGGCGAAGCCGCTTTCTTACAGTATACTCTTTCGCTTTACTAACAGTATACTCTGCCCGTTGCACATGTGTATATATGTTTAATTGAAATTATAATTAATTAATATTATAATATAATTAATACTCTGCAAACCAACTCCAGCATGCACTTGAGGAGATAAACAAAGTCACAAAGATCAACAAAGTCAGATTTCTAATAAAACAGATATAATACAATCAGTTGGTGATTAGTTATCAGATGGTTTGGCTGGATAGTATTTTTTTCAATTTTCATTTTGTGCCTTAGCAAGTAAAGTTTATAAAAGATTTATATAATAATTAAGTTATAAATTTATATTTGGGTTAGATTGAAATTTATAATCAAAGTGCATAAATAGACAATTTGTTACGATATAAATTAGGAGCGTATAGGGAATCTATGAGTTAAGTGTAAGTTACGCTATAAATGTAGCCAAGTCTGTTATTATTTTTTAAAAATTAATGTTAGATTTTTCCTATATGTGACTTTATAATTAAAAAAAATACTTTTATAATTTTAATATCAAATTCAAAGTTATCTTCAAATGCTTGAAATTACTTTAGCCACCAACTATTTTAATTATTAATTAATTGTTTCAGGAAAAAACATGAAAACAAAAGAAAAAATGGATATCAGCCACATCAGTGGAAATAACGTTTCAATAAACAACAGGTAAGCTTAAAAGTATCTATAAATATATTGACAGTTGTAATAGTTGCATTATTGCACTTACTGATTTCTGGTTTTGTAAATAAGTAAAAGTAGCCTAAATATATTTTATTGTTTTCTATACTTAAACTTAGTGATGTAGAGAATATTATTAATGGAGAAAAAGAAATTTAAAAGTAAATTCTTCCTACAATGGAAATGAACCAGTTACCATCATAGTTTAAAAAATAGTTTCGTTAACTTTATATATATATATATATATATATATATATATATATATATATATATATATATATATATATATATATATATATATATATATATATATATATATATATATATATATATATATATATATATATATATATATATATATATATATATATATATATATATATATAGTTAACGAAACTATTTATATATTTATCGTTATCTATTTATATATTTATCGTCTTTCCACTATTCAGAAGTACGTTTCGCACCAGTTCATTATAATGTATAGAGTATATTTACTTAACACTTAACTCACTAAATTACTCTAATATTTATGTTCACAAAATACGTGTCATTAAGAAATGGCCTCGGACGACATTTTTTGGAAGCGTTGGAAATATTAAAACTTATTAGCTCTTTAACGTACCACGATATTAGACTTCATTTGTCTTTAACTCTTTGTGGTTACAGTCATTTATTATTAATTGCTGGTTAATGTTATAACATTAAATAGATTAGTTTATACTTGAATAGGCGCAGTATACCTACGGTGTATAGTTATCGCGGTATCAAAGTTCAAATCAAAATCAGCAAAATAATACTATTTGCATGGTATGGGGGTGATCGAGTGTCTGTGACCACCCCAGGATACTCTTGTACTTTAGAAATTTTAGTAAGAAAAATATCCCAAAGTATTAAAAATCCCCTTTACACCCATGTCCATTTGTATATAATAGAAGCAATATTTTAAAAATAATAGATTTTATTGATGTATTTATAAAATGTTTGAAACGTCTGACAAGTAATAAGCATAAAAATTAAACCTTTTCTTTATATTTGACGCCGCTATACAGTACAGATAATAAAAAATAACTTGTTTATTTTTTTATCTCATACTTGGCGGAAAATGAGAGCTGGAACGTAGTGTCTTAACAATAGGTTCCTAAGTTTCGTTTGTCTACATTGAATGTGGGATACTGTGAAACTATATAAGTATAGTACAGATACCACATATAAGCCAAATCCCTTATACATTTGTGTAAAATAATATTATTACTATAACTATATTTATTCTTCGTAAACTCGTTTAATTCTTAAATGGAGGCATTTTTCTTATGATAAATTTTAATTTCAAGTTCATATAAAATTATAAAGGAAACACTTGTCAATGCCACGTTTTTATAAAGTAAAAACTAACTGTTTTTAAATTATATAATCACTATTTGTGCGAAAATTGAAGATTTAATTATTATATAATTGTTACTATATTATATTAATATATTTTCTACAATTTGCGGTTAAGACGTCAAAGTCAAGTTACTGATAATCCATATTGTCCCCACTTTCCTTCATTGAGAGGCGTAACAGTTGCATATCCTAACGCCGAACCTAAAAAGATAAATTCCCTTAGCTACCTACATCGCAAACTTTCCTTCAAATGAGTCTCAATGAATGAAATTAATGATACAATTCAACGTTTTTTATATTGTACTCAACTCTTAAGTATATGTACTTAATTATTGAAATTTACAATGTTTTGTTTTGTCACATTGAAGAATTTGTTAATTTGTTTCTTTTTTCTTGTTCTTTATAGTTAAATATTGGGTGGTTAACGTGATTTATCATTCGATTTATCATTTATGATTACATTGTTTGAATTTCCCCATGTAACTTATATAAGTAAGTATTCATATCGAGTGCCGTGTTATTGTAAAATCGTAAATAAATTAAATATTTAGACATAATTCGTGGCGCAGTTGACACGTGCCAATAAACGTTTTTGTTATGAGAGATATATATATAAATATAGATATGTTTTGTTTTCAAGAAATTGATTTTTTTATGAATGATGGTAGTAAAATAGATAACGTTATGGTTGTCCGGTAAAAAATTGTCGCAAATACATTTAATTAAATTTATGGTTTTAATATTTTTTACGTTTTTGGTTGATATTTGTATTTTTTATTATTTTTTTTTTTCAGCAAAGACCGAGTATACTATGTAATTCGAATAATCGTTTTTATAAGCCAGAGATCACCATACATTTTCTATATGTATTCAATAAGTTTAAAAATAATATTTTTTTACTTAGAAAATGAGGATAAATAATATATAATTTGAACAAAGTATATAATATTTTCTTATTCTTACTTCTTTTAAATATATTATATTTTTTTGTTCTCATAACATGAAGCGGCTAGCGGATTTCGTTGCCTTTTTTACTATTTACGATCTTTTAAATATTCATAATATTTTTGTAAACAACTAAAAAAACTGCCATTTGTATTATTTCATCACAACAGTCGCCTATTCACGGCCGTTATTTAGTATAACTTCTTTAATAGCGCTTAGAAGGGCACTGGTTTTTATGGTCAAACTTGTTTGCGAGTGCGACAGACAATATTTATTTTCTTTACTTACACTGAATAAAATTCTGTTTGGTTTAAAAATTAAAAATCTGTTTGGTTTAAATTAAAATATATCCATTACTCTTGAGATTCTTCTAGAAACACTATTTAGAGATTATTCTAGTGCTTACCAAATAAAGAGTGTAGAATTACAAATTTATAATCTTTACACATTCAATATTATGTTATTTATACTTATGTATATGTATTATGTCTGGTAAGAGATCTCGAAGTTGACAGGCAACGTTTTGCCGGGCGCAGCCGCCGTAACATTGCGAAAGTTGATATACACGTATAAGCATATCAAATATCATTAAAATATTAGGAAATCTTGGGTTTCCCTTACATTTACTTTGCTTTGGAATAACCACATTCACTTTGTAACATTGAAAATTTAGTGTTATAATTTACTATAAGTAATGGCAAATATGATGCCATCGTCAATTACCTCGGGAGAGATGGTCCGTGATTCAAAGTCATAATTCAGTTTGTTTTGTATAAAAATAACATTTCAAACGTACGTAATGTACTTAATTTATGACTTTTTAGGTATTTGAAATTTTATCACTCTCTTAGCTGACAGCAGCTTGGGCTATTTTTTTTTAATTACAGCAAGGACTTTATTCACCCTTGCCCTCTTCTGTTGTTTAAAGATGATAGGATAGTCAACAAATAATTAGTACGATAAAAAATTTGGGATTTTGCACAAAAATCATATTAAAAGGAGTCATCACATGGCATAATTTAATTATTAACTATTCGTAACTGAAAAAATTAATTAATATTTTTCTGTGATTAATGTCTGTTAATTTGTGTAATCAGTTGTCTTCATGAATTGTTATTTAATTGCTTATGATACAGGGTTTTTTTTTTAACTTTATGCTATGCCCCGCACACGGCAGGGTAGGCAGAGGAAAGTTGGGAACCTAGTGTAAAGACACTTCGTTCTGTTACCCACTTTCCATTATTCTATGAAATGTACATTCCATATATTTGACAATATAGACGAAAACGTTCTTTTTTTATAGATAGTCCTCCCTTATTTTGGGTTAAAAATAAAAAAAAATAATTCATAAATACATATGATTTAGTTTTTATAGACTTAGGTCTATAAAAACTCTGTTCTCGCTGATCTCATCTGCTTTAATGTTATAATTAAATAATTTATTCAATAAATTTTACAAACAAAAATCCCCACTCAAGTCCTATATGACTAGCCCATGCCATTGCTCCATAGCTTTATATTAGCGTAGGTATATTTGGGGTTTTCGTAAATAGTTACGATATCCACATTGTAACGATGGAACCTTTCACTTTTAACATCTGTATCCCATTTAGTATCAGTGTCAGTTTATTTTGAACGAGCTCGCAGCCAGGACCAAAATGGTGAGTAGTCAATATTTTTATTTTTATTTATATATATATATATATATATATATATATATATATATATATATATATATATATATATATATATATATATATATATAAATATTTATATATATATATATATATATATATATATATATATATATATATATATATATATATATATATATATATATATATATATATATATTTATATATATATATATATATATAAATATTTATAATATGGCTAGAAAGTACATTTTTTTTTATATTTTTTGGTCTTAGCGAAATTCATTTAGGTAAATATTTTTTTAAAGTGAACTAAATATATTAAAAACACCAATAAAATATTTTTTGGTCGTTATAGCACAAAAGCATCTGATTGTAAACGCAAAAGTTGTGAATTCAATTCCCATTGAGGAAATAGAGTGACTTAACACTGTGTTTCCATGCTGTTAGCGTGACGCAGTATAGTCTTTCTTTTAATTTTAACATTCATTTACCCGGTATTTTTAAGCTTTTTAATTTAAAAATGAGTTGTAAGCTAATAATAATAATAATAATACAGCAATTTGTGAAATATTTCGATTACGTTTTACATTTAATAAAAATAGTTTTCCGGTTCAACACATCCAATTTATTGGTAAACGTTTTAAATTTTACCAGATGTACTCCGTTACAATATCAATGAATAAAAGCCAGTTCGAAGCGCAAATTGCATAGTGTAAATTGTTTAACAAGAATGCGTTTACAAATGTGCAACGGTATTACAGTTCTTTCATTTGTACATATACTCGTAGTTCCACCGGTTATGTTATACTCGTAACAAACAAAACTTTTAACATTTATAAAATGGAATATTTGTTTACAGAATATCGCGCTTATAATTGTGTTTCTACAATGTTCACTTTATCTTGCGGCTACAGAAGATGTACAAGAGACGAGAGACATAGACCCTGACGATTACGATGACTTGGGACGAAAACACAAAAAGAAAAAGAAGCATCAAAACAATCCTTGCTACGGCGGTTACGGGAAGACGTTTGGGGAAAAATTTGGACCACACGATTATACGTATATTAACGCTCCAGTCACCAATTATTTCTTGGGATGTGGTGGAGGTGCCCCTATAGCTCCTATTCAATATCCTGCCCAATTCGGCGGACATGGAGGTCATGGCCACGGAGGTCACGGAGGTCACGGAGGTCACGGGGGACACGGTCAAGGCGGCTATGGTCAAGGAGGCTATCAGGGTTTCCCTGGATTCCAAGGACCAGCCAATTATGGTTACAATCCAGGATTTCAACAATTCCCATCGTATCCCCAGTATCAAAACAACAGACCTTTTCAAAATGTAGCATCAGCAGCCGCGTCGGGATTCGGAAATGCAATCGCCGGCTACTTTAATAGACCGAGAAAAGTGAATAAGCAAATTAATCAGTTCTTAAGACCATTATATAAACTGTTCTAAAGTGTTGCGGTGATTTCGAAACAGTGTTGCGTAATGCCTTACTTGTCCAGACATTGCGATTGTGTAAATGATATAGATCTATCGTGTTATAATGCAATACAAAGTTTGCTCTTAACTTGTTCATGATATAGGTAGATATATATTAATACATTAGTATATAAAATTCTTCTGTTAGTAAGTGCTGACAGTCCATGTAGAGCCAAGACCAAGCGTCTAATTTAGGAAGTGTAGGGGCACTATGAAGGCACTATTCCTGAAATTCGAGACTCAATCGAGATAAAACATTTTTTTATAGTCCAGCCGTAGCAATAATACATTAAATATACCATCGTGGGCTTAAAAGGTATATATTGTAGCGTACGTTGACCGAAGAATATTGTTTAGATTTTTTTTAGATATAATTGGATTTCAAAGTTTTCCATAGAATATGTGTCTAAACATATTATTTAACTTCACGCTGCCAAATTATTTTCACACAACACTATGTTCTCAGTTTCCCTCAGTCTGAAATCAAGCATGGTTGCTATAAAGAAAATTTCGTTCCCTTCTTTCAGGAGAGGAAATTAAATGAGTGAGGCAAAGCGCGGCGTTGAGTTCCGCTATTCAACACGTAATGCATCAAATTCCGCGGAATGTAGGAATGGAACGTCTGAACAAAGTTCCCTCTGTCTATCCTGACATGTGCGGGATACAGCGTGAAGCTGAGTGTATATGCTTGCAATTATATATATATTTTTACATAACCTTAGATAAGCACTTTTGTTATCGGATAGTTGTTTAAGTATTTTATTGTGTTATAAGTTTTAATGAGTAAAATTACATAAAACTAAGATATTTTATTACAACGTTTCAATTTATTTTAATGAGGCTGCAATATAGATGACAACTTGAAAGGAGAACCGAAAGATTTTGGTCTACCTATCTGTTGACGCCAGGATGTTCGACGCCTTGGTCATATTTTTCGTCCAGACATTAATTTCTTCATGCTAGCATAGGGTCTCTGCCATTGCACTTTATACCAATATCTGAGATGTATGGTTAAGTGAAATTTAAAATTATAAGTACCGGATGTGGCCATCGTTTTGTGTTGGTGTCAACTCAAACTGCTGCATTTTGCTTTTAATGTAACAAATAACACATTATACATGGAATTTGATAGAAAACAATAATTTTTATTTTTTTGCTCTGTTAAACAGATCGAGGCGATAATTTCTGCAACTTAGCATTATTAAAAAAGAAGTGTCTTAATACTAGGTTCCCTTGGAATACAGGTGAAGCCAAAAAAAAATATTGTCAGCTACGATCTATTGTGCAATAATCTCGTGTGTCGTTATGGTTGAGAGCTTCTAATTAAGCCTTATGAAGGCAGATGAAGGTCATCCGCGCATCAAACAGTTTTTTAATGTAGCCGTTGCTTAACCTGAGCGGCCTGAGGGACAATATCCATGTGTTGTTTCACAACCTTGTACTTAATATTTTACTCGTGACTTTGGTATACTGTTTTTTGTGTGAGGGACAATTTCTTTCAATAATGTAATAATTTGATTTTTTTAGCTTCACGCTGTCTCTTGAATATAGCAAGGTTGGTTGGAAACTGGGAATCTAATAATAAGAATTTTTTTTCTGGAGTGGTGGTTGTTGACGCCGCACTTGGCCTTCCTACCAGTGCGAGGAAAATTTGAAATATAAAATAATTTATTCCAGCATGGGATCGAATCAACAACCTTAACGCTTACAGTCACATACTGGAGCTCGTGCGTCACGGCTCGCCCCTTGAACTGAATTATCATTATAGTAATTAAATTTTGTGAAATATGTGACAAAATTTAGTATAGATTGATTGTTATACATCAATGAGTACAACCACTACGTAATACTACTACGTACCAGTACGTAGTGGTACGTGAGGTAAGCACCTCAGTTGACCTTCGAGAAAACAACCGTTTTGATATTGTACAAAAGTCACGCAAAAGGAGGCAAAAGTGATATTTCGAGATCACAGTATGAAAACACTTCCTTACTTACTATATCTATGCTCGGCCGCCAGACGCCAGGAGGCGTCTCCCCCGAGACCTTCTATCCCCTCCCGATTCCGATTCCTGAGCTGCCACTTTGGTCGCAGGTCGTCTAAGCTGGGCCTCCCCCGGGCAACCGGGGGTCTCACCTGGCTGGGCTGACCGCCCTGGTGGCACACAGCTCATCCCGTCTGACTCTACTGTCCCCTGCGCCTGCGAGTAAAAACGCAGGCGCTTGTAATCCCCCGGGCATTGCCCACCCAACGACGCGCTCGTAGTGACGAGCGGAGATAGAGACTTCGGAAGAGGGCCTCAAAGCCCTGAGTCCGATTCCCTGCCCACGGGCGGGAAGGAAGAACATCTCTATATCTATGCTATATCCCTAGCGGGGTAGGCAGAGAGAACGGAGCTCCAAACTCTACGGTCAAAGAATTATTAAAATTTCAAATAATGATTATACACACAGATAGACGTTGTATAAAGGATGATTATGTATGACTGTATTTTTTTGGTAAATTGTGGTGTTTTTTTGGTAAAAAGTGGGCCTATTTACGTGGGCGATACTGTCGGCTCTACTAAATACCAGTGTTTCAACACGCAACGACGATATGTGTTGTTTCCTTTAAGTGTTCTGTTGTGAAATTCTTATAGCGCTGCTCGTATACTTAAATATGGAAGCCAGGCGAACGAAATTTATTATAATTCTAATATGACTATACCTTCGAGCGAATGTAAATAATTAATATAATATAATAATTCATGTAGGTATACCTGTTACTTATTTCTCACAAAAAAGAAACTGAACTAATGCCAACAAAAATTTTGCACCTATATCTATTTTTTTTATGAAAGTTCTATTGAAATATTATAAAATACTCCTTAAATATATATTGTGAAATATTTTTTGTAAAAACGTCTGCGCTATCTATTCATAATTAGTTTTAAGGTTATGAAGTATCACAGATATGAAGGTATTTATAAATAAATGGGAATATATATTTATATATATATATATATATATATATATATATATATATATATATATATATATATATATATATATATATATATATATATATATATATATATATATATATTACATGTAACTGTATATATATGTAACCATTTAATGAAATTTGGAACGAAATAAACGTACAAGAAAGGGAAAATATTCAATAGATACTTGTGTATTTCATAAATAAAGTCTTCATTTCATACATGATTCATTCATTTGTAAACTTTTATAAATTATACTTCCCGTTGACCTATACGTAATCCTAAAATTGATACGGAACTCTGGACTGCTATTTTTTATACAATTATATTTATTGTATAATATTACTTTAAGTAAGATTCTGAATTAAAATCTATATTTTTTTATTTGATAAGGAACGTGCATTATAAAACTATGTATTTCTATTCAATTACTCGGCTTCACGCTGTATCCCGCCAGGAACCTAGTGTTAAGACATTCCGGCACTCAAGACACTTCGATTTCCGTTCCTTACTTTCCGCCGAATTTGAAGCATTGCGTGTTGACTGGCAGAACTCAACGCCGCAATTTCTATTAAATTATTTTATATAATTTCATTAGCTTTAAGCTATATTACTTAGGCACAGCAAAGTATTGATGCAGTTATGGAATTCTACAATTTTAAGGGTCTTATATCTGTGTGTTATACGAAACATTAGCTCCTGAAACAATAACTTTATTTTTATAATCGAAATTCGTCCATTGCAGTGGTTCACATTCGGCGAGTTATTGTTGGCGCGGTCCACGATCAACATTTTAGATTTGCTGCGATTGATCCTCAATCCAAACTCAAGGCTGACGCATTCCATCTTCTGGAAAAAATTTTCCATGTGCTGAGCACTAGAGGCGAAAAGGGTTGTATCATCGGCGTAGCGCAAATTTGCAATCCTGTAGCCGCCAACCGTTATACCATCTGTCCAGTCCTCAAGGGTGATACGCATTATGAGCTCGGTATACGCGTTAAAGAGTAGTGGTGATATTATGCACCCTTGACGGACACCTGCGCTAGTATGGAAGTTGCTTGATAGGATGTCGTCTGTTCGCACTGAGGCAGTTCCTCTTTCGTATAACTGTCTTAGAAGATGTACTAGGTGCTTCGGTGTGCCCATTTGTAGTAAGGTGTTCCATAAAACGGGCCACTTCACAGAGTCGAACGCTTTAGAAAAATCTATAAAGCAAATGTAAGCGGGGTTGTTGAACTCCCGTGCCTTCTCTATGACTTGGCGTACGATAAGAATTTGCTCCCTAGTTCCCCTGCCCTTCACAAAGCCAGCCTGTTCTGGAGCAATTTCCTTTGACAAGTAGGACTTCAGTCGCTCATTAAGTATATGCAGCAGGATCTTACTTGCATGTGCTGTGAGCGCAATAAGACGGTAGTTGCCACATTTTTTTGTAGAGCCCCTTTTGTGTAGAGGAGTAAAGACTGTTTGAGTTACAGACAGTTTCTTATATCTTTTAACCACATTGAGTTCTGCCACTCAATACGCAATGCCTTAATTTCGGCGGAAAGTGGGGAATGCAAGTGGAACGGAGTGCCTTAACACTACGTTCCCAAATTCCTTCTGCCTACTTTGAACCTTGTGAAGCTGACTGAGAGTGAAATGATTTTTAATACCACGTTCTTTAATATTTATAATTCTCTATTTACTTTGCGAAATTCTTTAACTTTGCAATAACGCTATCAGGAATGCCATACATTAAGTATTGATTGATTTTTCCCTACAGAACAATCAGGGCGTATATCATTCGTGGATTTGTGCGAGATGTCTATTCAGATCCACTTTATGGCGAATGCTAGTTAGGTTACTCTAGACCGATAGATGCAAATCGAGTTCGTGAAATGGTTATAAAGTTTTTTATTGTTTTTTTTTTTTTACTGAGATAGTGTATATAAATGAAGTAATATTCAAATATTCTGTTAGTCCGAAGTGACGCAGAGGCGCAGTTATGCGACTGTATACAGCAACTTGTGGGTCGATTTTTACTGCAGAAAATGATTTTTTTAATATTTTTGTATTATTCACTCTGGTAATAAGGCAGCGCGGGGTTGAGTTCTGGCCGTCAACATCCAATGCCTCCTTTCCATCAGAATATGGGAAGCGGAAGAATCTTAAGTGGAACGGGATGTCTTAACGCTACGTTCCCAAGTTCCCTTTACCAACCGAGCTATATGCAAGATATAGAGTGTAATCAGATTTATAAATTATGGTACAGTTATAAAAAAATACAAAAACTTATCTCGCGTAATATGTATGGTGACGATTGCTTCTTCATTCCATGTATAGAAACAGAATATAAAATATGCAATCGTAAACACACACACACACACACACACACACACACCTGCACGCTCGCTATCTACCTGACTCCAAGTTTTGTCAAATCAAAAGGACGGGGAAGTCCAGTTTAAATGTTGATGAACTTTAGTTGACCTTGAACTTTAGAAATAAATATCTGTCTTTAAGTCATTATCAGTATAATAAAATATTTTAGATTATTAATGTTGTATGAAAAAAGAAGTAACATAAATGTATTTATGATGAGATAAAGATTGGTAAGATTGAATGAGACAACAAGCGGCGTTCAGTTACGCCACTAAACGCGCAAATGTCTAGACTTCGAGTAAAAAGTGAACCGTATATCTTGATATTTTTCATTGATGATTTTTTCCATTATAGTTCCTTATTTAAAAAAAAAACGATAACGTATATTAGATACGTTATCGTTTTTTTTCCTTTCGTTCCTATAAATATAATTAGGCTTTTAGACTGGATAAAATAGTTGCGTATCAGCGCAGTGTCAGACCGAATAGGTAACAGTTGTGGGTTCGATCTCCATGAATTAAGAATTTCCTACTTCCGCTTAGAACAGCCGCTCAAAGCACAATGTCTCAAAAGTTGTGAGTGGATGAAGCATCTTAATTCTATGTACTGTTTGCCTATCAGGCTGGATACAGGGTAAAGCATAACCTAACCTAACTAATGTTTTGTTATAGCAGCGGAAATCCACCGGACATGTACAGCGAGTACCAATCGAGACAGCAAATTATAAGCATGGACAAAAGTCAATTAGACATCGACGCTGGAGATGATGGACATTACCATGTCACACATCCAACCTCGTAAGTAATCTAAAATCATTTTTTTTTCGTCATTTCATGGCAGGGTAGCAATGGAAACCTTGTGTTAAGACACTCCATATCATATTTTACTTTCCGCCGAAATTCAACCATTAAGCGGCGGTTCTTAACGCTGCGCTTTCTATTGTTACTAAAAATATTTAAATATGAATTATCGAACCCACAATATGGCGTAGGTCATCCATAACATGCAACATGCCACTTGGACATGCGCAGGATATGCCCCAAATTTATTGACAATGTAGCTTATAATTTTCTATGCTTTTCCTAGAAAAAAATGTTTTTTTAAAATTATATGGAAATGTTAAGGAATTTTAAATACGGCAACCTGATTATGATTCCTAAAAATCTCCGTATAATCTTGGAGCGAAATGTGTAATGAAACTTAAGATCTGTTCTTTGACCTATTTACAATCTCTATAAAATGTGTCCAGCAGTAAAATAGAGTAGGAAGATTTTTTTTAGTTATATTCAACATTTAGTAAAGAAACTTTTTTCGAAAGCACATTGAAATACATCTTAGAATCTTGGATAGAAACAAAGAGGCAACAGTTTCAAACCCAGTATTTCAGTATTAGTTTCTATATTTTTATACTATTTCCAAAAGCAGATTTCACCTCAAATAAATCCTTGTGACTCCACTCAATTACATACTTATGTACATATTTTTTAAATTTTTCAACAGCTACGCAGACACTCTTCTACATTTATTCCGCGGGAACATCGGCTCCGGTCTCTTGGCTATGGGAGACGCCTTCAAGAATGGCGGTATAATATTTGCTCCCATCATGACAGCCATACTTGGCGTTTTATGCGTACATGCGCAACATATGTTGGTAAGTTTTGAGTTACTATAAACACCACTTTACACTAGGCACTGGGAACCCAGTGTTAAAACTTTACGTCCCTCACTCTCTACTAAATATTCGAAATATTAAAAAGAATTCGTCGCGTCTTCTAACTAAAGCGTGGAAATGGGAATTTCTATTCTGTCGATTGGGAATTGAAGCCACATCCATCGTGCCACGCTTTGCCACTGTGCCATGCCGTGTAATTAATGTCAATAATTGTTTAAGAATATTAAAGAGGTTATATTTTCGAATATAATAGTGACAGTCCGGTAGAAACGTGATGGTAACGAGTTCGAATTGTATGGATTTTTTTCTCGCAGTCTACTCAGGCGAAATATTGGTAAACTTTTCCAAAAAGGCAAAACCAGACATATCAATGCAACGTATACTCTTGTAAACAGGAAAAACACTATTTGAATAAAAACACTGGGAGTTGAATATTTAAAATTTTCTGCCATTCAACTACGCAATGCCTCAAATTCGGTGGAAAGTTCGGGGGAACGGAAGTGGAACGGAGTGTCTTAACACTAGGTTCCCGGGTTCCCTCTGCCTACCTTGCCTTGTGCGGGATACAGCGTGAAGCTAAAAAAAAAAACTACGCAATATTTATTTAATTCATTTTTTAGCTCAACTGTTCAGAGGAGGTTCACAGGAAGACGAAAAGGGAGAAACCACCAGGTTTCGCAGACACCGTGTCCTTGGTATTCGAATACGGACCACCAAAGATGCGACCGCTCGCTCCCACAATGAAAGTTTTAGTTAACACCTTTCTATGTATAACGCAATTAGGATTTTGCTGTATATACATTGTGTTCATTGCTAACAATATTAAAATGGTAATTATTTATGTCATGCATTTGTATATATGTACAAATTAATGTTTTTGTCTGTATACCAATTAATATTCGCGATAAAAAAATAATACTATATATTGTGAAACAAAGAAATTTATAGAATTTAAATTTTATAAAATTTTATGTTATAAAATATTTGATTTAATACTATTTTCATGAAATCATACAATTAAATGTACTCGTATAAGTATCGATAGTAATTTCAATAGATTTTTTTCAAAATATTAGAAAATAATCGGATTGCATTATAGAACAATATGTTTTCAGATTTGCGACCAATATGGCGTCCACATGGATCTCTCAATACACATGATATTTGTTGTGGTACCAGTATTGTTACTCTGCATGGTGCGAAACCTAAAATATTTGACTCCATTTTCGACCCTTGCTAACATTTTAATGGCATTGGGAGTGGGAGCGGTGTTATATGAAGCCTCTCACGACCTACCCGCAGTGAGTTCCAGGGAATATCTGGCTTCTTGGCATCAACTACCCTTGTATTTTGGGACAGCTGTCTACGCTTTTGAAGGGATTGGGCTGGTGAGTCTCATTCGAAATGTTCTAGTACTTTTAATTCTTTGTTTTTTTTTTTCAGCTTCACGCTGTATCCCGCACTAGGCAGGGTAGGCAGAGGGAACAGAAGTGGAACCTAGTGTTATGACACTCCGTTCCACTTCCTTTTCCCCACTTTCCGCCGAATTTAAGGCATTGCGTGTTGAGTGGCGGAACTCAACGCCGCGCTTTGCCTTATTACCAGAGCGAAGAAATGAAACATTAAATATTTTAAATTGAAAATATTAAATATTTCATTTCCTCGACTGGGAATCGAACCCAGAACCTGTCGGTTACAGTCACACTCTTGTGCCGCTGCGCCACGACAGGCCTCAATTCTTTGTTAGTATTCTATTTTCTTTTTCACGATTGAACTATGATATCATGTCCATGGTAAATATTTAATTAAAAAAAGCGTAATAGAAAAGCCATAAATATATATTGGACATCCATGAAGCCATGATTGAAAATGTGTTGAATTTCAATAGACACGGAAGTTCATACTTATGTTTACTACTTTAACCGTACTTATTATACTTAATAATTATATAAGTGGCTAATACAAAGTAAGAATGTAAGGACTTTACAAAACATATAAATTGTGTAGGTAAAATAAATAAATTACAATTAAACTGTGTGTACTTTGTTAAAATTACATTTAATAATAAAAAAAAACATCATATACAAAGTATAGTTATAAAAGAAAATAAAATTATGATCTATGAATTTAATTTTCAGTTAATTTTTTGGTAAAAGTGACATAATCTTTGAGCATAACATATTTTTGTTTTTTTTTTATTTTCGACCTCTATAAAATTATTATATGTAACCTGGTAAAGAATTCATTTCATGCTTATTACCTGAACAAAACAAGTAAATATAATACTAAACTTAAATTTAAAAAGCGTATAAAAATTTGAACGAAGCGGGATTTCTCACCGAGCTCCGCCGAAATTCTTATACGCTTGCTTATTTATGTTGTTAGTATCTCTGTGAGAACGGATGGCTTAGTTGGTCAGAGCGCTTGAACAGTTTTCAAGAGGCGCGGGTTCAAATCCCGCTTCGTTCAAAATTTTTATACGCTTTTTAAATTTAAGTGTAGTATTTTCTGTCCTAAGTGTGGAATAACACTTTAAAAAAGAATAAAAATAAGTAAATATAATTTTTGGTGCTTTGCATTCATCAAGTGAAGAGATCTAATTAAACCATGGCAAAACAGTATTTTATTTATAATATTTAAAAAGATAAAAAAATATAAACATTTTAAATATTAGCAATATCAATGCCTATTCATAAACAATTTTATTATACGATATTAAAAGAAAAACAACAATTTATTTAACAGGTACTTCCATTAAAGAACGAAATGAAAAAGCCTGAGTTATTTCAAAAGCCGCTAGGCGTGTTAAACGTTGGTATGGTCATAGTGGCGAGCATATTTGTCATGGTTGGCTTTCTTGGATACCTGAAGTGGGGAGAGGACGTCGCTGGCAGTCTTACCTTGAATTTGAAGCCTGGGCAACCGTAAGTGGCTTTGAAACTATTTAAGTAAGAGTTCTACGAAGTTATTTTGGATATTTACTATTTGTACTAAGAGTCAGAAAATCAGTAATCAGAGTCTATTTTTCATAATAAGAAGACAGAAGTGTTTTATTTCTTCATTTTTACTTTGTTAGTGGCTCTAACGATGAAAAAAATTATATAAATCAGATTATTTTTCAGTAAATCGAATACATTCCTATTATATGTTTTTTTTTAACGTCCATCTTTCTTTCACCCAGGCTCAGTACAACAGTGCAAGTGTTAATAGCACTTGCGATGCTCCTTACCTACCCTCTACAGTTCTACGTGCCTGTGGCGATCTCTTGGCCGGCGTTACGTAAGAAGTATGGGAAGACTAACCCTATTGCTAAGGAACTTGGCTTCCGTGCTGTATTGGTTTTGGTAACTTGTAAGTATCATTTTAGAGTAGACAGAAATAACCTAATCTTTTGATACTTTAATTTTAGTTTTTCTATACCAAATGGGAAAATGTAGATGTAAGTTAGGTTAGACACGCAATGCCTCCTGGGTTCAGCTGAAAATTCGGAACAGAAGTGAGAATAGACTGAGTTGGTGTTACTTTTAACTATGAATATCAATTTTCACTAACTGATACATTTGTACCGATGCCCAACAACAATGTACTAAGTAACTCCTTTTTTTTCAGTTATTCTAGCAGAATCTATACCCCAGCTGGGCCTCTTCATATCACTCGTAGGCGCCATCAGCAGTACCGCACTAGCTCTAATGTTCCCACCGATCATCCAACTAGTTGCTACTTATCAAAATACACACAATGTACCTTTGTTCATGTTGGTTAAAAACACAGTTATCATAATTTTGGGTCTTTTCATTTTTATCACGGGCACGTATCAGAGTTTGGCAGCAATTGTACAAGCGTTTTAAATTAGGTTTTTATTTTATATACTGACATAGATATAATCAACCAGTTACAAGTTAAATTAGTGGTAAGAAGTAGATTATTTGTTACTATTCACTACAATCTTTATTATAATAGCAGCTTAGACGATATTAGGGATAAGAGTAGTGGAATATTTATTATTTATTTCTGCTAATATTATTTATGAGGTATGTGCTAAGTTTGTAAAAGTTCTTTGTGTAAAAGAATTGTCGCTCTTAAAACACTAATATACTATACTGTTAATTTAATTTAAGCTGTACTTTTATCTGTCTATATAGTCTATGTAAGGGATAACTAATGCTAAACAAATAATAATGAATATTGTAATGTTTACCTCTCTAGCTGAATTATTTTACATATATTTATTTTGTTTAATCAAGTATATTTTTATATTAATCTATTATAATCAATCACATTTATTAGTATTTCTAATTCATGTCTTACGGTTGCAGGGTCTTAAAGTTACCTAAGTAGTTTCTTGAATTTACACGCAAATTGATCTTTTTTTGATTTAAGTTTATTAATCAAATACAAACATATTTTTAAACGTTTATTACAATTTATGGTAAAAATAATGAAGAATGTCACAACTAGTGATGTTTTTGGATCTTTGAGGTAAAGAAAATTAAATATTTATTTTAAAATAATTATATCAAGTATTTCTGAATCCTTCCTATCTGAGACTATAACTCTAAGAGATGTACCTATTATTATTGTAGAATTAGTTGTTATTAGAATTAACAAAATAAAAATATGGTCATTTTCAACGGTTTTATAAATTTAATTGTAACATATGCTTATATACTACTAAGCCAATATTTACTGTTATTGAAATTATAAAAATAATAATAATTTCATAGACTATTATAACTTAATTTATTATTTTTAAGTATACCGTTTTATATAAAAACAATAATGACAATATATTTATATATATATATATATATATATATATATATATATATATATATATATATATATATATATATATATATATATATATTGTGTAATAATAATGAGTTACCTATTATATACCAGAAGTTACCACCAAAAGAATACATTGTTAAGAATTTGCACAAAAACTTATCTTTTTACCTATATTGATTATTTTTAAAATATATATCATATTAATGTGACAAATATTTTCTATAATAATACTTTATGAAAACTTACGATATTGATTGTATTAATTTTAGTCACATGCTATGTTTCTGTAGTAATATTAGGGAAAGTAGTGATTAGGTTATATAAGATGTCCTTGATGTCTGTAGCCAAAAATCATGTATGTAAGATGAACTTTTTGATTATTATAATTTAAGCTGCCCGTACATTTGTTTGAGGTGTAGCTTGGATTTTTGAATATAAATTTTCATAATCTATTGACTAAATTTCCGTTATAAATTTTTAAATGCTTAATTGACTTACAATAGCTACAATCAAAATAACGGAAAGTGTTTGAAATCGAATGGAAATTGTTTTTGCTTGTAGACTGTGATGACTTCTGTACTATGAATGACTGATGAAATAAAAAAAGGGAAATATTATTTTGTTTTTAAATTTACCCAAGCATTTTAGAAATAAAGTTTACAACTATCGATAATTTCGTAAAAAATACCGTCGGTGACTGTCGTGGCGTAAGGGCTTATGCGGTGTGACTGTACACGTTGTGGGTTCGATCCTCACTTAATTAAAGGAAATATTTAATATTTTCATCTCTTCACTCTGGTAACAAGAAAAAAGGCGGCGTTGAATTCCGCCTCGCAATACGTAGTACCTTCAAAATTTAGCGGAAAGTGGGAAACGGAAGTGTTTCAAAGGGAACAGAGTATGTTTACACTAGCTTTCCAAGTTTCATCTGCCACAGACTGCATACAGCGTGAATTCTATAAAATAAGTAGTAGGTAAGTAAATTATTTTATGTAAAATATCATTATAAATATTCGACAATATATATACGATGTAATCAATTGTTTTAAAATACACAAATATATGTACACATTAAAATGTTTAACTGATCAATGTCTAGTTCTAGTTTTCAATATATACAGATTATCTTTAAAATTACAATGTTTGTAGAATATAAAAGAAATTCCGATTATTAAATAATTAATTGTGTAGTTCTAACAGTGGATTTTAGTAACATCCCTTTAGGTAGACCTGGGGCCGGAGTCACATCTTCAAAAATATTTAAGAAATATCTTTACAGTGATAGTACCATGGACTACGTCATGTCATTTATCATCTAACACTCATCACTTTTCATTTGATAGTCGTCATCATCCGTAATTCGTAATACTATTCATTACCCGCCGTACATCAACTTTTATCCATTACCCGTCGCCTATGTGAGCGGCGATGATGGTGATAAAAAATAACTATAGCCTAAGATTATGAAGTTTTCATGGGCTTACTTCTTTAGAGGTTTATAAGAAGGAACATTCTACTATCATTATTAGTTTCTTAAAGGAGTAATTATTGTGTGTGTGTGTTTGTGTGTGTGTGTGAGATTAACGGAACAGTAAGATATAGCTGTTATAATCAAGAATAATTTAACTGTATATTGTTGCATAGGTATGATTATCATGGGTTTAATTGAACCCCACATGATATATCTAAAATACTTTTTTTTTTATAATAATGACCGCTAGATGTAGACGATTTGATTAATGCAAGAATCATTTTATCCATTTAGGAAATATATTTTTTTACAGTTTATCCTGCATATGAAAAGTTAGAGGAACAATAAATGGGGTCCTGGGAATAAAGTGTTAAGATACTTCGTTCCATTCCCCACATTGCGTGTTGAGTGACGGAATTTAACGTTTTATTTAAATATTTCCACTCTTGAAGTGGGAATCAAATCCACTCCCTGAAGTGTTTAAAGCCACATCCCTGCGCCTTATCGCCACGAAAGGTCCTCAATAATATTATTTTTGTAACTAATTATAAATACGTTATATTTAATATAAAAATATATTAATATAAAAATGTCCAATGAAGTAATAGACCAGTAAAGAGTAGTCTATGGCTCATTTTTTGTGAGAGTGTTAGTTACAAAAAAAGATATATGTCAGGTGTCAGTATTCAATTGTCATTCTCATTTGGCATAAGACTTCTGATTCTCATTAATTTTGATTTGTTAACAGTGTTTCAAAATTTTACCAATAGTGATTAATAATTTTAGGCGGTCTCTATTTTAAATAAAAAATCCTTACAACAATTATTATGAATTATCGGCCTATTCACATTAAACACATTTAAAATATTATTAATTTATCATTCAGGATAATGCTTAGAAGTTCTACTAGGTATTTCACGTAAATAATTTATGTAACATATCAGATAATTCTTTTTCAATATATTTATATATTTTATGTTACAGGATTTAATATATAAGTGGTTGATCACTTTGAACAAAATGTTTGCCCCAAATCACGTGTCGCGAGTTAGAATGCTATACAAACTGATTTTTCGAGTCCATCGAGCTTTGCCAGATGAATTACGTATACTAGGAGACAATTACGCTAGAGAAGAATTTAAACGCCATAAGAATTGCAACACAGCAGAAGCCAAAGTTTTTCTTAATGAATGGACGGTAAGTTGTTGAGAATTAGTTACAAAAACACATTGTAATATCTCTAGTAATGTAATCATTTATTACGTGTTCTTTTTTAGAACTATGCAATAAATTTAGCTAAACAAACAAAACCTCTTCATCAAGTAAAGAAGAAGACAGTAGGTAAATACCTTGATCCTAAAATGTTGGACTATATGAGTGATGAACAATTAGTGCAGCTATACGAGCTACATAAAGCTGCTTCATTGGAATCTGATGGAGAAATTCCTAGTGAAATAAGAGAAAAAGACAATAAAAATATAGGCAATGGTAGTTAGACTATATTAAAATATATTGAATACTTCAATCATATAAAAGCAAATATCCAAAAGTTTTAATATTTTTACTATGTTTTTAAAGTGTTATGCCACACTTAGGACAGAAAATACTAAACTTAAATTTTAAAATTTTAAAAAGTGTATAAAAATCCTGCTTTGTTCAAATTTTTTATATGCTTTTTAAAATTTTTAAGTTTAGTATCCATAAGTTTGTTTTAAATTGCGTAGCAATCTCAAAAAAAAATATAGTTTTTATGTGATCAAATGGAACAATAACTACATTAATAAGTCAATAATAATTCTCAAAAGCGATAAATATTGTTGTAAATTTTTCAAATGTCAATATAAAAGTTGATTTGCTTATATATAATACAATTGTTGAAATTTGAACTTTACAGTATTAAGTAGCTATTTGTTTTTATATATGTTATTATATCATGGAAATATTATATCTGTTGTATATTTAAATGTAGGTGCTATATTTATAATTGTTTTTTTATAAATGATTGTTACATATAAGAAGAATAAGTAATTGCTATATATTAAATAATTAATGTTGAGGACTTGATTGACACTCTTTTCTATGGAAAAGGCAAACAAGATTGCAGGTCACCTGATGGTGAGCGATCACTGCTGCCCACATCCCTGTGTAACATTAGGGGAGCGACAGCGGTGTTGCCTGCCTTTAATGTGCAGGTAAAAATGCTTTTTTAAGGTACCCATGTTGTATGGAATGAAATATTATTTTCATTTGTTTGCTCGGTAATAAGGTGAAGTATAACCACTGCCACCCAGTGCCTTGAGTTTGATGGACAGTGGGGTACAGAAATGTCCCATAAGAAACCTCTCTCTGTCTACACTGCTATGTACAGGATATAATGTAAGTAAAATTACAATTATAAACTGTCTTACTAAGCCAAGATGATCCAGTTGTTAATCTTCTATATAATTATAATATTTATGTAATAATAACATTTGGAAACATTTTTTTGATAAAGGTGTGTGTAAAAATTTAAAATACTTAATTTTATTTTATATATTTAACGGTACAATCAATAAATTGGAAGTAAGATTTTCACAAAAGAAATGTTTTGCTTTATATGCAAATATATACATTTAATGTAATTAAAAACCTTTACGAAATTGCATTATGTACATTTTTTAATAAAAAAATATGCCAGTGTCATTTATTTATATGTACAATTTTTTTTCCGCACATTGAATATTGTTATGTTCAAATAAATAAAATGATACCATGGTTTGAATTGATTAAAATAGAATAAGCACCGAAATGTTGCTTTAGTTTATTAACGGCATGATTCTTTTTCAATACAATATGAATAAATTTGAAGACAAATGTTTCTTGAGTATGAACAAAAACATTTATTTTGTAATAACTATGACTTACTGTTCATTATATCAATAATTTTAGGACCTTGACTTTAAATATTAATAACTTCTATAACAACATTAGAAACACTAATGAAATATTTAACGGAAGGGCTGATCATAATGATTGTAAATTCAAATCTTTTTAATATTTATTCAATAACATAAAAGTAGATTTATTTATTGTTTCTATTAATGCTTATTGAAGTCATTAATATAAACATATTGAAAATATTTTCATTTGTGTGTGTGTGTCCAGTATGGTTTGACAATATTTTTTAACTGGCATGGATTTTAAGGTGACACTCATAGCTTTTATATCTAATATTTTTTGGTCCTTCATGCTAGACGTTATTGACTGTTGTAAATTATAATGAAGTAAGTAATATATAAATATAAAATGTTTCAATATCTGTAAACCTCTAAGTAAAATCGTAGAACAGTTGTTAAAATTATAATTGTTATTATGATAAAGAGATCGTAGTATTATTTATTGGAAGGAATACTTTATAATATTATTTTTCTATAGATATCACATATTATGAACTTAAATATAAATAAAGTTAAAAAGTTATAAAAAATATTGAATGTTGAAAAGGATTAAAACGTTAAGTAAAATTTTAATTTTATCTGTGATTTTTTATTTTCCCACTAAATTGACAATTGCTGGCATGTGGCCAGCAATAGCCATAGCCAATAGTTCTTTTTGTATTAGAAAAAAAAAACGAAATTCAAATATTTTTCTTTAAATTGACATCATGGGAGTGATTTTTTCATCATTTAAATCGAAACACTTAAAATGACAATCTTATAAAACTATTTATTACGTGATTTTTATAATTCTTAAAACTATTATATACACAATGTTTTCTTTTCAATCCTGTCCAATCTATCTCAGCATTAGCATGTGAAAGCCGATTTCAGCCACTGAAACAAATAAAACACATCTTGTTCATAAATATGATAGAATTATATTTCACCGTGGTGAAATGTGGACGTGTTCAATTGAATACGTTGGTTGTTGGTTTGTATCCCATTTTGGGAAATGTGAATTTGTTAACTAACCTGTGACTTTAAATTTTCTCTTATCTAGTTTCAATAACAATAAATACGTAATAGAAATTATGAATTAGTTACCTACTTTATTTATAGTTAGCTACAAGTGGTGGATGTTTTGTCTTATTTGTTAATGATAGCTTACGTTTTCTTTACCTACCTCTGAAAAAGTTAAATTAACTTTCAATGTACTCGTAGAGAAGTTACTGAAGAACATATCTGAAATATGATATGGTGTAAAGTATGTTACCTATTGCCACATGATTGTGGGTTGAATCGTCTTTTACATATAAGCGATCCATCTATTTTAATTATATCGAAGTATCGTTTTAAAGTCCTACATGGTTAAGAATATCTTTTTTTCATTGTTCTTCAAGATATTTAAGTTATAGTGCTAGAATAGATTTACTAATATTTATTTTAAAAGTTAATATTTTATAATAAAATCAAAGGAATAATATACACAATTATAGTATATCTATTATAATCAACTTGAAATTAAATGTATTCACAATTTTTTATAACCCCATGTTAAATTAAAACTTTACTATTTATATATGACGGGGTAATTATTTATATTATTTTTGCTAATCAAGATATTCAAAATATTTCTTTACATTTAAATATTTCAAATTCGTAATTCCTTTTGCATTATGATTTTATTCTAAGGACTTGCCAAAAAACAGTCAATTATATTAATGTTAATATCAACAACTCACGAAATGCTCTATGTAGAAGCACAACTGCAGAAACAAAGTCACCGAAACGTAGCATGCCATCTTTCCTCATATATTTCAAAACAAGTAGTGACAAGGCTCTCTCCGGTATCACGAAGCCGACGTCTCTTAGTGCGTCTCGAAACTTCTCTATTTTTAATACACTCATTTTCTCAGGGGCGTAATTTCTGAATACAACCTGCCAGTGTTTCAGACTGCAAATGAGATCTTTGAAGTCGCTTAGTGTTATACGACCTGAGCCGTCTTTCTGGGTAACGGCTTAGGAAATACTTTTTTTTAATTTAATTTTTATAAATTTTTATAAGCTAAAAAATGATAGTTATATATCGAGATACAGCGTGAATCTATAATAATAATAATGTAGCCGACAGTGATGAAATATTTATTGGAAATGAATAATTGAACATTTTCATTTCTTCGCTCTGACAACGATAAGCGCGTTGTGGAGTTCCGTCGTTTAACAGATTACGTTCCGTCTCCAGAATTGCGAAAGTGGGGAACAGAAGCGTCTCTATGAGAAGGGCTGGCTATCCTGCCAGCCATGCGGGATACAGCGTGAAGCTGAAAAATAAATAAATACGTGAATTTCTCGAAATATTTTGTTAAAGGATACTTCCATCGATAGGACGATCTGCTTGCAAGTTTCAATTGTGGCACAACTTTTAATATAATCATTCGGCAAACACCTCTCAAGTAGTTCTTGTAATTCAAACGCATTTATAGTTTTATGTTCATCTGCCAATTGAACGAACTGTGACTCGTATTGGGCAAAGCTACTGGACTCTACGCCTGCCGGGGCTTTTACTATGGCGGCCTTTAGCATCTGTGGGGTACAGTCCAATACTTTCATTTTGAGTTGCTTCATTGAAAATACTCTTAGGGAAAAGTTCGCTTCCTGTCTAGGCTCGAAGGTAGTTGGGATTACTAAATAAGCGCCAGCTTCTAGATGACATCTGAAATTCATTGATTGTAAGTATGTATTATTTTCCTAATTAATTCGTAAATGTGTAAAAAATTGTCTTAAACTGAAGAGCATTGAAATTATTATGTATTTTTTATGTCGCATTGCCAATTGTATTAAATTTAATTCGCTCATGTCGGCTTTTAATTTTAGAAATCAGGTCACTTTAACGAAAAATTGCCAAATGTTACTAAATTATCAATATTTTATCTTAAACATAAATAATAATAATAATACTTTTTCACTTACATATCAATATTTATTTTATAAAAATCTTACCTCTCACTAACTTGCCGGCTGTTCGTGTATTGAGAATTAATTGAGCTCTTCGTCTTCTTAAAGAAAAGCGCCAAAGCCGTCTCAGTTAGTGGCTTAGGAATTTTATAAATACTGAATCCTATGACTTTGGGCTCCATAATACTGTGTTGATTTAATGATATTATTACAGTGTCTGGCTCATTTAGTACCAGTTGTATTTGCGGGTTCATGTGAAATAAATCTAGAAGTGAAATTATTTATAATTATATTATTATCGATAAAATATTTTAAAATTATTTAAATATGCTATACTAACGGGAATTTTACTGACAACGGCTTTTATATTTATATTTTATCATCGGATTTTATATTAAATGTTGCAGTTAGAAAAAACACAAATAAAATTATTATATTTCATTGTTTTTTTTTTTAAATTACATTTTTACCACTTACTAACGTGATTTCTACAACCGCCAGCGGTCACCCCTTTCTTCCACCGTCCTTGATGGCTTTTAACCTGCCATTTCTGTTTATCACCGAGTGAAGTCTCCGCTTTGCTCGTCTCTACGTCTAAATGCACCATCTCCACTCGAGAGAACATTGAAATAAAATCATTATATAACATCCAAAATCCTTTTGAGGTTGACGTCAATCTTTCCCGTTCGGACATTGGTATAGAACTCCAGCTGGAACAAACATGATAATAAATCTTTTAAGTACTTGAGGCCATTCGTATAGTGGTGCATAGCTGTTCACACCGATGAAGGTTAAAAATCTTTTCGTCGCTGTGGTAGCGACGCCTCCAAAACTTGGTGTGAAATAGGAACCCTCTGTTTACCCTCAAGAGATATATATATATATATATATATATATATATATATATATATATATATATATATATATATATATATATATATATATATATATATATATATATGTGTCGCAGTGTTTAGAAAGTAATTTGAAGGACAAAACAAGTAGTACAACCTTGCGTGATCTAGCACGAAATGAGTGATATGTGTGTCTCCTGGTGCTAGCGGCCTCGCTAATCGCACAAAATATACTGTTCCTTCTATTGTTTCTATCTGAAAAAATCATTATTGTTATATATTTGCTAAATATGAAATGTATTTTAAGCATTGTTGACAATGTTGAATATGAAATGTATTTTAAGCATTGTTGAAATGTATTTTAAGCGTTGTTGAACCCTGTGGTGGTTCAAGGGCCCAGACGTGTGACTGTAAATATGAAAGGTTGTGGGTGTTGTGGGTTCAATACCCACTCGAAGAAAAAACATATTTAAAAGAATTAAATATTTTATATTTTATTTCTGTCTCAGGTAACAAGGCAAAGTTGAGTTGCCATGTTCCCATACATGGCAACTCAACTTATTACAGCTTGAAACTGAAAAAAACATATTAACAACTTACTTTTTCCACATTGTAAAGTCTATAATTCATTCCCGACTCTATACTTTTCACTGAATGCGTGGCTGCCTGTGAAAAATAACAGAATATGTTCATGAAAGTACTAATGTAAAAACATTGCTATTATAATTACAACTTCTATAGATAAGGTTACAAGTGTTTTTGGATATATATCTTGTCACATTGTAAAATTGACCGAGAAAATATTTATAATCTATACATATAATAAATCTGTCACCAATCGCCGGAAGTGGATCGATGGAAATTATATTGAAAAAATCTTGTTTGTATGTGTCGTTTAAAAATGTGATAGGACCTAAAATAGTAGTGTATTTATAAGATGTTTGTCTGTCTGCCTGGGCGTTTGTACTTGCCAATCTCAAAAAACGGCTAACCAGATTTAAATGTTGTTTTCACTATTATATTTTGTCAACATTTCCACAACATTGAGTGTCTGTTCTACTTAAATAAGTAAAAAAAAAACAATTACGTCAGTTCAAAATATTAAATTCGACGAAATTGATACAAAATTTTTAATTTAGCTGAAATTTTAGTTTTCTATGTATTTTTTTAGACCTTGTCTTAAAAGTTATAATACTATTAGAGCAACAAAGTAGTTGATAATTTCGAGTAAATAACATTGCGTTATTCGAGAGAGCGAAGCCGCGGTCGTGTCATTGTTAATAAATGAAATAATCATAAATTATAACTAAAAATATATTCGAGGCCAGTCGTGGCGCAGCGGCACAAGCGTGCGACTGTAACCGACAGATTCTGGGTTTGATCCCCATGAGGAAATGAAATATTTAATATTTTCAATTTAAATATTTAATGTTTCAATTCTTTGCTCTGGTAATAAGGCAAAGTGCGGAGTTGAGTTCCGCCACTCAACACGCAATGCCTCAAATTCGGCGGAAAGTGGGGAACGGAAGTGGAACGGAGTGTCTTAACACTAGGTTCCCTCTGCCTACCCTGCCTCGTGCTCGGGATAACGTAAAGCTGTATCCCGAGCAGTATCCAGAGCACGGATACAGCGTGAAGCTGTATCCGTGAAGTGAAAAAAAAAAACCATATTTACATTAGGCAGCCTATAAGCTGTCACTACACTCGTAGTTTTCATAATACTATGCAGGGCGGCCGCGTCGTTGAAGTCGGTGATGTTTAGCGACTCTGTAATACCTCCGGTGAGGTCCGCGAGACCATCTAAGAGGTTACCGTATTTGAGTGCCTCGTACGATCCGTGCATTCTGAAAAAATGTTACAGTTTTAAAGAAATATATTTATTTCAACATATTTAAAGTAATATTTGACATTTAGGATAGAAAAATACTTTGCTAAAAAAGGTATAAAAAAATTAAACAGGATTTGAACCCGCGTCTGTTTGGAAGCCGTCCAAGCAACATTCTCTCTCTCCAAATCATAATTATAAGCAATTATCTTTGGGTATCGAAAATTCCTACCGAGATGCTAACAACATAAATATGATATAATAAGCGTGTAAGAATTTGAACATCGACAGATAAGAGCATATGGCTTAATTAGTCAAAGCGGCTTAGACGGCTTGCCAAGAGGCGCGGGTTCAAATCCCGCTACGCCCAAATTTTTATACGTTTTATAATAACTCATCAAACACATTATATTTTTAATTTCACACTATATCCAATGCCTGGGATATGTTGAGTGGTTGAGATAAAAAAAACCTAGTTTTATCGTTTTCCGTTACAAAAGCGAGGAATTGAAACTGAAAACTCAAACTAACAACCGTTGTGTAGTAAGACTGTCTTGATGCTCCCCGAAGTCCTCTTATTATATTAGTAGTTTTTATTGCATTTGCTTTTTTAAATTTAAAATTGTTAATCCACAGATATTCTAAATAAGTATTGGTGAATTTGTATATTCGTAAATGTTGGTGAGGCCAATAGTGGAGTAGGGGCACAAGAGTATTGTCGATTTCTACTCGTGGAGACTAAACAAATAAACAAAACAATACACACAAAAACACGGCGTTGAGTTCCGCCACTCAAACTCAAATTTAAACTCCACCTTTCTCTTCTCACTCACCACAGAACAATAATAAGAATTCACTTTTTAATACCAAGCAAAGCCTTAGTAAGGTTGTAAATAAAAATTATATACACTACACATTGAAAAAAACAAGCGTCTTACTTAGCGTAAGCTTTCTCTAAAAGAGCAGGCCAAAGCTGTTCCGTATTACTGCAGTGCATAAATGCTAGTTTCCCATGTACTGTTGGTAATCGATCGTCTACTAACACTTCTACCCATTGTCCGCACCACCAAAGACGAAATCTGTAAATTTATATATATATATATATATATATATATATATATATATATATATATATATATATATATATATATATATATATATATATATATATATATATATATATATATATATATATATATATATATATGTTATAATTATTAAATTTAATATAAATCTGCCCTGAGTAGGGATTAAGGGCGGGTTAACAGAAATGTTATATCAAACGGAACGAAGACTAAATGATTGAATTTACTTCGCTTATTTTTAACTTTTTTTATTTTTTAAAATCAAATTCTTAGTCAAACCAGAATTGGACGAAATACTGTCATGTATTCAAGATATCTTAGATGAATTTCGTCACCCAGAACTTTATTTCCATAGACGTTAAAATAGAAATAGTAAACATAGTATTCTCGGCCCCAAAGAATTTCGAGAAACGCTCTTTTAGTTAGTAGTTATTTAGCATGTTACGGATCATAGGGTAGCCCTATGATCCGTAAAATGCTAAATTAAGAATCTATAAGTTAAATTTAGATTTTCTAAGACCAGTTGAGGCTTGTCGTAGGCCGCGAGGGGCCAAACGACTGATTGTAAACGCAACATATTGTGGGTTCCATCCCCATTCGAGGAAATATTTAATATTTTCGATTTAAATATTTTCATTTTTTTTCTATCTGATAGGTCAAAGCGCATCGTTGAATTCCGCCACTCAACACACAATGCTTCAAATAAAAGACGAGAACGGAACGGTGTGTCTTAACACTAGGTTTCGAATTGCCTTCTGCCTATCGTGCCATTTGCGGGATGCAGCGTGAAACTAAAAAAAGGAAGATTATTAATGAATACATTTCTGAAATTAATAAGTTTTACACTTACCGAAATATACCGGCATAATTAGTATCTATACGTTGATCAGCGGGGACGACTCTGTAAAAGAGTCCTTTGCACAGATACAAAACGCCCACACACGAAAGTAGCCATTTGTCGCCTGGAACAAACGAAAATCCATATAGAACTAAATATAAATATTAAAATCGAACCGCACGTCACCATACCGCACAGGGCAGTGTAAGTAGAGGTAACTTGGGAATCCAGTGTCACGACACTCCGTTCCGTCCCCCACTTGTTATATATTTAATAAAATAAATATTAAAATCTTATTGTTTTCATAATGAATGGATATCGAATAATAACATATTTTCTACATAAATTGAGGCCGTCGAGATGTAGTGGCACAGTTTCAACTATAATTGCGACCGTTGTGATTTCTTTTATTTCATTTCATATATAAGGAGAGTCTTCTTGCTAAGTTGTGCCTAGCAACACATCGGATACAATGTGGAGTTTTCGAAATATATATATATATATATATATATATATATATATATATATATATATATATATAAAAGTAGAAAGCTTCCTTTAAAGAAACAATCCACCGTCATTATTGTACCGGATACTTTGCTGCTTAGAAATACGTAATATGCAAGTAATTGAACTGAATATACCTAAAAACATTGTTGAATATGACTGGCAAAAGTTGAATAATAATTACGCAATTTGTTCGAGTTTATTAGCAAAGTGGTATCATTATTAGTTTTTTTTTCATATTCACGCTGTATCCCGCATATGGCAGGGTAGGCAGATTGAACTTGGGAACGTAGTGTTAAGACACTCCGTTTCGTTCCCCATTTTTTGCTAAATTTGAGGTATTGCGTGTTGAGTGGTGGAACTTAACGCAGCGCTCTGGTAACAAGCAGAGCGAAGAAATAAAAATAAACATTTAATTTGCTCGAATTAAACTTCTTTAATTTTTAATATAGTATCTTTCGCTAAGAAAATGTGAAAAACGTAGTAATTTTTTTTTAAGTTGGTGTAAAATATTTTATCTTATATTTATAAAAGGCGTTGCAATAGTAATTATAAGGCGGAATGTGGAAGCAATAGTTTGCCCTTTAAAAGAACCTAAACCATATTAGTTGAAGGTCGGAGACCTTGAAGGTGTCGGTGGTTATATTATTTCAAAGTCAGCTTATTTTACTTTTTATAGTAGGTTTGAGGCCACATGGGCCTTATCGTAAATAACTTGGGAGCTTAGTGTTAAGACACTCCATCCAGTATCGCAATTTCCGTCGAATTTGAGACATTTCGTGTACATTGGCGGAATTCAACGCCGCTAATACATAAATATAATTTAAATTCCTAAATACCAATTACAATTGGTATTTAGGAAGGTTCGCATAAAGTAAATAACTATGTAGCTACAAATAGAATCGCAACAGCAAACGTGGATATGTTATTATACAATCGCGTATATTTATACCGTTACGTCTCCCTTCACACGTTTTACTTCTATGAGTATGATTGATGGTGTTCCGAGAACATAATTGGACGTATTTATAAGTGCAGGTTCAAATTCCAGTTAGCATATATATATATATATATATATATATATATATATATATATATATATATATATATATATATATATATATATATATATATATATATATATATATATATATATATATATATATATATATATATTTTATAATTGTAGCTCTTATCTGTAAAGTTAATACGCTCAATTTTGGGGAACGGTACAGTTGGGGGTAAATTCAGCCTTGCCTTGTTTCTACAGACTAGTTACAACGAAATAAAAAAAATATTTATTTAAAATAAAAAGAAATGTTGTCTTTTCCCCACTAACGTCGTTTCTGCAGTCAGTGTCATGAGTCACACGAGTTATATCTTGTAAAACAAATAATTTAAAATATCTTATATATTAAAAGCTCAAAATGCTTGATCTTATGATATTTATTAAAAGTTATCTAATATAAAAGTAACTTTCTGATGACGGAGCTTAAAATACAATATCGTACACTTGGGAATAAAAAAATACTATTACATTCGCAATGCCTGTAAAATAATAACTTTTTTAGAGCCACTTTGTATAAATTTTGTGACTCTTTTTCTATTAATTCACTTAGAAAAATTGGTCCTATGCCGTTAAAACTTTGAAGACTTTATTATATTTAGATGGATATATATATATATATATATATATATATATATATATATATATATATATATATATATATATATTAATAATTCACATGTAATTTAGTTATGTAAAGTCGCAGAAAAAGCTCAAGATCATTAAAACTCACTTCACATTCGCCATAGCACATAAATCAGTCTGTACACTACATAATAAAAATAATTAAACATAAAAAATTAAATAAGAATTTAAAAAGTTTTTATATATAATTTTTTATAGTATATTACCTTATTAGTTCAATAAGATGGAGAACAATTTAATATGTATAACAATATTATCTTACATATCTTCCTTTTTTTTTCCAAGTAGGTAATCAGTACGTATCATAAAATTGTAACTATATGAATTGTCAATATATGAAAGATGTGTAAGAGAAAAATTATATTGCTGTTAATTAATTACAATTAATAGACACCGAAACGATAATTTTGTATATTTATCTGTTTATACGTGCGTTTGTTCATGTTAATCTCAAAAATGACGCAACCGATTTAGTTTTTGTTTTCAGTATTGCATTTTTGTAAGCTTCCTTCAACATTTAGTGTAAGTTTTATTGCAATCCGCTTATTATGAAAAAGAATAGTTCTATGATGAATTGTGGTAAAAAATTGTTTCATTGAATTTCTTGAACCTTTGCTTTTTTTTTTATTTATACATATTGATATTAAAATAACATTATTATTAGAAAGTAACATTTAATTAATTTAATAACCATGTAATTTAACCGGACGAAGCCGCGAACAGGTCATTAATTTAATAATATATTAAATAAGAATTTGCTTCCTTGATTACTATTCCGTATACAAATACCTGCCTAATAGATTGAAATAATAAATGGCATAGTTTAAATTCGACAACTTACCAAGTCTGCCGGTGACCACGTCGAAACTATCATTGTTGTCGAGTATAAACTTCGGATTGGCGTACAATTCCTGTAAACAATCGTGAAACTTGTTAGATAAGTTAGATATTTCGGAATTCGAAGGACAATGTCTATAGATATAAATTAAATTATAAAATATTTAATATTGCGTTTCTATTTAGAATATTGTTAAACTAAACTTTAATATAAGTTTAACAAAGGCCGTTGTGGTATGGGAGAACAACTGAGATAAACACAACGGTTGTCAGTTCGATTCCTCTTTGGGGGTGCGAAATATTCATTATTTTAATTTTTCTCGCTAACGTAATCGTAACGAGGCAAAGCGCAAGCGCTAATGGGAAGCAGTAGTGACTTAATGAGAAACGGAGTGTTTTAACACTATACTCTCACATTCCCTCTGCCTACCCTGATATGTGCGTGAAGCTAATACATCTGGGTTTTTGATTCGATCATATTTCACTCTCAATTTCAACATAATTGTTAATTGTTTCATAAATTCTATTAACTATAAACAAACCTACACACAGCTAAATTATCAATAGTTTATCCACAGATGTATATCTTAGTTACCAAATCACGAACTTTATACGTCAATATCGTGGGCGTTCTGTCGAAACTCGAAACTAGATACCTTTTTTGATCAATATTTTTATGTTATGGATATGTGAAAATAAGATATATTATTTCTCTTTTTTTAATATTATGATGATGATTATGTAATACAAGGATTTCAGAGCGAATAATTAAAAACATAAAATATTTAATTTGATGATATTGAGTCTATATCGGCGTTGAGTTCCGCCACTCAACACGCAACGCCTCAAATTCGGCGTTAAGTGGGGAGTGGAAGTGGAACGGAGTGTATTAACACTAGGCTCCCAAGTTCCCTCTGCCTACCCTGCCATGTGCGGGATACAGCGTGAAGCTGAGTATGAGTATGAAAATATTCAATATTGATAACAACCTGTCGAGTTTAAAGTCACACTGGGCGTGACTGCGTTTCATCCTTACACATAAAAATAAATTTTGCCAACCCTTCTATACGGGAAAAAGAAAAAGTGTTTAAAGTCCACTGCCTTAATTCGATGTCTTTAACTTAAAATACCCTACAGATTGTCTTAACATATCTCTCTGACTGCTCCACTATAACAATGTTTTTAAAGATCAAATGAAAACTTGTTATAGAATATGGTATGTTCAAATTATCATATAAAATGTGTTCCATAAAATGGTTGCATACAATATACATATATGTAGGCGGTAGGCGACCTTGCTGAGCAGGTAAAACTGTTATTCCCACCTAAGCTTGGTGTCGTAGAATTTAAAAGTAAATGTTATAAAATGTATTTAATTTATATATATATATAAAAATAACTTTATAAAGTTAATTAAAATAATATGTTTTTTCCAAAAATAAATCTCAAATGTAAGAAAGAACAATATAACAATTTCAATATGACTCGCATAATTGGTTGGAGCGTTTGAAATAAGAGACGTAGGCTTGTGTTCTTTTATTATTTTTATTATTATTAACATTTTAAGGTATCGCTACTCGGACCCGCGTCTTTTGGAAACATACGTTCTGTTCGTTCTCTAAAAATGATTATTTTCTTTGTGTAAAATAACTATCGAAAAAAAACAAAATAAAAAAAAATGGTATTTATTCAAATTTGTACCACATTATTTTAAATTAAGTTTCCATAATTTTACTAATATTTAATACTTACAAAATAAAGACATTATCCTTACGATTTAAAAAAAAACCATTTGGCGGATACGACAACGCGGACGACCGTCGTCGGGTATCACGAAAGCTAACCAATGGCCTTGAACACATTCAATCACGTAAATTGAAATTAGGCAATTTCTGCAATGCATACGTACTCTACATAAATATTTTTTTAATATATATCTTATTGATTTATATGTGAAAAAAAAAATAACTTTTTTTCTAATTTAGCTTTTGTGCCGAATTTGTTGTATGGCGAAACTGAACTGAACTCTACGCTTTCTCTTGTCAAATCAATCCTTGTCTTCATATTTGACCGGTTGGAAACCGAAAAAATAGAATTTGACATATTGTTTGTATAATAAAAGACGCAGATAAGTATTTATTTAATAATGTTTAACATCTGATCAATGAGGGGAATCTATCGTTCTTTTTTTATTATTTTTAACCCGACTAGCAGAAGCCAGATGTGGATTTCATTAAATATAATTTTAAAAAACCCAGACATAATTAATAAAAATAATTTTAAATATTTCAAAATTATTAAATGGCTTAAAATTATAAGAATAAAATACCTAATGCAAATAATAAAGACTTGCGGGAATTTGTTAAAAAGTATCACAAAATGGAGGAATTTGACATCGTAACATAGAACACTTTATAATCGGCATTCTTATTGTACTTCACTGTTGTTTGTTACCACAAGTAATCGGGCAGAATTTTAAAGAAGCGCTTGGAAGCGCTACGTAGTTATAACGGTAAGGCGTTGCGTTCTCAGCGTGCTCTTTCCTTTTCTAAAACGTGTCTGGAATTTACTTTATTTATATGCTTACAAAACGTATACGGCTGTAAAGTTTATGTATCATAATGTCCAAAAACTAAGGTTATGTAGGTATTTATTAAGGCCGTTCGTGGCGCAGTGGCCTGTTGTGGGCTCGATCCCCACTCGAAAGAATTAAATAATTAATATTTTCAATTACAATAAGTAATGTTTTCATTTCTTCGCTCTGGTGACAAGGCAAAGTGCGGCGTTGAGTTCCGTCACTTAACGGAACGGAGTGTCTTAACACTAGGCTGACCAGTTCCTTCAGCCTACCCTGCCACGTGTTTAACAGCGTGAAGGTGAAGAGAAACAGGTATTTATTTATATTCTTTTTTTTTCTTGCTTAACACTGTATCCCGCATAATGGATAGGCAGAGGGAATCAAGTCAACGGTGCCACAATGGTCTCACAATTATACTTTCATTTACACTCAGTCATATTTTGATATTTACGAATTGCTTACAACATTTACAATTTACTCTATATTGAAGATGTAATTTTAAATAATATTATTCTTATAGTGACTGCATTTATTGACGAAAATGAAATAAAATTTTAAGCCAGATATATCAAATATCATTGTTCAAGCTAAAATTCAAGAACGTAACCTTCAATCTCGTATAACATGGCAGCCAGGGGGAGTCAATAAATGTTGGCTCCGGAATTAAACGCCGCATTATGTCCTTCCTAACAGAATATATCTCTTCTGGCATAAATCTCAAACAACCTTCTAAAGTTATGGTTAATTAGATGAATATGCATGAAAAGAAAGGTGAAAGTAATCTAGTGGCCAGTGACCCACATATGACGTGATGATGCTCATTTACATACAATTTTGGTACTTACCTCAATCGTCTTGTGGATTACACGCGTTATTACTTACACAAAATCTACATAAATACATACAAAATATATTAAGATAATTGTAGGATATGTGTGAAATTAGTACTTAAAAGTTTTTAGAAGAGCAAGCAAATGTTTTATATATAAATTACCTCAATTTGGCATCGACCCCACACTACAGCGTGTACAGTCAAACGTGTTTTATATGTGCCACAGCGTATTTTAGTATACGAGCATATTTACGTACTAGCGGCCCGTCTACGGCTTCGCCCGCTTGAATTACATTACTTGACTTACTAATCTCAATTATTTTCTTCTTATAATAACATTATCCCTTTTAAGATAATATCTATACATTGAAATCTAAAATTTCAGCTAAATTAATAAAAATATATATTTTAAGTTGGCGTAATTTTTTTATTTACTAACCGACTTGAATAAAACAATTATTAAATGTTAAGGGAAAATTACCAATATATAATAGTGAAAACTAAATTTAAATATGTTTAGCTATTTCCTGTTTTGGCCCCTTATACATCAATAAAAGTCCCATATAAGATATTTTAAAATATATCTTCTATGTACAGACAGTGATCGGTTACAGATTTATTATAAGTATAGATATATTCACGAATTTAGTTCAATAAATCATCAACGTCAAACATTCATTTAAAATTGTAATGTGAATTAATATAATTTTTTGTTTTGATAACACTTCACATAGTGTTATGCAAAGTCACTCTGTTACAGCGTTAATGTTTCCAAATATTTTAGGCCATTCACCGCTAGTCAATACTAAAATGATACGATACAATGTATACTTTGCGGTACTAACTATCATCAGCGTCGTATATATACTCGTGTAACTATACATGTTTTATAAAACTGGTATTAATTTAGTAGTCGATAGTTTAATATCGTCGTAGCGCAGTATAGTAAGTAACTGTCGATGGTTGGGGATTCGCTTCCCTTTTGTGGGAATTTGGATTTTTATTACTCTGGTAACAAGACAAATCGTGGCTTTCAGCCCCGCCACTCAACACGCAATGTCTAAAAAAATTGTCGGATGGTAGAGAATACTACCTATATTTGTACTTCCCTTCCTTCTGGCTACTACTAAATGCGGGATACGGCGTTAAGCTCTGTAAAAAGTTATCCAAACCATATGTACATTTTACAAAAAAAAAAAACATTTACCTTAGCTCGTTTCCATTCGAAAGTGAAAGGTGGGACTTGGTGGTAGAAAACGGAGGGCTGCACTGCAGGGAAATCCGGGTCTTCCCAAAGCTCGTGCCTTTGAAGACAGCCTGCCTTGATGCGCTCGTACTCGGTCATTCTGTTACAACATTATTGTTAGGTATAGAATACAGAATATATTTTAATAAAATTGCATATATCTAAATAAATTAATTATTTAAAGCAAATATTTTCGTCTACTTATTATCAAAATAACTTTTTACACTTTAGGTATCCTTCAATTTGAAAAAATCTTCTTAAATTGGCAAAAACTGCAGTTCAGTTAGAATAATAGGATTGTGAACAAGAAATTCCAATCGTTTATTACGTTATTGATGAAATATAAAAATAGTTTAGTATTCATTCACAAGAAATTCTATTGTAAAGTGAAACAATTGGCAGTATTACCATTGAACGAAGGAGAAAACTGAAATTGCGTTCATGCGTTTGTGCCTCCATATTATAAATTTATTATAATTTACTGGATTTTTTTACGTAAAATGTACGTAATCTTATATTTACGATATTGTAATTATAAAATGGACAGAAGTATATGTATTATTAAATATTCACTTTGGAATATAATTATTTTCCATACGAGGATAGGAGAAAAAAAAAATAGATTATTTGGATGATTTTCAACCTACGACCATGATATACAGTTGGTTTTTTTTAGCTTCATTATTATAGTTTTTATAACATTATATATTTTATACATTTTTAAACTTTAGATGACGCCTGTACAGTCTAAAAATAAAATAAACATTTTCTTTCTTAAAGAGTCTACATACAAAAGACTTAAACGCGCTCGTCTTCTTCATTCGATATACGTATATATAGTAAGTAATACATTGTAATATGTTCATAAAATTTAAGCAGTCTGTGGCGCAAGAGCACAAGCGTGTGTCTGAGAAAACAACAGGTCATGGGTTCGATCCCTACTCTAGATCGAAAACGAGATATTTAATATTTAAAAAAAAAAAGAAATTTAATGCTTTCATTCCTTCGGTCTGGTAACAAGGCAAAACACGGCGTTGAGTTCTGCCACATAATACGCAATGCTTTAAATTCGGCAGAAAGTGAGAAACGGAACGGAGTGCCTTCACATTAGGTTCCCAAGTTCCCTCTACTTACCCTGCCATGTGCTAGGATACAGAGTGAAGCTGAAATATGATAATAAAATATAATAACTTACAAATTCTTTACAAGGTCAATGTTACTTTTAAATAGCTAATTTGTATTTCGTTGCTATAAATATGGATGGTACAAAAATTATTAATTTAAGTATTTAAATTATTTTTTATCATTAAACTGCAACAAGTAAAGATAGTAAAAAACGAAAAAAACACTTGATAAAACACTTTTTCGATTGGTATTGGCGATATTGGTAATTGGAATTTGCATTTTAAGCACGCTTTTATTAGCTTCTGTTATATCTATGTAAGCTTGTAACGGAAACTGTAACGTGATTTTTATTTTATTCATATGAAAAATTAAATAAATAATAGTTCATAATATCAATAGACGACTTAAAAACGTATTTTTAACCACTCTTTTTTTCTAAATTATAGAATAAGATACAAAAAATAGCAATAAAGTCATTAATTCACAATAATAAGGTTTTCAGATTTTTTACTATCGTATTTTATTTTATTTAAGACGATGCAAGTCACAGTTTTGTAAATAGTTTTTCCAGGGCATACGTTGACATATTTAACATAAACAAAAAGCGTTATTGTCTCATTATTAAACTAAGCTTCACACATGGCAGGGTAGACAGAGGGAACTCGGGAACCTAGTGTTAAAACACTCCATTCCACTTCCGTTATCCACTTCCCGCCGAATTTTCATTATTAAACATTTTAAAAACACAGTTTTAATATTATCATCATTAAAATTTACGCACATTATATTGTTTACAGTGAAACGTTAACACATTGATCTGCTAATGGTTTGTTCTGGCTTGTAATGGTGATTTGACTCGTTAAATATAATGAACGATAACGATGACAGCTTCTTCGACTGTACATAATGTGGTAAATTGTAAATGTATTTAAATAAATGGTAAAGCATGTAACACTTTGTTTGGCTATACAGGTAAAACCCGGACAAAGCTGTTTTTCTCCTATAGTATGTTCTGTTTATATTTACAATATAGGAAGTATTCAAACTGTTTTAAATATAATTTTAGGCTTATAGCAGGGTTAAAAGAGAGAAAATAGAGTTAAGGAAATCTTTTCTTCATTATGTATTCTAGTTTAAGGTAAGTAACAGAACTCAACACCGCAGTTAATCTACAAGTGGATTACACAGACTTTTATTTACATTACACAGGTTTTTAGATAATTTTTATGTAAAACGAACAAATTTAAAAATATTTATTAAAAGCATTAATCTCTTTTAATTGTAATTCACTTAATAATAAAACATGTTTTCAATATTCGTGTCAAGTATTTGACAATAATTCGTATACGAGTGGTTGGTACAGATTCGATACAAACTTCTAACAGGTTTGTCATTGAAAACTTGATTAAGAAAGAAAGTTGACACTCACAGCTTAGTTGAGTTTAAGCAAGAATCATTAAAGTCTGTATAAATGTGACTATTAGAACAAGTATGGTATCATATACAACATTTTTTTTTCAAATATTAAATTAAAATATTAATTGAGGCCTGTCGTGGCGTAGGGGCACAAGCGTGCGTGCGTCTGTACTAACTCTACTGAATGTTCTGGATACAGGATGTAGGTAATAAGTATAGACAATTTGTCCAATATGTTTTTTTTTGTAAAATATTTATTGATACATATGTGATTATTTTGATATTTCGACGTAAATGGATAAATCTAGATCGATCTTGTTTCAACACTTGTTCTAATTCAATTTACGTGGATTGTGTAATATAACTTATTATACTGATTTTTATATTTATTCAAAGCCCGACCATCTGTGGTGACCAATTATAGCTACATATTTTTATGTTGTTTGTTTTTTTTGTGAATACATATTTTGTGGTTATATATGGCCCGCATTGCGCTTTACAATTATTTTTTGTACCGACTAAGACCGACTCCAGAGGAGACAAAGCAGACACCATGACCGAAACTTCAAGGCAACATTTTAAGTAGCAGAACCTGGCGTTGAACTTATTTTATTGGGGTATATGTGAACTTACTATAAAACACGTCCACAATCGAATTATAATTTGTAGATCTCTAAGTACGAAAAAAAAAGTAATAGATACTACTCTTTTCTATAATAAAGTAAAAGTATTAGTTTAATTAAACGTGATAAAGTCAGAAACTGTTGACGTTATTTTTGAAGTTATTTTTATGTTCAATAGTTCGTTCACCGGAGAAGATTACAGATAGGTAATACTTCACTTACATATAACTCAGTTTACCTACGCTTAATAAAACCTGGATACTTAAAATGTGTCTCTTCCAGTAACTTCGACTTACGAAAATTAAAAATTCAAATTCAAATATTTTTATTCAAAATAAGAAGTCACAAGTTTCAGTTTTTGAACATCAAACAATTTACCACCAGTTCACCAAAGTTACTGCCTCAGACCTGAGAAGAACCGGCGAAAGGAACTCAGCGGGACATGTCTTTTTTTTATCAAAATTTTACATCATATCATTATGAGACAAAGATAGGTACATTTGAAATATCAGCCATTTTAAAAGAAAGAGGAGAAGCCATGAACAAACACCAAAATATAAAACTCTATCTTAGAATATTTCCATAAGTTTCCACTTTTCCTACAAAAATTATAACATTTTACTTTATTGTATAAGAAACGATAATTCTGAGTGGGCTAGTTGTGCAAGTGTATAAAATGGAACGTCGACCCACATGTTCAGCTCTCCACTCATTGGCGTGCCAATGGTAAATGCTTGGTGTGAGAACGAAGCAAACGATAAATATAATATCTTAAATACTATACTAAACTAATAGTTGGTTTGGTTGAAAGCGTTAATCTCAAAAAAAGTACTTCTTAGAATTGAAAGGTCTTAGATTTATATTACGTCACAATCCTTTTTATGTAATGCACCATAGCTGTGGTCACTCACCATTTAATTGACTTTTTAATGAATGCTATCGGATTTTTGTTCATGTTCTTATACGTTTTTAGATGTAAAAATTTTAATGTTAATCATTAGATTAGGTTTCAATTGTATTTTTAATACATTTTTTTGTTTATAAATCCAGTAATATATTTATAAAAAAAAAAATACTCATATATATATATATATATATATATATATATATATATATATATATATATATATATATATATATATATATATATATATATATATATATATATATATATAACAATATTTAAATAAATAATGAATTTTGTATTATAAATACAACTACGCTATCGCTCATAGTTTACAATCATGAGAATTGGCATACTACCGGATATGCGCCACACGTGCTTGACTCGTTTAGCTTGATTCACAAACATTGAAAAATTTCACATTATTTAGTGAATTTCTAAATGCTTTGAAATCACCTTAGAATATTAAAAAAATATATTACCTATAAAGTGACCTTACTGCTTACTTATGACCTTATTTATATTGGAGACGAATAAAAAACCCTCTATACAAATGTCAATAAAAGAAGTGTGGAAAATAAATAAAAAAATGTGTTTTTACGAATATTTTAAGAACTAAAAACCTGTATAGATAGTAATAATGACATCAGCAGGTCGGTCAGTCGTCTTCGGTTTAAATTAGGAACGCTTTAATATATATGCAATATAAGAAGTAATATAATTATTTCATAAATATATTTATGTTTAAATATGTGTTATAGTAAATTGTAATGAAACTCGTTTACCAACTTTCTATTTCACATTTAATTTAGGCAAAGTACAGACTTGCTGAAGTGAAGGTGGACACCGTAAGCTTATGAAACGGAGATTTATTATAAAACCGATTCTATTAGTTATAATATTTTTTCTTTACGCTACTTACTGCATATGTAAAATATTGAAGACTCAGAAGGAATCTAGTATTTAGACATGATGCTTAGTGACATTAAAATTCACCCTCAAGAATGAGGAAATTAACGTAATTGTAAATTAATAACTCTCCAGAGTAGAGTTCGATCCTAAATCCATTTACACCCAACCAACATTACACTAAGACGACCTCAATAAGATGAAATATGCAAAAAATAAAGATATCCCATGCATGCATTCATTAATCATTAAAAACCAGTATTATGGGTTATGCTCCAAATATCATCAACAAAAGAGAAAATTCTGAATTAATGTTCACTTTATATATATATATATATATATATATATATATATATATATATATATATATATATATATATATATATATATATATATATATATATATATATATATATATATATATATATATATATATATATATATAATTTGTAATATATGTTATTTATTTAATAAAATATTTATAATAACATATAAATATTTTCAAGAGCTACTCTTATAAAATGAAATCTCTCTTCGCCTGCAATACAAATAAAATAACACAATTGCGTAATTTTTCAAACTCTGTGCCGTTTAGGCGAATGAGGCCGGAAAAGTGACGCTAGAAATAATCGGATCGCAAAATATTTTTTGTTCTTTGCAAAAGTTATGTTAACAAAAAAAAATGTATCAACTTATTGTCTAATCAAATTTCTATAGATAATGTAGTACAATTTATACATTACGTCACTCACCTTAATCAGTATTATACATTGTCTAAAACTACACTAAGCACTGTAAAGCACTCATGCGCACGTCGCGATGTTAACAGGTAACTGGTTTCCGATGAACTTCTCGAAGTGGTCGCCCCTCTCTTTTGTAAGGTAAGTGTTGAGTGTATAAGAGAGCGGATAAGTGATTTCTTTTTCTGTATATAATGTATGGATATTCATAATGTAAAATGTATGAGATGTCAATACCGTGTACCGTGTGTCAATACAAAGGCGTAGATTTATTCATTTTAGAAATTAAAGGAGTTTAAGGAAATATAATTTTTAAATATTGATCGTCCACTTACAAAATTATATATTTAAAATATATTCCTTAGTCCGCCAGCGGCTTTGCGGCTTCGTATCACAACATTCTATTTACTAATCTCAATTACACTCTTGTTCTAATAAATTTATGTATTAAAAGAGTACAATCAGCTAAATGAATCAAAAAAATTGTAGCTATTTTGTCGAACTAAATATTTAAAATTGGCGTAACTTTATTACTTATCAGCCAATTTAAATAAAACAAACTCTAAATGTTTTTTTTATAGCTTCACACTGTATTCCGCACGAGGCAGGGTAGGCAGAGGGAACCCGGGAACCTAGTGTTAAGATACTTCGTTTCACTTCCGTTCCCCACTTTCTGCCGAATTTGAGGCGTTGCGTGTTGAGTGGCGGAACTCAACGCCGCGTTACAAAAAGGTTTTCAAATTCTAATACAGGAAACTGCATTTTAATCTGGCTTTAGCAGTTTCCGAGATTAGCACGTTAAAAGACAGAGAAGAGAAAAAAAAAAGTCTTTAAAAAAATCTTAGAAGTGACCCGTGTAAACGTTATTAACAGGGCCCCTGTTAATAACGTTTACACGGGTCACTTCTTATGACTTTTTTTATATATGTTCTATGTACAAAAAGAGATAAGATTAAATTTTTGTATAAATAGACACAGGTAAAACACCAACCATGCTATATCATATTGACACCATGATGGTATCAAAATGATATACAACATAGCATGGTAGTTAGAGGCAGCCTAGTGCTGAGACACCCCGGTGTCCACTTTCTGACCAACTTTCGAGCCTTATATCGATATCGAGGAAATAAAAATGTTTGCTCTCCTGATTGGGAACCGAACCCACAACCGTCACTTACTACGCTGAAGAGCTAAACTATGACAACCCTACGTAAAATCAGAGGGCACGGTAGTGACTCTACCACACGTACTTACGACACCATCAGTACCAGAGTGATCTTATTCTAAGCCGCAATCACACGGCGAATCTCCTAAAGTTGGGAGGATAGGGGGTAGAAGTGTGAATGAGACTTTCACCAAATGTAGAATTTGTGAAATTTGGGTCGGTAGAGTCAGGCCTTCTAGATTCAGAAGTTTGGCACTACATAAGATCTGATATCTTTTTCGCAGGGCTAACTTTATGTGGTCGTCTTGGCAACATTTTACATGAAATTATTTTTGATGTTATTATTGAGACCTGTCGTGGCGCAGCGGCACAAGAGTGTGACTATAACCGACAGGTTCTGGGTTCGATCCCCAGTCCAGGAAATGAAATATTTAATATTTTCAATTTAAATATTTAATGTTTCATTTCTTCGCTCTGGTATCAAGGCAAAGCGCGGCGTTGAGTTCCGCCACTCAACACGCAATGCCTCAAATTCGGCGGAAAGTGGGGAACGGAAGTGGAACGGAGTGTCTTTACACTAGGTTCCCGGGTTCCCTCTGCCTACCCTGCCTCGTGCGGGATACAGCGTGAAGCTAAAAAAAAAATGTTATTATTATATATATAAATATAATACAATAATCGCCTCCGCTTATGCTCTGTAAGTGGCAGTTCATAGTAAAACTGGAGTTATGGCGATGTTTAAACGACATAAGCCTTTGGCACCGGTTGTTTACAGTCAACCACCCTGTAACTTTCTCGTTCGCCATTGAAGCTCTAAAACAATGGAATACTAGTCTAGACAGTTTTCACAATTTTCATATACTTATTAGTTATTATGTTTATATGTTCCATTTACATATGTTAGTGTTATTAATATCAAATATATAATATAATTTGTTTGAATAATAATTATTTAACATAATAATTTATTATATATAGAATGAGTCGGGTCTGACTGCTAAACAGTGGTTATGGGTTCGATCGTATTCGAGGGAAATATATTTAAATTCATTGTAATTTCATAACGTAACTTTTTTTTACTAGCTATAATAAAAGTATATACGTTAGCTTTACGTAAGATGAATATGTACTTATAACTTTTATTTTTTAATAATCATAAAAATAAAAAACTGATCGTCTAAGGAATGTATCAAACTAAATATTTTAAAAGACAGTTTCTTTGAGTTGTTTATAACTCAACAACGATTACTGTTTTTACTAAGTTCTAATGAAAATCGAGTAAAAAAAAATACTTCCATGGTTAAAATCGCTTGTAAATCTTATTACGTTAAGTACAATACTGTATTTTTCTAGAGTAGGAATTGGTGTTACGCTCTGTTAGGTAACCATTTTAAAATCGGTGCTATCGGTATTATCTGCTCCTTCGCGATCGACCCATTGCTAATGAAAACACAGCCTTATTACACGAACTTATGATATATAATCAGACATGTTTCATTATAAGATAAAAATTTGAAGCTTTGTTTTCCACATTTAAGAATTAAACTTTAATTTCGGTGTGTGAGAGAGTGTTTTTTGTCCGTTTTTACGTTACAATTTGGCGTCAATTACGTTTCGAAAGTACTTTACTTTAGTACTTCATCCGCTTCGTCGGACCTTCGAATTGATGAATCAGATAGATATTACCTACTATGTCGATTATATTTCGAAATTACGACAGGAAATTGACTGTCTTGTCGTTATTTGACGAAAATGTTCTACTAGTAATATATATTAAGGTCATTATAGCTTAATGGGCCATTTTATTGAAGTGATGATTGTTGATTTCATGCCGATCTGGAGGGGATTATATTAGGTAGATAATTGGTTGATTTCCACCACTGGATACGCAACGTCTCGAAATAGAGGTAGATGGAGAACGGAGAGTCTTAACACTAGATATTCATATCTACTTTTTCTTACTAAGATGACATTGAAAATATTTTTTTTTTATACGATTTTTTTCTCAGATGTAGATTGATGGGATATTATTAAAAATGATACACAATGTTTTTTTTGAAATGCATTTAATTTTAGTCTTTTTTTTTATTTTATAAGTAAGTTTAGTAAAAATTTCGGTTTAGTTCACGGTACAAAAGTTATAGAAGGTACAATAGAAGTAAAAAAATTATAGATGTAGACTTAGTAATAATAATAGAAATACATACGTGTCAGATAGTATATAAATATTTCATTAATTTTGAACTAAATTGATGTTTTTGCATTTAGTAAATTTAATGTTCTTGTTTTGTTTATATATATATATATATATATATATATATATATATATATATATATATATATATATATATATATATATATATATATATATATATATATATATATATATATATATATATATATATATATATATATATATATATATATATATATATATATATATATAAACAAAACAAGAACATTAAATTTACTAAATGCAAAAACATCAATTTAGTTCAAAATTAATAAAATATTTATATACTATCTGACACGTATGTATTTCTATTATTATTACTAAGTCTACATCTATAATTTTTGACTTCTATTGTACCTTCTATAACTTTTGTACCGTGAACTAAACCGAAATTTTTACTAAACTTACTTATAAAATAAAAAAAAGACTAAAATTAAATGCATTTCAAAAAAAACATTGTGTATCATTTTTATTAACATCCCATCAATCTACATGTGAGAAAAAAATTGCATAAAAAAAAATATTTTTTCAATGTCATCTTAGTAAGAAAAAGTAGATAAGAATGTCTAGTGTTAAGACTCTCCGTTCTCCATCTACCTCTATTTCGAGACATTGCGTATCCAGTGGTGGAAATCAACCAATTATCTACCTAATATAATCCCCTCCAGATCGGCATGAAATCAACAATCATCACTTCAATAAAATGGCCCATTAAGCTATAATGACCTTAATATATATTACTAGTAGAACATTTTCGTCAAATAACCACATAACAGTCAATTTCCTGTCGTAATTTCGAAATATAATCGACATAGTAGGTAATATCTATCTGATTCATCAATTCGAAGGTCCGACGAAGCGGATGAAGTACTAAAGTAAAGTACTTTCGAAACGTAATTGACGCCAAATTGTAACGTAAAAACGGACAAAAAACGCTCTCTCACACACCGAAATTAAAGTTTAATTCTTAAATGTGGAAAACAAAGCTTCAAATTTTTATCTTATAATGAAACATGTCTGATTATATATCATAAGTTCGTGTAATAAGGCTGTGTTTTCATTAGCAATGGGTCGATCGCGAAGGAGCAGATAATACCGATAGCACCGATTTTAAAATGGTTACCTAACAGAGCGTAACACCAATTCCTACTCTAGAAAAATACAGTATTGTACTTAACGTAATAAGATTTACAAGCGATTTAACCATGGAAGTATTTTTTTTTACTCGATTTTCATTAGAACTTAGTAAAAACAGTAATCGTTGTTGAGTTATAAACAACTCAAAGAATCTGTCTTTTAAAATATTTAGTTTAATGCATTCCTTAGACGATCAGTTTTTTATTTTTATGATTATTTAAAAATAAAAGTTATAAGTACATATTCATCTTACGTAAAGCTAACGTATATACTTTTATTATAGCAAGTAAAAAAAAAGTTACGTTATGAAATTACAATGAATTTAAATATATTTCCCTCGAATACGATCGAACCCATAACCACTGTTTAGCAGTCAGACCCGACTCATTCTATATATAATAAATTATTATGTTAAATAATTATTATTTAAACAAATTATATTATATATTTGAAATTAATAACACTAACATATGTAAATGGAACATACAAACATAATAACTAATAAGTATATGAAAATTGTGAAAACTGTCTAGACTAGTATTCCATTGTTTTAGAGCTTCAATGGCGAACGAGAAAGTTACAGGGTGGTTGACTGTAAACAACCGGTGCCAAAGGCTTATGTCGTTTAAACATCGCCATAACTCCAGTTTTACTATGAACTGCCACTTACAGAGCATAAGCGGAGGCGATTATTGTATTATATTTATATATATAATAATAACATTTTTTTTTTAGCTTCACGCTGTATCCCGCACGAGGCAGGGTAGGCAGAGGGAACCCGGGAACCTAGTGTAAAGACACTCCGTTCCACGTCCGTTCCCCTCTTTCCGCCGAATTTGAGGCATTGCGTGTTGAGTGGCGGAACTCAACGCCGCGCTTTGCCTTGATACCAGAGAGCGTGTCGTTTAACGCTTTATAAGGTTTTATTAACCATACGACATTGCTGAAAAATATGTTATATTCGATCGCTAAATCATGTCACTTTTATATGGAAGAAATTGGGAGATTTTCTCCATTACTATGCCAAGTCTATTAATTTTTCTCAAATAATTTGGACAATATTTATTTATTTTCTGTAATTGTCTTTTTTAGCTTTACACTGTATCCTACATATGACAGGATAGATAAAGGGAACTTAGGAACCTAGTGTTAAGACACTCAGTTCCGATCCCTACATTCCACTGAATTTGACGCATTGTTGTTGAGTGGCGGAACTAAACGCCGCGATTTGCCGATAGTTTATTTAACTTGAAATCTTAAAGAAAAAATAATTTCTGACAACTGTAACTAATATAGAAAACATATTCAAGTAAATAAATTATTTAAATTCAGAATATTTTTTATTTATAACTAATATTTTTTTATTTAATCCTGGACAGCTGTTATTTTTAAAATTTTTAATATTTGGTTTTTTATATGTAAGTATTAAACTTAAACATAAATTAATGATAACTTCTATATACAAAGCAATTAACATACAGAAAAAAGCACGACAAGCTATTTCCATATATATTTAAATGTCAATTAAAAGTGTATACTTAAATTACAAGGAGTAGAAAATAATCTTAATCAATACGTACATACATCAGCTAGTTTGACTAGAATCACATTATTTTAGGGAAATAAGAAAAAATATAACTAGACGTAGTAAGAATGTTGGGTTGCCGGACAGGCATCTTGGGGCGGGGAATGAGACCCACAGCCGACGAGGACGCGACACGATGGTACAGGAGATGCGGAATATTGCTGTAAATATATTATATTATTTTATTATCTAATGTGAAGGTGACGGTTGCGGCTTCAGTTCCCGCTCTGGTCAATTAAATTTTTATATATTCTCAACTCAACTTCCGTCTTAACAGTATATAATACCTTCTGCCTATATGTGCGGGATAACGCATGAAACAAAAAAAAGGGCAGAAAAAGCTAAAAGTTTTGTGATTTGCGGAGCAATTAATGAGAATATTTCAAAATGTATTAAAAAAAAATACAAAATTCAATATTTTAATAAATTGAAATATATGAAACAGTATAGCTGGAGTTACCAAAAAAATTGTGGACGACACCAACTCGTTTTAAATAATCTTATGTGAAAATATTTTTATTTAATTTTTTTAATATGAAAAATCCTTACATTCTGGCACGCCGCTAATTGGTTGACCGTTATGTTCGTAGTTCCGAGGACACGTTCTTCTCTAGCGAAATCTGGTTCCCGATGGAAAGTACCTTTTTAGTGAAAAAAATAAGATTTTTAGTATAGTTCTAGAGTTATATTTTTTATATCTTTTTTAAATAACTCATTATAAATGGCAAAAATAAACTTCTTTTCTAATAATAATAATAATAATACTTTATTACACAAATAAAGACAGTTAAAAAATAACAAATATAATACAAATATCATAGAAGAAGAAGAAGTAGAGGCCAGTCGTGGCGCAGCGGCACAAGCGTGTGACTGTAACCGACAGGTTTTGGGTGCGATCCCCAGTCGAGGAAATGACATATTTAATATTTTCAATTTAAATATTTAATGTTTCATTTCTTCGCTCTGGTAATAAGGCAAAGCGCGGCGTTGAGTTCCGCCACTCAACACGGAATGCCTCAAATTCGGCAGAAAGTGGGGAACGGAAGTGGAATGGAGTGTCTTAATACTAGGTTCCCGGGTTCCCTCTGCCTACCCTGCCTCGTGCGGGATACAGCGTGAAGCTGAAAAAAAATAATAGAAGAAGTAGATGTGCAATGGCGGCATTATCAGTAAAAACGATCTCTTTACAGGCAACCATATGGACAAAGGATACATAATAAAAATGCAGAGAAGTCCAAGAAGGATTGAAATAAATAAACTAATATATCATGAAAACAATATAACAATACATTTTATAAATATATGGCATAAAATAAATTTTTAGAATGAGGTTATGACGGGAACGAAGATTTTGGGAATGTAGGGTGTCTGATTCTAGGAACTTAAAACGATAGAGTAACACGATTGTATAGTATGTTGTAAAGAAGAGTTAGAGCATGAAGATTACGCCTATATCAATTGACAACCATTTCAGTTCACTACGGTACTGGTCGTGTTTTCTCAATCCAAAAATATATCTTATTATGAGATTTTGCAGTCGTTCAAGTTTATTAATTAGTTGCTGAGACAAATCTAAGAAGCACAAATAGCATAATCTAGCATAGGTAGAAGGAGAGCATGGGCTACAGATATTTTTTTCTTCAAAGGTAAAAGGTTGTTCTATCTTCTCAGTCTACTTATTGTAGAGAAAATCTTACGACTAAGCTTCTTCTTCTTTTCTATTTTATAACCCTAAATTTGAACAACATTAAACTCTGTCAGCTAATTTAACAAACACAACTACATTATTTAAGATACTTATTAACCGCGATACAGTAGCATCCGTAACTTATCTAAGTTATCGTCAAATATTCTTTTATAAATAATATAAAAAACTAGTTACAAAAATAGAACATCGGGTTTGTTGTGGTGGGGACAGAGGGACCATGTCTATCTATCAACGCGACGGTTGGTGGTTCGATGCCCACTGAGGGAAATTAAATATTTTAATTAACTCGAACTGATAATAAGACAAGGCGTGGCGTCGAGCTCCACTAATCAACAAGCAATGTCTCGAAAATGATTTAGATATTGTGGAGTACCTTAACATTATATTTTTTCTGCGTACTCTGCTGTACGCAGGATTTAGCGTAGAGCTAAGTAAAAGCTGCTATCGAGAAGATCTGTTTTACTAAAACGGTGTGTATCCCACACTTGGCCTTGTTACCAGACAAAATAAATGAAAACATTCAATATTGAATTTGAAATTATTAAATATTTAATTTCGAAGCCACAACCTGGTGCGTGGCACGAATTAAGTCGCAAGATTGTGCCCTTGTGCTACCACAAGCCTCAAGTAGTATAACCAAAAAAAAAATAACAAAAGCACCTACCATCAGATCTAGGCACCAAATCGGGGTTTAATTCCATATTATCTCTCTTGGCCTTCACCAGTTTAATACAAACAGTTGTCGCGGCGATTGCGGCAGCTACCGCCACTGCGCCCGCTGCGACCTCCAGCCAGCGAGTCCACGAATGTACTGGCAAGTCTTCTGTTACAGCTACTGGCGTAATGAATGAAAAGTGCTTATTATTTTCGTTATTCTTAAAGTTATTAACAATTATATAAAAAAGTACTAAATTTAAATTTAAAATCATATAATAATTTTTGAACTTAGCAGGATTTGAACCCGCGCCTCTTTGAAACCGTCGAAGCGCTCTGCCCAATTAAGCTATACGTTCTTATCAAGTTACGTCGAAATTTTTATACGCTTGTTACAACTTAATTATGTTGTTGGTATCTTACAGAGATACCAACAATATAATTTTAGGCGAGTTTTACAAATTTCCGCTACCCTTCCGCTAAGAGTTATCGTTTGACAAGAGAGAATTCTATTTATTTAATATTAAATAAAAAAATAAAATTTTTATTTTCTTTCCTAAGTGTGTAATAACACTTTCAAAAATTGTAAATATATAAAACGTAATTAATGCTTTTAAATTTTTAACTAGTTTGCATGTAGTAAATCAATTTTAATCGTGCAGGCTGTAAGAGAGAGTGTCATATATAATAATATTTATACAATTTAGGTCATTTCATTGATTAACTGGCACTGTGATTGCCATAAATGTCTGTAATAGTTGACGGTGTGGCTAGTTACTCCGTTGTGGCCCAATTGATAAGCTTTTTGCCAATTCTGTGCTGAAGGGTTCAAATTCCACTAAAATCCAATAAAACAATTAGCGAAAATTCAGAATAAAACTATTTATCGCAATATTCTCTAGCTACTATTCAATATTATGAGTAAATATAACAACAATTACACGGCGTTGAGTTCCGCTACTTAACACACAATATCTCAAATTCGTGTACATAGTATATAGTTAAGTAGAAGACAGCTTGATACAAAAAATTAACAACTAGGAAATTTTTAAAAAATATGGGAGTAATATATTTTTTAAAATTCAAATCTTCTTGGTAAAATTCTTGTAGCTTGCTAATCTCATTATCATAAAATATGGCTTAAAATTTTCTCAATGAACAATAAAATTATAAACATCACATTCAAAGCATTCATTCATGAGATACGGGGGCACAGACCAGTCAAACTTATAACACTTTTTATGTTGGGAATAAAAGTACCTGAAGCACTGAGTGGAGTAATAGTTTGCAAATGCACAGTCTTCGTTTCACTTCGTCCTCTCGAGCTGCTCGCGTACACCCGCGCTGTCAAGTTTTTGTCATCTTCTATATCAGGCAGGTGGAAGTGCCCAGCGGAATTTGATACATTTTGAAGTACTGTACCCTCGGTGTTGATGAGCTCCAAGTGAACGATCTGTGATCTTCCACCGTCCCAACCTATATAATAGAAGGTAAAAAGTTATAAAGCCTCAAATTTGGCAGACTGTGGGAAACTGAAGTGGAACGCCGTGTCTTAACACTAGGTTCCCGGGTTCCCTCTGCCTCTTGAAGAAATCTCCGTCATTACGGATGCTGTGCTCAATATTACAACTTTTCTTGTGCTATTTCTGTACATCTTTAAACTAGAAGAGAAGTTATCCATCACGCCTTAGCTTACCATCCTCTAACTAGAGTGAAAGATGAGAAGAGACTCAATGCCTGAAATTCGGTGAAAAATAATAAACGGAACGGAGTGTCTTAAATCAACGCCGCGCTTTTCCTTATTACCAGAGTAAAGAAATGAAAACATTAAATATTTCATTTCCTAGAGCGAGAATTCATCCCACAACCTGCCACTTTTACAGTCACACGCTTGCACCTACGCCACAATAGGCCTCTTTAATATATAGCCAATCATTATATATAGGAAGACATATTATATTATGATCTTTTTTCACTGATAATATATAAACGCTCTCGCAGTGCATTTGAAATACCTGATTATCGCGGACTCGTTCCGCCTTTTAAACACAACGTCAAATTTCACTACCCGTGCCTCAACATTAAATCAAGTAAAATTAAAATATATAAACATCTATAAACATACCTTTCTGGCATTGAACTCGCACTGCATTCGGATAGGATCTTAAGACAACACACTCTGGCGCATGCGGGGGCCCTCCTGGAGCGATTGTATAGGAGCAGGGACGTTTCTGTTCTCCAAATGTATTTGTTGCGCGACATAGAAGTACACCTACGTCGGAGTCGCGAGGCAGCCACGTCAGAGTTGAGGCGAATCTGTTGTGATGGCCTGGAACTTTCTAGAAATAATATTAAAAGTAAATGTTTTAAACCTTTCTATCCTGTATTTTGAATATTAAGTAAACTAAAGAATATTACATATTATTTCGTTGGAATTAAATATAGGAACGATAAAGTTGTATTAACAAAACATGCATATTAATGTAGATAAATGGGTAAAGCTTGTACATATGAATTATTATACTAGTTTTGACGAATGAATTATATTTTCTTGTTCAGAAATTGTCAATAGAATAAATTTAATTTGACTTTTGTGCACTGGTTGCTGACTTAGCTTTAAATATGTTAAGTAAGTGCGAAACGCAAGCAGTGTCAACAAAAAAGAAATCTTTACACCACAATATTCAATTTATTGTATAAACATATTTCATGAAATACCTTGGAGCTAGTGTATACAGTTCTGGAATCAGCAAACGTCCAACTGAATTGTAATGGATCGGGAGATGCTTCTACAACGCAGGTCACTGTCTCCGCCTCTTGTAATACAGCGCCGATAGTTTCTTCTCGGGTTGTTAGACATATTGGGCGATCTAATAAGACATAATACGTCACGTCATGAAATGAGCATAAATCTAATTGTGGTTAGCACTGAGTACATTCAACACCTTAGTTAATAGATAGTTCATATTATCCATATCACCTAACTAATCCCAGAGGCCGGTCATGGCGCAGCAGCACAAGCGGGTGACTAAACGACAGGTTGTAGGTTCGATCCGACCCGAAGAAGTGAAATATTTAATATATAAATCGCTCTGGTAGCAAGCAAAGCGTCGCGTTGATATCCACCAACCAACACACAATACCACAAATTTCTCGAAACATGTGAAACGGAACGGAATATTTGAATAGAAAATTCAGTTAACGGTAAGTAAAACATCAATATACATATATTATAAAACAGAAAACGATAAATACAATTTCAAAACAAAATAAAAAATCAAATAGAATGTATATAGGCACATACAATTGCAAGAAGAGACTATTGATATAGCAAATACCGTTGACAACGGTGTAAATTTGAACGCAACATTTCTTACCGCATTTATATATAAAATAAACTACATACATATTACAAAATATATAAATTATATTTAACCTTGTATATATATTTATGGGTGTGTTATGATATTTAAAAATGCTAATAAATTAAATAGAATATTGTAAAGTGAATTTATTTCATATAATGTTATCATTAGATCTTTGTTCTTTATCCATATCGGTAACTGCAGACAGTTGACTCTTTTCATTTATTCTTGACTTTGAGGGCAGACCCTCAAAGTCAAGAAAAAATGAAAAGAGTCAAGAGAAAGAATAGAAAATGACAAGAAATAATCATCATCGTTATTTTTATTCAATCAATTCGTTCTTTTTCTTTTAAAGAAGAGACGGCAAACGAGCGTACGGGTCACCTGATGGTAAGATGGTGATCACCGTCGCCCACGGCCACGGCTGTGTAACTCCAGAGAAGCTACAGAAGCGTTGCCGTCTTTAAAGGTGGATAGGCTCCGGCGCCAGGCATTACTTAATGCGAAACGCAGTGGCCAAAGCCACTACTAAACGCCGGTCTTAAATGCCGGGGTTGGTAACAATCCGGTCGAGTCTGCCCATGCGTGTTGCCATTGCTGGCAACGTGACTCTAGTTAGTCGCCTCTTACGACACCATAAGTACACACGGCTAAAATTCTACAAAAAATTACACTTACACCCTACGTTTAAAGTAACTTTATCTTCAAAAACTGATTTAGGTAGATGTGAATTATGTGCTCGACAGATTAAATCGTGTCTACTATCTCGCAATGAGGGGGCCAGCGTCAGCGACGACACTGTGTAGTTGCCATCGTGTAGTTCCTAAAACAATATACATTCGTGTAAATAAAATATTTTAGATAGTTTATGTACTGACTGTACTTTGTTACTGAGAGACATCGCACAGCCAAACATAAGTTGCGTACCAGCCGAAATTTTTCATAAAATTTCTTTTCATAAAATTCTGTGAATGGGAAGAGGTGGAATTACTACTAATAAGTGGAACTACTACATTTTACGTGTAAAAGTGAGGCCTATCGGCATATGGCGCATGAGCAGAAGACTGTAAACTGGTTATGGGTTCGATCCCACTCGAGCAAATGAATATAATTTGTAATTTTTTCAAATTAAATATTGTTTTCATTTCTTCGCTCGGGTATCAAGATATTGTTGATATTTGCCACTTAACACCCAATGCCTCAAATTGACGGAGAGTGGGGAGCGGAAGTGAAACGGAGTGTCCAGGTTTCCAGTTCCCTAGGTTCCCTCTGCCTGATACAGCGTGAAGCTGAGTTAGTGACGTTTAAAAGTCTACGTAAACAAACTTGAAAGGAGTAAAAACTGTTTATTATTATATTCCTTGAATTTGCTTAGGTAAAGAGAAGAGAAGCTTAGATTGTGGAGGTGAGCGTTAATGTGAATTTAGGAGGCCCTTAAGCATACACGTAGGTTGCCTGTCTCAGGCACTGCTCTGATTTCCTCTTCCTGCTACCCGATGAGCCCGGCGCCCAAAAGATATACCCCTAAATTAAAGCTTTGTGGTTTCGACTCAAAATAATAAAATAAATATTTTAAATGTTCATTCTCAATTTTATATAAAAAATGTTAGGTTTGAAAATAACTTAAAATATCTTCATATCTCAATTGAGTTGTTAAAATCATTATAGCTTAGTCCATATAATACACATGAAAAAATACATAAAAATAAAAATATACAATTTACGTAAGAAACATTAGTGATGCCTGTAGTATAATTAAAATAATTAATGGTTATAATATTTGTACATATATATAATTTTTTAAACATACCTTATGAACAGTAGGTCTCAGCAATACATCCCCTAGATGCCAAGTGATAGCTGGAGGTGGAACACATCCAACTACCACACAATCGACTACGCGAGGCTGTCCCGTTTCAAAGTCGAAATTGTTGTTTAAACGGATCTCTACACTTAGGGGAGGAACTGAAAAATGAAAAACGCACATAATATATTTCCACATAAGGCCCTATCTAAATTTAATAGATTAAATTATGTGTTATAAAAATAAAGGTAGAAATCTAGAATGAATCTTCATTTTAGAAGGTAAGAAAGTACTTACGGTACATTTTAACAACAACACTCGCACTAAGCGGTTCAGTGACATCTGCGTTTTGCGCCAAGCATTCATAATGGGCGTCCAGCTCATCCCGCGATGCGTTGCGCACGCGCACCTCCGCGCGTAGGACCCCGGAACGAACTGAGTGTGATCGTTCTATTGTTATGCTGTTGCGACGCCAGTAGAGTAGTGTATCTGGTTGGTCTGATGACAATAGATAATGTATTTTATTTATATGTAGATATAAAAGCTATAGAGACGAAATATTGTAAGAAAAAAAATGTGGTTTTGTTTCAAAAGACCAAAAAAAAAACATTACAGTCAATTTAAAAATTACCATCATCTACTTCACAGATCAGCGTAAGATCAGAACCAAGACTGAGGGGCCCCACGTAGCCTCGTCTGATTTCTTCACCTGCATCGTTGAAAATTCTGGGATTTCCTGGTGAATCTGTGAAATATTTACAAGAAAGTTTTATTTCTGATGTATCAAAAATTGTATTCAACTATTCAACGCATATTTTAAAATTTCAAATAAGGAAACATTTTGAGTGTGTATTTTTTGACATATTTAATACCCAAGCTTTGTCCGATTACAAATTAAAAATAACTATACACTATACTAGCTTTTACTCCCGGTTTCAACAGCATGGTCAAATAGAAATCGCAAGAATTGTGTATGACACAGTCCAGAGTAACTTCGACGGCCTTACTTGATGAATTTCTCAATTCAACCAAGTAGTTCCTGAGATCAATGCATTTAATGACACAAACTCATGCGTTTTCAATATTAGTATACTAAAACATTTAATTAAATATTTATATTGATTCTTGATAACTTACCCACCAACCTAACGTCAATCACGTAATCCAAAGAGGGCGAAGCTTGATAGTGCACTCTACATCTGTATACTCCGCTGTCCTGCTCGCTCACTCGCTTCAGGAGTAGGGACGTGTCGTCGTAGCATGCCCCCGCGTCGCATGACGCGCCGAATATACGATCCCTGTTCATATTTCTGTGGATAATCGATATTTTGGTAATTAGACAATGAAATTGTAGTAAATTTTGATGTAGCTGGGAATTATTTCATCTCGTTTGGCCAGCGGTTGTAGGGTATAGATTGAAGATGCCGAATTAATAATGAATTTAAATTTGCAATTATTTATTTTTTGTTTATATTATTATTTACTGTAATATACAGTTGATCCAAGTATTTTAGCCTATTTATTATAACAAATAGTAGTTTGCGAAGTGGCGCTAAAATTATGCTAATCCTCTCGTAGTCTAGATCGAGGTATAAAGGAAAAGTAAAGAATAAACGGAATTGTAGGTAATAAGCTTAATGGAATTAGCTGTTGCTAACTTTTAATTTTTAAGCCTATATTAATAAGTACTATAGCTCTTTAATGAGATGCTGAATTTTATTTATTCGTTTTTTTCCCACCTTATATAGAATAAAAGCTCGGTTCAAATCCAAGTACACATGGTCGCTAATACTGTAAGAAAAACGTTTCAATTCCGAATTCAGCACATCATCTACAAATTTTTTTATGATAATAGACAAGTCGAATGAGCTATGTACGGATTGTACCTTTAGGCCGTACAGATACAGCGTGGTACTAAACATAAATTAAGATCTTCTAGAAGCTCTTCTAGAATGGGATCTGAATTTACAACCTCCGCAGTCAAATAAATTAACTTTAGATAAAAGCTAAAAGCTTGTTTTTATATAGAAAAAGAGATGCTCACCGTCGCTCGCTTTCCTCGTTAGGGAATCTATACAAAAAGTCCCTGTCATTCTTCAACCATAAAACGTATGAGTCTGGCCCATCTAGAAACACTTTGCCTTGACCACATGGTAGGCGCGCATCACGTCCTCGTACAGCGCGGAGAACTACGACTTCTGTATAGTAAAACACACACACACACACACACATATATATATATATATATATATATATATATATATATATATATATATATATATATATATATATATATATATATATATATATATATATATATATATATATTAAACTACGTCATATGTACAATTGCGCCGGAATTGTCGAAAGCACACAATGCTCGCAATTTATAATAATTTATATCTTAATATTAATAATAATCATTATATTTTAATATTAATAATAACTATCTCCAAGGCGTAATGAAAAGGGACGAACTTAAATACGTGAAATATATAAATATAAAAACATGACTAATGTGTACAATATCTATGTTTGTGACTCATATAGTAGTTAATGTTAACTGCAGAAGTTTAACTTAAAACCTTATAGATTTTTTAATGGTCAACAATGACTCATGAAACGTGTAAGTATATTGTTTAAGTATTATCTATAGTTTCGGACTTGACATACTTTTCAAATTATAAGAATTTTGGATACCTTGAATTGTTTAAAATTTCATAGTATTTTTTGTTTTCAAATATATATATATTTTTATAACTTCAACTTCAATTTAACCCACGACCGGTCGACTTTCCAGTAGTCCTTCGACTTAATAAATACCTTTCTGTTTTCTAAACTACTTCTATCGTTTCTTTTTCTAAGTGAAAAAGAAATACAAACGCACTCAGCTTCACGCTGTACCCCGCAGGGTAGACAGAAGGAACTTGGAAACCTAGTGTTAAGACAGTCCGTTCCACTTCCGTTCCAGACTTTTAAAAAAAATCTATATTAAAAACAAAAATTAACCAAAAATCTTTTTTAATTACAACAAATAACTCGTAATAATAATAAGTTACAGCTAAACATAATAACTATAACAATAATAAAGTAAAATCCACCATACCTGAGTCTAAAGCAACGGCGTTCCGATAGAAATAAATGCAGATCAGAAATCCATAATACATCATAAAGGAAGCTGCAGAGAAAAATATGACTTATTTAATTATTTCAAAAAGGCAGCTAACGATAGTACATTTAAAAATAAGAACAAGTCCGTAGGGCCGACTTAGCGGAGATTCACAGCGCCCGATTGTGGTTTCGATGCCCAACCAGGGAAATTAATTATTTTCAATTCATACAAGACGACGCGCAGCGTTAAGCTCCGTCTCTTATATACAAACGGATTTTTATAATATTTGTTTCTTCTGAAAGCAGTTCTATTATATGAGTGAAATAAATCGTGAAACTAAACATAATACCACAATGTAAAAAAAGAAACTACATAAATAACAAAATAAATATCTACATCTAACAATGTTTTTTGCTTGCTACACAAACTATGAAGTCGTGAAAAGCTTTTCTGAATAGCCAATTAATTTTAAAAGTCAGTACTGTCAACCCTACAGGATACTACCAATATGTTTTCGTTATCTTCACGCATCTCCCACATCAAGAGGGGTAAGAAGATAGAATCTCGTAATTTATCACTCTATTACCTTTTCATACATTTTAGGGACATTGCGTGTCAGCTGACGGAACTCAACGCCGCATGGTACAATTTTTTTTAAATAAATTTTAGGTAAAAATCTAATTTGTAACTATCATATATTTAGTCCGGTACTTATAAAGTATGCCACGATGTCAAACCAATAATACGGAAAATTAAGATTGATTCATAATAAAAAAAATAACTAGCTCAATCAACCCTATCTACATATAAAGTACCAACATAAGTTGATCTTTCATTCGCAAAGCTTTCTTTTTTAATCTAATCCGTTAGTTAAAACGTTAAGGGGGCAAAGAGGTCAAGTTAGGTTAGAAATAAGGAAGTGCATTCATACACGCAACCTCCCTTAATTTGGGGTGAGTCATGTATAGTACTGTCGTAAAACGGGCCTATTTATAGTAAACACGGTTTGTAAGATTCTTTTAATAGAATTGGCGTCGAAATGTTATTGGATTAACTAAATTATAATGATTATGCCAATGTAAGCATTTCGCATAGCTTTAAATGGGCGTTAATATTAGATCAAAGTATTATAATAACGCAAAATTAAAATTGAAAATTAAAAGAATATATGATTTCACAAAAGACCATATATATACATAATGGGTAAGGTCGCGGCGCCCTAGTGTATACAATATATCTAGATAGCCCCACGGCTTTTTAATAGTAGATGGAACGTTTTTAAGTTGAACATGATGATATTTTATCTAACTTTAGGATATTAGTAATATAAATTACCAAAAAAAAAAATGTATTGAAAACATAAGAGAACAAAAATCTTTTCCTTTCCATTATAGGTATATGTATTTTTTTAAGATAAAAAAAAATATTATATAATATTTTGCACAAACAATACTTTAAGAACAGTGGGTAGTGTGCTCCTAAAAAGTTCAGGTAAAAAGTATAAATTAATTTATTTGAAACAGAGGCCCATCGTGGCGCAGCAGCTTACGCGTGTGACTGCGAACGATAGGTTATGGGTTCGATCCCCACTCGGAGCATGTAAAATTTAATATTTTCAAATAAAATCTATAATGTTTTAATTTCTTTGCTCTGGTAATAAAGCAAAGCCCAGTGTTGAGTTCTGCCACTCAACACGCAATGCCCCAAATTCGGTATAAAGTGGGAAACGGAAATGTAACGGAGTGTCTCAACACTAGGTTCCCAAGTTCCCTCTGCCTACCCTGCCATGTGCGGGATACAGCGTGAAGCTGAGTTGTTGCATTATATTACAATTTACCTATTAATTAAAATATAAGTAAAATATTCTAAGTCAGTTTATTAAACAATTGTTACTGTTTTAGCTTGTCATATGAACCATTTTTTTTTTTAATCTACCTTTAAACACTAAAATATATTTTTTTAAATTATTTAACAACTTTAAAATGGTGGTATTTAAAATATGGTGCTTTTTTCAAATGAAATAAGTATTTAGTTTAACATATACAAGGCCTGGTTTTGTGTATCTATAGCAAAATGCACTAATCTCATGAGTAAGCTAGCTTTAATGCATTAAATGGATCAAAAAATATTTGGATATCCTATTCAATTTAGATCGAAGGGTGATTTTTTTGTAAGATTTGTACTCATATTCATCGAATTAAACAATTAAAGCTCGTAGTGCTTAGTGATTCACTATTCGCTATAGTATTCATTAATAATTATTGAGACTACCTTCTAGATTTGTGGTTAATATAAGTATACTGAATAATTTTATAGATAATTATGAAAAAAAAATGATAATCAAAGTATATTAAAATAAACAACCAAAAATATTAATGTTTTACATATTATTGCATATACAACATATTGTACTACATAATTCTAATAAAAAATATCAAGAAGCACTTTTAAAAATAATATAAATAAAAAAGCATAACACAAAAAATCGCAATGCCTTCAAAATATTAAAATACCCACATAAAACGTAGTTAATAAATCCAAACGTTGTAGTTAATAAAACATTTAAATCATGAAATAAATAAAATTTATTTAAATTAATTTAATTAATCTTACCTCGAAACATCGTACGAGTTGGCCGTTCCCTGTGCGTTATCACAAACCGCGTGTGTCGCGCTCTAAAACTTTATTTCAAATAAACTTTCCACCTCCACCCATTAACGCCAGGTATCGTGCTTTTAAACTGTGATCACTATGGAAAAGGATTTTATTTCTTTTTTTCCCAAATATTATAAAAATAATCATCTATGTAGTTATATTAGTCAATAGACAAGTGGTTTAAGCCGTAAATTGTATTTACTTATTATATTTACATATATAGATATTAAAAACATTTTTGGTCACATAATCACTATCTAGGCCTGTCGTGGCGCAGCGGCATAAGCGTGTAACTGTAACCTATAGGTTCTGGGTTCGATCCCCAGTCGAGGATATGAAATATTTAAATATTTAATATTTCATTTCTTCGCTCTGGTAAAGAGACAAATCGCGGCGTCGAGTTCTGCCACTCAACACGCAATGCCTCAAATTCGGCGGAAAGTGGGGAACGGAAGTGGAAGGGAGTGTCTTAACACTAGGTTCCCGAGTTCCCTCTGCCTACCCTGCAAAAAAATAATCAGTACGGTATGGTTGAACGATGGTGTCCGTCCGCATTTTTGATTATTGTCTTCCCGAGTAAGAAAGTAAAGAATTTGAGATCAATTTTTAAACAGGGTATGTAGATAAACTTTTTATTAGTTACATATTTTCTTAATATTTAAAGCAATAGTACGTATTTAGCGAAGATCTATGTAATAGATAATATTTCAAGTATAAAAGTTGTATTATCTTAAAATATTGCAATGTTCTTTATTAAATGTTTTCGTAATATATTCTATCCATACTTGTTTACCCACGCATGCTTGGTACCCTGTTTATAAATTAGAAGGACTGCATTCTTATTTTTACTTTCGTCATAATCATAATAATTATAAAGTTCATTTTATGCTGACAAAAGCTTCTCTTTGGTCTTTTTGCAGCTTTTAAATATGTTTGATATGATCCAGCCATAGAGAAAGACCCCAGAAAAGTAATAAAATATGTAAGGTCTATAGGTCAACTTAAAGTGGTTCTAGGATCTAAGTACAAGGGTGTTTTCTTGTTCCCCTATAGCGTACAGCGCATATCGCCAGTTCGTTAAAACCCTTTTCATGAAGTGTGCATTGGAGCAATTACAATTAGGAGGCCTTGTCAGACTGCTTTTTGTATGTTTCTCAGAGTTTAAATCTTTAATTTTGATAAAGTGATTCCGCTATTTTATTTCTAGAATATTAAATAATAAAAAAATTAAGTAATATTTTTTCTTTATTTTATTTTTGAGTGACAGGACTTAACGTTCGAATGGAACGGAATCGCATGACAATCTATTGATGTAATTAAATCTTGGTACTACCCATTTCATTTTTCAGATCAGTAGTCAAAACCCGGACTATGCAGCAACAATACATCTCAACATATTACTAAAGAACTTAATATATAGTTTGATTTTTGATTTGAAGCCTGTCATGTTGCAGGGGCACAAGCATGTGAATGTAAACGCGGCAGGTTGTGGGTTCGATCCCCACTCGAAGAAATGAAATATTTAATATTTTTTTCAGCTTCACGCTGTGTCCGGCACAGGGCAGGATAAGCAGAAGGAACATGGGAACCTAGTGTTAAGACACTCCGTTTCACTTTCCGCCGAGTTTGAGTTGAGACATTTAATATTTAAATAGAAAATATTAAATATTTCATTTTTTTTTTCAATATTTTCAATTTAAATATTTTCCTATGCTCTGGCACCAAAATAAAGCGCTGCGTTTATCTCCACCACTTAACACGCATTGTCTTAATTTTCGCGGAAAGTGGGAACGGAACGGAGTGTCTTAAGACTAGATTCCCAAGTTCCCTCTGCCTATCCTGCCATGTGCGTGATGCAGCGTAAAGCTGAGTGGGTGAGTGAATATAATGTCTTATATTTATTATGAGGCACATAATCCTATTATAAACATTTCCTTAAAAACTTTTCAACTTAATAGCTTTAGAAAAGGCACTATCAAAAAACAGTCAAGAACTCTATAAATCTGGCTATTAGCAAACAATTCGAAAGGGTCATAATGCTGGTTCAATTCCCGACGACCATATGTATGTGCATACTTTTGATTTCTAGAGAGCCCTTTTTGCAAGAAATATAAATGAACTCAAGTGATTACGTTGACGGTTGAAATCAGAGAACGTGCCCGAGTAAAAACTCGCTGACGGGTGGATTTAATCACGATAAGTTGTTTTGTTTGCAAATATGCTATGTTTTATTATAATGTAGGGTGAAACGGAAGAATTGAGACGTTAAACTATTGTAGGATGGTTTTTGGTAGAGATGCCACGAATATTCGGCTACTATTCGGTATTCGGCCTATTCGGCTACTTTTTTTAATATTCGGTATTCGGCCGAATAGCATGCAGTATTCGGCCGAATACCGAATACCTATTAAAGGTAAAAATATATATGGTATTATTCAAAAACATATATTATTTAAATTACAAATGGGTCATTTTCATATATAAATTCATACTTAAGTGCTTAAAATCTGTCAAAGGTAAGTTAAGATGAATGAAAATATTTTTTTCAGCATTTGTTGATGGCAAGCGATTACACTTTTCTTCATAAACAAAAATTCCTTCTGGTAATATTTTCGCAGTAGACACCCACGAGACAATACATAAATCTTAGCAAATTTTGTCAGTATTAGATACAATTTTGCGTTTGCTGACCATTATTTGTAATGGTCTGCTGACCTGTTTAGGCGGACAGTTTTCAAATAAGTATCAATCTCTTTAATTTAAAAAACGTATAAAAATTTTGAACGATGCAGGATTTAAACCCGCACCTCTTGAAAATCCCTCCAGCGCTCTGACCAACTAAGCCATTCTCACCAAGCTTCGTCGAAATTCTTATACGTTTATTACAACTAATGTTGTTAGCATCTCTGCAGGGAGATTTTTACAAATTTTCGAACCCACAGATAGCTAAACTACCCAAAGAAAACTCTTAAAATTTATCGTTTGGTAAGAGAGAATGCCTTTTATTTAATGTTTTTACTATTTTTTTAAAGTGTTATCTCTGTAGGGAGATTTTCAAGAGGCGCTGGTTCAAATCCTGCTTTGATCAAAATTTTTCTACGTTTTTTAAATTTAAGTTTATTATTTGTTTATTCTGTCCTAAGTATGGAATAACACTTTAAAAAATAGTGAAAATATTAAATATCAATCTCGTTTGTCACATTTTTCTCTGTATTTGCTCTATTTACTTTTCCCACTCCGCCGCTCTCGTACAAAGTGACTGAGACAAGAAGTACGTAATCATTTACCAATATTCGGCCGCCGAATATTCGGTGCTTCGGCCAATTACATAGCCGAATATTCGGTATTCGGTATTCGGCCAAATCACTATTCGTGGCATCTCTAGTTTTTGGTTCAAATATGAATTTGGGTTATTCATTAATAACAGTTAGTTTTTGTTATTCTATATTTTGGCTGTCAAACAAAAAGGTTAATTCTTTAATAGATACGATGAATTGACAAGGCGTTCACGTATATATATATATTTTTATAAACGAATCCAAATCTAGTGAGGTCGGCATGGGTTGAAAGATTTCTTATTCAGATATAGAATAAACAAAGGCACTCACCATCTCGATATTTCTCGTATAGCAGAGGTAAACTTATATTGATATACTATATTCGATATATATATATATATATATATATATATATATATATATATATATATATATATATATATATATATATATATATATATATGTATATATATATATATATATATATACATATATATATATATAATCATTTTCACCTATTTATTACTTACGGATTTCAATTGACTGTCTGAATTATTTAAGACAGACAAAATTAATAAATGTAACCCTAAAATCCTAAGTAACGCCAAAAATATCCACATTTGCCAATTCCTACAAAAAATACTTCAAAATATTTCTCTTTCTCCGTTCATTAACAAGTTAATGGTATTATTGTGATTGTGAACTACATACAACGTTCGAAGAACTATTTGCCGTAAGGGGTGCAGTGTTATGTTAGGGGTTGTTCAGTGACTCATTCGTGAATCATTCGGCTAGAACGTTTTGATTATACTTAGCACTTTGATTAGCATACGGTGTTTTACTATGAGAATAGTGGTGGAAATGTAAAGACTTCACTTATAATACAATTTTTTAATTTGATTTCCTTATAGGAAAAAAATATTTTTTTAAACAAGAATATCAGTGAGTCATTTATTTTTTCATATTAACGGTGACAGTTAATGAAATTATTATACATCAAATTTTAATCCTTCGCGTTGTAATCAGAGAAGTCAAAAATAACACTGTTCATACTCTTCGTTAGCCCATCAGTGTTCAATTATTGAGACATTGTCAATTATTGATAATATATAATAAATTCCTCCGAGTGGAAGTCAAACCCATAAAAATTACAATACAGCCCACTGCGCCACAACGACACCATCATACTAAAATGTTTCCTTCATATTTTTATCTTCTCGATACGTTTAGATACACGCCCACACATAGTAGAGTATAGGGAGAGTACCTGGGAACAAAGTCTTAAGACACTTCGCCATTTTAATCTTATCGTTGCCCACTTTCCGCCGAATTTGGGGTACTCAACGCTTCGCCTAAGATTACCATAGCAAAAAAAAAAAATATTAAATATTTCATTTCCTCGAGTGGAAATTGACCCACAGCGTGTCGCGTTAACAGCGCTTGTCACGCCACGACAGGCATTTCTTAACAATATTACTTTGATCTGCTAGAAAAAGTTAAGGACATTTGTTAAAAATATACCTGTCGTGGCGCAGTGGCACAAGCGTGTGACTGTAACCGACAGGTTCAGGGTTGGATCCCCGTCAGTCGAGGAAATGAAATATCTAATATTTTCAATTTAATATTTATTGTTTGATTTCTTCGCTCTTGTAATAAGGCAAAGCGCGGCGTTGAGTTCCGCCACTCAACACGCAATGCTTCAAAATTGGCGGAAAGTGGGGAACGGAAGTGGAGGTTCCCGGATACCATCTGCCTACCCTGCCTCGTGAGGGACAAATCGAAAAGCTGAAAGAAAATGGAAAAAATTAAAAATAAAGAACTTTATAACTCAAATAAAAAACCCATACTATACCACAAAACATTTTATTTCATAAAAGAAAAGGATTTAAAACAAAACTCTTCAAGCAACAAATAATAATATATTATCGCGTAGGAAAATGCATCTAATAGGCACTAGCCCATACACTTTAAACGTAACTAGTAATCAAGTCCCCAGATCTCGCCGGACAAAATCACAATAATACATTAAAACGATCAAAGCAATACATATAATATTGATTTTACATGAAAATTCAAGTTACTCGCATTGACTCCTAGAAATCAAATTACAATAATTACTATACTCCTTTACATACATACATTATAAATACTAACAGCGCTTTGAACGCATTCCATATATGTAAGTCAGATGTTTTCTTTTTTTCTTTAATCAGAAGAGAATATCTATGCATTCTTAAACAAATGCAAACATTGACGTTCAATCGGAGACATCGCGCCTCCAATAAAATTCTATAAAAATAAAACTGAAAGACGCAACCCGACGCCGTACTACTTAACCGGCCTCCACAGTGACCGCCATTATCGATATTACTTAATTAAATTATGAGCGATATTATATATTCATTTTGTTATGGGACACAAATTATACATATGGTCTTAGATTGATTCACAAATAAAAATAAAATATTATAGTTCAAATACTATATGTATATACAATACAAAATATTATAAAAAAATTAAATGATTTCATCAAACAGAACTAATATTTTTTTATTAATTTAATACATAAAAGCGCATACAAACATACAAACAAACAAAAGAAAACAGGAAAAAAAAAGAAAAAAATTGTTTGTGTCCTCAAAACATAAGTGAGCATATTGCTAACATAAACTATGCTAATAATAAATAAGCTAATCACAAATTTATATAATGAAAATAAAATTTATATAATTTATGATTACGACAATGATTGACGACTCGATCTAGACCACTCGGAAGCTCGATATACATTTGGTTACATGCAAGTATTATATATTTTTTTTACCAAACAATAAATAAAACGTCGCCGCCATCTTGGACGTTTGACGTAAATGGTTAAGGTCTTTAAACAGACCATGTCATAAATACAAAATTAACTTTTCCTAGGAAAAAAAATTAACCAAAACAAATTTGGTATGAACTATACAATATCATTTGCTCGCAGAAAGCCACGTCTATTACTGTTCCATGTTGAGATGGACGTGCGTAACATTATTTGGACATGAAAATATGTTATTTTAGTTAGCTTTTGTATAAAGTTAGGTTATATCGCAAATTCAAATATATCTTATGTTTTATTTTTAGAATTTGTTGATTTGCTAAACGCTTATGGAACATTTTCAATGTAACAGTTATATGCTTACGGCTTTCACGTTACACACAAATGAAAAAGTTGTATATGTAGATAAAAATATGTAAAATGTTCGAAATAAAAATACTAAAACAATATAATACGAAGAGGGTGTTAAACAACAAATATATAAAGAAAATGGCTTAAAAAAGCGCAATAAGTCGGTGAATTACAACGTAATATTTTACATACTGTATGAAAGTTAGTAAGTATTTTTATTTCGATAATAATTATGCGGATCAGTGTGTTATTGCACGTACATTAACTATAATTGCACAAAATATTATTTCACTTTACAATTCCCATAGTCGCTGTGAGACAAACTATTAGAGAATAGAACTGGTTGAGATCACAATAAGAAACGCTAACAAAACACAACAAAGTTTTGTCGAAAAAAAAAAAAAAACTAAACATTAATAAGAAAAAATAGCAAAAACAAAACGTTTTCACGTTCAAGTGAAACAATATAAAACGTTATAATATATTTCTCAATATTCTATTAAATAAGTAAATCAAGGTGTTACATGTATTATTTACAATCGGCGTAGAGTTGTTTCTCTCAGCTGTACGTATTTTACACACTTACATAATTTATACATTTTTCTTCTATATATATATATAGAGAATACATAGATGTATATTCACCAGCCTTAGATATCGCTCACCATTATATACCAAAAATATATAAACATTCTAGCATTATTATTAGGACCACAGCGTTGATCGTCAAATTAAGTAATTATAGTTATATAATACGGTCGATTAGTCATGGTCGAATTGAAATTAGGTTTACTGAGTTTTTGCGCATTGATTTGTATGTATATTGTACTATGGAATAAAACGATCGGAAGTAAGAAAAATCCAAAAATGAAATCTGCACAGCCATTTATAACTAACTTCCGGGCGGCCACAACTCATCGAACGTACTTTATACCTTTTAAATACCCATATAATAATAGTAGATTAAATTAAATTCAATAAAGCAAAGAATCTATATAATATACGAAGATACAGACTATAAATTCTTAGTCTGGTTAAGATTTCGGACGAGAATTTAAAATTACATCAATATTTAATTAATTTTACAACACATTCAAATACTAAAAACACGTATTTCATCCACATAATTTCACAAATGATGATATTTTTACATCAACAATGATTTATGTACACTAGAATAAAAACATTAACTCAACGTAGCGTATAATAACTACACGCGTACAAACCAATATTGAATAACATAAATGATATCTATACAGTGTATAAACTACATACATACGTCGAAGTTACAGCGAAAATATGAAATAATGCAACAATATTCGTGTTTTATTGAATATGTATATAACATTTAGTTTAATACCTAGTCGTTTCATATATTGGGCGACAGTCTGTTAGTATACTGATCTGCTTAGTCTATGACACTGTTGAACTAATAAACGTGATCGTAGAACAAAAATGGACTTGACCTAAAACGTAGGCAGAGGATGCCTGGGAACATAGTTCCAAGGGACCCCGTTCCCGTTAAGACACTTCCGTCCCCAAATTTAGCATTGCGTGTTATGTGGCGTGAATCAACGCCGCGCTTAGCCTCGTCACCAGAGCGAGAAAAAAATCATTCCATTTCATCAGGAAGAATTGTACCCACAACATCGTTTACTAGAGTGAACTACAGCTTGTGATCTAATAAATAAATAAATTTATTATTAAAAATATTTAGTTCACTTTTAGTTGAAATATATAGTTTAAACCAGTGTTTCCCAAAGTGGGGCGAAATCCCCACTGGGGGGCATTTTGGCATTTGGAAGGGGGCAATGAATGATTTAACCAAAGAAAAATTACCTCCTCGCCAAGGTATTTTAAGCCAACGCTTGGCTTAGGGGGGACATGGTGGTTTTGGACATTCAAAAGTGGGGCGTGGACTGAAAAAGTTTAGGAAACACTGGTTTAAACTAAAAAAAAGCATTACAGTTTGATCGATAAATTTCAAATTCAATACAACATCTGTTTTCATTCTACGCTCACTACCACCCGCTAACGTTTAGCAACATAGCAAATTACTTATATATTGACCTAGTTCTAATCTACACTTCCATAGATCACTAGCTACGGATACAATACATAAAATATATCTCTCAGATTACTATCACATTGATACAACTAACATTTATTAATTAAGTGAATGCATGTTCAAACTCGTTTAGAAAATACTTATCATACTGAATGAAAGATTCTCGTGAAAATAAACTACGACACAACAGTTTTTTTTTTATTTGTTAACAATAAGTATATATATTTTAGCATCTACATTCTCATTCTCGCTTTATTTTTGTAAAATGATAATTTTGTAGGAAAATCTTTTATTGGCATTTCTGTGAAGGTAAAATCATAGTTACTTAGCATTATGTATTTAAAGTAAGTGACAAAACATAATAAATAATACGGATACTAGTATTGATAAGGGAAAAATATGTATGTAAAATATATAGAAAAAAAACAGACTTAACAAATGAAATATGTATGAAAGTTAACCAATTTTCAACGTACAAAAAAAAAAAATGTACGAAAATACCTCAATAGATTCATAACGAGCGATCCTAGTAAGACGAATATTATAATTTAACTACAAGTCTTTAAGTTTTTGGTATTCTTAAGTAAAAAGAAATGTATTCAACTGTTGACACAACAATGATCTGTATACAATAATAATTATCATCATTAAATACAAGTGTTTCTTAGGCCGATACCTATTTACGCTAGGCTACTTTAAGGGCAGTTATACACACGAGGTCTCTATACTTTATTCACAGTCTGTATTTTTTTTTATTTTCTACTCATATTCAATGTATATTTACCAAAGACTATAATGTTTTCACGAAGAAAGTAAAATTTCATATAATAAAAAATAAAGAATTATATATATATATATATATATATATATATATATATATATATATATATATATATATATATATATATATATATATATATATATATATATAAGTATATATATATATATATATATATATATATATATATATATATATATATATATATATATATATATATATATATATATATATAACATATATACACCAAAGGAACGGCGAGTCCTCAATTAAGTCCACATTTTAAGTAATGTATCGTCCTGAAAATAAAACTCAACAAAAAAATAAAAATGGCGTCGAATGATTGAATCTAAAAAGAATATTCCAATATAATTATATAATAAATTACAGATACAATTTAGTTCAAGTAAAATGAGTATTAGTTTAGTCTCGTTACATAGAACAGTCATTGTATTGGACGGCAAGACTAAATAAACGCATCGCTACTTCGAACGATTATTCCATTAAGTGGTATCGAATGACAACTACTTTTGTTCCAAACGTACTAAATACGTACTTAATACGTTGTTGGTGCAACAATGACGCAATTGCACTTTTCTAATTAGGTTTTGTATGAATTATAATTTATATTTCGTAAAGAGCAACTGTCTAATTTGACCAGCCTTTCGAGCCGGTGGTAGCTTTCTGTATATATATTTCGATATAACTTGACAGTTCAAAAGTACTTATAATGGCCAATTGAATAAAAAATATTTTAATTGTTGATAATATATTATAATATCACATTTGAAGAAGTACCAAATCCAAAGTCCAAATACGTCATTGACGCACCGAACAACCGACACACGGTGTAAACACAAAACCTCAACACTTTAGCGTTTGAAACCATTCAATTTTACATAAACTAAGAGGAACTAATGAAATTTAAGTCTTGTGTTTTTTTTATTATAGATATCGATAAAAAAAACGAAATCAACGTTATATTAAATAAAAATAGTACCTTTTGCTATTTAAGTGAAAAAAAAAATGCATTTTTTTTAATTTTAAAAGACTATTAGTTAAGTCAAAGAAGACATCGAGATGTTTAAAATTAAGGCCATCATCTAAATTTAAAATGAATATTTATGTATATATATATTTATAAAGCTGTTTTGTTAACTATTGAATATTTCAGAAAGCCATTCTTATGATACTATAAGGCTTGATAATTCACATTTTTTTAAATATTAAATTAAATTGTATTTCATATAATAAATTTCATTAAACAAAACAGCAATATAAATATAAAAATTTAGAATGCAAATTACTAATAATTGAATAAGAAAATGATATTATAAATATTCACAGTGCGTTTCTAAGTATAGTTAGTGCAAATTGTAATTTCTTTGTGATTTATATGTAATTAAAGCAGAGAATCGAACCCCGACCATCTTCAGTTATCACAATGTATAGTAAACTATATAGATGTTTACGCGTCATTTGTATATATATAAGCGATAGATAAAAGATTTATTATGCAAATGAAAATAACAATTTCATACCAAACTAAGAACCCTATATACATACAAACACATTACAGTTATGATTTTTTTTGGCAATGTCTATTTTAATAGTGAGCAATGCTAATAACGTTATTAATAAGAAAAAAAAAAAGAAATTGTGTGATATATATTTTTTTGGTGTTTTTAATGTAAGTAAAAAATTATGAGGCTCTTCGACTACACTCAGTCATAAACTGTTTAGTCTTTATAGTGGAAGATATATTAATAGTATTTTGGCATATGAATTTGAGACATAGTATACAAGCTACAGCTATCGTTCTTTGGAAATATATTTTTTAAAATAACAATTTAAATCTTTAATATACATATATTTAAAAATGATAAATTAAGTTATATTTCATTTAAAATAAATTATTCTCATATTATAACGCCTGCATCATATTATAACGGCCGGCGTAACTCAACGCCACACTCACAGCTAGGAAAATATTAAAGTATCCACTCAGATTACGTTACCTACAACATATATACTACATATATATTGAATCAAGCTGTAGCTATGTAATACGTATCAACAATTATATTTTGTACATACAACGAAATAATCTTATATATTGAAGTATTTTTCACAATTTCACAAGCAAGTCGACTATGTCCGCTTCACACCATCCTATCACTAAATATCATTCAATATGAATTTAAAAACATTGAAAACTAAATAAATTAACTAAATATCTCATTATTTTTTAGATTTACAAGTTTTTTTAACTGTAAAGCTGTATATATCATAAGAATTTAATGGAAGTATAGTAGTTGTAATGATAAAAAAAATGGAAGATACTTTCACGTTTCAAATTGATTTAAATTATCGAATTTAATGAACTGCAATATATATATATATATATAATATATATATATATATATATATATATATATATATATATATATATATATATATATATATATATATATATATATATATATCTAAAATAATTCATAAGTATTGGTATAAACACATAAAAATCCGATATACAATTTCGAGAACAATTGTATAAATATAGCGTTATTTTGTATGTAAAATAAAAAATATATATATTTACACAATATGCATATTAATTTATGCAAAAATATAATTTAGTAAGATATTGTATGTTACTAAATTTAGTAATATATATGTTAGATTTGGTGCCAAGTGGTACCTTTCATTTTATTTAATCGGTACTCTTGAATTCAGTGTCGATACGTCTTTCTAACGCCTGGAGCTCTTCTTCTAGTTCCTGCTATAGAAATAAATAAAAAAATTAGTAAAAAGTCAAATTATTTTTCATAGACAAAGGCAACTTACGTTTAGAAGAAACGTAGTGTTTAGGCACTTGATACCACATCGAGAAAATTACAATAATTGATTCAACCATATGGGAATTGAATACAAATATATTGCGTTTACAAACAGATGCTGTACCGCTACGCCACGACGGCCTACGAAACAATAATATGTTCTAGGATATTGTTACATACGTGGAAAGACAGTAAAACTGAGAGTGTAAAACTGGCAAAGGCAAATTGCCAAGAGAAACCAAAAACGTTTAAACTATGAGTATACATATTAAGAGTATAAAACAATGTTGATATTTATCTGTATTCTCTATTAAATTAAATAAAAAAATGTCCATTTTGTTTTAATATCATCCTTTTGAATGAAACAAAAATAAATTAAATATACAAGTAGATGACAACAAAAAAAAAAAACATAATTAGCTGGTTTGATCCCTAAGCCGACGATGTGAAATCCAGTTTAACTGATTGGCTGGAAGAGATTTCCTTTAGAAATAAGCTCAGCCTTGCACTAACCTATTACTTACCTTTTAAGTTATATAATTGTATATATTTTTTTATTTTATGCAATAAATGATATATAAAAAATGTTTGTTGCCTCAGTATATAATCTATAATAAATATATGTATTTAATGTCAACCTTTTTAAATGGAGTTTTCACTACTCTATTTTTATAACTTTCCGTCAAAATTTACTGTTTTATTTTAATCGTTCATAAATAGAAATGTATCAATAATAAGTCATTTGTTCGACAAAATTGCTCCAGTAGTAAACTGATTAACGTCCAATAAGTAAATTTCTTATTTCTCTAGTATTAACCAAAATACGTAGAAATATGTTATTGATAGGCATTTAATGTAACGTACTATTCATTAATAAATAATGAAGTATGTAATTTATAACAAAAAATATTATTTTAAATGACATCTGACTTTGATACTTTTAGACTATAACCGTATGGCATGGCTACCTGCGGCTTTGCCGGCTTGGTCAAATAGGAACAAGTGTTTCGACGAAATTTTTATCATCAATTCGCTCTCATTATTCATAGCATGATTTAATTTAATAGCCTTTTTCAATAAAGTCGAAAAATAAAAATATTTTGTTTGTCATTAGTTCCTCAGGCCAGGCGGTTAGGATTAACAAACCGTGTCATAATTAATTGATTGTACAGTACTTACATCGTCAGCTCTATTAGCTAAATCTGAGGCTACAGCGGTTAATCTATCTACAGCTAGACGATCTGCACCCACCGCGCGCCTGTCACTCGGCACTGTAAATATCTGAGAAGAACAAAAAAAAACATTATATCAATACATTATATCAGTATATCAAGGATATTTAACCCGCGCCTCTGGAACGGTTTTCCAGAGGCGCGGGTTCAAATCCTGCTTCGTTCAAAATTTTTATATGCTTTTTAAATTTAAGTTTAGTATTTTCTATATATTATTAAAATATGCTAAATTACTAGGTAGTGGCACGGCGGCGCAACGTCTGGACGTAAATACGACGGCAGTAGGATCGATTCTCGCTTAGGGAGATTAATTATATATTATTTCGCTTCAGTATCAAGACAAAGCGGGGCATTTGTATTTTGCCATAAAGACCTTGATGCTTCTAAATATTTTTCATAGAATTACGAAATTACCGTTTAAAATTAAAAATGTTTTTTTTTATTATATATATATATATATATATATATATATATATATATATATATATATATATATATATATATATATATATATATATATATATATTTTTAGCTTCACGCTGTATCCCGCACGAGGCAGGGTAGGCAGAAGCACCCGGGAACCTAGTGTTAAGACACAAGTTGAGGTATTGCGTGTTGAGTGCCGGAACTAAGCGCCGCGCTTTGCCTTATTACCATAATATTTAATATGATTAATTATATTTAATATGAAATTTATCAAACGTCTACTATACTTACATCTTCAGTAGTAGACGGACCGTGCGGCAGTGAGCTTCTTATCGAGTCAAAATTAAAAACCTAAGAGAAAACAATATATCAAAATAAATAAAAAAAAAAAAAAAAAACATAACTATTAACTGCTTTGTTACAATTTTATTGATTTCAATTAAAATATGTAATTATATACTATATATATATATATATATATATATATATATATATATATATATATATACATATACATATACATATACATATACATATACATATACATATACATATACATATACATATACATATACATATACATATACATATACATATACATATACATATACATATACATATACATATACATATACATATACATATACATATACATATACATATACATATACATATACATATACATATACATATACATATACATATACATATACATATACATATACATATACATATACATATACATATACATATACATATACATATACATATACATATACATATACATATACATATACATATACATATACATATACATATACATATACATATACATATACATATACATATACATATACATATACATATACATATACATATACATATACATATACATATACATATACATATACATATACATATACATATACATATACATATACATATACATATACATATACATATACATATACATATATATATATATATATATATATATATATATATATATATATATATATATATATATATATATATATATATATATATATATATATATATATGTATATAGGCATTACATTTTAGTAAAATAAAGGACTAACAAGAAGCCATCTTATATCACATGTTCTTTATTAGGAATATTTTTTAAATAATCTGTGTAATTTTTTATACAAACATAAAACAAATAACACAAAAACACTAACAAAACATTTGAAAAAAGAACAACAATTTAATAAACATCAAGAAAAAAATCCAATTTAATAGCAAAGTCTATCAAATGTATACAATTATAACTACATATATACTTTTTTATCCAATTAATTGTAAAAAAAGTTTAATTACTCATGAAAATATTTTTTATAAAATAATATTTAATATATAGTAAAATAGATGTTATATATAAATACTAACATTATTAGTGGGCGGCCATGATGGTTCGATGCGACGCTCTCTGGCTACTGGGGCGAAGCCGGGCGCCTTCACTCGATAGTCCGGCAGTAATTCCGATGGGATTGCTGCAATATGATATTTACTATATCTTTTTTTGTTTTTTAATTAGCAAACCTATGTAATATATTTGCAAAACATGTTATAGAATGGTACCCTAGGGAGGGTAAGAGAAAGAGAGGAAGATCGACAAGAACGATCTAAGTGGCTGCAGATATATCGTAGATGAGAAAAAGAAAAAGAGGCTAGGAGAAGAGACTTTGTAATAAGCCTATGCTACACAATCTTTACCAGTATCAGCAATATAAAAACTTTGTACAAAAATTACTTTAATTGTTAATAAAAGCTAAATTATTAACATTACAGTAATTTTTTTTCATTAGCGTTACGCTGTGAGGACATTTCCGTTTCATTCGTTTTATTCTTAGACCTTTCATGTTGAGAGATGGATGTCAAAACCGCACTTTGCTTTTTCAACGATCAGGAATCGAACCCACTTCTGTTTTCAGTTTTACGTTTGTGTCACTGCACCACAACGGTTCCAATCCACTCGCGGATCCTTCCCATTGAAATAGGCAATTATATATTTACTAAGCAAAATTACTATAGAGTTCTCATTATTTAACATTATTATTTCCTGGGCCTGGGACTGTCGTGGCGCAGCGGCACAAATGTGCAATTGTTACCATCAGGTTGTAGATTCGATCCCCACTCGAGGAAATGAAATATTTAATATTTTCAAATTAAATATCTAAAGTTTTCATTTCTTCGCTCTGTTACGAGGCAAAACGCGAAGTTGAGTTCCGCCACTCAACACCCAATGTCACAAATTCGGCAGTGAGAAACGGAAGTAGAACGGAGTGTCTTAACACTATGTTCCCAAGTTCCCTCTGTCTACCCTGCCATGTGCGGGATACAGTGTGAAGCTCTATTATTGTAAAGGCAATATGTATATATTGAAAACTAAAGATTTAAACAGTTATTTTGTCGAACAAAACTCTTTATATTCATATAATTAATAATATTTAGTGATTACTTTATTTCAAACATTTTTTTTTAAATTGAAATAAAATAAGCACTAAAAATTAAGAAAAAAAAATGCTAAAATACAACAGTGAAAGCTGCATTAAAACCGGTTAAGCCGTCTAGAGATTAGCGTGCACAATCGCATGAACAGATAAAATTTAGTATCATTTGGTAATCATTGTTTTGAGTTGTATTACATTCTTAAATGGCCCCTACAATGATCGATTTTCTCAGGTATCTTATGTATCTTCCAGGTACATGTCGCAATTGGTTATTATATTTTAAATTTAATTAGTCAAAATATTCCATTTCGTCCCTCACTTTTATTGGTATTGGGTGTCGATTGTCAAAATTCAACGCCGCGCTTTGCCTTGTTACCAGAGAGCTAAGAAATGAAAATATTAAATATTTCATTTTGTCGTCCCGTTTATAGTCATCTTTGATTGTCATTATTCAAGCAAATAATATGTTATAATTAATTAATTTCAATTATTACAATAAATTCAATAATTGCATGCAAAAATAAATCCTATTAAAAATACAAAAAATGATTTTTATTTGAACATATATATTGTTAAACAGAAAAAAAAATAAAAATTAGAATTCTAATAAAAAACTTACGATCATCAAAAGAATACGGGCTAATATTCCTCGTCGCATCGTGTTGTTGTATCGGCACAAACATATTCGGCATGGCGGCCATATTGTCTTGGTTTTGGAAATTACTTATGGGTCCCGGACCTGGGCCAGAATTATTGGGCCCCTGGAAGACAGGGCTCACGAAGTCAGGTCTAGGGAACTGTATGTTACTTGAGGGTTCATCACGAATGGTCACCATGTTGAAGCGGCCGTAGAACGGACGGTCCGGTATTGATATCATTATGCCGCCATTTTGATTCATTGTCATTGGTTGTTGATTGTGCATTATGGCTGAAGCATAGTTCCTGTAAAAAAAGGAAATATTGTTTATTATTTTATCATCATTCATCATAATTGAGTATTTTTTAATATTATATTAAATGTTTAATGCCTATACTGGCGCAGGAGCACAAGCATTCGACTGTAAACGCGACAGACTCTGGGTTCGATTCCCATTCGAGGAAATGAAATATTTAATGTTGAGTTTCGCCACTGAAAACAAATTGAACGGAAAGCGGGCAACGGAACGGAGTGTCTTAACACTAGTTTCTCATTTCTTTCTGTGTACCCTGCCATGTGCGCAATACAGCGTAAAGTTGTACCTTTGCGTTGCGTTACTTCAATAATTAATTTCCTACAAACTACAAAAAGAAAACAATACTTACGTTGGCTGTATACATTCCGTTCGAGGATTTTCAGATCCAAATTCCGTGTTCGACGCAGCAAGTAGATCTTGTGCCATCGGTTGTGTCGCTATTTGTTGAATGGCTGAAAAGAACCAAAATAAATGAAAAAAAAATAGCATTTACTAAACTTAAATTTAAAAAGCGTATAAAAATTTTGAACGAAGCAGAATTTGAACCTGCGCCTCTGGAAAACTGTTACAGCGCTCTGACCAACTAAGCCGATCGTTCTTGGTCAGAGCGCTGGAACGGTTTTCCAGAGGCGCAGGTTCAAATCCTGCTTCGTTCAAAATTTTTATACGCTTTTTAAATTTAAGTTTAGTATTTTCTATCCTAAGTGTGGAATAACACTTTAAAAACATAGTAAAAAATAGCATTTGTTATAAATTGGTTTAATTGGTGGTAAAAATATTAAATATTAGCGACCGGCTCGCGGCTTTTACCGTTTGAATTGTATAATTTTATTTGGTAATCTTAATTACTTTCTTGTTCTAATAACATTATCACTTAGAAGACAATAACTATACATTGAAAACTTAAATTTGACATTTTTTTTTATTTTTTAACCGATTTAAATATAACTGACACTCAATGTTAGGCAAAGCGTACATTTAAATCTACTAATTAGCCGTTTCTGTGTTTAGCGCGTACAAACGCACAGACAAACAGAAAAAATAAATAAAAATCACTACTTTAGGCTCTGTTACGTTAATAAACGTCCCCTATAAGATTTTCAACCTATCTTCCATGTACGATAGATTATATATAACGAGTCCGTCTGTTAAGTGAGCGTGGATAGAAGGGATGATAACTTTTAGAAAATTGTTCTAACATAAAATAATAAAGTCTAAGGTTAAATGAGATGTAATTAGCTTCAGACAGATTACACTTCTTCTAACATTAAAGACAGTAATTTAAGATTTAACTAGTAGTTGCTTTAAAATTAAATTAAGTGTATTGAGAAATGAACGAATGTAACGATAGGTAGCGGGTTCGATGCGCACTCGAAGAAATTGAATATACCAAAAACATAGTAATTTATGATTTTGAACAACTTACGTGGAACAGTATAATTATCCAAATGCGTATGAGGCGGCGGTATCGGGAACCTTTGGTACATTTGCGGTAATATCGGCTGTATGGGCATCGGCATGAAACTGTAATTCCCGTTTATCGGTTGACTTGAATTAGGTAACGCCCTGTATCTGAAAGTTGTTAATAAGTTTAGTTTAAAAAAGAAAAACCATACAAATTAATACAGAGAACATAAATATTTTAATCAAGCGTGTAAAAGAACATTCGCCATTTAAATATAACAACAATTATAAAAAAATGTATGAAGAAAATATTATATTAAATAGAAAACGGGGACAAAATATTTTATCAGCCTGTCGCATCGCGCTGTCAACACCGGCCGTACATCTATCAAAATACATTCGTGGTGCAAACTTAATATAACTAATTATTGCTTTTATTATTGCTTTTATTTATAAGTTAATTTGTTAATAACAACGTACAAAAAATTCGCAATCCTTCAAACGTACGACTGTAAACAGGTTGTGGATTGGATCCTCATTCTAGAAAATAATTATATTTTCATTTCTTTGCTCTGCTATCGAGGTAAAGTGTGGCGTTGAGCTCCGCCACTCACCACACAATGCGTTCAGCATTTAGCGGAAAGTGGGGATCCCAAAGGGTCCCTACTACGTTATGTTCGGAAATCTGCGTAAAACTTGAATTTTTAACCACTTTCCGAAACAATGAACAATTTACAACATTAATATGTATATATGTTGATGCATCTTTCATATATTCTATATAGCGAGAACTGCTACTCCAGGCCGTTTAAAACATACATCTGCGTCTACTGTGACGGAGCTCAACACCGTACTTAGTTTCACCAGAGTGAAGAAATAAAATAATTTATATATAAATATATATATATATATATATATATATATATATATATATATATATATATATATATATTTTTATATATATATATATATATATATATATATATATATATATATATATATATATATATATATATATATATATATATATATATTTATATATATATATATATATATATATATTATATATATATATATATATATATATATATATATATATATATATATATATATATATATATATATATATATATATATATATATATATATTTATATCTATAAACCTTAATATAAACATTCTGTTCTTAAATATATATAATATGACCAAATTTAAACTATAAAATGTATGTAGTAATAATTCGCCCAAGCCAACGTTGCAAATGATAGCCAACAAAAAGAACATATATCACAAAGAATACAGAAAACGTCGCTTTGCAAATAAAAATATTTAAAATGGATGATACATAAAAATAAAATAATAATATATTTAATTAATCAATAATAAACTTTAGCACAGTTTGAATTTGCATGAAACGAGAACACAAGAAATTTACTGGCCTTATTTAAATCAATGTTAAAAAAAAAACAATACGAATTGAATAAAAAATATAATAATATACACAAAAAAAACTTTTTGAGACTAGTGGCAGAGGCAGAAGCGTGCAACTGTGAACGCGACATATTGTGGGTTCGATCCCCACTCGAGGAAATAAAATAATTTAAAATTATATTTAAATATCTAATATTTTCATTTATACTATATTTAAAACAAGTGAACAGAAAACAGTACTACCAGGCGCGGGAAAGAGCGTGAACCTGAAAAAAAAAAAAAAAACCAATCACCTTTCCAATTCTTCTTCAAAGTGTGCAAACGTGCACGTGTTGCCTCTAGGACAGTACGACCTGGCGACCGCGTCCCTACACATGGGCGTCTTGTACTGCTGCGCCCCACTCTGCGGCGACGGCTGGCCTAGGAACACATCTACTTTATATTGACACTACTGTTTGATTAAATTATTTAATTTAATATACACATATAATAAACATTGTAACTGATCTATGTCTGTACATGGAAGATATGAGGGAAATTCTATATGATAATACAATAACAAATACAATACAATAACAATACCTGTCGTGGCGCAGCGGCACAAGAGTGTGACTGTAACCGACAGGTTCTGGGTTCGATCCCCAGTCGAGGAAATGAAATATTTAATATTTTCAATTTAAAATATTTAATGTTTCATTTCTTTGCTCTGGTAATAAGGCAAAGCGCGGCGTTGAGTTCCGCCCCTCAGCACGCAATGCCTCAAATTCGGCGGAAAGTGGGGAAAGGAAGTGGAACGGAGTGTCATAACACTAGGTTTCACTTCCGTTCCCTCTGCCTACCCTGCCTAGTGCGGGATACAGCGTGAAGCTGAAAAAAAAATACAATATATCGGGCATTTACAAAATTTTTTATAAAAATGTCGGTTTGTCTGTAACTTAATAGATTTAAATGCAACTTTCACTATTATATTACGGCAAGCTTCCCTTTATATATAATGTTAGTTGTATTTAAATCGGTTCATAAATAAAATAAAATATATTAATATAAGAGATTTACTTAGCTTCACGCTGAATCACGCACACGGCACGGTAGGCAAAGGGAACTTGGGAACCTAGTGTAAAGACACTCCGTTCCACTCCTGTGTCGAGTGGCGGAAATCAACGCCGCGCTTTGCCATATAACCAGAGCGAAGAAATAAAAACATTAAAAAAATTAATTTGAAAATAATAAATATTTTATTTCCGCGAGTGGGGATCGTACCCACAACCTGCCGTTTACAGTCACACAAATTTTAAACCTCACCACGTATCATCAAGGGAGAAGGGGGGTTGTTAAAGAAAATGCTACAAAAAACATCACGTGATTAATGGACGGCCCCCAACTTATTGTTCCAGGGGGTTCCAGTTCCAATCAGTAAGCCACATTTTTGTTTATAAAAGCATTAAATAATTATTAACATTGGTAAAAAAATATATATACTTACTTGTAGAAGCTTCTATACATCTCTCTTGTAAATATTTCTGATTGTGATTCGTATCCCGACCCGAGGCCTGCTGTTGCAAGTAATGTATGAGGCCAGAGACCACTTCCTTGATGGACGTTATTATTTCAGCCAACTGCTGCCACGTTGGACTTTTTGCATCTGAAAAAAATAAACTTTAATTAGTTTTATTGTTGAGCCCGTGCTGAATACAACGCAAAGCTAAAAAAATCAACATTGAGTTCTTAAAATCAAATGTATTTTGTATTTTCTAATTTCGGGAACATATCATAATATATTTCTAAATTTTTTTAATGCTTTAATAAAGTACATCTGTCTTTCTAAGTCAAATTTTGTGGGAAATATTTATTTATTATATTAAATTAGAGAAATAATGATAGTTAAACACTAATTGATGTCCTTAAGACCGAATAAAATGTTCACGCTTTATCCCGCACATGGCAGGGTAGGCAGAGGGAACTTGGGAAACTAGTGTTAAGACACTCCATTCCACTTCCGTTCCCCACTTTCCGCCGAATTTGAGGCATTGCGTGTCGAGTGGCGGAACTCAACGCCGCGTTTTTTCCTTGAGCCAGAGCGAGGAAATGAAAATATCAAATATTCAAATTGTAAATATTAAATATTTCATTTCATCGAAAAAAAAAAATTGTTAACATAATAAAAAAGAAAGAACATACTAGTTACATAATCCAATTAATAAGTTGAAGCCTCGTCGAACGAGCAAAACGTTAAACTCAAATAAAAAGCTATTAAAACTTTAAGCAGTGTTTAACTTTGAATAGAACGGAGTGGTTATTTAACCGGAAGCATATAATTTAAATTTATATTTGCTTGTATTACCGACAACCGTATGGAAATACCTAGGGCACGTTTTATTTTGTGAATGCCGCGTGGTTTCAAGCTAAATTCAAGCATTTCTTTTTAGTTTGCATATGCTTGTATACATTGTGTCCCCCATATACCGGGGTAATTAGGGGAATCAAAAATTTTATTTCGAAAATGTATAAATTTTGATCATCGTCGAATTTAAACTCGCGCCTCTTGGAAATCTTGGAAACCGTCGAAGAGACCGTGCGAGTTTAAATCCCGCTACGTTAAATTTATAAGTTTTCTAAATAAGTGTACTTTGACATTTTAAAATTATTAAAAACCAAAACTTAACCACTTGAATTGACACACAGGTTTACATTCGATTATTTATTTTACTAAAGTGTAGACTGGCGGAACTCAACGCCGCAATATTATAACGAAGTGTGAAGAGAAAATATTAACACACGTTTATCTTAACTTCAAACACCGAATCAATCAATCAATCAAGCTCTGTAGTACAGCATTCGGGGAGTCCCCGATTATGGACTACCACTACTAAGGAAAGTTAAATTTAAAAAACGTATAAAACAACATAAACAAGTTGTAATAAGAGTATAAGAATTTCGACGTAGCTTGGTGAGAACGAATGGCTTAATTGGTCAGAGCGCTTGAACGGTTTTCAAGAGGCGCGGGTTCAAATCCTGCTACGTTCAAAATTTATATACGCTTTTTAAATTTAAGTTTAATATTTTCTATCCAAAATGTGGAATAACGCTTTAAAAAAAATAGTAAAAATAGACTATTCATATTTTTTAGATCCTTTAGCCGTGTGATCCCGGCTTAGAATAGGATCACCCTGGTACTGATGGTGTCGTAAGAGGCGACCAGCAATGGCAACACGCATGGGCAGACTCGACCGGATTGTTACCACCCCCGGCATTTAAGACCGGCGTTAAGTAGTAGCTTCAGCCACTGCGTTTCGCATTAGGTAATGCCGGGCCCCGGTCCACCATAAAAGACGGCAACGCTCCTGTAGCTCCTCTGGAGTTACACGGGGCCGTGGGCGACGGTGATCACTTACCATCAGGTGACCCGTACGCTCGTTTGCCGTCTCTTCCATAAAATAAAAAATAGACTATTCATATACGGTATACGGGTATTTCCGAAAGCCCCACGTGGCCAATAAAAGTCATCGATTGGTGAAAACGAATGAACATTTAAAAAAAATATCTTCTGAACCTGCTACCCGGACCGTATAGACCAGTCAATGTAACCTTATATTTAACCATATATTGACGTTACATTAGTTTGATTGTTTGTATACGTGTTCAGATCCGATGACAATAATTGCCACACTTAGTATGTAATATCAACACGCATGATATTCTTCTTCTTCTTCTTCTTCCTGGCATTAATCCCGGCTTGCTGTGCCAGGGTCAGGGTCCAGCCTTCCTACTCCACTTTGCACGATCTTTTACGTCCTCAGTAGTCAGACCATTGGCTCTCATGTCCTGCATCACGACATCCAACCAGCGCTTCCTTTCGCGTACGGGAGGTCTTACTCCAGGGACAGACATATCAAGGCACTTGCGTCCTAGTAGGCTAGCGCGCTACGTGGCCATACCATCTCAGGCGACGCTCTTGGAGCTTATCCGCTATGTCACGGACTCCAAGACCACCTCGAATGAATGTGTTACGTATGCGGTCAGACCGCTTTACCACCTCACCTCAGCATCTTCATTTCAACACGCACGATATTGTTCAGAGGAAATAGAAAATACTCCTTAACTATTTTTCTTTTAACCTTCATTCCTTCTAAGCGGTTTACAAAATGAAGAAAGTTTTACATTCGACAAATACATATATCTATACTTATAATAAATCTGTAACTGATCATTGTCTGTACGTGAAAGAATTAAGTTTTTTTCTCATATTATTTAAATCGATTTACATATAAAAAAGTTTCGTTCAGCACGATTGCTACAAAACGCAACACGTCGCCTTTACACACTTGTGCCAATTATTTCATATTTCACGTAGACCTAGTTCTGTACGTAAAATAATTAGTAACAATATCTACAGCTACCAAACGTTTATACTAAATTTATCTAATTTCAACACGATCTATCAACAATTCTGAACTAATATAATATGATATCGAGCGCATAGAAACACTTTTAATAGAATAGAGAGAGCAAAGTTAATGTTTGATCATTCACATATTGTAAATATAACCAGTAGACAAGATAATTAGAAAACTGAAACTCTGAGAAGTTTTCTATACATATCACAAACCACTAGTGAAACAAACTTTCGTAAATAAACAAGAGCTCAGTAAAAAGTTGTACAATTCATTATATTACTATTAGTTATATAGAACATTAAAATACTAATATATATTTTAATATATATTAGATTAGACGCCTGCGTGGCGAAAGGACACAAGCGTACGGATAATGATATATATGGAGGCCTGTGGCGCAGCGGCACAAAAGTGTGACTGTAACCGACAGGTTCTGGGTTCGATCGCCAGTCGAGAAAATGAAATATTTAATATTTTCAATTTAAATATTTAATATTTCATTTCTTCGCTCTAGTAACAAGGCAAAGCGCGGCGTTGAGTCCCGCCACTCACTACGAAATGCCTCAAATTCGGCGGAAAGTGGGGAACGGAAGTGGAACGGAGTGTCTTAATACTAGGTTCCCGGGTTCCCTCTGCCCACCCTGCCTCGAGCGGGATATAGCGTTAGGCCTAAAAAAAAAATGATATATTTATTATCGCCATTATCATGCTCTGGTAGTGTCTCAACACTAGATTCCCAAGTACGCTCATACCAACCTGGACTAGCATCAATATTGGCCAGCCTATCCAAATGTATGCTCATCACCACCAACTGCGCCGGATCGCCCGTCCTCTGCAAAGCTATGAACAACTCCTGAACGGACTGCGCAAACGACTGTGGCGTTTGCAGCTTATCTATGATACTCTGCATGTGGCTCTTGTGGGCGGTGTCGCCGTACAGGAGTGCGCTCCACTGGTCCGGTGCGATCCTTAGGCCGGCCTCGGTGGCTATTTGTACTATTTGGGCGTCGTGCTCGCGCCGGAGGGACTCGTACGTACGGAACTCCTCCTTAAGTTGCATCAGTGAGGAGTCGCATTCGCGTTTCGATACCTACAAAGTATTGGAATTTATATTTTTGAATATATTATTGTTATTTTAAATTGTCATTCCAAGCTTAGAAAAGAATTAATTAATTTTAATTAATTTAATTTAAACATTTAAGATAAAATAATATTTTATTATATAAAACTTAAATAAAAATATTCTAAATATAATAATTCCTACGATTCCGAATGAACAGATGCATTTAAAATATAACTAAGTCACTCAGTCACATATAACACAAAAATATATTTTTATAACAAGTTTCATGAGGCCAGCAGTGGCGCAGAAGGACAAGCATGTGGCTGTAAACGTTAAGTTATGAGTTCGATTCTCACTCGAGGAAAAGAAACACAATCTTTTCATTTCTTCACCCCGATAACAAAGCTAGGGGCGGCGTTGAATTCCGCCATTTAACAAGGTAATAAAGTGTCTTGAAATTCTGGGTTCCCTCTATCTACTCTGATATAAGCGGGATACAGCTATCATAAATTTAAACAGAAATTACAGCTGGTCTCATATTTTTTTTATTGAACTAACCTTAAAACAAGAAGCCCTATAAAGGAGCTGGACGACGTGGCCTATACTAGTTTTGGAAGCCTGCGGGAAGTGCGGCTCCAATCTTTGGACAACAAACATCACTAACACCTGTTGACGAGAAAAAAATGTACTAAAATATAATAACAAATTATAAAAACTTATACATAACAGAAATGTTAATAAATATATTTTTTGTTTAAAATTAATCTGCAACCGATCACTGTCTGTACATGGAATATTATATTATATAAATCTTAAAGGAGACGTTTAATTGAAATAAGGCAAAAAAAGGTTTTTTTTTATTTTTTTATCTGTTTGTGCGTTTGTACGCGTTAATTTTAGAAACGACTAACCAAATGTAAATTAAGTTTTCACTATTTTTACAATGTTATTTCAATAATAATTGTTTATTTTATTTATATTGGTTAGTAAATAAAAAGGATATATCAATTTAAAATAAGTAATTCGATAAAATGACTACAAAAGTTTTATTCAAATTTTACTTTTTCAGAATTCATTGGCATAAAGTAAATATTTAATTTTAACTTTACATACAAATATTTAAAACAAAATATATATATATATATATATATATATATATATATATATATATATATATATATATATGTATGTATGTATATATATATATATATATATATATATATATATATATATATATATATATATATATATATATATATATATGTACATATTCTTTAGGATTTCAAATCAGATAGATAGATAAAAGTGGATTAATGAGTTGATATAATATATTATAATTTTTAAAAATGTTGTATATAAGTAATCTATTGAACGAACTCGCCTTTCTGGAAAGTGCAGAACCATCCTCCAACGCCAAAAGAACAAGTTTCAAGACCTCCTCTTGCATCGCCGGGCCTAAGAACTGGCAGCCGCGGGCGCGCACCGCCGCCCAGAGGTTAGCACTGAGCTGCTGGGGGTTCTAGAAAGATAAGTTATCCAAATTACTAAACTACTAACAACTAGGGAAAAGCACGTATCCTGCACTTAGCAGAGTAGGCAGAGGAAACTTGGGAAGCTACGATAGAGTGATGGAACTTAATGCCACGTTTTGCCTTTTTGTACTGCAGCGATGAAATGAAAATATTAAAAATTTAATTTTCTCAAGTGGGGTTCGAACCCATAAACTGTCGCGTTTACAGTAACGCACTTGAGCCGCTGCGCCACGACAGGCCTGTGTCGTATGTATCAATCAATTTATGTAAAATAAAACCTTGCAACGCTGTTTTGCGAAAGTGTGTCAACTATATGTCATTGTGCGGATCCAATAATAATCCCAGGAAGACTAGGATACTAAAAAATATATATTTTATACGTGTTCCTTTATACATTATATATCCTTTTTATTATTTATTCTTGCAATAGATTATTCTGATAAATTCTATACTGATAGGAATGAACGTATAAAGGGAAAAAAAAAGAAATATTTTATATACTTTAAAAAAAAAGAAATATTTTATCTCTATGGCCATAATTCGTAGACAAAACGAGTAAAATCTTATATGAATAATTAATATGGTAAGGATATACTTATATTTTTTATATATATTATAAAATAAACAAAATCCGTAACGAGATCAAACTTAAAATATCCTCAGTTGTTGTTTACAAATATTCTAGTTATTCATTAAATATATTTTTTAAATTATTTACTTATTGTTTCTATTTCAACTCAAATGATATTTCAATTATATATCTTACACTTACTCTCAAACGCGTCATGATGGCATCAAATTCAACGTGTTTATATATGATTCATTGTATTACAATCACTAAACAAGTCTATATATTCACACTGAACGGAAAATTTGAAATAATATATATATATATATATATATATATATATATATATATATATATATATATATATATATATATATATATATATATATATATATATATATATATATATATATATATATATATATATATATATATATATATATATATATATATATATATATATATATATATATAAGGTTTTCCGTTATAAAAAAAATATGTTAACAAATACTTAGTCTCCACCCAAAGCTTTAATTACAAATATTAACAAGTCAAATCACATATTGATCGTTATACGACACCTAGATGCTCCCACGAGCGCTAACACAAAAATGATCGACCGCCCAACGTCAGTAAAACTTTTACAATTTTTAGTGCACATTCGACTACTTCCGGTACAACCTATTTTAAATAGTCGGTTAATAATAGTGAAATAAGTGACAATCTTTTGACTTATTTCATAGCAAAAGTAATAATAGGTCATTTAAAAAAACCGTATGCATTGTAAAATAACGACAATATCTACAAAGTATAACGTATCAATATTAACTTATAATTTAAAAAGAATTTCAGCAATCTTACCACGAACTGTTTAGTTATAATAAATACTAGTTGATGTCTAAAGTGCGATCAAATCAAAATATGATTTATTCAATATGTCATTATAAACACTTAAATCGTCAGTCAATCAGTTACATAGAAATGTGTCAGTAGTGTCAGTCGTACAGAGAGCTACCACCGTCTCCGAAGGTCGCTCTTCTTAGTGGAGACGACAAGAAATTCGACAGTTGCTATTTGATAATTAGATATAAATTAGTTTAAAATAAACTGAATTACGCTACTTACAAATACTAACAATCTAAGAGATCATTAAAAAGAAACTAATTTTGAAGCAATATAAAATCATTTTAAAAAATATAAAAAATATTTACCAAGAAATCCGATTACACGATATTTGGTTGTCATCGGGGTCTATTGTGCTATCAATCTAGGCTCAGGTCATCTATGAAAAATGACCCGATGTACTAATAATCCAAAAGCAAAGATGTTCCTAATAAAGGAGCTCCAAATATAATGTGATATCCAATTAAAGATAAACTATAATCAAATTATTTTTGAACAGTCAGCGTTGTGCCTTTTGTAAAAAATCTTACATTTTCACGTTCACGCTTTATTCTACATATCGGCGCGTCGACTTACAGTGTACAATTATTGGCAAAAGCTTATTAAGCAAATTTTCTGAAGAGACAAAAATTACGTAGTATTATAATATACATGTGATGCCATACAATAAATGTAAAAAAATAATAATTTTTTTTTTTATTGGAACCTAAAATAATGATGACAGAAATCAACAAGTCCGATGACTACTTTAGTTGAAAATTGTGCTGTAATCATTAACGACTTCCTCTCTTTTCTCTGTATTTGACAAAACAATTACAAAAAATAACGATAATTGCAGTAAATATAATAAAAGTATATACTAAAAAACTATTTTAATTAAAATATGTGTTTGTTTGTGTGTGGCTTATAAAATTATTATATTATTATTATTGAATCACATTTATTAAAAATATTTTCATTTCCCGGATGCAATTAGACAAAGTAACTAACGAGATATCTTTCGCTGTCTAACACTTGCAAAAGGAAATTGCTGTTTTTCAATCTCGTTAGGAAGCGCTGTAACAAGACGATTTATTTATTTGAGCCTCCATATGCTCAATCGTTATTCTATACCAAGTTGGTGAAATATATTATTTTTTTCAGCTACGTTCATAACGTCAGAACAAGGTATCTTGAGGGGAGCTCATAACGTCAGAACAAGGTATCTAGCATCAGTAGAAAGGATGCCCGAAATTTCGTGTTGCGGAACTTAACTACAGCAAGAAAATAAAAATGATTCTTTCCCCGATCCACATTTTACTGTATCCCATTCCTTACTCCATTACTGATACTGATTGATACTATCCCATAGTGCCACGATCGCGTCCACTGAATTAATACATATTTATATATCTACACGACATATTTATCTATCTACGATTCAGTACATATCTATATATCTATAAATATAACAAAATTGTAACTGATCACTGTCTGTACGTGGAAGAAATATGAGAAATCTATTATTGGGAACAATTATCAATATAGCCGAATCCAAAACAAAGATTTTTTTTTAAGTTTTGTCTGTTTGGATGAATTTCTTGCGTATGTTAATGTTAATTTTAGAATGGGCTTAACCGACTAAACTGCAGTTTTCGCTTCCTTAAAAATAGTGCTTCTTTTATTGAAATCAGATTTTAAATAAAAAATAGTTATATCAACATAAAGTATTTGGTAATACAAAATTGCAACAACGTAATTGTCTCACTGAATTGGCTGAAACTTTAGTTTCCAATGTATGGATATTGTCTTTCAGATTAGTAAATAAATCATTGTGCACTTCTAGCAAGCGAAGCCCCGAGTGGGCGCTATTATAAAATACGACTTAACTTCTGACACTGAAAATCCAATATATATAAAAAACAAACAAGCACGAGACAAACGATATTTCTATGGGTAAAATTACATAATATATATTTTTCAAAAAAAATAAAAAAAATATTTTTTATTCTTAAAAATAAATAGAAGCTCAGAGGCCGTCCCGGTCAAGAGGCATTTCATGCGTCTACGATAAACATGACGATTGTTGAAAGTGGGGAACCTGCGTGCTACAGTGTACACTAACCTGATGTTGCAATATAAGTTCAGTGACTGTCCTCTCGCCCAGCGAGCGCGCCGCCCTCGCCGCCCGCCCTCGACCCTCCTCGTCCGTTATGGCACACTGTAGCAATGTGACCAATTTACGTTGCATCGGTCTTGATAGACGATTGCCCGCCGTACTATTGCTTGCTGTGTGGAAAATTATAACTTAAAAAATGTTTCATTCTTACCAAATTAAAATACACACAATTGACAAAGTAAGTCCAGGTTGGGACTTGTGACAGGCGTGAGACTGTGAACGCGACATATTGTAGGTTCGATCAGCACTAGAAGAAATGAAATATTTAACGTTTTCATATCTTCACTCTCGTAACAAGGTAAAGCGCGGCGATGAGATTAGCCACTAAACACGCAATGCCTCAATTTCGGCAGAGTGTTGGGAACGGAACAGTGTCTTAATACTAGGTTCCTAAGTTCCCTCTGCGTACCCTGCTATTACTCCTGCTGAGCAGGAAGACAAAGAATGTTAGACAGTAAAATTTAAAAGGGCAGCCTTTTAACTAAAACAGATCCCTTCTATAAAATACACTGTAAGTATAAACATAGATCATTGTGGCGCAATCCTGCCTGGGCCTGATCATAAAGCGGTAGATGCGGGTTCGATTGATATTCATATTTTAAACACCTTACTCTATTTAAACAAAACGCGGCGTTTAGATCCGCAATCGTACAACGGTTACTTCATTTTGGTAAGACAAGTTACGTGTAATGGTTTCAAAATATTCAGCGATTGGAGAACTTAATAAAAGTTTGCACAAAAATAGCAGAACCTTTATCGAAAACAAAAGTGCCTACAAAACATTTAGAATATTCCTATTATAATTCCTTTAAGCCGATTTATCGCTTAGAATGTCCGTCTGTCTGGTCACCGTACCACTACAAAGTATTCGAAACGTCTAGTAGTAAAAATACACCCCGGATACCCACTGCGTTAATTTCTTTTTTATATTTTTACTGTGATAATCCACAATTGGGAAAGAAAAATAGTTTTTTTTTAGAGGCTTGTCGTGGCGCAGCGGCACAAGCGTGTGACTGTAACCGACAGGTTCTGGGTTCGATCCCCACTCGAGGAAATGAAATATTTAATATTTTCAATTTAAATATTTAATGTTTTCTTTTCTTCGCTCTGGTACAAGGTAAAACACGACATTGAGTTCCGCCACCCAACACGCAATGCCTCAAATTCGGCGGAAAGTGGGGAAAAGAAGTGGAATGGAGTGTCATAACACTAGGTTCCCATGTTCCCTGTGCCTACCTTGCCATGTGTGGGACACAGCGATATATATCTCGAAAATATATCCTCTAATATGCACGGTTTTAAAATCAATTATAAATTTATTATCATCTACTAACACTTTAAAAGCAATTAGAACTTTGCCACGGATATTGAATAAAAAGTTTAAAATCAGGTGATATTTTTATATCCTATAAAGTAAGAGTCGGAGTGAGGAGAGTTGCAAGTTCAAATCTAATTAGGGGAATATACCTATAAGTGTAATATTTACAAATATATTTCTATTGTTAATTAAGAAAGCGTACTACACTGTCCAAGAATATTTGAATGATAAAAATGTATTTGATTAAGGTCATTTGAATTTCATGCAGGATAGTCAGAAATTGTAACTTTATTCAATACTGAAAAGAGCAACTGTTGAGTTTCTTGCCGGCTCTTCTCAGTAGAACCGCATTCCGAGCCGGTGGTAATTTGACGATTCAAAAGTGCTTGTTAACGCCTATTTGAATAAATAATATTTTGAACACTGTCGCCCTTACCCTTTGTAATACCAGAACTGAACAGCTAAATTTCTTTTATATATATATATATATATATATATATATATATATATATATATATATATATATATATATATATATATATATATATATATATATATATATATATATATATATATATATATATATATATATATATATATATATATATATATATATATATATATAACCTGCTTAATTTCTTATATATATATATATATAATATGCGAAGCGAACAAACGTATCCACAACACATTTACTTATACATAAGCCACCGCGAAATTCATAAAATAAATAAAAATAAAATATTACATAAAGCATCAAAGGTTGCAAAAAAACTAAGTTACAACGATACATTGCATACGCTGGTCTAAAATCGGCGGAAATTAGATTATGCAGTGTCGAGTCCAATATAACAGGATAAAAAAACTACTAGGATATCGTCGCACAGCGTTATAAAGGGAGTGGCGTGTGAAGCTAATATTGTTGCTTGGTTATAGCAACCTAGCCATAAGTCACTGTGCGGTCCGGAACATTCAATGAATCTGTCTCTATACTAGTATATGTTGGGAGTGAGCCTTTAGTAACTATAGCAAATTAAATAAAATATAATAAAGTAAAATTACTATTTATTTTTTCCTAACAAGTCTATTCTAGACTTAGAATTCTTTTAAAAAAAAAAAATACATATTATCTTGACTTGACGGCTAACACATAATTATTATCGCCAAATTTAATTTAAATTTGAGACAAAGTGAGAACTAACAATAGAAGTAAAGGAAAAAATCGAAAAGTGAAACTTATGTAGAACAAAAAACATTACAAAATTATATTTTATAGTTAATTTTAGATAAATACGCCACAGGAAACTTAAGTTTGTCAGGAAAACTTGAACAAGTTGTAATTACCGTTGACCTACAATCCTGAAATAGATAAACCTTCGGTAGCGAGTTCGGCTCGGATAAAGTCCAAAATACAATTATTTCCTTTATATATATTACTCTTTATATATATTTATATATGTATATATAACAGTTTTTTTACAAATAAATCATAAAATTCTACCTAAGAACATTGTAAGAAAACCAATATATAGCCTATATGCGCCTGTTTCTTCAGTTAAACTAACAATAAAAATGTATTTATACTGACTGACGTTTGGTAACGACGACGGACTCTAAGTGTTAATTAAATAATGAATATGTAGCTTTTTATTATGATTTACAATGTAAACTCTTTATAACATTATCCTTTATAATGATGAACTCCCTATAAAGTAGAAGTGAGCACACTTCATATAACGACAACTCTCTATAGCGACAAAAGAAAGTACCTAGAGTTCAGTTATAGAGTTTATACTTTACTTTAAAAAACGTTTTAAGAGTATGTAATTACATATTATTATATTCTCTTATATTGTACTACTCTGAGTGGGAAAGTAAGGAACAGTTATTATATAACAATTTTATCGAATAAAATTCTTTAAAAAGATACAAATTGTTCAATAATCTTTGTTCCGGAGAACGACAGCTATAACTTGTTTATTCAGACTCAAAAGAATAATATTAAACCTACCCTATGTCAAGACACTCCGTTCAAACATATTATATACGTGCTATAATTTTCTACTTTTACTATCTCAAGCATTTTGCAGAATACAAAAGACTATTTATTGACAATGAGCGACGGATTCTATATGACGAGTCTTTCAAGAAAAAAATCAATTATTAAAATTAGTCAGAAACGATTTTAATTACGAAATATTTTTCACGAATGAACCATTGGATTTGCAGCTGGGAAAAAAGTGAAAAATGCAACATACTATGAATTAGTGACCCGCTCGCGGCTTCGCCCGCTTGAATTACACTATTTAACTAATCTTAATCACTTTCTTGTTCTAATACCAGTAATACTTTTAAAATGTTATATATATATACATTAAAAACTAAAACTTTAGCTATACAATATAAATAATATTTTAAAACGAGGTATTTTTTAAATTTATTAACCAACCTATTTAAACAAAGCAAACTCTAAATGCTAAAGAAAAGTTGCTAAAATACAATAGCGAAAACTGCGTTTAAATAACATTTAATAATAACAAACGCAGACAAAAATTTAAAAACATCACTATTTTCCTCTTAACATTTTTAACATATCTACCATGTACAGACAGTGATCAGTTGCAAATTCTTTATAAATATAGATTTATTGAAGATCGATTTATTTAATTGGAAATTTATGTTTTATTATTTGTACAGTCAAAGAAAAAGCTCATTTGTTATTTATTTAAAATAAAAATATTCTTAATTTATTAGACACGTGTAACATATATAAAGTATAAAGTATACACTAAAAAGCTTTGTAAAGCTCTAACAAAAAGTACGACGAAGAAGATTTTCGTCAACAATATAGGTTATTATCATATTTTCCTTTGTAATAGATAAATAATCATTATTCGAAGCAAAATACATTTCTATACGCCCACGTGTCTAGCCATAGTTGTGAAGAGGTCCTTGACACGCTGGCTGTAGGTTCAAATCTCACTCAAAGAAATTCGTCTATTTTGAATAAAGCGATGAGTTGATTCACCCTGAACGTGATATAGCTAGTAGATGTATGGGATGCGGAGATTAGATTGATTTAACACTAAGGTCTTCGCTTATTAATAATAACAATTATAATATAATCAATGAATAACGATTTACATTTTTGATGTAAATTCAAAGATTAAGAATGTACTTATTTTTTCCCCGGCGTTAAGTTACGAATCTCAGCACGCAATGTCAAAAAGCTGGAATGAGCAAATAGACATCCTGAGCGTAAGCCCACTTACCGAACTACCATTGCGGTGGCATTTAGAATCTCTCCACTCAGGGGTGATAAATTATTTTCACTCTCCGCTCTATTGAAACAAAGTGCGGCGTTAGGTTCCACCACTCAATTTGCAACGAGTCGAGTTTGGGCGGAAAACGGAGAACAGAGTCTAAATGGCAGAGTGTTTCTGCGTACCACGCCATAAACTTGGGTGTATCGCCCAAGTTAGACATACAGAAAAACTACTGATATTATATTTAGTAAAATATGAAGAAGATTTTAACACATGAGAAACTCTTTATAACTGTGTATATCATTCATACCATTCTTTATAAAAACTGTCATAACACAATCATATCTTTCTCAAAGGACCACATTTTAATTATTTTCTAGATGTACGGCCGTTCCTTTTGAGAGATTTATATAAAATCTTTTACGCCACAGTAAATACTAGCTTAGAGATTTACCAGAGTAAATAATATTAAAGCGAAAGACCTTTCAAATGGAATGGAGTTTTTAAATTAATAAGCGCAGCGTTTTAAAGAAACGACGTCAACGGAAGTTGTCGGAAATAACGCAAGCTCGGCTTCTATCAGGACTTACTTGTTTATTTAAAAAAAAAACACATCTTTTAGTTCTCGTAATAGAAGTAAGTAAAATATTAAGAAACTAATCATATTACAATAAGATTTTCTTTCCTAATGCGTCAATAAATATTTAAGTATAACAAATATATTTGCCTTATCAAAAGATATAATTTTTCAAATTGTTAGAAATATGCAGATTCACAAGTTAATTTTAAATGGTTGGTCACAACAAAAATAAGATCAATCACTTTCACAATTAATGACCAGAGTTATAAAAAACAAGCACTTTTTCTGAAAAGAAATAAAGTTATTGAGAATAGACATTATAATAAACAAATTAAATACATATTTACAAAATCAAGACTCACCACAGATCTTAAGATATATTGCGAGGTGCTCCAAGCATCGCACAATGACATCATAAGCCTGTCGGTCATGTTCTGGTAGGGCTTTGATGGCAGGGGGGTGATAGGGCTGCGCTGGAGGACTGTAACCGGCTAGCTGTAGCAACGCCGTGTTTACGACTAGCTCGTCTGGCTCAGCGTGAATTACTGTCTAATATATTAAAAATAGACACTGATTAACATATGTTATTCATTTGTATTTAAATTCATTTTAAAAAATGTTTATTTATTTTCTAGTCATAATTTGTACTCTGAAGTGAACTGAACAATATATCAATAAATCTATATAACTAAAAATTCCAAATCATCAATCTAAAAAAAGACATGAAAAATGTTTACTACCTTAATAATATAGAAATATAAGTAACCTGATCAAAAGGGCATTGCTTTCGATGTAAATGTTTAAGACAATGCCCACAAAGTGTATGGCCGCATCCAAGACTGATAGGGCTCCTCGGCGGAGGGCCAAATTCTCGGCAGCACACTGGACAATTGAGGTAGTCCGTCCATTGCGGCGCCTGGATTGGCATTCTAAAATATATTTTTAAAATGTACTCCATTAAATGTATTGAAAAGTTATTATAATTCATTGATAGAATGAAATAAGGTTTGCTGTGGTGCAACAGAACTAGCCTCTGACTAAGCTATACATTTTAGTTAAAATTCCTGCTTAAAAGATAATGAATCAATTTCTGTTGTATTTTCCCACTCTACTAACAAGATAAAATGATGCATTGAGTTCCACCTATTTTCTTAAAATGAGGATAAAAGAGAAAATAGTGTCTTAGCACTAGGGCCCTTGTATATGAAGGGTTACAGTAAAAAAACAAAATAAAATTAAAAAATATATATAATTTTAAAGAATTGAATCAAAAAAACTTAAGATGGTTTTCTTAAGTAATGTTACTTACAACCTATGCCTAGCACCTCTAAACCTTCTCATTTTATGATGAGTGCTACCTGTACACTGTGTGGAACAAGTATCCAATAGCCCAATATGATATTGACTAACCATAGATAAACAAACTTGGTACTGGTAGCCAATTTAATTTTGTATATAAGGGGTATATGAAAAATACACTTTACTGTACCTAGACTCAGGGTGTACAGTTAAAAATAAGTTATATACTTAATAGGTTATGTTATTTGTTGGAATTATTTGAATTGATTAAAGACAAGAGTGCATTTATTTAACAGTAATGGCATTTTTTTCTTCTAATTGCATTTGTTTTAATGTTTTGTAGGCGTGAAACATAAAATACATATGACAAGCATATGAAACATATATTATTTCTCAATCTGTAAACCTATAATTTTTTGGTTTTTTTTTTTATATTTATATGTATTATTAAAAGGATTAAAAAACGTCGCGTCATTGAATTATAGTGTCACATAGACTGGTATGTCTTTTACCATAATTTAAAATAAAAAATATTGTGTATGAATAAATTTAGATTTAAATTAACACCATTTTGCAACCTACAAAGTCAATAAAGAATATTTATTATGAAAAAGTGATTATTCTAAAATTTTGACACACAAAAATTGCCACCTAAGCAGTACGTACGTAGAGTTTAACACACAACCACTTCTCTTAATACTTAAAGTATAATTAGATTTTTTTAAAATACTAAGTTTAAATATTATTTTTCAATTACCTCAAAAATAACACGAACACTCATCACAAAAATAACACATTTAGCTTCTACCCACTTCAAATCATGATCCGTCAGCAGCCGTAAACATAGACTAAGTAGAACTATAACACAAAAATCCAAGTAATCTCTATGTTTTATGCTCTATGTATAAAAAAATATAAAAATTGTCTATACCATTAGGTCTAGTGTACATTTAACATGTTAACGAAAATATAGACATTTCTTTTGCTAAATAATAACAATTTGCTCTTATATTTAAATGATTTACTTTTTTCTTTGTTTTCAGTGCTAATAATGTATTTTTATATTCAAACTTTACGAAGACAAAAAAATAGCATCTATTAAAAAAACGGATGATCCTATTATTATAATTTTATTTAAAAAAGTAATATAAATTGAAGTTGTACGTGTATTATAAATAACTTTATTTAAAAAAAAAATCTTATAAATAAAAGTTGTACTTTTTAAGATTTATAATTAGTAATAGCGGTTAACGGTGTTTTATTTCTCCGTTTTAAAGTTTTAAATATATTTAAATTCATTCATGCTATATTCTCGTTTGATAATAGTTTTTTTTATCAATTTGATTGCATAGCATAGCATAAATATAAATAACTTTTATATACAGTACGGTGTACAGTAAGTCTATATCGCAACATTATATTTTTTTATTCATTATCTGTTCGTTCGTTCGATTCGTTTTCGGTTCGTTTATTATGTAGCTTATAAAAATAACAAATATTTTTAAGTAGCATATTCATTCCATATTTATTTATACCATATTGAGTTATTTATTAATATGTTAATAAATTTGAATGTTTGCTACCTAAAGAACGTGGTTATTGCAAAAAGAAAGAAGAGCACTGAAGCGTTCTCTATGAATAATAAAAGTGAAAGCCAACGGAGTACTGTCTCACACTATCACAAAAAGAAACAGAGCGAAAACCGACACTGCGTTCATCTTATCATTCGAAGCACTACATCGTTTTATTATTATTATTAAAAATTATGTATTTTTAAAAAAATATATAAACAATATACAAATAACACATCGTTATAAATAACAACAAAAATATTAGGTTATTTAAAACACATCGCATTATAACGTTATAAAAATATAACCGTTACAAACACTCATTTATAATACTACTGTATCTAATTTAATGAAACAATTTTAAATAAATAAATTGTATAAGGAAATATGACGAAACCACATTTTACCATATAATATTTTTTTAACGATACTTAAATTCCCATACATATATTCCAAGCCAAGAATCGGCTAAAATGAAGTTACATTATTATTTGTCTCTATAATCTATAAAATATTTAGATGACGGGTGATTAAAAAGTGCATCTGCTTGTTGCCATCTGAATTTTCTCAGTTACGATCGATAGCTTATGCTTATCGTATCGTGTAGGTGTACCGCGCAGCTGTCAGGTTCTTTACTCTTATCAGTAGTGACATCGCAGACACCGAATTATTTATTTTGAATTATTAAATACAATATTTTCATTATAGGTCTCGACATTTTACATGTGACTGCGTATTTAGAATATTTATGCATAATCTTACACGTTAAGCTTTTGCGCTATTAATTGAAGAAATTAACATATTCAACAAATCAAGAAACAAAAATGTCTCTGAGAACTATACTTATAATTCCTTTACTAATTGTAAGCGTTACGGTTCGTAGTATTTTCGATGTTACACAATCTTATTCATTTGAACTTTGAATATTAATAAATGTTGTTAATTCTTAGGCACAAATGTATGAGGACAATCGGTGTAGATGCATTTGTCCCACACCAACATCGGTTTTAAATAGCACAACAAAATCACACAGAACGCTTTACATTGCCTATGTACCTCCAAACATGTGGTAAGCTTACAAGTTTGTACCACTACTTTAAAAATTTAATTTTTTGCTAAATTTTAAGATAACTGGCTGTAATGGTTTGATTAGCATAATTTTATGTCTTACAATGTCTTTTCAAAACAGAAAAATGTAAATAAACACAGTGGATCAAACAATATTCATACATATTTAAATATTCATAAATACACAGTCATACAAATTAGAGTATTTGTTTTGTTCACATTATCCATGCCTATTGCAGTAACTGTAACAATGTCATACTCCCAAAAGTTGATGATGAAGTCAGATCAAATGCCGAATTATTTTGTCCCCGATGTGAATGTAAATATGAGACTAGAAACACAGCAGTTATTATGGTAATGCTAAATCATTCTTTTATTCATTCATTCTGTCTATCCTTGTTTTTGCTTATTTTACATACTTCACCACTTTCAATACAAATTTTAAGACAATGTGCGTGTTGAGTGGCTGATCACAATACTGTGCATTGTCTTGTTAACAGTTTGGACAAATGAAAATATTTGAAGTGGAAGTGGGTAATAATGTTTTTTTTTTTATATTTATATGTAGACTGCTTTAAATGTGGAGTGACAAATACAATACAGTTAAAAAATTAATTATATTAAAAAAGGTGGAAAATTGACTACCTACTTGGTGGACCTACCTATAATACCTCCTGAAAAAGATATTTATTTGAAAAAAAAAAATTTAAACATTTTAACATACCAGGATTAGAAGCTGCACCTCTTGGAAACTGTTAAAGCTCTGAACACTAAGACCCCCTTACTACTGCTAACAACTTGTGTAAATCAGTTATAACACTTATTATATTCAGGCAGGCTCCAATAGGAATAGGCTTAAGTGCAGTTATGGAAAGAAATGTATATGTTTTCTAACGCCAACTTAATGTGAAAAAAGCCTTAAAAATAGAAAAAAAAAACTTAAATCTTGTTTTTTGTCATCAGGTTGTTGTAATTTTTGTGATATGGTCTGTGATGCTATTAATAGGATATTACCTATTTCTTATATTACTCGAAGCATTAATGCTGCTGAGACCGCGCTATGCAGAAATGCGGCACAGGCGGGATGAAGTAAGCTACATTTCTTATCTTTATGTCTTTCAAACAAACAAATTTCAGCCCTTTTTGGATGGTTTCACTAATTTGTGACTCAGCTCTGTAGGATTTATTACTACTATAGTATGAATATTTCTATAGTATTTTTTACTAGCACATAAATGTATTTGAATATAACTGCATTTGAATGTGGTAATATAAAAAAGTGTATTTTCTTTTTTTTTAATCTTTTATTAACCTCAGAGACAAGTTTTTGTTATGTTATATTAAATCAATTGAAACTATTATTATCAGCACTGATTACAAGAGAAAATGTAGTTGAAAATGTAGTGTTAAGACACTGTTTCTTACCTAAATAAGAGACACATGAAACTCAATGCCAATCTGTCTTACTAGAGATGGGAAATTAACATAATTCACTCTCCTGAATGGTCATTGAACCCACATTGAAGATGTACCACAATAGTCTAAAATATAAATTAAATAAATAGATAATTTCAAAACTTTACTATTTTACATTTGTACTATTTAAATTAGAATCACAATAAAATATTATGTTACAGGTAGAAAATCTGTTACTCAATGACGCTGAATGTGGAGACGATGATAATTATTAAACAATTTACAACGAGACAATATATATAATATGTAACAATTAATAAGGAAATAAATAATCCAAGTTTTTATGCAAACTATTTATTGACGTGCTAAAAAATACAAATATTACATGATTGTATTGAACATACGTATACATCAATATAGGATAAGCATTCGAATAATTAATTATAGGAAAATGTTTTTTCTTTCTATGTACTTCTACATTCTATCTATTTATCGGATATAAAATATTTAATTTAAAAATACTTATACACTACTTTTCTAACACTTCTTTATGTATTTGACTGAAATTTGATAATAATTAATGATAAGAAACATTTAAGAAATGTTACTTTAAAAGTATAATTTTTATATTATTTACTAAGTTAAAACGTGTATATTAATTATGACATTCAAACATGTGATTGGTTACATGAATAACTTACTTAATATAGGCAAAACATATCAACTAGAACTAGCTCATATCAGACTAAAAGAACAAAAGTGACCTAACTCAAAAAAAAAATCATTATATCAAAGATTTTTTTGAGTTAGGTCATTTTATTCTAGGGTTTAAAGGATACATGGTAATGTGAGCTAGGGTTACCATTGTCGCCATGCTAGTTGAGCATGGTGTGTCTATCATATATGTTCCTCCTCTGTTCCCTCACTTGGCGCTTCCATTTGTCCTGCTGATGGGTGACACGGTTCAGAACGTTGCCTCGAGCACCCATAGCTTGGGACGGGCCGCTGATAGTACTTTCATCCTGTTACAAAAGATATCTGTTATTAATATGTATTACTAAATTTAAGGCCGTTGTGGTGCAGTGCCACAGCGTTTTAATATAAATGCAATTGCTGTGGATTCAATTCCCATTTGGAGGAATTAATTATTTTAAATTTTTCGCTCTGGTAGTATGGTGTACACGGCGTTAAATACCGCCACTCAACACGCAATGTGAGTTTCTCAATAATAAGCTTACATGCTATGTAATGCATGTGGGTATCCCACAGCATTTAAAAAAGTATATTAATTTATATACTAAGGTATGTTTTACAATGTGTTATTTTTTAGAGCTGTTGTTATATTTTGTACTTTGTTTTGAAATTTATGTGGAATGAGATTAAAGCTTTCGATTTTCTTTTTAATTTTAAAAGAATGTGTTTCATTTTGATAACCTCGGGTCCATTCTAATAAAATAATTGAACTATTTTATATATATATATATATATATATATATATATATATATATATATATATATATATATATATATATATATATATATATATATATATATATATATATATATATATATATATATATATATATATATATATTTATATATATATATATATATATATATATATATATATATATATATATATATATATATATATATATATTTATATATATATATATATATATATATATATATATATATATATATATATATATATATATATATATATATATATATATATATATATATATATATATATATATAAATAAATATAATATATATCCTAAAACATAAAAAGTATAACTTGGGGTTATATTTTAAGAAAAGAAAAATAGGGTTGTCATTTACATACAGAATGTTTGTTTTGGGAGAAAAATAGAATTTCGATTAAACAAGTTTTACGTGAACGTTTTGCATTGAAGTAGATTTTATTATTATTTTCAAATTAATTATATTTAAATAAAGATCTTGATTATATAACCCATGTAAATATCCAAAAATTTTCTCTCGCACACATTTCACAATACAAATAGACGTAGTAGTACTTTAAATGCGCATTTACTTTGATGGATGTGAATGGAAGTGCGTTTACCCGATGCACAACTAGAGACCTTTACAAACACAAAAATTGTAAATATTCGTTAAAAAAACGTGTTAATATAATAATTTACTATAATAAATCAAGAGACAATTATTTAAGAGTGACATTTATAGATTTTTTAAACCGTTTATTTTTTTTTTTTCACTTATTATTAACTAGCCATTGGAGATAGTCTGTTATGTAAGTCTATCGATTATTTATTTGGCTTACGTCATTCGTAATATTTTGGTTATTTACTTTCTGGTATAACTTTATAGGTATAATAAGCAAGGAAAGATAATTAATATTAATTCAGATCAAGTAAAAGGTAACTTTGAAGATATTATTATACTAAGATGTTATGAGATAGTTATTTTTAAAAAGAGTTAAAATAGTTTTAAGTGCATTGAATATTTTCAACCTGCCAAATCTGTAGACTTGTTTAGATTGATGATTTGATATGGATTTGTACTCTTTTCTTAGCTTCATCCCGCACGAGGCAGGGTAGGCAGAGGGAACCCGGGAACCTAGTGTTAAGACAATCCGTTCCACTTCTGTTCCCCACTTTCTGCCGAATTTGAACATTGCGTGTTGAGTGGCGGAACTTAACGCCGCGCTTTGCCTTACTACCAGAGCGAAGAAATGAAACATAAAATAATTAAATTGAAAATATTAAATATTGCATTTCCTCGACTGGGGATCGAACCCAGAACCTATCAGTTACAGTCACACGATTGTGCCGCTGCGCCACGACAGGCCTCAAATGGTACATAAAATTTGTACATAAAATTAAACAACAATATATACTGTCCCAGCATAGATATGATATTTTGGATTTGTTTTGTTGGAAATATGTTAATATTTACATACAAATATACAATCATTAATACAGGAAAATTATATTTTCAGAATTTGTTTCTTTTTACCAACGGTGCCAGGCCAAAAGTTACGTATTTAGAAATAGCACTTGATAATTGCTAGTTATAACAGCCCAAGATATGCCGACTACGACATTTATTGCGGAATAAAAGTAAAGTTACCTATTATTTTTAATCAGTCTATTCAAACCTTTTTTTTTTTTTTTTTTTTTTTTTTTTTTTTTTTTTTTTTTTTTTTTTTTTTTTTTTTTTTTTTTTTTTTTTTTTTTTTTTTTTTTTTTTTTTTTTTTTTTCGCGCCTTTCTTGTCGAATATTTATATATATTCAGAAAAAAATATATTGCTATTATTATTGTCGAATTTATATAAAAAAAAAAAACAAAATGTTTACATATCACCGTAACACTAGTAAAAAGTTACTACATAAAAGATGTATATAACATGCATTTTAAATAATATCTTTCTATGTTTACAACTAATCAATTCTATAAATAAGAATAAGTAAAAAACACAATAAATTCCTATCATATATCCATACAATACAAACAAAAACAACTACAAAATATTATATAACAAAAAAGAAAATCTCTTCAAAGCAATAACAAGTTGCATTATCCAATCAACTCAGAGTAGGATGTTACTTACCACTTGTTGGGTGGTACATTTCCAATATAGAGTTTCCGGTCCGAGCCCACTGTGTTATTGAGGACTGCGGCTGGACTGGGGCATACACATTTACATCTCTTATCTTCATATGAAGCCTGTAATAGATTGTTTTATTATAGAAAAGATACAACCTTGATTATATTAAGTTTTTCATATACTTTTTTCTTCATACTAGTGCAATGAAATGATTTATTTTTAAATAAACAGGAAAAATTGAACCAAAACATATCTTTGCCTTAACCATTGCACATATATATATATATATATATATATATATATATATATTCAAAAAAAAAAACAGTGTGTTTACAATAAAGGAAATAGACAAACAAGGGCATACTTATAAAAAATAATGGTTATATAACTTTATAAAAAATAATGGTTTATCACACATTATCGATTATATAGATATACTTTGGCATTTATAGGATGATAAAAGTTTTTGTATAATTTTATTGTGGAAATTTGATTGGATTGTACATGATTTATTAAATTTTAACTATTTGTGAACTTTATGTTCTGTATCTTACCCAAACAATAATATATATGTCTGAAGGTTTTTTTTTTTTTTAATTTTCAAAGTTAATTTACACTTAGCATTTGCTCATAGGTTCACTCACTCAAACTACACAATTATTTATGTACTAATTTGCACAATACGGTTGTGTTTCAATAACAATAAATATTCTATATAGTATATTGAAAACTCCAATTTCAGCCAATATATATCCAATTAATTTATAGATATTTTGAGAGACACAATACTTTACATTATCAAAAATATTTCTCAGATTATAGTCAATAAATGAGAAGAAAAAAAGAAAAAAATGGAAAATCATTGTATTGGGTTTTACTGGATGGATTGATGATGCCCTTGATAATGTTTTTTTTGTTATATTTCAGTACTAAAACATCAGTTAGTTTTATTATAAGTATTGATTTTTATATATATTTTGTACTTTAAGGATATAAAAATAGTATAGAAGTCATAAATTTTTACAGTTAAAAATAAACATATTTTTGCATTTGTTATAGAAACTATTATTCAAGAAATGATTTTTCAAAGCATATTGTAACAAAATTATTTAAAATGGTAATTCTATGTGTAACTTTATCTATATCTGTATATAATTTCATTTCTACCATGGAAAATATGTTTTGTTTTATTTCTTATCTTTTAATTGTCATTTGTCTTATTTTTTCTTGCTTCACAAGTATAATTCTTTTGAGTAAGTTTTAGAGCGATTTAGGCCCTTAAGACATGCAAGTGAAAAAGTTTACAAAGAAAGTTTGGGACTATTTATTTTTGTTATTAAACTTTCTTAATTAAAATGTAGTAGTATTTTAGTACGCCAATGAGAAATAGGTTACGAAATATTTTGAAATTTAACGTTATAAAGCATTTTATTGATGTCATGTAAAAGTTTGGAAGCCAATTGGTAATTTAATAAATATTGTTCACTAGTTATCATGAAAAGTAAACAGTAAAGCTATTTATTACTTACGGATACCAACGAAGCACACGAAACAATGAAGAAAGCTATTAATATTTTATATAACATTTTAGCTGAATATATAGCAATATTTGGTAAAATACGTCTTAACTTTAATTAAGGATTATTGACGGATTTAACATATACTACTCCATTGCTTTGTCGTAACTTATTAGTACACAGGCTAAAAATATTTTATATTCAAAATGTAACAGATTATCTAAGGCAGTAAAATAACCAGCCAGTGTCATGTAAATCGTTATAATTTAACTAGTATTAACAAAATAGACGTGACTGTAAAAAAAAATTTACATGAAGTTAAAATAGCTTATTATGGTATTTTTCATATAATTTAACATAAGTACTATTGAAAGACTTTAAGAATTTTCTTATATAGAAATCATAGATGGCACTACTTTCAGTCAGGTATTTGTGCGAGTTTTAATCAATAGATGACGTTATTTGTATTGACGAAGCTAATTTAACTATAAAAAATATTTCGTTCTTACTACATAAGTAATATTTTTTTTTAATATAAACAATTTTTTTTAATATAAACAAAAATAAGAGTCAGCATTATTTTTTAAGTCGAGGAAACTGTTTCGTGGTTAAATAATAGCAACATACATTCATTTATACATTCAAATCATTAATGAAATGTAATTTTGTTAAAGTACTATATTTTTTGTGGTTTAATCTATTCCAGTCACTTTGTTATTATTTGTTTTATAATTATCATACGAAGTAGGAAAAATTCGGAAAAGCAGCTGCGTACTTATCTGGGTGTAAAAGCGAAGAAATGTATTTTTTTTATATTAGCTGAAATAAACAAACAGACGCTCCATGCACCTGTACTTTAACAATTCAATACTACAATTTACTTTAATGCTAAAAGAATGATATGCCAAACTAACAAAATAAACATTTTCGCTGTTTATCAGTGCTCAAGTGAGACGTTGTAACTTAAAAAATATCCCACTAACCCACAACAATAGTGTTATAATTTAAATCAGGACATCTAGTCATAATATGTATAATTATAACATGAATTTCTATAAGAATATTTTTTATTTTAGGCCTGTAGTGGCGCAGCGCAGAGGCACAAGCGTCTAATTGTAAATGCTATAGGTTGTATAGGTTCAATCCCCATCTGATTAGATGAAATATTTAATATTTTTAAAATAAATATTTAATATTTTTTATATATTCGCTCTGCTACTAGGCGAAGCGTGGCGTTGAGTTTCGCAACTCAATACGCAATGTCTCAAATTCAGCGGAAAATGAGAGATGTAAAACATTACGTCCCCATTTTCCGCTGAATTTGAAACATAGTGTTAAGATATTAACACTAGGTTCCAAACATTCCTTTGCGTAACCTACCATATGCGGGTATAGCTAAAAGCTATTTTTTTTTTCTTCAAATAAATACATTATCTACATGTGCATTAGGTATTTACATAATTACAATTAACATAATAACCCCTCGTCGTATGCCTACTAAAACGTGACTCCACTTGTATAATTATATTAATTATTTATTATAATTAAAATATACTTTACAAGGATTTCTCGGTATTTATTATTAATAAAATATATTTTCAACACAACACAAAACATCTTTTTAAAGATTATTTTCAATAGGCTATCTTTATCCTTATTATCAGTGTTGCCCAGTAAAATAAAGTACACAGGTTGTGTAAGTGTTGATTTTTCAACTAAACTCGTGAGAGAGGACGGTAACAGTGATAAATAGTCTCCATTAGAGGTACGCAAGCTTAGATTAACACAAACGTACACTTAAGTAGCTCGTTATTGTTCCTAACAAAGCCATTTTACTTAATATATCTAATATAGGACTGTAGTTGTTCTAAGATTTGTATCTATAATGATTGTATAGCACAATTGTATAAGAAATTGAACATATATTTATCAACAGAATGGGGAAACATAAATTTATCAGAGCTGTTATCATTAAAATTTGAGTTATCATTAATGTGTGTAACTGTACAAATAAACTAAATTCATTCATTCCATTCCTTCGCTCTCGTAACGAGGCGAAGCGCGGCGTTGAGTTCCGCCACTAAACACACAATGCCTCATATTCGGCGGAAAGTGGGAAACGGAACGTAGTGTGTTCACACTGGGTTCCCAAGTTCGCTCTGCCTGTCCTGTCATGTGCGGGATACAGCGTGAAGCTCAGTTTAAGTTTATTATTATCATCAAAATTTTATAATATGATCATATTTTATTGAGGCCTGTCGTGGCGCAGCGGCACAAGCGTGTGACTGTAACCAACAGGTTGTGGGTTCGATCCCAAGTTCCCACTGCCTACCCTTCTATATGCGGGATACAGCGTGAAGCTGAAAGAAAAAAATCATATTTTATTTCGTTTTTCTGTGTATAATTCGTATGAAACTTAATATTTTTTCATTATTATGTGCTAATTTAACACTTATAATTATGTTTTTATTGTTATTCATAAACAATGTTCTGCTTGATAACTTACCTACTAAGATAACTGTGAATTCTCATTAAGTCAAATGTAAATTTCTTTAAAGAAATAAATTCACTTTTTAACTACAAAAACAACATGTTCACACCTTACCCTGCAAGGCTAGCGCAGGCAAGAGAACTTTACGTCAAGATATTTCATGTTACATTTTCCACTCGAATTTGTGACTAATATATTTATTTATGTTAATAATAATTGCGTTTATAAATATTAATATTTTAGATTATTTATTCCATTATGCGTAGTTACTTCGTTCTAGATCATCGACTCAAATCTTATACTAGGAAAGGCCTCAGGTAACCGAGGGTAAAAATGATATGGGAATGTTATTGAAATATCTCAATCAGCTCCAGGGATACAAATTAAAAACAAATGTTATAAAGAAGTATATAATAAGAACGTTATGGTTATTTTCTTCTTGCTTTCTAAGCTTCAAGGTAAGAAAGCTTACACTTACATAAAGAGTAGGCAATGTGCAACAGAAATATCAGTTTGTGAAAGATAAATGAAATTAGAATTTAAATTTCGAAGAACAGCGCTCATTTCAAATATTACTAGTGTTAAACATGAACACGTTTCTTTTAGACAGTACCCAGTAGGTAATTGTCTTAATAACAAAATTGAAAAGATATACCTACGTAGTATCTCCCGCTAGAAATACGTATTAGAAAGAAGTAAACATAATACAAATCTGAAGCACAGGTTCGAGTCCCGCTGTGTTAAATTTTATCATATAAGATTTTTAAATATTTTGTTGGTCTCAGTGTGGAATTTTAAAATTCGGAAAAAAAGATAAGCGTTTTTTATATGTTCATAAGTGTACCCATCACTTGAAATCTGGTACGATCCTATAGCCATGAATGACTATACAAAATGTAACGTATGTATGTTTAGTACTTTTGTTTAGAAGAAACACTATTTAGAAGCTTCTAGCTTTCTAAATGTTGGAGCAGTTAAACAAGAAACATTTTAAAAATGTTAGTATAATTAATACGCAATACGAGTATTGCTGTGTACTCGCGCAGTTTTCCACTCTGATATGTTAGTATTTTTTTTTATTTTATTTAAATTAAAAAGATATTATTAATAGAAAATTATTTAGGTCACAGATTAGTATTTGACGTCGACCGTTATTTTATAATAACATAAAAAAAAAATATTAATACTTATAAAAACAAAATTTTTATTATCATTTGCAGTCATACAGTCTTAGCAGTATAGTCAGAAATAACCTAGTGTTAAGTCACTATGTTTTCCACTTATCACTTCAAGGGCGAAATAGATCTTTTTTACGTATAACCGTCAGCATTCACATGCTACTCTTATGTCCCTGCAGCACGATGTCCTCATATCGTTATTTTTTCTGTTTTCTTATGCTACTAAATATAATTATAGTTTATTATATAATAAATAATAATACATATTTATTTTCCACCGTTATGTGAAGTGATTGATAGCATTGTAGGACTTGACAAGAATTAGAACAACACTTTTATAGGTAATATTAGTGTGAATTCATTACCATGATAAGGAAAGTTCTTGTTTGTAATTATAAAAGAAAAGAAGGTTTTCAAAGCCGGTCGTGGCGCACGGGCACCAGCATGTGATTGTAAACGTGATAGGTTTTGGATTCGATCCCCATCGAGGAAATAAAATATTTAAAAGATTCAAATTAAATAATTAATGTTTTCAATGTTGCGCTCGGATAACAAGACAAAGCGCGACGTTGAATGCCATTGCTCAACACACAATGCCTCAAATTCGGCGGGAAGTGGGGAACGGAAGTGGAACGGAGTGTTTTGACACTAGGTTCCCAAGTTCAACCTGTCGGTTACAGTCACACGCTTGTGCCACTGCGCCACGACTGGTCTTAAATATATTTATTCCAAGTTAGCTATCTTTAAAAGGGATAAATCTTTAAATTCTCTATAATTTTCTATTTTTTTTTTTCATTATAAACATACACACAAATCTTATCTTTTCCTAATTTTATTCTGGTCGATAAACTTTTTAATTATAAGCCCTGAAGTCTATTTATTAAAACTGTCTAAAGAAAGTCTGTCTAGCGTATCGAGAAGTAATAAAACATTTATACAAGTCCGTTTACAGGTTACACTTATTTACTATTTATGTATTGTAAACACTGTACAAAGGAAGTGGTCACACAGGAACGGAGCGTAGCTATTCAAACTTGGGCTTTGGCTCGGAAATATGACAATGTTTCGGTGTGCACCAATGTGAGCATGCCTTTAGGATACCGTCGGAGCGATAAGATATTACATGCTGCCTATTGTGTTTTTTTAAATTAACTAGCTTTTATATTTTGTTAACACTTTCAAGTGATAATTGTCAGTTAAATGTTGCTATATTACTGAATATGTAAAAGTTTGTTTAGTCAAATCATAGAATATAATATTTTAATTTTTACGAGAGACACATTTTTGTCATATAAGTAAAGATATATATCTTTACTTATGTATTTCAGATTCTGTAGTAAAATGTGGTTATTGACTTCGAATTAGCAAATTCAAGTTAAAGATTTGACAGACATTTGTACTAAAATAGCTGCATCATTCAAATAACAATAGATTTTGTGTTAATTTCGATCCTTTTTCAAAGCAAAGTTATAGGTATGGAGTGATAAATTTACTCAAACAAGTGATCTTAATATAATCAATAATAAAATAATACAAAATACTAAGAAAATAACTTAATATACTACTTATTACTTTTTATTTTTCTATATATACAATTAATATATAATAAATAATATAAATAAACAAGTTCTATCACATTTCATAATTACACGCCTATATACAAATACACATACATACAAAACCCGGTGTTGTGTTTTCAAATAAAAATCCTTAAGAAACAGCCAAAACACCGTTTTAGCGGCGCCACCAACCTTTATTGTTCCCATCGGGGCGGGCGCGCGAACTCTACCTACCTACCTAACCTACACCTCGAAAGTTTATTGCGCACAAATTGTATGCATTATTTATTTAATTTAAAAGCGAAGAAACCCAAGCGCGATCATACGCCTCTTCGCCGAAATGAGAACGCGAAAGAGTGCTACGAATAAATAACATCTGAATATAAAAGTATTAATATGAAGGCAGCAGGAAGTGGATTCTAACAGCTTACTGTAGGAATGGTGCTGATTTAGTTGTTGTGATACAGAATTGTATTTTTTTTTCTTATTTCTATTTTGACTTTTAAAAGATTACTTAAATAATAAATAAGCTACTAACACTAGGGACTACAACCGCGTGGTCAAATCGAAATAGGTACCTGTTACTTATGACACATGTGTTATATATAATATAAAAACTAATCTTTATAATAAAGCTAAAATATATCCAACGGAAAAGCGAGCGAACACAATTATAATTGATTATTGTCGGGAAGTCTCAGTGACGCAAGTTCTAAAAAAATATATATAAATTTAGCTGTTTTTATTATTATTTCTAATCTTCTTATTCCTGGCAATAATTCCGGTGTGTCATACCAGGGTCTGCCTTCCTACTCAATCTACTCGACTTTGCGTGATTTTTAACGTCTTCAGAGGTCAAACTATTGGCTCGCATATCTTGCATCACAAGATCAAACCAGCGCTTCGTTGGGCGTCCGGTAGCTCTCACTCCAGGGACAGAAATAGAAAGGCGTTTGACATAGTTCCTAGGCCGGGCCATCTAAGACGACGTTTTTAGAACTTACCCGCTATGTCACGGACTCCAAGACTACCGAAAATGAATGTGTTACGTATGCGGTCAGACTATGTTATGCATCTTCATTTTTGTGACGTGCAGCTCCTGAGATAGTACTGGCCAGCACATAGCCTATGTTCATTTAGCCTTTCTCTATAAATGGACTGATATTAGCACGTTGAACCCAACATGTGCTAAGGCTTTAGTATGGGTATTAACATCTGATACCTGCAATGGACTTCTTTTTTTTTTCAAAAAGGAACTAAGTAAATGATTTCTTAATGGTAAATAAATGAAACTGAAGTCAATCAAATGTCCAACAGTATATTAAAACTGTTTTTTTAGGAACTCGTAGAAACTGTTAATTAAATACTCGGACCTGATGTTGTATTTCATAATAAAATAAGTCATCAAGGCTCCGTGTAGCACCAGGGGAGCTACAGATGCGTTACCGGTCTATAAGGTGGATGGGCACCGGGACTCAGCATTACCCAATGCAAAACGCGGTGGCCGAAGCCACTACTTAACGCCAGTTTTAAATGCCGGGGGTGGTAATGATCCGGTTGAGTCTGCCCATGCATGTTGCTATTGCTGACAACGTGACTCTCCCATACGTAATTTAGTGGCCTCTTACGACGCCATTAGTACCAGGGTGATCCTATTCTTAGCCGAAAACACACGGCAAAAGCCTAAATACCTAAAAATACTTGATTATGTCGCACTTTTTTATATATACTTACCAACCATATATAGATTTAGAACAGGTCACCATACTTTATTATAGCATCATGACATTTGCTAGGAAACAATACCTTACTAAAAATGTATGTATTTGAAAAAAATACAAATAGTAGTCCTTCGTGCGTGAATGCTGGAATCTCAGTAATAAATTACTTACGAACATAATTGTTGCATACCATGATTGTAGGATGTATAAATTTAGTAAAATATATATTACCCGAAGAATAGCTTAAGGACATTCTCTTGATTTCATAGGAAATTGTGATTATAATACAATGTTAATAAAATCTTGCTACATAACAAAATTATTGTTTCGTAACAACTCTTTATCTTTCAGTGAAAGTCCTATAAAATCAGTTTAGGTGTTCCGGAGACTAGCCCGGACGAACAGAAAGGCAGACGGACAAAACTTTAAATTGTTTTTATTGCATGCACTTTAAAAAACATGTTTTCTTTTTAAATCACAGACATGTTCATTTTTATGTTTTTATATGAATATGCATAGATACTATTATAATCGGAGTGAGTTGTTATATAATTTATCTTTATTCCGTATCTGATCGTTGTCTATAGAAAATACAAAAGCGCTTGTTTTGTTGTCTGTACATTTTTCACGCTAATCTCAACTTTTAAACCGATTTAAATACTGATTCTTTCATGAGAACACTAAAGAAATTCTTGTAATAAACATAATAAAGATTGTAGCTTACACGGGCGACGAAACAAGCAGATCCCTAGTACAAAGTAAAAGCTTTTACTATATAATATTATAAAGTGTTATAACAAATCCTCCCAGTCTACCCCGTAAGTCATATAAAATAAAATTTATAGATCAGTGGAAAGGAGCTAAGGTACGATAAAAAACATATAATAGAAAAAGCTTTTATATTCCACAATACGATAATTTGATAAAAAAACATACAACTTAACAATGTCATATTTATATGAAATTATCGTATTCACGCTGTCTTTATTCTGCATAGCGTGTAGGCTAGACAAATTCGGCAGAAAGTGGGAAATGGAAGTGGAACGGAGTGTCTTAACACTATCAAGTTCCCTTTGCCTATGCTGTCATATGCGAGATACAGCGTAATGCTGAGTAAAGCTGCCGAGAGGGCGTGATGCAGGTACATGAAAGTAGTAGTCTATTTCATTGCACATATATATATATATATATATATATATATATATATATATATATATATATATATATATATATATATATATATATATATATATATATATATATAAATTTATAGGTTTTTATTATATATTTAAATTATTATAGGTATTTTGGTCAGTAGTAGTCTGTCTTTTTTGACTAAATATGACGCAAATATTTTATATATTATATATTTATTTTTAATTAAAAACTGTTGACTGTTCTGATGAAATATTTATTTTGTATTTTTAAATATTTGATTCAAATTTTATATACATATATTTCCATATTCTGGTGAAAAGTCCAAACAGAAAACCTAATTTCCAACACAAGCATTATAAATGAATTATTGATGAACGAGTTAAAGCGACTATTTTAACTGTAATTAAAACTACGCCAGTAGTATTTAGTTTCTTGAACCTAACAGTTTAATTACCTCAACTTTCTATTGGCAACTTGGTATTTAAATCGATTATAATTATTACCTACAAATGTTATTTAGAAAGGAAGAGGCCTGTCGTAGCGCAGCGGCACAAGCGTGTGACTGTATACAATCCCCAATCGAGGAAATTCGCTCTGGTGTTACAAGGCAAAGCGCGTCGTTGAGTTACGCCACTCAACACTCAATGATTCAAATTCGGCAGAGAGTGGGAACGGAAATGGAACGGAGAGTATTAACAGAAGGTTACCAAGTTCCCTCTGTCTGCCCTGCCATGTGCGGGATACAGCGCGAAACAGCGTCGAAATATCTCTCATTTGTCACCCTTTTTACAGACTAGAAGCTATTGTGACGCATCGGTTGAAAATCCTGTTATAGGTCAATAGTAAAGTATGGAATATACATCATATATTAAATTATGCCTTTATTTTAGATTGTAGCCATAGTTCGCTGACTTATTTTATCAACATGTAATATATATTGAAATTTATATGTATAAGTTGAAAATGATACAAATTTTATTTTTAAATAAGAAGTATTGGTAATTGTAATTCTTTTAAGTAAGATGTGACGAGACATTTGTTAGAATAACGATTATCTGAAAAGCAAGGTCAAGTTGGCCTCAAACACGCTGGAGATAATAATCAGAGCGAGACCGTACTTCACGGAAAACACCATATGGATCTGTAAAAGGCCCATGTTTTGCCAAGTATTGTTCTTACCTCTGGGCTGGTGTACACCAGTATCAACATGAACCTTTTGATCATATACAACATAGAGCATTTCCAATCATTAAGATCTATATGGCCGTGCGCAGAGAAGTTTCCTCGTAGTGCGTTCTCTGCCATTATCACGGGGACTGTTTATAGAAGTATTTGACTAGATTTTTGTCGCCCTATTTTCTAACTTCACAATACAGCACAAGCTGAGATATCATCGTCACTATCTTGATACGTGGAAATCTACTACTTTGTGGCATCGTACGAATTTCTACCAGTCTTCTTGTTTTCTTTACCCCAAATGTCAAAATAAACGAAAGACGTGTGCTAATAGAAAAATAATTATACCTAAGTAAATATACAAAAAAGAACATGCCAAATAGTATAATATGATTAAAACTTGTGACCTATCGAAATTTTACATTTGTGTACCGCAGTCGGATAAAATAGTAGTACCTTCAGCTTCTTAGACCCACTTTTTAATATTATATATGTCGATGTCAATATTCATTTCGCGCCAGCTTTATGTAGTGGCCATAAATCTGCTACATATATGAAATCATATTCAGTTCGTGTACTCTATTGGTATATAATATATTTTTTTATTATAAAGATTGGAATTTATTTTTTGTACGTAATTGAAGAATATTACTGAACATATTTTCTTTCTAGGCGTCCTGTCATGGCGCAAGGGGCACAAACTTGGGGCTGTAAACGACATGTTGTGGGTTAAATCCCCACTCGAAAAAAATAAGTATTTACTATTAGACAGTCATAAGTTCGTAATTGCTTTTATCTGTAATATAAATTTCCATTCTTTTAGTTAGTTTACTTTTTACGCAAGCTCTCACTTCTAACTAAATTTAATAATTGTATAAAAACTTATGTTTGCAAGCGTACGCACTCATCTTGTATGAAACGAACTACAATTGTAAGTTTGTGATAGATTTTTTTATATGGCTTCTTTCATTTAAATTTAATTTCTCAATCCGTGCCGAATATCATAGCTGTACATATGTCCACAGGAGGATCCTGTAGGTTTTGAACACCTACTTAGAGTATTTACCTCGCTATGTCCGTAAAATTAAAATGCTATAAGACAATTTTATCTAACTTAAAAAAATAAGCGTAAAGAATTATTGATAACTTATTTTGTTATCGAGTGTCGAAAATTTGCTAAGAAAATTATCTTTAATTTGAAAGTTATATGTTTAAAAACTACCTTTAAAGCTATATTAATAAGCTTTAAATATGATATATGTACTTTTTACATATTTTTTGAGACAGCGCGTCTTAAGAGGCGTAACTTAACGCCATAGTATGTCTTCTTATTACATAGAGGTAAATAAAATAATTAATTCGTCTCATTTATAGACAGACACTAACACGCAAGGGTCTTAGATGATAAAACACATAAATAATAACGCTAATATCGAAAAAATAATATTGAACTTCTACCTAAGAACAATATATAAAAAATATCAAAACATTTGTAACTTATCTGGGATTCTTTAGATTTTACGCACTCCAACCACGTCCGCGTACCACACCGGCCAGATGACAAAATGTCGTATAAAATACAACGAGTACAGCGTCTCCTTTGCATGTTTCATGCACTATGCGAAATATGTATTTAGGAGTATTATACATACAAAAATATGGACGTGACACAAACGGTTGTTTCTTCTTTCCTCCTTTTATAATTCTTGGGATGAACTGACGAAAATGTTCGTGGTATGTATAAAATAGCTACTATTTTAAACTTTGTTTTTTTTTGCAATAAAATTTAAGTGTATGTGTATATATCTCATACATTTAAATGAGCTCTATATGTGCACTAATGTGATGTATCTCTCAGCTTCACGCTGTATCCCGCACGAGGCAGGGGAGGCAGAGGGAACCCGTAAACTTAGTGTTAAGACACTCCGTTTTACTTCCGTTCCCCACTTTCCGCCGAATTTGTCTTTCATAATAATGTCATATATACTTATATAGAATGAGAATCTCGGAAACGATAGTAACGAGTTTTTTTTAATTTAGTTTGTAGAGAATTTCGAGGGAGATAAATGGATCTAACCTCATTTCAATATTAGAAATTGTTGTTTTATGTATGTTTTCAGGCTATGAAAACACCATATGGATCTGTAAAAGGCCCATGTTTTGCCAAGTATTGTTCTTACCTCTGGGCTGGTGTACACCAGTATCAACATGAACCTTTTGATCATATACAACATAGAGCATTTCCAATCATTAAGATCTATATAGCCGTGCGCAAAGAAGTTTCCTCGTAGTGCGTTCTCTGCCATTATCACGGGGACTGTTTATAGAAGTATTTGACTAGATTTTTGTCGCCCTATTTTCTAACTTCACAATAACCCGTAAACTTAGTGTTAAGACACTCCGTTTTACTTCCGTTCCCCACTTTCCGCCGAATTTGTCTTTCATAATAATGTCATATATACTTATATAGAATGAGAATCTCGGAAACGATAGTAACGAGTTTTTTTTAATTTAGTTTGTAGAGAATTTCGAGGGAGATAAATGGATCTAACCTCATTTCAATATTAGAAATTGTTGTTTTATGTATGTTTTCAGGCTATGAAAAATTTGGAAAAAAGGCCATAGAATAAGAAGGTAAATTTTGTCACAATTAACGAAGTTATAGTTAAGTCTGGTTATGGACTAGGATTAGGGCTCGGGTGGTCACGTAGGACCAGAAGTCCTTACTTCGATTCCAGATTTAAAAAAAAAACATCTTGAACAAAACAAAACACCAAGAAAATCTCAGTCATTCAATTAAAAATTACAAATTAGATGTCACAGGAAAATTTTGCCAATTATATTTATTGGCGATTCATTCGTGATATACATACATAAGCAAGATTGTACGGCGACTAGAAAATCAAATAAAATGAATACTCAACAAAATTAATAGAATAACACGAAACAGATTCATGCTTAAATTAACCAAAGGGCACACACGGTATGAACGTTTTTAAATAACTCCCAAATTTACAACCTGAACCCACAAAATTGAGAATGAAAATATTATTGTGCCTATTAATTCCCTCGACAGCCTATTAACAAGGGGTACAGCTCGTATTAAAATGATAAATGATTCTAATCATCATATCTTCTTGGCCAAACGAAATTGACCCGTCTCTATACTTAAATATATGAGGTTTTCCAAGTCGCAACAAATAATGGTTACTTTACTGTAGTTCTAGCTAAGCTGGTTTCGTCTACCCCAAGGTTGTCGCTTCATGCGTTAACTTTAACAAATTACTGTAGCAATGAGAGTTGAGCTACGCAACTCAGTTTGTCTGGCGGTGGTCGGAAAGATGAATTGTTCTTTTGACCCTTTTCCAAAAATTTACTTCTTAGAAAGGTATATATTAATTTTGCTAAATTGTAGCATTAATTTTGAGGGTGTGTGCTAAATTGAACCGTTTATTTAAAGTTAAAAGATATTGTTTAATCGTTTGTTTTTGTAGAGTATTGGGACAGCGAAATTAATTTTGCGAGTGAAATTTCCTACTCGCTAATTTGGTGCTTCAATGATGACTGTATTATTTTAAAATTTAAATACATTTTTATCAGGTGCAGTAATTAATTTAATTTAATAACTAAATATATAACAAAATCAACGAATCTACATGTTGTTACATGCACTTCTAACTGTTGTAGCATTATGATACTTAGCAATTATGTGTGGAATCTGCTGGAATTGGAAGATGGCTGTTGGAATTTTCGACTGCCTACTAGTAGATAAGCGCTTTTTAAAACTATTATTTTGTTATCAGGAAAAACTTTGAAAGATATGAAAATTTATAGAGGACTATTGGTATTTCCAGAAACTTTTACGGCGTCTCCATTAACTTCTTCACGAGTTAGATCATTGTCACACGAAATGAGCAATAAAATACAATTAGCAAGCAAATTAGGAATGGAATATAAAATAACACATATGTGTAATATTTATATAACATAACATAATAATGTATATAATGACAGAACTATTTTCTGTCTTTTCTCTTAAAACAAATTAATAAAAAAGATGTTGTAAAATAAAAAAAAATACTTTATCTTTTGCTAATATGTTAAATATTTTTTTTAATTAAAGCAGCATTTATTAAACAAATAGTTCAATAATAGTCTGTGATAACTAACAATATCAGGGCACAAGCTCAAAACGGAGTTGACATTAAAACTAATCCTCACCGCCATTCTCTTAACAAACGCTAATAAAGGCAGCCGCTAAAAACGGAAATTCAAAAGTTGTTCTCCCGAAAGGGTTACCATTATTAAAATTAAAATTAGATTACGTTTTTCGGTTAATACTGTTGTTTTGCGAGGTAATTATCTTACAGGGGTGGGGCGGGTGATTAACGTCGTATCTAATTCGATAGCTGCTATAATATTTACAAGTATCTGGTTGAAACAGTTTTTGGTACGTTTTTGATTGCAGTTTGGTCCCGATGATAATTACTTTTGGGAAAGGGTTCTGTAATGCCTGTATACAGCAGGTTCGTTTTATCACTGACGTTTGTTTGATAAGTGCCTTGAATCATAATAACTTTTATACTTAAAACTTGACTAATTACACAATATTGTATAATTAGTGTTAAATATTAATAATTTAAATAATAATATAACGTAAATAATATCTAAAATGTATTCAAAAAGTTATCTTTTTCCACCTAAATCAAATACAATATGAACAAGTACAAAATTAAATGGACTAACAATAATAATCAAGAAATAGCGCATCCTGTATATAAGCTCGTCGGCTGTTACAGTTATTGTCATTATGTACGGGGCAAGTTAACAGGGTGCGCTATGACAGTCAACCGTGTACATAAATAATACAATTACTTACAACTTCTATGCCTCAGTAATAACTTGTGATAAACACATATATTATATACAAGTGACTAAAGTGAAGTTTGGAACTTTCAACTAAATTTAAGTGCACTTGAAATTAGTTGGCTAAGATTTACCTATTACAGTTAAGTATGGAGTTAAAAATATGGATTAATGTAAACAACCTTGTTTACTTAGTGGCTTCGAAGCTGTTGCTATTGTTATACTAGTGTTTTAAGCTTGCGTTTTAAATAAAAAAAAACGAACGATATATTTAACAAAGTTACCGTATTAAATATGATTGCAATTACAATGGTTAATAGAGAAACGATTAATATAATCAATATGTAAGTATCTTGATATGATATTGATTGAGGCCTGTCGTGGTGCAGCGGCACGAGTGTGTGACTGTAAACGACAGGTTGAAGTTCGATCCTCACTCGAGGAAATGAAATATTTAATATTTTCAATTTAAATATTTAACGGTGCGAGGCAAAACGCGGCGTTGAGTTCCGCCACTCAACACGCCAAGCCTCGGCGGAAAGTGGGGTACGAATTATGGGAAAGACGGCAAACGAGCGTACGGGTCACCTGATGGTAAGTGATCACCGTCGCCCACCGTCGCCCACGAGGAACTACAGGAGCGTTGCCGTCTTTTAAAGTGGATGGGTACCGGGGCCCGGCATTACCTAATGCGAAACGAAGTGACCAATGATAATCAATGTTAGTGTAAATGTATTTCGTACTTAACCCGCTAATTATTAGGTGACATACATTTTATTGTTACTTTTCAACACATGAAAGAGGCACAGGGTGTAGTTTAATATTGTGTAAACTAAACATGTTTTCTAATTTTGGGATTGATCTGACGTCCGTCGTACTACTAATGCATTAACTGCTTTCTCGGCTACGTCTCTCATACATTCCACAAGGGTATACATAGAATCCAGTACTCTTCACTTTCTATTTATTCTTATCATAATTATAATAATATACGCTACTTCAAAATAAATAAATGCCTGTCGTGGCGCAGCGGTACGAGTGTGTGACTGTAACTGACAGGTTCGATCCCCGGTCGAGGAAATGAAATATTTAATATTTTCAATTTAAATATTTAATGCTACATTTCTTCGCTCTGGTAATAAGGCAAAGTTCGGCGTTGAGTTCCGCCACTCAACACGTAATACCTCAAATTCGGCGGAAAGTGAACGGAAGTATCTTAATACTGGGTTCCCGGGTTCCCTCTGCCTACCTCGTGCGGGATACTCTGTGAAGCTAAAAAAAAATAATTTTCAATACACGAACAGAACATTGTTCTAGTATGTTACAAGCACCACACGCTTTACTTATCATAGCGGATAAAACGCGCCTTTTAAAAGTGTTGCTAAGTCTCTTCTCTTGCCTCGTTAGCTGACGTCGAAACGTTTCTTAGTTTTAGTCTTAAAAGGCCTTAGAAGTGGGTGTCAGCATAGCACCTACTTGTTATATGAACACTAGATTCTATAAAAGTTTACTGTTCTTTGGGGAAAAAATATTTTTTAATTGTTCATGTTATTTCGTTGATATATTAACATTTTTGACTATGGAGTTTATGCTTAGTTATATACGCGAAGGCTATCGATTCGATATCTGGAACAGGAATGATTATTTTTTTACTTTGCGCTGTATCTTCTTAATAAAGTAGGCAGAGGGAACTTGGGAACCTAGTGTTCCCCGTCTTATTAAGATACTGAATTTTTGTTCGCCGTTTGTCGAATTCTTGAGTCGAACATCGAAGTAAATGATTATTACACAATTCTCGTCATGTGATTCCGGCTTAGAATAGGATCACCCTGGTACTGATGGTGTCGTAAGAGGCGACTAAAGTACGTTTGGGAGAGTCACGTTGTCAGCAATGACAACACGCATGGGCATACTCGACCGGACCAATGCCACCCCCGGCATTTAAAACCGGCGTTAAGTAGTGGCTTCGGCCACTGCGTTTCGCATTGGGTAGTGCCGGGCTCCGGTGCCTATCCACCTTAAAGCTACATGGGGCCGTGGGCGGCGGTGATCACTTGCCATCAGGTGACCCGTAGCTCGTTTGCCGTCTTTTCCATAAAAAAAAGAAATTAGGGAGTGACATACATAATTTGAGAATGTTGTATATGCTTTCTTTACGTGTGCTGTAATATTTATTTATAATAAATATTACATATTAAAAACATTGTCACTAAAATAAACAAAAAGTCCATAGATAATATGTAATTATTTTGATTATCTCCCAATAAATGTGTTTCATGGGAATTATTTTTCTTAATACTATAATCTAAAAAAACTCAAGTCATTTTCAAATCTGAAAAGATTTGGATAAGGATTTATTTCAACTATTTATACATATACCTATCCCCAAACATCGCGTTAACTTTTATACTCATTTGTGGTCTCATTCAGTTTTTTTCAGCATTGCATGTTCAGTGGCGGAACTCAACGCCGCGCTTTTGCTTGCTACCAAAGCGAAGAAATGAAAACATGTTATTTTTAAATCGAAAATATAAAATTTTTCATTTCCCATCTCACCCTCTTCTCTCAATAATAAAATAACAAATTAACAAAATAAATGTACACACACAAGGTATATATAACATCAAATTTTCTTAAGCACCATTTTATTTACACTAGCTGCTGTCAACGCGGACTAAAGTAAATCCGTGTACTTAGCTAGTCTTTGATGGGATCAACGCTTTCCTATCAGTGAAGAGGGTGGCCGGCCGGAAAACAGAAACCATAATGTATTTGGAATTTGCAAAGAAGTTCACCCGGGTCATTTTAGTTGAATGTGAGTTGCTTAAAGTATTTGATTGAGATAACTATCTCTAATATTTTAAACAAGACAAATTTAGCAATGAAATATATCAGTTTTTTCTGTAATGTTGCGTTTACACGATGTTTATGGATGGATCGATTGACAATTTTATTTCAGAGGATATTTATATTACAAATAACTTATTTCTCTATTGTAATGTTCATACAAAAGACTAACTTAAGTATTAGTATTATCTTAATATAAGTCGTAATGTAGAGTCGCAGGGGCACAAGTGTGCGACTGTAAACTACTGTTTGTGGGTCTGATGTCAATTGAAGAAGTGAAACATTTACTATTTTCAAATGAAATGTGATTTTTATTTATCTATTTTGGTAACAAGGCAAAGCGCGGCGTTAAGTTCTACCACAAATCACGAAATGCCTTATATTTTGCAGAAAGTTGGGAACGCAACGGAGTATCTCAACACTAGATTCCCAAGTTCTCTCTGCCTACCCTGCGATGTTTTGCAAGTATTGTTCTGCAATCGTGAAACGTAGGCCGATGTACAAAAACTACTAATGGCGACGTGAGTACGTGTAGTGAAAAGGTTTTTTCTTAATATAACTATTTAATAATTACTTTTCAACAATAGTTTAATTATTTATTTATTACATATGTCAACTATACATGTAGTATTATATAATACAAACGTGTATCGGACAAGTTCTGTTACAAATGTCATCTACAGATATATACAACATTCATGAAATATTCCAATGATAGAAATATACAAATACAAAATTACAATTATAACAATAATGAAATGATAATACATATTGTTGGATATTATACCCGAAATGTAGAAAAGTCTGAGAAACCGTGAAAGATATCTGTGTAAAAATAGTATAGGACATTGTAGTGAAATCAAACACCTCAAGGCTTTTACTTATATTGTATTTTAATCAGTACAAGACCTTAGTCAACCTTGCCGCTTTGTCAATTTGATGCTTTAAAGGTAATTTCGCTTCTTTAGTGCGCTTATTTGTACTTGACTAAAAATCAGTATATGTTGTAAGCCAAATATAAAGATATACAAGATATAAAGGTCATTTCTAAACATCGTTCGTCTCTTGTAACTTTTAATAGAGCGTCAGAATTTAAGATATTAATATTACCCACACTACTCAGCTTTACGCTGTATCGCGCATTTAGTAGTGTAGGCAGAGAGAACTTGGGAACCTAGTGTTAAGACACTCCGTTATGTTTTCCACTTTCCGCTAAATTTGAGCTTAGCTTGTCGAGTGGCGGGGTCAATGTTACGTTTTGCTTTGTGATTAGAGCGAAGAAGTGAAAACATTAAATATTTAAATTCAAAAGATTAAATATTTCATTGCCACAAGTGGGAATCGAACCTACAAGTTATCGCTTTGAAAGCACATGCTTGTGCCACTGCGCCACGACAGGCCTCATTATTTACCTACAATGTTCAATTTAGAACTTATATTTTCTTTTGGATTTCGAGTGACAGCTTCATATAAGCGATGAATCCACGCGATTACTTTTCTCTATATTTCGTTACACTCTCTTTAACTTTATAATTAGCTAGTTATCTATGAAAATTAATTTAATAGTTAAAAATGTCACAAAAATATCAAAAAAGGACAGATCTTATTACTAAATTATTTTAACAATATTTTTTAAAACCCAAACCGTATTTAGTTTCGGGGCAGTAACGAGTACACAATAAATTTAAAATTATTGAATTACCACAGATCGAGTGGGACGGCGGCTCCCTAAGATTCCCCTTACTGGCACCATCTAATCGGCATCCTATGGTCTCTATAAAATCACATTAGGGCCTACTGTATACGCCTCGGGGCCGCTAAGGGCTGGCTTGAATGTCTATTGATATATGAAACTAGATGTGGTAAGTTTTAGAAAAATATATATATGTTTTTAAGTTTTGTGTGAATATTAACCAAAAATATAAAAAAAATAATTTTTTTTTCAGCTTCATACTGTATTACACACATGAAAAGGTAGTCAGATGGAACCTGGGAACCTAGTATTAAGAATTTTTTTTTGTTTTCGCCAAATTTGAGGCATTGTGTGTTGAGTAGCGGCACTCAACGCTGCGCTTTACCTTATAGAAGTAGGAGATTAGCGCGAAAAAAAATAAATAATATACATTGATTTTAAAATATTAAATATTTCAATACCTCCAGTGGAGATCGAACTGACAACCTTTCCCGTTTACAATTACACACTTGTGCCCTTGATCCATGACCTCTGATTTGATTGATAATGCATGAAGTATTAATAATTTTTAAGTTAACTATTGTGAGTTTTAACAATAATCTCTATATTGGTTTCAATGTGGTTAATAATAATTTACTTACTGAATTATATTATTTTTCAAAATACATATTCTTTCATATAATTTACAATCTGTAAAATAATAACTTTTATAACATTATATTTAATGAACATATTCAAAGAAAAGTGATTTCATAACTATTCAATCAAATTTACTTCCATGTTAATCCACCTTCTGCGGACGTTTTCGTAGATTAAAAATGTAATTAATTTTTTATTGCGTTTTCTATTGGCCTGTGTAAATGTTGTTTTTATTTTTGGTTGGCAAACATGCCGGCGGCTCGATCTGTGGATTATATAGCTTACCCTGTCTTCAGGCTTCAGTCTTGGATGGTACGGCAATATTCAATGTGAAAGTGATTAATGTAGCAAATGTGATGTAACGAGATACATAGAGAGCGTTTGTAAAGAAATTCTTGTTATATTGATAATAAAATCTGCTTTCATTTTTGTAAAGTAGAGTAAGGTAGACTAGTTTTAAGATAATTCGTTTCTCACGCACCACCCAAGATATTGTCTCTTGAGTGGCGGAAAACAACGCTGCATATGTTGTATAGATGTTTTAAAAATAGAAATATCATTCTTTCAAGTATTGTCTCAGCATAACGCACATGGCAGTGTAGGTAAACTTGGGAACCTAGTGTTAAGACACTCCGTTCCCCACTATGCGCTGAATTTGAGGCATGGCGTGTTGAGTGGCGGAACTCAACGCCGCGTTTTGCCTTGTGCCAGAGCGAAGAAATGAAAACATTACATATTTAAAATTGAAAATGTTAAATATTTTATTTCCTCGAGTGGTGATCGAACCCAGAACCTGTCGGTTACAGTCACATGGTTGTGCTTGTGTTCACAGTTATTGCTTTTATGCTGAACAGCGGCGAAAAGTCGGTCGCGATTGATGACAGAGGAATTTTGTTTTTAAGTTGCACATAGGAGAGTAGGAAGAGGAAATTCGGGCTAGTGTTAAGACACTCCATATTATCTTCAATTTCCCAATTGCCACCGCTTTGTATGGCGTAACTCAACACTGCGTTTTGCTTCGTTATCTAAAGAAGAGCTTTATAAAAATAATGACAATGCAATGCTGTAATGTTTTCTATTCTACCATCTTGTTACTTGTGGTATAGGCGGACACAAACAATGAGAATATCTCCATTTCTCACTCTTCTCCAAAACTCAGACATATTCAGTTAAAAAAATATACTATATTTTTAATCTGTTACCTTTGTATAACACACAAACTTGAAAATAGAACTAGTCTGTATTTTTTTTTATTTGATGATATTTTTCATATGTACATTTTTATATTTTCCTGATGTTCATTTTTGTAATATGAATATTCTATTTCTTTCGTTTTTTAAGTATCATTGCCATATGTCTTTATTAAATAAAATAGATAATATTCTTTGGCGGCTATTATATTATGCTAATATATTATATCTATGTCATGTCTTTAAAGAAGTGCATGCATAGAAATTAAATTAACAATGTTATAAAATTCATAATTGAAGAAAGCATTACAACCAAAAGTGCATACTGATGTGAGAACGAACAAAATTCACTCGTTGCACCAAAAATAATCAGATCAGGGGCACAAGTGGAAATTGAATTAGGGAGGACTTGACCCATTGGGCAATATCATATGTACTTGACACACGTAAAATGAACCTTATATCGACAACATAAGGTTTATTATTTAATTAGGAGTAGGATTAATGAAAGGAATACCAACTTGCACGTTATTCAAAGCAAAACAGGGTGTAAAATGGCGGTATATGAGTGGATCTCTTTGAGAGAGGGCGACCAGGATCAATGCGTATTTGTATCTTATAGCAAAAAACCAACAGATGCAGGCATTTTACTGGTAAAATAATGTACTTAGGCGGATTTGGACGATCTCCCTTTGATCTCGTCCGTGCACTCTGGTGTTGCTAGCCTTTTATTGTCAGGTGACGTCAGATTACTTTTATTTTTGGTTCACGATACGATTGGCTTATGATTTCGGCTTGTGATTGTCGATGATGAAGTGCGACGTAATACAGTTTATGTAAATTCGTTGGTTTTGAAGGGTCTACGGATTTTTTTTTAGGTTTTATTAGAATTTGTTGATGTATTTTGTTGAGATTTATTTTAAATGCCTATTTGCTTTAACTTTTAAACACAGTTTAAAGCTTTTTTAAACTCTCTTGCTTATAGATTACTTAGTATTGTTTTTAAAGGAATTGTGCATATAAATGTAAAAAAAATTATATTAATATTAGGTAATAATATTAACATAACATAGCAAACAATAAACGAACATAAGACTTAAAAATTGAAAACTTATTTTAAAAAGTTTTTTGTTTTTTCCTTTCTTTTTATATAAAGTAAAGCTCCTTTTATTTAAAAAATAGATCAAAATTAGAAATTTTCTTTCTTTCAATCTCAATAAAAACAAACAAACTGAGTGCACAAATAAAATATTCAATCTTTGTTTATCTTATTATTATAATACTTTTAACATCAACCCTTGCTTTATCATCTGCTCTATGATCCCAAACAAAAGCGACATATTTCGAACAAATAATCAACAGTATCCTATTAAATGTTGACTATGATCCCAAGTGTAACGAGATATAATAAAACATAATCGATTATACACCCCAAAATTATTTCCACAGTAGTTTGCAAAGTTGTTTTCTTTTGATATATTATCAAAAGCCCTTATCAGTTAAGTCATAAAGTCTGAATACGTTTGTATTATGATTTTTGCAATTGTATATGTATTTTGTTGTACGTACAGTGTTTGTGAAACGTTGGGAGCTAGCTTCAAAATTATTTATTAGAATTTTGATCTTTATAAATATTTAACTTAGGGCTTTGAATGCTTTATTAATTAGATTTTAGCAAAAAAATACTTGTGGTACAAGTATGGTTTTGCTGGACCGTTTGCAGGGTTGAGTACATGGGCGTAATGTTTTTGGTGTTCGACTCTAATTTTATTGTTATTTCATTTCCATTTGCCGTACCCTATTATGTTGGGGATATTTTTTTTTTCGCTAATAATTACTATTTGTATTACTGACGTTTATCGTTTAGTGACTTGCTGTTTATTACTAATGTTTACACTTGTTTCGTATAGTTTATGGCAATTGTTGTAAGTAATTATAAATAAAATTGCTATAAATTTAGGCTTTACCTCTCGTACATCACAATGATTTTTAAAAACTATTTAAATATTAATTGATGTTTCCAATTAAATATTTATATATAAGATAAGACAAAGGTTAGAAAGTTAGCTTTCGTTGTACAACGATTTAAAAGATTGTGGTGAAGCATCTTTTGTTCGCGAAATAAGTAAGATACAATTGTTTTTTTTTTCATACAACTTAGTAAAATTGAATAAAACGGAATTTGAAACTGTGCTTGCTTAAAACCGTATAAATACCGTTATCACTAAGCTACACAATCAAGAGGTTTCCAATGAAGAGAGCCCCCTATGAAGAGTGTTGAGTGGTGGAACTCAACGCCGTGCTTTACTTTGTAACCATATTGAAGAAATTAAAACATTAAATATTAAATTTAAAAATATTAAATATTTAATTTCCTCGAGTGAGGATGCGTTACGACAGGCCTCAAGGTATTTCTTAACTAAAAAAATATATATCTAACAATTCAAACACGACTTCACTAAAATATTTAATTATTCTACACAGAAAAATACCTGCATTTCTATTTTTCATAACGCAAGAAAATAAATGATACACCAAGACAGTTATACAGAGCAAGAAGCAATAAACGAGTTTCTTCTAGCTTTGAAACGTTGTAAGTCCCAATGGCATCTAAACTGCACTCGCTTGCTTGTACAAGTGCAATAACTTGATACCTTTTTAATATCATCTAGTGTTATGGGAGAAGTGTAACTTGAATTCAATAAATGTTTAGTTTTGACGTTAAAGTGACAAGCGATTTCTTATTTTGTCTGTTGCAAAGTTAATAAAAGGAAATATCTATAGGAAAAAAAATAAAAAAAATTAATTTATAAAGAAACTAATTCATTAGAGAAAAAAAATATTTTTTTACTCTAAGGCTTATCGTGGCGTAGCGGCACAAGCGTGTGACTGTAACCGACAGGTTGTGTTTTCATTTGTTCGCTCTGGTACAAGGCAAAACGCGGTGTTGAGTTCCGCCACTCTACACGCAACGCCTCAAATTCGGCGGAAAGTGAGGAACGAAAGTGGAACAAAGTATCTTAACACCAGGTTCCCAAGTTCCCTCTGCCTACCCAGCCATGTGCGGGATATAGCGTGAAGCTGAGAGTGAGTAAACTATTTCTTTTTAAATATGAAGTAAAAACAATTAAACTATTGACTTCCTTTTAGGGAGATGTATTATTTTTATCTTCAAGACGAAGCGCCACGTTGAGTCTCATTACTGAACTTGTAAACTTTTAGAAAATTGGTCAGAAAGTAGAGCAAAGTGTCTTAACACAAGATTACCCAGCAAAATGGAAGGAACTCATATAGGTAGAGAAGTTAAGAAAAGCGTTCATAAAACAGTTTAAAAATGAAATTAGTTTTTAATAATAAAATATTATCGACAATATTAATTCAGCAATACTTTCATAACACTTTTCTTATATTTTACTATGTCAGAACAAATTCCAAAAACTTTCCAAGTTTAAGGACGATATTTAAACGTTACTTTCTTTTACCATATGACAACTACGTAGGTTTAACAAGATAACATTTAAAAATAACAGATTATTATAATTATTAACATTTTGTGTATATTACATATGTAAATAGTATTTTTATAAAACTCGCTCTCGCATACCAAAAGTACTAAAAGTGGAAGCAAGCACTACGCCGGGCCGTTTGTCAGGAGTCCGATGGACACCGCAATATATAAGACTTAAGGAGAACTGCCTTAAATTTAAATAAGGCTATTTGAGAATTGGACAAAGCGATGTCGTGAATGTTCTAGCTATAAATTCCGCCCTGCTGTATACTATTTTCCTGTTGATTTACGTACATTATTATCTATATTAACATTGTATTATTATTAGATTATTGGTTTTCTTTAATCAAAGTGAATTAAAAAATAACTTTCAAGAGAAAGTAATATAAATTATAAAGATATAATTTATATAAATTCTGTGATAAAATAACTAAAAGTTATAAAAGAACATAGTACCTCGGCGACACTTTAGTGAGCTCGTCTTTAATTCAACTGTAGTTGATGGTGCGGTCGCCGCGTATTTCTCACATTACACCTTATTTATTGTGAAAATTCGTCGAGCCCTCATTTTGGTGAAGCAAAAAAAAAACAATTTGGCAAGTTTTCGCGGACCGACGTGGGACTGTCAACAATTTTATTCTCTGTGGAAGTTGCCGTGCGAAATAGTATCATAAAGTGGCGTAATGGACAAAAGAGGCTCTAACGATGCGCCGGCTGCGAGACCGGCTTAATCTCGTAAATAAAATATTAAGAAGAAATCACTGGAACCGAGAGGGGAAATGCTCCAAGTTTACGGCATGGAAATTGCACAATATCTTTGCTATCTGTATTACCATTTTTAAGATTTCTTCGAGAAATATTCATACTTTATAGACTATTTTCCGTTTTATTAATTTTGCCCTCATTTTATTTGCATGACCAAAGAAATCTTGTTTATTGTATTTAATGTAACATGAAAATTATAATATTTGTATTGTACCTTTCAAAAGTAATGTAAAGGAAGTCAAGTCGCGATTCTCTTCGCCATACCGAGTACGTCGTTAAGTGTTCACATAAAACGTGCACAGTTCTTCATAAGGGAGGACTAGCTAAGGCTTTTTTTGTCATGAATAATTCCATATCTTTCCTTTACAAAGGCATAATTAAACCCCACGGATAACAATTCGGTTAAACTAGCCTCTTATACAGTATTCCCTTTGGACTTCATTCGGTTTGAATTTTAATGCGCACGAGTCGTTGGCGAATATACTGTCATATTAACGTGATTGTACAGTTCTTGTTTCATGCTTCAGTTAATTGGTACGTTGGTGAAAAGATAAAATTACTAATAAGATGATGAAAGGTTGTGAAATGTATGAATTAAAATTAAACGCATAGAAATTCCAAGCCTTAGGACATATTTGAAAATTGTAGGCCATAATCACTCTGAATGGATAATATGAAAGTCCAATTACATCAATTTACCTTGGAAGTTTAGTGTTACAATGTTGTTCTCGTGCGGAATAATGAAGCGCTGGAAATGACTGAATTCCCGTTTAAACTGAAATATATTTAAACTGAAATATAATTAAAATGTTATTAAAATAATGAATTATTTTCACGCCTCACAAATTCTAGTTAAAAATTCGAGCTTCTTACTGACTTTGTCTAAGGAAGATTGCGAATACAACAAGAAGTTTATAGTTTTACCACGTACTTACAATTCAACTTTATTTTGTTGAACAAAATGTGATTTTTTTTTCAGATGATTTTACACAGAAAATATGAAGATTCAGAAGATTCAGAAACCGAAAAAGGAAAAGATGAAATCTTTCATCTTCGTGAGTATTGTATACATAATTTTTGAAATGCCTGCGCCCTTTAGTTGTTAGTTAAAATGGTTGTTATAAAACAATGTGGCTTATGGTTATTTATCAACTAGCATGTTACTAGTACTTAAATGAAGTATTAAAGTTATAATATATATACTTAAATAACAAATGTAAGCAAGAACCAAGCGCGAACCATCATTCTATACCCGTATTTTTTTTCATGAATTTCCAAAATGTTATATTAGTTATAAAATATAAGACTTAAGCATAAAATCTCACTATATTTTTATACAAACTTTAATAACAACGGAAACCCAGCACTATTGTCTTGGTGCCTTTTTATAAAGTATATATTAAATATAGATAAATATTTAATTACTATTGAAAAACTATATTTAAGTAAAATTCGATGCAAAGATCTCGACTGAAGTTGCAACTTTTGGCATAGTATTAGGGTTTTATAATCCCCAAAACCGATAAATTAATTAAAATAATATTGCAAACAATTTAAAGTAACATTAAAGTAAAGTTTTATTTATAAACTATGCATTTATTATATCTATTAATTCAAAGTTTCTCATTAAATCTTGAACTGCATTGTGTTCCGAATAAAGATAAAAGAACGAGCGAAGGTTTTTAATCGGGTCGTCAATTTCTCATTCGATTCATTGCACTAGCAAAGTTTTCAACTGTCATAAATAGATAATAATGCCTCTTATTAAAGAATTAACTATAGAAAAAGAAACCTAGAACACAATATAGTTGTAGTGGTTGTATAAATAAAACTGATATTGTCGTAATTTTCATAGAAAAGTAAACCTTACTTTTAATATTCTTAAATTGAATTGATTGGGCTAGATATAAGTCCATGAGACCTTGTGTTGAAAAGCTGATCCCAACGTAGTATTTTATCTTTCCATAGTAAATAATTGATATGATTATATTATTATACATATTATTATAGTTATTTACTTGGCTCCACAATCATATCATGTATGTAAAGTCAAACACTATATACTGGCAAGAACGTCAAAAATGCGAACTGAAGCCAGAATTTTGTTTATGTTTATAAATAATATATTATTTTCTCCTGTTAACAGAACGAGGAAATCCATATAAAATAATTCTGACAATCAAGAATCGAACCACAAGTGTCACATTTACATTCACACGTATTGCCGTGGTGCCACAATGCGCATTAACCTATATTTTCTTAAAGAATTCAACTTCAAGTTCGGTCGTATTTTCGTTTGACAAGGTTACAAAGTGAAACATGAACTATGAATAGATCGTGCAGTAATTTAGGTGTCGCTTGGCAAGAATGGATCAGCGTTCAGTCGGGGACTGAGGGAGAAGTCGCGTGGCGCGCACGTGCTGTACAAGTTCGAAGTTCACATTCTGACAGTTTACATGCCATTTTTGGGTAATGTTAATTGTTTACGATATATTAAGCGAAGATTAAAATTACTTTTTTTTGTTTTACAAAAAAAAAATGTTCAGCCTAACGATAAGTGTCAAATTGACAGTGTACTGTTTTTAAAATAATGTTTTTGTTCTGGACAATTCTTTCTACGTCTACATCTACGAAGTTTATCTGTAGTACATAATGTATTTTAAATCTCAGTTTCGTAAAATATGCCATTTTTCTTATACAATCTTAGTCATTTTTATTCGACTTACGAGGAAAAAGACTAAAGAAAAAGCTAGTTATAACTAAAATATGATTAGATTATTTTCACAGGCTTCATGTGAGTTTTTATACGAGCTGTTGATACTCGTATCTGTAAATAGAAAGACATATTTTGCCTTTTAAATGAAAAAAAAAAATCAGACCTTAGTAATATTAATAAAAAATAACTTGCTTGTAAAATCGTTAAAAATTAAGATTTTACAAGCAAGTTATTTTTTATTAACATTATTAAGATCTGATTTTTTTTTTTTTAAAAGGCAAAATATGTCTATTTCTTTACCTAGAAAACGCCGTTACGTTAAACATCAATTCTTTATTCTGTATTCATTCTATTTAGGTGTATGACTTAAAAATACAGCTATAATTTTCACTTTTTAACTAGGATTTTAAATATACGGTTCACATATTTTAAACAAACAGCCTTCTAAACTTTGGAAGTTGTTGCGTGAATTTGACTTGAGAAGAGTTTGTTCAGCAACACTTTCATTCTATGTAACTTTTTTGTATTTAAAAACTAATAAAACGACTGTACGTATACTGACTGTCTTTTCCAGCCGTAGCTCATAGTCTTTTTCTCTCATACAATATTATAATTCTTTTAATTTTCAAACATTAATCATTTAAATATTTAATAAAAGGCCAAATCCTGTACGTATTTATTATATTGTACATATAGTTATATATGTACAATATAAAAAATACGTACAGGATTTGGCCTTGGGTATATATAATATTAATCTAGCTATATAGTTAACTAGCTAACCCAACAGAACTTTTTTGAACATATATATTTTTATATAAATAAAACGACATGTCTACTCCATTTACATATATGATCTTCAAAAAGGCTCATATGTGTCGTTAATCTATACACTTGGATCCGCATAGATAGAGTGCATAAACTAATCTATCCGCTAGTCTGACGTGCACGCGCCGGCTCTCCCGAGACCGGCTGACATTCATTTCACGTTTTATTTGATGCGCTCTAGACACTCGACCTTAGCAACCCTCTCAAAAATTGATTTTTAGAACGTTAAAACCACTTTTATATTTTTATTCAATAAGGATTTTAAATACTTCGGGTCTTGTTACAAAGTTGCTTTGTTACTTGTGTGAAAGTTTCCTTCTATATATAAATCACAACGACGTATGTAGGTATATAATATGCGAATATGTATATAAGTATTGAGAAAGCTGAAAGTTTAAATATTATTTAGTGGCTATGGGAATACTTGTTACGATACTTGATAAAAAAATAGGTGTGTCGTATTACATTTACATTTGCTTTCCCAGAAATTTAAAACTGCTGCTGCTGCTAATACAGTTAGAGATTATTACACACACACACACATATATATATATATATATATATATATATATATATATATATATATATATATATATATATATAAATATATATATATATATATATATATATATATATATATATATATATATATATATATATATATATATATATATATATATATATATATATATATATATATATAAATATATATATATATATATATATATATATATATATATATATATATATATATATATATATATATATATATATATATATATATATGTACATATATATATACTACTTAATTCTTTAGTATTTTTTTAGTAGCTTCATGATGTGTCCATTTCATCTTGTTACTTGTGTAAAGAAATAAAAATAAAGAAATATAAGAATCAAACCAGCAAACATCACTCTACAGGCACACGCTTTGTCACTGCACTACTTTACAAATATTACTTACTTATATATAATAGTAAGTATAATAGTAAGTAGACTATGTTTATAACAATTTTACTATTGTTGAACGCATTGCTGTGCCTGAATTAAACAACACATGATGATCAGTCAGTTTAAGATCATTTACAGCGTTCAAAAAGACAATCTTAATTGTATCCCTTCTGTACAATGAAACCACTTATCTTAACTAACAGTAAGTGAATAAGTTCGTTCCCAATCGTGTACTAAAATAATTTGTGCCCTCGCATTACTGACACGTGACCAGTAATCAAACAAATTGAGACACGCTCGTTTGAATTTCAAGTTGGGTATAAAAAATAATCAAATAGATACAATTGAAAGTATAATATGAGAAATGTTTTTTTTTATAGCTTCATCTTGTATTTCAAAAGCCCTATTGTAGGGTAGGGAAAGGTTGTGACAGTAAACGCGACAGACTGTGGGTTCAATCCCATTTCAATGAAAATATTAAATATTGAAAAATTAAATATCAAAAGATTTCATTTTTTCGCTCTGGTAGTACAAGGCAAAGCGCTGCGTTGAGTTACGCCACTCAACACGCAAACACCGACATCAACGCAATTTGAGTAAGTGAGTATATTTAAAACATTCTTTTCTTTTACTGATCTATTTTAGCAGAACGTTGCGTTGGGGTTCTCAAAAAATTAAAGACATGACCATTGTCTATTGTTAAACAAAATGATTTTTTCTAGAATAATTCGTTACAGATTATTTAATAAATATGAAAGTGAAAATTGTTTGGAAACGGACGCGCGATCAGTTACGATACAACGGCACGTGCCGCTGTCTACCACCGGAAATACATTGAACCAAAATTTGGGTATAAATTATTGTAAATACTGATGTCATTTCGTTAATCGCTTTTATATTTATTATACAAATAGTATTACACTATTTAACTTGCAAATTTTTTGATTTCCACAATACATGTACATGGAGGGCTTAGACATGAAAATAAGAAAATATACCACGGACTACTGTAAAGTGTTAGAAACGTCGGGTTTCCCAAAAATGTTTACCATTCAATATACGCAATGTAACGATCGAGAAAATCATAGACATTAGTAAGAAAAAATATAACTATATTAGCTTGCGCTTTACGCTGTATCCTACATTTAGCAGAGTACGCTAGGGAACCTAGTGTTAAGGTACTCCACAAACAATTTAAACATATTTTCGAGATATCGTATGGTGATGTTGTTGATCGAACTCATCGACTTAACTAAACTCAGCTTCACGCTGTGTCCCGAACATGGCAGGGTAGGCAGAGGGAACTTGGGAACCTAGTGTTAAGACACTCCGTTCTCCTAACTCAACAATGTTCAGTATTTTGTTACAGTAGCAAGCAAAAGAAAAACACTCATGCCTCCGATTAAAAATCTAGCCCGCAACTGTTGTGTTTTCAGTCTGACTATATATATGCCTCTGCGTCACGACAGACCTGCGTGTTATGGATTTCGTAAATAATAATAAAATAAATTGTAGACACAAGAGACGGTAAAACTATTTTTTTTTACTAAATGGAAGAAATAAAAATATATTTCAACATAACCTTCAACAAATCCCACGAATGGTAATCGAACCCACAACCATGGTTAATACCACGAGACCTTAAATAACGCACAATTAGTTAAAGTTCAATAGTTTTTAAGTACACAGCATTTCCATTTCTGAACAGTTCTTAAGTAATTATGTTGTTCTTTTTTTATTTTTTATAGCTTCACGCTGTATCTCACACGAGGCAGGGTAGCAAGAGGGAACCCGGGAACCTAGTGTTAAGACACTCTGTTCCACTTCCGTTTCCCATTTTCAGCCGAATTTTAGGCATTGCGTGTTGAGTGGCGGAACTCAACGCCGCGTTTTGGTTGTTCAATTTCTATTATTATCTTTTAAATTTTCTGAGTGGATACGAAATACTAAGTGATTGCTTTGTATATCCAGAGATATAATTTTTTTTGTATATAAATATTGCTTCCTATATAAATCTTATTTTTCATATGACCTTAAAGTGAATTTTAAGTTTACAAATATGTACATGTAAATGTAGTTTATATTGTATATTGTATATATTTATATATGGTGGAATTTGTTTTAAATCAATACTTTTTTGTTCTAAATATCTAAATCGTAGGTAATGTGTTTTTTGTTGCAGAAATCAAATTCACTATATGATTTATGTATTTATTAGATATTATATAAGTATTATATTTATACAAATTTATGTTATTGTTATAAATTGTATTTCTATTGCGTACAACAATGAGTTTGTTTATACTTGTGTATTTCACTTTTGATTTTTTTCTTTCAAATCCCACTTCTACGACGTTTTAATTAATATACGTTTTTAATTTTACTGTTCTTTTTAGTTAAGTAGGTATGGAATAATACTTTAAAAAATATTCTAAATAAATATTGTCATTACCTTCAGTAATAACCGATCCCGATCCGACCGACAGAACCTGATCCAAACCCACTCACTCATTATAACCAACGCAATTACTAATTATTTAAGGTATTGAGTGTTGGGTAGCGGAATTCAACGCAAAAAATTTGAAAATATTTATTTTAAAAATATTAAATATTTCATTTCCTTAAGTTAGGATCGAACCCACAACCAGTCGGCTTTACAGCCACACGCTTGTTGCCCTGCGCCACTATAGGTCTGAAATAAGACGGCCATATAGCCATAAGCCAAAAAAACGAAATATAACAACAAAATACAAAAGCGAGTTATAATTGAGATTAGCGCTCGCTTTTAATTCAACGTTAATTATGGTTTTAATTGAGGGTACACGATACATATTTTCCCGTTTTCATGAGCGTTGGCGGTAACGACGGCAGAAACACGAAATTAAAACAAATATTTACCAAGATAAATAGTTATTTGTGTATCGATATCCACTCGAATGAAATGTTTATTCGATACCCATTCTTTAAAATGTAATATTTATTATTTTTAAAATAAATATTTAATATTTTCATTTCTTCGCTCTGGCAACAAGGCAAAACGCGGCGTTGAGTTCCGCCACGCAACACGCAATGCCTCAAATTCAGCGGGAAGTGGGGAACGGAATGGAGTTTCATAACAATAGGTTCCTAAATTCTCGATAAACTGCCATGTGCGGAAAGCTGACATAATAATTAATCGATTTAAAATTTTATAAAAGAACAGGATAATGAATGTAGATTTATAATAACATTAAAGATTTCTTCATTAACTTATTACTTACAATATGTTCATTATTTTAAGATTACATTTTTTTCCCGCTTTGATAAAATAAAGGGTGGTGGCTTTTTTAGTAATAAAATACAAATGATTCTAGCGCGCAATAGATATAATCTAGTGTTAAGATATCGATTTTCCCTAAATCTATGAGATAAATATATTAAAAATCTGATCGTTCGGCGTAGCGCAGTGTTATGTCATCTGACTGTAAAAACGACGTTTGTGGGTTAGAATCCTATTATTTATATTTCTAGGATTTTTTTTTGGTAAGAAATAATAATGAATAATTTTTTCGAAATGTAAAGTGCGGTATTGAGTTTCGTCGCTGATCAGAAATATTGTAAGGAAAGTGAAAAAGAAAAAGATAAAGCGTGTAGATTCTATATAAATACAAATACCAAAACATTCTATTTTTTTTTGCGGACAGTATCAATGCGTGCGGAAGGCTCGGGCGCTTCCGGGGGTGGGGCCACATCCGCCGGAAGCTTCGGCCCTATGTAACCGTCCTACTATTCCTCTTTCTACGTACGGGTATATACGAGTATTTGTATTATGCTTTCTTTTATATAATCTTAGGTGGTGTGTTTTGTTTAAACAGGGATTTTGGTTTTTATGAAAATTGTTGATTTAAGGCAGCTAAGTAGAAAATGGAGGTCTCAAATCTAGAAGTGTCAAATATTTGATATTAATTTAAAATCTACATCCATTTTCCTTTTTTTTTTTTAAGTTTTAATCGGTTAATATAACTTTAAATATTTTTTGCACATTTTGTTTTTGTTAATGGTCTTTTAAATTTCGCGTTTCTGTCGCTACCTGTAACGCCGCCCGTGACCACCAAACCAGAGTGTTCGAAACGTTGTGTTTTAAAAATGTACAATATTCAATATACGCGATAAATCCGGTTAAATTTAATTTATTTAAAATGTGTTATAATCGCCAAAATCAAAGATCTTAATAATACTTGTCCTTTGTAATTTAACAATTAACATTTGTATGAATAGAAATTACATATTATTTATACATAAATAGAAACTTATTTTAATGATTGTTGCTTTAGTTAAAATTTCATTTGATTTGACCGGCCGCTACTTTCAAAGTATTATTCTATATCAAAAATGTAAAAAGTATGACTTGAACTGGCGCCTGTTAGAAATGTCCAAACGCTCTGACCCCTAATCCGGACAGAATATGTTTAACGAACTGCTACGCTAATATATTTATAAGGTTTCTAAAAATAAATCTGCAAATGCATGTATTTTAACATAAAGATGAGCATATCGATGACTTTATTATATAATTTCATAGAAATATTTATATTATATTATATTTTTTTGTTTATATCAACGTGTTTAATATAAAGCAGATCGCTAATAATTCGGTAGCACAATGTACTTTAAACAAAAAATCTAAATCAGAAATGCACTCGTTTTCATTCATAATAAAAGTTTTTAAAATGGTTTTTAGTAGAGTTTTTAGTTAATTGAGAATGCATAGGTTAGTCAGTTGTTAGATGAAACGAGGTTGTATTGTAAATTTCGCGTAGTCTGTCCATGCCCAGTGGTTTAGCGCCGATATAGCGAGACCCTAAAAAGGGTATGCGCTTGGCGTACAGTGTTTGTTAAACGCTTACGGCGGATTAGATACCTTAAATACAGCGGAGAATAGAATTTTTTACCTTAAATACAGCGGTAATTTTATAAATTCTCAGCTTCACGCTGTATCCCGCACTAGGCAGGGTAGGCAGAGGGAACGGAAGTGGAACCTAGTGTTATGACACTCCGTTCCACTTCCTTTCCCCACTTTCCGCCGAATTTGAGGCATTGCGTGTTGAGGGGCGGAACTCAACGCCGGGCTTTTGCCTTATTACCATTTTATAAATAATCTAATAATATTTGATTAAAACTCTGGAGGCTTAATAATTAATTATTATTGTTACTTATCTGAAGCTTTACAGGCTTGGTATGTCAATGTGTGACCGATATTGACTTTCGCAGTATTAATAAATCTAAATTAGACAACAAACCATTAAAATTTTTCATATTTGATAGCGTCTACTTTTCGTGAACTCTATATATATTTGCTATTTTATCATAAACTCTATAATAACCGAACTTGTTGTACTATCAAAGATATATTTTTAAATACTGTATTAAAAAAAAAAAAAACAAAATATATATAACTAGACAACACCGCAGCTAGTTCAAACTTGTACCTCACACAGCATATTCCCGAAGGAACCACGGCGAGCGATAAAAGCGTCATGCATAATGTACGGGCGTCCGAAATCGAAAAATTAAACTCCCGCCATCTGCCGGCCGAGCTGGTACCTACTAGGTAATTATACGAGGGTTGCGGGGTTGTTCGTGTTTTGACATGTATCCGACGGCTCGCTAGGCTATCATCCGCGCTAATTACCCATCATATCATCACAGTGAACACTCCGTATTACGCTTATTACTCCGGCTGCCCTCCGCCGCGCCGAAGTACGCCACTCCCAAAGGACTTCCTTAAAAACCCTTTTAACTCAACTTTTGTTTCGATTACTAATTGACTGTATGAATAATAATAGAACATGATTGCATTGTTTCGTATAATATGATTTATTGTTTGAAAACATGTATGCAGTGATTTTGGAACGTATTTCGTATAATAATTTCATAGCTTTTTTTTTACAAATATGCCTGAAGTAGATTGCATAGAAACAGAATCGGATTTGTAAATATCTACCCAGTATTTGTTAGTTTCGAAGCTAAAGCCTCTCGTGTTTATATAGACGTTGCCGGATATTGGGAATTGCAATAGAGTTACGAGGTTTTATGGCTTTTCGTTTCATTTGAACCGAACTGCTTTTAGGTTGAAATAAACAAACATGTTTAGTTACTACAACGTACTGTATAGAAATTTGTATTACCTTCAATGGTAATCTATAAGTAAATAATTAAATAATAATGCTTTATTTGTTTTTAATAATATTAACATATATTTAAATATTATTAATATTAACACACTTTTTTAAATGTATTTTGCTTTAGCTTTCTGAAATGCCACTACTTACGCAGCAGCTTAACAGTTTGATAGTGAACGCATATAGATTTAAACATGATAAACTCAAGGTGGTATTTATAAAGATAAATTAAAAAAGAAACAAAGACAATGTTAGCTCAGTGGGATGATTTTTGAATGAAAACTTGATGGTTTTCAGTTTAATCTCAACGCGAAGAAATATTTTTTTATTTCACCGCACTTTCTATCGTTATTTAACATTAGTCTATAATGCTGGACGGAAAAATACGATTAAAGCGTGGAGCTAAAATTAATAATCTGTTTTCTGTTTAATTCTAAACTTACATAAAAAAAACAATGCGATTTTCATTTCAGGCGTATTCTCGTATACTTCTACTACTACTAAGTCTATAGTATGACGAGTACTTGTTATATTTCCAATGAATTAGCGAACTTTTAAAATTAATAACATAGATGTACCGACCCAAACAATTGTTTAGTTTAAATGAATTTGTATTAGAGAATTTATTTATTTATTTTTCTAATTTTAGTAGTTTTATATGTTTGAAAAAAGTGAAAAAGAATAATTATATATTTCGTTTGTGTACTTAATGATTAACGCGCGCTTTAGATATGCAAAGGGAACCTAGTGTTAAGTCATTTTGCGTTCCACACAATAGAGAATGACATGTTGAGTGGGCGGACCTTTGTTTCATTAGCCGGTGAGAACACGGTATTAAAGCGATGTAAGACAGGCTTTAACGCTGTACTTTAAAAGACATAGTTTATAAATATAGAATTTATTATTAAATCATCAAATGGGCTATAATCCCTATGACTGAGAGTCAGAGACAACCTTTCATCATATATCGTAATTCGTTTTATCTTAATAACGCAATGATTAATGGTAGAGGAATTCTTCTTTAATTTCTTAAATAAGCTAAATATATAGCTTAATAATACTAGAAAGTGGTCAAATAAGATAATTATAGACATATTGTATGGTACCACAAGTGATACTACTGTAATTGTTATGTAAACACGATTAACGTCATTGCGTTATGAGTTCTATAAAAAATTCATAAACAATAAATACAGGTACTTTGAGTTTATACAGAGTGTATTTGGTCGATAGATTACTATGTTTACGCTTTTTATTTTTATTACAAGTGAAATCTTTTTTTGTTTTTATATGTAAAACTGACAAAATTTTATGTTATATTTAAATATATGAATAATAATCTGAAAAAATGTAATAAACGAATATTTTTTTTGTGCATGTGTAGAATACACACATTTGTGTATATACATATTATGTATATATATTTAAACCATTTATCATTAAAGTTTGGTACAGCTGACAGGTATAAAAGGAATTGGTTTGTTATCTCGTGATGCGTTTTGTTAGTTTGATATAGATGGAGGGTTAATTAGGAGTGTGCCAATCGCGTCACGGGCAATCCGTCAACCTTTCCGAGTTAGAAGCGTGAAAAGGTAACAGACACGAGAAGTGAATGGACCAATTAAATAATTCAGTTAATCGTGGAGCCGCCGGCGGCGACGTAAACATGCGTGCGAGGGGCGAGGTGTCGTAGGGAGGGGCAGTGGAGGGGAGAGGGCGTGGCCGGTGACGTCACCACGCGCCTGGCTCAGTCGGTTATCACCCGGCGCACGGACCGGTCGCGGCGACGCGTCGCCTTTTCAACCCCGAAGTACGATAAAGTCGCCAAAATTTTCGACCGGCAGTATCACTCACCTTCCAAGGTGTTGAAGTTGGAGGACGACCCGTGGGGGTCATGTGCCATGTACTCCCCGGACAAGATGAAGTCCGGCGGCGGGCTGATGGCGCCCCCGGGCTGCTTCCCGGGACGGTACAGCCCCACGTACCGCAGCTCCGACCCGCGCCGCTGCGTGCCAAACCCGTCCGTGAGTATCTTATATCACCTAGTAGTAGTTCGTAGTATTTCACCACCTATATTACCGGTGTTGAAGCTTCTCTTCCAGGATATACTAACCTTGGCTATGCGTCAATACTGTTGTTGTTTATGCTGGCTTGCCTTAGCGACTGACATGGAGCTCCATTAACCTTGTTGTTTTTGTCACAGCGAATTATCTATAATTTGTACTAGGCTCTCAATGTTTGTAATATTCATATTGATCTTACAATTGGCACACGTTTTGAAATTTGTCATAATTATTGTATAAAATGAAAAAAATATGAAATTGTAATTAGATTTTTAGAAAACCTTAATATTAATTTAAACACAAGAATTTCTTTGCTTTTACTTTCTTTCATAATAGTAATGAAAGTTAACGTCAACCGCTACGGGTCGAATCAATCTTTTTTAAGATAATGTTTCCGTCGGCATCGTACATTCCGGATAAATACTTTTTACTTACTCCCCATAGAATTAAAATAGTTACAAATGTATTCCATGTTGTTATTCGTCATATTGTTGTTTCAATTTATGTCAAACAGTATCAAAACTTAAAAAAGTGTCAAAAATTAAAAATTATTTTTAAAATAGATTATTAACTTTATAAATTTAAAAAAAATATTTATTATACTTATAGTATTAAAATCAATAACAAAAAATTAAGAGTACTACATGACTACATTCCATTACTTTACGTCTACGATATGTCGTTGAAATCTTTTTTATGATGCCGCGTAGATTTTCACGCATTGCCGACGGCGGGCGGTTACGACCGTAGACCGGCCCGCGTAGCGACGCTACGAAATAATCCGATACCTACGGTAGTTTGTTCCTTTGATTTTAACATAAATATATAATCATTTATTGAATATTTAAGTATAATATATATCTATTCAATTTTTATATATTTTTTTTTATAATTTTCATATCATATATTAATGACATGAATTCAATAATTCGAAAAAAAAATATATATATAAGACAATTTCAGGTAGTTTCCAATGTAGAAGAATAACTTTATTTCCTATATAATTCAATTATAACTTTATTTGAAAGAAAAGTGTAAGAAATTTCTTATATATCCAACGTGTATAAAGAATTAAAAAGTTTCTCCAAACACTTTATATCATTGAGAGCTTGGTATTTGTTTGTTATGATTTATTTTTTCAGGAATATCGAAGGATATTCAGCGCCGCTAGAGAACATCGATTGCGGCGGATTTTATCTACATTCGAACTATAGACGAAGTGGTGTGGTTTTATGTTTGTGTATGTTAATTGATCACATCGGTAATTATATAGTACTTCCATTTGTTATTAACTAATTAGTGAAAATTTATTAAAAGAAAATAATATACAAATACGGAGAAAATCAAACGAGAGAACCTTTTCAAGTATAATATACTAATCTCGAGTTCTAGAATTTTAAACATGATATCACAAAATTAAATATTATGAATTACTGTATTTTTATAAGTCGAATAGGTTTATTAATGCACGTATTTAATTATTGAAAGAATATTTTGAAGTATACTTAAAGAAACTAGAAGATAATATCACATTTTTATAAATAAATAATACAAAAAATATGTATTATTAAAAAATATAGTTTATTTGTATAACTATATATAATATATGATACATTTTATGACAGTACTTATTGTCTAACAAAATTTTAATTTAATGGTTATATTTATACTAAAATGAAGCATATAATGAAACAAAAATGTTATTGTTGATAAAAATTCTATACAGCGTGAATAAAAAAGTTTATGATTTTATAGATACAGCATAACTTTGGTTTACTGAGTTCATTTCACATTTAAAGCGTACTTAGCTTTGTCTTTATGATCTTACAAAAATTAATCGGTCTTACAAAGGTCGTATTAAATTATTTATTTTAGTGTTTGATTTTATTTTTATATATTTATTCAAATATTAACGATTCATGCAGATAATTAATTAATAAAGTATTTTTTAGCTTCCAAACTAATGTTAAGACTCCCATTTCGCCTCTTAACGCCCAATTTTCGTGACATTATGTGTAAAGTAGTAGAATTCAAATTTTATTAAAATTCATCAATTTCATTAAAAAAACCACACACAATAAAAGTGGAGTGATAGCTAGAGAAGGCTTTGTAGTATATTTCAAAATAGATACGTATGTATTTATTATAATACTAAAAAATCGGTTAAGTGCAATTCGGGTTCGCCCACTTCGGGTTCCGTACGTCAGAATTGTATATCTCAATGATTTTGTATAAAATTAACTATAATTTTTAATAGTTTTTGTCTCTTATATAAATTAAATTTACATTTTTCGTTTTTTTCTTCCTTTTTTTTTCTTTTGCAAGTTCAGAAAAATTTTCATTCAAAACGCTGCTAAATCTTATAAGACTTGTATCTTTTAATTGCGTGATTTTTCTTTTTTTTTTGTAAGGGATCATATCTATCTGTATATTGGATAATAACTTGCCGGATACCTCCACGCGACCTCAAAACCAGAAGGACAGATCAACGATAAAAAACTTCTACAAAAAATATTTTTTTAATTTTGATATAAGAGACCCGGTTTTTATTATTATTAAAAATAAAAAATAACCTTATGAATATGTGTGGCAGTACAAAATATATTCAAGCGTACATCAAGAATTCGTCGCTCTATTAAAAAGACGTTTCGAAAATAGGGCAGAGTATAACGAACGGAGTGTCTTAACACTAGTTTCACTACGTCATCCCTTCTCTAGCGGAAAATAAAAAAAAACATACCTACAAATAATATATATTTTATATCAAAATAAAGATAATTTTTAAACATGAAATGATAATGACATGTTTATTAACAGTTTGTAATAAGGTACAAAGTGCTTGAGCCGTATACTATTTTATTTTCCATACCAAATCGTCACTTTATACGTTTAAAATATTCATGCCGACAGTCGTTGCTTGTATTCTTTCATTAATATAGTGACAGTTGAGTTCAGTTTTAAAATATTTCACCGTAACAAAATTGGCTGCCCGACGAATCAAGCTTTTGAATTAGTGTTGTTTTAAACTTATAAGGCAGCCTGAGATTATTAATTTCAAAATATTATTTTTTATTATTCGGAAGTGGTACAGAGTGTCTTAACACTAGGTTCCCGGGTTCCTATCCTGCCTCGTGCGGGATACAGCGTGAAACTGAAAAAGAAATATTATTTTGCTTATATTTATTAACATAATATATTGATTTATCAATAAAAATAAAACATTACTGTTGAAAAATCAATGAGAAATTTAAAATTCAGTATTATTTTTTTCTGTCTCGTCTCTTCTACAAATATATTTTAAATTCATATTTATTTTTATACTTTATATCACATATAGTGTTTATCTATTTCTATGCCATATGCAATAGCGTATAGTATGTTAGATACATACGAGTATGTGCATTATCGATGTATCCTAATTAAGATTAAAAGATTAGGCAAATTAAAAATTAATTACCATTCAATAAGCATTATCCGCTATTAGAGCAGCGCATAAGCTTAACTTAATTCAATTTAAATATTTACATCAATTAATCATGAATAATATCTAGTGATGTCCTATAATACAAGTTTAGCTAAGATTGAATTCACGCCTTTTTCAGTCAGTCAGACATTTTCATGCTGTAGTATAGCAAAAGCGCAGGGTTAAGTTCCACGACTTAACATATTATGTCTCAATTTGGGAGGACAACGGAGAAAGGAGTGATTTGTTTTTATATTGTCTCTGTCTACCAAGTTGTAGTCTCTGTCTACGAAGGTGAAGCTGAAACAAAAGAATAATCTTCAACTTATTTATAGTATAGTAATATAGTAATTCATAGCGTTACATTTGATGGTAGTGATGGAACACTCATGCAAATTTCAATAGGAGTAAATGTACGTCTATCTTTATTTAATTATACTGGATAAAGATAATTTATAAAATTGAAACCTATATTGAATATTTTTTAATAAAATATATATAAAAATAAGCTTACAAGGTTGTTTAACTATAAAAATAATCAAATAATACATATCTTTTTTTATAATCTTTTTTGTATTTTGATAACAATGGTTATTAAAATACAAAAAAGAGAAAGCTTCCAGTTAAAACAAAAGAAATTTTAAAAGTAACTACATTATTCAATTTGGATTAAGGGATTAACGACTTTCATTTGTTCCATTAAACTATTATAAAAAAATACTACAGCTTTTGCCATCAAAAAGGTTTCTATTTTTACACATATTTACAACTAGTGTTGAGACACTTCGTTCTCCATTTTCTATTCACTTTATTAAGGAAACTTTTTTTTTGTTTCTTTCCATTCTCGTAGAATTTTTTCTTTTATTTCCTTACACTCCCTGTGTTGTGTCTGTGCTGTCTGTCAATCATTCGGTACCAGAATAAAATATATTTATTACAATTTTGACGTGCACATGGGCACAAGCGTACAATTGTAAACGTGACGAGTTATGGCTTCGATCCCTACTCGAAGTAATGAAACATTTAATATTTATATCTCTTTGTTCTAGTAAAGATTCGGTGTAAAATATCTCCGAAAGTGTCTCTATGAGAAAAGAGTGTCTTGACACTAGGTTCTCATATTCCCTCCGATATGTATAGCATGAAGCTAAAAAAACGACTAAACTTGATTCAGCTCTACAAATCAATTCAGTGCATACCTGTTCTTATCAAAATAATATGAAGGAAGCCAGATTGAAAACTTTAAGACTTTATAAATATATAAGCTCCTTACGCTTCGTAATCCACTATAGCTTTTAAAATGTTAGTTTCTGCAAATATTTTACAGAAAGTTTTCATAGGTGAAAATGTAATAGAAATTTTATTTTTGTAATAGAAATTTTATTTGCAATTTACATCGATATCTTAGGAATACGTAACACTGTCCCTTTTGGAATTTGAGACGACAACTATCCAGATTAATATATGTTTACATTCACTCGCTAAGCTTCACACTGTATCCCGCACATGGCGGGGTAGGCAGAGGGAACTTGGGAACCTAGTGTTAAGATACTCCGTTTAACTTCCGTTCCCCACTTTTCACCGAATTTGAGGGATTGCATATGTTTACACAACTAGCATGAAAAAGGTATTTATTGTTACGGTCTTTTGAGCGGATGAGCTTTTCTAGAAATATTTTTCCAGGCGAGTACTCCCCGTACTTCACTTTTAACTAATCAGACTATGTACTACCACTACCATAACGGCTTTGATTTAATTTTTCATGGTTTTTTTTTGTTAGTAATGGGTCAGGGTTTGACACTCATCAGATCATCAAGATCATCCTACAGAGGCCACTCTTTTCCTACACCTATGTATGTGTGTAATATATAACGTACGTACAATAAAAATTACTCACGACTATGCCCGATTGTCTAATAATATATATATTGTTATAAAATTCATCTTATATTTGCTAATATCATCAGTTTACGAGTTAAAGCGTAACAAGATAAAACATATATATATATATATATATATATATATATATATATATATATATATGTATATATATATATATATATATATATATATATATATATATATATATATATATATATATATATATATATATATATGTTTATTTATATTATTAGAGATATATAACACAGACATGTCTTCTCATTGTTGTCACAACAAGTAACATGTACAAGTTATATATTAATATAATCCATCTGTGAAATGCTCTTAAATATAATGCTTCTACTAAAATTAATATTATGATAAAGTAATTATTATAGATACATTAGTCACGCTGTTTCAAGTAAGCTAGGTAGATAGAATCTAGTGCTTTAACATCCGTCACAGGGTCGCGTCGCGTTTTGTCGATTACTACAGTAAAAAAATTATACTAAACTTAAATTTAAAAAGCGTACAAAAATTTTGAACGAAGCGGGATTTGAACCCTCGCCTCTTGAAAACCGTCCAAGCGCTCTGACCAACTAAGCCATTCGTTCTCATCATGCTACGTCGAATTATACGCTAATTACAACTTACTTATGCTGTTAGCATCTCTGTAGGGAGATTCTTACAAATTTCCGCTACCCAAAGACAATTTTTGTTTGGCAAGAGAGAATATTATTTATTTCATATTTTTACTATTTTTTTAAGTGTTATTCCACACTAAGGACAGAAAATACTAAACTTAAATTTAAAAGCGTACAAAATTTGATGTTAACAACATAAGTAAGTTGTAATAAGCGTATAAGAATTTCGACGTAGCTTGGTGAGAACGAATGGCTTAGTTGATCAGAGCGCTTTAACGGTTTTCAAGAGACGCGAGTTCAAATCCTGCTTCGTTCAAAATTTTTGTACGCTTTTTAACTATAAGTTTAGTATTTTCTGTCCTTTGTGTGGAATAACACTTTAAAAAAATAGTAAAAATAATAAAATATATAATTATCATTCTCTTAGGGAATTGAAGCTGTTACCGTCAATTTTACAGGCACACGCTCTGCCGCTACGCCGTGAGTACTTCAAGCTGATTATATAAGCTGAGCCTGTAAACCTTTGTATTGAAACGTTGACTAAGTTAGAATTAAATGTTGAAACATAATAATCATAGGTTAAATTCTCTCTAATAAAAATATTTAAATATTCATTTATAGGACTCTTATCTATACATAGTAAAATGGTAAATTATCGTTGTCCGTATATTGAAGATGTATATGAAAATTAAAGGAGGTTGTGGTGCAGCGGTACACGCGTGTGACTGTAACCAACAGGTTGTGGGTTCGATTCCCACTCGAGGGAACTAAATATTTAATATTTTCATATCTTCAATCTCGTTCAAGGTTGCGGCAACCCAAGGTGTGGTATAAAGCGTGAAGCTGAGAGAGAGATATACATAAGTAATGTATGTCTGTTTTATTATAAATATATATATTTGTCGGTTTGTCTATGGTGCGTTTGTTCACGCTCATTTTTTCACAATTGTATTTCGGCAATCTTCTCTTAACATTTTTAATGTATGGATATTCTACTCTTTAAAATTATAATATTATTAGCAATAACACCAAAGCGATTCAGATCAGTAAATAGATAATTGTGTAGCGAGCAAAGCCGCGAGAACTATCCGTCTCTAGTCTTAAATAAAGTAGGATATAAAAACAATACAATACCTAAAACCTCAGAGAAAGTCTAGTTTCTCTTATTTTTAGTAATAAGTTTCGGCTGAGGCCTGTCGTGGCGCAGCGGCACAAGAGTGTGACTGTAACCGACTGATTCTGGGTTCCGATCCCCAGTCGAGGAAATGAAATATTTAATATGTTCAATTTAGTATTTAATGTTTCATTTCTTCGCTCTGGTAAGACAAAGCGCGGCGTTGAGTTCTGCCACTCAACACGCAATGCTTCAAATTCGGCGGAAAGTGGGGAACGGAAATGGAACGGAGTGTCTTAACACTAGGTTCCCCGGTTCCCTCTGCCTACCCTGCCTAGTGCGGGATACAGCGTGTAGCTGAAAAAATAAAAAAAAGTTTCGGGATTTTATATTTTCGAAAATCTTATGTAAATTTTCCAATATAAAAGATTATATAACAAAATGAAATATAGATAGGAATTAACACAACAAACTAAAATAATTCTTTTTTTAACCAAAGTTGATGTAAAGCCCTGTGCCTCCTCTGCTGTACAGTACCAGTATAAAAACTATTTTATTAGAAGGAAGCTTTCTTTTTCTTCTCTCATAGCAGCGTCTCATAAAACTGTGCGGCTGTGCCATGTCTACTTATAAGGATGGTCATATTAAAACATTAAAGAACGTGAAAATATGCTTACGTGATTATATAGTTATTCATTTTAATAAGTAAATATATAAATAAGTATATATAGGCAGGTAGATACAAAAGATAATGATAAAATTTATAATTTTGAAACAAATAAGTATTTGATGTCACGAGGCCAAAGCAATTATATAAATTCGATCAATCAGTAGTAAATAAAATCGTATACGTATTTTTTTTGTATTCGTTTACGATTTTTTATAAGAAAACCTTATATATATATATATATATATATATATATATATATATATATATATATATATATATATATATATATATATATATATATATATATATATATATATATATATATATATATATATATATATATATATATATATATATATATATATATATATATATATATATTAAATTCTATGAATTATTAACATTTTTTATCAAATTCATTTTTTTATGTAGAGGCTACAGTAGCGCAATGCTACAGGGTCTATTTATAAACTTTAAGATTTTGGACTCCATTCGGAATCATTATTTATTTTTAATTGTTAACTATTCTCGAATATAATATTTCCAAAATTTATCTTCTATGTATGTATACCTTACTATTTATATATTTGGTCATAAAGATTAGATAAAAAATGTCCAAGACATATTTCTAAGGGCAATACTCATATATTTACTTAATATTTTGTCAAACTCAACTGACATACTATCCACAGAGTGTTCACATATATCCACATATAGTTTGAAGGGTGAATTTGAAATACAGAACACTTTTAAACTACAGTTTTCTAAAGTATAGAAATTGTAGTAATAGAAAATTTTATTCTTTAATTTTCGTCATAGGTTTTCTTCATTATAATCCATACTAAACAAATCCAAGCCAGTTGATAACATAAGTGATATTTCCATTTTTATTAAACTTATAAGTATTTTGTCTATTGTAATAACTATAGTAACAACAATAAAAAAGGATTTTGTTCACAATTAAATGAATTATAATTTGGATGGTCGCTCTGGTAAAAAGGCATAGCATGGCGTTGAGTTCCACCATAAACACGCAATGACTCAAACACGGCGGAAAATAGGAATGGATTTGAGTGTCTTAACACTAAGTTCCCAATTTCCCTCTGCCTACCCTGCTTTGTGCGGGATAGGACAGCGTGAAGCTGAGTCAATGTTAAATATAAATAATAAATTAATGTCATATGTCAGATTATATACAATTCGTATTGTACGTAAGGTACCTATTTGAAACGGCAGGTAGACAGCACACTAGTCTAAAAATATTACAAATATTTCAACTTTTCTAGTAAGCAATTTCCAGGAAACAATTTTCAGATTTCTGTTCTTATATTTTAGACGTCATTTATTATCATTTTTCCTTCTTCAAAATGTATATAATAAAGTGGTTGTAGAATATTTTCGAAAAAATTCTAAAAATGGGCACTCTATGTACTATATATACTCTTATTAAGTGCCTCTAACATTTGCCTCTGTAAATATATAAACTTTGCGTATAAGCAATTGTCAAAATAATATAATTTTTTCAGCTATAGCACAATTTTTTCTATTCATTTTTAAGAAATTAATTAACTTACTAAAATATCTGATATTTTGAGATGAGCATCCTAGGAACCTTTTATTTATTACTTTAGATGGTTCTTAATTAAAAAAAAAATCTATTAGAAGCTGAATGTGCGTTTTATATATGATGATAATTATCCCGAAAAAGGAAAATACTTTTATATTTCCTTCATACTAAGAACCAAAATTATTAATTAAGAAATAAAATATTAATTTATAGAGTCTATTGTCAGATTGATATACCTATTAGTCTAAACAATATCTATATGTTATTTCTTAAAGAAAATGAATATAGAAATTACATCACTATAATATAGATATATGAAAATATTCAAGAGATAGTGTGCCTAAAAAGTAAACAAAATTAGAATGTTAATAAACCCATTGCCCAAAAAACTACCTCGTCTTGATATTTGACTGGACATATATAAAAAAAAAATGGAAATGAACTCGTTCACTAATCGGTACAATCATTTAGGTGCTACGGTGCCACAGGTAGACACACAGACGTAGATACATAGAGAGACAGGTCAAATTCATAACCCTTCTCTTTTTGCGTCTGGAGCTAGTGAGAAATCAAGATTGACATTGTAATATAGGAAAAATCGTTACATAAATTGAATTTGATGTCGTCGTACAGCTCTGACATTGTGGTTAACTTTAAGTACGGTAGGTGTGGGTTCAATTTCCACTCACGGAAAAACAAAATTTCCTGTAATTAGATAAAGCGCGGCGTTGAGTTTCTTCACTCAACAAGCAAAGTCATTGTGGTCTGTCGTAGCACAAGGGCACAAGCGTGTGACTGTAAACGCGAAAAATTGAGAGGAAATTAAATATTTAATATTTTCAATTTATATATTTCACGTTTTCATTTCTTCGGTAACAAGGTAAAACGCGGCGTTTAATTTCGCCATTCAATACGAAGTCTCTAAAATTCAGCGAAAAGTGGAGAGCGGAATGGAGTGTCTTAATGTTAAGGTTCCCAAGCTCCATCTGCCTCTAATGCCTTGTGCTGGAGACAGCGGAAAGTTGAGTGAACAAGCAAAATCTTGAAACTGAACGCAAATTGAAGGAAGTAGTTAACTTTATGTTCCCTCTGCCTACCCTGCTAAATGCGGGACTTAGCGTAGCTAAATATATATACAAAACTATATTTCAACTATCAATAGACACAATAAGTGCTTGTCAAACTTACCATCACAACGTAACTACTTTGCACACAAACATTAGTCAGAAAGCTATTTGTTCTTTTGTATAAGACGGCTAAATTACACATGCAACGCGCATTATATACGTAATAGGCGATTCAAAGACCACTATTAAAGTCGCTTATTCGTAAACGACACCTAAGCTCTGACGTGACTGGTTTTTTCAAGGGTGAATATTTTGTAAATGGTTTTTTGTTCATAATAATTAATCTAATTGTTTTTATATGTGCCTCTATATATTGATAGTAACAAAGTTAAAATAATTGACTCCATCATGGTGCAGTTGAGCGTTTGTATTTACAAGTGATTGTTTTAGATTCGATTACTTCCATGATTTTTTTTTAATAAAAATGTTATTTTTACGTTCTCCTTTCTTCTTTTATTTTAGTACAAACATTCACATACTTAACACTGAACGTTATTACTTGAAAAAATGTTAATAGTATCTATATTAAATATTATTTCTGGAAATCTCAAGCATGACCTTAGCAGTCAGTCAGAAACAACTAAAAGATCATTGACAGCCTTTCATCTTACAAATTCTCATTCTCTAAAATCTACATTTCTTATACAACCTTTAATAAAATAAAATAATTTTAATATAAAAAAATATCTACAAATCAACACGTGCTCAAATCCGTTCGTTAAAACGTTACTATACAGCTACAAACTACGAGTATATCCTATATATGAACAAATCTCCCGTATAGGCACAACGTTTTATTGCATTTCTGCTCCACGTTAGATATGACTTGCTCGTTTTGGCCAATAGGATAATTGACGGTGCTGAAAGAGACAGGTAGAGTCTGCCAGGGCCATCTTATTTTATTCATGGAGGCGAGAAACACACTGTGTGATGAAACGGACTTATGCCATTTGCTTTGCGAAAACAAGGACGGGCGATACCTCTCATGACCGTCTGCAAACAAAGGGTGAGCGGCCACGGACGATTGTTATTCGACTTATATAGTAACGTCTACGTTTTATGAATAAAAGGTGAAATGATAATAGTAATATAAAAGAAAAAATGCATTTACAGAACCTTAGAAAATGTTATGAAGTCGCTAGTTATGGATATTATTTATTAATATATTTATAAGGTTGAAACTTGGAAAACTAGTGCACTTTCCGCCGAATTTGAGGCACTGCCTGTTAATTGACGGTACTCAACGCCGCATACTTACTAAATATGTAAATTATTAAATGTTCTAAAGGGATGTTTTAATGAATTTAGTTTGATAACCAGCAAAATATGGTTCAATTAATTATTAATTTCCAATTTTTTTAAAGGAGGTATTAAAATGAAACAACAGAATTTCATAATTCAAAATTGTTTAATATTAATTTGCTTAGGTACATCTTTATTTATGTATATATATATATATATATATATATATATATATATATATATATATATATATATATATATATATATATATATATATATATATATATATATATATATATATATATATATATATATATATATATATATATATATATATATATATATATAAATATATATATATATATATATATATATATATATATATATATATATATATATATATATATATATATATATATATATATATATATATATATATATATATATATATATATATATATATATATATATATATATATATATATATATATATATATATATATATATATATATATATGTCATTTTTATTTATTTTTACATAGAACAACATATAACATGAAATAAGAAATCAAAAATAAAAATTATACACTAAGAAAAAGGCATCCATTGTTAATTAAGTTCAAATTTCTATGGACATATCTGATTTTTAAATGACGTTCACGATCTCTATCTAAGACAATGTTCAACTGATTTTGAGTCTTACAAACGAAAATTTGTATTGCCTTACGGTGTGGGAAGGGAAAATAATAAAAATATTCGTACAAATAAAAGACATAGGCCATAAATAATTCAGGAATGTTTAGTTAGAAATTGTTTGGGAGGAAAATTTACTATGTTTGTAGGTACTTATATATGTTCACGCTATTTCTATTGAAAGACTTGTACGATTAGTTCTTAATGTTCACGTACTTCCTCATTTTACTTACTCTTACTTTATACTGTTTTTAAAATGCAAATACGCCTCTAATTTTGGAAATTAATAATAATTAATAATAATAATTCTTCTCTTATCTTATTTTTTTTTTAATAAATCCTAGATAATTATAAGATAATATACATAACATAAAAAGTTAAACTTGTGTGTAAACAAAACTTATCCCGGCAAACAAAAATACTGCAAAAAACAAAGAAAAACAACAATCAAATTTGAATTCCTAGCACCCAACGAACTAACAATTCGGTTAACGCTGCACACTCAATTATGAGTTAACTGCACCACGAGTTAACTCTGAATGTGTCGCTAACTACGGATTAAATATTTAACTAGCTTCTGTATTGTGCATTCAATGTGTTGAACGAATACCAACCTTAAACACTTGTACGTAGAATTCGTATTTAATTGTAGATTTTCGTCGTTTGATTTTTGAACTTTAAAGTCTTTTGTCACGCTAACTACTTAAAACAAAAGATAGGACCACAATGGCATATAAACAACAGGACGTCGGCTTGGTATCGTGATATATATATATGGATTTGATTAAAAAAAAATTCTGATATATGAGGCTTGTCGTGGCGCAATGGATCAAGCCTGCGGCTGTAAAGGTGAAGGTTGTCGATTCAATCCCCACTGGAGGAATTTAGATATTTGATATTTGTTTTTTTTTTTGCTTTGGTAAGAAGGCAAAGAGCGGCGTTGAATTCCGCCACTCAACACACTATGTCTAAAACTTGGCACTAAGTGGGAAACGGATCGGAGTTTCGGAGATCAGCAAAATTGGTTATCTTACGATTCTAAATATAATTTTGGCTGTAAATTGTTAGAATCAAAAATTTCTGAGAATCAAATGTTATGAAATTCGGGAAAATGGAAAAAGGAGTAGCTTAACTAAGTTTTCTTGGCGTACCTCACTTTCAAGGATACAACGCGAGGCGAAAATGAGGATGATTTTTTCTGTCGTTGAAAGTAATTATAAGCATTGTAGGCTCCAATTTATAGGAATGTTTATGTCTATAGGTAATGTCCTTGAAGTTCGGTATATCTATTGAGATAATTTCGAACGAGTAGAGTAGCAGGAAAATTGGATAACAATTTGTTTTCTATATATCTTTACTAATACTCTTCTTCTTTAATAAATACTAGCGATACCAACGCGGCTTCGCCCGCTTAAAGGTTAAAACCACCTTTAATAGTCTCTTATTTTCAAATTGGCTATCCTATATGTAGAATATTTATTTGCTTTTTCTACGATATTAATAACATATCGTGCAGAATTTAACTTCTACTAAAACGTTTTATTTGGGGATAGATGCCGCCTGCTTATATGGATAGTTGACTCACAGTTGACTGCAGGTGGGAAACACGCCTTTTTTTAATAATACTCAGCTTCACGTTGTATGCATAATGCCTGCATATGGCAAGGTAAGCAGAGGAAACTTGGGAACCTAGTGTTAAGACACTCCGTCCCACTACTGTTCCCCACTTACCGCCGAAATTAAGGCGTTGCGTGTTGAATGACGTATATAATTGTGTGGTATATATTTATTTTGCTAATTTGTAATATTATTAACAGTATTTATATTTTTTTTAATTGTTATCGTGTTAGAAAAATTAATTAAATATCATTTTAAAACAAAAATCTGTTATGGTTTTTTTAGTATAACTCTGTCCATATAAACATATATCAATTTATTAATGATATAATTTTTAACTTCATAATAATTTTTATTTTGTATTCTGGTTATTTGTATTATAACATATCTTTATCTTTGTCAGATTTTTGTCTTTATCAGATATTTTTGTTCTTTTTCATTTTATTGTTTCTTTAATAGTTTAGTCTTTAGTAGTCTTTTTTATTTTTCTATCTATCTTAGTACTTTATTTCAGCCTTTTACCTTAATTTTAGAATGAGTGAAAAGCGAGAAAGAAATTATCTTAAACTACGTTCTCCTCCTGTCTACCTCACAGTGTATAAATAAATAGGGAAAAATATTAAAGAACGGCAGAAGAAAAAATATTAAGGTTCTAAACATAACTAACGGAACATGATGGTTGTTCAAATTATATTAAAATATATTCAGTAATTTTGTTCAAATAAGAAGATAGTATAGTAACACTATGACCAATATAGTAAAAATGCGTGATAGTACTTAAATAATTATATTTTATACAATATAATTTGCTCTCTGTCTATCAATTATTTCTCAATGATATAAAGGAATCGCGAATATTTGTGTATGTGGACTTATAAATACCTTAGCCAAGTTATAGGATTTCTAATTACTTGAGCCCTTTATTGTATGTGACTCCTCAGCATTTCCAGTGAGGGCATCAATGACATTGTTTATATATCAATAGCTATCATTAAAACTTTGATAAAGAAGTTGCATTGCGTATTAGTTAGGATTGCAATAGTAACGATGTAAAATATAAATGTCTTTAATTATAATTATTGTACAGAAGTGTTCAATATTTACGGTCCTAAGGTGCGTTAATTCTTTGAAAATACGCGGCGACTATATTTTTTATTAGGGATAGATTTTTTATGTGACATAAGTGCACAAAAAGTGGGTTCGCTGCAAATATATTCGCTGATAAAAGTGAAAAAAGTTAAACCTCCGCTAGAAATAGGAGTTAAAAAAGTGAATGTACTATGAAGAATATATTTAAAAACACATTTGCCATTTTGTTTGCATTGATATGATTTTTAAGAAAGTGGTGCATCTGTCCCAATTCTAATTATTTCATCTGTCCTGGTTTTATCCTATTATTTTTATATTTTAGTCAAATTACAGTAAGTTTCACATTGATAATATTAGTAAAATAGGATGGTATGTAACCATCGAAACAGCAAAGGTTAAATAGCATGAGGTCAAATCCATCTTCAACCAGTTTATTTTGGAAAATGTTGTAATATTTTTTTAAGCTTAACTGAACATGATGACTGACTCAATGATGAACATATAACCTCTTTATAGATTACTACTTGCTTTTTACTGTATATTAGTAAACAAGCAAACATAGAGACGAAAAGTAAATGAGAAAGATTTTTTTATTATCGATTTTTTTACGTTTACTTCAGCCTAATTTCAATAGATGGTGTGCGTGTTGACCGTAAATACTCATAATATTGTTGTGGCTCAGTGGCGTATAGTGTCATTGTAAACGGTGAAATCCTTTGGTTTTGAATTCGATCAGCTTTAGGGGGAGGTCAATTAGTTTCATTACATCACTTTGGTGAAAAATTGAAAAAAAAACTCCGCATCATCCATTTCCTCCCTGAATTCGAGACATTATGTTGTGTGCGAAACTTAACGCCGCCAAAACACACAACAAAAAATCGTTCCCTGCCTGATGATTACTCCACAATCGCTTACAGTCAACCGAAATTCAACATCAATAAAATTCACTAAGTCTTACTTATAATTACATATTTAAATATTATTGAGCTTACATAATATAGAAACTAAAATAAATCTAAAAAGGCAATAAATACAATTGTAAATAATTAATCTCATTTTTCTATACTTTTTGTACATTTATAAAACACGTACATGTATATTTCCTATAGAAATAGTTTCCAAACTATCTTTAAACTTTACTGTTAATAGTGGCACTACGTCCTTTCAGCCATGTTAGAGGCAATTAGGGTTGTGTAGAGAAATCCTATGCCTTATTTAAAAGTAATCTAAAAATATATTTTATACATCTTTACACTATATCCACATTTGGAATGGTTGATCAAACGAAACGTAAGCCCGTTCCACACTTTAAAGACAATTCTTGAGACATTCAGCGTGGAAGTCGTTTCAGCCATGATACCAAATCCCGCTTTTTGTATTGCAACCAGAGCTAGGTAATGGAAATAATTAATTCTCAAAGCCGGAATTGAAAGCATAATTATCTTGTACGGTTAGACGCGTAGCTGCTGTGCTACAACGGCCTCTAAAATATTATTCTATTTTTTTTTTCAGCTTCACGCTGTATCCCGCACTAGGCAGGGTAGGCAGAGGGAACGGAAGTGAAACCTAGTGTTATGACACTCCTTTCCACTTCCGTTCCCCACTTTCCGCTGAGTTTGAGTAACGCAATTGGGAGATCTATATCGCACTAGTATCTCATTTTATTAACCAACTGCAAAAAAGGAGGATATCCTTAATACGTTATATTATATTTCTTAGATTACTCGAAGATGGGAAAGTTTTTATCGTTGGAGTTACACAAAGATAATTACTGTAGGATTATTTATCTATACATATAATAAAATTATAACAACCTCATGTCTGTACATTATAGATATTAAAGAAAAACTAAGATGAGGGAAGATCTTAATACAACCAATAGAAGCCAAAAATATGATTTACAAAATTTTTCGGCTGTCTGTCATATTGGTGTCTGTGTGGTTTCACGCAAAAACTACTTGACGGATTTTGATGTAACTTATTTTGTTATATAGGTATTAGTCCTCGCTAATATATGGGCTATCTTTTTTTTTTTTGGAAATTCGCTCTTTAAGGGGGTAAAAGGGGTGGGGGTAAGTTTGTATGAAACTCCGTCAGTTTTGAAGCTAATTCAATTAAAATTAATATTTGGCTATTTGGTTAGAAATTAGAATAACGCAATTAGGATTTTTGGAAATTCTGCCTTAACAGGGGTGAAAAAGAAGAATAAGTTTCTATTAAAATTTCGTCAATATGCGATGTATTTTGACATTTGGTATAGTGGGAGTAAAAAGTGTATATATCAACATCTATGAGAAGTGATTATTTAAAAGCTCTGGAGTCCGTCTGCCTACCTAACTGGCATGCAACACTTCATTTTTATACTGAAATGACTCTTTTATAATAGTTTTGATCTTCTGTTGGCGCATAAACATCTCTTGGCGAGACGAAGTTCGCGGGCACCAACTAGTAATATTATATTTATCAATATATACGTGTTATAATCTAAGATATACTGTTAAGTATAAAATAATATAAAAAACCAAATTTTTATAATATATAAAAGACTCTCCAGACAACTGGCTAAGGGTCCAGGCCCTCTGTCGCTAGGACTCCAGAGTGAGGAAACTATTCACAATACGTGCCGTTTCAAACAATATTTCTGCCTTCTTCATCCAGTCTAATCCAACAGCTAATTATGGTTATCGTTTATCGTAAGACGTAAGTAAAATTTTTTCGTTATTAAACCGTAAAATTGAAATCACTACCGGCACAATGACGGAAATACCTTGTACGATTGACAATTCCATGACATCCCACAAGCCATTGATCTCATCAGTTATGTAAATGTGAATATATATTTCTTTTTTTCTATATCTGCCTTTACAAGATTATCATATTATCATTCATAGAATAGCAATATCAAGAAATACTGCACTTTTTATGCTACTCTTATTTCTCCTCTTAAATAAAGCACTTTATTGAGTACCAAAAAACATCTGATGGAAAATGGATACCGGAAAGAGTTTTTTCCACACGTGTTCCATATATATAGACATTGGGAAATTGGTGGCGGAACCTAACGCCGCATTTTCGAAATGAAGAAAGAAAGATTTGGTTTAATTAAAAATATTAGTATGCAAAGGACGAAGAATTCTGGCTCACGTGTAATATATAGGTACCTCGCTCTACAGGTAATGTAACTAAAATTAACTCGTTCTAACTGCATTACGACTTCTTGTTGCAACTTTTATGAATAATTAAATGTAAAGAATATTTTAATACAGTTTTGAGATGCGCTCAAAGGGAACTGAATCTTACGTTTGTACACAGGATTCAGTTTAATATAGTTACCTTATATTTACGTGCATTTCTATATATACTTGCATTTCTTCCTATTTACAGGAACTAGAGGAAAATTATTATCAAGTCTGTATTTTTTCATTAAATCTAATATATATATATATATATATATATATATATATATATATATATATATATATATATATATATATATATATATATATATATATATAAATATATATACATATATATATATATTCATTATACATATATGTTCATTCTTCTTTTGAAGAGTGGAAATATTTATAGGATGTTTTACAAAACAAAACGCGATGTCTATAATTCTACAGAAAGTAAGGAATATAATAGGAATGGAGAATGAATCTAACCGTACAAAAAAAGGAAAATCTAATATATACATTATATTCAGGACCAGGGCACTCCTTGTACACACACCTACAATCTACATACATATAACAGTAATATAATTGAGACACAGCAAACTACCCGTAGCAGAATAAGCTATAGCGTTTCAAATTTTCCTCCACAGTGTACTTCGCAAAACCTATTAAGCGGCAAGATGTTGGTATTTTAATAACTGAGCGCACGTCGGCGGTACTTCGTAAACTTGAAATTAACTCGGTGCCCACGGGAGGGATATGCATTCTGCCATGAATACGGCTGCTACTTCTATTGTTACCAGCTATAATAAGGTTCTAGGTACTTTACACTTTGCTACTGTAGTTGCGTATAGTCTATAGCGCACTATGCAATCCTTCCCTCGAGTACAAGTATATCTATAATTACTAAGTTTTAGCGTAAAATTACTTAATATATAATAATAATTAACGTTTACTATTATTTACTTAATTCTTGAAGTATGGTAAGGGAACCACATAGGATTGTCTGTTTTAAAATCATGTGGTGTTACTTACATATAAATAGTTATCTACATACATAAACCTAACTAGTCAAACACAAGATTGATCGATTTTTCCAATAACATAGTAGGGTACGTAAGGGTAAGAAATATGAAATATATACAGTAAATTTATGAGAATAATTCATAGAAGGGCAGAATCACGCTGACAGATCAGATGCACATTATCATATATACGTTTTACGGTGGAATTCATACGCTATCATTTTTACGAGCGACCCGAAGACATCATAACATCGTCAGAGCGTATGCCTCGATTTGGTTATATATAGTTTGTGATATTGTTAAAAAGTCACTTCACTATCGTGGCTCAGGTGCGGAGTGTCGCACTGCACTGGCACTGGTCACGGATTCAAAGTGAAGTTGTTTTAGTTTTATACATATTAGTGTATTAGTTTTCTAATATGTTTTTCTCTATACCATAGTATATTAAATTTTTAAAAAATACTGAACATGAGTGTCCAAATTCAGGCTAATGTAAAAAAGAAAGAAATGGATGTGTAAAGACAAAAATTAACTTTTAACAAAATAGTGAACGGAGAACGGAGTGTCATAACACTAGGTTTCACTTTCGTTCCCTCTGCCTACCCTGCCTAGTGCGGGATACAGCGTAAAAAAAAAAGCTGAAAAAAAAAAAGTTTCTATTTAGGTAGCAGCATCTTTGTATACTATATATATTTCGAAATAACCTTGTCTGATATTGAAAACATGGCAATCGTACTACAATATTATAAAAATATGTATATAATTTAATATTCTTTGTTTATCGATTTAAAATAAGTATAAAGGGTTGTGATCTGACGTAAGGCTTTCTAGTCCCCTTAGTTCAAATAACCCTAGGGAGTTTGTGGGGTACCTTAATGCCGACTTTTACAAAGCTACACCATGGTTTTCGTTTCAAATACTTAATATTTTTTTTTATCCAAATAACATTTTGTTGCTGAAAGCTTAAAACTATGGCTAATTCAGTATATTTCACGTATACTTTCATCTTTATGCAATATTATATTTTGGGTGGTGGAGCTTAACACCATTCATTTCCAAACGACACTTATAAATAAGCAAACTTTCAAACTGCGCCAAGATGGCCTTTAAATTAAGTGTAATGTAATTTTTTTATATTCTTTGAAAACAACATGACTGACTCAAATAACCAATGGAAATGATAATATTTTATCATGGGAGTAGGACTTGGGGGCGCCAGATGAGCGGAATGATCACTCCAGAATTTTTACTAGTAAAAACTGAGGCAGGCAATTTTAACTAACAAAAACTAAGGTTTTTATGTAGATGTGTTTTCAGATTTCAATATAAAAAATTATATGATTTTTTTTATGTTTTATTTATTAGTTACATATGATGGGTTAAACAAATCATGAACAAAATATAAATACAAAGTGGTTGAAAAAATAATTAATATACAATTATCTTAATTATACATAGTATTTATATTTACACGAATTTCAATGAATTCAAGTTTGAACATTATTTTCATTATTTACATCATTGTCGTGACTCACAAAATTATACTTATCCAAAAATCGTCCAACGCGCACATAATACAGTCAGAAATAGTCGATGTATTAGTGTATACGTGTACACAGGCTACTGCGCGTGCGCTAGTCTGGGTCTCCATAGCAATAGATATACTATTATCATTAGCATGTCGGTGACGCGAACCGAGGATTTTACGAAAACGCTCAACGCGCCTAAAGAAGTTTTCACTTCAAAAAAAATTGAACATTTAACATTTTTGGTGCTATATTGTTATTATACCATATACACTATTTAAGACCATCTTTAGGTATATCGTTTATAATATATTGCACAGGCATCAACAAAAACCATAAACATAGGTACGTAGCTCCAAATCTCAGAACGTTCAATAAGGTGACGTGACTAAGCGTGTGAGCCGGCATATGTCTGTACGGACGGCAATAACCGTAATAATATAAAATAACACAGTTAATTTATTTCAACAATGTGAACCTATTTAATCAATAAGGCACACGATAGTTGATTTCTTATATATGTGAAATTGGATAAAAATTAAAGACAAATTATATATTCTTCTACCCACGTTTTATTATTTTCAACAGTATAAAAATAAAATTACTAAATAAAAAAGTAATGTATTCAATCAAGTGTAAAGACACTTCGCTCTATACTTGTTTTCTTACATGGAGTTAATTTTCATTATATTTTTTATTTGATAAATTAAAAGCTTTAGATAGAAAAGCTTCTGCTCTGATGTGACTTTAAAGTTCTCGTATTTATATAAATTCGTTGAATAATCTTTGACTAACCGGAACCCGTTCATCGTATTTCAATAAATTGATTTAAATCTATAACAGTCAAAATTAGCTACACTTGGCAAGGACCGAAAAAATATCAATTATTTACATAATATATTTTAAAATAAATCCTAAATTAATATAAAATTTATTCCAGAAGCACCATTAAATGTATTAATTCGTAAATAGTTGTTTACCATGTGAACTCAGGACACGTGTTTCACACATGCACATATGTTATTACTATAGTTCACTATAACTAATAATTTGCACACAGCTACCGGTTCAGATAACTATACGTTTTAGTTCTACTATTATTCGTTATTAATTTAGTTTGTACCGCTAGAAAATATTTACGTATTTTATTATATAATGTCTTTCGCTTGTGATTTCGTCCTATGAAATGGCGAAAGACATTTTTTTTAAAAAGAAAATAAATTAACCGATTAATCGCGTACATTTGCCATATTAGTTTTCAAAACGCGGCTTTGAGTTCCGCCACTCAACACGCAATGCCTCAAATTTGACGGAAAATGAGGAACGAAAGTGGAACGGAATGTCTTAACATTAGGTTCCCAAGTTCTCTCTGCCTACCCGAGATGTGTGGGATACAGCGTGATGCTTAGTAAGTGAATGAATGAACTTTCGCTGTGCCGCATATATTTATAGCAGAGGCAAAAAAGTGTTCAATTTGTTCCCCAGTATCCGTCTAATTTGCGAGACATTGTGGCTTGAGTGGCGGAACTTAACGCTGAGCCCTACTACCGTGAATGAGGAAATGAAAAAAAAAATCATTCATCGCGCTCCAAGTTCGGTGGTCATACAGCCTCTTTTTTACGCTAATTAGAAATTGCTGAAAAGCGCTAGTGTCATTAAGCTCGGAAAGCTTTTCTCTTTCGAAATGATAAAAACAGCGATGAATATACATACATAATTTAATGAAGTGCCTTATAAATAGACCAATCAAAAGCAACTCTTTCATAACAAATACGTTCTGGACGACTATCTGTCTAAAGCTTAACATTTATTAGATAGAGACATTCGTTCTATACGAGCAGTCTGGTGCTTCGTAACGTAACTGAAAGTAATTGAAATGTCTGTCAATTTCAGATTTAACAACTACCTTGTAAATACGATTTTTCTTCTATATGTGGGTTTGGACACTTTAAATGTTTGAGAAAACAATAATTTGCTTAAAGAAAACGAAAACTTTATTCTTAATTTGTATACGCTTTCAACAAATTGGTACGTATGTGTCACAAGGTTATTTCAAAATAACCCTTAGGTGAATTAAATATGTCTCGTCCAGAAACAGGTCTTATTACAGTTTCAAAAAGTACTAAAACTATATTTATAATGAAACTTTTGTAGGTTGGAATATATCTTCTTAATCAACAATATTTATGTGGTTTATTTTCTGATAAGTTTGTTAAAAATACGAGAAAATTTACACTTTGACGCCTAAATAAATCATCTTACTTTCATATATGTATACATATTATTTTTTACAAAATCAACTCAATTAGACGTACATCTCAAACCAACAATTCCTTTTCTTAAGTCAGATAAATGCCACCTAAAAAAGGAAACCAAAGAAGAAATCATATATTTGAGAGCAGATGTGTAACAAGATTATTTTATAAAACGGTAATACGATAAAGGACAATTTTATATTTTTATTGTAGGTGAGATTAAAAATCATAGGGTGGCGGTAATTAGTCGCACGTGCGCTACAGTACTCGCCACTTGGGAATGATTTGGGGACAACATTTCCGGTCACCATCACGCGATTTTCACTGGTTCTTCCACCTGTGGTTAGAAACATTTGGTAAAATTAAAACAAAAAGTGGAATATATAATAATTGATAATATTTAGCTTTTTCATTTCTAACGTAAATTATAAGAAGTGTTATAAATATGTTTCCGGATCAAGTTTTTATTTTACACGACACAAAGTCAAGTTCGCTAAAACTAAATTTAACAAAAATATAAATACACTTAGAAATTGATACGTTCAATATAAAAGCACATTTTAAAATCTAAAGTGGTACTAACATTTAATTTCTATCCTTTAGTTAATCAGAGTTAGATCAGATCGTGCCCTCCGTCTTAACTGGTAAACTCCATGCGACAACGTGTCAATAAAGCCAATAGACTCGTCGCAACTTCTATAAGTACCAAATGAACACAATTTATCGATTTAAGATGGCCTCTGCTACCCCAGATGTCACTTTACAGGCGATATTGATAGTCGGTGACAGGAACCTTACCGACTTCCCCCATATCAAGTTTAGTGGCTTATTTTCTACTTCATTTCAAACTAGCGTCTAGCAAATGTGTGTCTTATCACCTACCAATAAGGTTTAACTCTCAACAAATGGCCCGCAAAATAAGTTTGTAGAAGCAAGCGAAACTTACGCGACATCTAAGGAAATATTTTGTTTGATAAAACGCGCCGAGGTTGCCCTCGATCGCAAGCTTAGGCGGATTTTCTTTTTCTCTCTTTCAAACGGGGTCTTTTCATAACTGTCAGGGATCAGTTCGGTCAAGAGATTTGTTTTCTAAATCTTGTTTCAAAATGATTCTATGATATTATTGGTATCTATTTTATAAAGTACTTAACTATTATAAAAATGTTTTATTTAAAAACACCTATTGACACAAAAGTTTAATATATTAATGAATAGTTTTGTTAACAATTTAAACAAAATTTTAAAGAAATTGCACACGTATAAGCATGGACGTAACGCGAATTCGAAATAAAATTTAGTAATAAAACGTTGTCCGCCCAAATTCAGTATAAAATAGCCAGTTCGTCTTGAAAATTTGTTGCCGGCACGAGTGCGCTCTGCACCTAGCAATAAAACTTTAATACAATTTGCCGACCGTTGACGACCGCTGCATTTTACGTGCACAACGGCGGAAGTGTACACTTAAACAAGATGGCGGCCGGTGGTCACGTGACCGCGGATTCACCCCGACTTCCGGTGCTCATTCACAAACATGTCAAGTGTATTGCGGGTAGTTTGATAATTATCGGCATCATTACAACAACCCCTAATGTTTTTTTGTTTGAATATTATAGAGGTGCATCTGTTATGATTTTTTAAACGTACTGTCAGAGACTATTAAAGTTTTTTACAACTAATATGAAATATTTATTTGGAAGTCTTATATATATATATATATATATATATATATATATATATATATATATATATATATATATATATATATATATATATATATATATATATATATATATATATAACCTTGACCTTGTTAAAATATTCCTTTAAAAATATACACATACACAATGTAATTTGTGTATATATTTATGGATCAGGTTGAAAAAAGTACAGTGAAATTATTTCACTATTAGTCGACACGGAAGATTAATTGTAGAACGGACAACTAATTGGCTGTTAGACCTGTAATAATAATGTTAAATTAATTTACAAAAATTACGTCATTGTTGTTTATTACGAAAGTATTAATAAACATTGTCCGTGGGTACGAATAATTTTTTAGTTTGTTTTTTTAAATTTTACTTTTTCGTTAATATCACAATGTCATACATATTTCCATATTCGAAGCAGCGTATGAAATGTTTAAGAATAAATACGCTCATCGTTCCCTGCTTCTTGTTAAATGACAGACCAAGTTTTAGTTTTGTTATATATGCCCTTAGAATTTTGATATTTACGATTTTCGATATACCTACTTAAAAATATATTATGTTATTATCAGAATGTATATTATATATTTTTTAATATATTTTACTACTAGTATACCTATAGTATATATAATATAGATACTGTAATTCATCTATAAATTAAAAAAAAATATCCTGAAAAAGATAAAAAATATTCTGAAAATCATATTTAAAACTGTTTTCTTATACCTCCCGCTTGAATACAACGATCACGTCAGTGGTTTGTCTTGCGGCTGAATGAAGGGGCGAAAAATCAATAGGCGGGCTCTGCATGTCACAACTACTTAGAAAGTTTCGACATTTCAGTAATTTGGTACGATGACCTCCATGGACAGTGTTGTCCGTCCGTCTCTTTTGTTATTGGTCAATTTACGTAATGTATTTACTAGTTTTACCATTTGCATAATTACTACAAGCTTAAGGTATAGGGTGTAGGTATATAGATAGGGTAACGTAAAGAACAATCTTTTCTATAGTTAACTTTTTTCATATTTTTTTCTATATATCAATAAATAATATTTTTTAAACTATATGCTAATATTTTATTTTATTTTATTTTATTTATGTTTGGGAAACATACAATTACAGTAACACATATACAATAAAATCACAAAAATTTAACATAAATCAATAAAGTTTCCACTTAAAATTAATACATATAATTGAAAATACAAAAAAAAAACAAAAACAAGTAAGAAATAGTTAAAATATTAAAATATCAAAGCCTAAGATAATTCACGCATTTTTTTTCTTATAACTACTAATTTTCATATTGAATATATCTAAATCATTACAATTTTTATTATAACTCTTACATGCACGTAACAAAAACACATTTTTGGCATATACATTTCTACAACGAGGAACAAAAAATAGTGATTTATTTTCTTGAGCTAAGACGTGGGCAGTCAAATAAAATTTTACCAAAAAGGCTTCTAGAATCAATAAGATTATTGACAATTTTGTATAGAAATAATTGATCCCTTAAGCCTCTGCGTATACTTAATGGGGTAACACTAGCAAGAACCTTACAGTTTGAATTGTCGGAACAGGCACATCTAAATCTCAAATGTTTTAAAAATTTTGATTGAATATAATAAATCGTTACACATACAATCGCAAATAGTTAATAGCATAATTTTCTTAAATTAAGTATGTTTCTGTTCAATAAAAATAAATCACATTAAATAAAAATTGTAAATTAAAAAAGAGAGAGAGAAGAGAATTGCAGCTTAAAAGGTATTAAATGTGTTGTTTTGTAACCACAGAACACAAATATGTGGATTATTAGTTCGAGAAAAATGTGGAATAAAATTTAAGTTCTCTCATTAAGTGTTCGTTAAGCTTATTTATGTGATAGGTGTGACACTATAGAATGTTCCTGTCAGGCAATTTTTAAATTTGGTACTTACTTTACGAAAAATATATTTTAATATGTTATATATATATATATATATATATATATATATATATATATATATATATATATATATATATATATATATATATAAATATATATATAATAGTATATATATATATATATATATATATATATATATATATATATATATATATATATATATATATAAATATATATATATAGTATATATATATATATATATATATATATATATATATATATATATATATATATATATATATATATATATATATATATATATATATATATATATATATATATATATATATATATATATATATATATATATATATATATATATATATATATATATATATATAAAATAACACTCTTAAATAAGAAGTAATTCGAATTCACCAAATTAAATAACAAAAATACTCCATAACAGGTAGTAAAATCAAAAGATATTAAAAAAAACGAATCGTACATAAAAACTATACGTTTCAAAAGTCAATAATTGCATAAAATTAATCACCGTTGAATTCAAACTGGCCCTGTCTCCCCTCAAAGGGCACAATAAAAAGCCGCCAAAACGCTGTGCGTCTGGCTGTCAGTTCGTCTGTGTCAATCAATTAGACAAGCGAGGAGCGCAGAGTGGTACGCAGCGTCAAATCTTTAGCCACGCCCTATATTGATCAGGCCCGCCCCGTTGCGCTGAAATTCGTGGCGCGTTTGCCTATCTCTACTCTGTCGTAAGCCACCGTGTTAGAAGGTACTTTACGATTATGCTGTGTGAATATCATGATTTCATACAAAATTTTAGTTTTACATGTGTCTAATACATGTGCATGTATAATTTGTATTGTATATGTGTATACTATGTATAACATCGATAAAAATGTCAGAAATATTTATATTATATGTATTTATTGAATATATTGTCCAATATTTAATTTTGAAATAATGTAAATAGTAGGTACGTTTAAGTGGTCGTACTAAAGGTTGTCGATTGTCGCTTGAGGAGAATGCTAGTAGTGTTTGTAACACAATGTATAGAATTTAAAACTGACTAGGTTTTTTTTCAGTAACACAAAAAAAAATCTTATGAATAATATTATTTTTTTTTTCTTATTGATGACAGAGATAAAATTAGTTGTTTTTAGATGAATATTACACATTATAGTTATTAATTTTCTTTTAATAAAATAAATTAATATTCCATCATTTTATTATCTGTATAACAAAGCACAGATCCTCATAAAAATATACGTTCTCACAATTAACCAGACAAAATCACAGAAAACATTTTCTAAAAATATTTACTTGTCGCTATTTACATTATACAGGGTCTATACATACTTACACCTGTACATATAAACGTGGATGAAAATATACATTTACTTTTAGAGCTTTCAGTAATTTCCCTCGCTAAGTGAATAAGGAAGAAGCTCCATCTGCCACGTTAAAATCTTACCTTCCTAAGTAACAAGGCCATTGCAAGTAACAATTAACGCTTAACGATTATTGTTACAGCGACCGCTAATGCAAAGTATTATTTGCCTCCACCTTCTCCTCCCTTTTATGCTGTTATTTATAGTTAATGGTCCATATTTATAGAAGTCATTTAGAGATGATTTTCTTTCTTATTTTTCATTTATTCTGAAGTAGCTGTGTTCGTTAGTATAAGACATTATTGTTTGTTTTTTTTTTAAGTTTTAGATAATTTTGAGAAGTAAAAGAAGTGGTTAAAATAAAATTATAAAGAAAAGATATACTTATTTGTATATTTTTTAAATTTTGGAACTCCCTTTCTTGTTTAAAAGGGCATTATATAGGTCGATAAGGTATATTATTATTTGAATTATTTGGTTACAAGATATTATGTACTTTCATTATATTATTTATATATATATATATATATATATATATATATATATATATATATATATATATATATATATATATATATATATATATATATATATATATATATATATATATATATATAAAATTTAAATGTGTTGAGTACTCAAAGTGTTGAAGCCATAATATATTTATATGTAACAACTTTTATATTAGGTATATCAGATATATTAACAGTTCAATACGTATCAATATAATCAGCGTACACATATAAATATTAGTATAGATCGACTGATTACGCCATAACGTGAACAGCAAACCACTAATGAAACCAATTACCGTTCTTACATTCTATTTAGACCGATTGAATATGTAATTCATATCACTTTATGTACCACACGTAAAGTCTATTTCCGGTGCAAATTTATTGCTGGACAGATGCAACCGGATATTGGTGTTCGATGTTTCAAAATATACGTACCTCGAAATTTCATCATTCTGTAATCCTATTAGCGATATGCTTATTATAGTTTATTAATTATAAAATCGTATTTGAATTGTAAAATGTATTTATGATTGGTATTTTAAATATTTATACATTTTAAGCATACTTTGCTTGCAAATAAAAGGGTTAGTATATCAATATGGTAAGTTTTTGTTATCGAAAAGCGGCCTCCGCTTGTTAAAATTCTTTTAGATTTTTCTTAATTATACTGCCAAAAGTTGTTGTTTTTAATGAAAAATGTTTAGTTATATCACACATGTAAGGTAGTAAGCTCGTGTAAACGACTGATCTGGTTGTTTAATCTCGATCCAGCAGGAATCGACGTACAAAGAAAAAGACAGAATAAAATTTCTAAATTGTTTTTTTTTGGGTATTGTGTAAATATACTTATAGCGTATTTTAAAATCACAAACAGGCATTTCAGTTTTATTTATATATAATGTACGATTTTTAGCCAACTAATCTACCTACATATAGAACGAATATCTAAGAAGACGTCACCGATTTTTTAATATATACAATGAAGAGCGATCGGTGCGTCGCAAGTCGCACGAATCACAAGTGACAGCGGGCGTGCGCGGCTCTCATGACGCGTACCTATTATATATTATATCCACATGTATAGTATACGTGCTTATCTCCGTACAATGACCCCAGAAATTAGCACGTTTTAAATTGAACAAATATTTTTTTAGTAGCAGGTAATAGAAAATAAGTATTATACTTAGCGCAATAGTTAAAGGCCATAGAAAATAAATTATTCTTATGAAGTATCATGTTATATATTAGGCTTTCAAAATAATCTAATCTGTGAGGGTACTTGGGAACATCAGGTTCCCAAGTACCTACTACTACTCTGCCTACCCTGCCGTGTGAGGGATACAGAGTGAAGCTTTAAAAAAGAAATAATTCTGAAGACCATTAGGTATAAGTTTACACTATAATTCATACACTATCAGAGTTTCCATCTACTTTTTTTTCCAGAATCGAAATACAGAGGTATTTCGTGTGCGTACAAAGAGAATTTTACTTTTCCCAAATAAGAGACAGAGACACATAAAGCGGGGTACAGCACATGATGTATGTAAGGAACTTTTTTGTGTTTTTTCAGAAGTAACAGTTTTTTTAGTATCTTATTCTATATAGCACTTAAAAAAATCAAAAAAATATGTTTAAAAACATTTAGTTCACGAAGGTCGTCTGATCATTTTAAAAAATATCTCTTTCAACCAAACAGCGGAATCGGATGTGTGACAAGCACCGAATACGATCATAGTACAATAAATTTTTTACTTAAAATATAGTTTTATTAGAAAAAATATATAATAATATATAAACATAAATATATATGTGTATGATTAAAGTATATTAAAAACATAGAAAAATAAATATCTCATTTCATACCAGGCTACCCGTAACCACGGAATACTGTAAAATGTTCGATACGTTGGTTTTCCAGAAACGTTTAATACAAAATATTCGCGATTATTCAGGTTATAATTATTATTTTTGTCTTTTTTTTTTAGCTTCACGGTGTATTCCGCACGAGGTACTATCAAGATTTGATATAAAACCTACTTGAAGATATATCGTTATCTAAATATTAAAAAAATGCATATCGCATTGTTCAAAGGAATAATTGTATTTTTAAAGATACCACTTTTGCAAAACGAGTGATAACTGGTAGAACGTCAAGAGAGATTTTAAAGTTCACGATAAAAAGTAACGGTACACAGCTAGTAACAAAGTAAACATAAATATTCATTTGTGTTGTACATAAAACGCCGCCGAAACTGCCGATAGAGTGCACGTAATTATCAATTCACAAATCCTGCTCGCATCCCAGTCTTTACCCTCCAATCCCTCTAAGCCTCAATGACGCCCCTCTCCGAACATTAAATACAATATCTTTAAATTGCTCCTAAGTACTACCACCCTCATTGGGTATTTTTACCGTCATTACCATAATCTCCCATTCTATATCTCTTTCTATCGCCTACGCTCAGCTCAAACCATCTCGTTCCATCAAAGCTTTAAAATTGTACGGTAAATTTAAGGCTCATTCTCTTATGATTTAGGTAAGATTCGTCTTTCTTCAGACGCGATTACGTTGTAATTGCGGGAATATACTGGGGTGCTATATATAATTTTTTTCAGCTAAAACTGTACTCCGTGTGAAAAGGCTCAGGTGCGTCGACTGCCGGTATTGAATCCTGTGCATGTGAATTAAATTGTCAGCCACAGAAACGAGTAATTATATTGAAACGGCGTCGATAATAGCTCACGACAGTTATTTTATTAGTGAAAGTATTAAGAACTATTGTTGTAGTTAAATTGAACTGAAATAATAATTTTACTTTTTATACGTTTCTATATTTTATGGAATGGTTGTAATTTTAATATGTAATAATATGTAACATATTCAAATGTAAACGTAAATAAATTAAACGGCTTACCAAAATGCACATGCATATATATATATATATATATATATATATATATATATATATATATATATATATATGTATATATATATATATATATATATATATATATATATATATATATATATATATATATATATATATATATATATATATATATATATATATATATATATATATATATATATATATATATATATATATATATATATATATATATATATATATATATATGTTTTTTGTTCATTTCAATATTAGCTGAAAATTTGTTGATACATTTACTAAGGCTTACACCTCTCGGAATTATACAGAACAAACGATCAGTATTAAAAGTTTTTTGGGTGGATGAGAGATAGAGGGTCGGCCTCCCTTATTTAGTCACGCCATTTAACAGCAACGGTAAAGGGCTAAGAATTAATTATTAATGCTACTAGGCTCGGAATCGCGCGGAAGATGTCACAGCCAGCCCTGGACTCTCATAATGTTACGTTTTTTGAACGAAAATTTTAAATGCAATTTTTTTTTAATTGGAATTCTTGTATAATATATAGATAAATTAATATTGAACGTGAAAGTACATTAAGCATATTTATATAGTGTTTATATTTAAAATTTTGTATTTAAATATTATAGGTCCCGAACAAAAAAGAAACTAATAAATGGTAAACCTCCAACGTTAGTTAGAAAAATAAAAATCTCAATTGAAAACAAAACAATATACTTTTTATGATTTATCTCACTTTTTATATTTTAAAAACTGTAAATGTGTTACTAATGTTAATATTTTAATATTTCTTTTCAATATATACTTTAGTTTTATTAACATATTTAATTTATTTATACATAATTATATGTAGCAACCCGCTCGACGATTCAATCGCCCGATTTACACAATCATTTGTCGACTAATCTAAATTACTTTAGTGTTCTAATATCTTATTTCCAATGTCCTTAAAATTTCATTTTAAAAACAATAATTTTATAGCATTTTTGTCAAACAAATGTTTTATATTGATATAATATATTTATTTTTGATTCAAATAAAAAAAAAATCAAAAGTTAATCAGTGGACACTGCGTTGAAATCGGTTAAGCACTTTTTGAGATTAGCGTCCACAGACAAACTGACAAACAAACAAAAAATTAAACAATCATTAATGTGGGTTTATTGATTCCGTTTTAATATATTATATATTCCATTAATAAATATTCGCTTATATCATCTATGTAAAGGTGATTAATTTTGTTTTTTTATCTGTGTACAACATAAGAAAAAAAAAACAAAAAAAAAATGTTGCCATTATTAATACTACGAGTACTTACTTATACACAAACTGTATCTATATCTAGCACAAAGAAGAATAGTAAAACGACACAAATATAGCTAAATTGCACAAAATTGCACTAGTTATCATTTCCGGTTCATTTATATCGATAGATTTCTATACAAAATTACAGTGTTTTACAAAGATAAACTGGGACCAAAATGCTTAAATATTCAGTTTAAGTCGCAGTGGCCGCTATTACTACAAAAAGCGACCACAAGTTATGTCAAATGTCCTCATCGTACACGTATTTACGTCATACTTACAACAAAATTGGATCTTTTGAAAATTATAAAATATTTGTATATGTTATTAGATGAAAACATTAAATATTTGATGTGTTTATAATATCATATACTGCTTAGCAAATAATTCGGTGGAAATCTTAAATCATCAAAGGAATATATATCAGAGGGAACCTGGGAAGCTAGTGTTAGACAATCCGTTCCACTTCCGTTCTTTTCACCGAATTTTGAGCCACGTTTTCCTCGCTCTGGTGGAAATGAAAACATTAAATATTTAAATTGAAAATATTAAATATTTTATTTATTCGAGTGGTAATCGAACCCACAACCCACCGGTTACAGTCACACGTTGCGCCATATATATATATATATATATATATATATATATATATATATATATATATATATATATATATATATATATATATATATATATATATATATATATATATATATATATATATATATATATATATATATATATATATATAACATAGCAGTTATTATATGGATATATTTACGTGACCATCAGGCCACGAATATGAAGTCTGTATCGTTACGTAGATTGATTGACATGTAAAAGTTATAGTGAATTACATTGTAACAAAATTATAGATTCCTAATTATAGTTCTTTTTATATTCCTAATTATACTACTTTGTAAATTTTATTTACTTTTTCTTTTTTTTTAAGGAAATTCAAATAACATTAATTAATGAGGCTATCATGGAACAGTAAAACAGCGTTTCATTGTATTCGTAATTGTTGTAAATCTTCACTAGAGTGAATGGTTATATATATATTTAATTATTCCCATTTCGCCATTCTGGTGAGCGATGCCGTGAATTTCAATATAACACACATACCTTAAATTCGTACCAAGTCTCTTTCGCCTTGTACATAAACACGTATAGCTAACAATAATATCTTTATACAAATATAATACCACACCACCTTAGGCCTTAATTGAAAGTTGGGCAGTATTTGTCGACTTAAAGCATTAAATTTTCATTAATCTTTGTAGGCGTGGCAAATGAAATGCTTACCTTCCATCTGTGAACCACGATGTCTACAATTTATCAAATTTAATTTCTTATGCGGTAATGACCAATGAAGAAACATTTAAGACTTAAAACTTTTGCTCTATTTCTAAAAGAATTGATTTTTATTATATACATACATTTGATAGAAATTGTATAAAAAATCGCATGCAAAAAACATAATTGTTTAAGCGATCTAAGGTTTTGTTTTCAGAGTCGAATACTGGAAGACGCATCTTTGATGTGCAACTCGTGGTCACCGAGGCACAATGTAAGTTGTATGCATGAATGAAATTATATAATTATGTAGAAATACGTTATATACAAAAATAGAAAAAAAAAATATTTATATAGTTATTTCGTTAGCCTTGCGAATACATCTTTGGCCAAAGATATAATTTCTTACTAGTTTCCTTAATTATTAAGCAACGCGATTTATTTATTTTTCCACTTTATTTTAAGAAACAGCATGGTTTTAGTGTTCATTAATTATTCAACGTTTTTTTAATGATATATATATATATATATATATATATATATATATATATATATATATATATATATATATATATATATATATATATATATATATATATATATATATATATATATATATATATATATATATATATATATATATATATATAATGATAATGATAGCTTATTTATATACCTTAGAGCTTTTTTAAAATAAAACAAAGAATACAACGATGTAACATTAAAAACAAATAAGGTAAATTTAGAAATTCATTTTAAATTTCAAACATTTCATTAACTTCAATGTCCATATTGACCTTAGAATTTCTACCATTCAAGTAATACTTGCACAGTACTGGAGAGCGGAATATTTGGCAGGCAATAACCTAGTACTAAATTTGAAAAGTTCAGGCGCAGCTCTAGCATCTCGTTTATTATGTAACTTTTAACTTTCAGCTACTCTATCAATGTAATGAAATGGTTCACAACATTTACGGAAATATATTTAGAATAGCAATTAATTACATTTTAGCGTATTGGAATTCTAAATAGATATATGATTAAGATTAACATTATATTAAATATTGAAGGAGGAAATTGTCTAGAAAGTTACTAAAAAAATAATGTTCCAGTACTTGTTTTATTACAATGAGACGTTAGATAATTAAATAAAGTATAAAGCAATAAATAAATTTCAGTGTACATCAACCATAGTTAATAACATGATATACTAAAATTACAATCTCTCATACAGAATATAAGTGAAATAAAGCTTACAATATATATATACAGAATAAACAATCGTAAATTCTCATATAATTTTCTTAATATGACATGACGTTTAAATCATAACATATATATATATATATATATATATATATATATATATATATATATATATATATATATATATATATATATATATATATATATATATATATATATATATATATATATATATATATATATATATATATATATATATATATATATATATATGTGTGTGTGTGTGTGTGTGTCTAAATTCGTTCTAATTAAACTTTAAAGCAAAAAAGAAAAGCTTCATATCGCAGGTGATAACGGAAATAGACACCAACCCTGACATTTTCGTAAAAAACGAATGCCGTAAAACAATAAATAATAATCGCCTCGTCAATATCGTGATATGCCAGCACGGTTTTGTAAGTTATTCCGGTATCAATGAAAATATAATTGCATTTCTCCGTCTGTAATTACATTAATGTGTAATGACTGAAAACAATTGAACTTAATTGAAAAGATTTGATAGGCGGTTTGCTATTTCGTACGTCGGATTAATAAATATTAAGCGAATATAAACGATTTAATATTTTTTGGTTAGTGTTCATTAGTATTGATTAAAAAATCTCTTAGACTTACTTAGTACTACTTAGAAGAAGTGACAGGTTGTAGGTTGGATCCTCGAGTGAGAGGAAATGAAATATTTTATATTTTCAAATTAAATATTAAGTTAAGTTTTCATTTCTTCGGTCTGGTAGCAAGGCAAGACGCAGCGTTGAGTTCCGTCACTCAACACCCAATGCCTCACATTAGGCGGAAGGTAAAGAACGGAACTGAGTGTCTTGACTCTTGGTTTCCAAGTTCCCTCTGCATACCTTACCTTGTTTGGGATCAGCGTGAAGCCAAGTTATAAACAGAAATATAACAAAAATAACAAAATCCACAAATAAAAAAAGCTTTCTTTGAAGGAAGATATAGTCAATAAATTAAATTTCAAACATCTCAAACTCCAAATGCAAAACAACATTAAATAATTGAATATTTTAATTCAATTAGCAACACGCTCACGTACACTAACAGCAGAGCGTGCTTTAGCCGTACCATCGTTAATCGCAACGGCCCCCGGTATCAACTTACTCTGACATTTGATACTCACATTACGCTTAGTACCAAGGGATGAAGATGTCGCCGTTAAATCCAAAATGAGAACGTTGATGAGCAATAATAGTAATGGATTATTTCAGTGCTTTAGAGATTGGGGTGTATAATATCTTTGTCTGGTATATAGAGGCTGAACGCTGAATTCTGCAGTCACTTTGTGCTAACGTGTAACGGTACGGTGTAATGGCCTACAATTACTTAGTATTCTACATATTATTCCTGCGCTTTAGCCCTCTCTCGGCTTAAGTTGTATATTGCATAAATGTTGTTATGCCTCGCTTACTGGACTTTGTAATGTAGCGTATATGGGTAATCATGTATGTGTATGAGTTACTATTAAAGCTCCTACTATACCCAACTTTAAGATTTTTCTGTGGAGTTAAAAATGTACTAACTTTTAACGGTGAACTTACATTATTATCTCACTTCTACGAAAGCTTTGGTTGTAAAAGTTTCTTAAATAAAACACGTCAAATTTTAAATTTAATTAAAAAATATTATAGTAACTGATCATTTTATACGTAATAATTTAAGTATGCTTTCAAAATAATTAATATATTTTGTTGAAAATAAAATATAGTTAAAAAAATAATGACCATAGATTATTACAAAATATCCGAAATGTCAAATGTCAAAACATAGTTTTTAACTTTCTTTTATTTATATATATATATATATATATATATATATATATATATATATATATATATATATATATATATATATATATATATATATATATACATATATATATATATATATATATATATATATATATATATATATATATATATATATATATATATATACCACACCATATTTATATTCTCATCTCCCCAACCTTTTAGCTAGGAACAAATTATTACATATTTCACTTTGCACGGGGTCAATTTGCTTACAATTACAATTACATGGGATGTGGAATCACTTCTGTAACTCGATGCTAATGATTCGAAGGGTGCAGGGACAAACTTTTGTTCCCACGTTCAAGTGTTTCATATTTATAATGTATTCAACTGAATGAATTTAAGTGTCTTTTTAAATGTGTTGGACAATAGGGATGATCTATCAAACAAATAAAACTAATAAGTAAACAAATATGTCTCGTGCGATTAACATAATATTATTTATTTTTTTTGGAAAATGTTGAAGTGAGTCTTAGTGGGTCAAAGAAAAGTTCCGAGAGTGGGAAATAGTATGTTGGTAACATTGGTTTTCATCTCATGCTGTGTCCGGGAAGAGTATTAAACTGAAAAAAAAAATTAAAAATTTCAAATGGATGTTACACTTATATTTTTTTACTGGCTGTCAAATAGTAAGTAAAAATAAAATATAGTACAAAAGTTGATGATAACCTTTTTATAATAATTTTAAATTGTTTTTCTATTGATCGATTTGGACAAGCAACATGTTAATAGAACGAAGGGTTAGTTAGTATTTTGAAATAAAAAAAAATCAATGAAATATCTGTCATATATTAATATGTATGTTATTATAATACTTGAGATTTACGGTAACTATTCAAGATCAGCACAAAAATATTGGTTTCAGTTTAATATTTAATGCTATATATCCTGCCTTAAAGTATAAATAATTGGTATGAAAAATAAAATACAGTATTTTAAATAGAAAATATGTAAAATTAAACAATTTTTTTTATAGTTATAATATTTCAAAATAATAATTAAATTTACACATATATGCCCGTTTGGAATTTTTATCTCCATACAGAATGAGAATGAGAAAGTTTATAAAATACTTAAGTATCACAATATTGTAAGATCAGATAGTTTAATATCGTTGTCTAGAGAGTCCTTGTTTTGTAGCTTTAAATAGAAAATAGGGCGCAATTATTTTTTCTTTCATATGCAATCCCTTTATTTTTATATATATCTCTTACCATCAACGCTTGTGTGTGCTAAGCTTACAATAAGATATTAAACAAAATTAAAAACACGCGGACTAAACAGTTAGTATTTAGGGTCAACGCATTTGCACTTTTTGACATATTGAATTTACATCGTTGTTGCACCAAATGAGAAACGTAGGTATGTCTTCTTGTTAAGTTTACATCTATCGAATATTGTATGTACCATACTTAATAATTTATTATGAACTTAATAATTAATGATGAATAAAAGAAAGATATTTTTTTTCCTACAGTACTTAAGAGTCAGACAAACACTCAATACTTCATATTATTTTTTAATCTAAAAAAGTTAATTCTTGTGTTGAGCATTTATTCAAAAATAAATCTTTGTACATATATAGTCAAAATTTTAGTACATTTCATACTTGAATATTATAAATTAATTATTATCACTATTATCGTTTAAGCTAAATGTAAACCATTAAAAAAAATCACTCCGCCTCCTCAAAGCCTCAAACAAATCAATTGATATACCAGACCCATCTCGAAAACAGGACACGGATATAAAATCTACCAGCATTCGTACCGCTGGCAAATCGAAAGTAAAGTAGAAGAGACGATCAGTTTAAAACTTCTCGTAAAGCGTCTATTTGAAAGTCGATGCGCGTACGAGGCATCTTGGTATACTAACATACTATATATATGCTTATACACAAGGCGTAGAGTTAGGCCAGAATCACTCATAAATTATTTAAAGTAATCCGGGAAAAACGCTGTCCACGACCCCGTCGCGCGTCGGTTGGCTCTACATGACTATTTTATGTGACCACTGTATTACGTACGCGAATTAGTTGCCCTTTTGAACTTCAAGGCGTTTTGTATATACGAAATATTATGTGATGAATTGTAGAGCTTTTTAATTTATATATGGTTTAATTTAGTTTATTTTTAACAGAGTAAAAGATTTATTGTTTGCATGGTAGTTAAGACCGTTCTCCACTTTCCGCCGAATTTGAGACAGCTTGTTGAGTGGCGGAAATCAACGCCGCGCTTTGCCATGTAACCAGAGCGAAGTAATGAAAATTATTAAATATTTAATTTGAAAATATTAAATATATCATCTCCCCGAGTGGGGATCGAACCCACGACCTGTCGTTCATAGTCACATGCTTGTGCCACTGCGCCACGACAGGCCTCACTGATATAACTTAAATCCTTTAATAAATACGAGGATAGGGCCAGTATTACGAATCATTCAAATCGAATTCCAAAACGATAAAACTTTTGAACTTCAAGGCGTTTTGTATATACGAAATATTATGTGATGAATTGTAGAGCTTATTAATTTATATATGGTTTAATTTACTTTATTTTTAATATAGTAAAAGATTGTCGTTTGCATGGTAGTTAAGGATGTAGGTGAAAATTATTTACATTGATTGTTTAAGTCGTGTTTTTTTTTTGTATGAAAAAGGTAAGTCGCATGGTATTTTAATGGTGTCAAAGAATGTTATTAGGTTTTGTATATTAACATACGTAGGGTAATAATACTTTGTACATACAATTAAAATCAGTTAACATATGAATAATGAAACAAAATACTAACAAAAAGTCAATACCTTCGTCAATCACATTGTTTTAAATTGCATTGAATTAAAAACATAAGTAAATGTTGGTAAAAATAACGAAAAAATGTATATCAATATAAAATAAGCAATCTAAATTTAAAATATACAGATTTAATTATTTAAAAATTAATTTAAGTATTAAATAATTAATAATTTTACCGAATGCTTTTATTAGACAGAAAAATAAAAAGATAATAATAATTTATAATTATCTGTTTCACCAGGGCGATCTATTCAGCGGGTTAAACGACGGCTTGCTAAGCAGAGCGGAGGCGTTAGCGGCCGTGGACATCGGGAAGCACCAGTCGGGACCGCAACCCGGACCTCCGTTACCACAGCTCAAGCATGACATGGTCTACCACCACGGAGTTGGTGGCCCCCCTCCACATAACACTCGGCCGCATCAGGTACAATCGTTATCTTCTCGATGGACTAGATGATTTCGAGTCCAATAGTAACAAAATAATATATGTATATAATGTATGTAATACGTAGTTGTAAACAATGAAGGATTAATGGCAAGTACTTAAATAGTTAAGAGTGAAAGTTAATAACAGTTTTATAATATTCATATTATAATGTTCCATTTTTAAATACTATTTATTACAAGAAACCTAGTGCTCACACTAGCTTCCCAACTTTCCTCGCCGCCACTTCACATGAAGTTAAAAAAAACATATTATAAAAAATACATTTTTCATAACGCCACTGATATAACTCCTCAGTCACTCAGCTTCATGCTGTATCCCGCACTCAACAGGGTAGGCAGAGGGAACTTATGGACCTAGTGTTAAGGCACTCCTTTCCACTTCCGTTCCCCACTTTCCCTGAATTTAAGGCATTGCGTATTGAGTGGCGGAACTCAACGCCACGCTATGCCATGTTACTATTGCGAAGAACTGAAAACATTAAATATTTAATTCGAAAATATTAAATACATAATTTCCTAGATTACAGTCACATGCTTGTCCCGCTGCGCCACGACAGGCCTCACTGATATAACGTAAATAAATCATTTTAAAAAAATACGAGGATAGGGCCAGTATCTATACGAATCATTCAAATCGAATTCCAAAACGATAAAACTAAAGCGCCCTCATAAAATTGTTGTCAAATTGGTACATTCCGCGCCTTCGCTTGACGTAAATAATAATAATAAAAGTAAATGCATTTCTCTCTGCCGGTGTGCCTTGGAAAATCTTTTAGTCTTCCCATGTCAGTAAGGGGTCCTGTCCTAAGGGAAAAGAGCAGTGTGGGGTACGCAAAGGGCTGTAATGTGTAAGAAATGTACTCGTTCCGCTATAAAAATGAGGTAATTTTATGCACTGTTCGATTGTGTTGTGCTTGTACCCTCATGCCCCTGTATGGTGGGGTCATAGCAATATTGATGTTTCCATGTGTTATGATTAATCTGTAGATACATACATTTGTTTGGAACTTAGGAAAATCACTTTAATCTGGTTATAATAAGTTGTTTATTACCAAAACTGATAGATGTTTTCTGGTGAATGTCTTTGCTTATTTAAACAGGTTTAAAAAAAGTATAAATTTGAAACATTTATACTTTGTTTTAAAATATCATACAATCTCTAATCTAAAATCTAATCTATTAAACTCGATTACACGCAGATTTTTAATATTCCTTATTCTGAACGATTTTTATTCGTAGATAATGTACAATGCTTAATATTTTTAAAATACATATAGAATTAACCATAAAGTGATGTTATAATAAAAATATGTTCGTCTTTCTTTAACATAGGCACACGCCTAATAAAAAATCCACTTACCCTTACCGTAGGTGTAGTAGTTTTCTAAAAATACAACCAAAAAAGGGCGTCGCAAGCACAATGAAGGGATGCATTACACAATTTTCCCCTTGAACTATTCCTTAGACCGCGTAAGTCGTACTTTATGGGCTACAGAACCCGAAGTTACCAGTTTGGGGTCTCGTCTATGGCCGTAATCAGTGATAACATTTGTAAGGTGGGACTGAGATAGAAATTGTTGTTTGTTTTTATTTAATCAACATGAGAGATAGTGGTGCAGTGGTAGTCTTATTGTATACGATACAGTTCTGGCTTCAAATTGGAATTGAAATATTAAATATATTTTAAAGCGTTTTAGTTAGGCAAAGTACAAGGATCTGTTAAGTTTATCAATATTTTAGTTTGTACTTATTATATATAATTTTTTTTGGTATGATGACATTGAAAAAGTGTTTCAATATTGTAAATTATTTACATGGCTCACATAACATAATTTTTTACATACCTTTACAAGGCAGACTAAAACTTATATATGACAAAAGACAAAAGTATTTGACAGAAGTCAAAGGAGTCCCAACTTTTACATTTATCAGTATTTTTAGTTTTAGTATTGTTGGTAAAAATGTAATGTAATGTCACTTCAAAGAATATTTGTATTGTTTTAATGTTCAGTTACAAGTGAAAAACTTAATGAGTTACAAGCTTAACATTGTAATTTTTTTATAAAAAATATTCAATATTATTGTCTCTCTCACTCTCTCAGCTCTCTTCAGTAGGCAGAAGGAACCCGGGAACCAAGTGTTAAGACACTCCGTTCCACTTCCGTTCCCCACTTTCCGCCAAATTTGAGGCATTGCGTGTTGAGTGGCGGAACTCAACGTCGCGCTTTGCCTTATTACCAGAGCGAAGAAATGAAACATGAAATTTTTAAATTGAAAATATTAAATATTTCATTTCTTCGACTGGGGATCAAACCCAGAACCTGTCGATTACAGTCACACTCTTATGCCGCTGCGCCACGACAGGCCTCTTCAATATTATTGGATATTTTTTATTTTTATTTTTTTTATCTCTAAAACTTGGCTATTTTTTGACTTAGCACACGCTTCATAATAATAAATAAATTAAAACATATTTATCTTTATTATATTACCTTAATATCATATAATATAAAAAATGTTATTTCCTTGTACAATTTTGAGCTTACAATATTTCTAATATCCAAATTGGCACACATTTTTTTATTCATACATATTGTTATCAATTCTAAAATCCAACTAAATACTAAAAAAAATGATAGGTATATTTTAAACACATGCCATAAAGCAGTAGAAGGGGAAAACATGTTCGCTCGAGGGAATAGAGGACATATGAGCTTTTTTACTGTTACCAATTGTCACTGCGGCCGCTGGGGACCAGGCCCCGTTACTGAAACATGGAGTTGCTTAAAACTTACTTAAGCATATTATATAGATATTTAATATGTCATTAAATTAAATCATTTTTAAAATGAAATACATTTTTTTATATTTTGTCAAATTATGTATTAATATTTTAGACTGTAAAAACCTTATACCTTTGTAATACAAACAAAGATTCATTATATTTATAAGAAAATACAATTAACTTTCAATAACTTTGAGTGACTCTACAATACTTGTACGTAGTCTCTAGTGACGTTAGGGAGAGAAGTGTTTGAACGCAACATATACTTTTTTATTTTTATACTGCATCCCACATAACTGTACGATTCAAGTGGCCTTATTACTAAGGATACGAAAAAAAAAGTAATAAAAACTATATCACACTAAATACAGTAACAGTAACGCATCGTGCATGAAAAGAGGTCATACAAAGGCATTTCTACAAAATTATAATCCAAATACAAAAACATTTAAAGTTTCGTAACTTATCTAACACGCGATAGTTGTGAGTTTAACATCCCCTATGGTAAACTTTGTCCCTTTATTTTTGTAAGGATCCTGACATCGTTTATATTTATATATTATAATATATAGTACTTCATATATCCTTGCTTATTAATCAAGTTGACAAAAATATTTCGCAGTAGAATTTATTGTTTTTTTTATTTTACGATGTTATTAATTACTCGAGACTCACCCGCGGCTTCGCCCGCTCATATAACACTATTTAATTTACTTATCTCAATTATTTTCTTGTTCTAATTACGTTATCACTTTTACACAATATCTATCTATACATAGAAAACAAAAAATAAAATTTCAGCTATTTTTTTTTCCGTAATATAACAGTATACACAACAGTACTACAATCGAATCTGGTGAAAAAGAGTAAAAAAAAAAAGAATAAAAAATAACTTTTCTGGGGCCGTTAATAAAGGTCCACTACATATATATCTATTTAAATACCTTTCATGTACAAACAGTGATGATTAGTTACAGATTTATTATACTTTTAAGTACATTACATATTTATGTGTGCTGGACATAATAGCAATTTTTTTTTTTATGTCAAGTAGCTTTTTATGTCAAGTTTAAGCAAGTCACAGTGAGGAAGATAAAATTACTTTCTAAGATTATTGATCCGTACATTACGAATGGTGAAAGTAAAAATAGTCACATATAATTTATCATCATCAAGATTTTCTAAGTTGTAGAAAAATCCATTTTTATCATGTTTATTATGAGATGCTGCCCACTGTGCCACAACGGCTTATACAATACTATTCCATAATATATAACTGTAAAGATCTATGTATCTGTGACGCTCATTATGGCACAGGTTGTGGGTTCGATCTCCACTTGTAAAAATGAAATATTCAATATTTTAATGTCTTCGCTCTGGTAACGAGGTGAAGCGCGGCGTTGAGTTCCGCAACTCAACACGCAATACCTCAAATTCTGTGGAAACTGAAAAACAAAAAGATAATAACATATTAATTATTTTGTTCCAACAAATAATGTTTGTAAATGTAGTACTTAAATTTCTATTTAGTATGTCCATTCCGACCCCACATGTTTCGCACCCCTTGTAAATTCAGCCACTTGTTCAAATCATAACCGTGCGATATAAATCACTATTAACAGAGTATAATTTATTTAATATGTAGTTGCGATCGTACAAGTGATGATATTAGTGAAGGGATTGCAGTTATAAAATATCAATGTTGTAACCGTCCTTATGTATAAATCTTTTGTATAAAGTTAAAATTAGTTTTGTTCGTGCCTTTGTGCTTTTTCGGCGTAACGTAAAAAAAATCGAACCTTTATAGAAAGATCTCTCTCAGCTTCACGCTGTATCCCGCACTAGGCAGGGTAGGCAGAGGGAAAGGAAGTGAAACCTAGTGTTATGACACTCCGTTTCACTTCCGTTCCCCAATTTCCGCCGAATTTGAGGCATTGCGTGTTGAGTGGCGGAACTCAGCGCCGCGCTTTGCCTTATTACCAGAGCGAAGAAATGAAACATGAAATATTCAAATTGAAAATAGAAATTATAGAAAGATCTCCATCCTTATTTTCTTGTCCATTTTATCGTCTGACCAAAGTATTTATTTACATATACTTTGAGTCCAGTTAAAGAGTTTGTTGCAACATTGGTTATATAACCAATATTTTTTTCATATTTCATACAATATCAAGGTAGATGATTCATAGCAATGAGGCGGAAATCTACGCCCCGGTTTGTCGTAATTAAAAAAAAAAAAAAAACAATTCCCCCATACAACCAATCGAAAACCGAGTGTACAATCATAAACTGTTTCACTGCGTCACAATCGTCTTTATCATTACATTGTATATTTTTATTTAATTAATATATATAATTTCTTAAAATAACAAGAAACTTTGCCAGTGTTTGCTAATAACTTATTCACTTTAATCGACGGCCTCAATTGTCTAAGTATTGAAAGAATTTTGTTCGTGCGACCAATCAAGCATTTGCTTTAATATTGAATCTGTTTATAACCACGTGTTCAATTGTACTGACAAATCAACGTCCGTACAACAATTTACTGGTCGATTTGCAATCTGAATACTACTTAGAACTTAGTATTGAATGTCAGCGAAGGAATTATGTAAATTGTAACCCTTTCGTGTGCATGTGATGACATTTTGCGTTTCCTTTTTTTTTATTATTAAAATCTAATTATTTGTATGACGAGTTCGATTACCATTTGAATATAATATAAGGTTATTAAGTATAGGTATATCTAGTTCTATTTTTGTACATGCCTCTTGGAATTAACACAAGCTATGGCGTGTCTGATAACAGCGCATTGCATATTTTATTGATACGTGCATGCAAGTAAATGTCTTGAGCTTCATCATACTTAATATATTATTTAAAGGGCCTACGAGCCTTCTATGATTATTCTATTATTGTGTTTAACTTTACTGTGACATATTTCGTGATTTTCTATTAAATATATTTTTACGACATATTCTTTACACAAATAAACTGGTTGTGGGCTCAATTCTCACTCGAGGAATGACTGATAACAAGACCAAATGCGGCGTTGAGTTACGCTGCTCAACACGCAATGCCTCAAGTTCAGCGTAAAGTGGGAACCGGAACAGGATATCTTAATGGATGGCATGCAATACAGCGTGAAGCAAAAAAAATATATATAGCTAATTCTTTAGTATAAAAAATGTACCTGAACACCTGTTCAAATAACCTTAATTATGTTGTTAGAGGCTACAATAGGGGTGATACACTGTAACAATTTTAAAAAAATATATTCTACTGTATACTATAATAAATATATATTACTACATACAATTTCTATAGTTGTAAATTTAAATTAATTGAGTTAGTAATTACCAACCATACGTTATTGAGTATTCTTGCAGTGGAATGAAAGCTTGTGTGTTTCAAAATAAGTAGTTTATACCTTGAAGGTTTTTTTAAAGTAGTATACTAGAGTTTTTTTTTATTTCAAGTCGATTTATTTATTAATATATATATATATCTTTTAGCGTACCTATTTATTGTTAATAATTTTCTATGTTTTAAAAAGTCAAAAATTTACAACAAGATTTAAAGAAGTAAAGAGAAAATAATAGATTTCAGTTTGTTCCATTTTTATTTATAATTAATAATTAATAGCCTGAGACATGTCTTGACGTCGCGGCACAATTATGTGACTGTTAGCGCTATAGATTGTTCGATCATCACTCGAGGAAGTGAAATATTTAATCTTTTCATTTCTTTACTCTGGGGACAAGACGGATCGCGGTGTTGAGTTCCGCAACTCATCAGGCAATGCTTTAAATTCGGCGGAAAGTGGGGAACGAAACCGACTGTCTTAACACTAGGTTCCCAAGCTCCCTCAGCTTACCCTGCCACGTGCGGAATATAATGCGAAACTAAAAAACATACAAAACTTTGTGATCTTTAGTATTTTCATCAAAAAACGTATAGAAATAGCTACAATAGTGTGCAGAATGTTACATTACGTGCTACACGCGTGCTAGTGCCGTGTAATTGTGATCTACCGGTCCCGGGGGCCGGCTGAGACCACCACCCATCGCACCCCCGACGTTCTACGGAAATATTGTTAACGAAAGACTTACGACCGATCTTACACTGAGATAAATTGCCTCGTGAAAATACTTGCCATTTGCTTCCATCTGTTTGGATTATTTCATTTCCGAATTAATAATAAGCTTTTTGAAGTAAAATGAGCCAACTAATAATATATGATTCATTTTTTTTAATAAGATAAAATAACGTGCAACCTAGTATCTCTGAGTGGGCCCTATGGAAGAGCGACATGTTCATATTAGTTCTTTATTGTTTCTGCTTTAATTTTGAAATGTAAAATATGAATAGAGATGATGAAAATAATTTTACAATAAATTTGTATAATATTCAACTCAAACAAACACATATGGACTTGCGATTTTTGTACATTGTAAACATTAATTTTCGCTACAAAGCCGGTCAACAACTTAAGCATATTGGTAAAACACTTGCAACCAATCAACGTCACAACAGACTCACCCCCCGATGAAAAAACAAGTGTTTGCACTCATAAAGAATAAGTGCAAATCTGCACAAAGATCATTGTTTATGTTTCCATATCGTCCCGAGTGCTGCCATTGTTGCCGGCCCCCTCCCTGTTTACAATAAAACGTCTGATTTAGCATGAATACAGAAGTTAATTCGGCGGACGATTATAAAGATCACGTCGCCCCCCGTCTATCATAATCCTCTTAATCGGAGTGAATTTGACAGTATGATAAAAACGAATTACAAAAGCCATTTTTTCCCCAGATGGGCCACCACGGCATGGAGGGGCTGGACATGCTGGACCCGCTGACGTCGTCGTCGATGACCACGCTAGCGCCTATGGGTGAGGCCGCGCCGCCGCACCACCAGCTGCACGGCTACGGCGCCATGAACCACGTAATGAACCATCACCACCACGCGGGCGGGCTGTCGCACGCGCCGCCCTCGCACCTGGCGCACCCCGCCGCCGCGCTGCATCCCGACACGGACACCGACCCGCGCGAGCTCGAGGCCTTCGCGGAGCGGTTCAAGCAGAGAAGAATAAAACTGGGCGTCACTCAGGCAGACGTGGGCAAGGCATTGGCGAATTTAAAACTACCAGGAGTCGGAGCGCTGTCTCAAAGTACAATATGCAGATTTGAGAGTTTGACCCTTAGCCACAACAATATGATAGCTTTAAAACCAATATTACAAGCCTGGTTAGAAGAGGCGGAAGCTCAAGCAAAAAACAAGAGGCGAGACCCGGACGCGCCGAGCGTGCTACCGGCCGGAGAGAAGAAGAGAAAGCGGACGTCTATAGCGGCACCTGAAAAGAGAAGCCTCGAAGCGTACTTCGCCGTACAGCCGCGACCCTCCGGTGAGAAAATAGCGGCGATCGCAGAGAAATTAGATCTGAAAAAGAACGTGGTCCGCGTATGGTTTTGTAATCAGAGACAGAAACAAAAGCGTATGAAATTCGCGGCGCAACACTGACCGGCGGGCGGCGGCGCGGCGCTACTGTACCCAGGAGCTGGGTACGGGTACTGAGCCGGCCGCACGCGGCACTCAGCGACGCCGGGCAACTACCGCCACATGATATACATGATACTTCGTGAGCAATAATAACATCTCGTTTGTAACGCATCCACACTTTTGTACATTACATTTTGTTTCAATCTACGCAACATATTGACACTAGGATAGATCGTCTAACATGGTCTGATTTTCATTTCGGAAACGATCAAAGTCATTTGTATATTTTTCGAGACACAGGGTATATACTTGATTATATACATATCATTAAATTAATACAAATCGCTTCGTCATACATTATTTATTAAGTTTGAACGCGCCGAGATTAGATGTTTTCGGAACATCGAGTTGTACATGAAAAAAAAAAAGAAAATCAGGATTTTTAAGAAAATGTGCCTTGCAAATAATCAATATTCTGTGTTTAATGTTAGTAACATGATCGCTGCGGGTTCGTGTTGGACATTACACACGAGAGAGATGTCCTGTCGAAGCACCGTACATCGAAAGACATATGATAAATTACTGTAATCGTACTCTAGGCTGTTATTAGATTAGGCGAGTAGAGAAAAGAGAAACGCTTTTGTAAAATAAAAGAAAATTAATATGTAATTTAATTTTATAATTTGTTCATTATCGTATTGGTACGTGAAACCTACTCCTTAATCTACATACAGTCTCCTTCGAAGATGTTAATTTAATATTTTGTTATCTATTTTGTTCCTGTAATATTGATACAACTTGTACAAAGTAGATTTAAGAGGTCCTTTTATAAATAAAGTGTAGATAGTAGTTTATTCAACATTAACTCATTTATATATAAAAATGAACCGATTCATTTGACACAGCCCATTGAGACTTTTACAAACACAGCACAATTTTATAATAAGAAGTTATTACATACATTTAGCCAAAATAATCTTAAACATCCTTGTAAATAAGACGCATTTCGATTTATATTTAGGCATTAGGGAATCATAGTTACTAAAACGAATGGAATTAGTACAACACTGATAAATTATAATTTTAACATGTATTATTAGTGATATTGTAATCGTTTTTGTAAACATTGTTACCGAGACTACAGTTTCGTTGGAAGCTTTATATTTGTAACACATGTGAATTATTAATTCGTTGCTTTTATTCCGCACCGAATACCTTCGTAGTTAGCGTAGAAACGGTTTTTTAACTAATAAAATGCAATGCTTAATTTAAAATGAAAACTTGCAAATTATAAATAATATTTTTAAAATGGAATATTGTAAATATAGTTTTAGGATTAAGTAAAAGAATGTGCAATCTAGAAGTCGGTAATTATAATAATATCGTAAATTGAATCATAGGATTTATTGAGTTAACGTTTAAATACAAGTAGTGTCGAAAGCTTTAGTCTCGCGGAATGTCTAGTCATGTAGCGTTTACTACTTTGTGTTGTATGTATTTTTTTTTTTTTATAATTTTGTGACTGTACAAAATAAAAATCTTTATATTAAATAATAATATTTTAATGATTTATGCACATAACATTGTCTAGAGGGTAATTATTGCCTTTTTTAAGAAAATAAATGGCTAAGGCAACGTAATGGTAGATTTATTATATGGGACCCCATTTTTGGTTGCAATAAGGAAATGAAACACACTACTAAAAATACGTGTTTCTTAAATAAAATCTTTTAAATTTTTAATTTAGATACTGTGAACATTGAATATTTAATTTCTACTAAAAAGTTATGTTTTTCATGAAAATTTTCGTATCAAAACTAAGTAAACGTGGAGATTCTTAGTACATTGCATTTAATTACAACAAGGACTCAAATTATCTCGCGTCTACATCGATACATGGGGGCCAATATAACACAAAAATTGTACATTCGGTACTTCCATACTCCTTGTTCCCTAAGTAAAAGTTAAAAGTAAATATTTGAAAAACATATGTTTGACAAAAAATAAACCACTAATAATCAATAAATTTACAGCTGAGCTTTGCTTTTACAGCAAATCAAACTTTGTTTGTTTATCTTGAGTATACACGTGTACAGTTTCTACGATAACTTGATTTCTTTAATATTAAATTTGTATTGTTTGTGTATTTGTAAAACATTAAAATGCTGCAATTATTATTATTAAATTAATATTATTATAAAACCTTAAGTCACGTTGTATCTGGCATATTGGTGACAGGCCAAATCCCAATTTAAATCTTTACGGGATACTACAAAGATACATGTTATCGTAGAAAATGTTTTGTATACCACAGAGTAACGTTAAACACTATTAGTTTTCATGTAAATCAGCGCTAAGTTTAAGTAGACATTAGGAGATTCTCTTGCAATTTATTAATTCTTAACTACATTAATTATAATACTAAAAAACAAAATCTTACTTGGAAGACGAATAAACAATAAATAAAAATAGAAATATTAGAGTATGTGCTGTTGTTTTATTGTAACCTTTTTTGGCTTTAGATAAACAATAATCATATAGATTTAATGGGTGACATGTAATGTCACTTGTTTTGCAAATAGCAGAGTAGACAAAGAGGACCGGATGTCTGGACACCAATGTCTTGACATTCAGGATCATTTTCTGAACATATCGTTTAAAATAACGGTACGCAACATAATGGCAAGAGTTTAGACAAAACGGAGAAACAAATATAATTATTTCCTCCAATTGAAAATCCATAGAGCAACACTCGCGTTTACATTCAAATGCTAATTTAAAATAAGTTATGATTAAAAATTAAAACTATCATATTAATAATAGTAGTAATAACATTCAAAACGTACCAAGGTGGCCTTTTAGACTGGCCATGAACAAAATTAGCCAGTTTCAAACAAGAACAAAACTAACTACATAACTAACACTAGAAGTACCGGAAACTAAAAGTGTATTGGAAAAGTTAATTGAAAATCAAACGTTATTTTCGTTTTGTGCTATTTCTATTGCCTTATTTTAATATTGGAATGTTTACAAAAATATCTACTTTGAACAGATGAATTAAGATAAGTTTAAAAAAGAACAGTGTTGTTCCGCCACTGAATACGATGTGTTTTTTTATGGAAATGATAAGACAAACTCCTGCACGGATATATTAATGGTAAGTGATCACCACCTTCACTGGTCTTCAGATTAACTACAGGTTTGATCCCGGCCTTTATGAATTTGGGCAGTAATATCTTATTAGATGTAATTTTATATGAGAGACCTGAATACTCACTCACATGGCAGGCAGGATAGGGGAGGAAACTTGGGAACCTAGTGTAAAGACACTCCGTTCCACTTCCGTTCTCCACTTTCCGCTGAATTTAAGGCATTGCGTGTTGAATGGCGGAATTTAACGCCGCGTTTTGCCTTGTACAAGAGCGGAGAAATGAATACATTAAATATTTCAGTTTTTGTTTATATATATATATATATATATATATATATATATATATATATATATATATATATATATATATATATATATATATATATATATATATATATATATATACATATATATATATATATATATATATATATATATATATATATATATATATATATATATATATATATATATATATATATATTACTTGAAGTTTACACAGTTCTTTACATTCCTTTGATGTTTTGTTATAATTAAACTGAATATGAAATACCTATAAAAGAAAGTATGAAAAACGGTAATTATAAATGGTTGTTTGTAAAGCGCTTAGCTACATATAATTAGTGCGACCTCCACTCAACTTGAATGGAGAAACTCGACTAAAGTCACAGTAGTGTACTTTATTGTTTTGTCTATATTTATTCAAAGTCAAAGATATAATAAAGTTTATAGTTACGAGTATAGTTTTTTTTTCTTAAAGACATATTCTTTTATCGTCAGCTTGAACCACCTTGAGAATCTGACATCAAAGATCTTTTAACGTTGACGATAGACATGAGGTATATCGTGCTCACACCGCTGTATAACAGCTATTCTTCGCCTTCTTTGTCATATGTACATGAACGGATATCTAATATTAAATAACGACCAGATGAAAAAATAAGTCACTCGGGTACATTAAGAACTTCAACATTACAGCTATTGCTTTACTACTTTAAGAACTAAAAATATTATACCTCTAAAATTTGGTAGTGTGGTGAACGAAATGTTACTCTTATATAACGTTGCCAATTTAACTTGGACTTAAGCAGACTAGCTCTAGTTATTTTTGTTAATAGCAACAATGCATATTTGACCTTCCTGAAATGAGTTTAACCTAAAAATACTGTGTTATTAGAGATAGCTTTCAATATCATCCCGATGGAAAAAATATTTTGATTAAACGCTAATATTGCGTCAATCAAATATTTTTTTCTAAGTAATGTAGTAACAAAAGCTTTGAAATACATTTATTTAATAATATTATAACTAAATAGTGTAGATATCTTTTATGTAGTTTTTTACATTACTGTTTTCATATAAGAAATAAATATATTTATCTCCCTTACTCTTAGTTACTTCTACTTTAGTACTAATCACCTTCACGCTGTTTCCTGCACATGTTAGGGTAGGTAAAGGAACCTTTGGAACCTAATTTTATCTACAGCTCCGTTATCCACTATCCGCCAAATATGAGGCATTGCTTGTTAAATTATGGAATTCAACGCCGCACTTTTACATTATTACCAGAACGAAGAAATTAAATATATAATATGAAAACATGAAATTCTAAAGCGAGGATATATAGCTGGTCGCGTTTACTATCACAGACTTGTGCATCTGCGCCACGAAAGACCTTAGAACTGTTGTCGGTATCCAAAATTAGAATTGGAAAATGATTTTATAAATGATAACACGCCTTGGGAATCAAATGGTCGCTCCAATCTATTTCGAAGGCATCATTATCACTTATAAATGTTAAACTCTAACTATTGAAAAAAAGGAGCTGAGTTTTCTTATCAGGTCTAAGGCAATAACTTTAGTGGACTGGTGGTTAATTGTTTGACGTTCAAAAACATTAAAGCTTGCAACTTTTTATTTTGAATAAAATATTTGAATTTGAATGCATTAGGAACGAATAGAAAAACTTTGAAAGTTTGGAAAAAATGAAGAAAGAAAGAAACTTTGTAAGAGATGAGGAAAATTGATGATAGTGGAAAGTCAAAAAAAGTGGAAAGTAAAAAATTACAACATCTAAAAATATTTGAAAATATTGTTTGAAATTATAACATTAGAAACCTCTGGTTATGTTGGTTTTTTTTAGATATTTAATTAATAAAGGAAGCCTGTAACCCAAATTGTGTCGTGAATCGTTGCAATATGACTCAATGCCTGCAATCTGAGAAGCCATATATCATAAACCACCTATGAGTAGCACCAGGTAGTATCTACATTTTAGGGCTAACAAAGTAAGTGTCTACTTGAATTTTCTTTTGTTTGCTTTATTAATAAAAAGAATTAACATAAATTTAAAAATAAGGTCTTAAAATTATGAGTGAAATGAAGTTGAAATGGCGTGACGTTCCCTTAAATATTATTTTTTAAAATTTTACGCTGTATCCCACTCAGGGTAGGGTAGGCAGAGGATAGAAACTCTCCGTTTTTTTCTCGACTTTTCGCCGAATTTGAGGCATTGAGTGGCAGAACTCAACGGAGATATATTCATGTATAAATTTCGATTTATTTAGTTTTAATATAAATGTGAAATTCGAGATGAATTTTAATTTATATTTGGGTTTTAACTAGAAAGATGGTTATATAATTTAATTCTCTTCTGTCCGACAATAAAATGTATCGTCGGCATTGGTCTATTTGACGGGGCGCAGCTCCTACTATTTGCTTAAGTTTCCGAATATAAAACATTTTCTGGTAAAATACCGTATTTAAATACCGTAGTTTGAATAAAAATATGTAAATAAAGATTCCTTTCATATTTCTTTAAACTATGTTATATAACCATTAATATAAAAGACATATATTTATTTTATAATAAACATAATATATTGCAGTTAATGGAAATTAATTTTGTTTAATTGTTACTCAGGGTAGTACATTGATGCTTTTTTTTTCACTTTTTTAACCGTATGTCAAAATACGTGTATATAGGCGGCGTTGAGTTCCACTTAAATATATTAGCGGAACTCAACGCTGCTGTTTGTCCAGACCAGCTATGAAATGAGTCTTACAAACAGAAATTTCAATAATTTAAGCAATTTTATATTATACAGACAATAGTAGGGCCGATATTGGGGTCAGCTTTCCCTAGAGGCGCGTGACGTATGGCGCCTGGCGGCACTAACTCACACGGGTTAGTGTGCGCCTTCCTTTACACGTCTTGCGTCGTCTTTAGATGTAAAATTAGATATTATACTGAAACATAAATAGATAAAACTTATAAATAACTAAAAAAATAATATTTTTTTTCATATTAATTCATTTAATTTCATAGTATAAGCTCGAACCGACATCGGTCGCAACGTTTTTAATAATGCCCTCAGACTTTATATATAAAAATAAGATAGTTACTCATTTTTTTTTCAGTAACCTGCACATGACAGCTGCACACTACGCAGAGGGAACTTGGGAACCTTGTGTTCACCACTTTCCACCGATTTCAAGTTAAGCTGAAAAACTCAACAACTCTCCTTACATTGTTAGCAGAACGTATAAATAAAAATATTTTACATTTATTAGAAAATGTTTAATACTTCACTTTCTTAATTAGGGGGCGAACCCACGACCTGTCGTTTACAGTCACACGCTTGTGCCTCTGCGCCACTACAACAGACCTCAGCAACGGGATATGAACGGATTAATATATTTTTTGTTTATTATTTACTATATATTATTTTATGATTTATTGTATATATTAACGTAAATAAACTTGTGAAATCGCCGTTTAGTTTTTAAATGTTCGTTTAAGAATTTTTGAGTTTTATACCAAATAGTTAAAAGAAAATACTTGTAAATAAACAAAAATGTTAATATGGCGTCTTTAGTTTGTATATTACTATTATTATTTAGGCGATAATGACTAAAGCAGAGTTCGTCGACATAAGTTATAATATAACAGATTGACTTATTTGTAATAGATTATATATATTTTTTAAATACGAATTTTGTATTTTGAAATATAAATTATGTTTCAAAGAATTGAAGGCAAAATTTATTTATTATCTAATAATAATAATGACTCTGCTATATTTTTTTTCATAATCTCTTAAGGGCCTTTTTGATATAGGCCCGCAAAATTTTTAATATCTTGTGGAACTTAACGCCGCCCTCTAACCTCACTCCCAGAGCGAGGAAATTAAAAAAGTTATCTTGTTAGGTATGGGGATCGAACCGAAAACCGTTCCTATTACAATCAGGCGCCGAACTCTGTGCTACGGCCGTCTCTTATAAATATTTGTTTATAAAGGCAACATGTGTGGCATGCGAAAAGTAATCAATAATTTTATTTAAACTAAAATTGGTACACACAGGCGATGCCTCCGGCAATACTGTATACGCACAGTGTTTACATATCTTAATTCTCTTAACGTTGGATGCTTTGGTGAACAAATTGGTCGTTAATTAAATTTAATATTGAGACAGTTGTGGCGTAGCGGTACGGTTTGATTAAAAACGTAACGATTGGGGGTCTGGTTTCTATTTAGAGATATCTATTTTTTTCTTCTCTCTGCTAACTAAGACAAATCACAGCGTTAAGTTTTGTCACTGACACACAATTCGAGAACGGAGTGTTATGATACTCCGGTTGTTGTTATATATGTTATACAACTGAAAATTGTTTCATTAGTAGGAAAAGGTACTTATTATGATTTAAGATGCTTACATTTAACAAGATAGAACAAGATCATTAGTTGTACATAATTTTCAAGAAGCATTTCGTAGCCAACTGATGAATTCAACGCAAATGAAACTCAGTGCAGGAAAATCTCAATTGAAATTTTGCTAGACACATGACCTCAATCTTTATAACCTGCACAAAATTTACATATTAACGAAACGAAAATTTCTTAAAAGTAATTAGGCTTAATAATAGGTTCCTTTTAGTTCCCTTCTACCTACCTCGACTAATATTTAGAGTTATATTTTATCATATGATTTGAATTGGTATACCTCTATTTATTTTACTAGCTTTTACCTGCCTTCTTCGCTTCGCTTCGCAATCATGGTCGAATTTAAAAAAATGACATTCCAAATTGCATGTGACAGGAACAGTGTATTTGGTACACTGCCAAGCTCAATGTACCTTAGAATTCCTCGATATATATTTGACACTAGTTCTTGAGACTATCTTGTTCAACCAAATAAATACCCCAGCTTATATATAATATTAGTATAGATTACAACTTAGCTTCAGACAGAGACGTAGGTAGCTGCGGCTTGTTTGAACAAGTCGCTGCCCGAGGCGGCCTCGCCCCTCCGTTCAATGATTGTAACTCCCTAATATTGAATGTATGGAGATTGGCCTTGTATTGTGTAACACAAACAATATTTGGCTAATCTAGCTGTTTGGCTTAACGGTCTAATTGGATGATTGTTTGCGTATGTCGAGAGGAATCGAGATTTACTTTGTGATGTCTGATTGGAATTGGACACTGTCGTCAACGGCTTGCTCGTCTATGATCAATCATTGATTGCATTTGATTACGATGGATGCGAGCGGAGTGGATACGGTATGACGCTAAGACGAGGTGGTAATTAATAATTTATTTATCGTATCTATATGTAGCTGTAGATAGGATTGAAATAATGTTAGAGTATATTTCTTAATAAATTTCCGTATTAACTATGAAATATTATTAACTAAACAGTTCCGATTCATTGATTTTACAGGCTAAATCAATTCTAAATCAGAAATATGAGGAATGAATTGAATTTGTGATTTTATATATTCTTTTATCGTATTTTTATATAAATAAGTTGATCTTGATAGTCGTGATCAGAAAAATATTTTAATGTTTTTTTAAATTATATTTATTAAAATATCAATGATTGTAACTCCCTAATATTGAATTATACAAATTTATATACAAATTTTTTTAAATAAAAATATCAATTTATGACGACATATATTTAATGTGTAATTATGCGACAAGTTTTATCCTAACTTGAAGAAATGAAATATTTGATATATTTCATTTCTTGATTCTGGTAAAACCTCAAATTTATATATATATATATATATATATATATATATATATATATATATATATATATATATATATATATATATATATATATATATATATATATATATATATATATATATATATATATATATATATATATATATATATATATATATATATATATATATATATATATATATATATATATATATATATATATATATATATATATATATATATATATATATATATATTATTTGTCAAAAATATAAGTAATAAGTATAAGTATAATATCAGTAACAAGTATCAGAATATAAGTACCAAAATATAATAATATACCAGGTTGTTTCCTTGAAAAATTGAGTTAAGAAGGTGAGAGCATAATTAAATATATAAAGAGTAAGTAATAATAATTACAGTAAACGTATAAACATAGCGTAGTTCGCGCTTATTGTTCTGTGAATATTTTACAAGAGGATAGAGGTGAGCAAAATTTAAATTATACACTTAATGCCCTTACACTATTTTAGACGGAATAATTAATGTACGTTTTTTAAGGTAACGTTTTACTGCTTTTTTTAATGGATATGATATTATTTTTTTTTATAAGGATATATTTTTTTACATTTCTATAGGTATTTGTGTGGAATATAAGATTTAAATGAAAAATGGTTCTTTTTCTCTTTTTTGTCGATGTGTATTTCTCAAAATTACTTAAATTTTGAGAAATACCTACATATATACAGCTGACATTGAACTTTTACATTTTACCAATAGTTTAATTTCTAAATTGTCTTTCTAACACAAGTGCCTACAAGTGTACAGATGGTTACATCTATCGCATAGTAAGGTAGACAAATATAATATTGCGACATTCTGATTCGCATTCATGGTATAATGTACAAATATTGCTTAAGAATGACGAAACTCAATATTTTTGCTATATCTGATCTCTTAGAGCGGAAAAATAAAAATAAAATAAATTTTAGCAGGACTATAACCCATGAACGCTACGTCGAGAGTCAAACAATATAATGGTTTTAACGTTATATATAAGAAACTTAAACAAAACACTCGAGCTAACCACCCTGAATCATTGATCATCTTCAAAAATACAAAATTGCCACGAAATAACGAAACATTGACGTGTTTCAGTGGAGCTGAGTAAATGTGAATTTAGTACATTCCTTGAGAGAGCGATATCAAATCTATTTAACCTGCTAAGTGGCATACCTGATACGGAACCAGAAAACTCACTGTGCGCTATAAATAAATCAATTCCCGACCGCATGGGGTGTCCACATAGCCTGGGGAACCCTAAATTTAGCTAGGGTGTCACTAAATCACAGTTATTGTTAAATGTAATGCCCATAAAGGTATAGCTGGAATATATACGTGGCATTGTTGATAGCAAAACAAATTGTCTGTCTTGATGAAAATTTGCTTTTCGTTTGTTTGATTTTATGACAAATTAATAAAATAACTATGAATTTAATCATAGGTTCTAAAAATTATTAAAAAAATGTATATTATTTCTATATTATGATAATATAAAAGGTATTATTTAACGTCAAAATAGCTCAGTCGGGACTTATTTATGTTAAAATTGCTTGTGGATTGATATATTGAAAAAAATATAAAATTTATTAAAAACTTTTCTTTTATTTATAAATAAAAGAAAAGTTTTTTATTAAAAACATTTCTTTTATTTATAATTAAACAAAATAATAATAATTTTGCTTATCAGCAGTAAGTGTCAGTGTGCCATTACAGGAAATGCAACTGCAATTTATGAAAAGTGCTTACATACATGTTTCTGTCCATTATATATTGTACTCTTGCTTTTACTACAAAATATATTGTAATTGTTTATTGCCTGGCGTAGGCCTGTAGTACTGATCGCATGGCTACACCGCTGCATGGTAGATTCCATAGAGGACACAGCTTCACCATTATCTTGGTTACAATTCAGGGATCTTTTCTTAACCCTACTGGAGCACTGAAGATGATCGATGATGAAGATCTCGTGAAGACAGAAAAAGAAAAGTTATGTAAGTGTTTGGACTTGGCCTATAAGATTACAGCTATTAGCGCTACTATCATTATGCTGATAGCGATTTCAATTAAAACTTTGATAGCGAAAATCCTCGATAAACATCTTAATATCGTTTAGTTGTCGGATCAAGAACCGCATATAGAAGACGGTACATATTATGAGAAGATTCTTCACTCTGGAAGCCTAGCCACCGATGGCCTTGACACTTTACTGTCTCGACGTCAGTAGAGCTAGTTATTTTTATATGTATTTTTTTTAAACATTCATTTATGATTAAAAATGTAAAAAAAAATTCTTAATATGAATGAAAGACGTATATTTCTCTATTTCTCAGCTTCACGCTGTGTCCCATCCACGGCAGGGTAGGCAGCGATTACTTGGGTACCTTGTGTTAAGACACTCCGTTCCACTTTCGTGCCCCACTGTTCGCCGAATTTAACGCATTGCATGTTGAGTGGCGGAACTCAACGCCGCGCTTTGCCTTGTAACGCCAGAGCGAAGAAATGGAAACATTAAATATTTAATTTGAAACTATTAAATGTTTCATTTCCTCGAGTGGGGATCGCACTCACAATCTGTCGTTTACAGTCAATTTTTGTGACGCTGCGCCACGACAGGCCAGGCAAGAAATATATCTTTGTAGTAAATAAATTACAAAACAAAACAACAAAATATTTTAGCTAACTAAGAAATTTATAATAATCTAATTAATCTACTTTCATAAGAGAAGAGAACTAAACAAAAATATGAATTGATAACCACATTACCCAATATATGATACAAAAAACTTTTTTTTATCTGTTTATAAAACGGCTTAACAGATTTCATTGCCGTTTTTCACATTTTTTTTTTTTTATTTCAAACGGCATTTGCTTCAAGCAACTGTTTCTTTTTTCAAATTGGCTTTAATTTCACTTTTCGATATAAGTGCCGACCATAAACAATATACCTACTTATATATACCGATACAAGACTATTGTTTTTAACATGCTATTGTTATTACAAAGTAATGTAGATTAAAAGTAAATCAATTAATTATGTCGTTCAAACGGGTCAATTACCTATTATTAATATTTATAACTAATTTATACCAAATATGTATGTAAATTTATAATTCGTACGGGAATGTCAGAAGGTTGAGCCAGCGCAAGCCATATAAGCGTTCAGAAACTTCATTTATGTAGATATTTTCTTAAAATTATGAAATTCTTAGAAAAACAAAAAAACACATTACACAAAAAAAATAGATAGTGTATGTTCTTCCCAAATCTTTTTACATGAAATTTCATCACAATCGGTTCAGCTGTTTAGCTTAGCGCGATCGCACCACTGACAGACCGCAGAGTTACTTTCAAATTTATAATATTATTATAGATGTTGAAATTCCTGTACTTGGACTGATAATTATTTTTAATTCCCCGGTCTGATGGAAAGAAGCGCAAACGCCGGATCATAAAAAGATATGATTATATCATAATTATAACTATCTATATATATTATATTACTTAACATGTAAAATACACGCCAATATCAAGATATTCGAGCAACTAAGAACTAATTTATTAAGGAAACCAGGTTTCTTTACTTAGGTGAAGACGAAACGATCTCCCAAAGCTAACTTAAAGACAATAGATGAAGGGATCAAGTGCTTTATTATTCTTCCATCTTGTATTAACGAGAGATGCATTTGAAAAATGCTAATTTAATAAGTTTTTCAAACCATAAATATATGAACAGAATATATTATTGAGCAATTTTTTACTTCACTTTTTTTAAAATATTGCCACAATTAATAAAAAAATGGTATTTGTCACAAAGCGAAATATCTACAAATTCAAACTCAAATTCAAATATTTTCATTCAAAATAAGAAGTTACAAGCTCCGTTTTTTGAACGTCAAACAATTTACCACCAGTTCACTAAAGTTACTGCCTCAGACCTGAGAAGAACCGGCGAAAGAAAATCAGCGGGACATGTGGTTTTTTATCAAAAAATTTAATATAATTACAACTCAGAGCTGGACGCCATGGCTATGAGTTTCTCTAGTTACATTTACATTTATATTTAAAAATATTACATAGTTATGTCTCTACGTACGTTTAAAATGTTCAAGAAAGTGAACTATTACGTCTTAAGAGATTAAAAATAAAGTTTTTATTAACTATTACCATAGGTATTTAGTTTCTGAGGTCGTCGTGGTACAATGGGCTAGTTTTTGATTCAAATTTCAGTCAGTCATAATTTAAATATAATTACTCACCTGAGTCATAATCGAACATGTACCCATTAGTATTTAGACTTAGACACTATTAGAAAAAAAAATAACAATAGTCCCCACAATGTCGATCTTACTATCTTTTATTAATACATTATTACGCTAGAGTAATATAATAAAACTAGAGTGCTAAAGTAAAAAGTAAAGTTATGTTCCCAACACGTAATGCCTTTACGTTCAAGATATAAATTTGTCTTGACTACATCCCTAACGCTATAAAATTTGGATAAGCGCCCCTCATTACCGGTTTTTTTTGTGTGAATACTTCAGTAGGCCAGTGATTTGCCAGGATTCCAACGTTGAAAGTTTTTTGTGAAGAAATTGGAAACTTTTTCTTATACATTTAGGAAAAAGAAACTAAGATATAATAATTTTATAGTGAATATAGCATCTTATCATGTTTTGTAAAAGAAAACTTGTATCTACTACTAATCCATGAATACCAGGTGCAGTCAAATATATTGACTCACATTTGAGTAAAGTTAAATAATATATATATTTATAATTTAATGTTAGATTGAATTTGCTTTTCAACGATGATGTAAGTAACATGTAGAGGAGAATAAAAAATATAATAAAGTTTTTTTTTTAAAGTAAGCTCTTATTTTTTGTTAGATGTAACTTGTATCACGCTTTCAGTAGGTTAGACCAAGGAAATCTAGCGTAAAGACACTTCCAAAGACGTTGCCAAAGCATCGCAATCGCACAATTTAAAAAAAATCTACCACTTATTTTTTTAAGGCAAAAAATCTAGGAAAGCTATTATAAGTGTAATAAAGTACTAAAATTTTGTTTAAAACAAATGTAAAATAAGCAGTCTCCCCTCCAGGTGTCTAAGTTGAAAACTTTAATTAAGCAACGAAGTAATTTCTACGTGGGGACTAATTTCATTGCGTTGGAAATAAAACATAATAAAATTACCATCTTTTTACGACACTTAAAAAATAACTTGATGCCGAATTTTCCCTTTCACAATTCTGTTAGGGCGTAGTAACTGGCTAATTAATTTTTTAATTCCAAATTAAAATGAACTGAACGATGTTCGTTCGTGTGAAAATTTTAAAATTTACATCTAATTTTGCCCGCCGACGCGAATAAGATTTTTTCTTCCTGCAACGATCACTTTCAATTTTTTAATTGGAATTTATACTTGCCTGCTTCTAACTTTGTATGTATCTTAATTGAAAAAAAAAAATGTATAATATCGCCGGGAAAATAGCTGTTTTAAATGAACAGAACGTGGGGAGCGAAGTGATTGACAATTCAGTATATTAAGGTTAAGTATTTTTTTTTGACTAAACGGGGTACATTCTGTTCTGAACGTGAAATCATTTTATTCGTGTAGACTATTGCATATAACCAGACATGTCCCAACTGAGACACAACACCAAAAAATTCTATCTAGAAAATATGCAAGTGTTATTTATAGTTTGTCCATTACAAGTTTTTCAATTTATTTTAAACGAATTTTTTGTTGCATATCCAATATCAAGGGGAACATATTAAACCATTATATATGAGTATGTATGTATCAAAATTGAGATTCATTTTATATTTTTTTATTTAAATTGAAGTTTCTAAGTCAATGCAATCAAAAGATACAGCAGTTACGTTTCGTAATTACTGCATTTTATATGAAATTCGCTACGTAATCAAAACCTGTAAGGCACTTCACGTGGATTTTTACTTACAAACTTTTGCTTTCAAATAATAAAAAAAAATTGTTCATTTAATAGGTTGTTCTCGATGGGCGAGTCCACCTCGCAGTTAACCTATTGTTCGTCCTTTATTAGAACTACTTTAGTACAGGAACACTATAAAAAATATTCAGATTTGTTGCGCCTCGCATGTAATTCGTTGAGGGAGTTACTTCCAAACGTACGTAATTAGGAAAACTTTTCGAATTATCCCGGTTTTTCCACAAACACTGACCGCCATTATTTGAACTCTCTTCCCCTTATATCTATGAATGAATGGGAGCATTGTGAAAGTAGTGATTGCCTAATAGGAGATCATTATATACTGGTCGTTTTATAACATTTTTCGGCCACGTATTTAGTTTTAGTTTATGGTTGTATTTCAGGGCACACTGCGCCCCCGGACAGTGAGAAATTTACCAATTATGTTGTTGCAAATTCGTTTTGTTAGTTGCTTGTTTTAGTTAAGTTGACCCCGTGTGTAAATTTGCTTTGCTAACGCAATAAAGTGTGATTTTTGTGTACTACCGCCTTTTCACTGTAGAGTTATTATGAGAGAGTTATATTTTAGGCCTGTCGTGGCGTGGCGGCACAAGCGTGTGACTGTAAGCGACAGGTTGTGGGTTCGATTCCCACTCGTAGAAAAGAAATATTTAATATTTTCAAATAAAATATTTAATGTCTTCATTTTCTTCGCTCTAGTTACAAGGTAAAGCATGGCGTTGAGTTCCGCTGCTCCGCACACAATGCCTCAAATACAGCGGAAAGTGGGGAACGGAAGTAGAACGGAGTGTCTTAACACTAAGTTCCCAAGTTCCCTCTGCCTACCCTGCAGCACGGAATTCAAATATTATTAATCAGTATGGTAATTAATAAGTAAACTAGCTGTTATTAAAATACTCCGTTCCGTAATTATTTAAAAAAATATTAAAACACATCCCATCCATACCGATGCAAGTGAATGAAATAGATATCAACTAAGAAAAAAGTCCATAGAGTAGGGTCCCCATGACGCCGTGCCACATGAAATATATAAGCAGCATCTACATATGTAAATACGCGTAATATAGCTCCACGAGAGATATGTAAAAAAACAAACGTTTGAAAAAACAAAAGAAAATTCAGTAGAATGCTCGCCATAAATTGTTCTTCTCGCGGGAGTTGTAGCGTTTGCAAAGCCGAGTAGTGTGGCCATTGGTCCACAGTGATGTTGTGGGACAAATTGAAAATATTATATTTATTATGATTAATTACAGTAATTTTTGTGTTTGTTATTTATTTAAGTACAAAATTTGTCTATTTCAATAAATAACGGTGTGCAAAAAAAATATTAAATTTTTTTACAGCATATAATATTTTTTGTAGCTTCACGTTGTATGTATCCAGCACGTAGGAGTGTCGGAAGCAGGGACTTGGGAATCTTGTCTTAAGACACTATGTTTTGTTTAGATGTACTTGATGCGTTGCGTTTTGACTGGCAGAATTCATTGCCGCGCTTTATCTTGTTACCAGAATGAAGATGAAAATATTAAATATTTCATTTCCTCGAATTAAGACGGAACCCACAACCTGTCACGTTTACAGTTCACGCGTGGGGAGTACAAACCCCACACAGTAGAAGTAGCAGTGTACCCTACACAGTAGCAGTAGCACACTGCTACTTTGGTTCCCGCCCAGGGCGCCTAGAAAAAGGGGGGCCCCGCAAACGCTTCCTTCCTTCAATTCGCTCATTATCCCAGCTTTAAATACTTTTAAAATTTCTAGAAAGAAAAGGAAAGAGGACCTGGATGACTCCAAAAGATGAATATAATAATTAGATTTTGTTATCATATGTTCTCATATCACAGATAATATTCAATGATGCTCAAAGCCACTAAAACAGAGAGTGATTACGACTATACGACGCACAATGAAATATAATATCAAAATCGGACTATATCACCTAATAAAATTTACGCTCCGACTAAAAACTTTGAAAATTTAAAAGCCAGATCAATATACACGCTTCCTTAGGCAGATTCATAAATTATTAATATTAAAAAAATCATAAAATCCTGAGGAAGATAGTTTCAATGGACTACTACTGTAATCCATTGAAACTCTATCTACATCACGCATATATATGACGATTTAAAGCTTCAAGATCCTAGAGCCAAGCTCAACCGACACTATACCCAAAATACCCATTAGCCTGTACTAGATTAGTATGGCTGTTAAAAAACAAAAGGCGGCGAATAGTGACGGATACGCAGGCAATATTTCGCAGTCCAATCGACGGCCGCAAACCGAGGTTCAAATCACACAAGGGGCGCCCTATGGGAAAATAAGGCAAACAGACATACGAGTCACCACATACTACAGTTATTACTGCCGCCCATGGCCCCGTGTAACACCAGAAAAACCAAAGGTTACCGGCCCTTAGGTAGACATGGACACGCTTTCTCGCTTTTTCGAAGTTCAGTTCCAGAAATCCAGGTGATGAGTATGATATTTTAGCTTGTGAAAAACACGCGGTTCTCCTAGAGTTTAAATCGTTTTTTTTTTGGGCTTTATTGCTTCACTCCATAAAGAATATTGCCGATGGATGCCTCAAAAGAATACACAAGTTTATTTCGGCTCTAGTCGATTTTTACAAAGAGAATGATTTACTCTCCATCCGATATCTCTGTAAAGGCCAATAGGGCTGATAGCACTGACCTCAAATTATCTGTACGAAAAAATTACTACGACAGACCGATTACAGAACCAGACATTATATCTGCAATAGGGTGTAAAACAGGGAGATGTTATTTATACGCCGTAGCATTAGAGAATACTTGTTTGCTTTTGGACTGGAAAGTATACGTAACCAACATCAATAGCGAGTATTTTACACACTTTGTTTTGGTGAGGTTGGAACATTATTGGTTGATATTGAAAATTTGATCCAGTTCAAAAGCTTCGACGCGGACAGTATAGCTTCAATCGGCACGGAGATCCTTAGGAAGACCTGTATGCAAAAGTGGACGTCAAAAAGTTGTGATGATGGCATCATTCATAGATTTTTTCTCGAAAATATTAATATGTCAATACCTTCTGTTATTTTTCGTACGACTGAATTATATTACAACAAAGGGGCGCTACAAGAATCTTGCCCTAGGGCGCTGGTAGTACTAAAACCGGCACTGCCCCTGCGCATAATTAATTAAATTTAAGCAACAAAACAAATTTTTGTTTATACTAGCCTTAGCTTAAAATTATTAATATTAGAAATGACTTCATTCTTTTTAATTGGGTTTAAAGATATTTATTCTCAATAAAAACATTTATATGTCAGGTACTTGAGAACAATAGAGAACTTAGTATGTAGTAGATATAAAAGTTCGTTAACTATACTCATCCAATGCTTTCAGTAGCATTTTTTGTGTGATGGTATCTTATTATAAATATTTGCTCCTTCGTGAATTCTCGTTTTAATGTCGTAGTTATGAGTTCGGGATTTTGGTAGGACTTGCTCGAAGACTGCTGCGATTAGAAATTTGTTTGAATTTGGTTAATATGCTACTTTGAATATTTTTGTGGAGAACTTTATAGATAAATAAACATGTGTTGTAGATATATAATTGGTTGAATGGTCATTATTTTTGTTTCCTTATATAGTTTGTTTGTTGGTGCCAAGAATGGGTAGTTAAAAATCATTTTGATTATTTTATTTTGTACTATTTGTAGGTCCGCCAGTCGTGTTTTAATTAAAAGCTGATTTAGTTTATGTTATAAAAAGATTGACATTTAACTGTTAAAAAAAAGTCCTTCCCCTAGGTTAATTAACCGCCAATCACACTTTTTGAATCAGGAGCATAACATTATAAAATATTACTGTTGCTCGAATTGTCACCAAGCTGTATTACAATATTAAATAATTAAGTTTCTTTTATTGTCTCACTAAACCAATCATAGCGCTGGGTCCTTAATAAATATAAAAATAAACGACAATAAAAAAAAAATATCCTTACTATAGAAAAAATGATAACCACCCGTTTCCTAAGGATTCACACCCCAGATCGCTACGCACACACGTAACGCAGCTATCGCTTAGGGTCAGACAACACACTACTATTTTTACATTGAAAGTACAATGTTATTGCCCCAGTCTTGCGATACAGCATGATTTCCCGCGTGGTACAACCCTGAAAAAGGTTTATCATATAGATAAACAAGCGATCATTTTGATCACTTCTGTTTCATTTATTGATGCATATGCAATGTTGCTAACGTTAAATAAGTTTATAGCAAATGTATGTACATTAAACGTATATGTAGCTATATAAAGAGAATAACATCTACATAGTTCGTTGTTAATAAAGTAAGTATTGTATTTTAAAATATCATTTTATAATATATTGGTCTTCCAGAACAAATATCTGCTGACGTGAAAATATATTTTGTGAAAATTAAAAATCCAATGCTAAAATATGTTAAGACCTGTCGTGGCGCAGCGGCACAATTCGATCCCCGGTCGAGGAAATGAAATATTTAATATTTTCAAAATAAATATTTAATGTTTCATTTCTTCGCTCTGGTAATAAGGCAAAGCGCGGCGTTGATTTCCGCCACTCAACACGCAATGCCTCAAATTTTTCGGCGGAAAGTGGGGAACGGAGTGTCCTAACACTAGGTACTCGGGTTCCCTCTGCCTACCCTGCTTCGTGCGGGATACAGCGTGAAGCTGAAAAAAAATTGTTAATTTTGGTCAGATTTTGGTTAGCCAGGTCAACAATGTGCTTTGACAAGAATAAGAATGTGTTTTATTTGATGTTGTGCTTAGTTAAGAATAAAAGAAGTCAGAGGAAACGCACAACTAGACAATTTACTCTTTCTGTTGTGTTTGTAATTCAAAATTTGGAATCAAAATTTTCCATCTCAAAATGACCATCCGAAAGATCAAGAAAGAATGTGACAGAATTATTTATATAAATAATTCTGTCACATTCTTTCTTGATCTCTCGCATTTGGAGCGTTTTAGCAAAGCAGTCTCTTCTGGTAAACATATCATTCTTTTCATTCATTCTGATAATTAAAGTTTAGCAATCTCTTTATAAAAACTAGCAAATACACACATATAATGCCTGCTTCTCACTGTTTTGGCATTATTTGGTAAAATAATATATAATATTATTTATATTATATATTTAATTAAATATTATTTATTTAATTAAATATTCGGTATTTAGCCGATTACGTTCAAATCCGAGTCAGTATGAAGAAAATGTTTCAAAAATAAAATACCAGATTATATTGTTACTTTTTATTACAAATAAATAAGCTACATTTAAATTCTAATATTACCTCATACATATTTACCTCCTTCAAATGAGAGTAAAATAGGAAAAAAAATAAAAGATTTAAAGTACACATCATGTCATTCTTCTTCTTTGGCGAAATACATGTAGGAATAATTTTGAAACAATTATTTATTTATTATTTGTCTTAGTCTATGGATCCTATTGTAATACTTAATTTTACTATCTTAAATATTTACAAACGTACCAATTGGATATGGCACGATAAAATATCGACTTACACTCAAGCACATTTAGTCAATGACACAAAACACTTTTATATCTTCATATAAAAATCAAAATGCAGATAATAAATGCAGGTTATAAGTACATGTAGATAAAACATCCCCAATATTAAAAGTAGCAAAATATTGATGTACCATATCGGTTTCATTTAAAAATATATGTAGTTTTTTTTTATTTTCTATAAAATTTAAAACAATTTAAGTTTAGCGTAATTAAATGTGTATAGTAATATTACAACTTACGTTTATGAAAGGTACAGAAACTCTAATGTTTGCTCTATTCTAAACGTCAAAACATAATAATTGAATTTATTAAAAAAAAATATATAAAATTTTATACAAGATGTTAACTAATTTTCAAGTATTTTATAATTTATTGCGATTAATAATTCTATCTAAATGTTGCGGGTCTGCTCGGACCCTCAGTGGGCTCTAATACCACTCTCTTGAAACAACCAATCGGGAGCTGATCCAGAATACTCTTTATATTGTCAACTTCGCTACGTAGATGGTCGTGCTCGTCTTGATATTGTTTTATCCACCTTTTAGAAACAACATTCATTAGAATATTATAACAATATACCATATTGTTCTTCCTCCTCCTCAGCTTCACGCTGTATCCCGCACATGCTAGGGTAGACAGAGAGAACTTGGGAACCTAGTGTTAAAACCTTCCGTTCCACTTACGTTCCCCACTCTCCGCCGAATTAGCCTTGTTACAGAGCAAACGAATGAAAATATTTAACAATTAATTGGAAAATTAAATATATATATATTAGAATATCATAATATATAGCAAATACCTAAAAAGTCAGGGACGGAACAGAGTGTCACACTTAACACTAGGTTCCCAAGTTTCCCTCTTCCTACCCTGCCATCTGCGGGATACAGCGTAAAGCTGAGTACTTAAAAAGACGTCACTTTTGATTTCAATTTATGTTTTTTTAAAGACATAAAAACAATTTTAATACGAGAAATATATTTACCTCTGATGATTATTTTTCGCTTCTGTCAATGATTTGATCTTGCCATCAAGATCCACTTGCTTTAATGCACTCTCAGCTGTATCCAAACTTTTTTCTGTAAAGAAATTAAAAAATGACAATACAGATACACTCATAAAAAATTCTTTACTATAAGACGAAATTCACACAGATTTATTTTCGCATATTAATATTAACTATCGTTACAGTAGTTTCATATTGTAGAAATATATAAGTAGTTAATAACATGTATGTGTTTGTGAATTATTATCAAATATTAAATTAATTTTCAGCTTACGCAGTCTGTCAAGCGCGGCGTCATCTAGGGTGGGCAAGTTTTGCAACTCGTCCATTATAACTTTCAAATCATCTAAGCCCTTAGAAACTTGTTTTTCTGCTTCGCGAGCATCCGTGTTAGCTTGGCCGACCTGGGAAGACAATCAGTACATAATATATAATTCACTATTTAATGAATAAAACTTGAAATTGATAGGTTTTAGGTATAAATATTTAGTATTTTAAAATTAAACATTTAACGTTTTCATTTCTTCGCTTTGGTAAGAAGGCAAAGCGCGGCGTTGAGTTCCGCCACTCAAAACGTAATGCCCCAAATTTGGCGGAATATATGGAGCGGGGTGTATTAATATAGGGGTGTATTAATATACAGCGTGAAGATGAAAAAAAAAAGACTTTATTCGGATGTGTTAAATATTTTACCTTCATTTTAGCATCTTTAGTGAGCTGCATATTTTCCTCGGCTTGCTTCTCTAAGTCCTTTATTTGTTTGGCAGTTCCTTGAACGCGAGCTACAAATAATGTAAGTAAATTAATAAGTAAATCAAAAATACAACCAGCAGTCATCATCACTAATACATCAAGCTGAAATAAATTTCAAAACAACAACCTTTTAACTTGATCTTCTTTTCTACCGTACAACTTGCTTCGTGTCTACTTCATTCAACGTGACATTGGCGAAGTGGTACGGAACGACATAATTAAAGAACCATACCAACACTAAATCGAGGGTAAATCGAAATCAAAATTATGATATCTAGATACACATTCAAAATAATTTTACTTCACGTAGCAAGGTTTAACTCAGGTTTTTCAAGGAACTTGGGATCCTAGTCGAGGCATTCCGTTCACATTAAAACACTTCTGATCCCCACTTTCTGTCGAACTCTTGAGGCATTGTGGGTTGAGTTGCAGAACTCAACGCGGCACTTTGTCTGTTTACCAGAGCCAAGAAATTAAAATATAAATGTTTAGTATAAAAAAAACTTTCTCTTAAACGGTCTTCAACCAGTGGCCTTTACAGCCACAATCGAATCGAATTAAATTATATATTAGTAATTCAAGTAAGTAAATTTCAACATACTAGACAATTTATCAGCCTCATCTCGAAGGTTTCTCGCGTCAGCTCTTGACTTTGCCGCTTCCTTCCGTATCTCGTGCGCCGCCTATAATTAATAATACTGGCATTTTATATTTTTCCCAATGAAAATAATAACATAGCAAATTAATTACAAACACACAATTTGAATGTTAACTAAAGCGTACTTTACTTCTATTTTATATATTTATAATATTATGTTTTATATTCTTAGTAAGAACAATAAAAAAATAAACTAATAAGTTTTAAGTATTTCATTTATTCTATTTTATTAATTACTTTTCCAAAACTAGAATACTATGTCTGAGTAAAGAACATTTTATAAGTTATCTAATAAAAACCGTAAACGTAAGAACGAATGTATACAAACAACATTAAAAAGGACATAACATTACCTCAGAGGCTTTATCAGCAAACTCCTTCTGAGCTTGTTGAGCCAAGTCTCTCGCTTCCTTGGCCTTGTCGCTGGCGGTAGTCAGTTCTTCAGATATGCTGGTTATGCGTTCCTCAGCCGCCGCCACCTTCTCTTGGACTCCGGGCACGTCTAGCGCCGCCTGCTTGGCCATTTCACGTGATTGAGTTACTTGATCACTGAATTCTGAAAACAATTTTTAAATATTATTTATATAGAAATACTAACTAAATTCGTGCCCGTCGTAGGGCAACGGCACTACCGTGGGACTGCAGACACGATAAGTTGTGGATTCGATCCCCACTGGAGAAAATGTTTTTTTTTTCAATATTTCTCCGTTCTGGTTATGAGGCAAAGCACGACATTGAGTTCCACCACTTAACACGTAATGCCTTATATTTGGCGGAAAATGAGATAAGAAACGGAGTGTCTTAACACTAGTTTACCAATTTCCCTTTGCCTATGGTTTCCAAAATAAGTTTGCTAAATTACATATTATATAAAAATAACCGGCATAGAGGCCTGTCGTGCCCAGCGGCACAAGCGTGTGACTGTAACCAACAGGTTATGGGTTCGATCCCCACTCGAGGAAATGAAATAATAAATATTTTCAATTTAAAGATTTAATATTTCATTTCTTTGCTCTGGTAATAAGGCAAAGCGCGGCGTTGAATTCCGCCACTCAACACGAAATGCCTCAAATTCGGCGGAAAGTGGGGAAAGAAAGTGGAAGGGAGTGTCTTAACACTAGGTTCCCTCTGACTACCTTGCCTTGGGCGGGATACAGCGAGAAGCTATAAAAAAAAATAAAAAAGATATATATAAAAATAACATTGCTTACCTTTCAGAGTTACATAAATTTCATTAGCATCTTTGAGCGTCGCCTTAGTTAGTTCCACGTCATTTTGCGCCTGGGCTCTCAACTGATCGAGTTTAGCCAAGAGATCATATAATTCATCTTGTCTATCATGACCTTGCTTAATTAGGTCTGTGCTGCGACGGATTTCCTCGTCCAAAGACTGGAGTGTGTCTTCAGTAACGCTTATCAATTGTTCTAGTTCAGCTGATTTTTCATCTACCTTTGTGTTTTGAATAAAATAGTATATTAGAAATTAGTTTAAATTATGTTAAAGTCATTGCTTTAAAAGATTTACCGAAAAGAAGGCAATAAAAAAATATTTTACATTTTTATTTACAAATAACAGATTTTTCTTTATATTAGATATATATTGACATTTTAATTTACAAGTAGCTTGTGACACAGTGGCAGGCAGGTTGTGGATTCGATTCCCATTTGGAAGGATGAAATGTTGATGGTGAAATATTTTCATTTCCTCGATGCAAACGAGACAAAGAGCGTTGTGTTCCGCCACTCAATTCAATTCGGCGGAAATTGGAGAACATAACATGTCTTCATGTGAACGGAGTGTCTTAACACTAGGTTTCCTTTTCCTAAAAAAAATATACTTACAGTTCTGTTCATATCGATAGCATCCTGACGTAATTTGCTCAGTTTTATATCAGGTAGTAATGTTGTATTAACTTCAGCGTACAGTCCCAGGGCCACATCGTATACGACTTTAGCTCTCTTCAGAGCTTGCTCCGCAAGTTCAGCCATGCTGCTCAATTTACCTGATGCTGCATTCAATTCATTTGCTAAAATTTGGACTTCATTACTGGAAACATAAAATATTATTATTACAAAGAATTAAAAAAGTAATGTGGCCAAAAATATACTATGCAATTTAGGAAATTTTGTCACCAGCAAATTTATTTCTAGATCAAGTTATGTAATTAAAAATATGTTAAGCGTTTATAACATAATTACCTTATATTGGCTTGCTTTGTTATACCGTCTTTGGCTATGGTATTTGCAGCTAATGAAGTATTAAATGCTTTTTCAGCAATCCCTCTAATGTTTTTGGCGTCTTTCTCCAGTTTTTCCGCTAACAAACGAGACTCTTTTGCCAACGCTGACATATCCACGGATTGTTTTCCAAATTGATCAGATCTGTTCCGAGCCTTCGCTAAAGCAGCAGCTCCTTCTCCATCAAGGTATTCCAAGGCACTCTTTAAACAAAAATGTTATTCGCAATTAAAAATAATTTACTGATTATTTTATTAAATAATTAGACATCGTAATTATAAAAAATCATGTAAAATTGGAATCCGTGCTTCTTGGAAAAAATGTAAGCTGTCTGACCACTAATTCATACATTCTCACCAAGCTCTTTTGAAATTCTTATACGCTTATTACACCATATTTATGATGTTAGCTATGGCTATATTTCTCTCACATATACAACATAAGGTTATAAATAAAATATAGCTCACATTGATTTCTTTCTGTGCTGCCTCTATAGTTTCTTCTGCTTTGGAAACATTGCCTTTGCTTTTTTCGACCGACTCATTTCCTTCGTAGCTTTCATCTTCGATCTTAAATAGCATATTCCTGCAAATAACCAAACGACATCGTACGCAAAGTTTTAACTAATTATTTTTGTAATACTGAATTTTGAGGCCTGTCACTGCAGCACTATCGGTTGACTATAAAAGTGACCGGAAATGCAATATTAAATATTATCAATTTACTATTTGATCTTTTTATTTCTTTACTCTGATAACAAGGCTAAACGCCACTCGACACAAAAGCCTCAAATTCAGCGAAAAGTGGATATTAACTTTCTGAAATTCCTTCTTACAGTGTAAAGCATAAAAAAAAATCAGTAATTATCTGTACCTGATATCGGATAATCTGTCGGCAAGCTCAGCTAAGTTGCTAGTAATACTTGAACCAGGACCGTTTCCTAGTTCAGCTTGCGCCTCTTCCATTAACCTATCAATTTCAGCTCTAACACGTTGGAGCTCATTGTTGAAATCTGCATTATCCACGACTGTCGGGGCTTTGGAGATTTTGGCCAGGATCTACACAAATATAAAATATACGAATTTATAACGACTAAAACGTAACGGGAACAAAAATGTTGATTAATAAATAGGTTGTAATTCACTAAATAACGTTTCATGTTAAAGAAAAATATGTATAAAACAATATTTTACATCATCTAATTCCTTAAGTTCCTTTCTATGCTGATTCACTGCATCTTGCACTAGATTGTAACATGCCGGACAATCCTCACAGCCTTGTCCATCTGCGCGTCGTTTTTTGTTCTCCATACACCTATTTTCAAATAGAAATAAATAAAAATATTAGATCTTTGAGTAATAAAATATTGTTATATAATAGTTCTTAGTCAAAAAGTCTAAAGTCAAAATTCCAGTTTAAATATAAAACCACGGAAAAACACAAAATGCCAATACCAAGATGCTATAGCAAAATATTTTTTTGACAACTTAATACATTAAATCAATAAGTATTTTCTTCGCTCCTCGTCATTTTCTTATATATGTTTACCTATCACAACGTCGCCCCTCAACGTTCTCCTGGCAGGAACATTGTCCGACCATGTCACACTGGTAGTTAGTGGAGCCCCACTCGTCACAATCGCAGTCGTGACATCCTTCCGGTGAGAAGCCGTAGTGATAAGCACGGCAACGGTCACAGTGTACACTAAAAATAATATTTATTTACAATAACAATATATATTTACAAAATAAAAATATATGTTTATAATGACTCAGGAACATATAAAAAGATTTATTACTATATATATTTACTTAGACGATGTCTGTGATTTTTGAATACCTATGTTGTAATATTAATTTACGAATAACAGTCAAGCTTTAAGTCAGTATTATTATTGAGACATTCGTTTATTTCTTTTTATTTTATGATTTATAGCTTTCCATATATAGCGAGGTGGGTAGATAGAGTTTAATATATCAAGACATTGCTTTTGAGTATTGCAGCGAAGAGTTTGTCATTGTTTAATGGCGTATGAACAATTTACGCTGCATTTAACTTACAATAAAATGAAAATAATTCATATATGCATAATTTTTCAAGTTAAGTAAGAAATCTTCATTTCACATTCATTTTTCTATAAAAGAAAGATAATATATCCTTACCCGTCTATACCAGGTTTACAATAACACTGGCCGGTAACTGGATGACAGGTGGCGTTGAATGCTCCTTCCAAGTTACAATTGCAAGACTTACAACCCTCTCCAGAACTAATGTCGTAATATCCTTCCTAAAAGAGAAAAAATATATTATAATTTCCTTTTCTATTAATTATAATCGTGTAAAGCTACATCTTTTTTTTAAGCTTCACGTTGTAATCTATTGTTAAGACACCCAGTTCCGCAACTACCTTTCCAAATTTGAGGCGTTGTGTATTGAGTAATGGAATTGAACGCCGTTTACAGGCTACCTCAGTACCAGAGCGAAGAAACGAAAATATCGAATATTTCATTCCACGAGTGGAGATCGAACTGACAACCGACCCTGCGGGACGAGCCTCAACATCATTTATATTATTATTAATAAACATAGTAACGTCACTTGATGTTGACAATGGATTGGATTGAAGAAATTGAATTTGACAATTATAGTTTATCTTTTAAGATTCTATTTTATCTAATTTACCTCGCATTTATCACAATTTTTTCCAATAACATGAGGACGACAGGAACAGAACCCGGTAAGACCATCGCACTGTGGAGGACCTTCCGCACTCTCCAATGTACCAGCATCATGGCACTGACAAGGTTTACAATCACCTTTCTTTTTCTGGTCAAGAGCATCACCAAAGAATCCTTGAAAACAAAAAAAAACGTATAAGTGAGAGCAGTACAATGCAATAAAAAGAAACCATTCAGTAATTTAGTTAAAATGTAATGATACATAACCAGGTTTTCTGTTTACTTGCTTCTACAGTGGCTATATTTTACGCCATAATTACTTTCACCAAAAGAAAAATCCATAACTATTTAATTATAAACTTTCCACGCTGAAATTCTTAACTTAATAACCCTACGTTGGGTACATCAGTTGTATTTTTGGCAGTTATATTTTTTTATTTCCTTGCTCTGGTAACAAGACAAGAACAGCGGCGTTGATGTCTGTTTAGAAGGGAGGGAGGACTCAAAAATAAGTTCCCGGGCTCATTTCTGTCTTAGTATTTGCGGGATACAGCGAGAAGTTAATAAAAAAAAATATATAAAATGCTAACCGCTTAAACACTTGTCACAATGTTCCCCATCCGTATTGTAGATACATTTAAGACATTCTCCAGTAGTCCTATTACAGTTACCGACCGCGTTGGGATCAACGTTGCCGTTACACTGACATTCCTCGCACTCCTTGGCGGAACCAAACTGACCAGTTGGATCACCGAAATGACCGTCCGCGCAAACTTCACAACGAGGACCTGTGGGAGGAAAGGTAATCTTCTTTTAATTTGTTGTTATAATAAAGTTGTTTCTTTTCATTTTAAAAACATTCAACGGTTGCAAAAGTTAATGGTGATTTTAGTAACCTCAAAAGGAAAACGTTATGTGATGTCAGATAATAACTATACTTTTAATCTATGTCATTTGAATTAATATAATAAAAAAATATATATAAATTAATGAAGTTTGAATGATGGTTCATTCAAACTAAATATAAAATATATATTTGAAAATTGTTTCTTATTTAAAACGTGCAAACTATCAACTCAGTTAAAGATTATACAATATTAATACAAACTCAACGTGACTCACCAGTGTAACCGACCGGACAGTCAGTACAAACGATACTTTGATCCATCAACTGAATACACCCACTGTCTTTAGGGCAGGGGCAGGGCTTACAGTCGTCTGGCGTCCCCGCTATGGCGTTTCCATAGAAACCCTTTGCGCACAGTTCACAGTTGCTTCCGGTAGTGTTGTGCTTGCAGATACAAAAACCTGAAATATTATATTAGTTATGATCAGTGTTTATGTAGAAATATAAAAAAATAACAAAGAAAATTAAATATAAATAAATACATACAATAAATAGTACGATGGTTACTATTCTGTCATAACATTACGTATAGTGGAACTTCATATATAAAACGATATTTAAAAAGATAACAAATGTACCTGTTGCCGTATCACAAATATGAGCGTGTCCATTACAGTCACAAGGTATACAAGCGGAGTATGGCCCTCCATTGGCAGGTTCATGTTTGAAGCCAGGAGCACACTCCTCACAGTAATCTCCAACATATGCCTTTGGACAAGAACATTTCTCCACCCAATTGGCAGGGGCGGACCCCTTCACTCTTCCTATCTTAGCCGTATCTAATTTGAAATTCATCAAATATCCTTGACCATTTTTGTTGTAAGTTCCTCTTATTTTAATAGCAGTCAAGTTCTGAAGAATGGACATAAATTCAAAATTGGAAAGTGTCGGCGTCCATCCGTATCTTGGATCTTCGTGAAGTCTAAATTTATATTCTTGGGCCTAAAAACAGTTGAAAGTTATAAGAGCATATTAATAGAACGTGATGAAATAAATAAATACAATCGCATCATTAATTTCGCAGCTGCAATTTCTTCGCAATTTTTTATATCTATCGCTTGCTAATTAACTATTTTTATACGTACTTGATCTGAAGGTTCTGGATTATTTTGGCCATAGATATTCATCGATATTGAAGTGCGGGCACCCTCCAAGACAATATCTTGCGAGGATGGATACCCCCTGTTCTCTCCAAGGTGTAACGTGAATTTTAGGTCATGATTGTAAGATGGCCTTTGATCGCCCAAGAATTGACTTGACGCCACAAAATACACTATTTCAGACTCCTTCGATGTGACAGCTAAAAAATTAAGTATTACGATATAAATTACGCAACAGAAACATTTATGTAAATATATTAATTATCAATAAAATATATAAAACAATAACAAATGCCAATTTACCTATATTTTGTGTGTTTGCATTAAACCTAAGCTGAGCAGGTTTGTGATCACTATCTTCCGCCGACCATTTTTCAGCGTCCCTAATGAAATGGGCGCTTAGTTCATGAGCCTGGTACTTAGGCGCTGAGCTACACTGTGATGAATGCCCAAAGCAGAAACATGGTGTACATCCAAACTCATTTTCTATGTCCAAATTAAAGAATCCTGGCTTACACCTAAAAAATATTAAAAACTATCAAAACTTGTTACATATAAAAATAAAGTTAGTTAACAAGAAAGAATATATGATTTAGAATTGGAAAAAAAAAATAGTAGAAAATCAGAGATAAAATACTCACTCTCTACACTGTCTACCTTCCACGTTCTGTTTACAAAGGCACACTCCGGTTTCGGGGTCGCACTGTGGTGTGTTGCCATACGATCCGAACTCGTTACAGTTGCATGGCTTACAACCTTGGGTAGTGAATTCGTAATGGTTTGGAGCACAAACGTCGCACTTATCACCTGTCACTCCTGGCTTACATTGGCACTTCCCTTCAGCGTTACACTGGAGACTTCTTGAACCTATACATATGTGAAATTAGTATTATAATAAATATCAGAAAATTTCCTGGTGTAAGTTCACCAGTAAAAAAGTACTTAAAATTGAGTTTTTGCTCACCGGTAGGATTACAATTGCAAGGCATGCAAATATCTTGAGTTCCTTGGAAGAAGTTCTCTTTGCATCGTTCACAGTTTGCACCGTCCCTGTTTTCGGCACAATCGATACAATGTCCACCGTGACCGGTGCGCTCATACAAGTCCTTGTCGAAGTAGCATTTGTTTGAAAATCCATTACAATTACATGCTGTAAAAAAATTGAAAATGTGGCATTGTCTGAAAAATATACTTAAAAGTAACGCTAGCGTAAATTTATATTGAACTTTTTATTTTCATTGATTACTGATAAAAGAAAGAACAATGTCAACCAATTTTAATTCCTTATTCCACCTTCTTGAACGTGTATCTTACAGTATGCATCTGCATGTGTCTTTATTTTAATATTCTATCCTTTTTTTAAAATATAAATCTCTCTGCCTACCCCTCTAGGGATATAGCGTAAAGCTAAGTAAGTAAGTAAGCAATTGCAATCGCTAGCAAAACAAAATATCTTAAAACATATTTACATACGTAATTCGTAACACATTCATTTTCAGATTTTTACATGAATTACAGTTTTACAAAATCAAGTACTTATAAACCCTATTTTTGGGCTATTAACTGAACTAACATTTTTTTTTTAAAGGAGAAAAATAATTATTCAAGGATTTCTTTATTATACTTTGATAGTAATATTCTATTATGGAATTTTGTTAACAACTTTCTTTCTTATGTAAACAATGACACAATCTATTTTAAATGAAACACTTTTAAACGGCGCGGCGTTGAGTTCCACCACTCAACACGCAATGCCTCAAATACGGCGAAAAGTGAGGAACAGAAGTGGAACGGAGTGTCTTAACACTAGGTTCCCGGGTTCCCTCTGCCTACCCTGCCTCGTGCGGGATACAGCGTGAAGCTGAGTACTTTTAAACGGATTAATCGCGTATATTGATCGGTAAGCATTTTTGGAAACCCGACGTTTCGAACACTTTACAGTAGTCCGTGGTTACGGGTAGACATAAGCTGAGATCACAATCTATCTTATAAATCGTCTACAATTAAACTAAAATGAATAATATGTGTATTACTAAATCTTTGAATAACATCAAATGATCTTTTAGAGAGGCTTCATAAAAAGCCGTCACTGGAATTTGTTTTACTTAATCAAAATATTTCGCCATGACGTAAAATGTATATATGGTTTAATTAACAAGAACGTTAAATATCCAAATATAATATACATTGTTTTGGGAACTTTTAATAAAGATTTTTCACTTTTATGAAGTTCCTTGCCAAACTTTTTTTTTCTATATACATAATAATATATAGTGCAGATTCAAATTTAAAAAAAAATATCTGTATTTTTAACCTTTACAAATTACCTTGCCAAGCTTTTGACCATTTTATCATAAACATAATAGAAAAATATTTAATAATATCGCAGTAGCTTTCAAAACGGCAATAACATTACACTCACCCTTGCATTCGTGCACGTTTGTGGGAGACGCACGTCCCCACGGCGCGTCGTTGTAGAAATCCAAGCACTTCTCGCACTCGCGGCCCGCGGTGTTGTGTTCACATCTGTTTCATTCATTACTTTAAATAGGAGTTTGAATTAGCCTATACTATATATCGTCGGCTTAGTGTGTAAACCTGCTAATTTCATTCCTTGTCGTTACTTACTTATAAATTTATTCATCGTTCAAAAGTGTGTGAAAAATGGAAACGTTTCATATAATACAGAATACATATCGTTTTACGCTAAATTTCCCGGAAACTAGACTGTGAGTTTGAAAAACTTCCGATGACATATTATTTTATATATAGTTTTTAAAAACGTTTGCCGTTTCTCCTGAAGATTTAATTTAATAGGCTCTTAGCAAGTTTGTACTCATACGATATGTAGTGACAATATGTAAATTTTTGCCTTAACATTATTCATTAATTTTATGTTGGCAGAGAGTATCTATAACTGGATCAGGAGCAAAGCTACGAAGTTTTACTTTATTAAAATCGACAAGCATAATTTTTTTTTTATTTAACAAAGAATTGCCGAGTAGAACTTAGAAAACCCTCTCCACCCCTACTCCCTATCACTGATGTGATGTTTAAATATGACACGAATTAATAATATACGATTTTACCTAAAAATATAAAAAAATACACATTCTATTATAATCTAACCTGCAATATCGAGCTCTCGATCCATCGGGAAGCTCCTGTGTATCACAGACCGAGGCATGGCCGTTACATTTGCAGCGAGCGCCGACCGCTACATCAGCGATGGCATACCAATATGACTGTAACACTTGAAGATCACCGAATATTTCATCTCCGAATGTGTTCAAACGATCCAGAGATATACGTATGTCTGTTGCTGTCACCCACTCCTAAAAATTATTAATTAATATTTTATTTCATAGATTTTATTATTTTTATCCAATTGAGTTTATTCAATTGATTTTATTCAATTCATTCATTTATATTCAATTGATTGATTGGTCAACTCTAAATTAATTTGTCAGTAAACAAAGTGAATTGGACGTCTTCTATTAGTTGACCAAAATAACTATGGGAAGCTTAATTAATTCCTTAGAATAACTATTCAGATGATTTATATGTTTGTTTAATTTCATTATAAAAAAATATATAATTGAATATATTAAAAATATATTGGCGAAGTAATAAACTTCACCAATTAATGATGTAGGTTTCAAACTATAATAATTATTTTTTACGATACGTTAAGGATCTATTCAAATATTGTTTTATATATAAAACATATAAGATTATTAAAAGAAACGAACCTGTAATTCCGGACTGTTATCAAATGTGTACGCGGAAGGTCTACCTTCGAGTGTTGAAAATAAAACATTTCCACTAGAAAGAGGAGAAATATCAGAATATTCGCTGGTACATAGTGCTCTGGTTTCAGCACCAAGTTCGGCCCCGCGTTGCTCTTGTACTCCGTACGTGTCCCGACATGACGCACTGGTATCAAATAAATCAAAGTAATTTAAATATTATTATTTTTTACCAGTTTCACGTTTTACCTTGCATATAACAGTGTAAGCGGAAATTAAGACAATTGATTGTGTTAAGTATAAGAGACAAGTGGTGAAACTCATCACTGCACTTTGTCTTGTCTGAGTGGTAAAAAATAAAAAATAATTCATGTTTTATAGAACTTTATGCTAAATTAGTATATATTTTTTGTTCAAATATTTATAATAATAACATATCCATAGGCTAGTCTGTTTGTCTGGTGCTTAACGAATTTGTGGACACCATATTTTCCAAAATTCTTATCGGATAGTCGTATGGAAATTATAAGTTGTATGGAAGCTATTAATATTATTATAGCTTATATAACATGAATATTCTTAACATGAATATTCTTAATAATATTCGTAGCTAATAACTGAAAAAAAATACTTCGATAATCGTTAAAAACGTAAGCCAATGTTGTATGTACATATAGAAATATATTATTATCACTAAAATTTTTTAGTGGGTCGCCATATTTAAAAATAAATATAGGCTTACTGATAATAAATGATGTTATTGGACCTTTTTTTAAATATAATATTAACAATTTTCATCCTTGTTTAACAGAAAACTGAGTACACAATATCCATCTATAAGAATCGAAATCGCAGCTATTTAAAAAAATAACATATTTTAGAAAAATGTACTTCAATGCGTAATACAGTCTATTATGAAGTATTTTTTTATATACAACACTTCTTTAAAAACAGAGGTATACCACGTTAGGAAGAGAAAACCAAGAGCTCAAAAGTTTTTGCCACCTTCTACCCAAGTTTCGAAGCGTTACCTGTTGAGTGAGCCTCGATATCGCTCAAAGTTACAAAAAATCTTTAGAAATTTACCTAAAGTACTGATATGGCTCCCAGTCTGACTCTTCACTGGTTTTCTTGTAGATTGCGAAGCTTTGTGGCCGTGGGGAGTAAAATACAATTCGTACATATGTAATGTCATATGCCTTACCTGTGAAATTAAACGTTTTTACATACAGATAATACAGACTAAACGATATTAGCAAAAAAAATATTTAATTCGTGCTTATCTCTTGTAAGTACATTAAAATTAAAAGTGTAATTTGAAAATATATCAGAGGTAAACCTCTCCCAGGTCCACTTAGGGTATATCAATTAGTTTAATCACATTTAACTGATCCAATACATAGTATATACATAAGTATGTATAATTTTGATATCATTTTCTTTTTACATTTCGTTTAAACAAAACACGAAAAATAAAAAAACATATCATTTACTAGCGCCCGGTAAAATGTACAGTTCTGTTAAAACCAAACCATACACAATCATATAATAAATTAGGCTACAAACATATAGGCATAACAGCTAACGTGTACTGTACGTTATTCTGATTTATGACTGACTTTTTCTATATGAGTTACACTCATAATTGAAATAATCATCTGTTCAGTACTTTTTGAGTTGAAGTGTAACCAACATCCAAACTTAAAAGCCTTGCGATGATTGATACTAACCCAAATGTAACGTTAAGTTAACTTGATGTGGATATTGTATTTGTTCCCGCATAGTCTCTGACTGCCACCAAGTCTGGTTGTCCTGTTCGTAGTGCAGGTCAGTCAGGTAGTAGCTGGAGAACTGTCCCGGTTGACAGTAGTCGCAGGATCTAAGTTAAATTATGAGAAAAATATTTATATCATAGTTATAAATAAAGCCTATATATGATATGTTCTTCTTTAGATATTAATACTCAATATTAAAGAAATAAAAATTTCTATAAAAAATAGCTTTCCAAAATTAATCTCAAAGGTAACTTTTGCTAGAACAAAACGTAATTATAAAATAAATTAAGTGAATATATTTTTTTTTTGTGGGAACCGGAAGTGGAACGTATTGTCCTAACTAGGTTCCCAAGTTCCCTCTGCCGACCTGTTAGGTGCAGGATACAGCGTGAAGCTGAGAAAAAGAAAACTTTTTTTTTTAATTTACCGTGTCGATGTACCAGCAGACGTCTGAATGCAAAACATCTTCATACCGTTGTCGCCGCACGTGTTTGTCGCCTCCATTTGTACCATAAACGCTGCGTTTTCGAACTCCGGTATACATCTCTGAGAATTATATTTTATTAAATTTTATTTTTTTTTAGCTTACGATATGTCCGATATGCAGGGAATACAGAGGAAAGAGTTAAGTTTCAAGTCACTCTTTCCCGAGCACCGTGCATTATTCGAGACATTAGGTTGTGTTAAGCGACGGAATTCAAATTTTCACGCTCTGTGTTTGTGTGTGTGTGTTACCAGTTTATGTCTGTGTGTGTTACCAGAGCGGAGAAACCAAAATAATGTATTTGCAAGGATAGAAATTGAACTCACAATCGTCGCATCTAATGTTAGAAGCTGTGTCGCTGCGTAATGACAGCTCTTTGTAATTTTATAATGACACATAATATTTTTATAAATGAAAGTACTATAATTTTCATCTTTGAAATACAAAAATACAACACAAATTAAAAGGCAATACGGAAACGTCCCAGATGGTAGTTTTGCCGCCAAAATAGTTGCGCTATATATAGTGTAGTCAGGACGTTCACACCGCCATAGTACCTTGCGCCTGTACCGGCTGTTACAACGCCTATTAAAATCGAGAATACTTACACATATTTCGTAATATCTATTAAATAGAACGATTCCTTTGTTTACGGTGTAAGACATTTTTTTTTATCTGGTTAAATATTTTAATTAAATTAATTTTAGCTGAATCTTTTTCCGTAATTATAGTTTATCATTATTTTTAAATTATCCTTTGTTGGCAGTTGTAAACTTATTATTGATAATCTAAGGCTGTCCTAACATGTTTATATAGAAATTAGGGCAAATATTTTTTTAAGTAATAAAATGTTATGAGACAAATTTCGCAGAAATACGTATATGAAAAGGGCATATGTCACGATGTATGTCGAAATTATCAGAACTAATAGACAGAGAATTTTTAATTCAGAATTTTAACAATCTAGAGCCAAATGTTTTAATTGTGAGGCGGAACAGATGCTGTTATTCCGAAATTGACTGTTAGTTTGTCTTAATTAGATGCCAAGTATGGATATATTTTAATTTATTTTTGTTATCGAAAGATTTTTACTTCTTTTTTAGTATTCGAAATATATCTTCATAGGTAACGACTACTGTATTACAATAACTTTAAGATTATCGTACTTTAGTACTTTTTACGTTAGTACTTTACTATATACGTTTAGTTAATGCTGGGGCACAAAAAATAGATTTTGCTATGTACTTACATTTCAAAATTACAATCTCATGCTGAAATAGTTTAACATACAATATAGCACTTCAAATAGGCCAAACATAGTTTTTTTTTGTGAAAAATGTGCAAATTATCTGTGAATTTAATTTAAAAAAAAAACTAGTTAATTAGAACTCTACATTATATCTGGTTACAACGGATGTGGTGATAAGCCCGTTCCGTTGGCCCCTGATAACAAAACATTAGGCTGCGAGAGTAAATGAACTCATTACAATATCAATTGACTTACAACATTTTGTCGATAACCTTTAGATAATCTGTCTAAAAAGACCCGTTACCAACTTATCGTGTACGGTTGTACTATCGGAAAAAATATACTTAGAATCAACATATATAGAATATTTTATCTCGAACTTATTTAGAATTCTTAATTTTATTACACTAAGAGTGTACTATATAGATATATTGAACTCGTTGTTTCACCTAACTTGCTCTATCTAGAGCTGATGAATACATTTTGCAATTACATGTTCTTAAAAGCAAATAAAGTATGTTTCATTCCAACAAACAAACACAAAATCTTAACTTTTATAGATTAGATACAAAATAAACACAATTTATAAAATTATAGCATCAATGCGTAAATTATAAGTCAATAATTCAATAAATAAACAATAAATGTATAGCATATATTGTATATACTTATGTACATAACATATATATTTACATAAAGTACATATGAATGAATCATAGATAAATCGCTCAAAATGGAAAGGCTTTGATTCCAGTCGAGCATAGATTAAACAACGGTGGAAATGTCAAAATTGACAGAAACAAAAAGTTTAAAAGCTCTATTTAATACTTACTTGGGGCTGTCCATCGTTGTTGTAACACGAGGCAAGTTTCTGTGATCCTATCCTAGGTGTGTGATTGTAATCCTGTGCAAAAGTAATAGTTAATAACGTTAGAAAGTATGTATAAATGTAGATAAATGGACGCGCCATTTTGTGAGAGCGCGTGCAGCTCGCGTCGACGCGCCTCTGGTCGACCGAGCACTGACGCTCCGCCCGTTTCACAACACTACGCCAAAGAATATTTTAATGCTCTGAGTCTCACACACACTATGGTGCTGTCTCACAGAGGACATATGGATTGAATTTGTGAAATTAATTGTGGGGCTATGTTTATTATTATTATAATAAAATTATATAGGTAATAAATAAAGATTTTTTTTCTAGCATTTTTTTTTCATATTAGTAAGTTCTATAAGGTTCCCTGAGAATTCCATTTAAATTTTTGTTAGCTAGATTTGTACATCAGAAGTCTCATCCAGATCAATTAATACGTAAAGTTAGGCTGTATTTTAAAGTTGAAAACAAAATATTATTCTTTTGAATATCATTCAAATATAAGTATTTTAAGGTTGCCGTGTTACGGAGACTCAAGTGAACCACTGTAAGAAGGAATTAAATTTCTAATATTTTCATTATCTCGCTCTGGCAACATGGCAAAGTGTTGCGTTGTATTCCGTCAATCAACACACAATAAAGCAAAAAATCAACAGAAAATGAACCACGTAAGTGTCTAAATAGGGAACGGAATATGATTACCTTAGGTTGTCAAGTTCTTATTATACTATATGCGGGATGAAGCGTCAAGATAAAAAAAAATATTTGAAATCGTTACTGATAAAATAATTTAGCATAAGCATTTCTTTGCTTAAGTTTTAAACCATAAATAACAATAATAGTAATAACATATTTTAAAATTTACATGTTATAACCAGTTTACTAATACAATATAATCTTTGTGCGGTGGCGGAACACATTTCTAAGCGCGCTGTGGCCTCATAGCGACCGTTTTTTTGTGAACGAACCTGAAAAGAGCTGAGCTTTTGTTTTCCATCAAAACCCACCATGTGCGGTCGTTCATGGAAATAACATATCAAAGTAATCCTAGTAATCTGTTAATTTCACTTAAAAACTAAAAATTATTTAATAAAAAAAAAACCATATATGTTCAAAAGTAAAAATAATAATATCCAAAATGAAAATGAATTTATTTAATTTTATACACAAAAAAAAAGTATTTTCTATAGATATTCTGAATATTTCTTGTATACGTGATTCAGATTACTGTGCATCTACAGTGCTGACGCAGACGAGTGCATTAGGTCATTGTATAGCTCTATCTCTTTCTTGCTGTATTCTATCTCACTCGCACTAGGGCCTTATAATCACTTGGATACCTTACCTGACCCCCTCGGATGCAAGTCAACCTTAAATTAAAACTAGCAGATTAAAACATTCTTTACGAATTTTAACTGAAGATGAAATTACCTAAATTTAAGATAAACAAATTTTAAAATTATATTTTTTATATTGATTATACAGTAAAAATAGTAATAAGATATATATAAATAAATTACCTCCTAACCAACGGACGTGGTTCACACATTGTCTTACGAAACCCGAAATGTAATGATATTTAAAACAAAAAAAAAACACTTCAATCAAAATACAACCCACATTCAGCGTAAGCGCCGCATATCTTCTTCCCAATTACCGCAAGCAGACACTATAAGCTAAAAGTAACTAATTAACAACAGTTTTCACCAAAACCAAATAAAAGAATTTGCTTATTACGTAAACTTAAAAATTAAGAGCGCCCTGATTTTGATACTTGAGTTCAAATATTATTATTAAATTTATCGGAAAAACATCAGACGAATGACGGAGAGAATTTGAGTTGAGTTTGAGTTGCATTTTTCTTTTTAAGCAACTGCCTAGGATATATAACAATTTCTACTGTCTTTCTTGCTTCTACTTCAACTGACTGTGAAGGGCTAAAATTTCTCTTCATGAAATAGTAGATACATACATGAATATGCTTTACCAATTTGTGTATTAATTTGCAAAAAATCAGTTACGGCTTAGTTTGCTGTACAAAAAATTGTACTATTCATTACTTTTAACATGTGGCGGACATCTGGAAACTTCGTGGAATACACATTATGTTATTATATTAAATTAGTCCTTAGTTTTAGGATATATTTGCGAAGATCATGTAAAGGTCACTACTTTAACACTGAAATATATTTAGATAATATTTATGAGAAAATAATATATACTTATAATATCATTTAATTGGACAAATTTAATGCAAAATGTTTTCTAAATCTAAGAAAATTATTATTAGTTCGGTAAATTAGTCGAAATCAATGTTTCATAAACAGACTATTCCATATAAATATTTTTATTTTTCAGTAGTTACTGATGCCTGTAAGTTAGTATGGTGTCATGGTGCAGAGGCATAAGTCTTTGACTGTAAACGTTTGTGGGTTTGACCCCCACTTGAGGAGATAAATTTTTTAATATTTTCAAATTAAATATTTTATGTATTCTTTTATTCGCTCTGGTAACAATGCAATGCGCAGCGTTGAGTTTCGTCACTCACGCCTCAAATTCAGCAGAGAGTGAGGAACGTAACGGAGTGTCTTCACAAAGGGTTCCCAAGTTCACTTTTTCTACCCTGCCATATGCGGGATACAGTGGGAAGCTGAAGAAGATGATGAAGTAGTTATTGAGATAAGCACGTTTAACCAGCCTATCCAGCTTTATAATAAAGATATGTAAATATTTTGGAATCTTGACTCACTGATAAAGTAAGACCTAATTTAAGGCTAAGCGGAAGCTGATTTTGTAACAAAATGTGGTAAAGAGCAAGTAAAGATAACAGAGTTCAAAGAACTGTACTGATGTAGAAAAATAGATGAACTTAAATCAACTACGTGTTATCCTAATAATATTAAAAGCGTTAATGTTTTGGATGGATGTTCCACTTTCACGAATAAAGTAGAACAATGGATTTAGATGAAATTATACAATTATACTATAGCCTATATATCAGATTGAAATATGAGCTACAAATTACATAATGAGTTTTTATAATTTATAAGCACAACAAGGTTCAGCGGGCGAAGGTGCGCGCCGATCGCTAGTATGTTACAGTAGTAGTATGCAATATAAATTTTCTGTAAGTATGCAATATAAATTATTTTAATACTTACATTGCTGAATCATTCTGAACCAAACCGAAAACATTTAAAGTAAATTTAATTTACTATATCATACTATAATTATGAAGGAAAAATAATCTTTATATAGAAAACTAACATTGATGCATTCGTTGTATGTAAGACAATGATTTCTTTCTCATTAGTTTGCTATTTTCTAGAAAGTAGATATATTTAATTCCTGCTAACAGATAATATTGCTAAGATAAAATACATTAAATAACAATAAGATTTCTTTTTTAGTTAGATTATATTTACAAACTAATTTTGTCAATTCATGTTAAATATAATTTCCTTACGATGCCTGTTACAATGTTCTTAATTACCTTGCATTGTTGTAAAAAAAACTACAAATCTATATCTAAATGTAAGTTACGTGTTAAGCTTTTTAGAAGAGCCTCGTGCTGGAATCAAATATTGAACCATCCTCCACAGTGCCACTGGACTTGGCCAGCTTGGACTATAGCTAGGCGCCAGCTTGGACAACCTTGGCTTGGATACCATGGGAAATTGTAACAAACAAATTGACAATATCACAAGGTTGTCTGTGCGACTCGGTTCGCTAACAACGGCTGATAGTTTACTTCGGTTCAAGCTAGACTTACCCAGTAGAAATTGGATACCGTTTAGACAATATTAACTTAGTGTCTAAATGCCTTTATTAAAGAGGTCAGCATCGTTAGTTTGAGGCAGCATTATTATTTCTAGCCTAATACTTTTCAATGATGCTATGACGATTTTCTATTTGATCTACCAATGTTGTACCAATTAAAAAAGAGCAATTGCCTAAAGTTATTTATTTATTTATTTATTTAATACTTTATTACACCAACTATAGTATAATACTTATAATTAAAGAGAAAAACAATGAAGAGTCGAGAATCACTACTATTTTGTTGTAAAGGCGACCTTATCACCACAGGTGATCTCTACCAGGCAACCCACCCTTAAAAAGATCAAAGGACAAAGGGAAGTGGTCGGTGTACATGTGATTAATGTCTCAATTTTATTATTTTTTAAAGTTATAAAAATAACGTTCAATTCAACGTTAAAAATAAAGTTTTTCATTTTATACAAGTTCTTTTCCTGTGTATCTAATAAAGTTCATGTTAGGCAAATTTTATTACGCAGGTATAATAGACTAATGAAATAAAGTGAACTCATAACACTGTGGGACGTAATGTTTGTTCATTGCAGTGTAATTTTATAGGTACACTCACTTATACTGACATCGTTAACATTTAGCGTATACAATAAACATATACTTTCTTTATTAGGTATATTGAATAGAAGTACGATAATATATATAGATAGTATGTGCTTGTAAAAAGAAACTAGTGATAAGTCACTTTATTTTAGCACTTTTTGCCGATTTTCAATACATTGTGTGTTGAGTGATGAAACTTAATGCCACTTTTTTCCTACAAGAGCGGGGAAAGATTTCATTTTTTCTGAGACGGTGATCAATCTAACAACTGTCGCGCTTGAAATCATTGTGCCACTGCGCCACAAATACATCAATTTATTATGTGTTAATATTAAACTTTACTTCTATGTCCATTAAATAATAAATATTGTGTTCTAGATGGGTACCCATATTTATTGTAAATGTGGTAAATACAATATTTCAGAAAAGAAAACTAAAAGGTTAATATACAAATATATATTTTTGGTAAGAATTATTACTAATTACTTTAATCATTGACGGTAAGGTCGCCAAGGTCATAAAGTATATGATATCTCATATTTGACACAAACAGTAACCGAAGTAAATTGTAATTTTTATCAATCATTATAAAATATAATTATGATATTGTAGTATCATCTTAAAATAAACATATTTCACATATATATACATATAGTAAAAAGTATGTACTGCGAAAGTGTGAAATTTAACTTTACAAAAAAAATACAGTAAATTGACGAGGAACTAGACGAAGACTGTAGCTAGCTAATTGGGTAAATTGTAGATACATTTTTCGTATGAAATATTTATTTAAATACAGCTTCACACTGTGTTAATTAAGCCACTGAGTGCCTTTCACTAATATCCTACGAATTTGAGACATTGCATTTTGAGTGGCGGAATTCAACCCACTACCTGTTGCATTCACAGTCAAACACTTGTGCCACTACGCCACGATAGGTCTCAATACAATTTTATTTTCGAAACCTCAATGTTTCCATTTCCTTGTCATTTTACGTGTGTAGATATATAGGCACATTAGGCGTAAAGTGACCTGCGTTGTCTCACCCCTTTTGACAGCCCACCTCTGCGCAGTGTTTTTCTCTAATTAGTATTTGGTACTAAACAAAATAGCACAACCTTTGTATTTATTATTTTGAATTTAATTATACCAATCCATGTCAATTTTTTGTTCGTTTTGAAATATTTCTAATCAACAAAAACTTTCAATTTCTATCTACTATTAATCTTCCATATGTAAAATTAACGAACATTTAATTATATACAAAAAAAAGCGTAAAATAATAATATGTCTAATATTTTTAGTTTTAATTGAGCAGAACAATTCCATGCGATAGTAATTACAACAAAATAACCACTTTGTGGGCTTTTGGTTAATTCGAGTGACTTTGTAATGAAATTTAGTGGGTTAGGACATTTTCCCTGTAGACTTAATGGGCACGCAACATTGAGGATAACCCCAGTCATTGTCAACGTCTAATGGTGTTCGGTACGGACATGGATTCTAAGGTAAGTCTTTTATGGGACGACGGACATATTATGTATATGTACTGTACCGTATCCAATATGTTAAAATAATCTATAGCTAGCGGTATATTATTTTATATTTAAAGACTGATAATTTTCAATTTTATTTATTAAAATCGAAAATCTCTTTCAAAATTTCTTGACTCTACTTGCGATATTACGTCAATTGTAAGATATAGAAACACAAATATTTATTTACAGCGAGAGTTAAAAATTATGACGATATTGTTATTACTATGATAAATAATACAAAAATGTAAAAATGTAAAGCGCGGCGTTGAGTTCCGCTATTCAACACGCAATGCCTCAAATTCGGCGGAAAGTGGGGAAAGGAAGTGGAACGGAGTGTCATAACACTAGGTTCCACTTCCGTTCCCTCTGCCTACCCTGCCTAGTGCGGGATACAGCGTGAAGCTGAGAGTAATTTAATGTTTAGCTTATACAAATATTTTGTTATAAGAGCAAGGAAAGGGGTATATTGAAGCTGGAGCCACGACAACGATCTGGCGCTGACTCTAAATCAGAACTAACTCCTCAGGTATGTATAGAAAAATAGACATAATTATTCAATGACAGTGTCACACTTCACATGATGGTTGATTTTCAAATCTCCTGTACATGTGCTTTATATGTATGGTCCCCAATGTGGACGTAATGGTAGGGTTGGATTATTTAAAATACATTGAAATAAATATTAAAATTTTTACTATCTATATATTATTTTTACTCTTTACACTAATTTCTCCTTGCCTAATTTATATAATGAAATAAAAGCTTAATGAAAACAAGAAGTGCGGTATATCAAAATAGGTAATCATTTAGTAGTCAGTTTTTCGCTGTGGTGCAAGACAAAACGCGGCGTTGAGTTCCGCCACTCAACTCGCAATGCCTCAAATTTGGTGGAAAGTGGGGAACGGAAGTGGAACGCAGTGTCTTGACACTAGGTTCCTAAGTTTCCTCGGACTACCCTGCCCTGTGCGGGATACAGCGTGAAGCTAAGTGAGTTATTTAGAAAATAAAATTACATATTTTTTTAAAGTTTTAAAAAAATATTTGTCATGCCCTACAAGTCTACTGCAAGTCTCGATCAGTAATTTTTAGTCAAGTTGAGAATATAAAAGAAAGATTCTTTATGAGACTAAGCAGTTTAAAAACAAAAAAAAAAAAAACCGACCAAGTTCGAGTCGGATTCGTCCACTGACACTTCCTTACTTTAGCAGTTTCAGGATGAAGAAAAACAACCGATAAAAGTGGACAAGTTTAAATTTGTAGACATATACACTCGTTTTGTATGTAATGAAATACAATGCTAGGTATCGAATTATCATTAATATTTTTATTTGTATTGCAAAATAAATGTACTCAAGAAATACCTACCTCTATAGGATTATAGACGGATTTATGCGGCAAAGAAAGTTGACAAATTTTAATTTGTCGGCGAATTATTTTATACAGATTTGTAATGGATTTTTCTATAACATATCTATCCGTTTTGTTATTTTGAAATACGTACCCTAATAAGTACTTTAATGAAAGAGCCATGATTTCTTTATTATCACGCCCATCTCCTGCATGTAGAATCTAATGTAATAGGTACACGCCGTTGAGACAATCGCACTCTATACAACAGAACGGTATTATGAATACAAAAATAGTTCTCAAATTCCTGCTCTGTTGCTAAATCGATAAATACGATTATTTCTCCAAATGGACATTAAGCCCCCAATGAAACCAGCATTTAGTTTCTTTTTATCATTTTTAGAAGACACTATTGACTAATTTCATTAACAATAAACTTAATCCAATGACTTCAATAAACATATAGTTTATATGTAACTATACAACTAACGCAAATAAAATGAATATTGATTTTACGGTACGCACCAAACATCTTTATAGTCATCAGTTCTTAAAATAAAAAAAAAAAATATATAAGTAATATTTAAATACAAATCACTCGAAAAAGCAAAACTTTATAAAATTTATTTACGAAATATAATATAAACATAGAACCTTTTGTTTTAAATATAACATTTTAACAAAAAAAAAAAATTGAGGATTACAATTTCATCTGAATAAATCTCCCCATTTTACAATTACAACATCCAGTTTAGTACTTATATGGATAGTGCTCGAGTCTACCACTAGCCATGTACTCGGTCTTCGACACAGTTTAAAACCGCCATTCTCAAGCGTACCATTCCAGATGTTCACTTTACGTTCTAACTTCAGCCGGCTCTCTTCAATGGGTCCTATGTCGTCAGCATGCTTCATCAGCCACGGAGACTGGCTTTGGATGTAAGCTGAGACAGTATCTAGCACTACATTGAATAAGAATGGGCTAAGAGTTGAGCCATGGTGAACCTCTACTGTAATCTGGAAAGGTATGTTGTCATCAACAGCAGTCCTAACCATGGAAGCGGAATTGTGATACATATCTCTTGTAATCTCAATATAGGCATCAGGGATACCTTTCAAACGCAATGCCCACCAGATACACTGACGAGGCACATAGTCAAAGGCCTTATACATATCTAAAAAAGCTACATGCAGAGATATCTATTTTCCATGTATGCTTCCATTAAAGTGGCAAAAATGGCGTCCATATTACCATATCCTGGCTAAAATCCATATTGAGACTCAGAGACAGTAAATTCTCGGTGGAGCCTGATACTAATAATACGCTCGAAGAGCTCTATGGTGTGACTCATAAGCTTAATGCACCTATAACTCCCATAATCTTGAACACTACCCCTTCCTTTGTAAATGGGGGTAATGAAACTAAGCCGCCACTCGTATGGCATATTTTCAGCATTCAAGATATGTTTAAAAAGGTCAGTAAGTATGAGCACACCAAGAGAGCCCAACGATTTCCACGCTTCGATCAGAATTTCGTCAGGTCCCACTGCTTTTCCATTCTTCATGCGGCGAAAGCAATTCTGAGTTTCGTCATAGGTTATTGGGGCAACAAGTCCGAGGTGAGGCGGGGGGTCGTGATGAAGACTGCACGGATGCTGAGTGTTCAGTAGCTCCTGGAAGTAGCTACTCCATCTCTTCTTCACAGCAGCGTGATTAAAGAGCAACTTGCCCTGGGAATCTTTAACACTCACTCACTCATGTTCACGCTGTATCCCACACGTGGCAGGGTAAGCAGAGGGAACTTGGGAACCTAGTGTTAAGACACTTCGTTCTACGTTGAAAAGATTAAAAATTTCACTTCTTCGAGTGGGATTCGAACCAACAACCTGTCAATTACAGTCACATCCTTGTGCCGCTGCCCCACGACAGGCCTCGGAATCTTTGACACAAAGACATTTTGCGATATCTTAAAGACAGCCTTCTTTTCACGAGTCACCTCCTGTCATTCCACCGCCATGTCTCCCTGTAGATGACACGTCTTCCCTTAGCAACGCCAAGAACTCGTATAGATTGAGATCCCAAGGATCCTGTGCATATATATATATATATATATATATATATATATATATATATATATATATATATATATATATATATATATATATATATATATATATATATATATATATATATATATATATATATATATATAACAGCATCGTTAAAAGTTTATAATAAAACAGTGGCCACTGAAAAATGACAAGGATTTCTTAAGTATCGCTTATTACATTTAAGAATAAGTTACTAAATGGTTTTAAATAAATTTATTCTAATAACCTTATCTATATTAGTTATTTATTATATAATCATAGATCACATTTTCCTTTTGTTCGTGAAAAATCACCTCTTAATTATTATGCGGTGTGCTATAAAAAGAGGAATTAGGGAGGTGCTAGTTAATGGAATGAGCTACAGGGTTGCGTATCAAATTACCAATTTGTTCAGATTTCCATAGCTTTTAGGTCATCATTTTAATTGTACATAGATTTCATTTAACCCATTAACGAAGGCGTTGTCGCCTGTTTACGCCTATTTCTACCTAAAACTATTGTATACAGGTACATATATAGTATCATCGTATTAACGTAGTCGTTTCAAGGTTACAAATAATAATACATGCATTAAGTAATATATTTTTAACTATAGAATAGAATTGTCTCAAGTATAAAAATGATATCAACCCTAAATGAATACTTAGTTAATCTGAATCAACAATTAGTGGTCAGACACTGGCGTTAAAAGACTGACGGTTCTCAGTCACGGCACTCAAGGCGTGTTCTACTTTGAGGAAAACCTTAGGTGTTTTATATTTTTTGTATCTTAAAAAGTGTTACAGCATAGTTATTATATTGAAATTCAACTTCAATTTTAACTATATAGTTGATTAGGCAGAGGAAACTTAGTATTAAGAAACTGCACTCCTCATAAAATTTTAAAGTTCTAGATTTTATTGTCATTACGATTATACAAAGTATTGTACAATAATTATGAGTCGCATATTAAGTGAAAACTTTGTACGATAGATTACCTTTTGATTTAAAACAGTCTTAGTTAGAGCGTGAGAAGTTAAGATTAACTTCTCTAATCCCTAATTTTATAATTTATAAGAATAGAAAACCCAAATATTATTGTACTAGATTTAATATTACAGTGTGGCACTTGCCTACATTATTGGACGAAGGCGCTACGCAAAACACCAGAACGATGCTATAAATCGTTTAATTAATTGGTGTGCGACCCCAGCTCCTTCCAACGGCTCCCGATACGAAACAGTTCGATTGTGGGTCTCTTCCAGTGAAGGTGCTTAATTCGTAAAAGAAAATAATATTTAAATCTAATTTGATAATAATTTATTGTAATAAATTAGATTCAAATCGGGTAAGAAACCTTATTCATTTAATAATACGATTAAATTTCTTAATATACTGTGATAGAAAGACGGAAATATATACAAGTCTGCGGTACAATTGTTAATTAATATGGTATCAGTCAAGAATATATATTTTTTTATATATAGGCTTCATATGAACGACCTCCGTCCTCGCCCCAGCCGTCCGTAGATCGTCTTTCGGTAACTTGGGCTGATCCTGGCAGCATGGCCTCGTCTGGAGTTAATCTCTTCCACTTACCATCTGACACGACTCCTAACACCGAAGTCAAATTCTCACCTTCAACAGGAGGTATAGTATATATTTTTGAGTACTTGATCATAGCAATATTGCTAGTAAGTACTGGCGAATTTATGAATATTTGGATCGAAGCGTTTCCAATATTTTATGGACGAAATAAAAAAATCTACTTCAACAATAAAACTTCTAATTGTTGCTTTACTTATTTATTCAAAATTTATGAAAATCATATCTAAATTAAGATGGATCCGAAGATGAAGACTATTCCGCAAGTCTCAGCGCGGTGCTTCGTCAACGTCGGGCAAGCGTACGGCGATCACGTAAAGGCAGAGGAAGGCGGCCATCATCACCCTTTCTGCCTGATGAAACGAGGTCTAGACGACGATCTTCAGTATTTACCACTAGCTCGGGCGAGTAAGTAATACTTTTTTTTTAAAATGCATACTATAAACGTACAGGAATTACAGTAAATGCATTACAGCACTGCAATATCAATTGACGACCAACCGGTTGTGACTCAAGAACAAATCTTTGAAAATATACATCTACACAAGGAAGTTTTGGGTTCAGTTAAACAACAACCACTGGGAATGAGAAGAAAGTTAAAAATCGTTCATCAGGTTAGATATATTAGAATTGGTTTGGCATTGTTAAACTAATAGAAACGTACAATGACTTATCCTTTTTAGGCAAAAGGCTATATAAAAAGACACGAAGGACAATTGCAAGAGAGACTTGCACAGTCTAAAAGTACGAAGAACATTTATGCAAGATTTAATATTCTATTGGCAACAGTAAGTTTATTATTTACTTTATTAAATTAAAATCTTAATTACATATCGCTAAAATACAAATGTATATTTCAAAGAAATGGCAGCAAATGAAAAGAGAAGCAGCAAACACTTCAAATCTTCTTATACCTTGGGAACTAAGAATTAAGGAAATTGAATCACATTTCGGCTCCGTCGTGGCTTCATATTTTACATTCCTAAGATGGTTGTTTTGGGTAAATCTTGTTATCGGTTTCATACTTCTCGTCTTTGTCATCATCCCTGAGGTAAGCTAACATTACAGTAGCATGTATTTCATTCAATGTAACAAAGTGTCTAATACTAAGCCGTCTCCATGTCTTTTGTTTTAAAAATAGTCCTAGATGTATTTATTATTGCTTATAAAAATATTTTAGTGCTTGACTGCAAATCCCAAACAAGACGGAGAACGAAAAATAATAATGGAAGAAGAACGTCAGAACTCTACGAATCTTTTAACTCTTTGGGAGTTCGAGGGAGCGTTAAAATATTCACCAATATTTTATGGCTACTATAGCAACGTAGAACGTGCTGAATACAGAATGCCACTGGCTTATTTCCTTACAGGCCTCATAGTTTATATTTATAGTTTCGTCGCCATATTGCGGAAGTAAGCTACTTTAAGATGCTATACTATTACCCTATAAATTTAACTTCGTTTCTGTTATCCTTCTTAGTCCTTAAAACATAATAAGAAATACCTTTATAGAATGGCTGAAAACTCTCGCATGTCTAAGTTGTCAGAGAAAGAGGATGAATGCATATTTTCTTGGAAACTTTTTACTGGATGGGATTATATGATTGGTAACGCGGAAACAGCTCATAATCGAATCGCATCTGTAATATTAGGATTTAAAGAAGCATTACTAGAGGAAGCGGAGAAAAAAAGGAATCTAAGAAAGTAAGTTTTTGAACTTTCTTACTTGATATTTTGAGCTATACATAAACACAATTAACTAATATTAAAGCAGTACAAGAAGTTGATAGGTTGCAGATTTTGATAGGTTTATTAAATACATGTTATTGTTGCAGTTGGCGAAATATTTCATTGCGAGGTGTGGTAAATATTTGTGTTGTCATTCTGCTTGTTGTGTCAGCCTATGCCGTTGTAACCGTTGTATCTCGATCAGATGACAATCCTAAATATAGAAGTTGGTGGAGAGAAAACGAAACGACTATTGTTGTGACCGTGATATCCATTACATTTCCATTATTTTTTGAAGCTCTTGGATTATTAGAAGATTATCATCCAAGAAAACAGTTAAGACTTCAACTTGCTAGGTAAAACTTACAAAAAAAAATATTCGGTATCATACTAAAAACAAAGAATATCATAAAAATAAAATAATTCTTAACTCTTGGTGTTCATATTTTTTGTTACAGAATTATGTTGCTGAATCTTCTTAATTTATACTCCCTTATTTTTGCTATGTTCAGTAAGATCGAAGGTATGAGCAGAGACTTAGTATCGTTGCAGCCAACTTTACTTATGAATGTAACAATTATTCCCATGATGGACGTCAATGAACCTCTAGATGCAACACTGCCTGTCACATGTTTTGAGATAATGGTGCCCTGTTTACCCTGTGATGAGGTTGTTTCAAAGCAGGTGTTAGACTTATCATCACTTATAACAAATTTCGAATATATAAATAAACCAGATTTTGTAGAACGTAATGAGGACAATAAAGGTAGCTCAAGCTTACGTCAGCGTAACTTACGTAGTGTTGCCAATGATATATCAGAAGTAAACATTGATTCTAAAGATGAAGAAAAAGCTTTATTAAAAGAAATTGAAAGGATAAGGAATTTGAGTATGATTTCAACCCTCGATAACTCTAATGGTGATGTTTCTGAAATAGATGATCAAGATTTCTATGATAATTATGATACATTGTCTTCCACTGAGACGAAGTTATCTTCAACTTCAACAGAATTTTATAAAGATTATGGATATACAATTCAATCAAAAGATGAGCCAATATTTTCTACAACACAAAGTAGTGACGAAACTGAATCAAGTACATTATCAAGTTACTATGAAACTACTAGCTTAAAAGAAAGTAATTTATCTGAAATTATTATTGAAGAAGTTATTATAGGGGATAATAGCTCTACAAATTTTAACATGACATCATCAACTAGCACTACTGAATATTCTATTAATGCAGATGAGACAACGTACACTGATACATATTTTAACACTGCCACGGACATAAAATATTTAAGTACAGATGATACTAGCTTTGCTATAGATGCGAGTTCTGTTATGTACGGAACTTATACAGTAGACGGTGATTTATTTACAACTACAGATGCATCACATACCACACAAGAAGTATTAAAATGTGCAGACATATCATTTAATTGTTCCATAAGTTGTGGCAATAAAAAGATTACAAAAATATTCTATATGTCTAAATGTAAAATTATAGACATAAAATGCTATATTACCCAATGCAGTCACTTAAGGGACAGTTTTGAATATACAAAAGATATTAACTCAATAGCCGATGTTGCCTACATTGATGTCAATAATAGAAAGATGTACAATTTAAGTAAGGAAACAAAAAAGAAACTGTTAAAACTGTGTTGGGAAACTATGTTTGGCCAAGAATTAATTAAACTTACCATGATGGATTTAGTAAGTAACTAAGTTATTTCACAATAATTTTGTACAGTGATTTTTTTACAAATTAGCGCTAAAAATTGCATGTACTATTTGCAGGTATTCGTCGTACTAGGGACATTATTTACTGATTTCTTTCGAGCTTTATTCGTAAGATACATGAATAAATGTTGGTGTTGGGATTTAGAAAAGAAACTTCCAGAATATGGCGATTTTAAGATAGCTGAAAATATTTTACATCTCATTAACAACCAAGGCATGGTTTGGATGGGAATGTTTTTTTCACCTGGGCTTGTAATCCTTAACGTTTTTAAGCTCATGATAATGATGTACCTTCGATCTTGGGCGGTTATAACATGTAATGTTCCACATGAAGTAGTTTTTAGGGTGTCCAAAAGTAACAATTTTTATTTGGCACTACTTTTGACAATGCTATTTTTGTGTGTTTTGCCAGTTGGCTATACTATTTTTTGGGTAACACCTTCTTGGCACTGTGGGCCATTTTCAGAATATGATAAAATTTATAAAATATTAACAAAGAACATTTACAAAATTTTGCCGAAAAGTCTCAATTTTGCACTCGAATATATAACATCACCAGCGATAGTTATACCTCTATTAGTTTTACTGATTCTTATTATATATTATCTGACATCGTTAACAAATTCATTACGAGAAGCAAATAATGATTTAAAGGTAATAAATAATACATTATTTAACAATTTGAAGTATTCTATTTTACATTATTTCATGCTTTTAAACATACATTTTGTTACAATTATACAGAACTTTTTTATAGATACAATTGAGGCGTGAAAGAACGGAAGAAAGGCGTAAAATGTTTCAATTAGCAGATACAAGAAGACGTGCAGGATCATCATCTATAGACAACACCCCATTTGCAAGGTGGAAGAAGGCGTTACCCTCTCTACCACTAACTAAGTCTATAGACTCTGATGATCGCAAATCTGTAGTAGATCCCGATAAGGAATCAAATAAAACTATCAAAAAGAAAAGTAAGCTTATGTTAAAATTTAACAAATTTGTAAGTGACCAAGACATCATATTCATAATAATATTATTATTTGCATAATATTATGAAATTCTATAAATAATCAATTTCGATTTCGAATTTAATTTGAGTGGAATTTTCGATTTCAGGTGGAATATTTGCAAGGATAGTTGGTCTAGCGCTCGACAAAAAATGTGACGAAGAAATTTCTAACGTTACTACAGAAAAACAGAGCATTGATGAAGAAACTGACAATGGCTTTCACGAAACTTTGCCTAGAGATATCTTAAAAATGAGAGATATTACAATTGCCAAAAATTCAGAACTCAAAAAGAAAACCAGCGTTGAATTCAAGACTGATGACAACTTTAATACGCATTCAGAACATGGCCCAAGAGATGATAATAAAGATAAAGATTTTTCAATTTATAGATTAGAAGATAGAAATGAGGACATAAACTTTAAAATGAATAATATGAAAGAAAAAATCACAAATGAGTCCAAACCGCAAAGAAAACCCGATTGTAGTGAAAAATTCAAACAAAAAAAGCAAAGTTCTGAATCAAGTAATTTATCAAAAAATAACGACTCTATCGGATCAGTTATACCCGTTATTACTATTAGTACCACTGAAAGTGACGATGAAATATTACAAAGCCAAAAAAAAATTAAGGCAACCATAAATACTACTAACGAAAAGGAAAGCAAACTTATAGAACCAGAAATTAAAGACCAGAAACAGAGGGGTAATTTAAAAAGAAATAAAAATTGCTCTGACTTAAAATTATTACAAAGACAAGGCAGTGTTGACAGCATTAATGAAAAAAATCCTAAAGAAAAGAAATTTGAAGATACAGGACATAAATATCAGTACTCTTTATAGAATTGTTAAAAAAGGATTAGATAAACTAAATGACTATTTATCTTAAGAAATCATATTTATATTTACGGTTTATATATACTAATACTTAAGAAGAATTGTTGCATTAACCATTCCATACATGAATTAGTAAATAAATAAAATATTTATAAGTGAAATACGTAAGTAAGATAAAATACGTAAATCTTTCTAGAAAGTAATATGGATGCATTATTATTTATATATACTGCAATTTCCAACATTTAAAATGACAATTGTATATTTAACCTCAAGCCCTCATACTACAAAATCTAATAATCTGTAGCTTTTTATGTCATAATAATGAAAAATGACAATTATTTTTATATATAAAGAAGTTGCTTATTGCTTACTTTCTTTTTACATATTATTAATCCAAGAATCGTTTTGTTCTTTATTATCACGTTTTAAGAATCGCTATGAATATATTCCACAAGGGAGAAATACAGACGCCTATACTGAAGATTTATATGATTTTGAATTTACGAATACTGATCCTATAATACCTAGAGTCACAAAGAAAGAATTTCTGCAAACCTATGCTACTTTAAGCCTACCGGATATAAAATTGTATACAATAAGTTTTAAATCGAGCACCAGGATAGATACCAAAAGTAACAACAATGAAATTTCTCAACTCAATCTAAATATATCAGCAAAATTAAAAAACTTATGGAATCAGTGGATACTCACAAGTTCTCGTAAATTTAGACCAACTTTAAAACTTAATTTAAATTCTGAAGTTTCTACTACACAAAGTGACAAAAGTAACATTATTATTTTACCCAGCAATATTATGTCTTCTGGAAGAACGGGTAAAACTAAGTTTCTTATTTTCCCCACCAATACCATATCTATCAGAAGAAGTGAAAAAACTGAGCCTATAATTTTACCTACTAACACTGTGCCTACCACACGAACTCAAAAAAATAGGCTTTTAATCTTCCCCATAAATACTGCGCCTCTAAAATTTTTAAGTTAGTATATTATACTTAGACTATTGATTTAGCAACAATCAATTTTAACAGATTTAATTCCTATTTTAATGGTCATTTTCTTTTTAAACAGAATCGTCATCAACAAAAGCCATCACTCTTAGATCTTTATCCACTATCAAAGCTTCCTCATATAAAACATCATATCGTTGGATAAGTCCTAAAAGAACATCAAATTATGGTAGAATGACCACTAAACGGATTTCCAGGAGACGATCAAAACCATCATATAGAAAAGCTACAAAAACAAAAAATAATACACTCGAACTAAATACAACTTTGCCTGAATTCATTGCAAAATTACTTCGAGCACCAATAACATCATCATGTTACTTTTGTGGTCTTAATGAAACCGAATTTCCTGTACCGGATTGCTTCAATATATTCCAAGGGCATGACCAAAGATTTAAACTGAGACAAAATAGTTTTAAAATAAAATGCATTAATAGTAAGAAGGTACGTCAAATTAAAAATAAGTACTATGCTCCTTGGTATCGCGGCGGATGTTTTAAAAGATTTCTAGACGTGGGTATTGAATACAATGAAAGAGGATGCCGTACCTACGAGCCAATGGAAGGTAAAAGTTTTGCATCAGTGCGATTAGCGAAATTAGAATATTTACTAAATGATGTAGAAGATGGATGTATTTCTAGTCCACATGCTTCGTTGACACCGTTCAATCGTGCCATTTCACTATATACACACTACCATGTATGTGTATGCAACAAAAAATATTGTAACAGCGCCATCAAAATATATAAATGTGATATGTATATCGGTCAAATCATATATATTTACATATGTCTACTTATCTTTTCATGATCATTTATTTTACTTTTTTTTATTGTTTGCCTTGGAATAATGTGAATGATATTTTTTTATTTCTTCTTTATATTTTTTATTTATTATATAAATTGTGAAAAGCCTTTTTCTGTATTTTATTAAACATATTTAACAATAACAAAAATGTAGCTAAATGTAAAACCTAACTCTTATATAAAATTCATCCTGCCACCAACAAAATTACTAAAATACAAAAATTTATAACAAAACAAAAAGTTTTAATGTAAAAGCGAAGCAGATGCAGAGGCTGAACAGGTCGCGGCGCGTGTATCTTTCTCTAAGCTGATTAAAAAAATAATCTGAGCCACCCTTCCCGACGGATGGCGGGTGATATCAACATTCGACTTCATTCTGCGACGGGCCGGCGCACGCGCAACATGGCGCGCGTTGTCGTGCTAATAATACTTTACACAAGCATCGCGTGCGCAGAAATATTGACACCCCCGTACTTTAACCTTGCGCTTGGAAAGAAAATCACTGCAACAGCGACATGTGGAGATGAGAGCCCGGAATTATACTGCAAATTAGCCGGCGCCAACGCCGATCACGATGAACGTGTTATACAAGGACAGGTAATTTCTTTTTGTTTTTGTTTCTCAACTTAAAATTGTCTAAACTATACTCTATATATTGATTTTTATTCACAGATCTTATGTGAAATAGAGAATTTATCCAGTATTTTAATCGCTTTGTTACATTGTATTTTATGTTATTTGACCGTCACATACATATATCATTGTTTATATCATTACGCTTAGTAAGCATCAGCAAACTTAAGTGTTATGCTAATCTTTTATTTTGTTCGTCTTCAATATTATAATAAACCGGTCTAATTTATGTAGAGCTATATGAAATAATGTTATAACATTATGTAAATTAACTTATATATTTCTAAACTTAGTGGAAATTATGAGCGATGATGAAATTACATTTTTTAAAATATAATTTATTGCTAATACTAAATATCTTATATATACATTGTATTTTTTAGGGGATAGCTTTAAGATCACACGCAACGTTAGAGCAATGTATATCTATTAAATATGTTTATAAATACATGCGTCAAGCTGGTGATAATTCAAGTGACAAGACATAAAAATCTAGTGTTACGTCCTGATATAATCGAATTATCAAATTCTTGTACCTTACGGTTTATCGCGAGGGTACCAGAGCTTTGTATTAAGATTTTTCGCTCTTCACCTTCCACTTATTTAAGATAATATATGCGTGTGTAATGACCCTAACGCCATAAATTCGTAATATAATAAAATAGATTTGATATATAAAATATTCGGCATCTATAAAACCACTGCCTACTGTAAATTAGATAAAACTGTGAACGATAGCTTATCGCGCGTCCTGTTGTGCCATCCTGCGATAACTTACTCCCATGAGTACGTACCGAAAGTACTACTTATAATTTAATTAAATTGATTAATTAGAAATTTGTTTCGTTTTTAATAATGTACTTATTCTAATTATGATTATATTTTAAAAAAAATGTAATATAATATCATCGTCGTAGCATTGTTGATATGTTACACACCTCTCGTTAGCTTGACAACATATTGGTTTTTAGTAACGAACACGTGATCGATTTTAAAATAGATAGAATGCGAGAAAAAAGATCATTAAGCCTTTTTTTCTTTATTATATTCTTAATTTTAATATTATTATGGAATGATATCTGTACATATGATAGATATAAGAAAAAATGTTTTTGACAATGACATGTGATAGATATATAAGAAAAAATGTTTTGGCCGTTTGTCTACGCTAATCTCAGAAACGGTTTCACCAATTTAATTGCAAGCTTTCCCTTAACATAAAACGTCTTATTTATTTCAAGCGGTTCATAAATAAAATATATCGTTTTAAAGAATGTCGTTCGATAAAATTGCATTATAACATATTTTATTATATGATCTAAAGCTAAGCTAAAATATCGTACGCCCACACAGGCTATACTTAATATAAAAAAGATCAAAATATTTCGACATAAATTAATAATAAAACTTTACAATAAGTAATTTGACGTCTTCGCTTAACGAAATCTACTTCATTCATGGTCTCCTTAGATATAGAGTTCATAGGTCGCGTGATTATTTCAAACATACCGAATGGGTCGTTAGACTTCTCTTATCGAATACACAGCCGTTCGTTTTTAATTACTACTACAATTTTTATACATTGTGTGTAAGCGAATACTCTATTTTAAAGTAATATTCATGTTCTTGGTTTTTATTTATTATATGCAAATATAATATAATATAATTCTTATGTACATTCATTAAAATATCGGTAAAGGGACGTTTGTTCGCTCAAATTCTAAATCGCATACATTAAATTTATTTCTTACTACTTACCAAGACTAGGGGTCTTGGGAGTAGTCGTTAATTATAATTTTTCTTTATAATTTATCAGCTAACAGGTAGCAGTTAGCTTACATTTCTCCGTCTACTCTGTTAGGATATAAATGATATATATAACGTTTAAAAAAGAATTTATATATATAAAAAAAACCTACTAATGTAGAACAACCTGTTGATTCACTTATATTTAATATAATTGATATACATCCTCTAAAAACATATCTATGAATAAACCCTTAACTTTTATCCTTTTATTTCATTCATAACTTTTCCGCTTCCTGGCGGACGAGACTCGTGCAACTTGAATGAAGGAACACGATCTTACGTTCGCGTAGAAACAAATGATTCCAGAGGTTGTAATTTAGGACCAGTCTTGCCTCTCGTTCAGTTTCGACTTGCCTCGGCTCGTCTCGTAACATTTTTTATGGACATGTGGTGGCCAAATGCGCCCGCGCATCCCGAAGGCAAAGCATTCTTTTGTTTCTATTAAGCTGCTCACAATGGATGCCTAAATTGAATGTGTTTTCTGTCGGCACATGCTCTTCGCATGTTTTGAGAAAAAAGAAATAGTTTATGAATGGTCGGATTTATTGGGTGTTTTAAATGAACAATTTTGTAGTTGCCGATTGTCTGATGGTGTCATTTTGTGTGGAAATTGAGAATTTGTAAAGCTTTTATTATATTAAATAAATATAATAAGCAAAAATGATGTAGAGTTTCATTTTGTACAATTATTTAAAGATTAATAAAAAAATATTCGTTCTGTACTTTTATTTTTATGGTTATTCCCTGCAATTAATACTATATTATGTATTCAGTTAGTATATGTCAAGTTTATATAAATTTTTACATTCATTATTAGGCGATGCAATCCATAATTAAAGTTGACTAAGGACTAAAAATATTTTAATTATACCTTAAAGCTATATATTTTAAATTAAAATCGACCCCAAAGCCTTTGAGTATCAAATCATAGTGGCTATATAGAGGCGATGTATAATTTATGTAATACTTGGTTTTATACAGGTTTGTGATTACTGCGATGCCAAAAGTGACTCGAAAAAACACCCACCGGAGTATGCGGTAGATGGAATGGAGACGTGGTGGCAGAGTCCGCCCCTTTCTAGAGGCATGAAGTATAATGAAGTAAACTTGACTATCGATCTTGGACAGGTAACATATTTATGTAATATTTATATCATTCAATTAACATAAAAATTATTAAATAAGTTAAACATAAAGTCAGTAAAAAGTAATATTATGATAATTAATTTAACGAGCCCTGTCGTGTGGCTGTAACCTATTATAGATTGTGGGTTCGATCCCCACTCGAGGAAATGAAATATTTTCGACTTTAGTGTTAAAAAATTCGTTTGTGAAATATTTGCAATGTTACAATAACAATAACACCGTAAAAAGATTGCAGATCTTAATAGATAACATTGTTATCATTCTTAAACTATATGATGTAATTGTGTCTAGTCTCTAATTCTATTAGGAAAGTTATTATATCTATAAAAAAGTTATATTTAGGGCATTCGCTACAACGAAAGAACACACAGATAGATCTTCTGCCTTTCTTCTAATATATTCATTTAAGAGACATTAATCAAACATTAACAATGACGAATATATTTTTAATTTGAAAATATTTATAGCAGCAAATATTTATTGCAGCATAGCAAATATTTATTGCAGCGTCATATTAATATATATTTTTAATTAACTTAATTTCTAGTAAAATGATGATATAATTAGGTCTATAATGTAGAAACAAAGATAATACTACGTTCTACCGTTGTATATATAATTATTTTTATTAAAAAAAAACAGAAAACTCTTTATTTATTATTATTTAACGACGTTTCGCTTTTCACATGAAACTTAGCGTATCTACGCTGCTACTTGCTATACGTATGACGGTTGCTTCATCCTGGTTCCCGAAATAGTGCCATTATTGCTGAAAGTGCATCGACCTCTGCCTATGGAACTAGAGGACAGTTTTAGTACCGTCTAAATATTTAAAAAATACTATTGAATTACAGATTTTGAGTGCTAAGCGAATAAATAGATTGTATATACTTATTGTTATTAAGCATATTTAATGTTTAATGTTTATTATGTATAATTCATTTACTTATTATATATATATATTTATATATATATATATATATATATATATATATATATATATATATATATATATATATATATATATATATATATATATATATATATATATATATATATATATATATATATATATATATATATATATATATATATATATATATATATATATATATATATATATATATATATATATATATATATATATATATATATATATATATATATATATATATATATATATATATATATATATATATATATATATAATAGTACTTGAGTGTCATTTGCATATCACGACAAAGATGTACTAAAATACTTCTGCATGCAAATCTATCAAATACGTAATAAATTTCAAGATATTTTAAATATGAAACTTACTAAGCTAAACTATTGATTCAATATTAAACACACTTCTATAATATTGTAAATTAATACGATGATTTGGGGCAGACCTTTCAGCGAAAGCGATTTTGAATTATACTTAATATGCAACCAATGTCATAAAAAAGTCAAATAATTTTCTCAGAAAAAGCTAAGCGAAATCACAAACACATTATGCCCTGCGAATATGTAATATTGTGGCGTAGGGGTACGAGCATGTGACTTTAGCGGGACAGGTTGTGGGTTCGATCCCCACTCGAGGAAATAAAATTCAATAATTTCAATTTAAATATTAAATGTTTTCATTTTATTCGCTCTGGCAACAAGGCAAAGCGCGATGTAGAGTTCCGTCATTAAACACGCAATTACTCAATTTTGGCGGAAGGTGGGGAACGGAACGGAGTGTATTAACATTAGGTTCCCAAGTTCCATCTGCCCACCCTGTCGTGTGTGGGATACAGCGTGAAGCTGAGTAAGTGAATGAATATATAATAGTTTGTAATGAACGCTTGACTAAAATAGTCGTAATATTTAGCCACTATAATAACAGATGTGCTTTTGCGAAAATTTAAAAATGTTCATCACTCAAAATCTGTAATTGATCTTTATCTATAATTTAAACAGATCCTCCAACTTTTGGATAACAACCAAAAAAAAAGTACATACGTAAAGAGGTCCTAGTCACTGTAATTACTCAGCTCTCCGTCTTTTATAGTAAAACTTAGGAATTACTGTAACAATCTGCAATATTTTTTTTTTCAGCTTCACGCTGTATCCCGCACTAGGCAGGGTAGGCAGAGGGAATGGAAGTGGAACCTAGTGTTATGACACTCCGTTCCACTTCCTTTCCCCACTTTCCGCCGAATTTGAGGCATTGCGTGTTGAGTGGCGGAACTCAACGCCGCGCTTTGCCTTATTACCAGAGCGAAGAAATGAAACATTAATTATTTTAAATTGAAAATATTAAATATTTCATTTTCTCGACTGGGGATCGAACCCAGAACCTGTCGGTTACAGTCACACTCTTGTGCCGCTGCGCCACGACAGGCCTCATATATTTAATATTTACGTGTATTTATAAAAGATGTAATTTATTTATTTAATGTTATTCCAACTACAAATTTAGAAAATAACATGTTCTAATTATTGTTTATCGTTTCAAGTATGTTGTGCTCATTAAAACTTATAATTAACTAGAAGTTACGCCGATTAAAAAGCTTGTCGCTAACTCGGACGCAGGACAGAGTGGGTGTTGATAGCGGTAGATAATAAATATTTTGACACACTATGACGAAAGCGCGAGGTCATGATGTCCGCCCTGGTCACGGGTGGAAATAGGCCAAAAATTATTAATGTTCCCATTTATAAATACAAAAAATATTTAAATTACTTTGCTATATAAAGGCTTTAGAATTTATCAAAATATGTAAAAATATTACTACCTACCTACCTTTTGTTTAAAAAGAATGGCATACCTTTAAAACCAGATTATAACATGTTATTTTTCTTTTAATGTTGTTCTAGGAATTTCACGTGGCTTATGTGTTTGTGCGGATGGGCAACTCTCCCCGTCCCGGACTGTGGTCTCTAGAAAAGTCTACCGATTATGGAAAAACTTTTAAGCCGTGGCAATATTTTTCCGATTCACCACAGTAAGTTAAACATGTTTAAAGTTAAAAATTGTAAATAGTTTTTTAATATTGGATTGTATATACCTATCACACAAAACATAAAATTGTCAATCTATTATTTGACTAATTTTATTTTAGAAGTTATATCTAATTATTATTTAGAAAACTTTCTGTAAAAAATACTGACAACACCTAATTATGACGAAAAATATAATTCCTTTAGCTCCTTGCCACCCACTATAAAGTATACACGTGGTAGTCAACTTCGGGGAATTACTTGAATTGCGAACATAAACATTACTCTCAGTATCATTTCTAACGATTATGTTTTCTAATGATTCATTCAATAGTCATATAATCTGAGTTTTTATAGATCATCTCTTCTACGTATACTTATTTATTTGTTTTTGTCTTTTTTGCAGCCTCACGCTATATCGTGGGCATGGTAGGGTAGGCAGAGGAAACTTGGGAACCTAGTGTTAAGACACTCCGTTCCGTTCTCCAATTTTCGCTGAATTTTAGGTAATGCGTGTTGAGTGGCGGAACTCAACGCCTCGCTTTGTCGCCTCGTTTGAAATGTTTTCCAGCTTCACGCTGTATCCCGCACGAGGCAGGGTAGGCCTAGTGTTAGGACACTCCGTTCCACTTCCGTTCCCCACTTTCCGCCGAATTTGAGGCATTGCGTGTTGAGTGGCGGCCACTCCATGCCGCGCTTTGCCTTATTACCAGAGCGAAGAAATGCAACACTAAATATTTAAATTGAAAATATTAAATATTTCATTAATTATGGAAATGTTAAATATTTTATTTCCCACAACCTGCCGCGTTTGCAGTCACACACTTGTCCCCTGTGCCATGGCAGGCCTTAATATATTTATTTATTAACAAATATACGAATATTAGTCTATTTGATTAAAAAGATAAGTAAATAATATTTCCTTACTTGCAGGGATTGTGAAAGGTATTTCGGTAAAGAAAGTCTTCAGCCTATTACCAAAGATGATTCTGTTATATGCAGCACTGAATATTCAAAAATTGTCCCCCTAGAAGGTGGTGAAGTAAGTTTAAATTTGTTAACTGCGAATGAGATGGATCTTGTTAATTATATTTTGGTTTTCAAAAATAAATTTTTAGAAAACTTGACGTTGTTTACCATTAGTATCGATGAACATGTTTGTGAAGTGTTTGGTAATAATAAGTAATAATCTCGAAAAGTAAAAAAAACAAAATAAATCTTAATATTATTTTAATAATTCATTACAAATCTAAAGTAGAAAATACTGGTGAATTTTATACATATCTCTGTTTTCTTTGGAATATTTTCTGACTTAATAAGGCGCACAAAAGAAATATTCTCTTTGAAATCACACATATCAAAACATTCAATAGACCACGATATGTCACGATATGCCTAGCATATCAACAATTCTATGAAAAGCTTCATACATTGCTGTAATAAATATTTTTGTCTCGCAGATACCAATATCTTTGTTAAACTATCGGCCGTCAGCAAACAAATACTTTAATTCGTCTGTATTGCAAGAGTGGACACGAGCAACTAACGTTAGGCTAAGGCTTTTAAGGACAAAAAATTTACTTGGACATCTTATGTCAGTGGCGAGGCAAGATCCTACAGTAACGAGACGAGTAAGTAAAAATTATCATGTTTAAAACAATGTTTTTATTCATCTTATTCAAATTCTAGGTAAAATGAAAAATTAGCTTCATCCATCCAATAAACAATTTATTTAAAATAAGCTAAAATTTGACTGTAAATATGTTGTATATGTGTGCCTTGTGAGAATTAAGAAAAAAAGAATAACTTTCTTTTTCTAATTATCTTTACAGTACTTCTACAGTATCAAAGACATAAGTATCGGTGGTCGCTGCATGTGTAACGGCCACGCGGACACCTGTGATCCGGCGGACCCTGAGAGCGACACCAGTATATTAGTATGTCGATGTCAGCATAATACATGCGGCTCTCAATGCGCCGCTTGCTGTCCAGGTTTTGAACAGAAGAAATGGAGGATATCGCAAAATTGGGATAGATTTGCTTGTGAACGTAAGTTGATTTCATTTGAAGTCATGACATATTTTTAAAAACCATTAATAATGTTAAACTTATTAAGGTGTTATAATAATTAAAGTAGAGGCCTGTCGTGGATTTCCACGATCCCCACTCGAAGAAATGAAATATTTAATATTTTTAAATGCAATATTTAATGTTTTCATTCCTTCGCCCTGGAAACAAGGCAGAGCGTTGATTACCACCACTTAAAACCCAATGCCTCAAATTCGGTCAAAAGTGGATATTGTAACGGAGTATTTTAATACTAGCTCTCCAACTGAAATTTGCGGGATACAGCGTAAAGCTGAGGAGTAGGATTAATTCAACAACCTATATATTTCCCAATATTAATAACATATTTAAAGTAGTTCCTCTTTTGTAGCTTGTAACTGCCATAATCATACAACTGAATGCACCTATGACGCTGACGTTGACAAGAAACAGCTATCTTTGGATATACATGGAAAATACGAAGGCGGTGGTGTTTGTAAAAATTGTCAACACAATACTGAGGGTATAAATTGTAATAAATGCACGCCGACCTTCTACAGACCTTATGGCAAACGCTGGGATGAGATAGATGTATGCCAACGTAAGTATAATTTGAATAATATCAAATATTATAAAATATTTTATTATTTTTTGAGTTAATAAATAATTACGTTTACTTTAACTGTAATTAGCAACTTTGTTAATTATTCAAATAATAATAATGATTAATTGTAGTATTTCATCTACACCGTAATAGCGCTTATCCCATATATAGAAAGTGCTCATCTCATATAAAGTCAAATATTAAACTTAAAAATAGTAAGTAAACCAAAGAAAACAATAAATTAAAAAAAAATGTTGATAATCTAAAAAAAATATACAGAAACAAAATATTTTTAAAAAATAAATAAATAATAAAAAGAACCGAAATTGAATCAATAAAATATTGCGTTGATTTATGTAAATATTATATACTTCATAAATATTTTAAAATATAATTAATGTGTTTATTGTTGGATGGTTTGCGAAAACTAATATAAATATAATTTAAATACATATCCCACGTAAAACTTTATTAATAAATAGTATTACTTCTTCCATTTTGTGTTTATCTCTTACAGCCTGCAACTGTAATCTACATTATTCAACGGGTAACTGCGAGGAAGAGACTGGTCGGTGTGAATGCCGACCGGAGTTCAATCCGCCTAACTGCGATTCTTGCGCTTACGGATATTTCGATTATCCGGACTGCAAGCCTTGCACTTGCAACCTAAATGGAACTGAGGGACAACACTGTACACCTACCGATGGAATGGTAAATATAAAATACTGATATGGTTAAATATTTTTTATATTTGTGTTATTTTGCGGATTTAATATGAAATGGTCAATGTTTTCTATACTTCATCTTTTAGTCGGAGAAACAAATAATGTATATTAGTTAAAGAAAGCTTACGCTATTGTCTTAGCTTCGAAATAATTCTTAATTATTATTGATTTTAACTCTTTTTTTTGTCCTCTCTTAATCTCAAAAATCATTTTTTATAATATTTTAGTATAAAGACATCTTTCTTAAATAAAGAGGATTAGCATAAGGAATGCCATGAAACAATTTATTTTTCAAATCTCAATATATCTTATTGTTTCTTGTTATCTTTCTGTTACGAGTAACTTTGTGTTTTAGTGTTTTAAGGCCATACACAATTAAGGGAACCATTTTTATACACTTCTATTGATATATAAATGCTTAAAAAATTTAAAAAAAACTTACTTTTTTCCTTAACGACTAGAAAGTAATGAAAGTACATTTACGTCTTATTTTACATTTTACAGTGCCCCTGCAAATATAATTATGCTGGAAATTCCTGCGAGATTTGTGCAGACGGATACTATTCGCCAGAATGTAAAAGTAAGTTATTTATTTACTTACTTACTTAGCCTCACGCTGTATCCCGCACGAGGCAGGGTAGGCATAGGGAATTCGGGAATCTAGTGTAAAGACACTCCGTTCCACTTCTGTTCCCCACTTTCCGCTGAATTTGAGGTATTGCGTGTTGAGTGGCAGAACTCAACGCCGCGCTTAGCCTTATTACCAGAGCGAAGAAATACACACATTAAATATTTAAATTGAAAATATTAAATATTTCATTTCCTCGACTGGGGATCGAACTCAGAACCTGTCGGTTACAATTACACTCTTGTGCCGCTGCGCCACGACAGGCCTCGAATAATATTTAGTTATTGTTAAAATGTATGTTTGCAAGAAAATAACGTTTTTCTGCTTTTATTTGAGTGAAGGGTCATCAATAAATTACAAGTTGTAAATAAATTACAGGTCAACGCGACAGGTTATGGCTTCTATTTGATTGAGTAAATCAAATACCTCGCTCTGGTCTCTCGCCATTTCTTCTTCATAGGAACGGGGTTTCTTATAACACTAGGTTCCCAAGTTCAATCTGCCTATCCTGCTATAAGCGGTATACAATTTTTGACAGTGTGACGTCATAAAATTTTACTCCAAGAAATCAATGAAATGCTATTTTACAGCAATCACAAAATTGTTATTCTATGTTGTGTTTTAATGTACCTTTTTAATTTGTAACGATATTTTTAGTATCCCCCTAGACTCTAGAGTAGAATTTATATTAAAATATATATATATATATATATATATATATATATATATATATATATATATATATATATATATATATATATATATATATATATATATATATATATATATATATATATATATATATTTAAGAAAAAAAATTTAAGGCCTGTCGTGGCGCAACAGCACAAGCGTGTGACTGTAACCGATAGGTTCTGGGTTCGATCCCCAGTCGAGGAAATGAAATATTTAATATTTTCAATTTAAATATTTAATGTTTCATATCTTCGCTCTGGTAATAAGGCAAAGCGCGGCGTTGAGTTCCGCCACTCAACACGCAATGGCTCAAATTCGGCGGAAAGTGGGGAACAGAAGTGGAACGGAGTGTCTTAACACTAGGTTCCCGGGTTCCCTCTGCCTAGCCCGCCTCGTGTGGGATACAGCGTGAAGCTAAAAAAAAATATTAGTTAAACATATAATAATATTATAATAATAATATTTTTCAGACTGCGAATGTAACTCCGTGGGCTCTGTATCGCAAGTGTGCGACAAAGTAAGCGGCAACTGTACATGTAAAAGCAAATATAGCGGCAGGACTTGTAATCAGTGTGAGGCCGGATACTATAACTATCCTACATGCAAACGTAAGTTTATATATATATTTATATATATATATATATATATATATATATATATATATATATATATATATATATATATATATATATATATATATATATATATATATATATATTTATTGTTCTTTTGCTTTTATTATAAAAATGCTATAGAAATGTTTATTGATTAAATGAAATTCAATGTCAGTATAAATTTTTAAAGTTGCAATATTTAAAGCTGTGTTACATTTGTGAAACATCCAAGAGCTGTAAATTCGGCGTTATTGTTCGGCGGCTTCGCCCGCTTGAATTCAATATTAATTTAACGTTACAACAATTTAAAACTAGACTCTATTGTGAATTGTATATTAATTTGAGAGATTTCAAGTTATATATTTTTTTTTTAACACAATCATGTATACAAAAATATTTGTTTATATATAATAGCTTAGTTGACGGCAATCGTGGAAATCCGCCAATGAAAATCGACGAAAAAGCGTTAAGCACGCTTTTTCATTCCATCAAATCAAATATTTAATATTTATTGCCTCTGATGTTGAGACATAGCGCAGCGTTATGTTCCGCAACTAAAAAAGCCAAGCATTCAAAATTCTGCGAAAATGGAGAGAATCTTAACACTAGTCTCCCTCTGCCTACCGCGGATTTTTTAGTAATAAAGTAATACCATTGAATTTTACTTCCATTTTCATTTTAGATTGTAATTGTGATACAAGTGGTACACAGCCCAACATATGTGATGACGTCACCGGACAGTGTATATGCAAACCTGGCTTTGGTGGAGCGCGATGCGATCAATGTATTTCAGGGTAAATATTTTATTATTTTACCAAAGTTCTTCTACAACGCGTAAACAATGACTGAATTTAATTTAAATATAATTGTAGAAATAATATAATTTTACTGCTTGGACTTTTACCAAACAATCTTTGTTAAAAAAATTGTTAAAGATTACTGATAACTGTGGCCTATCGTGGGGTGTATACGTGCGACTTTAAACGCAATTATCTGAGGTTAGATTTTCAATGAAAAAAATTAAATACAGTGTAAATTATTTATAACGTTATCCTTTATAACGATAAACTCCCTATAAAGTAGAAGTGAGCACAACTTGGTTGGTTTACGTTGAAACCCACATATTGATTGTTCACTTCATATAACGATAACTCTCTATAACGACAAAAAACGCTCAGTCCCTTGAGTTTCGTTATACAGAGTTTAGACTGACTGTATTTGATACAATTTCCTTCGTAACGACCGGCGTTAATAGCCTCCACCAAACACTCAATGCCTCCAGAAGCCTTCCGAGCCGGTGGTAGCTTCCTGTAAGGTCTTACACTACAGACACTTATATGTAACTTGACTATTTTGATTTTGATTTTGAAGTGCCTTAACACTGTGTCCCTAGACCCTGCCATGTGCAGGATAGAATGTGAAGTTAATAACAAACTAATAAATTACTAAAAACTAATAAAGGCAAAGCGCGGCGTTGAGTTCCGCCACTCAACATGCAATGCCTCAAATTCGGCGGAAAGTGGGAAATGGAAGTGGAACGGAGAGTCATAACACTAGGTTTCACTTCCGTTCCCTCTGCCTACCCTGCCTAGTGCGGGATACAGCGTGAAGCTGAAAAAAAAAAAAAAATAATTTAAATTATATTATTTAGTTATTACATGGAGATCAAAGGACGTGAGAGGTCATGCGTGCCGTGCAACTGTTCGTCCACCGGATCAACGTCCACAAGTTGCTCGGCCGACGGGAAATGCAATTGTCTTGTTAACTTCGGAGGGAAGCAATGTGACCAATGTTCCCCAGGATACTATAAGTTCCCGGAGTGTTTACGTATGTGAAACTGTTTTTTTTTTTGTTATTTATGTGCGTCATGGCGTAGTGTTGTAGCAGTTGATTGGGAACGCAAGGGATGTGGATTCGATGCCGTGGTTTGAATTGATTATTAAATATAATCAATTTTTATTGCTTTTTATTATTTTTAAATTCGTGACGCCTCGAAAAGTGGAGAGTATAGTGTCTGTGTCGATTCATGTGGAAATAAATCGTTTCTTTTAAATGTTTATAAACACGCCAAAATTCTCTTTATATTTATATACTTATTAAGTGATAGCTAATATTTTTCAGCTTGCAACTGCGATGAGTCCGGTACAATTGGCTCGACTTGCGACGATGGCGGCCAGTGCCACTGTAAGCCGAACTTCGATGACATTAAATGTGACAAATGTAAAGAGCAGTTCTACAACTACCCGGCTTGCGAAGAATGTAATTGTGATCCGAGAGGAGTTATCGCCTCCTTTGCTGGTAAACGGTTTTTATTTAATATCGAGGATATTCGGCGGCTTCGCCCGCTTCAATTCAATATTAATTTAACGTATAACAATTTAATAGTTGACTCTATTGTGTATTAGATATTATTTTTTTTATAATTTGAAATTGATATATTTTAATTTTTATAACACAATCATGAATATTTTTTTTTTATATATACATTTTTTATATATATGTATATATATATATATATATATATATATATATATATATATATATATATATATATATATATATATATATATATATATATATATATATATATTCAACAAAACGGTATCTCATAACCTTTTTAATACCTCTAAAATGTACATAGTTTAATAACAAACAAAATTACATTTACATTCATAATTAAATAATATAAATATATTTTATTTTGCCTTCTTATGAACGATACGTTGTAGTAAGTATAATGTATGGAGATAAAATACATAAAAAAAATAAAAACGTACTGGTTTATTGAACATTTTATATCATATCATAATTTAAAACGTTTTCAAATTTGTGATTTTTTTATTCTTCTTTTTCGGTTCTGTGCAAAATAAAAAAAATATTTTCATCGGTATGTAGGTATAAGTAAATTTATTTGTGCTGTTGTCTTATTAAATTTTCATAAAAAAAAGTATTAAATAATATTATTATTGACTAACTAAGTTTAATATGTATTTATTATTTCGTAACAGGATGTGGTTCGGTGCCGGCGGGAGAGCTGTGCCAATGTAAGGACCGTGTACAGGGACGCATATGTAACGATTGTAAAGCATTGTTCTGGAATCTACAAGAATACAACCCACTTGGATGTGAAAGTGAGACATTTCAACATTAACAATAATATAATAAAATTGAAATTTAAAAATTATGCCATCGTAAAGTATTTTTAAGCAACCATTTAGGTGCACTTTATACCTATTTTTACAAATAAAACCATAAGCAATGTTAAATCGTCTTGGTGTTTGTGGCTGTAATTTTCACTTGTGGCAGCTATTACCTTGAATTTATTATTAATTTGCAGTGTTCAATTCCGCCATTTACGTAATTAACATGTAATGTCGGAAAATCAGGAGGATAACGAAAGTCTTATATATCACTTTCTTGCCTACTTTCTAGATTATATCGTACAACTGACAAAACATAAAAAGAATATTTTATAATATCGTGTATTTTAAACAAAGTAATGCGATAAATGAAGTCATTTAAATTATTATATAAATATAAATATATATATATAAACTAATAGCAAATGCCTAGCCTATACGTTATTGCGGAATGTTTAGCATTTTTGCGTAAAAGAGTACCAAACATCCATCCTCACAAACTTTCATATGTACAATATTAGTAGATTCCAAATATTTGTATAGATATTTAGAAACAAGGCAAAAGCCACCCAACACGCACTGCCTCAAATTCGGCGGCAACTTAGGAACAGAATGGAGTTTCTTAACACTAGGTTCCCATGTTCTCCCTGCCATGTGCGGGATACTGCGTGAAGTTAAAAAGAAGTAATAAATAATCCAAAATTGGTATATAATTAATGTGATTTATTCTCATGTAGAATGTGAGTGTAATGTCGCCGGCACTCTCGGGGGTCTCGGCGCCTGTAACACACGCAGCGGACAGTGTACGTGCAAGTCGAACGTCGGGGACAGACAATGCGACCAATGTCAAGATGGCTTCTATAATTTGGAGACGCAGAATTTGTTTGGATGTACAGGTATATATATTAAATTGTGCATCTGTAAACGTATCAGCTTATGGATTCATCTTCATTCGAGAAAATTAACCATTTAATATTTTCATTCTGGTAATAAATCTAAACGCGGCTATGACGTCTGCCACTCAACTCGCAATGCCTTCAGAATGCAACAGAAAATGGGAAAACGAAAATGTTTTAGCGGGAACAGAGCATCTTAACACTAAATCACAAGTTCCCATTGCTTACCGTACTATACGCGGGATACAGCGTGAAACACATTTTTTTTATCAGCTTCACTCTGTATCCCGCACATGACAGGGTAAGCATAGAAAACTTGGGAACCAAATATTAAAACCCTCCGTTCCGTTGCCCCACTTTCCGCCCAATTCGAAGAATTACCACAAGACTAAAGAAATGAAAATATAATTCCCGTTTATTCCCTCCAGCCTGCGACTGTGACATCGGCGGTTCAATCGACAACAACTGCGAGAAGACAACCGGCCAGTGCCACTGTCACTCCCGCGTGGAGGGCAGGCGCTGCGACCGGCCGATACGAGCTCATTACTTCCCAACCCTCCACCAGTTCCAGTACGAAGTGGAGGAGGGTCTCACGCAATCTGGGCCGGTCAGATACAGGAACTCTGAGGATGTCTTCCCGGGTTATTCGTGGAAGGGATATGTAGTTTTCTCGTTGTTACAGGTGATTTTTTTTTGATGGATTATATTGAGATTATAAATATATGTTATTGGATCGTTGAATATTTCGCAATAAGTATTGATTTATTATGATAAATTGAAATTAATATATTAATATTTTAAAAGGAGTTAAAATTAATTCGGCGTTCAGTTTCGCCACGACACGCTTGAATTCAGCGGAAAGTGAGGAACTGTACGGAACCGGTACCAATAGGAACTAAAAGTTAAAAAACGCCTCAAAACATTTTTTTTGTCCTACTTTTTTACATTATTTTAATATAAGTATAGTAATAAATATTTATTCATCAGTATTTAACCTATTTTCTTTGATCTTAGAATGAGGTAATAAATGTGGTGCACATCGGCAAATCGTCGCTGTACCGTATGGTGTTGAAGTACGCCAACCCTCTCAGAGACCCCGTCACCGCAAACATTATAATTACACCCGAAAGCGTTCTAGAAACTAAGCAATGGTAACTATTATTATAAGTTATGTTCTTTAAGGTTTACTCGCAAGAACTGAATTGTGTGTATATTTATTATTTGTACTATATTTTAGTTTACATATTTAATATATTTTCATTTCTTCGCCTTTTATAATAAGGCAAAGCGCGGCGTTGAGTTCCGCCACTCGACAAGTTATGCCTGAAAAATTTCGACGGAAAGTAGGAAATGGAACAAGGGCTCTTTTAATTCTAAGTTCCCAAGTTGTCTCGGCCATATTTTTTCCAGCTGGCAACACTCTGTATACCACAGCGTGAGGCTGGAAAAATGTATTGAAAGTGTCGCGTTGAGTGGAACAGCTTTTGACTGCAAGCGAATTATTTTCACTTCCCAGCTATGGTAGACAAATATCGGCCACTCATTGTGTTAATACTAAAACGCCATTAAATTCTTTCCACCAGTTCTTGTAAATATATTCTTTTAGGTTCAACGTGTATCTACGACCTACCATTCAACCCCAACTCATAACCGTTCAGGCTGAAAAGGGCAATGGTCCAGCGCCGTTCGTAATGAACGCCGGCAATTGGACCGTCACTATAAAAACCACCAAGGAAGTTATGATTGTAAGACTTTTTTTTGTATATAATTCTTCTATACGTCTGTTTGTCACCTGTTAATTGTTAATTGTTATATATACAATTTAGACCACACTCGCTATAAATATTGATAAATTCAAATTCAAATATTTTATTCAAAACAAGAAGTTATAAGTTCAGCTCCATTAATTTACCAAGAAACTAGAATTAAAGAAACTCAGCGGGACATTTCTTTTTTTCAATCAATTATTTACAATTTATCATTTATAAGTGACAATAATAACTTATATATATACTGTATATACTGGACCCAGCATCTAATTCCCCATCATTTTCAGGCCCACAAAGTTTAAACTTGCTAATATCATGTATATTAATATTCTTCTTAACATACAAATAACGGTCAAGATATACATAAATTTCTTAACATTTCTGCCTTCAAAAACATTTTAGGGCATAATTTAATAAAGAAAATAATATCTTTTGTTCAGGATTACTTCGTTCTTATACCAGAAGCGTATTACGAAGCAACAGTGTTAACGAAACTAGTGGACAAGCCTTGTATTATTGGTGACAGAAAGTTGTGCAGACATTTTGCGTATCCCAGTGTTAATGGACGATCTACCGCAAGTGTGGTGGACGTTGTTACATCTGTTAACCAGTTTATTTCTGATCCGGAGGTGAGTTTACTTTTTATGTACATTTAAGCGTATTTTTTTTTGGGTCGATTCGCTTCTTAATCCTTTTTGAGCTGAATTTATTTAAAAAAAAAACAATGAAATACAAGTTACAACCATAGCATTTACAATAGTAGCTCACACAATAAGTTTATTATGCTGTCGTGGCACAGCGTTTGTCTAAATTACTTTAATTTGCTCGCTCTGGTAATAAAGCAAAACGCGGCGCTGAGTACCGCCACTCAACACGCAATATTCCGAATATTGAGTGTCGCATGGGGAACAGAGTGTCTAAGCACTAAGTTCTATCTGCCAGAGAATATATATAAATTGATTTGACTTATTTCAGCAACTAAAAGAGTTCAACGCTGGTACAAACGATATACCAATAATCAACAGTGAACAAAACGAACTTCAATACAACATGAAAATAGAACCTTCTGGAACTTACGTCCTTGTTCTCGAATACGTCACTCCAATAAACAGATCGGCCCTACAAAGTATTGAACTTAGCAGTGATTCAGATGTTTACAATTTATCTCCAAGGGCTACTGTTAATATAAGATTTAAATCGGGAGACGGTCCGGAGTTAAACGCTGTCGCTAATTTGAACGATTGTCCCTATACAGCGCCTTGTCGACAAGTCATTGTGGATGACATATCGAAAATACATTTCTTTAATGTACAAGATGCTAACAATGTTATTTATATTAATGTAAGTATATACTCATGTTAGACATTTTTCTTAAAGTAATTGATTATTTATTTTTGTTCTTAATTAATTTCATTTTTCATATGTGTAGGGTCAGAATGGAACACTCGCTGGAATTAAATCGATAATAGCAATTCCGGAAGCCGAATGGCATTTAGATTATATAACACCGAGGCCTTATTGTTTGAGGAGAGATGGCCGCTGTAGTCCTGCCGTATTTTCTACCGCTGTTGACTCCAAGAAGGTATTAAAAAGATTAACCTTAAATAAATTTTAAAAAATGTTACAATCAACTGACATACAAAGACGTAATTTCTAAAAAAAAAAACGTTTTATGTTTACAATTTTTTTTTATTCCACCATATTGGTAACCATTCCACCGCTAATTTACCACGTATACATGTGAAAATTAATAGATTTATATTTTAAATACATTATTACACCTCTATAGATTGTCTTTCTTTTTGTTTAAATATTAAATAAATAACTTCCAGGTTGAAATAGAATCAGGCGCAGGAGGTGATCGTGAATTACGACCACAGATCCTAGACAACTCTACAAACGTAGTGTACCTCGCGCCGCAGTCAGAGACAGTTAAGATAGAGTCCAAGGTTCTTACCCCTGGTGATTACAAGTTCGCTGTACATTACTACCAACCGGATCATCCAGGTGATACTTTAAGTATATAATTATATTAAGAAATGAAGAAATCATTTGTAAATGTTCAAGAGAAATGCTGTTGTTGAACTTATCTACTATTAAATGTAATATATTTATTAATAGGATAGTAATAGAACAGAGGCCTGTCGTTTGGTAGGGGCTTAGACGTGCGATTGTAAAGGTGATGGATTTTGGGTTCGATTCCCGCTCGAGAAATTAAAGCGCGGCGTTGAGGTCCACCACTTAGTACACAATGTATCCGTTTCGGCAGTTAATGAGAAACGGAGTGACTTAACATGACGTTTAGTGAAGGTTAAGACACTACGTACCGCGAATTGAGTGTAGTGGCGGAACTCCCCGTCCCTGCTCTGGGAAATTTTGTTTCCGCCGAATTTGAGGCATTGCGTGTTGAGTGGCGGAACTCAACGCCGCGCTTGTGCCTTATTACCAGAGCGAAGAAATGAAACATTAAATATTTAAATTGAAAATATTAAATATATCATTTCTTCGAACCCAAAACCTGTCGGTTACAGTAACACACTTGTGCCGCTGCGCCACAACAGGCCTCAATTGTGTGTAATAATTTATGTATATATATATATATATATATATATATATATATATATATATATATATATATATATATATATATATATATATAAATTAATCATATTTCTATATACAGAAAGCAACGTAAACATAATCCTAACTGCCGACGGTCAGCAATATGAAGCGAGCATGCCAGTGGAACATTGTCCTTCGAACTCCGGTTGCAGGGCTCTTATAAGGCTGGCCGATGGAAATACACAGTTTGCAGTCAATGAAAACTTTACTATTGAGTTTAAAGTAAGTTATTTTAATGTTAGTTACTTGAATCTATTATAGAAAATGTTCTCGTTGTGGCTTAGCAGATGTCTAATTGTTGAATCGAGAAGTATGAATTCGATGCCTTACGCCTTTACTAAATGTAGATCAAGTCTTTTGAAATAAGCGTAAGTTTACAATACAAAAAAAGGCATGAAAATTTAAAAAAAAAATGAGACATCTATAAATAATCAATATCAACAAACAATATAGCGAAAAAATCGCTTAAATATTTTGTATGATCATTATTTTTTTATAACTTTTTTAATATTATTTTTTTTATACACAAGACAATTTATTTTTTTATATACAGGGAGACACGAGCAATGGCGTCTGGCTGGACTACGTGCTAGTTATAGAAAAACCGGACTTCATTGACTCCGCATTGAAAGAAGCGAACATGATCGACTACACCAGAGAATTCATCGAGAAGTGTGCTGCAAACCATTACCTCATCGCTTCCAATGAAACAGGTGACCTTTTAATTATTTTTAACTTTTTTATAGTCTTTTTTGAAATAAGTATTTGTACATGTTAATTATTTCCATAATGGACTTTTTACTCTTAATTGTTACAATAGTATTTCTACATGATACTATAATGTCACAGTGTAAGAACGTTTGACTGCAGTTTTTTCTAAACCGCTTAAAATAAAATATTTCGAATGTAGGAGGTGCCTAGTACGTAGTGATTCGACACTAAATTTCTCTGCTCACCATTTTACATGCGAGATAAAGCTTATATTCAGTGGGCATTAACAATACTCTGCTTTAATTTCTTGGGTGTTGTGTTAAGGTTACACTTCAGAAATAAAAACAACAATTAAAGTAGCTTTATTTGCATTGTATGTATGTGTATATGTGTGTATATATATGTATGTATGTATATATATATATATATATATATATATTCTTTCTTCTGGTCTTTGTATGTATGTATAATACATTTACAAATGTCAACTAAATATTATGTTCTATGAAATAAACCATTAATATGGTCTTATACAGGTTTCTGCCGCGACGCCATGTTTTCAATAACAGCTGAATACAATAGCGGGGCTTTGAGCTGTTTCTGCGATTTCATGGGATCTACGGAACTTGAGTGCAACACCTTCGGAGGACAGTGTCCTTGCAAAGAAAATGTGATTGGCAGAACATGCAGCGCTTGCAGAACTGGCTACTACGGCTTCCCCAACTGCAAGCCCTGCCACTGTCCGTCTACAGCTATATGCGATGAGAATGGTAAGCGAGAAATAAAAATTGTAATATATATTTTACAAGATGGAATCCATTTTATTATAACAAGATAAAAAAATGGCAGCTTTTTAATAATGCCGAGTAGTGCGATATAGGGAAAATATAATAATCTTTAAAGGTTTTCACTCGCTCAGCTGCACGCTGTATCCCGCACACGGCAAAGTGGACAGAGGGAACTTGGGAACCTGACACTGCGTTCCATTCCTCTCTTTCCGCTGATCGCCCTTATGATATACACAGATGCTAGCATTATTTTCTTTTCCACAGGTCAATGTATATGCCCTAAGAACGTAGAAGGGGAGGACTGTGACCGCTGCAAGCCCTACACCTTCAACTTCGACGTACAGCGCGGCTGCGACGATTGTAACTGTAACCCCTTGGGTGTCATCGGTAATCAGCTGCAGTGTGAAGCTGATAGTGGTAACTGCGCGTTAGTATCTTTTATATTTTGTTTTATAAACTTAACTTGTACATTTTGTATGTGATTTTTTTTAATATGAACTTAATATTATGAATAAATGTACGCTGTATGTACGCTGAGTGTATAGGTATAAAATGACAATCCTTTGACATTACTACAAAAATGTTAAAATACCGTAAAACATTGTTAATTGGGTTCTCAATGAACCAATGATATTAACGATTTCATTATGATTGAATTTAAAATATTTCGTTTATCTGGTTCCAAAGACAATTTCAAAGATAGGGTTGTAACTATAAATTTACTGATATTAAAATTAATTGAAATACTGCTTTCGCATACATATAATGTTATTAATAAAAAACTAGTCCAAATATAACAAAACGACTCCCAAACCCAAAATTCCAAAGTCCCAATTTTAAATGTAAATATGAAAAAAAAATTTAGAAATCAATTATCATTCAATCACGTTCAAAAGATCCTATTAAAGAAGGTGCAATTCTCAATAATAGAGATTTCCGTGTTATTCTGGTGTCACTTCTCCAATTTTTACTATAATAACTATCTACACCATCATGGCGCATTGGAAGAGATTCCGACTGAGAAACCGACCATCTTTAGATCAAATTTTGGAGAACAACAATTTTGTTCTTATTTTTACATATTACACTAAAACAAAATAATATTTTTATCAAAATGTTTCCACAGATGCAAAGAAAACGTAATAGGCCGTGTGTGCGACCACTGCGTCCCCGGCCACTACGCGTTCCCCGACTGTCTCGAGTGCACTTGCGACTTGCACGGCACCACCGACGACGTGTGCGACCAGAACACAGCTCAGTGTTACTGCAAGAAACATGTTAGAGGACAGGTGAATTGCACTTTATAAATATATTATTTTTTTTTACTTTAGGAGTGTTCTAATTGCATATGTCGAGGCGCAACGGCACAAGCGTGTGACTGTAAACGACAGGTTGTGGGTTCGATCCCCACTCGAGGTAATCAAATATTTAATATTTTCAAATTAAAAAAAATATGTTTTCATTTCTTCGCTCTGGTGACAAGGCAAAGTGCGGCGTTGAATACCGCCACTCAACACGCAAATGCTTTTATTTCGGCGGAAAGTGGGGAACGGAAGAGGAACGGAGTGTGGTGTGTGTGACAACGTGAAGCTGAATATAGTTGCATATAAAAAATTATAACAGCGTTTTACCTACCATTAAAACGCTTATTAAGCGATAACCTTATTTGAAGCCTTACTGATTGAGAAGGTATCTTGACTTCCGGCGGCGCGTCAGTTTTACTCTAACTTCCGGCTATTCTACTCCGGATGTCACGTGACATCCCCCCTTCCATCTGTTGTTGACTTGTGCCACCTGGGGATCGACTTTAGCTCATTGAGTCTCAAATAACATTTCTCACCTGGCAGAAATCCTATGTAAGGCTTCAAATAAGGTTATCGCTTAATAAGCGTTTTAATGGTAGGTAAAACGCTGTTATTAAGCTTTGAACCGTTATTTGAAGCCTTACTGATTGAGATATGTTTGTTATCGCCAGGTGGTCAGGAGACGCCAATGTGATTTGTGCAATCTGTAATATCTAAAATTAAGATATAAGTAGTGAAGAAAGAAATAAATAAATCTCACATATCATTCAACATTTTGATTTTATAAAATCAAAACTAGATACATAAAAATTACATACAACTTTAAATAAAAGAAAAACCCAACTACAGTAGCTTAATAGTAACAAAATATGGACTGTAATTATTAAAGTACATAAGTATTCGACATATAATAAAAATAGCAAAAATGAAATTAAATAATTATTAATTAATTATGATATAATAATTTAACTTATATTTTTTCCTTTCATATTAACCTTTTATTTTGTTATAGGCACAAAATATCGGGTTACATTTAGTCTAAACTCTTTAGAATTTATTTATCGACAGTAATATTTCAAATACAAACATTTACTGCGAGATAATATTTCGTCAAGTGATTAATTTAACAGCCAATTGTTTAGCGCAACAGAAATCTAATGCTTCATATACTAGCTCTCATACCAGTTTTTATTCTTTATCCTATTTGAAATACTACTAACTAAATACTAACTAGTGCGAGAAGCAGCTGTAGGACTACCATAAGTAGGTAGTTCAAAATGAGCTATCAATATTACATTTTGATCTCCTTGTGACAATTTAATCAGTCTTTTGACCCAAAAAAAAACTAAATTTAGAGTTTGAGTTTCTTTATTTTAGGGATTCGCTAACTTGATTGCCTATTAAAAACTGAATCGATTTTGGAAACAAACCGTGGCCAAAAAATTACATAATCATTTGACAAAATACAATAACTCGTTTAATGTTAGTAAAGTTTCCCATTTTGGAATGCTTGTACATTTTATGTTACTTTAACCAATTGATTTGATAGCTCGCTTCACTAAAATATCTAACTTATATTACTCTCGGAATCAGGATTACATAACGTACGAGTAGATATCGCAGATTTGTAGACTAAAAAAGTATTATAAGCTAAATTTTGTATTGTATGAAAATCGGTTAAGAATCTAGGTTAATCTGCTGTAATTAGGTTAAATAAATTAATATTTTATATCCGGTCCAAGTAGTCCATAATTTTCTATATGTTTTATATATGAAATACGCCAACTTTTATGATAAACCTGTTTTTGCAAGTCCAACCAATCGGTTAAGCTATTACCATCCCCGAATTTTCAAATTTGTCGATGCATTTCCTGCCACTTTGGTTACGGAAGACTATTGTGGGATCTATCAGTCTGATCTAGATTGTGAATCGTGCATGGGGGTTCCAGGGTCGTGTTCTTGAGTTCAAGTTGCCAGAATACTTTATTTAGCTTCAGTAATAGTAGAGGGAATGGAATCAGAACTTGGCTCAACGCATCGTGAAGATAGGCGTTCCGATCAGTTAAATATATCGTTCCGTGTAAAGGTAACATATCTGTCGGTGCTGATTCAACTAGATCTATTATTGATAGTAGTGTTCCTCGTAATCGAAAACTCATTATTCATGCTCATTATTTCCGTGAGTAAATGCTACTCTGAATGGGCTGACAATATGGTCATCGGTCTGCTTCGATGTTGTAGCAACCCGATATATATGGAAAATGAGCTTCAACGGTTAAATTGTGCAAAAGACCCAGAATCTTCCGAGTCAACTCTATTAGGTTCTTAGATTTGGTGCCCCTTTATAATACAAATTATAACTGTCCGATTGAAGATTCGTATCAGAATTGATGGATCTGCAACAACATGACCTCGATAGTTTAGCACACTACAAATCGCTGACATTTCTTTCCGATTCGAATCTCATTCTTTCTTCTCGGAGGCACTTGTCAGACAAGTCGACATCGTTAAGCCTTGCTTTTCATCCTGAACCTGATGCGTCTATTACTAAGTGGTTCTTTGCAGGAGGTTTGTATATTACAGAACATTTTTCCTCACTTATTATCCAACTCTTTCAATGCTGGTTGCAGAATCGCGTAATCTTCGTCTGGCCTTATATGGGGCATTATATTACAATATTTTAAACAAGGCGCGATGATTTAGCTGACCTTTTGGAACCGATAAAATTGTGAAATTCCGTGATCCAATCTCACTTTGCATTTCTTTTACATTTGCCTTTTGTGATTTTCGGTATTTTTATAATTATTATTTTAAATTCTGTGCTTTTTGATGTGAAAGTGATTTCTTGTACTCGTGAGCATTTCATAAAATACCTAAATACTATACGCTTGTTTAAAGAACAAGGTTTGATTTGGCATAATTTTTATTCCACCCTAGACCTTGCAAGATTTGAATGGCTTGTGGCGCTTGCCCTTGGGCTGTGGTGGATCAAAGGAAAACCGTTCAAGTATACTAATATTCAAATTCCCATATTCCTTAACAAACGCATTACCCATAGCGGCAAATACCTTCAATGCACTGGTTAGGCCAAAAGGTAAACCCGTTAATTGCATCAGACGTTATGTATATTATTGTTAAAAATATTTTTGATTTATTGGATTGGTCACTAGGTAATCTTGCGATTGCGAAAAAACTCGAAGTCCGATAAATATTTATTAGCTGAACATAGCGATGTTTTGTTAACTGTACATAGCGATTAAAATTTTTTAAAAGGAAAATTAGACGAAATATACCGTCGCTATTAGGCGTTAGGCGTTAGAAATATAGACGAGACGAAGCTTGAACCAAGTTACACAACTTCCCAAAATTTGTACTTACAGTAATTGATCGATTATAAAATCGATTATTGTCATAATTAAATCTCTTATATTTTCTGTTAAAATTGGAAACTTCAAAGACGTAATGACACAGAAAAAGATTAAAAAATGTTAAAAATAAATTGAATTTAGTTTTAGTATTATATACTTGGAGCATTCAAATTATACTATCAACTTTTATTTTGTATTGATATGTATCTTGTTAATTATCCTACATAAATAGTTACAGGGTCACAATTGCCGTTTCCCTTGTCCATATCAATTACCCGAAAGTCTACCTTTTCTTGAATTTTGTCTTTGAAAATTACGATTAGACCTCAATTGCATCTCACTTATGAAGTTTCTTTTTGCAAAAACGGAGGCTATTGTAGCAAATATTGACAACTGTCAATTGTTAAAAGTGGTTTTACTATTTAAATTTTGAGATTCAACGCGATTTGTGCGAATGTGAACATTGGCAAAGTGATATGTGCTCAACTGGCACGCTCGGAACGCCATAAACCAAGAACCATACCATACCATAAATTTTGCGAGGGTATATGTATATGTGTTATAAAAATAAGACAACATAAAATATTTGTAAATAATTATTTCTAGCATAACTAGGCAAGGCCCGAGTCTGCCATTCGCTCAGCTGAGCTTGCGCAGCAGCCGTTTTGTATACAGGTGCCTTGAGCAGCCAAAAAAAAAAATAAATTTTTACGTCACAACCAGCTTTTCGAAAGCCATATTAATACATCTTTGTGAAATGAGTAGTCGCAAATGGATAGGAATTTTATTCACATTAGCTCTTATCTTTCGACTTTTGCCCACAGGTCAATTAAAATACTTGAACAGATCTTCTGTACACCAATAGCAGCAAAATCTTTGTTGATTTTGTTTTTACAAAAACTGGTGTTAAGATTTGAACCAATCAATTAAAGACTGAAAATTATTCTGCATCGTTTCATTTTCTTTAAAAAGAGCGCGAGTAACAGCCGCCAAACTACGTTCAATGGAGTTCAAAGAATTATTGTTATCATATAGATTAATTTCGTCATTCATTATATATATTAATTTCTGAAGACGAAAAACCAGGCATTGCTTTAATTACAGTACGCATTTTGCACGTCGTCTGTATATTGTACAGTTCAAGTTTCGGTATTAAATTGGTGAAGAGAATTTAACACATCTATATGTTTAAGACTGACTTTGAAATAGATGACTGTCCGAGTACCAAAGATAATACAAAATTACTCTTCGGCTCAAGTTCACCCTATTTCTCATATATAAATCCCCATTAAAATTAGCGTTTATTTAAAATATTTTTAAAATTATACATTTCTTGGCAAGGGCTTGATTGATGAGTAGATTGGAATGCAACGCTACTAGTTGACAAGATGTTGAATTAGACCTTTTTCTGCAAGCTATTGTATAGTTTTTTATATACAGCAAAGTTTAATATACTTTTCTTTGATCTCTTTCTTTTCTTTTTATCATTATCATTAGCACTAGGTAATTTCTTGGATGTACCGGAGCACAGACACGTTACATAGAATGAATAAATGCAAAGAATCGAGAAAATAATTGACGAATATTCCAAAGAATAGGAGGATTTGTATCTGTAGATTTAAAGTCTTTAAATGAGCTGGAAAAAAGCTTAACGTAAAGTAACAATATTTTTTTTTTTTTTTTACGTATATTTCAAATCTTCGTAAAACTCTAAATTATACAAATTCACAATATACCCATGATATTTATTTAAAGACTCAATTCAAAATTATGTCTACTAACTAATATATAAAGAATTCTTACCAATTTATTACAACTGAGCACCACCGAAGACAAGACGCCAATGAGCTAAAGTCGATCCCCAGGTGGCACAAGTCAACAACAGATGGAAGGGGGGATGTCACGTGACATCCGGAGTAGAATAGCCGGAAGTTAGAGTAAAACTGACGCGCCGCCGGAAGTCAAGATACCTTCTCAATCAGTAAGGCTTCAAATAACGGTTCAAAGCTTAATATATAAATACCAGGGAATTGTACCCACTGACTCTCGTTTACCATCCATGTGCTTCGATCGCTTAGCCATGTGTTCTTATCAAGGTACTTTAGACTTTTTGTAAAAGACAAACTCGAAAAAATAAAATATTTAATTTTTTTATTTTTTCTCAACATGCAATGTCTCTCAATTCGGTAGAAAATGAAGAAAGGAAGTGTCTTAATTTAAATAGTACTAATTTAAGGTTCCCATGTGCCCTCTGCGTATCCTACTGTGAGCGAGATTCTCACTGATTTTTATTTTTTCTTATAGGCCTGCGACGTATGTAAGGATGAATACTTCAACCTTCAGCCCGACAATCCTGATGGTTGTACTAAATGCTTCTGTTTCGGGAAGACTACCAAATGTGCTAGTTCATATCTTTCTTGGGCTATGGTAAGATAATATAAATAACAGAAATTAGACTACTGGTAGTTCTATCACCTACTTACAATATATAAATCCTATGATCTTTTTATAATTATTGGACTGTCATTCGTCCTTAGTAAGAAGAAAAATGTAATATTTTTATTATTTGCTAAAGTTATTTCTGAAATAAAATAACTAAGAATTTCATTTATGTTCAAGTATGAAATATTTATATTTGCTGATTTTATTGTTGGATTATATATAATTATATATAAAATATAAATCATTAAGATTATATATAATATATAAATCAATCCTTTAATTATTCAAAACCTATGAAAGCAATAATTCACCGTTTACAGATAAACGGCATGACAGACTGGTATTTAGTAAACATAGAGGCCAACAAGCAAGCCCTAAACATTTTCCCCATAGCGGCGACGCCTACAGTGCTCAATGACTCAGTCATTGGGGCTGATGTGGCCAACGACGATGGAATACAGAGAGTTGTGTACTTTGGTGCTCCAGATTATTATCTTGGTAAGTTTACTCTCTATCACTAAGTATCAGTCTAAGTCTTTTTCTATCTAATGAGGGGAAATTCGAGGCATAATTTGTTTCATATATGAAATTGTGGTAAAACAACAATGAAAAATATATTCATGTAGTAAAATATTTGAATAAAATTGTTATATAAATGCTGACGAGTTTTATTAATATAAAAGGAGCCATAACGATGATTTTTTTTAGTTTGCTGCACGCTAATTTCAAAAACGACTTAACTAAATCAGTTAAGTCGTTTTTGTTTATTTTCATTGTTGTACTTCGACCAACTAGTTTGTTTTGTTTGTTAGTATTTAAATTTTTTCCTAAATAAAAAGTTATAACGATATAAAGTAACTTCAGTTTTCATTGTATACTACAAGTACAAGGTTATTACAGAATGGAAGTAGTTCTGATTAGTAAATTAATAATTATACAGTACCAGCAGGCGAAGCCGCAAACGGGCCTATAGTATAAATATATTATTACATGAAAAACATGTATCTACTTATATTAAATTAAACCTAAAATAAATCCAATAACATACTATAGGTGATTATATGAAAAACATAACCTCCATTTTTTCCTCAGGTAAACGTCTCACATCCTACGGAGGATACTTAACGTACTCCCTCTTCTACACAACACAAGAGGATGGCGAAGCGATAGACGCGGCTGACGTCATAATAGGCGGGTCAAACAGCTTCATAGTGCACAACAGTATTGAGCAACCGCCATCTTTGATAGATTGGACACACAGTGTTAGGCTGAGTGAGGATGAATTCACTAATTTAGACGGCTCTGCTGTGACAAGAGACCAGTTTATGAATGTGCTGGTTAATGTCAGTAGTATTTATATAAGAGCTACGTATTGGAATGAAGCTGTTACTACGCGGTTTGTATTTCACTTTCTTTTTTTCAGTTCTACGCTGTATCTTGTACATGGCATTTGGGTACCTAGTGATGAAACACTCGATTCCGAATTTGAACTTTGCCTTGTTACCAGAGTGAAGAAATGAAAATATATTAAATATTTCATTTCGTCGAGTGGGGGTCGAACCCATAACCTTCTGTCTTTTGTCTACATTACGACAGGTCTCGTATTTCATTTTATTCTATAATTTAATATTCGTATTTCATCATTTATAGTCTTTTTTGATTAACGTTATGTTTTAATATGATTTTAAGCGTTTTCTTGTTTGCGGGTTTGTTTCCCAGCAGAGAAAACTAAATATTTAATATTTTCATTTACTCTTTCTGGAAACTAAACGCAGCCCCACTTTATATATATTTATACAATTTATAAATACTCCAGGTTAATAGCAGTAAGACTAGACGTAGGCGTCGACGACTACGCGGACGATAGTCGAGCGGCGTCGGTAGAAGAATGCCAGTGCCCCAAAGCGTACAGAGGCTTGTCGTGCGAACAATGCGCGGAGGGCTACTACAGACTTAGTTCGGGACCCCACGCTGGTTTCTGCGTGCCTTGCCAGTGTAACGGACACTCTAAGGAATGTGATGTTAACACTGGTATTTGTTTGGTGAGTGTCTCATGGAAAATTCATCGTTTAGGCTTCATTATTTTTCGTGATATTAAATAATTGACTTATTTTGTCTATTTGATAAGAGTTTCCTGTTGAAATTCGTTTATTATATCACTCATCAATAAAATATTATTTTTAATCACTCCTCAATTGAAGTAATCAAATATGGCGCTGACAGAAAACGTGACCATTACTTTAAGATTAGTTCCATACATGGTAAAGTCTCATTTAAAAGAAAGTATAATTTATAAATATTAATTTACATTTACATAGGAGTGTACGGACAATACGTTCGGCGATCATTGTGAACAATGTATAGAGGGTTACCACGGCGATGCAACGGTCGGCACTCCAAGAGATTGTTTGATATGCGCTTGTCCCATACCGTATGCTTCCAACAAGTGAGTTCTTTGTTCATTTAGTACTATGTGTTTCCATTTTCTAATAACAAAATTGATTTATACTTAATATATCGTACATTTGTTATTATTAAATAGATTTAGAACTGAAATTTCCTCCTTAAAGGTCTTCTGAAAATTAGCAAATTAGCATTTAAAGGCCTCCCCCTAACAGGCGCGTTATTATAGGTCCAATTTCTTTTACATTCCTTGCGACGTTATTATCGCAATAGTATGTAACTACATGACCATCCTAATGCAAAATGTACTGAAAACAGTTATCACAGTAACGCAGTCGATATTTTAATAATAAAGTTACATTTTAAATCAACAATATCAGTTAACCAATAGTAAGCAAAAGAAAAAATAAATAAATGAGATTCGTTTCGTTTGCGGTTTGCTTACAAAATAAAATTTGTGCATATAATGTTAAATTGATAGATAATTATTATTTATTTTTATTGAACAGCTTCGCCATAGGTTGTGATTTAAGCGAAAATGGCACTCTCATATCATGTATGTGCAAACCTGGCTATGGCGGCGCTCGATGCGAATATTGTGCTGCCGGTTATTATGGAATACCAGAGGAAATTGGTATGTACAAATTTATTCTCTTTTTTTTCTGTATAATTATCGTTTACCTTTGATAATACATTTTTTTTTCATGCACTTTGTTGGAAAACACCAAATTTTGCATGACCTAATGCAATAGAAAATTATGTAATATTGACATGTATATAAATATTTCATTTCATATACACGTCAATATTACATAATTTCCCTACTGTGGCTCCTCCACCCTCTCTCGGGGGAATAAGGTATTTATCCCACTTTGGCCAGACTAAGTGCGGAGTTAAGCTAATAAACACCACACACAATGTCTGTAAAATTGAATAAGAACTGTAGAATATATAAATTCATAAGATGCACGTAGCTCTTAATTGCTTAACTGACAAAGGCATCCAATAAAAAAAACTACTCTCATTTCAATCCAATTATTCAAGAGTTACGGTACCACAGACAGACAGGTCGAAAATCATAACACCTCTTTTTTTGCATCGCGGGTTAAATATATATAATATTCTTTTAGGGGATTATTGCAAGCCTTGCAATTGTTCTGGTAACATCAACACTGAGGACCCCGGTTCTTGTGACAGCATCACCGGAGATTGTCTCAAATGTGTTAACAATACTGCTGGGGCCGCTTGTAATTTGTGTGCGCCAGGTTTCTTTGGTGACGCCATATTCTCTAAGAATTGTACAGGTATGTATATGTTATAATTAAGGATATTGAATACAGAAATAACAATTTTTTACTATATAATAAATTTTCAATTATTTACACTTACAAAGTGTATTGGACCATAAAAAAATTGACCATCGAAGTTTGCCAAAAAATATATTCTATTATATTCATGCTATATATATTTAGTTAATACTCTCTTTCTCTCTCTCTCTCTCTCATATTCACGCTGTGTCCGCACAGGGCAGGGTAGGCGAGAGAGTAGGCTTCTGAACCTAGTGATAAAACACTCTGTTCCAATCTCATCTTTCCACCGAATTGGAAGCATAGCGTGTTGAGTGGCGGATCTCAAGTATATTACTTTTAATATGTAATAATTTCTAATATTTAATTCAATAGCATGCATATGCGACGAGTTCGGCATGGACCATTGCGACCCGACCACAGGCACTTGCGTATGCCGACCGGGGGTGATAGGGGACAAGTGCGACCAATGCGCACCAAACCACTACGGCCTGAACAGCGGACAGGGTTGTACTCCGTGCGAATGTGGCGTTGCTTCGGATTCAGCTCAGTGTGATGATAACACGGGACAATGCCGGTACTTTGAATAAATATTGTTCTTTAATAACCTATTGACAATACCAGATTATCTTGAAATGCCTCATTGGTAGTTATGAGACCTGTCGTACCGCAGGAGTACAAGCGTGTGACTGTAACAGTGACAGGTTGTGGGTTTGACCCCACTCGAGAAAATGAAAATTTGCTATTTTCATTTCTTCGCTCTGGTGACAAAGCAACGCACGGCGTTGAGTTCCGCCAACACTCAATGCCCGAAATTCGGCGAAATGTGTTTCCAAGTTCCCTCTGCCTACGCTGCCACGTGACAATACAATATGAAGCGGAAAGAAAAAATAAACTTCGTATGTCTACTGTATCAGGGGTTTCAAGATAATCGTATAGGGCTTAGAGCCATATAGTGTAAATAGGCACAGGGCATATCGTTTTAGGCAGATTCTCAGAAGAGACAAAAATGTATTTATGTAGATATATAAATATATTATTAGAAAGTTTTTACTAATGCCAATATAAATTTGCTTTGTATTATTTATATATATTAAAGGCCAATTAATTCTATATATTTTTTTCTATTTTAAATGATATACAGATAAATTAACGACAAACTGTTTTAACAGGCGATATATCCAACGCTACATTTTTTGCTAACTCATATTTTTATATATTAACAAAATTAATATGTATTAAAATTCTTGAAAATAATAATAATTTAAGATTATTTGTTGAAAAATTTACGCCATTTACTGTTACAAATGAACGCACGCACATCTGTTAATAATTTGATAACATTTTATTAATAGTATTACAAAAATATAGCACCGATAAACGAAAGAATATAATTTATATTTAGATGTGGTATTTTAGTTTAATGGCACAAAAATTCTACTATGATATTGAAAATAATTTCCCATTCATCACAGAACACTGTATATATGTATTTATTTTTACGTATTAATTATTTATATTTATCGATGACACAAAGCAATATAATTAAATTATTTATCAAGTTTTATTTACGAAATACTAAAAAAAATATTATTACATAGGAAAATATGTAAGTTATATAACACTGCCATTTTGGTTATAGATGTGCTAAAGGCGTGACTGGTAAACATTGTGATCAGTGCGCAGCTGGTTACTGGAACTACACGAAGGAGGGATGCGATCGTTAGTATACGTATATTTTAAATAAAAGTCTATTAAAGTTTTTATATTTATAATATAGTTTTAATACAATATTAAAAACATGTTTCAATTATGATTGAAATGTATATGTAAATAATTGTATATATAATACTAATGTACTGTAAAATTAAAGATTTTATGTATGAAAAAAATATGTGTACGTATCAATTAGCCTTAACTCTAAAGCAGGGGCGGACTACCAAGAGGTAAAGAAAAAAAATAGCAATGCATACCTAATCCTAATATCCTAAATTATACTAAAATTATTGGAGTGCTAGCAATCATCAAAAAAAAATCCTAGTTGATAAAACGCAAAGAATAAGAAAGGCAGACAGTAGACCTCGAGTCCGATTAAGTTGGCCACCCCTGCTCTTCAGATAATATATTCTTAATTCTGAAATTAAAAAAAAAACATGGAAGTAAACGAATAACTAAAGAACTACTACAGTTAAATTTGATTGAAAGACAAAACTATATATTTAATATTGATATGTTCTTCCAGATTGTAATTGTAACAAAGGATACTCGGTTGGATTCATGTGCAATGCGTCTGGCCAGTGCGAGTGCTTGCCGGGCGTTATCGGGGAAAAATGCGATCGCTGTCCAGAAAGGTATCACTTTTTGTAACTTCACTTCGTATCCCGCACTTAAAACGGAACTTGGGAACCTAGTGTTAGGTTACTCCGTTTCTGTGAATATACTTTCGTTCCCCACTTTCCGAATATGTCTTCAATAATAACTTTTATATTTTACAATATTATTTTAATGTTGATATAGAAATTGTAGTGTATATTCTATATATCATATATAAAAAGGTTGTAATTTTTTTTTTGACCTATACCTGTAAGGCATGACGATAAATATGTGTCGAAACTCCGTTCTTAAAATATTGCTAGTTGAAGGGCGGAACTTAACTCCGCGTTTAATTTTACTGTCGAAGTAAATATTGAGAATATTTCCATTCTTATAGATGGGTGCTGTTACCACAAAAAGGATGTCAAGAATGTGACTCTTGTACAGACGCCTTGATATTTACAGTAGAAGATCTCAGCGAGTTGTTAAGAAATGCAACACTTGACTTCAAGGTATTTTTTTACATATATTTTATTATTAAAACTTTATTTGTTTGTAATTTAAACTTATTACCGATTTGAAAATGTGGAGGTAATGAGCTAGACTGCAAGTTTTTTTACTTAAAACGTTATGAAACTTATGGCAAGAGGTAGAAAAAGTCATAATAATAATATTTTTGTTAATCATTCTTTAATCAACTTATACTTTTAAATACTTAAAATTGTTATTTTCTGTATATTTTTTTTATTTAAGCTTAATTCAAAATTTTCTGTTGTATTGTTTCGATATTGTTATATTACTTATTTTATTTCTTAATTTTTAGTTTTTTAAAGATATATTTTTTAAAACCATTTATCATTCTGGTACAGGACAAAGCAGATTCCTTCTTCACAACTCAACGTCTCAATTACATATCAAATCAAACGGACTTGCTGAAACCAAGGGTTGCTGAACTCAAGAACGTTGATCTCGCTGAAGTGACGTCCTCCGTCAAAGGACTGGAGACCAACGCCAAAAATCTCTTACGTTCTGTATGTTTTAATTTATATATATATATATATATATATATATATATATATATATATATATATATAAATATATATATATATATATATATATATATATATATATATATATATATATATATATATATATATATATATATATATATATAAAATAATAAATATATAAAAATTGTAGTTATTTTTATGCAATAGTTATAAAATGTAACAAAAAGATAAATATTAATAAATTGTGATCGTCGAATCAAAAATTGTACATAAAAAATATCTAAATTATAAATTAATTATAATAATGAAATGAAATTACATATATTTTTAAAACAAATAAAATAAATCAGTAATAGTAAATTAATAATTTGTAAGTTTAGTAAGTCAATTCATTTTCCAACGTTAATCTTGAAAACTTTATTTATACCTGAACGGCTCCTAAGAGACGTACATAGGTTTCCAAACTATCTTGCAATGACAATAAAAATTATTAATTTTATAGGCAGAGTTTGCCGCCACCGACAGCGACAAGCAAATACTAAGAGCCGCTGAGTTAACCAACGCTGCGGATGAAGTACTTGCCTCAGTAAGAGAAAACAGTCAAAAAGCCAAAGATGTTGTCAACCACGTCGGTGACTTGGCCACGGGGCTCGAGCTAAGTCAGCAACCTAAAGTGGATAGCGCTTTGACTGAAGCGAGACAAATTAAAAGCGATATAGCAGGTAATACTAACAAAAAACAACTATAAATAAATAAATTAAGATGATAAGTGATGGTAAATAAATATTTGTTGTCATTGTGTCCAAGTATTGTTGAAAAAAATCAAACACAATTTCAAAGTAAAAAATTCTATTTTAAATATAAAAATCATATGTACTCATAACACTTTCAAATGTGAGGGAAACATTTACATAGATAACGGAAAAGAAGAAAATTTTTATCAAGGGAATCTCTACATGAACTATGCTTTTGGGCTTCTTAATTCACTAAACCCTCTGCCTATCAAGCTACGAGCGGAATACCGCGTAAAATTAAATAAAAACACTATTGGCTTAGAAACATTAATATATTATATTAATATATTACTTTAATTTGATATAGAAAAAGATCTAAAGCCCAAAGAGACGCAAGCATTCAACGCGCACACAAACGCAACGAAACAAATTGAAAGGATGAATCTTTTCGTTCAACCAGTCAATGAACAGATAAAGGTAAGAGAAGAATGTAATAAATATATGATAATAAGGCCTGTCGTGGCGCAGCACAAGCGTGTGGCTGTAACCGTTATGTTGTGGGTTCGTTTCCCACTCGAGGAAATGAAATATTTAATATTTTCAATTTAATTATTTTAATGTTTTCATTTCTTCGATCTGGTACAGGGCAAAAACGCGGCGTTGAGTTCCGCCACTCAACACGCAATGACTCAAATTGGGCGGAAAGTGGTGAAACGGAGTGTCTTAACACTAGGTTCCCGGGTTCCCTTTGCCTACCCTGCCTCGTGCGGGATACAGCGTGAAGCTGAAAAAAAATTCTAAATATTTTACTTTACTAAGATGAAAACTAAATATGTCAACATTTTTCAGAAATTTGCATCTGTCATAAACGCCACTCGCCAATTGAAAGGTAAGCTAGATGAGATGCTCGAGTACACAGACCTCGCACAGCACAGAACTACAAAAGCAGAAAAACTCAACGAAAACAATAGGTATTAAGCTGTTAATTTATTTTATTTATATCTTATTTGTTTTTTATTTAACATTTCCGTTTAATAATTTTAACCAATTTTAAATCTTTTTAAGTCATAATTAATAATGTACATTTGGTAATATAATTTTTTGTAGCTTCACGCTGTATCCCGCACGAGGAATGGTAGGCAGCGGGGAGAACCTAGTGTTAAGACACTCCGTTCCACTTCCGTTTCCCACTTTCCGCCGAATTTGAGGCATTGCGCGTTGAGTGGCGGAACTCAACGCCGCGCTTTGCCTTATTACCAGAGCGTAGATATGAAACATTATCATTTCCTCGACTGGGGATCGAACCCAGAACCTTTCGGTTGCAGTCACACGTTTGTGTCGCTGCGCCACGACAGGCCAGTGGTAATAAACTAACTTATATTTTACAATAGTTTTACATTAAATAAATTTAATAAGAAAACGCAAGCATTGATTTCATTCATTCTTCTATGAATTTCAAAGCAACTTTCGCTTATATTAAAAAAAATCAAGTAAATAAATAAGTATGTGAATAATGTTATTTTCATTCAAACAGGAAATCTAAATTTGGTAATAAAGTACTATCAGTAACCAAATTAAACGGCGCCGCCATGAAAGACCTCATAGACGCAGCCATAGATATCAACAATGCGACATACTTCACAGCGAAAGTCGGTGATATGGCCAAGAACGCGACAAAAGTTCTAAATGACACCATATTCGTTAATGGCGAAACGGAAACCAGTTTACAGAATTTAAGCGACATACTGCCTGAATTAACCAATTTAACTAACGAGGCTTACGTACATGCCGCTAATCTGAGAAACAGGGTGAGTATATATTTAAATATACATAACTGTTCATTTTTTATTCAAATGTTAATATTAGGTGAAGCAGAAGGAACCCTAGTGTCCCCGTCCATTTTTATCCCATTCATATTGCACGTTCTTGCCCCTAGCGATAATCGAACCTATACCGTCGTATTGACAATCAGACGTAAGCAATGGTTTCCATTTTACTTTTTTATATTTCTCTCTCTCTCTCTCTCTCTCTCTCTCTCTCTCTCTATTTTTCTCTTTCTCTCCCCCTCTCTCTCTTTTTCTCTTTCTCTTTCTCTCTCTCCCAGTTTCACGCTATATCCCAAACATGGCATAGTTGGACAGAAATTGAGAATCGAGTGTTAAGAAACTCCGTCCCGTTCTCTACTTGTTGCCGAATTTGAGGCATTGCGTGTTGAGTGGCGGAACTCAACGCCGCGTTTTGCCTTGTTACCAGTTAACTTTTTATGTTTATATGAAAATAAATGACAACAGAATAACTTTTTCAATAACAGGCGGATAGTCTAAGAGCTTTAGCGGAACGCGAAAACAATAATACACGAACTCAAGACGCGTATTCAGCAGCGTCCGCCTATTCGTCCATAGTACAAGAGATAGGCGATGCGAAAAACGCCAGCGACGAAGCAGAAGCTGCCGTTGCAAATGTCGACGATATTGTAAGACATTTTAACATTATTTTATATAATATTATTAATAACTTCCGACTCAAAAATCGTATAGATAGTATACAAACAATTAGAGAAAAGCTGTATGTAGTGTTTAAACGGTTGAATATATTTTTTTGAATAATGTCTAAGAACACTTTCTATAAAGTTCAAGCGAAAAAAACCAACTAAATCTACACACACACACACACACACACACACACACACACACACACACTTACACACGTCTAAATATGCAAAAAAATACTTTAAATATTTCTTCTACGTTTTAGAATAGCGAAATCAACCAGCGCGTAACACCCACGCGTGATCGCTCGCTAGCCTTGTCGACACAAGCGTCTGTAGCACTCAACAACGTCGAACAAACACTCAGGCCTAATTTAACAAGAGCTCACGCGGCGTTAAGCAACGTAACATCTACTCTTGGTTACGCTGATGATGAAAACAATGCCATTCAATTGTAAGTAAATGTTAAGAAATATTTTAACTTAAGAAACTTCTGAACACTGTGGTGTGGTGCAGGAACATAAGCTTGCGATTGTAAGCGCGGTTATGGATTCTATACCTTCTATAGAGGAAATAGAAGAATATATATATATATATATATATATATATATATATATATGTATATATATATATATATATATATATATATATATATATATATATATATATATATATATATATATATATATATATATATATATATATATATATATATATATATATATATATATATATATATATAAAAACTTTTTAATTAAAGATCTCTCCCGAGAGCTCCAAAGCCGTCTCTTGAAAAAGAAACTGAGAAAGCAGAAGAAGTATCAGCAATTGTTAAAAATACAATCGACGTTATGTCCGATTTGGGAAAGGAATTGGAATCCAGCAAGGATTGGGCGCAGACATTACCCAAATCGGCAGATGAGGCTCAAAAGATGACATCTAACGTGGACAGTCTCGGTAATTAAACTTTCAATTTAAACTTTAAATCGAACTATTTTTACTAAATAGATATTATTTTCACTAAAAATATGTGCATATTTAGAAAAAGTATGTAATATGAGTATCTTGGAATCCTTTTAAGCGGTCTGACCAACTAAGTCATAGGTTCACATCAAGCCACTTCGAAATTATTATACGTTTGTTACAACTTATTCATATTGTTTTGTTTTGTTTTGGCTCAAGTCACGCTACGTACTTTTTTTTATACGTTCACAAAATAAATATATAGAATTAATTCGGATTCGGCCAAATCCAAGAAAAAAGATATATTCAAATCGAATCTGAATATACAGGTTTAAACATTTAATATATGAGTTTAAACATTTAGTATATGAGCGTTTTTTTTTTTCGTCTCGATTTATTCATTTACATATATGTATATTTAATTTAAAAAAAATACCATATATTTTAAAATAAAACATATTTAAATTTTTTTTTGCAGTTAACAATATAAATGAGATGATTCCGAACATATCTTCTACTTATGGAGCTGTGAAAATGAGACAGGAAGATCTAGAAGATCGTAGGAAGGAAGCTGATGAGAAATTACAGAAGTTGAGAGAACTTATTGAACAGGTACTTATTTGTTTGTTAACAAATTTGACATTTTATATATTTAATCTTTATATTTTCTCTCGCATTGTAGATAGAATAAACAAAGTAAAATTAGTTAAGGCAATCTGATACCCACTTTCGGCCATGAGATATTGCGTGTTGTTAGTAGTGGAACTCAACGCCTCTGATCGTCTCCAATTCAGCAGAAAGTGGGAAACATAAGTAAAAACGTATTTAAGTTGGAGCAAGCATAAGAATATCTTTTTAATCAATATATATATTTCAGGCCCGCACTGTAGCTAACCGACTACCAGTAGGAGTCACCTTCGACCGCTGGTCCACATTGCAGCCTCGTCTGCCTGACACTGTTGATGAAATGTCGACCTCCACACACGTCTCCGCTTACTTCAGAACTAAAGAACAGGACGGTTTTATTTTATACCTCGGAAATCCGAAGGACACTATGCTGAGAAGAACCAAATCGGTAAATATTATATATAGGGCGGTATTATCAGGAGTCCATATTTCCATTTGATGATTCACTTAAGCTTCCAAGCACGTGTGCGCTATATTACTGAAACGTATTTTTATTTGTATGTTTGTTCGCTAATTTCTTAGAAACTGTTATTATATCATAAATATTAAATCATATATTATATATGTCAGAATAATAAAAAGTATCAAACTTTTAACACACAGGATGATTTCATGGTGATCGGTATACAAAAAGGCTATCCTTATCTAGTGATGGACATAGGTGACAGCGCCGAATCCGGCCGCGAGCCGGCGAGAATTGGAAGCGACAAATTTGTTGCCGACAACCGATGGTATCAAGTTATTGTCGATCGGTAAGATATTATTTAAAATATATTAGTAATTATAACATTTTAATTTGTTAAATTAAATCAACGTTAAATATTGATTAAAATTCTGAATGTAAAATAATTTATCAACGGATTAATAGAGTTAATGGTTCAAATCTAATCGGCGCAAAAAACTCAGCATTACTCTTCTGGTAACGTTTTTCCTCGCCCCGGTAACAAGACTAACAAGGCAAAGCGCGGTGTTGAGTTCCGCGACTCAACTGCCAATGTCTATGAAATGGGAATATATTATGTCCTCAAACCTCGACGCACAACAAGTGGTAAGTAAGTAGTATAAGTTAATTTTGTCTGTCTGTGCGCTGTAGCTCCTGAAGTAATGAAAAAAATTAAGTGCGATTGTTCAATCAATTACCTTGTTGTTCATTGCGTAATTTTTTCACTATTTTTTATGAAAACCAGATTAGTTTAGGAGCAACAATGACTTACCAAAACGAGATAGTAACTTTATAGCTTGGGAATTTCTTAAAATGTTCTTTAGGTTCACGTATTAAATATATAATTTTATTTATTATCAACAGAATTGGTCGTAACGTGAAACTATCAATACGCGAGAGTCTCGACAATGGTACAGACAAGATACACGACAAGGAAGCAGTACTGCCCGGACAGCACACAATATTTAATTTAGATCGTGATAAATCTAAACTGTACGTCGGCGGCGTGCCGTCGGACGCCAAGTTACAAGGGATTAGCTTCCCGGCATTTGAAGGTCAGATTGAAGAGCTGATGTTGGGCGACACCCCCGTCGGGCTTTGGAACTTTGTTAGTGCTAATAACTTGAAAGGCGCGAGGCAAAGGTAAGTTTAACATTATTTTTTTTTGTATATTTTTTGTTTTTTTTTTTTTTTGTGGTTGTATAATTTTTGTTAAAGAATTATCTTGTTATTTTAAATTTTGTTATAATTAAATTTAATATATATTATATAGTACAGAATAGTTAGTTACTTTAGTTTAGGAGTCTTTAAACATATATATTTATAGTTTATTTTTAATATTTAAGATTAAATATAAATTATAATATTAAAAATTATAGTAGCTACGTGTCAAAATACTTAAATGTTAACTTAAAACCAATCTATATATAGTAACTTGCTGACACTGCTGGGAACGTAACGAACCACGAACTTTAATAACTAATTTCCCAAATTGTCTTTATAAATATCAATATTTTCAATAAAATATATTTTTTTTTGTTGTCATACGTTTCTAGAGATAAGTTAATATCATCCCAGTCTGGTCCACAAGAGTACCGTTTCAATGGACGTTCACACGTGACGATGCCGGGGCGAGGCTATCTCGGCTCTCAGAAGAATCAAGTGCTGCTGTTCTTTAGAACGTACGCCCCGGACGGTCTGATATATTTAGTGGGAGAGGATAAACACTTCTTCTCATTGCAAATGCAAGATGGACGAGTGTTCCTACAGGTATGTGGCTTTTGTAGTTTGTGAGACATTTTTAAAATACTTTTTTTGGAAAACGAATATAAATATACGTAGCAGGATTTGAACCCGCGCCTCTTGGAACTGAGTTATGTGTAAGTTGTGTAACGTATAATAATGTCGATGTAATTCGATATAAGAACGCTTGAACGGTTTCTAAACGGCGCGGATTCAAATCCTGCTGCCTACAAATTTTTATATGTTTTCTAAAAAAGTAAGGAATGTCGTGGCGCAGTGATATAGGTGTGTGACTGTAACCGACAGATTGTGGGTTCGAGTAATGGAATATTTAATATTAAATAATATATTTAATATTTATTTCTTCACTCTGGTTCAAAATGCGCCGTTGAGTTCCGCCACTCAACACTAAATGCCTCAAATTTGGCGGAAAGTGAGAAACAAAAGTGAAACTGAGTGTCTTAACACTAGGTTCCCAAGTTCCCTCTGCCTACCCTGCCATTAGCGGGATACAGCGTGATGCTGAATAAAAAAATATTCGTGACACTGCACTAGTGTTGGGGTCCTTAAAACCTGTCATTAAAACAATTAAAACAATTAAGTTTAAATTTATTTTAAGCCTTAGTTATCAATATTAACAAATTCTTTATTTTATTAACGTTTTTATTTGCACTATGAAATATCTTTACTTAAAAAACCCTTCTTTCATTGTGATAAGGGCAACAGTAGCGTTCATACACTTAATAACACAACAAACAAACTCATTATATTGACAATAATAAAATTATATATATATATATATATATATATATATATATATATATATATATATATATATATATATATATATATATATATATATATATATATATATATATATATATATATATATATATATATATATATATATATATATATATATATATATATATATTAACATCACAATCCTTTCACAGATGTCACTTGGGAACCCTGACGATTTGGTCATTCTTGGTACCCAAAAGACATTCAACGATGGCAAATGGCACAGACTTGACGCGGGAAGGTATCTGAACTCATGTTCCCTCCGAGTAGATAACGAATTGTTGAAGGGAACTTCCAATTCTGATGTCAACGAAATAACCGCTTTGGACACCATGAACTTTGGTGGAAACAATAAAGGGATTATACAAGTGACGACTAAAGGCTTCGACGGCTGTATCCGACAGATTAGTATAGATGGCATTAATATAGATTTAAGTGAAAATATAGAATCTGTTGGAATTGCATATGGCTGTCAGGTAAGTTGATAAAGTTGTTTATGTACATATAAATATATTTTGTGTGATTGAAATAAATAATGGATGTCTAAGTTATTTCCTGTAATCGCGACGGTTCTGGATTGGGTTCCTAGACGGAGGAATTAAATATATACATTTTCTCGTTTTATAACAAGGCAAAATTCGTCGTTGAGTTTTACCAAATGGGGAACTGAATGTCTGAACAATGCTAGGAGCATTGCCAAAGCAAAAACTAAAAAAATATAATATTTTTAACACACTATATTTTCAAGTGCAAGATGCAAAGTTGCCCAACAATTTCATAATGAATCTGTAATCCTGTATATATTTTTACAGTTCGCATCTCTAGTATCGCTGTCCGGTGAAAACAGCTACCTTCGTTTCATGGACATCACGACAGAGAACGTTCAATTAACGCTTAAATTTAAAACGTCCAGTCCAGATGGCCTACTGTTTTTGTATGTGAGTCGAACACAGACAATGGCTACGCCGGACAGTATATCATTGTCCATTATAAAAGGTATTTAAATCGTTATATTATTATATAATATATTTTTTAACATTTACTGTGTAACAAGTTTAGTAGATGGTTCTGTCACAGTTGACTTCAGTGAATCATCATTTTTATTTCCCAGTTTTGATAAATTCAGAAAAAATTAAGTAAAACCAATTAATGTCAATTTTAACTTTTTCAAAAAACGTATAAAAACGATGCGATAGTCTAAACCGCGCCTCTTGGGATCTGTCCAAGCGTTCTGACCAATTAACGTACCCACACGTTACGTACCCATACGTTACGTCCCCATACGTTACGTACCCATACGTTACGTACCCACACGTTACGTACCCATTCATCAAAATTCTTAAATACGCGCGCTTACAAGTTATAACATTCCCAAGATAATATTTTTATATAATAATACGTATGTTTGTACGTTGTAGGTAAACTGGTACTAATGAGTCAAAGAGAGAGCCTCGACACAGGGCTCAGTACGTACAACGACTCACAATGGCACGTCGTCTCCGTCACGCACAACAGCAACGCCCTGAGGCTGGTCGTGGATGACTTCGATTACTTCAGGTCAGTGCTTATAAATAGGTACACGGTATTTGGGAACCTAGTGTTAAGTCACTCTGTTCCAATTATAATACTTTTATTGTTTACTTTCCGGCGATTTGTTGAGACATTGCGTGTTAAGTAGCGGAAATCAACGCCGCGCTTTGCCTTGTTATTAAGGCTATGACATGAATATATTAAATATTAAATATTTCACTTCTTCTAGGGATCGAACACACAACCTGTCGTCTACAGTCACACGCTTGTCGCCCCTGCACCATAAGAGGCTAAAATTTTATACATTTTCTAAAATATCTTAATTAATATATAATAATATTAATGTCAAATAATGCTTTTAAAATAATGAAATATAATGTTCTCCTATTTCAGTACGGATTCGCCTCCAGAACCGCTTCATATACTGAGTGGAGTCCTCTTCATAGGCGGAGTTCAACCCGGATACGTAGTTGGGGGCAAAGTGGGTTCTAAACTGCCGTTCAAGGGTTGTATAGCAGATGCAACCATTAACAGAAGAGTTTTGAACCTTTTAGAACCATTCAGTAACCATAGCGTTACGTTTGGAAGGTGTGGCAAGACGATTTCTACTGGAGGTGTTATACAAGGTAGTTTATTTTTTTCATCTTCACACTATATCCCGCTCATGGCAGGGGAGGCAGAGGGAACTTGGGAACCTAGTGTTAGGACACTCTGTTCTATTTACCAGTTTTCGCTGAATTTGCAGCATTATGTGTTGAGAGGCGGAACTCAACGCAGCATTTTGTCCTGTTACCAGAAAGAAGAAATGAAATAACTAAATATTGAAATTGAAAATATTAAATGTTTAATTTCCTAGAGTGGGGATATATAATAAAATAAAACTACTTATATAAAAAAAATATATAAAATTTGAATATAGCAGGATTTGAATCTTGGAAGAATTTCAAGAGGCGCAGTTTTAAATCCCGCTACGTTTAAATTTTTATACATTATCTAAATAAGTATTTTTCTTTCCTGATTATAAAAACCGCAAAAATATTACTAAATATTAAAAAAAATATCTACTTTTTTTTTTTATTCTAATTATGTTATTCCCTTGTGACATTCAGATCTAGGGTCTTGGCCGGCGCCACAGCGTGGAGACGTGCTACCGACACCAAGTATTATAGAACCTATAGAAGAAGTCACCACTAAAAACGGTAAAACTTTTAAATATTTATTTTAAACTCATATAGACGCTAGATTTTTATGTATGGTCATTTACAATTTAAAATGCAGATTCGATTATTCGGTACTATTAATTTAATAAATAAATAAAAATGCACGTGATATTGAAATTTTCTGGTACTGAACTAAAATGACGGTTTGGTCATAGGTGGTAAAACAATTTTTTCTAATAATTCTCCAGAGAAAAATATGTAAAATACCTTTAATATGTAAAGTAGAAATCGCAAAAGAGCAAAGGCACAAGCGTATTAGTGTGAGAGTCTATTGGTGTTGAATTTGATATATATATATATATATATATATATATATATATATATATATATATATATATATATATATATATATATATATATATATATATATATATATATATATATATATATATATATATATATATATATATATATATATATATATATATATATACTATATAATTTCATACAGAAATCATAGAACACATACCGGAAGTGGAAACAACAACGCCAGCGCCCACAACGACACCACCAACAACCAAAGCGCCCGTCAAAATGACAACACTACCGCCAATTACGACAACCAGACTTCCGCCGCCATTGCCCGAGCCGGGGTGCGCTTTGGCGTACGACCAACAATACACTATCGGGGATCCGGAAGAGGGTTACAGGTTCGGTAAGTATGGACAGAAATAATTTGATTATTTGTATTTATGTATAATGTGAATATCGTCTCGGCTTGAGAGTGTTTTATAACCAGGCAGTGATGTAAAGCCTTACTTAACATTGCGTAAAAGTATATAGAAAAAAAAGCCTTAATTAAATCTTTTTTTTCTTTTTCAGGTTCAAGAAACGACAGTCGTATTGAATATGGTAAACTGCCGAGTCGACAGCTGGAAGGCTTCGACCTCACTGTCGGGTTCCGTACATTTGACAAACATGGCGGACTTATATTTTATGCAGCGGCTAAACGAGCCCCCAGCCAGTTCCTCGCACTTTATATGAAAGATGCCAAAGTAAATATATTTATTAATATAATATGTAATGTATTTAAAAAAAAAAAAAGAAAAACCATGCGGTTGTTTAATAAAATTATATATTTCTTAGACGTATATAACAATATATGTATCAAAAATATTCAATAATTTAAGATATTCAGAATCACAAACAATTGTTGAACAAAAACAATACAATACATTATTTACATTACATTATTAACAACAAATATTTTTAAAAAAAAAAGAACCGCCATCACATCTAAATTTATATTTAATAACATATTTATTAAATAAAAAAAAATAATAACTTCAAGGTACACTTCACATTCAACTGCGGTGGCGAGAACGGCATTGTGGTGTCAAACCAAACGTACAACGACACGGAGTGGCACTCCGTCACGCTGGTCCGCAACGGCGGCCACGGCAAGCTGACCGTTGACAGCGAGCGTATAGGCGAAGCGAGCGTCACTTGCTACGCGCCCTCCGTACTGGCGGCGCCATATTATTATGGCGGTTTGAGATCTATTAACAATAGTATCAGCCAAAATCTGGAGGTAAGCATGTTTGTTACATTGTTTTGTTGAAGTTTTATCCAAATTTAAAAATAATCTGTGGTAGACGAGGCGGCGTTGAGTTCCGTCAATGTCTCTTGACATCAGACTTTTTGAAGTTTAACCTGTAAAAAAAAATAATCCTCACTTAAGAAGAAATCACATGTTAAAATGACGTATAAAAATGTCAAAATACCGTTACATTCAAATTTCATATACATTTTCCTAAATTAAAGAGTATTTTATCTTTCCAGGACTTCTACCAACCATTCAAAGGTTGCCTTAAGGGCTTGATGATGAACGGACAATATGTAACCGACATATCTAGCAGAGTTAATTCCTTGCGATGTACAGATAATGTAGAGGACGGAGTATACTTTGGTCCTTCGAGCAATGCCCGCAGTAATTACTTGAAAGTAAGAATGTTATTATATATTTATCGTATTGCATATTCAATTTTTTTATTCGATATAAGAAGTTACAAGTATCATTTTTTTTAAAACCTACATTTTTTTGAATTGATTTTGAAGCAATAATATTAGTGGGACATTTTCATTTAAAAAAATACAAAAAGATTTACTTTTATAGGTATTACATATACTAATATCTGATACGTTACGATAACTAAGTTACTGACTGAATTTTACGATGACCAAGGTTATAAAATATAATTAACTGAACGTTTATAATATTAATTGAGAAAAGTATCAATTGAGTTATAAGAATCGACATTAATTTTACTATAAAATGTCCTATATTATATAGAAAAATTAATGTCTTTATTTTTATAACTGTCCTATATTCAAAGCGCGGCGTTGAGTTCCGCCACTCAACGCAATGCCTCAAATTCGGGGAACGTGGGGAACGGAAGTGGAACGGAGTGTCTTAACACTAGGTTCCCTAGTTCCCTCTGCCTACCCTGCCTCGTGCGGGATACAGCGTAAATCTGAAGAAAAAAAAATCCTATATTTTAAGAGAAAACTAACACGATAATGTTATAGCTCCTCCAAAACTTCAAAGTCGGAAATGAAATATCAATATCAATGGAAATAAAGCCGCGCAACTCCACCGGCTTGTTGCTGAGTGTCCACGGGAGGACAGATTTCATGATATTGGAACTTTTGGAGAACGAAGTCGTCGCCAACGTGGAAAACGGCAGAGGACCGTTCCACGCTAGTTACAAGTTGGGCAATAAATTTTCACTATGCGATGGAAATTGGCATAGAATACACGGTAAGTTACTTCAACTTAGTTGCTAGTAGTTAAAAATCAAGTAAAATCATTTAAAAAATGACACATTTATAACTTATTTCTAGTCAATAACAAAAATTACAAATTTAAAATAATTCGCAAACACAATATTTGAATAATCAACCAATAATTAAACTTCTGCAATATTCTATTGCAGCGGTCAAATCCCGGCACGTAGTGTCAGTAGGTGTCGACGGACACTTCTCAGACGCCGGCCTAGGGGTGTCCGGCTCTACGGACACTAGGTCTGCGATCTACATTGGCGGCCACGAGAAACCTATAACCAAAGTGAAGGGAGTACGCTCCGACAGGGGCTTCACGGGATGTATGAGGAACATAGTTATTAAAGAAACCCTCCTCAACATACCGTTGACGGCCGCACACAGAAACACCCACATCGGTGTCTGCCCAAGTGATTAGACTACAGTAACAGTATTGGACACTTGACACTTTGCATTTATATTTAAATATACAAATAATGTTTAAACATTGCATTTATATTACTTAAGATCTGAATTTTTATATACTTTTTAATGATTTTCAATAATTTAATGGATAATTTTGGTAAATATATATTTTTTAATAATCCCCACCTCAGTATTACATTTCTTAATCAGATCAAAAATCAATATTACATATAACTATTTGTATGTATTTTATATGATTTATATATATTAAGCCTAGAGCCCTCATCGTTGTATTAGGAATCATAAACTAAATGACGATCAACATTTTTGATTAAAAAAAACAAAAAAATTACGTAAAAAAATTCAATAAAGAAAAAACCATTGCTCATTTAAAAAAATAATATTTCAAACAATCATTGCTTATTTTATAATATTTCAACATATGAGGGCTCAAGGACTGTCTATTTATATCATAAAATATATCTGAGCAATATATCAACTTACCAAAGATATAGAGTTTTATTTCCTGCTGTTTCTGAAATTAAAAAAGATCACTTTTTTTATAAACATTTTTATTTTAATAATTTAACCACCAATTAAAAAAAATCTTAGAAAAAAAACAAAAATAACCATGGAACCAATTTATTTACATTCCATACCAATACAAATAATGTTTAAATAACAAAGAAATAAACAAATAATATAATAATAAATGATGAGTAGTGCCGTCTACCCTTCATTTGGCCAATAATATTAATTAATTTTAGTAGGATTTAATCAATAACTATAAAATTCGATTGTTAAAATAATCTTAATTATAAAATAATAATCAAGTCATGTCATCAATTATGTATGTATCATCGGCCAAATAATTTAAATCAGAATTAACAACAACATTTGTGCCAAGTTCATGTAACATTCACATCATCGCTGTTAGCTCCGTCACACGTGTGTGTGTGTGCAAGACCACTGTAGGATTCCGCAATCATAAGTTTAATAATTACTTAAATACTATTTAGAAAACGTATAAGAAATTAGGCGTAGCGGGATTTGAAGCCGCCCCTCTTGGAAACCCCGGTTACGTCAAATCCCGGTACGTTCAATATGTTTGCATTTGTTTATACGTTTTCTAAATAAATACTTCACACTTTAGTGTGAATAACACTTTAAAATTAGTAAAAATAGTAATTGCTTGCCGTACGGACAAATTATAGCAAATTTTCACATTTCAACAGCAAACCTGCAAATATTATTACCACGTTTGAATAGAAACAAGTGATTACAATGTGTCCATCTTTAACTTACCTAACATTAATCACACTAAACGAGCTAACACTAAAAAACATTACATTATCTTTACATTAATAAAAATACCCCGTATATATTTTATGTAAGACTTAGGTACATGTTTTAAACGAACCAGACGTCATCATATTTGGTGTTATTATTTATTTAAAAAAGTACACTAAACTAATTAATTATTCATAATGTTCAAAATAATCCTTTAAAAAAATGTCAAATTTTAATACAACGCCTAATATTAATGTCATAAAGACATGTTCACTTTACACATGGATTGAGATACATATTCAAATTTTCTCTCTATAAATTTATTATTCCAGCCAAAATTTTCCAATAAGAATTGACATTAATTTTCCTATTAAAATATTTTTCAGTAACATTAATCGAAAATATTTTACTATTTTGCGAGTAAATCACATATACAATCCCCAATGAACTAATGATTAAGAACATGTAGCAACAGAAGAACAGAATTCATTTAGTTACGATCTCGCGTCAATATCATGGCAATTCATGGTATATCTTCGTAATAAAAACAAAAATATGTCAAATTGTGTTTAATATTATATCGACGAAAATGTAGTTTAATATAATGAAATAATATTTATGTTTGTCATTTTTACGCAGCTCTAAGTAACTTTTTTTTTGTTATTATTTGACAACTCACAGTTAGTATAACACATCTGTATCGCAATATTCTAATGGCATAATAAAAAAATACATCAAATCGTTTCTGTTAAATTCTCTATCTTTTGTCGTACATTTAGAACGAGTATATTTAAAAAGAAAACATAAACATTAAATTTAAATTTACCTACAATTGGCATTTATTATTAAAGACACAATTTTAAGGTGTGTAAGGCCTATTCTTAAAGGCACGGTAAATTGCGGGACATCCTATTAATGTTATTTCCCAATAATGTTATTACCATCAAAATATACAATAAATTCTATAACAAATTTTGAACATACATCGCAAGTTATCATCACCTACGTAACCGTCACTTTCTGTCTTCCAGAAGAAATATTACCTCAATGCAAGTATAAATCGAACTCCTATTTTCTCGTCTTTTGCCTTATATTTAATATATTTATAATAGTCTATAAGGCCTGTTACATATAACAACTATTATAAATAACGTAATATTGCGTTAATTCCTTTGTTAATGCTCAATTACAATGACTTATTGTATATATTAAATTAGACATCATATATGAATTGAAAAAATACGATCATTTATAATGAGCATCGCTGTCATCGTTAATAAACTATATGTCATAGTTACATATTCATTATTAAATATAAATATTAGATGAATTTCAATAAATTTTTAATATTTTCATATCGTCGTTCCGGTAACAAGGCAAGATAGCAATATTATGATTATTACAGATTTAGTTAAGTTGAACAGCAGTATTCACGACAAATAAATATTTTGTATAACAGTGATCATCGATATTATTTTTTTTGCTATTGATACAATAGACACGCTTACAAACAGACAATATTTTCCATGTATTTAATATAAGCAAAACTAATCATAACGAATTCTTTTATCTAATACATATAATATATAATCAAATCATATAAAAAATATATATCATAATGCGCGGTTATTTATAGTGAAAACGTTATCAACATTATAAAAACATAAAACTTACATTACGTAACTTACAAAAACTTTACAATCACATGGCTTCATTCAATTGTCACATATTAAGAACATTTATTTAACAAGTACATATACATATATGAAATAAACGTTTTAAAATTGTCTTTGGATATTCAGCTAACATGAAATTGTTCAAAATAACAAGATGGTGACGGCGTAATACATACAAATATATATATATATATATATATATATATATATATATATATATATATATATATATATATATATATATATATATATATATATATATATATATATATATATATATATATATATATATATATATATATATAATATTATGAAAATACAGCAAGCACTCTAATTTACAATTGAAATATTTAAAAATGTCATATAATAATAATTTTCACATATAAGTTGTTCACAATTGTACTATTCTTCATAGCCTTCTTTTATAAATACATTATTCTACACAAAAAAAAGTTTTCTAATTCAAGCCTGTAGTCCCTGAACATATCGTACATTAAAAAAAAACATTCTGCAATTTGTTTTGACTACCACAACTTATTTTAGGTAACTTTAATATGAAATTCTATAATTATATTTCAGACCAAATAACAAGGAAAAATTTCACCATCTCGTATTGAAATCCTTCCATGCAACTAACTTGACAACTTGCATGTACATATTCATTTAATTCATATCTACCTCACTTTAGTACTCTTCATTAACAGCTTTAATTAAAGATCATAAATTTTGCTTGTGCATTACAGGTATACCCATCAGTTTACTTATATACATACCGTATCGACGAGCAATGCTAATGTTAATTATAATTAAAAAAGCCCGGTCAACGTTTCGGCGCCGTCCTGAAGTTAGGGTGTCTGGGCTTTTTAGCGCTGTGTTCTATCAGTTGGTAAATTAGGCCCGTTGTGGCGTAGGTAATAAGGCAAGGCACGGCGTTGAGTTCCGCTCACCCAACACGCAATGTCTCATCCAGCGAATATTGGGGAACGGAATCTCTGCCGTCCCTGCCATGTGCAGGACACAGCATGAAGCTGAACAAAAAAGAAGAATAATCCAAATTTAAAAAAGTCCTATATAATAAAATCTGGCAAGCCATCCATAGCTAATGTCAATGACCACAACTCGCCGGCTACACTGCACATTTATTAAGTAATTCACACCTGGTACAGAAACAACCAATACACTATAATATCAACATATTACTACATGGTATAATTACATATATTTAACAATATCCACAAGCTATCATTACTACATAAATCATTATTATAATATAATTACACAATTTTCGTAAAATTTTCCTGTATTAATAGATATGACCCATTCTTTACTTTAATAACTGACCTATTTAATGACTAACCTATATTCAAAGCGCGGCGTTGAGTTCCGCCACTCAACACGCAATGCCTCAAATTCGAGGAACGTGGGGAACGGAAGTGGAACGGAGTGTCTTAACACTAGGTTCCCTAGTTCCCTCTGCCTACCCTGCCTCGTGCGGGATACAGCGTGAAGCTGAAGAAAAAAAAATGTCCTATATTTTAAGAGAAAACTAACACGATAATGTTATAGCTCCTCCAAAACTTCAAAGTCGGACACAACTCCACCGGCTTGTTGCTGAGTGTCCACGGGACGACAGATTTCATGATATTGGAACTTTTGGAGAACGAAGTCGTCGCCAACGTGGAAAACGGCGGAGAAAAAAAGATAAAAAAAACATTAAATACATCACAAATTCAATAAAGAAAAAAACATTGCTCATTTAAAAAATAATATTTCAAACAACCATTGCTTATTTTATATACAAATAAATAACATTTCTATATATGAGGGCTCAAGGACTGTCATTTATATCATAAAATATAATTTCAGTAACATTAATCAAAAATATTTTACTATTTTGCGTGTAAATCACATATACATTCCCCAATGAACTAATGATTAAGAACATGTAGCAACAGAAGAACAGAATTCATTTAGTTACGATCTCGCGTCAATATCATGGCAATTCACGGTATATCTTCGTAATAAAAACAAAGATATGTCAATTTTATTTTTAAATTGTGTTTAATATTATATCGACGAAAATGTAGTTTAATGTAATGAAATAATATTTATGTTATTTTTTTTTTATTATTTGACAACTCACAGTATAACACATCTGTATCGCAATATTCTTAATAAAAAAATACATCAAATCGTTTCTGTTAAATTCTCTATCTCTTGTCGTAAGGATAACACATACATTTTAGAAAGAGTATATTTAAAAAGAAAACATAAACATTAAATTCAAATTTACCCACAATTGGCATTTATTATTAAAGAAACAATTTTAAGGTGTGTAAGGCCTATTCTAAAAGGCACGGTAAATTGCGGGACATCTTATTAATGTTATTTCCCAACAATGTTATTACTATTAAAATATATTACATAACAAATTTTGAACGTACACCGCAAGTTTTCATCAACTACGTAACCGTTACTTTCTGTCTTCCAGAAGAAATATTACCTCAATGCAAGTATAAATCGAACTTCTATTTTCTCGTCTTTTTCCTTATATTTAATGTATTTATAATGGTCTATGAGGCCTGTTACATATAACAACTATTATAAATAACGTAATATTGCGTTAAGTCCTTTGTATATATGAATTGAAAAAATACGATCCTTTATAATGAGCATCGCTGTCATCGTTAATAAACTATAATATGTTATAGTTACATATTCATTATTAAATATAAATTTAGATTAATTTTAATAAATTTTTAATATTTTCATATCGTCGTTCCGGTAACAAGGCAAGATAGCAATATTATGATTATTACAGATATAGTCAAGTGAACACCAGTGTTCACGACAAATATATATTTTGTATAACAGTGATCATCCATATTTTTTTTTTGCTATTGATACAATAGACACGCTTACAAACAGACACAATTTTCCATGTATTTAATAAAAGCAAAACTAATCATAACGAATTCTTTTATCTAATATTATCAAATCATATAAAAAAATATATATCATAATGCGCGGTTATTTATAGTGAAAACGTTATCAACATTATAAAAACATAAAACTTACATTACGTAACTTACAAAAACTTTACAATCACATGGCTTCATTCAATTGTCACATATTAAGAACATTTATTTAACAAGTACATATACATATACGAAATAAACATTTTAAAATTGTCTTTGGATATTCAGCTAACATGAAATTGTTCAAAATAACAAGATGGTGACGGCGTAATACATACAAATATATAAATATATATATATTATATATATATATATATATATATATATATATATATATATATATATATATATATATATATATATATATATATATATATATATATAGGTTTAAATTAAACCACTTGCTGTATTCTACAGAACATAATAATAACTTGACTTATTGATGACTTAACTCATAACATTATGAGTTTTCATTTTATATTTGCTTCTACCCGTGACTTCACCTTCACCAACCATACTTTAAATCAGTAGAAGATAAGAGTTATCGATAAATAGCCTTCTTTTATAAATACACAAAAAAGTTTTTTAATTCAAGCCTGTAGTCCCTGAACATATTGTACATTCAAAAAAAACGATTCTGCAACAATTTGTTTTCACTACCACAACTTATTTTAGGTAACTTTAATATCAAATTCTATAATTATATAGAATTTGAGACCAAATAACAAGGAAAAATCCTTTAAAAAGTATTCTCCCAATAACAGTTATTTTATTCTATAAGAAATGTTATTGTTATTACAATAGTACCGCCTTCACCATCTCGTATTGAAATCCTTCTGTACAACTAACTTGACAAGTCAACTTGCATGTACATACTCATTTAATTCACATCTATCTCACTTTAGTACTCTTCATTAACAGCTTTACTTAAAATATACCCATCAGTTTACTTATATACATACCGTATCGACGAGCAATGCTAATGTTAATTATAATGAAAAAAGCCCGCCCGGTCAACGTTTCGGCGCCGTCCTGAAGTTAGGGTGTCTGGGCTCTTTAGCGCTGTGTTCTATCAGTTGGTAAATTAGGCCTGTTGTGGCGTAGGTAATAAGGCAAGGCACGGCGTTGAGTTCCGCTCACCCAACACGCAATGCCTCATCCAGCGAATATTGGGGAACGGAATCTCTGCCGTCCCTGCCATGTGCAGGACACAGCATGAAGCTGAACAAAAAGGAAGAATAATCCAAATTTAAAAAAGTCCTATATAATAAAATCTGGTAAGCCATCCATAGCTAATGTCAATGACCACAACTCGCCGGCTACACTGCACATTTATTAAGTAATTCACACCTGGTACAGAAACAACCAATACACTATAATATCAACATATTACTACGTGGTATAATTACATATATTTAACAATATCCACAAGCTATCATTACTACATAAATCATTATTATAATATAATTAAACAATTTTCAGAAAAAAAACAGAAAAAAAGATAAAAAAAAACATTAAATACGTCACAAATTCAATAAAGAAAAAATCATTGCTCATTTAAAAAAATAATATTTCAAACAATCATTGCTTATTTTATATACAAATAAATAACATTTCTATATATGAGGGCTCAAGGACTGTCATTTATGTCATAAAATATATCTGAGCAATATATCAACTTACCAAAGATATAGTGTTTTATTTCTTGCTTTTTCTGAAATTAAAAAACATCACTAAAACTAAACATTTTTATTTTAATAATTTAACCAAAAAATCAAAAACAAAAATCTTAGAAAAAAAAAACAAAAATAACCATGGAATCAATTTATTTACATTCCATACCAATACAAATAATGTTTAAATAACAAAGAAATAAACAAATAATATAATAATAAATGATGAGTAGTGCCGTCTACCCTTCATTTGGCCAAAGATATTAATTAATTTTAGTAGGATTTAATCAATAACTATAAAATTCGGTTGTTAAAATAATCTTAATTATAAAATAATAATCAAGTCATGTCATCAATTATGTATGTATCATCGGCCAAATAATTAAAATCAGAATTAACAACATTTGTGCCAAGTTCATGTAACATTCACATCATCGCTATTAGCTGCATCACACGTGTGTGTGTGTGTGCAAGACCACTGTAGGATTCCGCAATCATAAGTTTAATAATTACTCAAATACTATTTAGAAAACGTATAAGAAATTGGGCGTAGCGGGATTTGAAGCCGCCCCTCTTGGAAACCCCGGTTACGTCAAATCCCGGTACGTTCAATATGTTTGCGTTTGTTTATACGTTTTCTAAATAAATACTTCACACTTTAGTGTGAAATAACACTTTAAAATTAGTAAAAAATAGTAATTGCTTGCTGTACGGACAAATTATAGCAAAATAATATATAACAAAAGAAAACTATAGTTAGAAAGTAGTTTCTTCGTTGTTTATAATTATAACATCGCACATTTCAACAGCAAACCTGCAAATATTATTACCACGTTTGAATAGAAACAAGTGATTACAATGTGTCCATCTTTAACTTACCTAACATTAATCACACTAAACGAGCTAACACTAAAAACATTACATTATCTTTACATTAATAAAAATACCCCGTATATATTTTATGTAAGACCATACACTTAGGTACATGTTTTAAACGAACCAGACGTCATCATATTTGGTGTTTTTATTTATTTAAAAAAGTAAACTAAACTATTTATTTATTCATAATGTCCTATAAATTCCTTTAAAAAAATGTCAAATTTCAATACAACGCCTAATATTAATGTCATAAGGACATGCTCACTTTACACATGGATTGAGATACATATTCTAATTTTCTCTCTATAAATTTATTATTCCAGCCAAAATTTTCCAATAAAAATTGACATTAATTTTCCTATTAAAATATTTTTCAGTAACATTAATCAAAAATATTTTACTATTTTGCGTGTAAATCACATATACAATCCCCAATGAAGTAATGATTAAGAACATGTAGCAACAGAAGAACAGAATTCATTTAGTTACGATCTCGCGTCAATATCATGGCAATTCATGGTATATCTTCGTAATAAAAACAAAAATATGTCAAATTGTGTTTAATATTATATCGACGAAAATGTAGTTTAATATAATGAAATAATATTTATGTTTGTCATTTTTACGCAGCTCTAAGTAACTTTTTTTTGTTATTATTTGACAACTCACAGTTAGTATAACACATCTGTATCGCAATATTCTAATGGCATAATAAAAAAATACATCAAATCGTTTCTGTTAAATTCTCTATCTTTTGTCGTACATTTTAGAACGAGTATATTTAAAAAGAAAACATAAATATTAAATTCAAATTTACCCACAATTGGCATTTATTATTAAAGAAACAATTTTAAGGTGTGTAAGGCCTATTCTAAAAGGCACGCTAAATTGCGGGACATCTTATTAATGTTATTGCCCAACAATGTTATTACTATAAAAATATATTCCATAACAAATTTTGAACGTACACCGCAAGTTTTCATCAACTACGTAACCGTTACTTTCTGTCTTCCAGAAGAAATATTACCTCAATACAAGTATAAATGGAACTTCTATTTTCTTGTCTTTTTCCTTATATTTAATGTATTTATAATGGTCTATAAGGCCTGTTACATATAACAACTATTATAAATAACGTAATATTGCGTTAATTCCTTTGTTAATGCGCAATGACATACTTATTGTATATATTAAATTAGACATCATATATGAATTGAAAAAATACGATCATTTATAATGAGCATCGCTGTCATCGTTAATAAACTATAATATGTTATAGTTACATATTCATTATTAAATATAAATTTAGAATAATTTTAATAAATTTTTAATATTTTCATATCGTCGTTCCGGTAACAAGGCAAGATAGCAATATTATGATTAGTCCAGATTTAGTTAAGTTGAACAGACGTGTTCACGACAAATAAATATTTTGTATAACAGTGATCATCGATATTATTTTTTTTGCTATTGATACAATAGACACGCTTACAAACAGACACTATTTTCCATGTATTTAATATAAGCAAAAGTACGTACGTCATAACGAATTCTTTCATCTAATATAATCAAATCATATAAAAAATATATATCATAAAACGTTATCAACATTATAAAAACATAAAACTTACATTACGTAACTTACAAAAACTTTACAATCACATGGCTTCATTCAATTGTCACATATTAAGAACATTTATTTAACAAGTACATATACATATATGAAATAAACATTTTAAAATTGTCTTTAGATATTCAGCTAACATGAAATTGTTCAAAATAACAAGATGGTGACGGCGTAATACATACAAATATATATATATATATATATATATATATATATATATATATATATATATATATATATATATATATACATATACAGATATATATATATATGTATATATATACATATATATATATATATATATATATATATATATATATATATATATATATATATATATATATATATATAATATTATGAAAATACAGCAAGCACTCTAATTTACAATTGAAATATTTAAAAATGTCATATAATAATAATTTTCACATATAAGTTGTTCACAATTTTACTATTCTTCATATAAAATACAGATGTAATTTAAAATGGATGTTTCTTTTCAATCTAGGTTTAAATTAAACCACTTGCTGTATTCTATAGAACATAATAATACAAACTTGACTTATTGATGACTTATAACATAACATAAGTTTTCTCTTAACTCATAACATTTTATACTTGCTTCTACCCGTGACTTCACCTTCACCAACCATAGTTCAAATCAAGACAAGATAAGAGTTATCTATATATAGCCTTCTTTTATAAATACACTATTCTACACAAAAAAAAAGTTTTCTAATTCAAGCCTGTAGTCCCTGAACATATCGTACATTAAAAAAAAACATTCTGCAATTTGTTTTGACTAGCATAACTTATTTTAGGTAACTTTAATATGAAATTCTATAATTATATTTCCGACCAAATAGCAAGGAAAATCTTCACCATCTCGTATTGAAATCCTTCCATACAACTAACTTGACAAGACAACTTGCATGTACATATTCATTTAATTCATATCTACCTCACTTTAGTACTCTTCATTAACAGCTTTAATTAAAGATCATAAATTTTGCTTGTGCATTACAGGTATACCCATCAGTTTACTTATATACATACCGTATCGACGAGCAATGCTAATGTTAATTATAATTAAAAAAGCCCGGTCAACGTTTCGGCGCCGTCCTGAAGTTAGGGTGTCTGGGCTTTTTAGCGCTGTGTTCTATCAGTTGGTAAATTAGGCCCGTTGTGGCGTAGGTAATAAGGCAAGGCACGGCGTTGAGTTCCGCTCACCCAACACGCAATGTCTCATCCAGCGAATATTGGGGAACGGAATCTCTGCCGTCCCTGCCATGTGCAGGACACAGCATGAAGCTGAACAAAAAAGAAGAATAATCCAAATTTAAAAAAGTCCTATATAATAAAATCTGGCAAGCCACCCATAGCTAATGTCAATGACCACAACTCGCCGGCTACACTGCACATTTATTAACTAATTCATACCTGGTACATAAACAACAGGTACACTATAATATCAACATATTACTACGTGGTATAATTACATATATTTAACAATATCCACAAGCTATCATTACTACATATATCATTATTATAATATAATTAAACAATTTTCAGAAAAAAACAGAAAAAAAGATAAAAAAAAACATTAAATACGTCACAAATTCAATAAAGAAAAAACATTGCTCATTTAAAAAAATAATATTTCAAACAATCATTGCTTATTTTATATACAAATAAATAACATTTCTATATATGAGAGCTCAAGGACTGTCATTTATATCATAAAATATATCTGAGCAATATATCAACTTACCAAAGATATAGTGTTTTATTTCTTGCTGTTTCTGAAATTAAAAAAGATCACTTTATATAAAAAAAAATATTTTAATAATTTAACCAAAAAATCAAAAACAAAAATCTTAGAAAAAAAAAACAAAAATAACCATGGAACCAATTTATTTACATTCCATACCAATACAAATAATGTTTAAATAACAAAGAAATAAACAAATAATATAATAATAAATGATGAGTAGTGCCGTCTACCCTTCATTTGGCCAAAGATATTAATTAATTTTAGTAGGATTTAATCAATAACTATAAAATTCGATTGTTAAAATAATCTTAATTATAAAATAATAATCAAGTCATGTCATCAATTATGTATGTATCATCGGCCAAATAATTAAAATAAGAATTAACAACATTTGTGCCAAGTTCATGTAACATTCACATCATCGCTGTTAGCTCCGTCACACGTGTGTGTGTGTGCAAGACCACTGTAGGATTCCGCAATCATAAGTTTAATAATTACTTAAATACTATTTAGAAATCGTACAAGAAATTGGGCGTAGCGGGATTTGAAGCCGCCCCTCTTGGAAACCCCGGTTACGTCAAATCCCGATACGTTCAATACGTTTAGTTTGTTTATACGTTTTCTAAATAAATACTTCACACTTTAGTGTGAAATAACACTTTAAAATTAGTAAAAAATAGTAATTGCTTGCTGTACGGAGAAATTATAGCAAAATAACATGTAACAAAAGAAAAATATAGTTACAAAGTAGTTTCTTCGTTGTTTACAATTATAACATCGCATATTTCAACAGCAAACCTGCAAATATTATTACCACGTTTGAATAGAAACAAGTGATTACAATGTGTCCATCTTTAACTTACTTAACATTAATCACACTAAACGAGCTAACACTAAAAAACATTACATTATCTTTACATTAATAAAAATACCCCGTATATATTTTATGTAAGACCATACACTTAGGTACATGTTTTAAACGAACCAGACGTCATCATATTTGGTGTTTTTATTTATTTAAAAAAGTACACTAAACTAATTAATTATTTATTCATAATGTCCTATAAATTCCTTAAAAAAAATGTCAAATTTCAATACAACGCCTAATATTAATGTCATAAGGACATGCTCACTTTACACATGGATTGAGATACATATTCTAATTTTCTCTCTATAAATTTATTATTCCAGCCAAAATTTTCCAATAAAAATTGACATTAATTTTCCTATTAAAATATTTTTCAGTAACATTAATCAAAAATATTTTACTATTTTGCGTGTAAATCACATATACAATCCCCAATGAACTAATGATTAAGAACATGTAGCAACAGAAGAACAGAATTCATTTAGTTACGATTCATTTAGTTACGATCTCGCAATATAATGGCAATTCATGGTATATCTTCGTAATAAAAACAAAAATATGTCAAATTGTGTTTAATATTATATCGACGAAAACGTAGTTTAATATAATGAAATAATATTTATGTTTGTCATTTTTACGCAGCTCTAAGTAACTTTTTTTTGTTAATATTTGACAACTCACATTTAGTATAACACATCTGTATCGCATTATTCTAATGGCATAATAAAAAAATACATCAAATCGTTTCTGTCCAATTTTCTATCTTTTGTCGTACATTTTAGAACGAGTATATTTAAAAAGAAAACATAAACATTAAATTCAAATTTACCCACAATTGGCATTTATTATTAAAGAAACAATTTTAAGGTGTGTAAGGCCTATTCTAAAAGGCACGCTAAATTGCGGGACATCTTATCAATGTTATTGCCCAACAATGTTATTACTATAAAAATATATTCCATAACAAATTTTGAACGTACACCGCAAGTTTTCATCAACTACGTAACCGTTACTTTCTGTCTTCCAGAAGAAATATTACCTCAATACAAGTATAAATGGAACTTCTATTTTCTTGTCTTTTTCCTTATATTTAATGTATTTATAATGGTCTATAAGGCCTGTTACATATAACAACTATTATAAATAACGTAATATTGCGTTTATTCCTTTGTTAATGCGCAATGACATACTTATTGTATATATTAAATTAGACATCATATATGAATTGAAAAAATACGATCATTTATAATGAGCATCGCTGTCATCGTTAATAAACTATAATATGTTATAGTTACATATTCATTATTAAATATAAATTTAGATGAATTTTAATAAATTTTTAATATTTTCATATCGTCGTTCCCGTAACAAGGCAAGATAGCAATATTATGATTAATCCAGATTTAGTTAAGTTGAACAGACGTGTTCACGACAAATAATTATTTTGTATAACAGTGATCATCGATATTATTTTTTTTGCTATTGATACAATAGACACGCTTACAAACAGACACTATTTTCCATGTATTTAATATAAGCAAAAGTACGTACGTCATAACGAATTCTTTCATCTAATATAATCAAATCATATAAAAATATATATCATAAAACGTTATCAACATTATAAAAACATAAAACTTACATTACGTAACTTACAAAAACTTTACAATCACATGGCTTCATTCAATTGTCACATATTAAGAACATTTATTTAACAAGTACATATACATATACGAAATAAACATTTTAAAATTGTCTTTAGATATTCAGCTAACATGAAATTGTTCAAAATAACAAGATGGTGACGGCGTAATACATACAAATATATATATATATATATATATATATATATATATATATATATATATATATATATATATATATATATACATATACAGATATATATATATATGTATATATATACATATATATATATATATATATATATATATATATATATATATATATATATTTCATAATATTATATATATATATATATATATATATATAATATGATAAAAATACAGCAGACACTCTAATTTACAATTGAAATATTTAAAAATGTTATATAAAAATAATTTTAACATATAAGTTGTTCACAATTTTACTATTCTTCATATAAAATACAGAAGTAATTTAAAATGGATGTTTCTTTTCAATCTAGGTTTAAATTAAACCACTTGCTGTATTCTATAGAACATAATAATACAAACTTGACTTATTGATGACTTATAACATAACATTATAAGTTTTCTCTTAACTCATAACATTTTATACTTGCTTCTACCCGTGACTTCACCTTCATCAACCCTAGTTCAAATCAAGAGAAGATAAGAGTTATCTATATATAGCCTTCTTTTATAAATACACTATTCTACACAAAAAAAAAAAAATTCTAATTCAAGCTTGTAGTCCCTGAACATATCGTTCATTCAAAAAAAACATTCTGCAATTTGTTTTGACTAGCATAACTTATTTTAGGTAACTTTAATATGAAATTCTATAATTATATTTCCGACCAAATAGCAAGGAAAATCTTCACCATCTCGTATTGAAATCCTTCCATGCAACTAACTTGACAACTTGCATGTACATACTCATTTAAAACATATCTATCTCACTTTAGTACTCTTCATTAACAGCTTTACTAAAAAATCATAAATTTTGCTTGTGCATCACAAGTATACCCATCAGTTTACTTATATACATACCGTATCGACGAGCAATGCTAATGTTAATTATAATTAAAAAAGCCAGGTCAACGTTTCGGCGACGTCCTGAAGTTAGGGTGTTTGGGCTCTTTAGCGCTGTGTTCTATCAGTTGGTAAATTAGGCCCGTTGTGGCGTAGGTAATAAGGCAAGGCACGGCGTTGAGTTCCGCTCACCCAACACGCAATGTCTGATCCAGCGAATATTGGGGAACGGAATCTCTGCCGTCCCTGCCATGTGCAGGACACAGCATGAAGCTGAACAAAAAGGAAGAATAATCCAAATTTAAAAAAGTCCTATATAATAAAATCTGGCAAGCCATCCATAGCTAATGTCAATGACCACAACTCGCCGGCTACACTGCACATTTATTAAGTAATTCACACCTGGTACAGAAACAACCAATACACTATAATATCGACATATTACTACATAGTATAATTACATATATTTAACAATATCCACAAGCTATCATTACTACATAAATCATTATTATAATATAATTACACAATTTTCAGAAAAAAACAGAAAAAAAGATAAAAAAAAACATTAAATACGTCACAAATTCAATAAAGAAAAAACATTGCTCATTTAGAAAAATAATATTTCAAACAATCATTGCTTATTTTATATACAAATAAATAACATTTCTATATATGAGAGCTCAAGGACTGTCATTTATATCATAAAATATATCTGAGCAATATATCAACTTACCAAAGATATAGTGTTTTATTTCTTGCTGTTTCTGAAATTAAAAAAGATCACTTTATATAAACATTTTTATTTTAATAATTTAACCAAAAAATCAAAAACAAAAATCTTAGAAAAAAAAACAAAAATAACCATGGAACCAATTTATTTACATTCCATACCAATACAAATAATGTTTAAATAACAAAGAAATAAACAAATAATATAATAATAAATGATGAGTAGTGCCGTCTAGCCTTCAGTACCTTTCATTCTAGTCTACCCTTCATTTGGCCAATGATATTAATTAATTTTAGTAGGATTTAATCAATAACTATAAAATTCGATTGTTAAAATAATCTTAATTATAAAATAATAATCAAGTCATGTCATCAATTATGTATGTATCATCGGCCAAATAATTAAAATCAGAATTAACAACAACATTTGTGCCAAGTTCATGTAACATTCACATCATCGCTATTAGCTGCATCACACGTGTGTGTGCAAGACAACTGTAGGATTCCGCAATCATAAGTTTAATAATTACTTAAATACTATTTAGAAATCGTACAAGAAATTGGGCGTAGCGGGATTTGAAGCCGCCCCTCTTGGAAACCCCGGTTACGTCAAATCCCGGTACGTTCAATATGTTTGCATTTGTTTATACGTTTTCTAAATAAATTCTTAACACTTTAGTGTGCAATAACACTTTAAAATTTGTAAAAATAGTAATTGCTTGCTGTACGGAGAAATTATAGCAAAATAACATGTAACAAAAGAAAAATATAGTTACAAAGTAGTTTCTTCGTTGTTTATAACATCGCACATTTCAACAGCAAACCTGCAAATATTATTACCACCGTTTGAATAGAAACAAGTGATTACAATGTGTCCATCTTTAACTTACCTAACATTAATCACACTAAACGAGCTAACACTAAAAAACATTACATTATCTTTACATTAATAAAAATACCCCGTATATATTTTATGTAAGACCATACATTTAGGTACATGTTATAACGAACCAGACGTCATCATATTTGGTGTTTTTTATTTATTTAAAAAAGTACACTAAACTAATTAATTATTAATTCATAATGCCCTATAAATTCCTTTAAAAAATGTCAAATTTCAATACAACGCCTAATATTAATGTCATAAGGACATGCTCACTTTACACATGGATTGAGATACATATTCTAATTTTCTCTCTATAAATTTATTATTCCAGCCAAAATTTTCCAATAAAAATTGACATTAATTTTCCTATTAAAATATTTTTCAGTGTTAATCAAAAATATTTTACTATTTTGCGTGTAAATCACATATACAATCCCCAATGAAGTAATGATTAAGAAAATGTACGATCTCGCGTCAATATCATGGCAATTCATGGTATATCTTCGTAATAAAAACAAAAATATGTCAAATTGTGTTTAATATTATATCGACGAAAATGTAGTTTAATTAATGAAATAATATTTATGTTTGTCATTTTTACGCAGCTCTAAGTAACTTTTTTTTTGTTATTATTTGACAACTCACAGTTAGTATAACACATCTGTATCGCATTATTCTAATGGCATAATAAAAAAATACATCAAATCGTTTCTGTCCAATTTTCTATTTTTTGTCGTACAGTTTAGAATGAGTATATTTAAAAAGAAAAAATAAACATTAAAATCAAAAAATAAAAATTTACCCACAATTGGCATTTTTTATTAAAGATAAAAGAAAATTTTAAGGAGCTGTGTAAGGCCAATTCTAAAAGGCACGCTAAATTGCGGGACATCTTATTAATGTTATTTCCCAACAATGTTATTACTATTAAAATATATTCCATAACAAATTTTGAACGTACACCGCAAGTTTTCATCAACTACGTAACCGTTACTTTCTGTCTTCCAGAAGAAATATTACCTCAATGCAAGTATAAATCGAACTCCTATTTTCTCGTCTTTTTCCTTATATTTAATGTATTTATAATGGTCTATAAGGCCTGTTACATATAACAACTGTTATAAATAACGTAATATTGCGTTAATTCCTTTGTTAATGCTCAATTACAATGACTTATTGTATATATTAAGTTAGACATCATATATGAATTGAAAAAATACGATCATTTATAATGAGCATCGCTGTCATCGTTAATAAACTATAATATGTTATAGTTACATATTCATTATTAAATATAAATTTAGATGAATTTGAATAATTTTTTGATATTTTATATCGTCGTTCTGGTAACAAGGCAAGATAGCAATATTATGATTATTACAGATTTAGTTAAGTTGAACAGCAGTGTTCACGACAAATAAATATTTTGTATAACAGTGATCATCGATATTATTTTTTTTGCTATTGATACAATAGACACACTTACAAACAGACACTATTTTCCATGTATTTAATATAAGCAAAACTAATCATAACGAATTCTTTTATCTAATATAATCAAATCATATAAAAAATATATATATATATCATAATGCGCGGTTATTTATAGTGAAAACGTTATCAACATTATAAAAACATAAAACTTACATTACGTAACTTACAAAAACTTTACAATCACATGGCTTCATTCAATTGTCACATATTAAGAACATTTATTTAACAAGTACATATACATATATGAAATAAACGTTTTAAAATTGTCTTTGGATATTCAGCTAACATGAAATTGTTCAAAATAACAAGATGGTGACGGCGTAATACATACAAATATATATAATATATTATATATATATATATATATATATATATATATATATATATATATATATATATATATATATATATATATATATATATATATATATATATATATATATATATATATATATATACATATATATATATATATATACATTATATATATATATATATATATATATATATATATATATATATATATATATATATATATATACATATATATATATATATATATATATATATATATATATATATATATATATATATATATATATATATATATTATTAAAATACAGAAAGCACTCTAATTTACAATTGAAATATTTAAAAATGTCATATAATAATAATTTTCACATATAAGTTGTTCACAATTGTACTATTCTTCATATAAAATACAGATGTAATTTAAAATGGATGTTTCTTTTCAATATAGGTTTAAATTAAACCACTTGCTGTATTCTATAGAACATAATAATACAAACTTGACTTATTGATGACTTATAACATAACATTATAAGTTTTCTCTTTACTCATACCATTTTATACTTGCTTCTACCCGTGACTTCACCTTCACCAACCATAGTTCAAATCAAGAGAAGATAAGAGTTATCTATATATAGCCTTCTTTTATAAATACACTATTCTACACAAAGAAAAGTTTTCTAATTCAAGCCTGTAGTCCCTGAACATATCATACATTCAAAAAAAAAACAATTCTGCAACAATTTGTTTTCACTACCACAACTTATTTTAGGTAACTTTAATATCAAATTCTATAATTATATTTCAGACCAAATAGCAAGGAAAATCTTCACCATCTCATATTGAAATCCTTCCATGCAACTAATTTGACAAGTCAACTTGCATGTACATATTCATTTAATTCATATCTATCTCACTTTAGTACTCTTCATTAACAGCTTTACTTAAAAATCATAAAATATACCCATCAGTTTACTTATATACATACCGTATCGACGAGCAATGCTAATGTTAATTATAATTAAAAAAGCCCGGTCAACGTTTCGGCGCCGTCCTGAAGTTAAGGTGTTTGGGCTCTTTAGTGCTGTGTTCTATCAGTTGGTAAATTAGGCCTGTTGTGGCGTAGGTAATAAGGCAAGGCACGGCGTTGAGTTCCGCTCACCCAACACGCAATGCCTCATCCAGCGAATATTGGGGAACGGAATCTCTGCCGTCCCTGCCATGTGCAGGACACAGCATGAAGCTGAACAAAAAGGAAGAATAATCCAAATTTAAAAAAGTCCTATATAATAAAATCTGGCAAGCCATCCATAGCTAATGTCAATGACCACAACTCGCCGGCTACACTGCACATTTATTAAGTAATTCACACCTGGTACAGAAACAACCAATACACTATAATATCAACATATTACTACGTGGTATAATTACATATATTTAACAATATCCACAAGCTATCATTACTACATAAATCATTATTATAATATAATTACAAAATTTTCGTAAATTTTCCTATATTAATAGATATGACCCATCCTAAGTGCGTAACAAACAGATAGTATGTATATTTAATATGTAGTAGATAGACGAACATGCATTAAATATTAGTAGCTACTGTATACAAGATATTTAACTGTTCAGATTTACAAATATAAAGTATTAAACAATCTTGAACCTTCTGAATAATAACGATAAAAGTAAATAATAAATAAAAAAATAAAATTATCAACAATATGGTTTGTTTGTTAGCGAGGACAGCTATGTTCAAAGTGAATATATGCTCATACAGTGGCTCCACTCTCTTCTTTCAAACTCATTTGCATTTCATTTAGCGACACAGATCTACACATATATAGACACGTCAAATTTATATACAACCCAATGTAACCGACATTGGGGCTGAAAATTAGAAAATTAAAGTAAATATATAATACAATGGTGATCAAATGATACAAAATGTTTTTTTTTTTTGGGAAAACTTTAACTGTTTGTTTTCTTTTTTTTTATATATGTTTTATATGTTAATATGTTATGTTAAAAAAAAATTTTTTTTAAGTTTTATTACAAATGTTCTTTGCAATCTGAATAATAACAATTGACAATCACATATATATGACAATTATTGAATTACATTAATTATTATATAATTATTTTGAAACACCTAAAGCTATTTCACTATTAATTTAAAAGATTCCTAAAATAAAAACCAGTTCACACATATTATGTATACATATGATACAAAAGTAGGAGAAATTAATTTTGTTTTGTTTTGCCCTACCCAAGTCGTCATCTTTTAAAATCTAACACTATACATTATATACACATTTATGTACTCAATAATTAAATTAGACAATAAAAAAACAAGTTAAATTCAATTCTTACATTTCTAACAATTGATTATAATAAGACGTACATAACTAAAGTAATTCCATAGCTAATTAAATAGAAGAAATAAGAGCCATTTTTGGTATAAAATAAAAAGCGAATGAGGTAATTTCCTATGCATAACATGAATGGATCCCCAAGAAGCAATAAACTTAACACTTAATAATTTTTGAATAATAATAATTATATTTGTGGAAAGAATTGAAGAAAAATCCTAAAAATCCTGAACGTCTCAAAATATACTTATTTATATTGTACATTTTTTGTTAGTCATATTCAAACTATGAATACACAAAGATGTGAACATTTCTCAAGTCCTTAAATGTTGATAATTTTAAAATACAATTTTCAATAGAAGAAACCCATATTTGAAGCATTATTATAATCAAACGATTTTAAATTTACTTAGAACATATTGATATCTTTACATTATTCGCAAATATATCAACTTATCATAAGTATCTTATCTAAGTGCATTAAAACAAGTATCTCTTGTTCACCATTTTTCAATGGAAATTTTACAAAATGATATATTATTATATATCATAAATTATACAAAATTATTACATTTGGTTTCGAATAGTAAATGAAAATTAGAGTGTTTATTTGGAATTTTCCGCATTTGGTGGAACAAGAGCATACAGTCGGATGCCAGTGTCAGCCATTCTTGAACACTGTTCTCCGACGCTTGGTATCTGAAACATTTAAATACATTACTTATATATATAGACAATTGACTTAAATAATCATAAATCATTCCGCCATTTTGTTTGTTTTATATAGATGGACCCTAAAACTATTTGTATTTAATGTACATGGCGCCACAAGTAAGAGCCTATAATCATATATGCTAACTAAATATTAAATATTGTGACATTGTTCACTACTATCAATGTAATTTGTTATTATAATTTCCATTATGAATGAATAAACGCCAATTTTAATATAAATATTGTTTTCTCATTTCCGGGCTGTCCAAAAACACACATTTATTGCTAATTTGCTTTGTGGTTTCCATTAAATGTTACAGACAGTAATTCTATTGGAAAATATTTTTATTACAAATATACCCATTAGGGCGATCGGAGCTCATATCATTATTATTTGAGCGGCGTAGGGGCACAAGTTGATGGTTCAAGCCTCACTCGAGGAAATGAAATATTTAATATTTTCATTTCTTCGCTTTGGTAAAAAGGTAAAGAGCGGCGTTGAGTTCCGCCACTCAACACGCAATGCAGCGGAAAGTGAAGAACGGAATGGAGTGTCTTAACACTAAGTTCCAAATTTCCCTAGGCCTGAAACCTGAAAAACAAATACATATTAAATAAAAGACATACTTACAATACTATTGTGGCTGGCTCTCCACAATTAACATAATCGATTGATGCTGCTGGCTGTCTGCGTGTATGGTAGGAACGGATCGTAGGCACTCAATCTGGTGGGAGGCCCAGTCCTTCTTCTGACAATATGTGGAGCAATAAGGCGTTCGTCTACATAGGGAACACTCCGCCGATGCCTCACGATTACAGTTTGCGCACTACAACAAATACGCCCCGTTTGTATGAGAATTATTGCTGTTTTTTTTTTTTTCTTTTGTGTGACAGCAAGAGAGAATTTGGTATATGTATAATCACAGTTCCAAGCTATATGTCATTTTTTTTTTATTAAATATATATATATATACCGGTAATTTTTTTAAGTTTACATTTTCGCATAAGGCTAGGTAGACAGTGAGAAACCCACTAGTGTTTAGTCACTCCGTATCTCACTTTCCGCCAAATGTTCGGAATACAACGCATTTCCTTTGGCGCACTGTTCAGGCAAATAAAAGCGTTAACACAAATACCAATATTTCCTAAAACAGGAGTCGAACCCATAACCAGCGTGGAATGAGTTTAACAGAGTAGAATTTAATAATTGTTAAATACAAAAAAAAAAAACCTTAAATACAATAAAAACAGATTCACACGCCAAAGTCGCAGTTTCACTTCCATCAAAGAAGCGAAACTTTAAAACTTTTACACAAATATATAAATAAAATCCAATATGAAATCACTCTAATTGATGAGGTGAACTCGAGGTAGATGAAGAAAATTGATGAGATGAAATTGAAGTTGATGAAATACCCATGGTCATGTTTTCTACTACACAAAATTGAGTATTTAACATATTGTTATCGTTCGACGCTTTCTATTAAACAAATAGGTTGCTAATCAAATTGACTTATTGAAAAGTTAGTTTTATTTACATAATCAATATATAAGTCAAAATGGCTAGTCCCAATGTATTATAAACATATATAGTACAGATAACCTAAATATTTTGGAACTTGAAGCATCCAAAACATTTAAGCATTAAAAAAAAAACGACACATCAAAATAAAAAAAAAATGAACAATACAGAAATAAAGAAATAATATTAAACATTTATCTATAAATCTTCTAGAGTTACCTTGCCACAAACTAATCCATTAACGATGCAGGTTAGTATAAAAGTAAATAATTATTAATAACAACATTCAAAAGTATTTTAAAAGTTTTTGCATTCACATCTTTGCAAATTAAAATTTCTTTACACTTTCATCCAGAAGGCAATTAATTATATTAATAATTGTATTAACAATGCGGAGGGCGATTTTCTGAGCTCTGTTTCTTTGGGATGCAGTGCAATGCAATGCAAATTTATAAGTCACAATTTAGATTGAGATTGTGAGGTTGTATAAGATTTGAATATATAGAACTCTGAAATTATTATTACTTGAATTAATTATTATCTTTTTCTTTTCTTGCTACTGATTGATTAATGTATATTTTTAGCAATAGTAGCAGTAAATGTGATGGTAAAATCTAAAGAAACAATTCTTGAATAGTATATTTTATTTATTAAGTTAAAATAAAGATAAAACATCAGTCACGCTGAGCCAATATGTAGACAACATGTTCTTTTTAGATGAAGACACAATACTGGATACTTTTACAAAGATAGCAACACTACAATAACCTTGTCACCTTGTGTCATTGTCAACACACTTGTTTAATTATTCACATATTGCCATAATCAAAGAACCATACCATACCATTCACATATTGGCATCTGTGCTCAAATCCATTTTAAGAAGTTATTAAGCCATTGGCAAGCCTTTTATTATTTAATCTATATTAAAAGGTTATCCTAACATTGAAATAAAAAACTTATCAGTTATTTAAGTCTGAATAGCCATTGTGTCCCAGTAACCTCTCAAATATATTATTAAAATTCTGCCTTTTGTTTTTACAGATCCCTAAATATTTGCTTCAGAAATAGACTATAAATTGATGCTACAAAACATAAATACTATTTTAGAAGCTCTGCACACATTAAAATTTCTTCCATCAACGTTTTTGTCAATGCACTGCAATATCCAACCCAAAAACTCCATATTGGATGCCATCATGTTTTTCTTCCAGACAAAGATCTCACAAAAAACTAACCAAGCTTTCACATAATATATTCTCAGTTAGAGGTTTCCAGATTTTTATATTATTTAGCTTTCAGTGAACATAATTATGGACTTTTCCAGTTTTACCATGATCTAACAAAACAATAAAAAAATGTTTGTTCATGATGTTCATTTATTGATTATTCCTCTGGATACTTTATTGAAAACCTGTAAAAATCCACTGCATCAGAGGTATTAGCTTCTCTAGATTATACAGGAGTCATGTACAAGACCATAACAGCACAGGCTCATCCACTATGAATACATAAAATTTTTAGTAATGTTATGTCACTAAACTCATTACTAACAAAATATTTTTGTTGTAGCTTTACATTTCCATCCAGTAAAAAGACGGGAAAGCAGAGAGAACTTGATAACTCAGTGTCGAGACACTCCATTCTCATAGAGTCAATTTTTTGAAGGTTAGTTGAGGTTGTGTTGAGTGCGGATCTCAACACAGAGCTTTGGCTCAATACCTAAGTGAGGAAATTGAAATTATTCATTATTTCATTTCTTTGATAGAGGATTGAACCCTTAACCTGTTACCTTTACAGTTGTACATTTGTGCCCCTGCGCCTCGCCCCACAACCACCTCACTAACACAATATTCAGAAAATATTTTTAGTCTCATCACTATTATCTTTTTTTGTTTCTTTACCTTTTCTGTAATATACACTTTAAACTGTCCACAACACTTTACACTTAAAAAATTAAAACAACGTTTTTTTTCTCTCACTTGTAACATAAAATAATCAATTAAATGTAAGTGTTATCAGTTTTAATGTCTCCTTCTGAATGTTCAGTTTCTTGGGTGACAATGTGTGATTCCTGTTTTGTATGCATGTTATGATATATGACTTTGAGATGGTAATGGTGATCATTGTTAAGTTTTAAATATTTTTCCTTCAAATTGTTGTATATATGTAGGTATGTGATTTCGGGTGTCTTAACTTGTTTTAGTAATTTTTACTTAACATATGTGATTTAAATAAAAGCTGTATATCCATGTTATTTCACGAAATCTTTTCATCCAATTTGTTCCCAAATTTGTCCTTTTTTTATAAATATATATTGTTTCTTTTTGTTATGATTAAAAGATTGTCTATATTTTTTCACATTAAGAAATTTTGTAAACTATCATAATACAAACAAATATTTGTATCTAACCCGTGTACAGAACCATAAATTAACATAAAATTGAATCTCTATCATTTAATGATAAAAAATCAATATGTACATTTCAATGTTGTATAGATACTAAATATTTATTCATAATCGGAACACGCATATATAAAATTTTGACGCATGTGTATTTACAGCCACTAATATTGATTTTTGTTATAATTAAAAATAATACAGTTGAAACTTAATTATCGGACCCTCGTTATTCCACATTATTCAACAGGTAAAGTTGAAATAAAATCTGGCAACACAGATAGCATTGCCAGATTTTATTTACGAGAAAAGCGGAATTTTTAACCGTTTCAAAAAAAAAACAACAGTATATTTGAGTTTTAAATATGATTTAATTTGGTGGTAGATATCAATAAGATGCGTAAATGCGTAACTAAGCTAATGCGTAAGTAAATAAAGGAAAGTACAGTACCGTTAAGTATTGGTTTGCTCTGTAGGGCAGTTAAGTTATATATGAAATTGTTAGTACTAACATTTATTTTTTATAAAATAAAGTTTATATAAGTGTAAGACGTGACCTTGTCTGTTCCGTTCAGGGCATTTAAGGCTAAAAATCCGTACGGTCCGGCAATATCGAGTCGTCTGGCAACACTGATATGTAGACTTGTCACTGACATGACATTTAAATGAAATAATCTTGAAAAAGTCAAGAAACATTACTAACATTACTGATACTAGTAACTATTGTTTAAAATATAAATACAAAAACACAAAGAAAAAAATGTCAAATCTCATTTTCATACATATGTACATTTAATTACCAGAATGTTAGTTCACCCCAATGCAAATCAGAATAATAAGTTCAGTTAATCGAGTTTCTACTGTACGTTATATTTTTGTCAACTTTACAACACATATTTTCACACATTTCAATACATACCTTCTTAGATTCAGATTCTTCAACATTATGCAGAGATACTTGATCAACTTCAGCTTGAGCTTCCACGCTGGCCGCTATCATTGCAGACGCCCGTTCCTGTTCAAATCTTTCTAACTGCCTGTTACTAACTGTTCTTACATCATCTACGCATTGTTTTAATTCCGTTGAAAGTCTTATCAGACTTTGGCCGATGTCTTCTAATCTCTTGAGTACCTTGTTCATGTCAGGCTGAGCTATAAATACAGTAGGGATTTAAGTTTCAGTAAATTGCATAATTTTTGTTATACACTAATTTATACATTATATAAACAATTCGCCAATTAATAAAAAATAATATCATTTTATATATGTATATATTTGCAAATGCTTAGCTTAGCTAAAGTAAAATTGATCTAATTCAATGGTCGCAAATTCAAATTCAAATATTTTTATTCAAAATAAAAAGTTACAAGCTTCGTTTTTTGAACGTCAAACAATTTGCCACCAGTTCACTAAAGTTACTGCCTCAGACCTGAGAAGAACCGGCGAAAGAAACTCAGCGGGACATGTCTTTTTTTTAACAAAATTTTACATTATATAATTATGTGACAATGATACATTTGAAGTAGTCTGGAGCGAGCATTTTATTCCCAAGGTGTGTTATCATTTAAAAAATCGTTAATATGGTAATAACCTTTAACACACAAACGTCTTTTCACAACTTTTTTAAATTGTGAAATAGAACATTCTCGGACGTTGTCTTGGATCCTTTTGTAAAAGCATACACACTGACCCATAAAAGAATTACGGATTCAATGCAATCGAGTCATAGGTGCACTAAGATTAAACTTATTTCTAGTATTAATATTATGTATGTCCCTGAATTTGCTAAATTCATTAATATTTAAAAATTCAAATTAGCAAATTTCTATAATACAATATTATGTCATCTCCACCCTTTACATTGATATATGTTTTCAGTATAACAATGCATTTATAAGAGAAATTTATACACTTTTGCAAATTTTTAGCACTTATTCATTTTATGTCGCTAATATGCTTCTAAATACATTCACACTGTAGTTATTGCCAATAAATTGCATATCTATCTTCCTATTGCCAATAAATTACAAATCTAATATAAATAGCAAAGCAAATTACAGTAATTTATAATGATAGATTAAAACAATATATAAAGAATTATCCAATATCGCTTAAATAATGCTGATCATATTATGCTTCCTTTCAGGTTCCCACTGTATCCTGCACACGGCAGGGTAGGCAGAGGGATTTTGGGAACCTAATGTTAAGACACTTACATTTCACACTTTCCACCGAGTTTGAGGCATTAGGAGGGATGTGAGTAGAGTGAAGGAGTATAACGCCAAGCTTTGTCTTCTAACCAGAGTGAATAAATAAGAATATTAAACATTTTATTTTCTCAAGTGGGGATTAAACCCACAACCTATTGTGTTTACATACACACTCTTGTGCCCCTGCACCACAACAGACCTCAAATAAAATTTACACTTTTAAAAGTAATTCTATTCCAATAAGAATTTTCTTTTTTTTTCTTACATCATTCACCCAAATACAACATATAGGAGAATAAACAGAGTCAACCTAGTATTAAGAAATTCTTTTATTCTCGACTATAAGGGCATTATAAAATTCAACTTGATGTTGGATTGCCATCCTATGAAACGAAAACCAGGGCTATAAAAATAATTGAAGTATAATTTTTTTTTACTTACATGTGATAATTAAAGAAATAATTATTATATTCACAATAAAATACTTCAAAACTGTGCCATATATTAATAAAATCAAAATGAAAGAAAATTCGCAGAAACCATATAAAAAAAGATAAATAATAATTACAAATTCAGCAAATGCAATCATACTTAATACAATTACAATTTAAGTAAAAGAAACACTATATCAAGCCACCAACAAAGTACATTAAAGGGAAGAAATATATCTATAATGGTTTTTAAAAAACATTTTTATTGAGCAACATTTCCAGATTTTATATAAAGAAAAAAAAAATAAAAATCATATGAAGCAGAAACATAAACATCATTAAAGAAACACACATAAATCAAAGAACATCTTTAGCCTCTTTTTAATTTTATCTCTTCATATAAAAGCACTCGCAATAATATTCATCATAAACAATATGCATAAAACACCATAATAACTAGAAAAACAAATTCTCAAAGTAATAAGCATATATAGTAAATCAATTTTAATTTGAAATTGTAAAAAGGAAAACAAAATGGTTTTTAATTATATTTACACCACCTGATAGCTGATAACAATTATTATAAATCAATCTTAATACAAGAATACATATTATTTTATTATTTTGTATTATTTATTGGAAATATTGCCTGTACTGTATTTTTATTATTTAATTTCTTCACTCTGATAACAAGGTAAAGTTAAGTATTAATTACCACCACTCATTAGGCAATGTCTCAAATTCAACCTAAAGTGAGGGAATGGAACCACCATATAACCTAGGTTCCTAAGTACCCTCTTTCTACTCCACCAAGTGTGGGATACGGTCTCACTACTTAGAAAAGGTAAGTCAGTGAGACCTAATGTTGAAATATTCATTGCTTTTTATCTATTATTATCAAAAAAATATTCAATTTAATAAAATAATTGCAAAGCTCGCTTTGCTAATATTGTGAATTCTATTATTATAAATGATTGTAATATCTTACCCACAATTGGATCTGGATTGGCTTCTGGACTGTCTAACAAATGATAATCAGTATTTGTATCTAGTCCATCAGCTAACGATTGCCAAGCCTCTTTGGAATGACTGTTGCTGCTATTTTGGTGAATATTGTCTACTTCAGCATCACTAATTGATTCTAGTTTCACTTTAACCTTCTTTTCATCTGTTCCTATGTTAATTAAAAGGAATTGTTAATTTATATTGTGAGTAATAACAATATTGAAAATTAAATGAAGTTTATTTTAGTAAAATAATCATACCATCCTGATTTCTCCTTTTTCTTTTATATGGGGTGAAAAGTCTGACAGGACCCATTGCTAAAAATATATTGAATATTTTAACATACATTATAATATTTTTTTTATCATATTTTATTTTTATTTCTACCAACAGTACCTGTCTGGTCGTCACAACAAGCCCCACAAGTGCAGCTTGTAGCATGTGGTGTGAGTATTCCTTCGTCTATCAAAGCTTGTATACTTCTGCCTCCAAATCTTATTGACCGCTTCCAATCTTTGCTTGAAGCCCGGCCACAGAGAGCTTCAAATTCACTAGGTGTGTACCATTCCATGCCATATTTGATACATCTCCCACGACCCCCTGACCCTAATCTTTGCTTGTGAAGTTCTGCAGAAGTATTTTTACATCTAATAGGAAGTACCGGCATATTGGCTGTTTCGACCCATGATCGATTGTTGTACCTGCTATACGAAGAAGTATTATTTGCAGAGTCGTGATCTTTATTTTCTCGACTGGTAGGAGAAGGCGTATTCTGAATAACAATGTGAGTCGGCTTGATGTCTTCTGGCACCGATCCACCAGATATAAACCCGTTATCGACGCATATCATTGGCTTGAAATGCTGCAACTGTTCGGATGTAATGACATTAAATGCAGTGCCTGCAATAAGGGCGCCGACCGGCAGAGACACGGGCACAGTGACTACTCCGTTAGCGTCGCTAGTACGCCGCACCGCCTTGATTCCTGCAGACAGAACGGAATTCCCATCAGAGCAATCGGTATTGCGCTCGGCTGCTGTCGCCAGGGGATCGGACTCGGCCACTTCGGTAATGTCCGGCATAACGACGTTGTCCGAACTTCTGTTCTCCGCCATAGCTTTTTTCCGCCCACCCCTGAAAGCCCCTTCTCTTAATGACCGAATTTTGACTAATTTACATGAAACCGATGCGCTGAAAATTCACAGTGCGATGTTGAAAGTTTTCCCGATTCGCCATATGTCCGCCATTATGGAGATATGACGCGAAGATCATGGCGGCCTATTCAAATTTATTAGTCAACATTCATAAAACATAAACACCCATATATTTTATTCATAGGTAACTAAAATTTAATTGGTAAAATCGATATTTCGTTTAGTCAAATAATTAATAATAAATTTAAATCGTACTATCATTTATGAAAATAGTAGTTTTGATTTAAATTAAATGTTCATAATGGCAATAAATAGTTAATTTAGTAGTTTTATTTTTTTTTAATTTAGCAATCAATAGAAGTAATTCAACTTCGTTATTTAATTTTATGTTTTGGTAACTAGCAAACGCAATTCAAAATATGTCACCGTATAAAGAGTAGAATAAAATAATAAAAGAAGGAAAATACGAAATTAAACATTTTTTCTAAAGTACTATATAATAATAGTATAATTTTATCGTTTATAAATTCTGAGACTTATAAATATATTATACATGAAAAATACCAAACGGTACCGGAAGTAATATGTTATGTTTTAGTATATTATGTTGTTTAACTTCGTTGATATTTTATATCACTCAAAAATATCGTCCCGGAATAAATTATAATTATGGAGAGTTTTAACCACTAACAAAAAATATTTTTCTTACAATATCCGGAATCCACCATTAGGTTAAGTAAGCCTTCGGCTTTTTACGATTCGCACTTCTTTCTCACTCCCCTAGAGCTTCCGGCGCCACCGTCGCATGTTTTGGCGGGTTAGATAGGTGACCTTTGAAAATTGAGCGCGAATTTTACATCATCATCACACTCATGATATATTAGGATTTTTTTTAATATTCGCGAACGCGAATAAGAATACCCATGTTTGTATTTAAATTTGGTGCCAATTGTTCGTGTCATTGTAGGAACGAGGTGTTTTCAGAATTTATTTCGTTCTGAGAATTGCACAGGTACTTTTTACAAAACAAACAAAAAAATTAACGTATAAAAAATATTACATAGCATTATTAGAATCGAAAACCGCCCAAGCGCTCTGACCAAATAAGACATCAAGCTAAGTCAAAAATCTTTTACGGTTTTTACAACTTATTTATGTTGTTAGCATCTCTTTAGGTAGGTGGCATAAATGCTGGTAGCTTTAAAATGGTTTCCAAGGAGCACGGTTTATTATTAGTACTATTACTTCATTATCGTCCCGATACTATTATCTTTATTTTTATATTCCCAAAACATTCGCAGAAATTTTGCAAGTACGAATGCGAATATTTGCAAATGCAGATACGAATATTCGTTTTATCAACACATAAAGTAAAGCCGTAGTTTTTTATATTATTTATTGTTAATTTTATTAGGGACCGTTCCACGTGCCAAATTGATGCCTTTAATTTGTTAATCTTGTAATTCAACTTAAAATAAATATGAATTTGAAAAAAAGTTGTTGTACTAAAAGATTAATCAGTCTTTTCCAATAAATTACTAAAAGATAAGCCAATTATGAATACGTGTTAAGGTGAAACATTTTTTTTATGTACTTACTTAGCTTCACGCTATATCCCTAGCGGGGTAGGCAGAGAGAACGGAGCGCCAAACGCTACGGTTTTTTTTATGTAGCTAACATATACCAGGATATACATATTTTCTGAAATTAGACATATATAGACATATAATACGATTTTCATTAACCTCTCAGTTTTTATAATAGTTTTAAATCAGTGGCTGAATAGCGTATTCTAGCCGATTATCATTAGCTATTAAATAATTACAAAAGACACAGGTTTATGAGAAAAACATAAAACATCACGTTTGATGACAACACCAGCAAATAAATTGTAAAATTACGTGATTTATGATTTTCAAGAGAAGCTCAGTGGTTTCTGTCAGTTTTTGCATCCAACGTATGTTGAAACCAAGCAATACCGCCGAAATGTACCAAAGAAACCAAAATATTAAACGTTCTTTATTTATGATGTCGAAATTCCTGACATCTAGACCTGAATTAGGTTGTGGATGTATTATCTGATCATAATAATAGGGTTTTGAAAACTTGTACGCTGCAGCATCACAAGATCAGAAATTAGGGTAAAATTAAATTGTATCTAAAATCTAGGGCTTATAGTGCGGAGGCACTGCACTCAATTTAATTTATCAATGTTTTTGTAAAATAAATATTTAAAACCAATTCAAAACTTCGAATTTTCTCTTTACCCATTGGGTAACCTAGCCATACTCCAACGTTTTGACGTGGTTGATATCCTACAGGAACTTGGAGAACTTCTTTGCGACAATTGTTTACTATAATTTATAGTAATTAGTTTTTTTTTTTTTTTTTTTATTTAGTTAAAACTGATTTTCAGTCTCGATTCAATGCTATATTTTTTTGCTAAGAGAGGAATACAATAGTTTATATTTAAGCAATAAATTTGAACAAAATTTGTTGAAACAAATATTTCTAGCGCACGTCGCGTTAAGAAACGATTCTATAATGAAATAAGCGTGCCATAACTTGAAAATATGTGACAGTGGCACCGGAAGCTCTAAGGGAGGTGAAAACCGTAAAAAGACGAAGGCGAGGGCTTGATTTAGTGATGATTGCGGATAACGGAAGAAATAATAATATTTCTTATGACAACTATAGTCAAATCTTCTTATAATAAAATACTTTCCAAATTTTATTTTATAATATATGGAATAAAATAGATAAGTACAATTCTATATCTAATATGAAGATTTTAATTTACTATTTTACTAAAAATTAAACATTTTTAGGTAACACATTTACGTCAATCATGTGCGTGAATAGAACGCTTTATATGCTCTTACGATATTGATTTTTCGTTGGCGTTACGCAATATAATACGACTAAATGAAAAATCAAGGTGTAGCTATAATTCTGCTTATAATTTATCACTATTTGTATTTGCCACTATTTAATCCTTTGGTTTTCGGTGCTTCCGTTGTTTGATATATATGCCAAACAGATAAAGGAGGGAAATATCAAAAATATGCGTCTTGTTTCACAATTCTGTTTAAATAATCAAGAATTGCATTGAAAATATTAATATTTTCTACTTCTTTATGTTAAATATGTGGTTTTTTATTTAAATACAAGAAGTTAAATTAAAACTTTACTTAAATATTTTAAAATGGAAGAAATACGTTCTAAACATAAATCTATACAAAGTGCCGCGCATCATATCGCATTGGACTGCATTCATCCTCAGGTATATATATTTTTTTATATATATGCACAGTGACAACCTTTTTCCTTGACGAATAGGATACAATTAGAATTAATTATAATAATAATAAGGAATATGTAATATTATTAAAAAAAATATTATAAATACAATGTTTAGTACAAAATAATTGTTACTAAGAAAATAAATATATTAACATCCTTATATTTGATATTTCAAACATGTAAGAAATGTATCATTATTAAATAATAAAAATCAAATAACATAATTTTATTTATAACCAGGTTAAAATGAAAATAGTAGCGGACCTAATATTATTGTACAAGGTAAAACATTGAAATACAAATATTTATATGATGTAAATACAAAAAAAAATAATATATAATTTATTTATTTTACTAAGCAATTTTTGTCTTACTTATTATAGAGTGTAGCACAAGCACTTGTTCACAGTGTGGTTTTTTTATCCATGTCTGTACCATTGGAATGCACAGTCAGCTCACGGTTCTCCTTATCATGTCCACCCATACCCTTCCCCTGTCCGTCTTCAACATGCTTTTCAAGCTCAGCAAAGCCCTCAAATGTTTCATCCGAAAGGGCTTAAACCACATATTGTAAGTATTAAAGCTTAGTTTGTACATGTTTCTATCTTTGTTTAGTTTTTTTTCCTTTTTTTTGAGCTGTATACTGTGGACTGCAGTTGTCAAGTTTCATGTTAAATGGTAAAGTTACAATGCACTTTGTGATGCTACCAGAGCTAGGAAATGAAAATAATTCTCTCCAGTGGGAATTGAATCTACAAAAATTGCATTGACCGTCAGACACCACATTAATGTTAGATGACTTATTTTTATGTGAACTTCTACTTCTAAATATATATTTTTTTATTATATCCATGAATATTAAGCAGTATTATAATTTTCCATATATATTTTTATTTTAATAGGATTCAAAGGCGTTTGTCACACCAAATGACAGTCCAATACTTGGCCGAGCTCTATGTCTTACCCCAAGAGGGAGTCCTTTACCAGGACGAGTTTCACATTTGAATGAAAAATTTCAAGATTCTCTCACATTGAATTCTGATACTGACGCTCTTGTTGCTAAAATTAGCGCTATGTTTCCTACTGTTAGTGAGACACATATTAAGATATTGTTAAAAAAGTGAGTATTTAGTAATCATTTGTTTGTCACACTGATTATTGCTCAGGTGCTCTATTCTCCAATTTTACCTAAATTTTGTTCTAAAAATGAAATGTTCTAAAAATGAATAATTTTATTATATCTATTACTTCAAGCAGCTAATGAATCCACAACTTTTGCTTTACACTGTGTAAAGCAAAAGTTGTGGATTCATATTACACAAAATTTTACATGAATGTACACAAAATTGTGTATTTTCCTAAATTATTCTACTATTTCTAGATATTACAACCGTGAAGCAGTAGTGATAAGTGCATTGCAAGTGGAAAAACATCCAATCACTACTCCTGGTCCACTCACTATGTCTCCATCGACGACCCGCTTGCAGAAAGGAGCTTTGGGAGTGTACTCGGCATTGCAACTAGCTAGAGGTGTGTCGGGGTCTATGCATAGTTCAAATCATTATACACCTATGACTGGTACACCACAGGGTAATATTAACCTTATTTTTATTATTATTTTTTATTTTATTCTACTGGGTTATTACTATAGTGGGTTCAGTTCTTAAACAAGGGACAGTTTAATAAGGATTTTTTTTTATTTCAGTTCAGGCAGGGTAGGCAGAGAGAACATGGGATCCTAGCGTTAAGGCACTTCGTTCCACTTCCATTCCCTCACTTTCCGCCGAATTTGAAGCATTGCGTGTTGAGTGGCGGAACTCAACGCCGCGCTTTGCGTTATTATCAGAGGAAAATGATGAAAATATTTAATATTTCATTTTCTTGAGTGGAGATAGGACACACAACCTGTCGTTTACAGTGTGACTACACCGCTTGTGCTGCTGGGTCATGATAAAATAAAATAAAATAATATATAAAATAAATTTAAAAAAATTCTAAAAACCATATCTATTTGGATAAATATTATATTTTAGGCTCACCTTTGCTACTGCGACCAACTTCAGGTGCTTCTAGTTATTATGGTACAACAAAATCCGTTGATGGCCAAGTACAAAGACATCAATCACCTAAAATGAAATTGAAGTAAGACCTACGTTATACATATGTAAATATAATGCTATATATATATATATATATATATATATATATATATATATATATGTATATATATATATATATATATATATATATATATATATATATACATATATATTTTATACATTATGAACTGTTAACACGCTGTATCTGTTACACAATGATTAGTGTCACATATAAATATCGCACTATGTTTTAATGACAATAATTACCTCTTTTTCAATACCCTATTTGTACTCCATTATTTCAATATAAAATAATAAACAAATATATATTTTTTTTCTATATTACAGATATTTAAAAAGCATATTTCCGAAAGCCGAAGAAACTCTTATCCTAGATATCTTAGCCAATAAAGACAACAATGTACAGAAAGCAAGTGAGGAACTCATTTCTATGGGATTCAATAAAAAAGAAACTATCATGAAACAGCAGAAGAAAAAAGAGAAGGAGACACCTCAACCAGTAAAAAAAGTGGTTATTATGAAGACATTGGAAGAGAAAAATGAATGTAAGTTTTTAATGAATGTAAGTTTTTAATTGGTAAATATTAGGTTTTTTGCTTTAGTTTCATAATTTTAAATGACTATTTTTAAACTATGAAAAAATTTTAAGAATATTAAAAAGTGATTTAAAAATAATTATTTATTAGATAGTATGGATTATTTTTTCATATTTTTTTTAACACATAATAAATATATTTTAAAAATTAAAATACATTTTAATTTTTTTTTTATTATATAGACATTATATGTAACAAATTATATATTAATATTATTTATATGTAACAAATTAAATATTAATAAATTCATACAATTTATAGTAAAAATAAAACTACAAAAGAAATACGACAAAGTAGCCGAAAGGGTTATATGCATTGCCTTAGAAAGTGTAGATTATAATGAAGAAAGAGCTGAACAAATATTAAATGCGGTAGCACAAGAAGAAGAGACACCCAAAGTTGTTATTACCACCGAATTGAAAGACATGAGACGACCGGACACTACAGATGTGATTAAAGAGTATGTATTTAATGAAATATTTATTAAAAGTTAATTTTAATATCATTTTGTCTATAATACATATTATATGCAATAATAAAGAGTGTTTTGTATAGTATTAATATCATTTTCGGTTTAATAATTAATAATCGAGGCCTGTCGTGGCGCAGCGGCACAACCGTGTTACTGTAACCGACAGGTACTGGGTTCGATCCTCAGTCGAAGAAATGAAATATTACATATTTTCAATTTAAATATTTAATGTTTTATTTCTTCGCTCTGATAATAAGGCAAAAGCGCGGTATTGAATTCCGCCACACAACACACAATGCCTCAAGTTCGGCGGAAAGTGGGGAACAGAAGTGGAACGGAGTGTCTTAACACTAGGTTCCCGGGTTCCCTCTGCCTACCCTGCGTCGTGCGGGATACAGCGTGAAGCTAAGTAAGAAAGAAAGAATAATTAATTAAAAAACACATTGTCTTTTTTTTCCGAATATGGTATTAATGACATAACTTATACTTAACTTCACACTGTACCCGCACACGGCAGGGTAGGCAGAACGATCTTGGGTACCTTGTATTAAGACACTCTGCTCCACTTGTTTTCCCAACTTGCCGCCGAATTTGAACCTTAATCAAGCGAAGAAAGGAAAACATTAAATATTTAATTTGAAAATATTAAATATTTAATTTCCTCGAGTAGGTATCGAATCCACAACTTGTCGTTCTACAGTCACACGCGTGTGCCGCATTATTTTATAATATGATTTGAAAGTATGTTATACTAACTTAACACAATGTCGTTCATTATTGCATATAAGTATATTTTAAACACTTTTAAAAATCATATTTATATACTAAAAATAATTATTATACAACAATTGTAACTCTAAAAAATAAAAAAATTATATAATTTAAATATAAACATAATTTTTAAATACTTATTACTTTTTTTACCTCAAGCGAATTCTAATAAGTACTTAGCTTCACACTATATCCCGCACATGGCAGGGTAGGCAGAGAGAACTTGAGAACTTAGAGTAAGACACTCCGTTCCTTTGCCCACTTCCCGCCGAATTTGAGACATTGCGGGTTGAGTGGCGGGACTCAACGCCGCGCTTTGCCTTGTTACCAGAGCGAAGAAATGACAACGGAAACAAAAGTAAATAAATATTCACAAACAAAACAATTTAATGTGCACATACAATCAGATCTGGAATATGGATTTACACACACACACACAATGGATTGATTAGACTTAAAATAAAATAAAAAACACTTTAATTTAACTAAAAAACATATAAAACTATTACCTAAAATACCTGCATCATAATTTACATTTGATCCAAACGCTTTTTAGCTTCTCATAGAAAAAGGGGAGTCTAAATATATTGCTAAGTAAATTTGTAAGATATTTGCTTTATATTTACACTTCCGTTTTGCATCTTTTATGACGAGATTGCTTACTTATTTCAAACAAATTAATTAAAATAATTTATATATACTTAAAAACTGAAATATTCAGTTGATATTAGAGATTTGATTGTACATACATGATAATTATAGCTATATAATATTATTTATTTAATATATTATATAAACATGTGACAAAGTAATTAAACAAATTAAATATGTTAGTAATTTTTCATTTACTTTGTCTTTGACTCAGAAGTCATTATTTTAAATAAATTATTAGCTTAAAATTTATTACAATTATTAAAAATCGAAATTCTCTGATATATTATAATTAATAAAATATATAAAATAATATGTCCACTTTCACAGTTAATTAACTTAATGATTATTTATTTGGACTATGATTGCTTGTTAAAATAATTAGTCCAGCACTGGTTTATTGCAAATCTTTTTATTTTTCATTGATTAAATTTAAAATTACTAAAATATAACAAAATTCAAAACATTATAATTATTTATAATATAAAAAATATCATGTACATATATGTATGTACTTACATACAATCAAACTACAAACACACATATATTGTTCAATTTCGGTATTGAGTTCGTGTAATGATTTTTAAACTAAGCAATCTCGTCGCACCATCTCACTCATGTATACGTTAGTTGCGCGAGCCCGGAGCCGCAGCCGCCGGTCGTTCCCGTCGCGCGACGCCTCAAGACGTGGACGGAGCACTTGAAGTACGTGCATATACAGCATGTTCATAAATGTTGATATGATAATAATGTCGTTATTTTTTTATATGTGTGTATAAATTGCTTTTTTTTATATAAATAGGTGTCGATTTTTTGTTTCTTTTTGGTTGTGATTGTCGTTTTATATAGGTTTTTGTTTTTGTTGTTGTTCTTAATGTGTTGATATTAATATTTACGTATGTTTTACTATGGTATAATTAAAAAATATATATAGATATTATGTATTAAGTATAGCTTAGCGTTAATTAAAGATGAAACGTGCTAGAAATAATCAACAATGATATAAAACAGAATATGTTTTCAGTGTAACAAAAAAAGATAAAAGAGAGAAACAGCAGATTTAACAAAGGGAAATGGTTGTTATAATGTTGCAACTTCTATTTCTTTTGCATGATTTCTAATTCTACTTCATTCGATTCTATGTGTCGCTTTTATGTATGTAGTTTAATAAATATACATTATTTGGCATTATTCTGAAAATACAATTACTACATACCTATATAAATTTTTTAATTGTGTTAATTTAAAAAAAAATAGTTAAACTAAATTACTACCTAGGTTTTAGACTTTTGCGTCAAATTAATAACAATAATAGTGTCTTAGGTTTTAGGTATTCGAACTTAGTTAAAAATTAATTTTTGTAATAATTCAGTTTCACAAGAGAAAGAATCCGACATCATTTTAGTATAAATATAATTATAAGAAACATAGACTCACATATAGTGTCAGTCATCACATTCATGTCCATTGTTTTTTATTAGCGTTTTTAATATTATTTACCTTCAATAGATGAAATATTAATAAAACTAGCAAGTGTAGCGAAATAGCCATAGGTATTTCCCTGCATGAAAGTAACGTTTTAAAATTAATACTAAAAGTTTAAATGAAATGACATTTTGTTTGAACTAAGGCATGGTATTCCAGGCCGATACTAAAATCGAGTAAAATCGTGGAAAGTCAACACAAATCACAATATTCTACGTCACCCAATGGACCTAACCCATCGCTTCGCCAAGGCCCCAAAGATAGTCTACTTCTGTGAGTACTTATTCAGATTGTATGCTTTGAAAATTATGTTTAATTGTAATAGAGGTAATTGTACTTTAATGTGACATATGCAAAAGTTATACAGCAATAAGTTATACAGTTATACAGTTTCATACTGCTAGTTATAAAATAAAATATAATTACCCAGCAATAAGAACAGTGCTCTTAAACATTGTTGTATATTATACTCGGCTTCACGCTGTATCTCGCACATGGCAGTATAGGCAGAGGGAACATGGGAACCTAGTGTTAAGACACCCCGTTCCACTTCCGTTCTCCATTTTCCGTGTTGAGTGACGGAATTCAACGCTGCGTTTTTGCCGTTTACCGGAGCGAAGAAATGAAAACATTAAATATTTAAATTGAAAATATTAAATATTTCATTTCCTCGAGTGGGGATCGAACTCACAACCTGTCGGTTACAGTCACACGCTTATGCCACTGCGCCACGACTGGCCTCAAATTGTTGTATATTAATTCTCTTAAATATACTTAAAAGGGAAAAGTGGAGGACGAGTTCTCTCCGTTGAGTGACTGAATGTTTTTCTTGCCAGATCGGCCAAATTTCTTAATAAAACCCTCTACAGTTGAATTTACAGTCATATATGACCACTGCGGCACGCACTTATAACTTTTATATTTATATTTTTAAAATATTTCATTTTATATTTTTAAAAATGTATATTTAAAAAATACTGAATGAATAGAATTCGAAACAGAATAGTTTTCAATGAATATAATTTCGAGATGTATAGCTTGAAGTGAAAAAGAAAGAAACAAATTCATAAGCGTCGAACAATATTTTAAAAATGTTAAAACTTAATTACCTTATTTAAAAATCATTACGTCTTAATTAAAAATTCTATTGGAGTTTAAATCTTTTAGAGAAGACTACCTAACATGGAACGGGCCAAACCCCGAACTTCGCTGTGGACCAGTAGTGAAACTGGAAGGTGCTGAACCCCGATGTACTGGCCCTCTATCGCTTGCCCGAGGCCCCGCATCCCTCGCCAAGGGGCCCGCGGGTCTCGCCAAAGGATCTGTATATCAGAAAATTAACAAGAAAACTGCGAAAATGTAAGTAATTTTGTGTATTGGCTTCTGCTTTGAGCTTTGCGTGGACCACTTGGACTTTTGATTTAATCGACAGGATTGTATTTTGGTCATACTACAAACTTGGGAACTGAAACTATTAACTGTATAACGAGAAAATATAATATGTGTAAGTTACATTACGTTACGTATTAAATAAAATTAAATAATGTTTCAGAGTTGTCTAAAGTACTCGAGAGAACGCGAAAAGGCTCATAAGTTATAAACGCAGTAAGAATATATTTTTCTTAACCAGGATGTATCTATCTATTATTAGCTGTTATTATTTAAATTAGTATAAGTTACGGGTAAAAGGATCTCAATATTAAAAAAAAGTGATTTCACCATTTGATATCTTTTAGAAATTGTATGTAGGTATTATTATACATTATACAGTATGATTGTTATTATTATTTTTTTTTGTTAAAAATATTATTTTTACATGTTCATGTATTATTTGTACATGTTTTAACATGTTCATAGTTCTAAGTGTTAGTTTGCGATTAGTGTTACAAATGTTTGTGCCAATCTATAGTCTACGATCTTGTCTTATTAACTATATATGGTGAATTACGCATTTTTAGAGATGTGTTTTTTTAATGTACTTACTTCTTTCATACTTCTTATAGCAATATTTATGTAGAAACAACTATAAAATAAAAATTTCAATAAAAAAAAACACCATGTATAGTTAAAATACATTCGTATCACACACCAAGGATATAACTTGAATGCCAATACGACATCTTAATTATTAATAGTAACGTTTAGGGTTAGACGTTTTATAAACTGTGCTATGCTTTAAAGAAATACGAATGTGTTCTTTATCTCATACATTCAGATACATGTAACGTTTAAAATGCTTTAATTATCCAGTTCTTGAATATGCTAAGTTAAAAGTACATATTTTTGAATTTCACGCGAAACAATGATTATATTTATGTACCTCCTTGCTATGATAGTAATAAAAATCGTGGGGTTGAATACTACCACTCAACATACAATATGTCGAAAATTTTGTGGTGTGCGGAGAGTGGAGAGTCTTAACACTGGGCTCCTAATAACTTCCCTGATATCTGAAATCTATCTGAAAATCATATTGTTTTATCTATATTTTTATATCTTTTGAAATTAGACAACTTTACAATGTGTCTGGTTGTTTGGGATAGCATAAATAAATACGTAAAAGCTGTAGGGAGGTTTGGACTATAACAATTCCCTCCAGATCGCATCGAATCTAGTCGAAATCTCCAATTAATCTTAATGAAATTAAAACATTTATTTTTATATATATTATCATTATAACATTAAATAGCGCTATTTTTATTAATATTTACTTACTATAAATTCTTATGGACCTTGTAGACTTCATTGAAATTGGTATGTACAAAGAAATACAATAAAATACTAAATAATTATAGCTTTCATTTGCTTAGCTCGATGTTATTTGCGAATATTCATTTAAGTACATAATAATTATTAATTATATGTTTACGTGGTAAGTATTATAGCGCTTAGTGCAATATATGAGCAGTGTCTATTATTGAAATGTATTATTATTTTTATCAGAGATGATACGGATTCCTGTAACTGTTACCCAATATAACCGGAATACGAAAGAATTTTTTTTAAAAGATAAATAAGTAATAAATATCACAAAATATTAATAAAAAAAACACATTTATTAAAAATCAAAAATTTACATCCATAAAAAAATATATATCCGTAACATCCCTGATTATTATTGTTATATATATATATATATATATATATATATATATACTGTAGTATAACAAATCACATATCTACCTAACTATATATAGTATTAGACGTTTAACAAGCTCAATGTTCGTAGTTTAGTCTGCAATCTAGTCAATTAGGACGTAAGTAGTTCAACATTCCATATTTTGTGAATCTTTCTTAATAAATTGTTGGTTTACTCTATTGATTTTTGTGTTTAGTTTTTTTTTTCGTCTCTTTCAGCTTTATATATAACACAACACGCTGTATAACATCGTGGTTTTAAAAACATATTTTTCATTTATATTACCTCATTTTTAAATGCTTATTATTAAAAACAAAAATATAAAATTAATATTGCTTTATTAATCATAATTATTGTGAAATAAATTTCATCACAATTTAAATGTGAATTACCAAAAAGAGTATAAACCGAAAATGTAGGATAATTTTTCACTCATAGATATAAATGTATGGATTAGATTCTACAAGTGCTATATCTTTTTCTAACTGACGCAGCTCTTGCTCCATTTTGGTCTTCTTCAATATTTTTGGAATGGTATCTGTTAGCATCGGCAATTGAAGGAAAGCTTTTTGTAAAAGTTGCCAATTATGTTTTAAATCCTGAAAAAATAAATTACATATTAGTAAAATGATTATTTTAACCAATATAAAGAGATATCTGAATTCTGCTTTATTTTAGATTTACACTGTATCCCGCACATGGCAGTAAAGGCAGAGGGCACATGTTAACCTAGTGTTTAGACACTCCGTTCCCTACCATCCGTCAAATTTGAGGCATTCAGAGGCGTGTTGAGTGGCAGAACTCAACGCCGCGCTTTGCTTTTTTACCAGAGCTAAGAAATGAAATTATTTTCTCGAGTGGAAATAGAACCCACAACCTGTCATTTACAGTCACACGCTTGTGCCGTTGCGCTACGACAGGCCCCAGACATTTCTCAAGTCCAAACACTAATTTTAATCCTATAAGATATATATATATCGTGAATTATGCATTCAAAATCAACTTACGTTCAACAAAGCTTGCCTCTCTTCTTCACTAATCAGCTTACAGAGACTTTCCTTATGATCTTCAGCGTATTTAATTTTATTCAATTCCTTTTGTATTCGCCTGTTTCTATTCATCAAATATGCTGGCATTTGTCCAAAATCTTTCCTTAAACAAAATTCGGGGACTTCCCCTGAACCTTTTATTTTTTTTATGTGTCCATCTCTTGTGTCAACCAACCTGTGCATAAAGATTGTCTTGAAACACATATAAGGAAATTATTAAAACCATTTTTTTATCTTGTATTATTTTCATAAGAAAATCTCTGGATGCGGCAATAGAAAAATCAACTGTTCTATGTATTGACGTTTATCAATAGCATCATGATAACTTTTGATCCTATAAATAAAAAGCTATCACTGGCCCGAAAGGCAAATCTAAAGTAAAAATACTTACCGAGGTTCCACAGGTTTGGGTTTAGTTTTAATTGCTTTCTTTATATTCAAAACTTTAAAATTAATAGGAGGCTTTTCTGGTTTTTTACTAAGCGGAGCATGTTTAGGGACTGGAGGTAATTTTCCTGTTACATAGCACTTATGATCTGATGTCTTAATTGGTTGTGTTATACCTTCACCCCTTTTTAAGAATTGATCGGGCTGCTTGAGAGGGGTCTCGGCGTAACCAAATGTTCGATGTAACTTAGGAATTTTCATCTCTTTTAATTGTTTTTCTAGTTCAGATTCGTACCTTGAAATTTATTATTATTAAATTGGCAGTGCGTAAAAAAAAAACTTGAAAGTAGAGGAGAATTCTTGCCAAATAAGACTACGTTATCATATATTATATAATTATTATTACAAAAAATCACCTGGGAGTCTTCGGTGGCTCCGGTGGAGGTTTATCTAATATAGTATAAATAACTTCATCATGATTAATAATTTCTACAATAGACATAACTAATAAATATTATGTCCAAGCCACTAATATAAAATAAAATATAAATTTATGCAACGAATGAATTCATCAAATCAAATAACAAAGTTGGTATGGCAACCGTGCCGTAGTCTATTTTGTTTCTGATTCTAAAAACCTGATTTTTTAAAACTATTTAGATTCTGTTAATTTTTTTTCTAAATCAACGTAAGAAACTTAAATAATATCTATGAAACACCATATATGAGTTTAAAATACATATTAACAAAAAAGAAAATTTTGGAGCATAGAAACTGAGTGTTCTTCCATAACTCCACCACTCATTCTATGAGAATGTTTGCTCACCAAGGCAGGTACTGGGCCTATTGATTGGAAAAGAAAAGGCGACTCCTAGACATTGTTGGAATTAGCCCGTCGCCATTTCGATGGTCACAATTTTTTGTCTAAACTAGAAGATGTTTAGAGATGACTTAGGTCACAATATTTAATTTGTACAAATACATAAATTATATATAAAAATATATTTGAATCAACTTATGTAAATTCAAAATTATCTGTATTTTGTAAGATGAGGTGAGTATATAATTATTTTTAAACGAACACCTATAAAATATCTATTTTTTTTTTGTAAAAAATATAGATGAAAAACAAAAATTATACGGTATTACTACGTTGCGGGGAATATAGTATCATAGTTAAAATGTAACTTTTTTTCTAAAAAAATATACTACTTAGAAATTTATATTTTTTAGTTTCATAGAAAATATAAATTGAAATAGTTACATACATGTTAAAAAAATATGTTTATAATTTTCTTAAATGAATAAAAACAATGATGTTCCAATCGAATTATGATTTTCGTCCGTATTAGGAAAGTCAATCTCTTTTCGCTAAACATTTGCTGGTAAATACGCTTTAAAACATCAAAATACGAAAACAATTCAAAGCCACTTCTACGATTTGAGCACTCGGCTAAAATCTTTGTAACAGAAAACGGCAACACTGCGCTTAACGTCAAGTACTGTCAGTACAAATGTCATCTCTGTTGCACTAAATATTTTTAGATATTACAAATTATTGATGTATTAAAGCTTTGCAGTGCAATTGCGTATGTGCGCAGTAGCCCAGTATGTTCGTGAGGCGAGTCCGAAATGGCGTCCAAGGATGTGGTGCACTTAAGTGCATAAGGATAGGGCCGCGTTATGTCTCGAGTATTGATAATCTTAATCATGAAGAGCGACTCGACGGTTGTTTATTATCATTGCCGTCAAAAGCGAAGGTGGTAATATGCGGTGGCGGGGTTATGGGCGCCGCTGTGGCCTACCATCTTTCCAAAAGGGGATGGGGTGCGGAAACCGTTGTTATCGAGAAAGAGAAGTAAGTATTAGATTTGAAAATATATTTAATTGAACTTCTCATTATATAACGTGTTAGTTTTTCTCGCTACATGTTTACAGTGTATGTGGAATAGGGACATTATTAAATCTATTGATTTTGGAGTTGCAATCAATAAGCTTGCTTTACCTGGCAGTCCTTTGTTAACATAACTGAGAAATCCACTAGCCTTATAATGTGCACTTGTTATTTTATTTATTCTAAGTGATTTTAATATAGCTATATCTTTAATAATAAGTTTTAATTGGATAATTTAACTAAATGATTTATTATATTATATATGAATATTTTTACATATATGGGACTAGGTATATTTTTTATTTATGTTTAAAAAGGTTTAAAATTATAAATTCTAATTAGAAATAATTGTGTTTATCTCATAAAATGAAAAAATATCAAACTATAATAAGTAATATCAAATAATTAGAGTTGGATCTGGAAGCCGATGGTATTCTTCAGGACTAGTAGGTGCATTTAAACCATCTTTGGCACAAGTCCGTATAGCTCAGTCTTCAATTAGACTTTTGAAAGATCTTGAATCTAAAGGTAGACCAACTGGATGGAAACAATGCGGTTCACTATTGTTAGCTAGATCAAGAGACAGAATGACAGTATATAGAAGAATGAAAAGCCAATCAGTGTATGTACATTATTTATATAGTTTTATTTTTGCTTAGCACTATATCCCGTTATAACAGGTTAGGAATATGGCACATAATGTTTAGGAACCATTTTTTATTTTGTGCTTTTTTTTCTGATGGTTCAAGTAGTGAAACAGTACACTTTGTCTTGTTACTAGGATGATGAAATGAAAATATTTCATTCCCTAGTTTAAATAATATTAAAAGTTATAACTTTTATTATCAGATAATTTCCCAGAATAGCCTCAATGATATATTTATTGTTTTATTTCATATAATTGTTAATAAGTAGATATATTAACATTATTATTATCTTTAGACAGTTCCTGGGACATAGAATGTGAGTTAGTTAGCCCTAAAAGATGTCAGGAAATCTGGCCAATGCTAAATGTAGATGATGTACTCGGTGGACTGTGGATTCCAGGAGATGGAGTGGGAGATCCACATTTATTTTGTATGTCTTTGATGAGAGAAGCTGTAGAAAATGGTACTTATAGATTCCTTAAATATATTTTTTATTTTGTAATTTTACTGTATTTGTTTACATTATTTAATTATTTCTATAGGTGTAGGTGTAATGGAAGATTGTGCCATAAAGGCAGTACATTCAAAAGATGGTAAAGTCTCAGGTGTGGATACAACTCATGGTTCAATTGAGTGCCAATATTTTGTTAATTGTGCAGGTTTTTGGGCGAGGCAGGTAAGATGGCGAATGTATTCACATTAACTTAGCATATAGAGTATTTTTAAAAATATATATATTTATTCTATTTTTCTCATTAGGTTGGCCAGTTGGCGACCCCACAAGTAAAAGTTCCATTGCTGCCGTGTGAACATTATTATCTTCATACTAAACAAATTGATAATTTAGATCCTATGACTCCAGGTATTTTTCAAAATATATTTATTAACTATAGTGTCTTCAATAAATCATATTAAAATAAATATATAATATGTTTATTTTTATTGCAATTATGTCTTTTTTGTCCTAGTGATAAGAGATCCGGATGGTTACATTTATTTACGAGAACGAGATGGCTGTATATTAGCTGGTGGATTTGAACCTATAGCGAAACCAGTTTACGAAGAAGAAAGTTAGTATTTTTTCATATAACTAATTAATTATTTGAAGAACTTCAACTTAACAGAAGATGATATTCATGTTCATATAAAGTATATTTAACTAATAAGTCTTTGTCAATTTTTGAATCAATAGACATTTTTATTACAAATATTCGAATTCCTTTTAGTCTTGAACGCCTCCCAGCGTTGTTTGCCAGAAGATTGGGATCATTTTCATGTGTTACTACAGGAATTACTTAAAAGAGTGCCAAGTCTTAGTCAAGCAGTACTACAGAAACTGTGCAATGGTCTCGAAGCTTTTTCTCCAGACTGTAAATGGATTGTGGGTGAAGCTCCTGAGGTTAGTTTATATATTTTTTAACTTTAATATATATATATTTTATGATTTGTAAATTGGTTATTAATGTAAGAAGAGTTTCAGTTTCTGATATATTTTTTTAACAATAAAATTTTGGTAATGTTATTCAATGCTATACTTGTTTCACCGTACATGAAAATCACAGGCAAATAAAAAAAAATACCCCACACCCTAAAATTGATAATCTCAACTCGGCAGATAGATATCTACAACCATTACAGTCAGATTACTATTGATTACTCGAAATGATTTGGTTCTTATATAGGTTTTTATGTACATAAAATTATTAACGAAATGATTTTTACAGCTTTTTATACCATGTGTTCTAGCGGAACGTTGGATCTAGCGAATATTAGCTATATTAACGTGCTGTGTTTACAGCATTGCTAAATTCGTTAAATCGAATGTTCTGATGGAACATAATACACCCACGAAGACAATTTATTTTTAGTATTCTAACAATTAAGGAAATTAATTTTGAATAGGTCTCTTATAGTAACAATAGATATTTTTTGTTTTGTGTTGTTTTTGGGTATCTTTTTTTAGTATACACTGTATCCCACATATGGCTGGGTAGGCAGAGTGATCGACTTGAGAGCACAATGCTAAGATAATACGTTCGTATTAAGTCATATTATGCTAAATGAAGGCATTGCGTGTTGAGTAGAGAAATTGAACGTCGCGCTTTGCCTTGTGAAAGTATTAAATATGTTATTTCCTCCAGTCGGAATCGAATCCATAACCATTTACAGTCGTACTTCATGTATCTAGAAGTTGTTATTATATTTTTTTAACTATTTTATTATTACTTATATATCATTGCATTCTAAGGTTGGTCAACATTAAGTGGTGCCAAACATGAGATGGGCGGAAAATGAAAAACACCATGTACTGTCCTTTGTGTTCTTCACTTTCCGATCATTTGAAAAGTTTTATTATACCAGTTTCGACATTATGTGACTCTAGACGACGGGAACGAACGAACATATAATATTCTTTTGTATATAGCAAACTGTACTTATCACTATAGTGTAGCTAAGATTTCTTTTTGTTTTATTAGTAAATTATATATTATGCTAACTAATCTTGCTTTACCTTTATCCATTCCTAACACTTCCTAAATTAAAGCATACAATAAATACATATATGATAAACTTCTTTTTTTTTTTTAAGCTTTTTATTACTTAGCAGGATGAGCAACGAGAACCCCACTAGGTAGAAAGCGGAGAACAGAGTGTCTTGAACACGAAGACACTCTGTTCCCCCTTTTCCGCCCGTTTCGTATTGGCGGAATTCAAGGCGTCGCTTTAAACAATTATCCATACTTATAATAATTAAAGTACTAACATTTTAAAAGGTTGCTTGGTTACACGCGATAATCTCAAGGACTATTGCTTCAAATTGATATTTCTCATTGTGTTTTGTGTCACGTTAATAATTACAATGTTACGCGCTGTACCTTCAGTCGGTATTACTTCCGACACTTTGTTACCTTTCGGTCACGCGGGCGAAGCCGCAAATGGAAGATGTTTTTTATAAATCAAAAAATATCTTATAGATGTTCAATTATCACGTGGCTGCCGGTATGAAAACAGTTGGTATTTCCGCTGCTGGGGGTGTAGCTGAGGCCACGGTCGATGAAATTGTTGATGGCTATACCAAGTATGATATGTACGAACTAGATATTAATAGATTCCTCGGATTGCATAATAATAAACGTTTTTTGCGGGATCGCATGAAGGAAGTGCCGGGTAAGTTTGGAAAAAAATATTAAAATAATAATTGTATATCATGAAATTTCTTTTAAAATATTGTTGAAAAATGTTTAGGGAAAAACCTGAATATTGAATTGCATACTCATGTATGTTATATCTAATGGTGGGTAAGGAGTTCTTAAGTTTTTTTTCCACCCTATCTATACCTGTATACCAGTACGACATATAATTGGATATGTTGGTATTAGGCAAAATTTAATTATTTTTCAAGTTATTTATGTTGTTTTAAGTCTATTTTTGTATCAGGTGTGCACTACGGTCTTCCATATCCGTTCTACGAGTTTGAAATGGGCCGAAATTTGCGTTTATCACCGATTTACCCAACTTTAAGAGATAACGGCGCTGTATTTGGTCAAGTTATGGGCTATGAGAGGCCGACGTGGTTTGAGACGATAGGTTAGTTAAACTTTCTATCTACTGCCGTTTTTTAGTTGTTACTATCTTTCAAATTGCAGGGTAACCAAAGGGAACCTAGTGTTAAAATATTTCCTTCTCCAACCACCGTTCAATTATTCACGATAGTGTGTTGAATGGCGGAAACAGACGCCGACTGCTGCTGCACTTTGTTTTGTTACTGGAGTGGGTAAACGAAACTAATATATTTATACCAGATTATCAAACGAGGCGTGTGACTGTAACTGACAGGCTCTGGGTTCGATCCCCAGTCGAGGAAATGAAATATTTAATATTTTCAATTTAAATATTTAATGTTTCATTTCTTCGCTCTGGTAATAAGGCAAAGCGCGGCGTTGAGTTCCGCCACTCAACACGCAATGTCTCAAATTCGGCGGAATGTGAGGAACGGAAGTGGAACGGAGTGTCTTAACACTAGGTTCCCGGGTTCCCTCTGCCTACCCTGCCTCGTGCGGGATACAGCGTGAAGCTGAAGATAATCAAACTTACAATCGTGGCGTTTATAGTTGAAGTTGCGCCAATGAGTTACGGCAACCTCTTTAGAAATCGATATTTCTAAGTAATTAACAAGTGTATATATAATAATATTTGATATAGATAAATCTCCAAGTGAACCAGAAAAACCTAGGCCATTTAAAATAGCTCACACCAAAACCTTTGGAAAACCCCATTGGTTTGAAACAGTGCAAAGGGAATATTGGGCTTGTAGAGAAGCGGTGGGCTTAGCAGATTACTCGTCTTTCACTAAAATTGATTTACAGGTAAATATATATTAAGTTTTCTGTAGTTATAGTTTTGGAGGGGCAATGGTTTTTTTTTTTTCCTTTTCAGGTGTGGAAACTTGAAATAAAGGAAACGGAACTCTTATAAAATGATTTGTTTTATTCTCTAGTTCTCCATTTATGTAGATATCGCGTGTAGGTATCAAGCCGAAATTAATATGAAACATTCAGTTGTACGGTCTCTTGAAGCACATAAAAAGTCAAGAGTTTTTAGTACTTACTTTTTGTAGTTTCTTGTACCGCTTCTCATAGAATTTATGAAAAATAATTTTAATTTATTTGTTTTGATTTTCCTATAAACATGTTTACTTATTTCCCATATAATAATAGATATTCCACTTTTAGTCTCAAAACAGAGAAGTTGTGGAATTACTCCAGTACTTATGCTCGAACGACGTAGATGTGCCCATAGGTAGTATAATCCACACTGGTATGCAAAATGAAAGGGGTGGTTACGAGAACGACTGCAGCTTGGCGAGAATATCGGAGAATCAGTAAGTTTTACTGTTTTTTTTTAGGTTTCGTTTAGACTTTATTATGTATAATATAATTTATTTCTTAATATTTTGAGTATAAATTGTATAATTTTGCTTTCTTGTACTTTATCATTTATTAAAGCAATACCAGATAGTATTGCGTTTATCTTACATACATTCATTTTTCCATATTATCTTTTATGTATCAAAAAAATATATATAACAATTCTATTGTTATTATTTCTTAATTAAATCAACATACATTTATTATTTGAGTCTTTAATAAATTTAATAATTATTATTTAATAAAAAATAGTTTAAAAAAATGCCACATTTGTTATAGTTACATGATGATCGCACCAACAATACAACAAACGCGATGTAAAGTATGGCTAAAAAGGCATTTGCCCGGAAACGGCTCGGTCACTTTGTCGGACGTGACGTCCATGTATACCGCCGTTTGTATATTAGGGCCGTTTACAAGAAGTCTCCTGTCCGAATTGACCGATACTGATTTGTCGCCATCGAATTTCCCATTCTTCACGTTCAAGGAGTTGGACGTTGGTCTAGCTAATGGTATACGAGCTATGAATCTAACTCATACTGGGGAGTTGGGATATGTACTGTATATACCTAATGAGGTAGGTTGTTTTTTTTTTTTTATTTTAGTACGATTGATGGCGCGGCGTTTAGTTACGCCAGTATATAAGTAATGATTCGAGAATTCGGTGGAAGGTGGGGGATGGAAGTATTTTAATGGGAACATTGGAAACCTATTGTTGTAATGTAAAGGTTAACACTGCTGATACATAAGGGTACTACGTGAAGCTAAATAAAATTGACTTCGATAAGTTGTGATCGTTAGCTGTAAATGGCTGCGAAGTTTTGACTATAATATTTTTCTTACTTTAGCTTTATTTTATTCTCAAGTTAAAAATGTACGAAACCTAATAGCGGCCACGACTTGTCAACCGCACTGCATCTTTAGATATTTTATTTCACTGTTACCTACTGGATTGGTGTTCAGAGGTGGTATGGTTTAATGGAAATAATTCCATTATTACAGTAAAAGCTACATAAAACATATATTTTTTATATTTATATATCTATATTTTATTTAAACGTACATATTCTATTTTGGTATGCATATAGCAATTTAACTAACTGGATTTGATACGAGTGGCAATCAACCTATTGATCTAACAACTTGAGTGACACCTGGCCTGACCTAATTTTCTAATTTCTTTAACTGAGATGCACCGAACGATGCGCCAGTATACCAATACAAAAATGTACGCCAACAAAAGTTGAAAAATTATGCATAAAATCCTACAAAATTGACAATTTAAATGTTATATCAATTATCAATATGTATTTGTTAAAATATGTATTTTTATTGATATAGGAAGATAAAGTAGCTTAAAATATATAATAATATATTTTAAGCTACTTTATCTTCCTATATCAATAAAAATTTGATGTTATTTCCAGTAATTACTGGAAATAACATCCTTTTCTACTGTTTGTTATTTTTCCTTTGCCTGGCGCCATTATTGCATAAGCCAATATTGCATTGGCCGTCCACACTCCATACATATAACACTTGGACGGTCAATAGTTTAGAGTGCGCGGGCCCCGCCCATTGAATCAATCGCTTTATGAGATTACCTCTTCCTGCACTTGCGCTGTAATAGTCCTTTGTTCTCGAAGCGACAGTGTTGACTGTATCTAGATTTGTAGAAACATTGACATAGGTATATGTGTATGTACGTTTTGAAATGGCCCAGCTTATATTGATTTTAGAGGCTTATATAGATAAGCCTGTCGTGGCGCAGTGGCACAAGCGTGTGAATGTAAACGATAGGTTGTGCGTTTGGTTCCCACCCGAAGAACTGAAATATATTTAATATTTTTATTTCTTCACTCTGGTGACAAGGCAAGATATAATTATTTGGCTCTTTACAGTTGTGACATTATAAGGGAAATTATATTTTTATGTTTGGAATCGGAATACTTTTTCTGAACTTTATGTCCTTTGTAAATTAGGAAAGGGATAAGTAGTAAGGAATCAAAGAGATATTATAAGGGAAGTGCCGGAACAAAATAACAATATTTTATACCTGTACTTACCCTATAATATCTCTTTTGTTTAAATGATGATAGACTTTGCTTTATGTATTATCTATATTTATATGAACTTTTTGATATGTCTTCTACGTGTACATTTACCCTTATGGTACAGTCATGGCTAACTAAAAGCGATCCTAATAGGTTCAAATTTAACTTAAGTGACGAATCAATATTTTTTTATTGTAGCCACGTCTGATTTGCATTAAACTGTGTTGTTTAATTTGACTACGTCGTTTTTATCGTTATATGTATATTATTTGTATATTTCAATATAATTAATCACTAAGTAACGGTCAGTGAGGTCAATCATGGCGCAGCAGCGCTAGTGGCCGCGACAGGTTCTGGGTTCTATTCCCACTCTAAGAAATCATTTATTTAATGTTTTCATTTTTGCTCTTGTAACGAGGCAAATGGCAGCGTTGAATTCCGCAACTCTTCACACAATACCTTTAGAGTTTGACAAAAGTGGGGAACGGAGTGTCTTAACGGTAACTTTTCAGTTTCCATCTGCGTACTACGCTAGGGATACAGAGTGAAGCATAATGTATTTAATTTAAATTTACCTTAGCTACTTTAGTTTACATAATTTTCTAACGTCAGAGTTTGGTTAAATAGTCAATCAATTGTGTTATAAGAATATTTTTTCCCTGCACTTTCGCTGTTAATGTACTGTCTTTTTGTTCTGTGAGGGATAGACTTTGCTGTATCATCATTTGATTTTCCAGAGTTATACAGATTATAAAGGCTTACAGTATCTCCAGCTTCGTACAGCTGTAACTAAATTAATGTGATAGTTTTTGTTTGAAATTTGATTTTTTGATAGGTTAAAGGTAGGAGGATGTTTACGTTAGTTATTCTAATAATAATTTTACTTTGTGTATGAAGTTTATATCGAGAAACAATAGTATTATCAGTTTAACCTGTGCTTACCTTTTGTACTGATAAGGATACTTTACTATAGTTATGTAATATTTAAAGAATCATTTACTTAGAAGTGTAGTCTAGTTAAAAAAAATGTTCTGCTTAGTTACTTGTTTGGCATCGGAAGCAGTTACTTTAGTAAATATGTAATGAATTGTTAAAAAACAAGAAGTTTGTGACTTCTTATTTTGAATAAAATATTTGATTTTTGTTATTTCAAATAGAATTATCGTTAAGAAAACGTGGATATTTTCGTTGGTTTTACACTGAACGGAATACTTTTACTGATCGCTAAAATGATTTAAGTGTGCGAATATAAGGTGGCCGTTATGACTTTGTGTAGAAAGTAACGCCGGATAGCATAGATGTCTTAGATATATAAATCTTTTACAAAATTATTATAAACACACAATATCTCAAATCTGGTGGACACTGAGGAACGGAACGGAGTGTCTTAACAGTAGGTTCCCATGTGCCCTCTGCCTTCCCTGTCATGTCCGGGAGACAACGTGAACCTGGGAACGAATTAAGCATTCACTAAATTAATTGTTCTTTTCTCCTGTTTAATATGAACAAAATTTTAATTTTTATATTATATCTTTTGCTTATATATATCTTTTATACGTATTTAGATCTAGTACTCAGTAAGCAGATTCGAACTTTATTTTTAGTTCGCCCTACACGTTTACAATAGACTAATGACAGTTGGTGAGAAATACGGCATCAGCCATGTCGGTTACTATGCAACTAGATCTTTGCGGGTTGAGAAATTTTTTGCCTTCTGGGGCCAGGATCTTGATACTATGACTACACCGCTCGAGTGTGGAAGGACGTGGCGCGTTAAGTTTGATGTAAGTGAATTATTTGCCAATTATATGTTAATGTAGGTACTATTATGTGATATTAGATTATTTGACTTGGCATTGGCACAGGCGTGCTACTGTATAGATGGTACATGCTATGATAGGTTGTGAATACAATCTCTATTCTGGTAAAGAGGTAAAGCGCGGCGTTGAGCTCTGGTACTTATCAAGTAATGCTTCCGGCGGAATTTGGAGAACGGAGAATCTTAACACTAGTTTCCCAAGTTTCCTTGACCGATCCTGCTAGTGCCAGATACAGTGTGAAGATAAAAAATATAGTATATATAGTTATAGTGTATTTATAATTATAAAAAATATAGTGTATATACTAGTAATTCGCACATTTATCGCTACCTCTAGTATAGATGGCATAAAATGTATCAAAAATAGTTATAATAAAAAAAGCAGACCGTCGTGGCGTAGCGGCACACCATCTAAATAGTAGACACAGTGGTTATGGCTTCGACGTCAACCGAGGAGTCATTTATTTTTATATCTTTGCCTATTTTTCTCGCAAAAAGAAAAATAGGCGTTTAGTTTGAAACGGTGTTTCATCACTAGTGCTAAGTCACAATAAAATAAAAGAAAATCATCTTATATATTTTCCAGAAAGACATCCCGTTCATTGGTCGTGAAGCGTTGCTACGTCAAAAAGAGCAAGGCATTCGTAGGCAGTATGTCCAACTTCTGCTGACTGACCACGACCACGAGCTGGACGTGTGGTCGTGGGGCGGTGAGCCCATTTACAGGGATGGCAACTATTGTGGGCAGACCACCACCACTAGCTATGGATTCACGTTCAAGAAACAGGTGAATTTGACTTAAAAATAATATATTTTTTTCTTTATACGGCATTAAATTAATTAAAACACTGTTAACGACGGTAAAAGTGACGTTGATTTTTTTTATATAATGATGTATTTTAGACAACATATAAAAATTGAACGTAGCGAGCTTTGTAATAACGCCTCTGATTAATCTTTTTTATAATAAGTATTTTTCTTTTCTAAGTTTAGATTAACAGAAGAATTTAGAAGGAGATTTTTTTTTTCTATTTAATTATCAAAAGAAATATAACATTCATAGGCGTATTTAACTCCGCTGTGGGCGGTGAGTCCATTTTACAGAGATGAAATTTTTGTATTGGTTCAGATTTAAAGAAAATAGTTGAATATGAACGTATTATAGGGTTTTAATGTGCTACATTAAAAGCCTATAATATTAGGTATTTCAGCTTCTTATATCATGTTGAATCTTTTATATCAAATATCAAAGCCATAAGCCGAAACAAAGTATGGGGTCTTTATTTACTCAGCTTCACGCTGTGTCCCGCACGAGGCAGTGTAGGCAGAGGGAACCCGGGAACCTAGTGTAAAGACACTCCGTTCCACTTCTGTTCCCCACTTTCCGCCGAATTTTAGGCATTGCGTGTTGAGTGGCAGAACTCAACACCGCGCTTTGCCTTATTACGAAACGGACATTTGGGACATCTCTCAAAATAATGCCAACAACATAATATATGTAGTAAGAAATGTATGAGAATATTTTATACGTTTTTTTTAAATGTTTATGGTTTTGTAATAATTAAGTGATAATAAATGTTATTTTAATAAATTATTATGATTTATATATCAATCAGGTCTGCCTTGGCTTTGTACAAAATCTGGATAAAGACGGCGTAGCGCAGAAGGTGACCAACGATTACATTTTAAGCGGCCATTACGAAATTGACATTGCTGGTATAAGGTAACGTGACATTTATTACGTTTTTTTACACATTGGGTTTATTTTCATCGGATTAATAAACGCGAATTGGTACTGCAATTGGTTGATCTATACATTAGCGGAACATAACGCTGATATGAATCATTGCTTTGTCTCCGGTGTTGTTGGATTTGAATTCGACACGACCTAAAGTTACCACTAATATTATATACAGATAAAAATACATTTAACTGGAGGTAGCTTTTCTATATACATAATAATAATAATGTAGCAAAACGGAAGTGGAACGGAGTGTCTTAACACTAGGTTCCCGGGTTCCCTCTGCCTACCCTGCCTCGTGCAGGATAAAGCGTGAAGCTAAGCAAAATGTTTTTTTTTTTAATTATAATTATTATAACTTAGCTTAAAAGTAAAATTTTATAACAACAACATAACATTGCCAACATTAAATTGTCATACAGATACGCAGCCAAAGTGAACCTGCACTCACCTAACCTTCCAACGAAGTATCCAGATAAGGAGCGCGATGTATACCAGGCTACGAGGAAATTGCACGAGCCTCACCAGTTCCTGGGAAGACATTACCAACCTTAATAAAAATTTAACATTGTAAATTGTGTCGTACTTACTTTTCTATTTACCTTTCGGCATATAAAAATTGATAGCTATACATTGTATAAGCAATCATTTTAAATAAATTGTATTGATTTAAAAAAAATGAAAATTAAAATTAAAAATGTCAATGTCTTATCCTACATTATTAGAGTATAGTACGGTAATAGAGTCGTGGCCTCGGAAAAGTTAGGCTTTTTGAATTTATTGATTTGAATTCCCCTTCTCTGCATGTTTCTTCCACTTTTTTTTCCTCTTTACAAAATGAACGTTTAATTAACACTTAAGTACTTTAATATTTAAAAAAATATTTATATTAATTTTGGCATGCTAATGTCTTCGTTTGTATTAATAAGTTTAAGTGGTAAATGTATGTTTAACTATTGGAATATATTGATTATAATAATGGAGTACATTTATTCATTTTTCTATATCTTTTTATAATTTCTGATAAACAGAAAAATTTTTTTTTTTTTTAATTTTTGTGGTGTATTTTCATGATAACTTTATTTATGGAATATGGATTATGATTCTATTTATTTTTTTTGCAAATAATACCTTTTAGGCGCCTAAGAACATTTTAAATAAACAAAAAATAATTTTGAAAATCATAATTTAGGACACTGATGTTGTGTACCGTCACTCACTCACTCTCACTCAGCTTCGCGCTGTATCCCGCACACGGCAGGGTAGGCAGAGGGGACTTGTGGACCTAGTGTTAAGACACTACGTTCCCCACTTTCCGCCGATTTTGAGGCATTGCTTGTTGAGTGGCTGAACTCAACCCCGCGCTTTGCCTTGTTACCAGAGCGAAATTAAATTGAAAATACTAAATATTTAATTTCTTCGAATGGAGATCGAACCCACAACCTGTCGTTTACAGTCACACGCTTGTGCCGTTGCGCCAAGACAGGCCTCACTGCTACTGTTCTGTTGATTGTAATAAGTATGTGTATTATAAAAGATTATAAGTAAACTTACCATGTTTTTGTGTAAAAAATTCTCATTTTTAATCTATAAATTCAAAAATATTATTTAGATATACGAATTAATCCAGAAATAAAATAATATTTTCCATTATTTATTTATTCCACATAAGCGTTCTACATTAATATCAATGTACTACCGTAAATGAGAACATTTATGGATGCAAGGTGATGATAGCATATTTGCAAAAAATCTAATTTTGATGTAGTGAGTTTGAAATTTCATGTCAACATTTTTGTTTGGATTTTTTAGTTTAAACTGTACTAGTCGAGTAAAATTATGTATTTTATTATAAGCCTCTGAATATATCTTTTTTCTCCAATGATTAAGTGTTTTATTTAATAATAGTTTAAGACAATAGCACTTAAAAGGGATTTTTAAATCTTCTAATGATTTGTCAACATTCAATATCATAATCTCTGCATAAACCTAATAAATGTGTGACTTTTTTACATCCAATTATGGCTCACAAGAACTTGAAATATATATATATATATATATATATATATATATATATATATATATATATATATATATATATATATATATATATATAAATTTAAATTACATGCTTAATCAACATTTACTACAATTTTTTTTTTACTCCTACAATAATGTGGACACCATCAGTTTTTGTTCTAAGCATTTGTATATTAAAATATTCTATTACATTCATTTATTTTTTTTTTCTTTTTTGTATATTAAAATATTCTGTTGTTTTCCTAATATGAATATAATCTTCAAATAATCTCTATCCAAATACATATTTTAATCTATTAGAGGAATGTGTATTATTCTTTGCTTTGTCACGTTTAAGCAATAAAATACTAGCAGTTAGAAATATATACAGTTAAAATATTTGTAGGACATAACAAATAATAATTACAAACTAAGTATTATAATAAAATTAACCATAAAAAAATATTATTATTAAAACTTAGTACTAATTATAAACAAAACAATATTTCACCAGAAGTACAACTCTATTTTTAACCAATATTATCATTTGAAAATTTATTTCACGTTCTTGTTTCATTGTTCTATCATTACAAGGCTATAGATGTCAAATATTAAGATAAAAATAATTGTATGACATTAATAATAAATACATTTATAGCAGAAGATAATATTTTAATATCTAAACAGAATTACAAAGTACATAATAAAATAACATTTTATTGGGAGTTAAGTTATTGTACAATTAATGCTCACAAGCAAGTCTGATACTCATGTTATTTAATAGAAAACACATAAATAAATTAATGCATGCAATAAATATTTTTATTTGGATTGAAAACATCATCTTTAAAATTTCATAAAACATTACAATGATAATACTGAGTTTGTTAAATTTTAAGATGGTACGGTTCTATTGACCTACATGAATATTAAAATACATTTGTGTTCGAAATTTATTCATTAGCCTTCCAAAATTCTTCTAAATTCAAAGTGAATCGGCAGGACATTTTTGGTTTTCTTTGTTTTTCTTTAATTATATCACATGGAGAGGGTGTGCTGAAGTCAAATTGCACTATATCTGTTTTTATGATCTCTTTCAAATATGGAGCTGCAACCCGCCTTTGACGTGATGACACTACTCTACCAAATGAAGAGCCTTTAGCCTTCCTTATCTTCTTCTTTAAAATATATGACATGTCTGTAATACAAGGGAGCAATGGTGCAATTGGCAATATTTTGTCAGGTTTTATATCACAATCTATGAAGTTGAATTTGAATAATGATTCACATGAGCTACTAGTGCTCAGCGTTTCTTTTTTTGGACGAGGTAGAAGGTCGGGCCTGTAAGGTATTTGAATAGCTTGTGTTAAATCAATCATGGTACTCTTTTCTTCTTCTATTTTCAGCCGTCTCATTTCCTCCTCCAATCTCAATTTTTCTTCTTCTTGTTGGTCTTCCTCTTTTGCTTTCAGCATGTTAGCCACTTGTTCTGCTAATACATTTCTTATTGAGCTATCACCCATACCAATTCCAAACGAAGGTAATCGATAAGATGACCCTTGCAGAGTAGATCTTGGGGAAAAGTTGGGGTTTTGGAAATGATTAAAAGGGGAAACACTTAGAGCATTATTACTGTTTTCTTCATTGTCTTGTAAGCTGACTTTCGCTAAATGACTGTCAACTAAAGCAAACAAAGAGGTATACATCGAAGAGTCCGTCATGTTGATTAAGGATTTATTACATTAACTCAATATTAATTTCAATATTCACTTTGTTGAAAATATCACTCCGATTAATTGCATCAGCAATGTTTTTGTTATGTCTATTGCGTACCTATTACTCCATCAACCAGTGTCATTGATTTTTCAACAACAAATAGAATCTGGAAATTAACCACAGATGCGTAATAACAAATTAAAATATAAAATCAATAGGTACGATCCGTAGCCTACTGCAAGATGATCGACGATCAATTCATTTCATTCGTTTACACCAAAAACGAATTTTGTTGAAGTATGATAAAAATTATTATCTTAACAAAGGCTTGTTGCAAAAAATATTTTTGTTCTAAAAAGACATTCAATATTAATCAAGTAAAATTTATAATTTTTCGAATTAATTAATTATTATTGTTTCAATTTCAAGCGTGTGGCAATCACAAAAATGACATTAATTGTTGACGTATGACAGAGTACTCGTGTATCGTGCTATCGTGTGTGTTATCTATGCCAGTACTCACATTACAATTCGCAAGTGAACATATTATTGTGTATGATATATCTATATGCTATATATATGAATATAGGTTTTATTGCCGTAAAATTGTACACAGAGTACTTACTTAATGATATTGTCTTAATCGAAGTTCCAAATAAAAATAATCGTAGAGCTGCTATGATATTAGGTGATAAATTCAATAGTGATAAGTCGCGTTGCGCTCGCAATGCCAGGCGCAAAATATGAACAGCTGTCGTTAAAATCTGATGCCGATGATGATATATTTACAAGTAAACCGAAAGGAAAATGGTCTGATGTGTGTTTTCAAAAGGGCCTACTGTCGCTAGGCTTAATTTTGTTATACTTCTCCTTATCCATTGGGCTTACTTTTTACCAGAGATGGCTCCTAAAGGTTAGTATTTGTTTATTTACAATAAGTATTATAAAATAGGATCAGATATAATAATGAAATAGATTTAAGAAAGAAAATTAAATTATATTACAAATGACATCCTAATTGTAATAATCATTAAATTAATTAAAAAATATATGGAAACTGTATAAATTTCGATTTTTGTTTAATAATTTAAATATAAAATTATTAGATTTATTGTTGAATATAATGTAGTTTACTCTCTCTCTCCCTTTCTCTGTATCTCTTTCCCTCTCTCTCTCCAATATTTATAATGTTCTCTTGTGGATATTGAAATTAAATCTTAAACTGCTTATATGCTAAAACAAACCCACCCTTTTTTGTTTTAGTAGTATAACTTTTAAAAACAAACAATTTCATAAATTCTATATGTAAATCATATTGTTTCAGGATTTTCATTACCCATTAACAGTGGTAATGTACCACTTGATAGTAAAATGGATGCTATCAGTTTTGGTCCGTGCAATATTATTCATAATAACTGGGACACCGCAACTTCTTCTACCTTTTATAACTTGTCTGAGATCTGTTGCTCCCACTGGCCTAGCGAGTGGAATAGATGTGGGTTTCTCAAATTGGGGCCTAGAGCTAGTTACCATTTCTCTTTACACTATGACTAAGTCAACTACTATAATATTTATATTGGGATTTGCTATTCTTTTGGGACTTGAGAAAAAGGTATGTAAATTATTTTTGTTTTTGCTTCTTAGGGACCATTAGGGTAGGCAGAGTTGTTGTTAAGACCAGGAATGAACCCCCAACCATCAATGAAAATTACTAAAAATCAAGTAAAACTAAAAAAAAATGTTTAAAAATGATTCTATTCCTTTTTATAAGGCTACTATACTGCATTTATAACAATAAATGCAAATATAATTGCAATTCAATGAACTGTTCAAGTATTAATAATGTATTTAGTCATATGTTAAAATATTGCTCATCTCACCCCTATCAAGACATTTATCTGCATATCATTATTTTATTTATACATTTCTTGATTATATTAATATAGTGCTTAGTTAAATATTAGACAATACACAACACATATTGGTATAGAATGCATTGCGAATTAGTTAGGACTTATTATAGATAATACATAAACATCAATTTTTTTTCCCCATTTTATGTAAGTGGTTAAAAGTGGTGAAAAAATTTGAAGAAAAGAAAACTTTCTTTATTTCAAAGAAATTTGAAATGAAAAAAAAAAAAACAGGATAATTGGTTCAATTCCCACTGGAGGAAATGAAATATTTAATTAAAGCATTGAAATATTTAATTAAAGAAAGACATTGAATTCCCACTAAAAATAAGAGTAAAATTTAGCGGAAAGTGGGGAATGGAATGGACTGTCAACACGAGGTTCCCAAGTTCCCTTTGCTTACCCTGCATGTCATTGATTCACATACAGCGTGAAATTAAATCGAAATAAAAAATATAAAACTGTTTACGAAACTAAGTGTTAAAAACATACTAATTTACACAGTCAATAGTCATCCTAAATCATGGTTTTCACGGGTCATTGATCAAATCTTCTTTGATACCTGAATAAGCAATTCAGTTATACGCTTGACTGGACTTGTTCATCTCAAGGAGACACCATAGTAATTAAAAATTATTTGATGTTCTAGAATGAAATGTTTGTTTTCAGTTATATTTACGATCATTTTAATAAAAATGCGATCGTCATAGGTTTGACCTTAATTAAGGGATTATTTTACAATTTTTCCTGCTTTAGCGAAATAAAACACGATGTTGAGTGCATTTTAATATCTAGACCTTTTCATAAGGCAATTGTAAGAATTAATAAACATGTAACTTTAAATTTTCACACTTAAAAGTTGGTTGCTATATTGAATTTCTAATTTTATGAACAGATGAGCGAAAGATATATAAAATAATCATTAAATATATGTATAAATAGATGTAAAAATCGTGTTGAAAATATTTTTCAATCTTTCGCATTTTACAATATATATCATATTTTTTCAATAAGTTTTAACAATAAGTCTATGCTGGGCTTAGATACATTAAAAAGAAAACAATGATACTGCAGGAAAGCGGTGGAATAGCGCAAATTATTATTTATACGATTGCATGTGCTTATGAAGATTAGTGGTTTTCTAGCTGCGTGTGACTAAAATGATACATCAATTATTTTCGCTATTGCAAATTATTATTTATATGAGTGTAATTGCTTACGAAGATTAGTGATTTTGTAACTAGTAGTGACTAAAATGATACATCAATTATTTTCGCTATTGCAAATTATTATTTATACGAGTGTAATTGCTTATGAAGATTAGTGATTTTGTAGCTGGTAGTGACTAAAATGATACATCAATTATTTTCGCTATTGCAAATTATTATTTATACGAGTGTAATTGCTTATGAAGATTAGTGATTTTCTAGCTCGTAGTGACTAAAATGAGACATTAATTATTTTCGTTTCCACCTCTGGTAAGACACAGGACGGCGGTAATTTCATATTGAATTCGTGGCGCATCGGCACAAACGACAGGTTGTGGGTTCGATTCCCACTCGAGGAAATGAAATATTTAATGTTATTATTTGTTTAATTAAATATTTAATGTTTTCATTTCTTCGCTTTGGTATTAGGCGCGGCGTTGAGTTCCGCCACTCAACACGCAATGCCTCAATTCGGTGGGAAGTGGAGAACAGAAGTGGGGGGGGGGGGAGTGTCTTAACACTAGATTCCCAAGTTCCCTCTGCCTACCCTGCCACGTGCGAGATAAAGCGTGAAGCTAAGTGAGTGTATACAATATTTTGTGCTCAACTGGCACGCTCGAAACGCCATAATTGGAAATATGAATGAATGATGAATTGAAAATTCACAACTTGTAAAGCACTTTGTTTAATTGGCCACTATCTTCGCAGAGCACTTTATTATGGAAACGAAAGATAGATAGGAAATACAGATATGCTGCAAATGCGAATTTATGTTAATAAAATGTGGCATTTGCTAAAAGGTGTTTCATTATAACAACACTGTTAACGCTTAATGTACGTAGGAATTTATATGTACTCGTATATAATTATGAGTTAATTTTTTTTATTAACAATTCATATTAATTATAATTAGCCTTGGTGTCTTTCAAGGTAAGATCAAATACCTTTACTCAGGCACGCAAGCATTATTTGGTCTTTCATTATGGGATCAGATGGTATTGGGGTCACAAAGGGCAAATCGTTGTAATTTATTTAACATTGAAAAAAATATTTCTCTTTTCTGGATAGACAGAACAGTTTTGTAAATATAAAAAGTCATTATTGTTATATTATATTCTAAATCTATTGCGTTGTTTTAGGATGTTTTTTTTTTCTTATTGTAAATTGCATACAAATATCTAAGACCAAAACATCCAATCTCGAGCCACTGAACCGTTAAAAATCAATACTTTCACTTTTTCAAACCTCGTAATGTTAAAACTTTTCCAACTAAAAATAGACTCGGTGCCGATTCACGTCAATTATTTACAGTTCTCTCTTTACCTTGAAAATATTACCATAATATAAGTAAATATATTTTTACATTATTTGAATAATTATTGCTTTAGAGGCCCTCCTTGTCATTTAGCGGCTCATTGTCCGACTGTATTCGCGACCATTACCCATTCTTATTAGTTCGACCCCAACACCAGGTAATGAATTATTTTGGTCACCTCGCTCTGGCAACAAGGCAAAACGTGATGTTGAGTTCTGCTACTCATACGTCCAGGCGTTCCAGTAGTTCTAATAGGCTCTAAAATAGAAGGTTCCTCCCTCCTATATACATTACTGTATGCGTATATGGAAGTGATTAAATAGCTTATAAGTTCATCTACAGCTGTACAAATACAGCCTGAAGCGTGTTTAATTGTTTTTGTCAACACATCTTTGCTATATATTTTAACTGCTAACGCAATATAATATATTTTTTGTCAAACAACTAATTTAACTTTTGACTATAAGGCAAATGGTCAAATAAACATTATAAATTCGCTAGCATTGTCCGATTTTTAATTGAAGCAAAAAGCAATGTTTGTTTCTCACTATTGAGTTATTTTTATCATATCTCGCAAGCAATATTGTAGACGTTAGCTTTTTTATCCTATTCCGTTGATTATATCTTATCACTTCTTTATTATTCATTTAATTGTTAAAGTATGAAAATGTGCTATTTCTGTCGTTTTATGTAGATGGATATATATATATATATATATATATATATATATATATATATATATATATATATATATATATATATATATATATATATATATATATATATATATATATATATATATATATATATATATATATATTATTTATAATTGAAATCTATATATAGTGGGTACGATATCCCGTTGAGGATTTGGGATATTTATGTATCTTTCAAATATTCTTATTTGATATTCTATAGAATCTCGAAACCTATTGTACGATGTATTAGTAATATAAGCGGCTTTTATGTTACTAAGCGACGTTTTACCTCTTATTTATTGAATAATTTCTTGCCGCATGGGTAAAAATGTGCGAATGTAAACGAGACCAGTTTTTTTGTTCGATGCTTACTCCCCGAGGAAATTAAATATATACTCGTAATATGTTTATTTCTTCACTCATGATAGGCAAAGCATGGCGTTGAATTCCACCATTCAACACTCAATGCCTCAAATTCGGCGAAAAGTAAACAGAACGGAGTGACTTAATACTAGATGTGGAACTTAGTGTTAAGACACTCTTAAAACTAGGTTCCCAAGTTCCCTCTGCCTACCCTGCCATGTGCGGGATACAGCGTGAAGCTAGATTTTTTGTTTGAAATATTCTTACTTTTGATTAAAAAATAATTTTGCGATTGATTTATTTAATTTTAATTAGTGTCTTTATGCCAAAGCTAGTGCTTGCGAAATGATAATTTAATATTAATGCATATTTACGACTTCTATACGTTTCATCCAAATAAACAAAATACTATTTAAATTATAACTGTTATAAATAATTAAAAAACATATAAACAATCTAAAAAAACACAACTTTATTGCATAAATTCATATCAATTTCAGTCGTGGTCTCTCGTTGGAATAGTCCTAATGATAGCAGCCGGCCTAATTATGTTCACGTACAAGGCGACCCAGTTCAATCTCCTGGGCTTCAACTTCCTACTCCTGGCGTCGTTCGCCGCTGGACTCAGATGGACTTTTGCCCAGCTACTGATGCAGAAATACAAGTTGGGTCTACACAACCCTGTGGACATGGTGTTCCACGTCCAGCCTTGGATGTTCCTGTCTTTATTGCCTTTTACTATTATGTTCGAAGGTAAGTTTTTTTTGATTAAGTTAAATATTATTTATTCTGGTTTAGAAAAAGTATGGAAAGTTCGGGATTTGAACAAGGGTCTCTTGAAACTGAAAGCTCACCAGAAAACATATGTTCTTATCATTCTACGTCGAAATACTTATTATTCCAACTTATTTATATTGTTAGCATAGAGTTAAGGAGACTTCATGATATATACGAAGTATGCATGATTTTTTTATTTCTTAAGTTAGTCATTTATATATTAAAGAACATTTATAAATATAGAAAAAATATTAAATAACATTAAAAATATATAGATAGGCTTTATTTAAAACATATAGTTTTTTTTTTAATGTAATTTCCTCCTCCTCCTCCTCTCACTCGTTGGTGCTCTCAGTGATCGGACGTGTGTGACTGCAAATAAAAATTATAATATTTAAATCATTATTTATATAAATTTTCAAAAAGAACACCGGCCAAACTACCAGGCGCTCATATCTAACAGTAGACTGTCTATACAATGCGTGAGTAGTGCATTAAGTGTTAGAAAGTAACAAACATAGTGTGTTTATTGCAACTGTAAGTTATAAGCCAATCACTGACTGTAACGCCACTATTACGTATCTATCAGCTGCGCTGACGTACTCGTTTGAACTTTGATCTCACTTACTATAACGGATTGTCGCATTACTTGCCGTCGGCACTTGTTTCAAATAGGCCTACGCTATTAATTATTATAACTCAAAAATGGCCTTACAACGCACACCACCCAATTCAAACATTTCAAAAAGCAGTCCTCAGATACATGAAACCTTAAATGACTTAGTTGACGTGGAAAGTAACATTAATATTAATAAAAGATATAAACGCTCCTTTGATGACTTGACGGATAGCTCAGCTTCTTTTAATTCAGAAATAAAATTAATGATAGCTGACTTCATAACTAAACAAGACAAGAAATTGGAAGGTATTACGCAAGCGTTGAATTCGATAAAAGATCAGAACTTTGAAATTCAAAAAGCAGTAGAATTCATGTCAGATAAGTATGATGAGCTTATTAATCGAGTGGCACTATTGGAATCCGAAAATCATGAGTCCAAAGTTCGAATAAAAGAACTAGAGGGTAAATTAGAGGCTCAAGAAAGAAATCTTCGATCTACAACACTTGAGATAAGAAATATTCCTAAACCCGAGAGAGAGAACAAAGATAATCTGATTGAGCTGGTAGGCAAGGTGAGCTCAGTAGTGAAACAGCCTGCGTACCATCTAAACCTTGAAATAAGAGATATTTACCGTCTTAAAGCGAAAAGTAACTCTATTATAGTGGACTTCACAACGACGGCAAGAAAATCAACTTTTATCAAACATGTAATTGCATACAATAAATCTCAAAAATTACAGCATGAACCCTCACTTAATACCTCAAACCTGAATATTCTTGGTCCGTCTAAACCTATATTTATATCGGATTTCTTAACGAACAAAACTAGACGCTTATATTTTTTAGCCAGACAACAAGCAAGAGAACAGTGTTATTACAAATGTTGGACTTCTTTTGGCAGAGTGTTACTTCAAAAATTAGAAGGATCTCCCATAATACGTATCGAAGAACAAGAGGACCTCAAAAAATTACTGTAACTTTTCAGCACGCCTCCAAAGAATTAGTGACCTCCTCTGTACAAATTTTATCATACTTATTGTTTTGCTTTGTGTATAATAACTATTTTAAAATTATGTTTATACTAGAATTATATCTTTATTGTTATAATATTCATACTACACATAAAATGCAACACATAACTATACCCATTTACATTATAAGCATAAATACTTACAATTACCTAACTGTAGCTTATTTTTTACCTAGTTTCCTTTCTTACTCAATGGTTAAGTCTAATCATTTCAGCACTAATATCTATCTATTCCAAGTACAACACTTTAGATGTTTGTACCAATTATATTTTACATTGTATTTCCCTTCGATGTGGCCTCCATTCTATATTAAAATTCGATAATTGTAAAGATGACCTGGGAATACTCAATAATAATCTTGATGAAACAACCATAGCATATTCTTCTCTCTGCGACATTGAAAATTGTATAAATTTAGTTCCTACTGCTCACAATTGTCTTAAAGTCTTAAGTCAAAATATTCGTAGTATAAATCGTAATATTTCAAACTTTTTAACACTATTAACTAGAAGTCGAGTCCAATGGGACATAATCATCTTAACTGAATGCTGGCTACGGTCTACATCCCACATCCCTACCCTCGAAGGCTATAGTTGCGCTTCTACTACTCGCAATCTTACCCAAAATGAAGGTGTTGTAGTCTATTATTTAGATAATGTAACTATAAATATTGAAGAAGTAGACCTAACAAATGGGAATTGTCTAGTGCTAAACTTTAACAATAATGTAACTATTTTATCCATTTATCGACCACCAGGACACAAAGACATTTCTGTATTTTTAGAAAGTATGAATAAACTCTTAACTAAATATTCAAAAAGTAAAAATTTAATTGTAATGGGTGATATTAATATTGATATAAGTGAGCAAACATGTGATCCGAAAAGCTCTTATTATTTAGATATCTTAGCCGGGCAGGGCTTATTAGCGGGGCATACTCTTCCTACTCATGGACGTACCTGTTTGGATCACATAATGATTAAAACCAAACTAAATGCATATTGCTATGTCGCTGAGACATCAATCACTGATCACGAAACTGTTTTCTTATACTTAGTGCTCGATAAAACCTATAGTATCATAAATATTAAAAAAACCTATGAACGTATTAATTTTGAACACTTAGACTCAGTTTTAAAAGAAAATATTTTTGCAGAAATTTATAATTATAATAAAGTAGATGAGGCCACGGAATATTTGATTTCAGTCTTAAATAAAGCTATAAAAGAAAATACCAGAACTGTACATATACCAAATAGAAAAATTACAAAAAAACTATGGATCACCACAGGCATTCTCAGGTGTATGCGAAATAGAGATAAGATGCACCAAAAACTGAAGCAAAAACCAGATGATGAGCTCTTAAAAATAACTTATAAAAGGTATAGAAATTTTTGCAATGGACTTATCAAGAAATTAAGAAGAGAATATGAGCAAAATGAAATTAAAAAAGCCTCTTCTAATAAGAAGAGGCTATGGGACACTTTAAAAAAAACTACTTTTTCTGTAAAGAAACAAGTTTCAGCTTTAAATCTACTCTCATCAAAAGAGCCACAAGATAGCGTCAATAAAGTTAATCATTATTTTGCTAATATTGGAAGAAATCTAGCGGAGAGACTTATGCCTAACTCGTGTCCTACCAATTTTGTTAACAAAACTGGATCTCACTCCCTTATGCTCTTTCCCACAGATGAACTAGAAATTAATAAAATAATATTAAGTCTAAGAACGGATTGTTCAACAGGAACCGACAAAATATCTAACAGGTTAATTAAAAGGTACAAAGATATACTCATTCCTCCTATAATTTATATATGTAATCTTGCCCTATCGTCGGGAGTATTTCCCGCTTCTTTTAAAACTGCTCTTATTATACCGATCTACAAGAGTGGGACAAAAGACTCTCTCGACAACTACAGGCCAATATCTATTTTACCTCCTCTATCCAAACTGCTCGAAAAGTTATTAAATAGAAGATTGGTCCATTTTATAGAATCAAAGAAGCTTCTATCATCTAATCAATATGGATTTCGAATAGGAAGATCAACCTCAGATGCAGTACATTCTCTAACTGATTATGTAGCAACGAGTCTTGATAACCAGAAAAAATGTATCGCAGTCTTTCTAGATTTGGCCAAGGCTTTTGACACTGTCTCGATTCCAACACTGTTAAATAAGTTAGAATGCTTGGGAATCAGAGGAGTTGCCCTGGAACTTTTTAAATCCTATTTAAGTGGACGCTCACAGAGAGTTAAAATAGGTGAGTGGGTAAGTAATGCCCTCTCTATAACACACGGAGTTCCACAGGGCAGCATACTTGGACCAACCCTATTCATAATCTATATTAACGACTTGTGTCAACTGCCCATGGTTAATGGTAATGTCATAACATTTGCTGATGATACAGCACTTGTTTTTAAGGCTAATTCTTGGTCCGAAGTTTTTTACCATGCTCAAGAGGGCATCAACAATGTTAAAAAATGGCTGAATGACCACCTACTGACTCTTAACACTGAAAAAACTAAATATCTCACCTTCTCCATTCATAAAACATCAGTTCCTTTGAATTTACAGCTATTGGCACATAATTGTAATCATCCATTTAAGTCTCTCTGTTCTTGCAAACCACTCCAGCGGATTGAAGTAGTGAAATACTTGGGGGTAGATATTGACAACAAATTGAGTTTTGAAACGCATATAAATAACCTATCAATAAGGCTTCGCAAACTAATTGTTATCTTTAAAAATATACGCCACATTGCCGACCGTGATGTAATCAAAACTGTATATTTTGCTATATGTCAATCAGTTATAACGTACTGCATCACCTGCTGGGGAGGATCATATAAGTCTCAAATGATTAAAGTTGAGAGAGCTCAAAGAGCCATTTTAAAAGTAAGCGCTTTTCTCCCGATTCTATACCCAACAAATGACCTTTATAAATTATGGAATGTGCTAACTGTGAGACAAATTTTTATCATGCGTACGATCTTAAGAAAGCATAGTGAATTGACTTATAACCCAAGATTAGTTGTATCTAAACGAAGAAAAGGTACTGTGTGCCCTTCATCAACATATAGAACCCATTTTGTACGTAAATTTTATAGCTATCTTGGTAATTTTCTCTATAACAAGTTAAATTCTGAATTATTATTTTATAGCTTCATTAAATCCAAAATTAAAAAAACTCTCCTTAAGTGGTTCCTAGGTATGTCATATGAATCTACTGAACAAATATTAAATCCATATTTTAGTTAATACTTGGTTTGAAATTATCCCTGTTTACACTTATTATTATTAGTATGTAATAACTAATTATTCGGTACGGTGGATATATGTATATGTATGTATATGTGTGTGTGTATGTGTATGTATGTATGTATGTATGTATGTATATGTGTATGTATGTGTGTGTGTGTGTATATATGTATATATGTGTGTGTATGTGTATGTATGAGTATATATACACAAATTCACATGAGCGCGCACGTACTCACGCAAGCGCGCATGCACGCACGCACACAACATACACATCACACTCTCTTCTCTCTAAACATACGAGTACTATATACACCAGTAATAAGTAATTAATAAGTTTTTTTTTTTTTTTTTTTACAGTTAATGTTTGTAATGTCTTGAAATTGTCATATATCTTTTGATTTATTTTGTTCATTTTTTTGTTTTTTATTCTACTCACAATACATATTTCTCCTATAACTCAGTTATCTTATGTAAACGTTTGTTAACTTCGAGTGCACTGTTAAATCTTAATAAGAACCGCGAGTGAGAACCTGGCGACTAGTAACACAAGCCTAGAGCTTAGTACAAGCGTCAGTCTCACACATTTGTAAATCGTATTGCATGTACCGAAATGTTAATATATCTCTTGTAAATTTTGCTTTGTGTGAGAAATAAAGTTATCTTTATTATTATTATTATTATTATTATTTTATTTTTTAATTTTAATTCTCCCAGATAATTGGGGTATCTTTACCAATAATTGCGAGCACGTAGCCAAGCAATTTTTGGGTTAATATTCTTGAGTAATAAAATATGATAACTAGCAACTAGACCTAACTGTTAACTACTTCATAATGATAGGAATTTTCTCACAATACGGCAAGTATTCAAAATCGTAGCTTTCTGTAAAAGAATATAGCTTAAACGATGCATTCCTATTGTTTCGAGACTCGCGTGTAATGTATGAGGTATTACTCCTGTAGTTGAAAGAACTATCGGTACCGTAGTGACAGATTGAACTTTCCATTGACTTCTAAGTTCTATGGATAAATCGGTATATTTATCTATTTTATTTGAAAACGTAGACACAAGATTATGTGTGTTGGGTATGGCTATATCTATCAAGTATACAATATTCTTTATTTTGTCGTGCAGTAAAATATCCGGTCTATTGTAGTGTATAGTTTTGTCTGTTATAATTGTGCGGTCCCAGTAAAGTTTGTGATGAGCAGATTCTAAGATAGTTTGAGGTGTATATTTATAAAAAGGAGTTCTTTCCGCCTGTGTGATAATTGAATGTTTAATTGCAAGGTGTTGGTGAATTATAGCAGCGACTTGGTCATGTCTGTGCTTATAATCAGTTTGGACAATGGATTTACAGGCTCCGGTAATATGTTGAATTGTTTCAGGATTACTATAGCATTTTCTACATAAATCGTTTGTCATGTTTGATCTTTTAATTATATATTTTTGATAGTTCCGAGTGTCTATTACTTGGTCTTGGATGGCCAACATGAAGGCTTCTGTCTCTGGGAAAAGATTTCCTTGTCGGAGCCATTCATTCGACGCAACTGTGTCGACATGACTTTGAGTGAGATCGGTAAAGTGTCTCCCGTGAAGTGACTTTAAGGACCATGTTTCTTTTTTTTGTTGTTGACTGATCAAAATTTGATTTAATTGTGTATTTTTACTGTGCAAATTAAGTGGTGTACATTTCTTATCTAACTGTACAATGAATTTGTGCAGTTCACTATTTTCAGCTTTAGAGTAAAAATAGGTACGCAATTTAGTTATGAGATTATTGTGCAAGTTACGTATATCAATAAGACCCCTTCCTCCATCCTGCCGCGATATAGTCAAACGCTGGGTACATGATTTGGGATGATGTTTCCTATAAGTAGTCATGTGGGTGCTTATAGTTCTTTGCAGTTTTGACAAATCAGTCTGAGACCACTTTATTATACCAAAGGAGTAAGTAAGAATTGGGATAGCATAAGTATTGATTGCTTTTATAATATTATTGGAATTCAATTGTGATTTTAAAATCTGATTAAGACGGTATTTAAATTTACGAGTGAGTTGCAATTTTGATTGTTTTTGGTGAATTTGTTTAGCTTGTTGAAATCCGAGGTATTTATAGGTATTGTTTTCATTTATCGAGTCTATTTGTTCGCCAGTATTAAGTATGTATGTGTTTTGTACAGTTTTACCCTGAATAATCGAATGTATCTTGCATTTTGCAATTCCAAATTCCATTCGTATATCTGTAGAGAAGGATTGTGTGATGTCGGCTAGCTTTTTTAGTTTATCATTGTTAGTGGCATATAGCTTGATGTCGTCCATGTACATCAAATGTGAAATCGTATGTTGTGTGTTATTATGTTTTAGTTGATATCCTATATTAGTGTCATTAAGTAATTCAGAAAGGGGATTTAACGCTAAACAGAACCACAGTGGACTGAGCGCATCTCCTTGGAAGATACCTCGTTGTATTTTAATCGGGGCGGTAGTTAATGTTTCATTCTTGTTAGTTAATTTCAATCTTGTGCACCAATGAAGCATAACTGAATTTAAAAATGTTATAATAGTGGGATGAATCTTATACTTCTGTAAAATATATACTAACCAACTATGAGGAACTGAATCAAATGCTTTTCTGTAGTCTATGTACATTGTATGAATATTTTTGTTATAGGCTTGTTTCATAATTATTGCGTCTATAGTGAGTTGTTCTTTACACCCTTGGCTATTTTTCTTACATCCTTTCTGTTGTTCTACTAATATATTATTTTGATCAATGTGCTTATAAATAATGTCGGTAATACATGCAGTAATAATTTTATATATTGTTTGTAGGCATGTTATCGGCCTGTAGTTAGCTGGGTTTTTGGGATCTAATCCTGTCGGTAACATGTACGTTATTCCATTTGTCACGAAAATTGGTAAAGTATGTGGTGAATGTATAAACTGATTTATGTGTTTAAGAAGGAGTAAATGAGTGCATGTAAGCTTTTTATACCAGTAATTATGTATATTATCGGTTCCAGGTGCCTTCCAGTTGTGTGTCCGCGTGATGATTTGATTTAAAGTTTGTATACTTATGTCTTCAAAACTCATTGTATTTATATCTACGTCAGGTGATTTTTTTAACCATTCTGCATCTAAGTTATGTTGCATTGGAGTTTCCCAAATATTAGCCCAATAACACCGCAAATCATTCTGCGTAAGAGTTTCAAGAGGTTGTGTAGTGGTTTTTTGATTTGAGCTATTTAAATTTCGGTAAAAACATTTTTCATTGTTACTGAATTTATTGTTTTGTTGCTTTCGTTTCGTGCATGTTAAATATCGCCTAAGTCTGTTAGAAGTTGCATTTAATTTTTGTTTTAGAGTGTCTAAAAAGTGATTTAGTTCGGTATTAGGTTCTTCATGATTTGAATGAGTTTTATATTTGAGTTTTATTTCATCTACAGTTTTTTCTATTTTATGATTCCTATTTCCTGATATAAATTGTGTGAGTCTGCCAATTTGTAATCTATATGTATTTATTCTAGTTTCAATTCGTCTTTGCCATGACGGTTTTCTATCACTAGTTCTAAAGTTGCTACCAAAACTGAATTTTGTTCCGTTACACAGGGCTGCAGTGTAGGCAGTTGTATATATGAGTTTATGAAGTGCGATAAAATCTAATTCGCTATTTAGATGTTTTGGGAGTACTTTATTATTCAAAAAATTAACTATTTGAGAGAATTTACGCGATGGTTTTTGTTTAAGTATATAAATTCTAGTTTCAGGATTAGTGTTGTTGAACTCAATTAATGCTTTATTAAATTCTATTTCAATAAAATTTTGCTGTTTTTCTGTCAAATTTTGCTTACTTATACAATGTTGTATTTGTATTTCAATAGGTTGTGAGGTTTGTGTATTTGCAACATCAACCGTCTCATTTGTCTGAGTGATTGGATAATCCGCTTCCACAATATTTTTACTTAAAAGACTACTATTAGCTAATTTTATTTCGACTTGTCTTCTTATTTCTACAATTTTATCATTATCTATAGTTTTACCTGTGAATATTAATCGTCTTTGGTCTGCTATTCTTTGTTCTGTAAAATGAGATAGGTGTGGGTTCCTAGATATAAATAAAGTGTACATTTTTTTTCCGATAACAACTCTTATTATTTTCTAAGTGGGTTACTTCAAAGTAGCATCTAACAATTTCTTCGTTAAGTTCGTTGGACCACCTAATTCTAGTCTTTGTCTGCGAGTGAAGATGAGTTATATCAATGTTATTATTAGTAAGAGATTGACTGTCGTTTTTTAATAGTTCTTGTACTTCATCAAAAATTTCAGATAAGATATGTTCTGAGAGTAGTTTTCTTCTTATTATTGCTCTACGTTGATCTCCTATGCGTTGCCTAGTTACCTGCATTTCGGGAAATTTTGTATTGAATTCCTGTTGTAATGGCTCTAAATAATTGTTTAATAATGTAGTTTCACATTTTGTTATAATGAGATATGTGCCCCAAATATGACGATTCATTATTTCAGTCCATTTTTTTCGCGCACGTGAAGGGCCTGCAGTGGGTGCAGGGTAGTTGGCTGATGCCTCCTGCACAACATCTGTTGACCTCATGTTTTGTGATGTATGTACTGGTGATGAATTAGGGGAAATGAATAGGGTATGAGATGAAGATGGTGAGGGTACATTTGAGAAAAGTGAATGAGAGGAAGTGGGTGATGAGGGTGATTTTTCGGCTGTAGTATTTTTTTCGAGGGGAACCCGCCTGCTCAGTCCCCCATCGCCAACGGTTCGCATGCTGTGGCATCCAGCGTTAGCTCCAGATGCGCCCCGGCGACCCCCGGGCAGCGGCCGTAAACTATATCTTTTATTTTCCATATTCTCCATAAAAACGGGTTACCAGTGCCATGTTAGCCGTGTAAGTAATTTATTTTCACGTATCCGCCCCCCACGAGAATCAGGTGTTCGATTCGGACGTATGGTTGGACTTTAGGGGGCTTATTATTATTATTATTATTATTTAAAATATGACAAATATTTTGGTGGCTCAAATGATCAATATTTTTTTATCATTAAACGCCCACCGTTAAATCTTTCAGCGTTACATAATTTCTGTTGCTAGTGCTAAACCAATTCCAGAAGATGCTAACAAGCCTTTTTAAAATAGTATTTATTAAATATTATAAAACTGTTATCCCACCCTCGTTTGCTATTTACTTAATACTATTTATTGTAATTAAGAAATTTTCTTTTCCAAACGACTTTACTAAACTTATTAAATACACGTACTAAATATATAAATATAATATAATTTTAAATACTTCCAGGCTTATTATAACAAAGATATGAAAAAAAAAACATTATTAACTCTGTATTTTACTTAACTGGTACGCCTTATTTCATTACATACAAGAACCAAATATATTTGATCAAGGATTTGTACCTATAACGATAGCCTTATTGTTGTAGATAGGCAGACTTTGGTCTTTATTAGTTCAGAATTTGTCTTTATTAGTTCGAAATTGCGCACCCATCACACATATGACCAACAATATCGTCGCTCAGGCATATTGATACTAGTATTATTTACCTTTTATTTATTTATTTCAGGGTTCAAATGTGTAGATTACATGCTGAAGCTGCCCCCAGAGGAGCTTTTACCAACGTTCCTCAAAGTGTCTGTGGGCGCGACTATAGCGTTTGCTATGGAAATTAGCGAGTTTCTCGTCGTCACGTACACTTCTAGTCTCACTTTATCCATTGCGGGTATATTTAAGGTGAGTTTTTATTCAGCTGTAACTTGCACGTAGCAGCGTAAGCAGAGGCACCATGTGAACCTAGTGTTAGGACACTCCGTGTCACTTTTTCCGAATTCTGTAAGCATTTTTAGTCAATGGCGGAACTCGATGCAGCCCTTTATCATGTTATCAGAGCCAGAAAATAAAAACGTTAAATATTTCGCTGTCTCGAGTGGGAATTGAACCCACAACCTGTTGAGTTGTTGTCAACCTGGTGGCACGTTTTAGTCCCTGGATCATGACAGGCCTCTACAGATTTTTAAAATACTACATCCCTTCTACCTACAAAAAGGTCGAAAAATTATGGCCGCCATGAAGTCAACATCAGAGCGAAAATGATAAAGTTTTAACTAAAAAAATATTCATTATTTTATTATCATAATTACAAAACCCTAATACAAAAATGTAATACAACTATTTATTTTCTTAAATAATATACGATGTCATGTGGAGACTGTCATGGCAGCCATTTTGTGACATTTATATCAACACTGTTCGTGCTACCTGTTTTTGCAGTAATTATTTCTAATAATTACTGCCAATACAGATAAGGCAACGATTATGTTTTGTAAACGTTTAAAATTGAAATGAATAGTTGGTAAATTAGGATTAAGATCTTATTATTTTTTTACGTATATTGAAAGTTGAACTCCTCTTGAATTTAACTATCTTCTTCTTCTTCTTTGAGTGCCTCTTCAATCCTGAAGGTTGGCCGCTAGCTTCCCATACTCAGCTCTGTCCAATGCTAGACGGAATAAATGTTCTACTGATTTGATTCCGGTCCACTCCCTGATGTTAAATTTAACTATCACAAGTGACAATTTCAATGGTCATGATTTTGTCAAATTTATTACTGTCCTTATCTTTTTTACTGTTGATAGATAAAAAGACGAAGTAATGAGTAATGTTGCATTATGTCTGGCATATTATATATTATATTGTATACATATATTATGGTTACATAGTAATTGATGGTTTTATCAAATCATTTGGCCTAAAAACGGCCATTGCTATATATTTCTATCACATCATCTACACTTATAATAAATCTGTAACTGGTCACTGTCTGTAGATGGAATATATATATTAAAATATGTATATGTATATATATATATATATATATATATATATATATATATATATATATATATATATATATATATATATATATATATATATATATATATATATATATATATATATATTAAAATAATTCTAATAGGGGACGTTTCTTAATGTGATAGTTTCCTAAATAGTTATTTTTAAAAATGTTTGGTGTCTGTCTGTTTATTATTGTGTTTGTATGCTCTAATCTCAGAAACTGCTAAAATATTTGGTAACTGTCCTTCAAGATTTTGTTTTTTGTTTTATTTAAATAGGTTAGTAAATAAAAAGGTTAAATCAGCTTGAAATATTTAATTCCGTAAACCTTGCTATATTTTTAGCCCAAATACATTTTTTAATTAGAACAAGAAAGTTATTGTATTGTAAATGAAATAGTGTAATTCAAACGGGAGAAACCGCAGGCGGATCACTAGTTACATAATATATTTATTAGATATAAATAGCTCAATACGTATTATTTTTAGTTTATTTTAGTTAATACGCGTTTTCATTCTCGAATTATACTATTCTTAAAGAATATGAAAATTACATTGAGAAGTTTGATAATGAATAGATTATATTAACTACTACTCAGCTTCACGCTGTATCCCGCACATGGCAGGGTAGGCAGAGGGAACTTGGGAACCTAAGTGTAACGTACGTACGTACGTACGTGTACGTGTTAAGACACTCCGTTACACATCCGTTCCCCACCTTCCGCCGAATTTGAGGCATTGCGTGTTGAGTGGCGAACTCGACGAAGAACGAAGAAATGAAAACATTTAATATATAAATTGAAAATATTAAATATTAAATTTTCTTGATTGGGGATTGAACCCACAACCTGTCGGTTACAGTCACACGCTTGTGCCGCTGCTCCACAACAGGATTTAATTATATTAATTAAATATACTTATTAAAAGTTCAACCTCGATCATCTTCTTCCTGGCATTAATCCCGGCGTGCTGTGCCAGGGTCTGGCTTCCTACTAGACCTACTCCATTTTGCACGATCTATTACGTCCTCGGTGGTTAGACCTTTGGCTCTCATGTCCTGCATCACGACATTCAACAAGCGCTTCTTTGGGCGTACGGGAGGTCTTACTCCAGGGACAGACATATCAAGGCACTTGCGTCCTAGTAGGCTAGCGCGCAACGTGGCCATACCATCTCAGGCGACGCTCTTGGAGCTTATCCGCTATGTCACTGACTCCAAGACTACCTCGAATGAATGTGTTACTATCTATCTCAGTATCTTCATTACCGTGACATGAAGCTCCTAAGTGTGCCGAGATAGTACTGGCCAGAATTCGCTATCATTTAAAAGAACCGGTCGAACGATGGTCTTGTATATCATCTCCTTGAGTTTGTTTGGTATTGGTATTATGTGATCGCAGACCACACCTGTGACCTCCCGCTATTTGGCCCAGGCTGCGCTTATTCGACCATGAACATCGTGATCGACGCCTCCAGACTCGTGCTTAACGGATCCGAGGTACCTGAACTTTTCCGACTTAACGGCTGGTTCAGCACTTATATGGATAGTGCTCGAGTCCGGTCTCCCGCAAGCCATGTACTCGGTCTTCGACACGTTTTACCCGACGTCTCATGAGTGCGAGTAAGAGTCCGGTAAGAGAGCCAATATTGTCATCGATGTGGCTGTTAATATAATCTATTCACTACCTCTTAACATATCGTGAGAGTGGTTCCGTACCTCGGAAAGATAAAAACGGAGCTCTTATAGTATCATTTTTTTAGATGTAACTTACTTGATGTATCAGAAAACGTAGAACTTTATTAAAAGAAAAGGCTCGGTTATTAGTTTTATAAATAGCTAGCAGAAATTGTCCAATAGAAAATGTTATGTATGATAGATAGCTTAGAGGTGACTTGAGCTATTGGTGTAATGACTTTAGTAACTGATTTTTTTTAAAATAAATTTATAATTTTAATGTACATTAACTTTTTATTTGATATTTTAAATATATTCCAATTATGACGAGAAACCAAAAATAACATTTAATTGGATGAACAAACTCAACAACAACAAACAGTTTCATAATATTACTACAAGAAGATTTAGTTAATAAAACTTTAAAATAACGTTACTTTTTAATAGTCCTCTAGTCCATATTAAACCAAGTTTTTCTCTGGTTTCCAGGAAATGTGCATTCTAGTCTTAGCAGTGGAGGTAAGTGGTGATCAACTGAGCCCTATTAACGTCGTAGGCTTGAGCGTGTGTCTCTTAGGCATCATCGGCCATATTATACACAAAGTTTTAGTAATTAAATCCGTAACCGGTAACGTACACGCGTTAGACTTTGAAAATAAAAAGGTTCGAGAACGAAAGAGGAGTAAGAAATCTAAGGAAGCTAATCAGGAACCCTTGCTGGAGGAAAACACAAAATGGCAACCAAGCGAAGAAAGCGATTTCGACTCCAACCTCGTTCTTTATGAAGTCATGCAAAGAAGGGATGGTCGATAATTTAACAAACTTTATACACTTTTTGTCTAATATACATATTTATACACATATACTAGGAATGAGGAGCATATTGTCATCTAGAGTCGTTATACATGTGGCTAATTAGACTTAGACACTTTTGTATAAGCTAGACTAGACCTGAAAATTTGTTCATCGTTCCTTTTTAGTGAAACCGCTTATAAAATATATATTGTGATTGTTAAATTTATTACTACATTACATTAAATTACGTAAATGATGTTGAATATTGCTTTATTGTTATCTTTTTTGAATATTTAATCGAAATTCGATGGATTTTGTGATCATTTACAATAGATGTATTTGCTTTTTGATGTGATTATAAAGAAAAAATAGATATTAAACACGTGATGTATGAATAAAATTTGAACTTCAATATGCACGTCATATATATATTACTGTACGGTCGTAAGTCAAAATATGTTACATTCCATTTTATTTATTAAATTTGTTTCTCTTTATTTAATTTTGTTTTGTTTTTTTTTTTTCGTTGATTATATTAGAGAGATTTATAATTCCTGCCATAGAGATGCACTTAAAGTTAGGAAACTATATACATAGTATATTAGAACTTACTTATATTAGAACATACAGTTACAACTGACTGATGACTGGCATTTGTATTTTCTATTTTACCTAACTTAATTAAGAATTAAAATGAAAAAGTAAACCCAAACTTATTTAGTTCAAACGACTTCCAACAAAAGCTTTAATTTTAATTAACAAGAACGTAATGACAATTGGGCTAATACTGAGTGAATACATTTTCATTTCAGTAGCGTTTAAAGTAGAAACTGACGTAATTGACAAGAAATAACCTTTTACAGCAAAAAATAGCCTTTGACACTGAAAAATAACTTTTTTCTTTCAAAAAAGTAATTTACAGTAAAAAATAACATTTTACAGTAAAAATAACATTTTACAGTAAAAAATAACCTATAACAGTAAAAAAACCTTAAGCAAAAAGAGAAGATTATATAATTAAAATCGACAACGCACAAACATATCGGACCAATAAAGAAAAAAAACCGACGACGTCGATGTTTTATCTTCGATTTATATTTGTATACTTCAAATTGTATAATTGTAAGTTTTGTATTTTTGTATTATAAATATAAACTCTTTAAAAAATCTACCTTTTTAAATTACAATTATATATATATATATATATATATATATATATATATATATATATATATATATATATATATATATATATATATATATCTCAATCTTAATGCAATGTCTGTACTATATTAATATTATTATTATTATTTTGGCTACCAAATATATGTAATCACAACTGCGACAAATGTTTTTATTAAAAAACTCTTATCTGGTTAATTTTATATAATACGTAATATATACAGTCTTTCCAATATAAAGTAAATCATAATATCACAATAACGAATTAAAAAAAATGGTTACTATATATGTATATATATATATATATATATATATATATATATATATATATATATATATATAATTGTAAGACTGTATATATTACGTATTATATAAAATTAATATATATATATATATATATATATATATATATATATATATATATATATATATATATATATATATATATATAATATATATAATATATATACATAATGCCTTAAAAATAGGTTCCCAAGTTCCCTTTGCTCACCCTGCCATAGGCGGGTTACAGCGCAGAGCTAAGAAAATGCTTACCGATAGAAGAAATAACAATTTCTTACTTCCTGTACAGATTTATGTGTACATTTACTTATCTCCACTGCTGTTACGTAACATAATGCGTAAAAGTACAAAAAGTTGAAGTTCGAGAAGAACACATTGACATAACAATATGTGACTAATATTTTTCCACAGATTATCATCAAAAATAATATAAATTTAAATATTTTTAAAGAAAATAATATATATAGCTTAGCATTTCCTATTAAAATCAAACAAGAAAATAATAATAACAATATTATATATTTTTTAGAAATTTTCGAGGGATAATCAATTATTTTATTTATCTTATAATGAAATGGATGTGTACTAATTGTGTGTAATATGTATTATGTGTTAAATTTTAATATTTTATGTAAAGCACTGTAATTTATATCGTCATCTTGGAAATTTAAATGATTTATTTTTTAATTTTCAAGATGAGTTGATACTAAATAAATATGTTAATGGAGTTGATTTACAGTTTATAAATTTTGTTATTGATGTTGTCCTTAGTTGCGTTAGTTGTTTAATGAGATCGATCAAACCCAACGCTATGGGCTTGTTTCTCATTTAATTTATAAAGCATAAAAAGTACCTACCCTCATTTTTTTTTTAAATGTGTTTAAAATTTTACTTTTCTTGAAAGTCTATTTTAAAAAAGTTATTTTTTTTTCGAAAATTAGTTTTATTTATATGCTAATTAAAATGTTTTTAGGTTATGTTTGAGATTGTGCTTTTTGTTTCAATACAATAGTTGCTTTTACTTCATATCCCTAATGCGGTGCAACAATATGGGCTATGCATACCTGGCCATTGTAAATAAAAAGTGAGAAAAATCTCTCTTACCATTTTCTAATATTAACTTAACAAATTCACTTTTTAATAATAATTCATATCATAGCAGGGTCAATATATAATAACTTGGTTTTACATTTAACATTTTGACTATACTTGGAATATATTTTGAAATGTACATGACATGTGCTTTTATATTTTTTTAACTCAACATATTTTCGTAGTAAAAATGGATACATATAACGAAATACCAAAAATATTATTTTTATAATCTTGCAACCTCTTGGTTGAAAAGTTTATTAAATTAAATTGGACGAATTATTATATATTCAATAATAATATTGTGCGACTGTCGTCGACTAGTGGCGTAAGGGTAACACATGGGTACGAGGAAATTAAATATTTAATATTTTCCTTTTCTCGCTCTGGTAACTGGGCAAAGTGTGGCGTTGAGTTTCGCCACTCAACACACAATGTGCCAATATCAGCGGAAAATATGGATCGGAACGGATTGTTTTAGCACTACCTTCTCAAGTTCCCTCTGTCAGACATACGCTGTATCCTTTAGATACAGCGTGAAGCTAAAAAAAAATTATACACGAGTGTCCTTCAGTTGTTGTGGCTGACCGACGAAAGATTTTAATTGTAATTTACAAAAAATAAAGTAAATATCAAATATTTTTTATATGTGGAGAATCACATTTTATTATATTGTTTTCACTTTTTCTTAAGAGATAAAGATATAGAACTTGTATATTCCAAACTTACTGTTTTATAGAAAACGTATGAGTCTACGAAGATTATAGAAAGGTGGCTTTTGTCGATAAAAGCTTATATTAAATATTAATTTACCTCTTTTTGAAGTGTTATATTAATTTGATAATTGTATATATATATTTTTTTTCAATGTAATGTTTTAAGTTACAGAAGTTAAATATATTTATTTCTTCAATAAATTTTACTTAATATAGAAATATTTAATACTTTGTTAATATTTATATTAGGTCAAATACCTAATATAAAATAAAAAATAAATTACCTTTTTATCGCATCTATAGTTTTTTCGTGGATTGTATGTATTTTCTAATGGTTTTAAGGAAATAAAATAATTTTATATAATATATATTCATAAAAACAATAGTGTATAAAGTGCCTGACATTGCATTTGAAAAGCTTTAAATTTAACATAACTTTTCTAACATTTTAAAATTGAGAAATCAATAAATTTTAAATAAGCCTTTTAGTATGTTTTTACAATTGTATTGAAGGAATTGCAACAGGAATAGAAACAAATACTGGTTAATTTATAAATAAATATAATATTAAGGTTATAGTACTGTTAACTCAATTACTGTGAACATGAACATGAGAAAATGGTAAGTTAGAATTTTTATATGAATTAAAGCGTTTGATCTACGATTTGTAGTGAATAATTGATGTAGACAGTGAATAAGGTAACAAGCAAAGTTATATATAACATTTTTTTAATTACGTAATGACGAGTAAAAAAGTTCAGTTTATTTCATTACCAAGAATTTTCTATGACATTTTAGATATTAAAACTTGCTACAGATTAAAAAGATAACAAAAAAATATTTTTTTCTTTTAATTTTTTATCATGTTAAGGTAGTCATTTCAATGTTTTTGTTTTTTGTTTCTTTTGTTATTTTTACATTATTTGACTTGTCAATATTGCCCCATTATTTACATGTATATTTCAAAATCATTTCATTGATTCGGTTTTTCATTAAATATTGTAACTCATTTTAATTTAACTATAACTGTTTTTAGTTGTAATTAAACAATTACCGTAGAATTTTTACTGAGACATATATAAACTTTTTACATAAATGTAAAAAGTTTATTGTAATAAATTACAATGCATGCAATTTGAAGATTGATTGAGATGGGCAAATACACATAAATAGATGTAGGACTTCTTCGTAAGATAATTAGATAAAGATACTTACGAATTTTAGATAGAAGTAATTTAGTTTTTAATAAATCTTATTTGTTTTCTTTTTCTTACTGTTATGTTTTCTTTTTTTTTATCTTTGTATAATTTTCGTTGAAATACATTTTGAAATATGTTTGGTAATGTTTGACGTTTCTTTTATTTCACTATTTCCTAATTATATATTTTTTTGTAAAACTTTCCATTTTCACAATAACGCACACATACAATTGGACCAAAAAATTTTTTATTGTTAATATAAAGAAATAGTAGTTCTAAAGGTCAACATAGTTTTCAACACTAAGAAATAAAAATATTAAATAAAAATTAGGGTAAAAAAAAAAGCAAAATTTTAACTCGAGACACATTTGAAATGGAAGCTTGTTCTCGATTATGTTTTCTCTAATAACCTATGTATACCAAAGGATATCTTAAACCCAACTGCAATATACTGTGCTCAGCTGCATATCTTTAAATTGGAAAATTTCATTTTCCGTTGATTGTGATAGTAAAATTTTTCTGAATTTCTTCAAGCACTATGCTATTATATATTATATGCAGTAACAATTTAGTGAGAAACATTAGTATGTAATCAGGGCCTTTTAGCTATGTTTAAATTAGTTAGTTCATAGATTGTTGACATAATATTTTGCCTACCTATAGTGCTCTGTAATAGCAAAAATATTGTAACTTACTTTAAAATAGCAATTTGATAATTCCACATTTTGTGATTAGTAGCCTAGGAAATTAAAATTTGTCGAATTTGTACTTTTGTTACGACCAGTAAACGTTCTAAGATTAATAAAGTAACTAGTCTGTAAGTACTATAATTTATTATATACATAATTCGTAAATTATATCAATTGTGTAACAGTAAAAATTGTAAGCAGTAAATACCGAGCGTTTCATTTTAATAATATTTGGGGTTGTGATTTTTTTTCTTATAAAAAACTGTTGTACCAACTAATGATTGGAATTGTATTCAAAGCTTAATTCTGAAGGAGTTCCGGGAGCCAAATGGCCGCTTAGTCTAAACAGCTTAGCATTAAGCGAGGTAGCCGCTTCCATTTTTCTAAGGAACATGTTCTTAGAACAAGTGTTCAATGTTTTTTCAGTTAAAGTTTTGTTTGACTCAGAATCTAAAGAATTAATTATAGAATCTGCATCATTTTCTAAATTAAATATATTCACTTGAGACTCTTCTCTCCACAGCTTTTGTAGATTAAGAGCCATCAATTCAAGTTGTACTTGGGATAATTCTTTTATAACGTCAATCTGTATCGACATGACATTGTCACAAGTCTTTAATAATGAGTTAAGTGTTTCCAAAACTTCAGCTCTCCGTTTTTGTATACGATATTGATTATCAATGTTCTTCTCGAAGAAAGCCAAGTGCTCATATAGTTCTGCCAATTGTAAAGAACAGGAGATATATTGGGCGGAATGATGCTCGAAATCATAGTAATGCTTTGCTCGCATCAACCACTTATGCGTGAAGGAAAACAGCTTCCGTGCGTCTTCGACATTTCGTGCACAATCTATTGGTACTCGTCTCTCCATATCTTTTAAATCTAAAGTTGGAAAAACAAATACCGCATCTGAATGGTCGCCTTTTTCATTTTTTTCAGATCCTACGTCTTTTACGTTTTCATCCATTTTGTCCGGTATATTAGCACCTTCTTTTGTGTCTACAGCTTTCCATAAATCAGCTCCAGATGGCTCTTGAGCAAAATAACGCGTTAATATTTTCTTTCGAGATAGTTTAAATAACGTCAGACCATACTTTACCCAGTAGTGGCTCAATTCTAAGAAGTGCATTTCAAAGTCGGCTTTTTGTAGTACAAATTCTTCAGGCATGAGCTTGCAATTGTCGTGACACGTCCGCAGAATGTAATAGGCGGCGCACAAGTGATATCGAGCATTACTGAGCTCGTTGAGGAATGTGAAGTAGTTGCCAAGCCTAGCAGACCGCAGAGCCCAGTCTTGTGGGGTGCCTTCCTTCATTTCTAATTGGCGTCTCAGAGCTGTATGATTATACAGAGTGTATTTTTGAGGCATATTCAATTTATTGTACAAAAAAGCTAGCATCTGAATATTATTTGTAATTAATCTGTCTATTTTCTCGGGGTTCATTCGTCTTATTTGGTTAACAGGTTCAGCTGTAAATAGATCTTCAGCATCTATATAAGTATCTGGTTTGGATTGTCCGACTTTTTCATATATTTCCTCCATGTTCTCTAGTATATCTTTTGCTAAAGTTATTTCATCCAACTGTATAAGGTAATAACAAAGTAAATTTTGGACTCTAAGAAGAATAAATAAACATTCTTCGCGTAAAGCGTGCTTTTTCAGATCATTAAAAACCGTAAGTAGGGTATTTTTCTTCTCTATAAGAGAAAGAGGCAACGTTTTCGCTGACAGCAGTGTTAGGTATCCATACATTGCCAAAGATCTGATATATTCGTCAGTATCAACGTTTATACACAGCAGCATAAGCTGTGATTGTATTGACGAAATATGCTTTTTCAAGTTGTAAAGCCTGTTCGAGCTGTTTTTGTCTTTGATTGCAATTTTTACATTTTCGTAAGCAGCACTTATATTATTTAGTATATCCATATTCTACTACACAATAAATTTTAATAAATGATATTGTTGAAATATTTCTGTTTGGAAGTCAATTTGGCAGATTGTCAAATTTAAAACTGAACTACGATAGAACAAATGCTGAACTTATTTGCTTTTCTGACAATTTATACTACGGTATACTAAGGTTTCATTTATTTAATAATGAATGAAAAGTCAGCCATAAATTAGTACTGTAAGTTCTTCTATCTGAAAGACATTGAATTATGTTACAGTTCCAACATTTTATATATTTGTAGATTTATAATATTCCATATTTGACACAATTAGTTTACAAAATATGGTAACAAGATTAAAAGTAAGTATAACATATAGCGTTAAATCGTAATGGTTGTACAATTTAATATAAATATCTACATGCTCACAAAACAAAAGGCATATCTATTTGGAATATAAGTAGTTATTGTAGATCAATGAGAAGTTCAGTAATATTGTGTGTAACGAACTACATTTAATAATTTGTAATATTTTTTATCTATACCTAATATAAATTTCCATTTTCTTTTCGTTTATTTGTTGTGGTACCGGAGGTAAGTAGGAGAAGCATATCATATCACGCAATCCCTAACACTTCACAAGGCGACCAATTTAAATGCGCCTTTGGTACAAACTAACTACAAGGACATAGCGGTCTTCGAAAAGCACGTGTAAACGACAAAATATTTAGTTTTTTCAGAGACAGTGTTTTACATTTAGGATTGGTTATTATCGAGGACTGATCATATGCAATATTTTTTTATATATTTTTTATGTTACGGAATAAATTGTGCCTTTAATGTGGAACTGGTTTTGCCTCAGCAACCAGTCCCAAAGTAAACTTTTCATTGTAATATAATTGTTTTCTAGCAGAATATAAGCGAAAAGAAGAGATATATAACCATCACCCAGATTCTTAAAAAAAAAAACAAAAGACTGCTGAAACTAACATCCAAGTTTAAAGGAAAAATAAAATTAATGTGTTTTTATCATCATCATCAGCTCATTAATGTCGTCACGTGATGCCGACAAAACAAACATATGATTGTTATAAGAAATTATATGAAACACATAGTGCATGACTGTAAAGTTGAAGGTTTTCCTCGATTTCCTTAAAATTTCATCATTGGATCCTGACATGGATGCAACAGGATCACTTTAAAAAATATATTAAAAAAATATTTTTTAAAACTGGTTATAAATTTGAACTGGTATAAATTAAAAAAATATTTTTTAAAACTGGTTTACCAATGATGGATACGTCAAGAGGCAGAAGAGAGAGGAGGAGAAGGAAGAAGAGGTCGTCGGAAGGAAGTCGGTTAAAAACTTTTAATTTGTTTAAAAAGTATAGCAAATAAATATATTATTATAATATTCATGACATTTAATTGCTATCGGCACGACCAACCTCAGCAGTGGAACAAATTGCCGTTAGTTGTGCCTTCTTGTCGCTGTTCACAAAAATATTTTTGTTTTTAAAAACTATAGCACTTTTATTTGTTTTGTAGATCATAAATCATACTAAAATTGACTTTTACGGATGGCTACTTCCAGGCTTTCTAAATATTTTATCAGATATCTTATCATCAAAATCCGTTCTTACTTTGTTCCCAAAATTATAACTCATGTTCATGGAAAATACTCTTCAGATTTTGATTATACGGCGAATTTTCTACAAAATGCAGAATTCTAAACGGTAGGATCTTTTGAACAGGCTGCCTAAGAATGTTTATTCCTTTGCTTCAAGGGATCGCAGACCTCTCGAACTTTGACATTAATTTTATCTCAATATTTGACCCAGAATTTAGTTTGATAACTACATGTAATCTTGAGATAAATGACCATAAGATACGGACAGTAAGTGATCTTATAACTGGTCAGCCTTTTCTTTTGAGGTACGGAAACCTAAAAAAGAACTATTTACAGTTTTTTCATTGATTATATAATAACGGACAGAATAAATATCGTGATATCATGTTCTGCCGTTCTCTCTCCGAGAACCGATTCTGCAGCAGCAAATGCAGCAAAATCTATTGTAAAATGAATATTACAATTAAATTAAAATCATACCATTGCAAGAAATATATGCTTTAAAAAATTACATGTTGTTACGTTGTTTGAATAAATCATAAATAATTTTAAAATTGCCTATTCTTTCACTTAAACAAGTAAAGATTATAGTTAAAGTTATTTTGCATGTAATGTTTCTTAAATGGGCAGCTTGTTAAGAATGTAATAGTAGAAGCAAGACTAGGCTTTTTATGACTTCGAACCGCGAACAGATAATATATCTATTTAAAACAAAAACCATTTCGAATTCCTGATTCTATCATTAATTTATTTATTTTATTGAAAATCTTAAATCACAACGCCCATAGGTTAAACTTTACTAGATTCATGAATCTACGTGTACTATGCTGGAAACTAGTAGTAGTCGCTAGTCAGTATGGCTTGCCACCTCCACTCATTCGTGTGTCGCGCCTCGCACCGTGTGTAACTTGCCGCGCCTGCTTTTCAAATATCATCTGTTGGCCACAATTTAAAAAATAATGTAAGCAAAACTTTTTAAATAATATATTTTGGTAAATAAATAAATAAATATCAAATGTAGGAATAAATTTCATAAGTGCAAATATTTTTTTTTTGGTTAAAAGTTTAAGGCTGTTTAATACCTTACATGTGTTTGAAAAAAGGTTTATTGTTTCCTAGATTTCATACTTTAAGCATAATACGTCATTTGCAGTTCTTATGTCGTGTGTCCATTTTTTTTAACACATTGGCGGTTTTTTTTAATTGTACTGTAAATAAAATGATGAAATGAAATTACAAAATGTTTCATTAAATATTTACTAATTCAATTGTAATTTATAATTTAATTTCATAATTTTTTTTTCAAAACATACATTAATCTCTAATATTACTTAGTTATTATAACTAATTATTTTTTTCTCAAATATAATAATTTCAACTACATACTATTCGAGTTAGCATTTTAAAATCACGTAATTTACGCATTTTGCTCAAAAGACATGATATATTTGGTCTGAATCAGCAAATCCAAGCTAGGATGTCGCTGGCTTGTGCAACGCTTGCATAACGCTCATGTTGACATGCTTAAAGAAAACGGTCGAGAATTCATTTCAGATATCTCGGTTACACGCTATCATTGTGTATAAACAATGCTGACCCTCCGAGCTTTTGGAAAGCCCCGATTATTTACGCTTTCGTCTTGATATATGCCTACTTATGTGTGTATTATATATTTTTTATATTGGTAACATATGTGTAATGAAATGTTGGTACTGGACGAAATGTGCTCTACATCTTATGATTTTTATACCTATATTGTTTTAGTTTATTTGCATTATTGTATATGTTTACATTTATATTCTATTTTAATATTTTGGTTTAGCTTATGAAGTTTTTTTGTTACTTTGCGGTGGTTATAAAAATCCGCTAGCACACAAGCACTTTTTTAAGATGAGTTATCTAGTGATTTTAGGTCCGAAATTGTTTTAATTAAATTAAAAGTGTGCTTGTTGATATAGGTAGTTAAGTTGTAATAATTGGTGGGTGAAAAGCTCATTGTCTCGCCCACATTAGTTAGTTACGCTAGTTACTATATAGTACTTGATATCCATGCGTGAGGTCCGGTCTAGGGACTACGTTAAATAAAAAAATACATATTAATCTCAAACTGTATGGTACAGAAAAAATACAATATGATAATTAAATTATTTATAATTACTATTTATTTCAACTCATAAGTATCACCAGCCAAACACAATTTCCAAAAATTCTACAAAATTATCAGTCATACTATAATGTTAAGTATTTTATTTACAAGACGGTAGACCAGCGAACTTCACAATTTATTCCGTTTTCATACTATAAGTATAAAAAGAAATCAGTGGGAACATACTTAATCGAAAGCAACGTGACATTATCTACGAGTAAATCACGAGCCAAGCTTTTCTAAACTAGTTTCGAAGAAAGATAAAACATTTTTTATGTTTGAAACGCATACAGTCTTTACTGTCTTAAAAACCTTTTAAAGTATTACTCTGATAAAACGTAGGTGCGTCGTTAGAAATGAGATTATAAATATTACTACATTTATTTAACCGCTTCTGCTATTGATCGTCGTGGCGCAGCGGCTGAAATTTGATAGAGGAATTGATTTCCCGTGATCTGTGCTAAACGCGGCGTTGAGCTCCGGCAGAAAGCGGGGAATAAAGTGTGAAAGAATACTCTGTTCCTCGCTTAACTGTTCACTGCATAATAACCATATATTGTAATACAACAAGATACTAAAAATAATTATTTCCAAAGATTATTTTTGTCAGATTAACTTTTAAAATTTTAAATTTATGTAAATCTACCAAATTATGGATATTTAAACGGACATTTGAAATAAGAAGCGTTCACTTTGAGTAATAAATAATAATAACGTTTTTTAAGAATTGTGTATTGGGCCTGCTGGTATCTACTCACGCACTTAATCGTGTAAAGAATTTAGAAATGTTTAACGGGTCCGTCCGTATCCGTGTTTTTAAACAGAATATATGAACCCATGAACCTAAATAAATTTATAGGATTCGTAGAATTTTATCTCTGCTGTTAATTAGAGAAAGTTGTCAAAAATCTGTATTAAGTTTTTTAACAAAGAAGATTAAAAAATAATTATCATTGTTCCTTGGCTTGGAAAACACAATCTTACACAATTTTAAATTATTTTCATGTATATAAGTCTTCTAATAGATCCCGGATGTTTAAATACATATTCTTTTTATCTAGACCACCATACTACCTTCATACAATACCTTCATGATAATGTCATATTTTCTTTTGTTAGAAATAAAATGATGGTGTACAAAAAGTGTCCGGAGTTATGAATTATATAAGCTCGAGTGATTTACTAGCCTTTGAAGAATTCCACTATGATGATGAATGATATTTTTCGCACTTAAACTACGTATAACTACATATTACTACTTGACTTAGTCAAGTAACGTAACGTTTAGCTTTTGTCACTTAGTTACAAAGTTGCGTAGATACAAGTCAAACTAGCAAAACCTTGTTAAAAACATAACATCCGTTAGGTACACAGATAAATTAAATTCCTTTTTCTCTTCATTACGTACTTAAATGTAGCTATCTAATACAAATGCTATTACAACTCTAACCACGATTTCACGTAAAATACCACATATGGACAATACTAACTCGTGCGTTTAGTACTATAAAGGAATCAAACATTTGCCATTTAGCCTTTATTTGTTTACTCGAGATCGTGCTCCTTTGCATATAGAACAATGGTTCTTACATCACCGAATTCCTAAGTATTGTATATACCAACTAGAAACTCTTAAAGAAATTTAATATATCATATTTACATATATTTGTATAATTGTATACACCACAAGCCAACAAGTACTTTAAAATTACCGACTATTAAACTATTAATCTGTTGCAAGTTAATTTGTACGAAGTAGAAGAAGAAATGAGAAAGAGGTATTACACCTGAATCTGTCAATTACAAAATAAAACAACTCAGCTTGCTTTAGAACTGTCATTAATTTATTTCTAGAAGGTATTTAGGGTCCAGTTCCAGGCAAGTTATCGAGCTTCTCTACCTATCAACATTACACTAGGATAATACTTCAATAAATACTTTGTTGGAAAGTAACAATTATTTTTTCACCACATTAAGTTAAAATAACTAGTAATAAATGTGTAAAAGACGGTGTGGTTGTGGTGTACCTTTATAAAAAAAATGTAAATATAGGTATCATGGCTTTAGGGCGCTAGCGATTGTAAGAGCTACAGGTAGTGACTTCGATCTAAAATACCTTTAAGTTGGCGGAAAATGGGAAACAAAAGTATTTTAATGCAAACTTCTGTCCACTCTGCCATATGGTTAATATAGCGTAATGCAGTATGAAGCTATAAAAATCTGAGTGGGTTCATTCAAATTGAATTGATTAAAATAAAATAAACAATTCATAGGGCTTTAAAATCTAAATATTTCAAATATTTGTAGGTATTCAAAACTTACAAACACTTGTTAGTGCTTTATATTATTTTTTGTAAATTGTGACCCGCAGACATTCCCTCCCGCATTGCCTTTTACTCTACTTTTCACATATTCAGAGATAGCTAATTGATATCCGCACAAGACGATGACAAAATACTTGTATGAACAAAGAAAAAAAGACCTACCTAACTTAACCAAGCAAGCCCATTAGTAAACGTGTAAATATATTTAACTTGAACATAAATATCCGTTAGTAAGGCCGTGGCCCAAGTATTAATTTACAATAAGACTACCCACTGCGGTCAGTCCTTGTGTCTCATATAAATATAATCAATTATATTTTATTACGCTTGTTTCCGATGATTTAACACGATAATACTGTTTCGATGTTATGATACTGCTGTCGATATTACTTACAGTTACCGCGTACTGCAAATTTCTTTGTATAAAATATTTCCACATTTATAATTTACTTGATAAAATAATTGAATTAAATTTTGTATCAATGTAAATATTTTCAATTTATTTACAGCAATACTCATATACTTACTAGTTGGCGCCCGAAAAATAGTTGGCGTACTCTATGATGGCTTCGTCCATTGGCACCCCTTATACGCAATTAGATATTTCTAAAAGGCAACCATACTTGTGTGTCTTTTATTTATTGTGCCATTTTTTTATACCTACCTGATACCTAATTGAATATTTCGTATAAATAGTTGTTAAAATAAACATTATTCAAGCATAATATGGCCACACACAGTTTATATACTTTTTAAGCTTCACGTTGTACATAGGATGATAAGCAGAGTGAACCTAGGTAACAAGTGCTTTTTAGCCATTAAGACATTCTGTTATCCATTTTCAGCCGAATACGAAGTATTGAATGGCAAGTCAAATATATGACACCTCTCTTTTGTCATCGGGGGGTCAAAATACACATTTTACTTTCTTGAACTTTCCATATTTTTCGAATTCTAGATCTTCAATACCCAAGTTCTGTAACTTAACGCAGCGCTTTGAATCAGCAAATATTGTGCTGGTCAAGTATATGCCAATTATGCCACAAGCGACCTTTTTATTTTTAAAATGACATCTCTTTTTGTTGTTTCTTGATATTTTGTTCGTGGCCATCACTGTACAGTGTGGCCGGGTCTGATGTGTAAATATGTGATGAACATGAGTTTAATACTAGAGAAATGGACTATGATTCAGCTATTTTTATAATTCAGTAATTTCTCCATTCGATACTTAACATCTATAAATTTTGGCGAAAGGCGGGGAACATAGTATGTAGGTTCCCCAAGCATACACTGGTAAACGGGAGCTGTTTTTTTTTTCAAAACAAGTATTTTCACGTATTTAAGATGATTTTGCCGCATGCAATGGTGTGATATAATCGTGTGAGTACAATCGTCGTTGAGTGCTGCTTTCCTTATAAGTGCAGTTATTTGCCTCCACTTTTACTATGGTACAAGTGAAGAAAGTTTGCGGTTTGCTATGAAAAATGTAATTTTACTTCAATAGATGCTGTAAGTAGAATAAATATTTATCTTTTATAAATGTTGTTCATACGATAGTTTTTGGTTTCGAAGCCCAAATACCAATCGGGGAATGGGTTATTTATTATTGCTTTGTTCTAATAAGCAAATAACGGCGTTGAGTTACGCCTAGTTACACTAAGCGAGTACTGTTTTAGTATAGTGTAGTGTAGAAATTAAAAACTGTAATTAATCGCTTCCGGCTGTCACATGCATATATACAACAAAATAGTCATAAAAAATATGATACGGCTTTTTAATTAATGTTATTTCAGGACAGGTTTTTTATATTTAAGAAAAAAATAATGTCAAATGGATTTATATTATAGGTCCTAAATGCTTATATATTAAATTAATTATGCCAAATAATGAGTCTGGCCTCTTAACTGGAGCCCTATTTTTTACAGTTAACAAAATAAAAGGATAGTCAATTATAACCCTAAGTTAAAATATTTTATTTTAAGCTTTGCGACGTTGAATGTTGAGTAGCATAAGTTAACGCCGCGCTAAAAAATAATATAAATCACCTAACTGAGAATCTAACCCACACCCACTGTGTACTCTTAGACGCTACACCACAGCACTACAATGGCCTATTTAGTTTCCTATACTAATTCTGCCTAGCTAAGAGTTGGATAAATACGATGTTCATACATATAAAAACATATCTTTTTCGACAGGTGGTTAAAATAATATGTCTAAAATATCTTATATATTTTACGCAAAGTAATTTCTATAAAGAATATAATTTAATACACACGTGTTTTAAAGTGAGATAATTGGTGTTATTAAACCGTCAACCTTTTTAACACCAGTGGCAAAACATTGAAATCGCGAATCATTAACGGGCCTTCAGCCTCATTTGAGTCGTTTTAATAGCTTGGGTTAGGTCATTGTTGAATACTTATATATAATATAATTAACAACAAAATGTTAACAGATATTCAGTGATAAAAAAAAAACATTGAAACGGCATCATTTTGTTTATTTTTTTTATTTTTTTTACGCCGCATTCCCATATATAGCAGGGTAGGCAGAGAACCTGGGTATTCCCAGGATTCTACCTGCCATGCCACGCCATAAAGAGTTTTTCTTTATAGATAAATATAACACGGAGATTTTAAGACAATTCTTTCCTATTAAGATCCCCACTTTCCACCGATTTTTAGAACACTGCGTGTTGAATGGCCTTTGCCTCGTTAACAGAGCGAAAATTTTAATATTTAAATTCCTAGAGTGAGAATCGAACCCACAACCTGTCGGATTTGCAGTTGACAGGCCTCAAATTGTGCTTTTGTCATATATATGTTAAGCATTTAACTATCGCAGTCTTCATTTTCTTTATATTGAAATAATAACAAATGTATTCTTTTTATTTCACTACAAAACCTTATAGTTTAAGCATTTGAACTGATAAAATAGCTTCACGTTGTATTTAACATTTAGCATATATGAACAAAGGGACCATATATACATATATATACAAAAAAAAGACCCTCTGTTTCCAATATTCTGTCCAATTTTTGAAATATTACATGTTGATTTACGGAACCCGAAGTCGATCTTTATCTTATCACCACCCAAGTATTGAATATTTAATTTTTCTTAGTGAGAACGAACCTACATCCTTGGATTTTGATAAGAAGCTGTTCCGCCACATCTCGACGGCATCTTTAGGAAAAAACCTCACTTCTATCAATAATAACGAAAGTTGGTAGAGCCTTTTGAGTATTTTAAATATAAACATACCTATGCGTTAGAATTTGATTTAGTAAGTAAGCTCTTAGTATATTTTGTTAAAATTATTGAAATCAACTACAAGTACATGCAGCAAATGCATGCTTTAATGTAAACAAACATATACATAAACAGGCTTGGCGCAGGAGCGTGTAATGTGTGATTATTAAGGCGGTAATAAGACAAAGCGTGGCGTTGAGTTCCGCCATACAAAACGCTCACACGCAATGTCCCAAATTAGGAAGAAAATGAGTAACGGAACGGAATGTCTCTTTAGACATTCCGTTTAGGGAACTTGGGAACATAGTCTTTACTAGGTTCCCAAATTCCCTCTGCCTTAAAAAATACGTAAACAGCTTCTATGTTTATTTAAATGTTAAATTATATCATTCATTTGTCATAAATCATTAAATGTTAAAGTTAATATTGAATAATCTCTAAAATTACTAGCTAAGGCAAATTGGATATTATTCGAAACAAAGATAATTTGTAATCTTGATAATAATAAGATACCGCATTGTTCTATTGATGTTCATTACTTTACAGACACGGCTTTAGGCGTAATGAACTAATGATTAATCTTAGTGAAAACGCGCATTTTTATTGTCCGTCCAGTACGTAATTATTAAATAACGAAACAAAACAAGTTTTATTTATCAATCAAATTTAAGAAGCAAACATTATTTTAAATTAAAAAACAACCTCTAACAGGAAATACTAAACTTAAATTTAAAAAGCGTATAAAAATTTTGAACGAAGCAGGATATGAACCCGCGCCTCTGGAAAACCGTTCCAGCGCTCTGACCAACTAAGCCATTCGTTCTCACCAAGCTCCGTCGAAATTCTTATACGCTTGTTAGTAGTAGTTTAGTATTTTCTGTCCTAAGTGTGGAATAACACTTTAAAACATAGTAAAAATATTAAAGTTAATAGTATTTTCTCTTGCCAAACGATAATTCTTACGAGTTGTTTTTGGGTAGCGGAAATTTGTAAAAATCTCCCTACAGAGATGCTAACAACATAAATAGATTGTAACAAGCGTATAAGAATTTCGACGGAGCTTGGTGAGAACGAATGGCTTAGTTGGTCAGAGCGCTGGAACGGTTTTCCAGAGGCGCGGGTTCAAATCTTGCTTCGTTCAAAATTTTTATACGCTTTTTAAATTTAAGTTTAGTATTTTCTGTCCTAACTGTGGAATAACACTTTACAACATAGTAAAAACCTCTAACAGGAGCTATTCCGATTTTCATAAAACATAGCTAACCGTGTTCACCAGCCATCTATAAAAAGCTACACTTAAATCGGTTAACTCATTCAGGGCCTAAGATCACAGATAGGTCAAAATTATAACATTTATTTTTTTTGTGTCGGAGGTTAAAAATAAGACGTTAAACGTTCTCCTCGATAGCAAAGTCGGCAGAGAAAACTGACTTGACTTTAAGGATTCATCTCTCTCTTGTTAAGGCACAAAACTCCTATAAAAGGAAAAAACATCATATCTATAATAAATTTCAAATATTCGTTAAGTTTTTTTCGTATTTGGACAGCATTATAAAATAACAATAATGTGCCAATATTTAATTATTTAAATTTATTATTGCACATTGATAATAAAAACAATATATGTTAAAGAATAACTGTGGACATATTGAGTATATGGATATTTTCATTATCTAGGTCGACCTGATGACTAAAGACTGTTTTACATTGCAAATTATATACTAAATTGTACTTACAAATAAACAGCAACTAAGATTCAATCCTCATTAGGTGAAAAGTGAATAAAAATACGACTGCAGTCGATCGGATATGCTAAACTTGTCTTGCCCTACTTGTCATATCAATGTCTGACCATTTACAGCTGATATGCATAGAGAATACGTATCTAAGATTGCGTTTTTTATATATTTTTTAACTACCCATTAAGGCTAAATGTTTGTATAGTAAATATTACAAGTGTTAATTTAGAAAAACAAACGCCGATTTCAAAACTGTGTATAAACATACAAACTGACAATCAATTTAAACAAAAAAATACATACAAAATAATACAACTAAATAACATTTAGGCTCCTTCAAAACTCAAATTCAAAGATATTATTCTGTTATCGATACTTAAAAATGTGTTAATACTATAAATAATATCCGTTATTTATGAAATTTTAAGAAAATATTTAAAAAAGCACAGACAATATATCTGTGGAGTAAATAAATAAAAAAAAAACATGTATAAGTTTATACTATTTTTATTATCTTCGTTTAGTTAGTAAACGTTTTCTTTTAAAAAATCGATTTGACGGCAAGGAAGACACACTTTTGTCAGACATTTGGAAAATAATATAAAACATTGAAATAATTTTTAATTATTATATCAATTACTTAATAATTTTTCTATTTGTTTTTCTAAATGGAGCGTGCAATGAAACTAATTTATTTTTGGTTATTAATATTTCATATAAACATTTCAACAAAGCAGGATTTGATGTGACTTATTGCAATTTCTTCGACGACTCTTCGAGCTAACTAAGCTGCGCACTCTTATCGCTCCACGTCAGATTTCTTAATGGCGTTACCAATTTTGTTATTAGCATAAAATTTTACTTTCTTTGTAATAATACTATGAATAAAATTTTAAAATATTAGATAATTAAAAATACTCCCATATAATCCTAGAAATTAAAAAAAAAATAGCTTAGCTAAACAGATTTTGTTTCAAATACAAATGTCACAACAAATATCATAATTAGATTTCCGATTATTCTCTTAAATAACTATCCAATTAAATTTATTATGTCTTACAACATTCCCGGGCTTTTTAAATTAAATTTAGCTATCTACATCTATATGTTTATTAAGGCAGGGTGTGTTCAGAAGGTCACGTTCGTGTATTGCGTGTTTTTGGAGTTGCCCGGTGCCTTGCCTGACCTTATTGTACGCGTGACTCATACAAGTACAGCGGCTGACTCTTACACGGCAATTTACATTACACAAACATTTCAAACTTATCTACTAGAGTTAGATAAATAGAAATGAATGATTGTTGCTTTGCAGAGTAGTTTTTAATATTGCTTTCAATATTAAGGCAAATAAGAAAATATATATTATTTTATTTATTTTAGCATCAGGTTGCAGTCTCCGCCAATTGGGAGGCATTGCGTGTTGAATGGCGGAACTATCATTATTTTTTCTTCGAGTGGGGATCAAACCCACTAATGCTTGCATTCTTGTGCACCTGCACTACGACAGTTTTCAAACGTATATTATTTTACCATAAGTAATATTTTGTAATATAGTGCTTCTTCTTTGTTTTCAGAAGACTGACTAAACTTTTGAGACTGGTTGAAAAGAATTTCGTAGAATAAATATTATATATAGTATTGGAATAGTTTCGGAATATATTAAAAAAAATGGCTAACGAAAATATAATTCTTCAAAGGCGTTTAGAAATCGAAGAGCCTTTACAAGATATAGTCGCAGATGAATCTACGTGTATTATATTTGAATGTAGAATAAGCCAGTGCTCTAGTAAATGTACGTACTTCAAATGGTACAAAGATGGCAAAAATATAGAGCCCTCAAGTAAAGTTAAAATTGTCAACAGTGAACAATGGTACCGATTAGAGATATCAAGCGTCACCGCCCAGGACCACGGCGCATACGTAATATTATTAAAATACAAAACGACCGAAACGTTTTCCAAAGCAAATTTATATGTACGACCTATAATTGATAGATGTAACAATATTTATAACGAAGCTATTTATATGAATCCCGTACCAAAATTTATTTTTGTTGAAAAACACCTGAGAAATGCGAAAATTTTAGTCGGAGACACAATAGAACTGGAAGCTGAATTCAGTGCGGACTGTTCCGATGATTACTTATGGTATAAGAGTAATTATCCATTGATACCAAATGACCGAACAATACTTTTAAGTGACAAAAGAACAACTACTCTATCAATTTTGTGTGCCAAAGAGACCGACTCTGGTATTTACCATGTAGTATCTAAATCAGAATATGGTGTTGCTTCAAGCTTCGCAAGCATTGTTGTACTGAACACAGACCTTAGTGCCCTAAATAATAGTGAACTAGTACCCTGTATAGAAGAAGCTTTAGCGGACGAGCTGGAAGTAAACGACCAAGAAGAGATAAGATTATTATGTAAAGCATCTTATGATGTAAACACTTGTATAGAGTGGTTGAAAAACAATACAAGTATTAAAGAAATGAAGAACATGGTGACTGAATATTATAACAACAGTTACATATGTTTAAGAATTAAAAATACCAGCTTAAATGACACCGGCGAGTATTCGTTAAGTATGCGAGATGAAATTACGGGTCAAGTGGATTCGTCAAGTTGCTTCATAACTGTAAACGGTATATGTACAATTTATTTTTAATATATATTTTTTTACATTTATTATTATTTAGTTTTAGAGATTATTTTTATTTATTTGTGGGAAAATTTTTGAAAGGGATAGACATTTTTTTTGTGTATCACGCTTTAATCAGTATTTTATACATTCGTCTGCGAACGCGGGCTTCAAAAATAATTTAATAATTTCCACGAGTAGATATTGGCAACCATCGCGCTAATAGTTTTGAATAGAAAACACTAATAATATATTTTTTTTTAGTTACCCACTTCCACACATTGCAGGGTACGCAGAGGGAACTTGAGAATGTAGTGTTAAGACACGCCATTCCGTTTCCCGTTTTCCGCCAAATTTGAGGCATTACATGTTGAGAGGCGAAACTCAACGCCTAATATTTTAAATAGCATATATTTTGTCTAATATTTAAAATAACACATATTTAAAATAAAATGTCATATTTAAAACACTATTACAGCGTGTCCAAGAGAAGTAAGTTCTACAAAACTATTGAAACCTCTAGATCCTATTGTCACTTGTTTTGGAACAACGATATCGCTCAGTTGTAGTTTTGCGATGGATGATCCCAGATTTTATTACGTAGTGTGGCATATAGGACATTTTAGAGTGGAACGCACTAATCACAGATTTCACGTAAGTAAATTAAATATGTACCTACGTACATAGAAAAATGAATTAGCGATAGCCAATTAAGCTAAGTATTCAATTAAGAGATTCTGTATATTTTTTTATATTTTTTACATCTTCACACTGTATCCCGCGTATGGAAGAGTAGGCAGAGGTATTTGGAAACCTAGCGTTAACCTTTCCGTTCTCAACTTGTGGGGAACGGAATGGGGTGTCAGATTATGTGTTGAGAGAAAACTCAACGACCCGTTTTACCTTGTCACTAGAGCAAAAAATTAAAGTATTAAATAATTAATTTCCTCGAGTGCGGTTCGAACCCACTACCCGGTATGTCTTAATACTTGCCTTAATAATTTAAATAATTGTGGAGTAATTACTAATGTTAGTCTGTTTCGGCTAGACAATGTGTAGTGTTAGCATCAGTTGACCATACATTAAAGTGTCCCTAAGAAATAACAATCGGGTCGTATTCCTTACCCAATGAAAATTTTCCAAAGAGCCCCGATAAAGAAGTCCCGATATTTTTAATATGATATTTGTAGTTTTTGAAAAAAAAAAAAAAACAACATTTTTTCAGTAAGCATAAGTGCTACACGCAGCTTCGCTCACTGTATTTAACTTATTTTAACTAACTTCAATTATCTAAAAATGTAGGCTGCTAAGACGAATCTTATGATTTTGTATCACATAGTTCTGGATATATGGGTTAATTAAGAATATAACATCCATACTTACATACAAAATAGGCGCAGTCGGGTAGAAAAAACTTGTATATTAAATCGATAATGATTGTCCAATGCCCATATTTATTATATATAATTATGTTATTATTTATTACTATATTAATAATTGTTTACATCGCAGGTGTTGCAAAGTGGCGGAGATTTCTTCTTGATAATTAAGCAAGTGGACCCGGGAATGGCAGGCTCAGTTACGTGCGAGCTCCGAAAATCACTTCCTAACAGAAAATCCATTCTAGTTAAAAGTACATCCACATATTTGACAATAGTTCCGCCTGATATAATCTACAGCGAAATGAATTCGAATAAAACAAATTTCAAAGGCGTCTTTGATAATATAAGTTCAAAGATAGAGATACCACTAAAACATAAGGAGGAATTAAATGGAAATTCCAAAAATATGGTGCGTATATAATTGTGACGTGTTTTTTTTTCACTATATCTCGCACATGCAGAGAAAACTTGGGAACCTAGTGGTAAGACACTCCGTTTCCAAAAAGACACTTCCGGTCCGTTGGCAATTTAAAAAAAATGCATGTTGAATGTAAAAATTTAATGTATCAGCGTTCCAGAGTAAAAAGTGATATTATCCATATAAACAAAAAACTTATATTGTGATTCTATTTTAAAGCATTAACTACCCTAAGATTGTCGTGGCGTGGAGCAGCGATTAACTGTTAACTCCGTGATTGTGGAAATTGAGAAAATTATTATATTTATATATATTAATTTACATGAACGCTCTTGTAGATAAAACACGGGTTCGCCTCTACTGTAGAGTTATACGAGTACCATGCGATACGCTATGTTCTCTCTTTCACTAATATGTCGAAATTTGTTTATATATTTATGTATGTTCAATTCTATTTGCGAATGTTAACAACAATATTTTGATCTGCTGTGTTTTTTTCTTATTACTTTTATTTTATGAAATGTGCCTAATTGAAATGTTATCGCTGCGAACGTCATTGTTTTCATTTAACTGAATCTGCACACTTATTTACGGTAATTTTGACGCGATTTACTATTGATAAAGTTTCTTAGATAAGTTTAAGAGTTTTTTGTTTTTGCGAAACTTGTAGGGATTGTAAATATCGAATATTTTTAATAATTTTGTATACTTCTCTTAGTATTATAAACACATTATGTAGCTTAAAATAATTTGTTAAAGCACGGCGTTGAGTTCCGCACATGAAAAATTTACATTTTAAGCATGGGAAATGTTTTTTCAATAGATTCTCTCTGCCTACCCTGCTATATGCGCGATAAAGAAGAAACTAAAAAGAATCTGCTTACTTTAGCCATTTATCAGTTACCTAATCAAAATAAATTACCGCAACGATGGATGGATGAATTTATTACTTTATATTTTTTCTATTATTCTATACCATTTACATACAAACATATCGACTTTTGGTACTTTTTATAGCTTTACGCTGTATTTCATAAATGGCAGTGTAAGCAGAGGGAACTTCAGAACCTAGTGTTAAGACACTCTGTTCCGTTCCCTACTTTTCGCCGAATTTTAGGTATTGCGTGTTGAGTAGCGGAGAACAACGCTCTTTGCCTTGTTATTAGAGCGAAGCAATGAAAACATTAAATAATTAATTTAAAAATATTAAATATTTTGTTTTCTCGAGTGGAAATAGAACTAACAACCTGCGCTTCAAAATAAAAAATAAGTTATATTATTTATAATTGTTTAAAATTATAACTTTTTATATATTTATGACCAGGTATCATCAAATGGGGCAGCGAATATCATCGAACACAACACTATAATGGTCATCACGTATTGCAGGTACTATATTAAAACTTTCAGCATCATTTTATGTCTGATATTTTATTTACACACGTATCCCGCATATGGCAGGGTAGACAGAGGGAACTTGGGAACCTACACATTCCCATTGGCATTAAAAACTGATTTAGAAGACAAATACTTATGTTTTGCATTTATTTCGCTTAAAATGGACATCTATCCCACGGACTATATTGACAGTATAATTAAATATAATAATACAAAACGCAGTTCGCGACAGGTTGTGAGTTCGATCTTACTCGCGGAAACGAAATATTTAATGTTTCTATATCTCCGCTCTGGTAACAGATAAAAGCGGGGTTGTGTTACGCCACGACGGAAAGTAAGGAATGTAACGGAGCGTCTTAACACTAGGTTATCAAGTTCTAAGAGGGATACAGAAATTATGTTCTATATATCTTTTTGTTACATATATAAGTTTTGTATGGTGTTTTATATAATTTATAATAAATTGTTAATAACTGAATGATGAATTAATATCATCGATGATAATTATCTATACTTTAGTGTTGTACAATAAAGATATATTGTTGTTTCCAAACCGCTTTTATGTCTTGACGAGCGTAATGAGCGAAAACGACTCATAAGCTTCGCCGCTTAATTATTTTATTGTTTATTTTTTTATACTTTAATTTTATATTAAACACTGTAACTAATTTGTTGATATTACAGATTAGATGAGGAACACTTTTATTTGGGCATTGACAACGACGGGAAGGATGTGCTTGCGAGTCAGTTGGTGGTTTACGAAAAGTCATCACATGTGAAATCATCAAGTGAATCATCGAAACATGTTGTGATACAATGGTAATCATGTAAATATTATTGGTGTATTAGAATTTTCAGTTTCTGATTGCTAATGTAGTTTTTTATTTCGCTATGATAAATGAAATATTCTAGTCAAGTGCGAGTCGGGCTCGCACACAGAAGATTCCGTACCAATTGTAGGATTGTAGGTTAACGGGATATACAAGTTATCCAAGTAGACAAACTTGAATTTGCACGCGTATGGGCTCAATTACTACAAACATAAATGAATAATGATCTACTAACAAAATCTATCAAATACCTATATTTTTTTACTTTTCGGATTTGTTCCTGTATTTTCATAGTAAGGTCTCAATTCGTGCCAAATTGTATTGTAAGTTCAAGGAAAATACCCTAGTAGGTAGGAGTTTTGATAATTATTGCGTTGATTTATTATTTCTTTATTTTCTTTAATATTAACAAACACACAGACAAATGTATTTGTTATTTTTTAAAGTTGTCTTGAGTTGATGACCGCCATTTTTCTTCATATCTGCTATGTACAGACATCGATCAGTAACAATTTTGTTATAAATATAGATTATGTGCAGATATTTTTTAATAACATGTGACGACTATCTTACTATGACTTTTCATAGAGTAATTAAATTTATTTAAAATATAAACCTTTAGGGATTGGAATATCTGTATACAACCTGACTTCATATGTATAAGTTACCAAGGGATTAACTATAAACCGAAAGAGACCAGTTCATATGTAGAAATTTAAGAATCGTTTATTTGAGTTTCAGTGTAAATATGCATATGCAAATGAAAATGCAAATACTTAAATATTATTCATTCAGCTTCACGCTGTATCCCGCAAGAGGCAGGGTAAGCAGAGGGAACCCGGGAACCTAGTCTTAAGACACTCCGTTCCACTTCCGTTCACCACTTTCCGCCGAATTTGAGCGCCGCGCTTTGCCTTGTTACCAGAGCGAAGAAATGAAACATTAAATTTTAAATTAAAAATATTAAATATTTCATTTCCTCGATCCCAGAACCTTTCGGTTACAGTCACACTCTTGTGCCGCTGCGCCACGACAGGCCTCAACTTAAATATTAATTATATATTAAAAAATATTTCAGGTACGATAGACAAGTTATAGGCACAAACGTGAAAAACAACTGGCATGTCATTGAGTTTGGCAAAACGCTTGACAGTTTTGTACAAGCCGGGGTATCCAGCTCGCCGATGTTTGAAATCAAAGATCCGCCGATAGACCAGATCATGAGGTTCCGTATTTCCACAACTGAGTGCCCGATTAGCTGCGACGAGTCAAGAGTTTCTATTTGTATGTTATTTTTGACTATTTATTAAAAAAAAAAACTACAAGGTGAAAGAGAAAAATTAGCTCAATTTTAATTCAATTCTAAGCTCGAATATAGATGAAGTAATTGTATATGTTTTTGTTAATATGGGGATTAATACAACATTAAAATTTTACACGGCTCCTTAGGAAGATCTATATGTGCATAATCAAAGAATTGAAAATGAAAATATATTTATAAACAATTATTGGATTTTTTTAGTTTTTATTTCGTTATCTTCAACTTTAGTATTTGTGTATGAAAAGTACCATACTATTGACTATATTAAAGCTTGCTTTTAATATTTTAGCACCGTTCGTAGACAATCAAGTGACATTAAACGAAGTGTGCGACCTAAGACCAATGGATGGCTTCGAAAATATGTTCACTAAAACTGGAGATGTAATTGGATGCGGAGCGTTTGGTAGCGTCGTTCTCGTTCAGGACAATAAGGAACAGTTTTATGCAGCAAAAATATTGAAAACAAGGACGCAGAAGAAAAGAGATACCGCTGTAAGAGAATATGAAATGATGAGGAAGCTCTTCCATCCAAAATTAGTACAACTCTATCATACGTTTTCATCGCGAGATTCTTTTATTTTAATAATGGATTAGTGAGTATTTGAATAATTATTAAAAAAAAAAAACAGATCGACGCGCGACTTCGTCCCAATTTTTTGACTGTAGATCCTATGAAAGTAAAAATTATAAAACTCGACAAGTATAACTTGACAAGTATGTAGCCGTATATTAATTTCATTTACATAATTGTAAAAAATAGCCTTAAAAAAGAGAAACACGTCTATCACGTCTATCACGTACAGATTAGACAATAAAGTGATCCTGTAAGGTTCGATTGTTTCTTTTACAGAGATACGGAAGTCTAGAAAGAAATTATATTGAATTTAAAAATGTATAATTTATGTAGATTTTATAAACAGACAACCTACAATAACCATTAGTTTACTTTAACGTAGGCATACTAAAATTGCCCGCCGTGGCACAGCGGCACAAAAACGCGTGACTGTAAACGACAGGTTGTGCGTTCGAGCCCTACTCGAGGAAATTAAATATTTAGAATTTTTCAATTTAAATATTTCATGTTTTCATTTCTTCGCTGTGATAACAAGTCAAATGCACGGCGTTGAGTTCCGCCACTCAACACGCAATGCCTCAAATTCAGCGGAAATTGGGGAACGGATCGGAGTGTCTTAATACTAGGATCCTTAGACATTCCGGGATATAGCGTGAAGCTAAAAAAATTATTATAAAGCTATTAATGTATACTGTTCCTTTTAGTTTATGGGGCGGCGAACTATTCGACAGGATAGTTGAAGAGGAGCACATTAAAGAAGTGGACGTAGTACCTTACGTCCGACAAATCTGCGAAGCGTTACTTTACTTACACGAACAAAAAATAGCGCATTTAGACTTAAAACCGGAAAATATAATTTGTCTAAGTCCTAATTCTAGGCTGGTCAAGATCATAGATTTTGGCCTCGCGAGAGTTCTAGAAGAAGGTCACGTGACACGAGCTATATACGGCACAAGAGACTACGTTGCACCGGAAGTATTAAATTTTGAGCGGCTGACTCTAGCGTGTGACATGTGGAGTTTGGGAGTTGTGACTTACATGTTGTAAGTTTATATAAGTTCTTATTCATAAGTTCTTATTGATTCCATAAAATCACACAGATATTGATATACACATGTAGAATAAATATTTATTTTTTTTACTAATTTTAGTGTTAATCCACACTTAGTAAAGAGTAATACTTACTTAGAAAAGATATAAAAAATTGAACGTCGCGTCATTTGAATCCGTGGACGGGCAAATCAGGCTTTGTTCAATTTTTTTTACATTTTTCAACAACAAATATTTTTGTTCTGTTATACGAGTACTTAATAATTCGAATGTAAATAGCACAAATATCAAAACACACTAATTTAATAATAAAATAAAATAAATTAATAATAAAAAATGTTATTTATATATGTCGTTCATTGCAGGTTATCTGGCGTTATGCCCTTCAGCGGAGACAGCTGGCCGGAGCGATCTGCAAATATCACAATGGCTAATTATGACTATCATGAGTCAGCTTTCAAAGAAATATCGGATTTGGCCAAGGATTTCGTTGATCGGCTTTTAGTATTACAACCTGAGAAAAGAATGAAAGCTGCAGTCGCGTTAAATCATCGCTGGATTTTAGAAGGGCCTCCGGGAGGAGCCAGAGCCGGTCACATGAAGCGAGCTAGGGAGAACTTGAAGTCCTATTTAGCCAATCATAGAGCTAGGTGGCAAGTAAGTGTTGTAAGATTCACTTATTTCTCACATTGATTTTCATATAAATTCTAAATAGCATCTATCTATAGGCAAAAAAAATAGATTATCTCGTATTTATAGAGAAAAGTGATATAATTTAATGAACATATCTATAATAATATCAAAATAATCAAAACGCATATGTATTTTGATTATTTACAGCGTGCTGGTAATGTAATGATAGCAGCGCATCGTCTCCGCACTCACGCGGCAACGCAACGCAATACGAGCGCAGCGGACGATGGAGGGTCACCACGCGTCACCTAGCGATAGTTAATGGATATTTTTTGTTTCTAAAAAGCTATTTAAGAATATTTTATTTAAATATACCACAAATAAGGCATATCCTTGTAATAAATAATAATATTTATTAATTAAAATTCATCTAAATATGAAATATTAAAAATACAACTGTTCCACATTAAAAAATGTGCATCGCTTTTTTTTTAATATACAAATATGATTTAGGCAGATGTTAGAGCCATTTATGTTAAAATAGATATCGCCCAAAAATATTTTAGCTTTTAGTTATCGCGCTTAGCAAGTTAATTGTAGCGTAATGGCGTGTAACAATAGATAATTTTGTTAAAAAATGTACATATATTTATTTACACTGGTATCATGGGTAGATCCAATTTAAAATGACGTTTACATATAGAAAAATATTTTTATATCTTTCTTACAAACTATATATATTTATAATAATAAAACATCCATAAAAATCGCAATACACTTTATTTTATTATTCCCCGGGAGTGCTAGTAATATGCTACTAACTAAATGTCACAAACAATAATCATATTCTAAAACATATTATTTCTATATATCAAACACTAAAATAGAAAATAAATATAATGCACACTTCCCTCACGTACCAGATATCCAAAACTATTAATTTCTTTCCTTAATAATAAAAATGTTCTTACACCAATAAACATTACATTCCCAATAATGAATGTAATATATCAGTGTGTATTCGTACTGGTACGAGGACGAACATATTTAAATAAAATACTAACTAAGAGATATAATTCTAATAATAAAAATATTAACAATAAATCGCAAGGCCACTACGATGCCGTTGCTGGTTACATTAACACTATCATGACATCACAATCTATAAGCGGTAACGCAAATTTTGTGATTATTGATATTCTAAAAACACTAGAAAAAAAAATGCAAAGGAAATAATATATATTTCGAAGGACAAAAATAAAACATTACTTTCAAAATTGCCGCCTCCTCCCTTATTAATTAAGTACATCCTGAAAAGAATAATGATTATTATTAATTAAATATATATGAGACATACATTTGTAAGAACTAAAAGTTTCGCTTTGCTTGACGAGATAATGGGTACCCATAAATTCGCATCGACAGCTTTACCTATTAATGTAACATTTACAAACCTAAATGAAAGTATTGGCTTCGCCACCGCAACTCCATCCCGAGTGAATCATGAAGAAGGTTATCAATATTTTTTTGTATTTGATGTCTAAATATAGTCCTATCAGTCTTGTTTGGAAAAGGAAGGCGTACGTCGTCTATAAGGTAGAGACTTGCGCGGCGAAACACTGTAAGATCTAGTGCTTCCGTAGAATTTGCCTTTCTGTGTTATAACTTCTAGCCGCGCAGATGCCTCCGCCCTACCGTAATCGTTCTCCAATGTGATCCTGTACAAGCCTACATCTTCTATCGACACTTGCTCGATTTCCAATATTTTAAACATTTCGTCCTTTTCTTTAATACTGAATCTTGCAGATGGGGTTATTATGATACCATCTTTATCCCATGTTGCCCATGGAGGAGGAAGTCCCTTAACCGCACACTGAAATACTACAGTGTCCCCTTCCTCAGCGACCCTATTGAAAGGGTAAGTATAGAACTTTGGTGCAATTTCACGTGATGGACTGCATAGACGCCTCGATTCGGGGCCTGATGACCGATAAAAATATAAATTGGTAGAGTAAATCGTCATATTGTTAAAAATATAAAATTAAGCTGATTCTACAAAGCACTTTTTTTTTTAATGAATTCATAACAGAGTATTTATATACTTATTACCTGGTGTTCTAGACATCGAACGCGCCGGTGTTGTGCGTGGCGTAGACCTAGGCGTCGAGCGCGGTGTAGAAGCGGCAGACAAAAGAGCTGGCGGCCGCCGGAGTCTTTGACTAAGCGTGTTAGGTTCGCCGGGAGCTGTTCCAAGCAGAACAATTTAGGTACATTATACAAGGTAATTAGTATTACTACATCCAATACTCCATTTTAAATAATAACCAATATCATATCTAATTATTAAATAAAATATAGTAAATACTTTCCTAATATATCTTACTACTTAGTACTAAAAAAATGTAAAATTTATTATTTACGGTAAACAACTAGACAGGCGTTTGACTTGGCTTTGCCCAAACTGTTCGAAGCTTCACAGCTATATGTGCCCTCGTCTTCAGCTGTCACTTGCTTAATCTTCAGTCTTGCTGTACCAAGATCGTATGAAGCCTCGAAATCAGAGCATTCAGGTACTATCTAAAGAAGAATTAAAACACAATTTAACTACCACGTCATCGATGTAAATATTGAACACATATCCGGATTTAAGAATAATATTCATATTTTTACATTTTTTTTTCTTCTTCAACCAGTTTGACAATGCGCCGCTATAGCTTATACCACTAAATAAGCAATATCTAAAGACGTATTGAGATGCAATAAAAGATTTTTTTATAATGTGTCAATTTTCTATTTCTGCTTTATGCTATAGCGCATGCTGCACACGGCAGCCTACACTGCTATAGCTGTGCCAGAGGAACCTTACCAGGTTATAATAGTGTTAAGACACTGCGTCCCATAAAGGCACGACAGTCCCCATTTTCCGTCTAGTTTGAGACATTGCGTGTAGATGGCGACATTAGATGCTGTAAAAAACTAGTAGCCGTACCTCATTATAGTGAAACCATCTAATATCAGGTTCAGGGTTGCCAGATACACGACATTCAAACTCTATAGCATCTCCGTCGTAGCATAGTAAATCTGTCAGTTCCTTATCAAAGTGAGGTATGACTTCCACACGACTAAAGGAAAATACGAAAAAAATATTAATATTACAGTATGAAAAACGAATTATAATTTGCATATTAGTTAAGAAATATGTACATACATAAGATTTGGTTGGTGATAGTAAGTATCACAAAAATAAGTTTTTGGTAACCCTTAAAAGTTATATTTGTTAACGAATACAACTTATATTTCTTGCCGAATATTAGTTCCATTAAATCTAACATATTTTAAATAAGGAGATTATGCAAGTATACTCACCCAAATCTGATATTGTGAACATCGTCACTTGACGTTGGGTCTGAAAACAATGATCAATATTGCATTAATTTCAATTTAGGAGTCAGTAAGCGTTCCTTTTTAAAAAAAATATACTACAAACCTTTTGCTAATATTTGTAGAGATATAATTGCTTTCGCTTCACCATGTACATTCTTGGCAATTATAGAATAAGCACCGGTGTAATCAAACTTTGCGTGAGGTATCTCAAAACGATAGGCTGGTCCTGCACCTATACGTTTAAAGTGACTTGCGTCTCGGTAGTAATCAGGCTGGGAATAAATAAGAAGTTAGGCAATTATTTTATAAAAAGATGATAATATTACATTTAAACTTTACCTTTAAGAAGTCTCTTAACCAGTATACGTCGGGTTTAGGATCGCCGACTACTTCACATTCAATTATAACAGTGTCTCCTTCACGTGCCTCGCTTGATCTAGGCTTTCTAATAAACATCGGTTCTTTTGAATACCTGTAAAAATATATAGCCATTTAGTAGTTTTTTTGACATGTCTTTTACTGTAAGGGTCTGTAGAACATTTTTCAGACCAAAAAGAATGTAACGTTTTTAGTGAGTGGTTATATATAGAAAAAGGTTAGATCTTTCTGTATAATAAATAAAGTTTACTTCAAGTAAGTGGTTGTACATAGAGAAAAGAATTTAGAAACTCAGATCATCAGTACTAGTAATTTCTCCCTTTATGGGAAAAGCTTAAAGACAACATAATCTTTTAGCTTCTCCCAGAAGGGGAATATAAATTAAGTATTAATGCTAAGACATCAATTCAAATATGTACTTACGGAACATCTGGACTTATGACAATTGGTGGCATTGTTTTAGTCTTATCTTTAACATTGTCACCGGATACTATTTCAACCTTTCCGGAAGTAGAGGCCCTTCCGACTTCATTAGAAGCTGTACAAGTATAAACACCTGCGTCTCGTCCAGTCACGGAGGCCAGAGCTAGTTCAATTTGACCATCTCTGTCAAGAGTCATAATTGCTCTACGACTTGGACGTAGCCTTACTCCATCCCGGTACCACGTCACCCCGACAGATGGATAAGCTTCAACTATTGCTGAAATTCTGAGTTCATCCCCTAGATAACAAATTTTAATAGTTTATACTTTTATTATATTATAGATTTAACGGTACAATTTTATTTGTTTATAATATTAAATAAAGTCACTTATTTGTTTACCTTCACTTAAATGATATAACGGTTGAAGGCCACAGCAAAATTCAGGAGCAATATATGCTCTAATACCCTTATCTACAACGAGATTGCATCGGCAGCTGACTGCTCCATAAGAATTACGGGCCATAGCCTCGTACACCCCGCCATCATCCAGTGAAGTTGGTGCTATTTCCAAAGTATAGAAATGCTCGTCTTGGGAAACAGCATGGCGAGCTATTGATTTTATGAAATAAAATAAATTAATTAAGTCAAAAAGAATATAAATACAGATTGCTTGATAAGTTCTTTAATTTGTTTCTCTTTAAGTGCAATAAATTAAAATAACATGTTTTTACGGTAGTTACTGTAATTTACGCAATATATTTCACTTTTATATTTATTTTTGGCTTACGATTATATATACATTTAATTTTAACTTATTATTAGTAAAATAAAGCAAATTTATTAATTATGCATTATAATACTCATAATTCAGATGGAGGTCACGCCTGATTTGATAGCTTATTGGTAATTCTGATAAGGCGGACTGATAAGTTAATATATAAGTTGACAAAATATGCCGTAAATACATAGGAATGGACGACCAATGACTTTGGCAAAGATTTATTATTCATTGGCCAAGTCTTAATATGATTTATTCTATCATACAAAATTGTACATGTTTTGTAGTTTTAGATTAAAATATATGTTATCAATATATGTTACCCACTACTACTACTACTTAAAAAATCTTGTACTATCTTAATTCTAAACAAAAAAAATATATAATTGAATTTAAAATGTACTACACATTTAAAATATTAATCTATATAATGCTATGTTGATGAAGCGATATTTAATAAGGACTCAAAGTACACAGAAATCATTAAAAGAAATTAAATAAGAAAATCTTACTATCTAAGACAATTTCTTCCCCATTCTTAATCCAAGTCACAACTGGAGGTGGATTGCCAACGACTTGGCAGGTCAGACGAACCGGGTATGAGGATTGAACTCGTCGGTCCCGTAAGCGCATCGTAAATTGTGGTGGATATTCTCCATCTAGGCCAGCAGATCGTTCTCTGTAAGAAGGAAAAATGAAATAAATATAAAAATTTTGTTTTTATACGAAATGTGTAATCAACAATAACATAACTTAAAAATAAGTACCTTTTTAGTTTAGCATCAGCTTCCCAAATATGTCGATCTGTTATAACCGTCATTCTTGCATATGTAGAAGACCGACCAAGTACATTTGCCGCTTCACAACTGTATCTGCCTTCATCTTCAATTTTCACCTCGTTAATGTGTAAAGTTGTATTGAGATTTTCAATATCAACTCTTATGCTACCTGCTACTTCTTCAATTTCATGACCATTTTTCATCCAAACTATTTCTGGAGTGGGTTTGCCTTTAAAACTACAACTTAAAACTGCTGTCTCACCAGCTAGTACCTTAAGCTGGCCCGGAAGAATTTCTGTAAATTCGGGTCGATCTCCGGACAAACCGATTCCAACTGGTACGGAAGTTTGCACAGACTCGCCCCAGCCGTAACGATTTCTTGGAGTAATTCTAAAATGATATTCATCACCTTGTTTCAAATTAAAAGCATCAAAAGAATTCCTTGGCGTGATACCCATTTCTAACCAGCGAGCTCCACCTTCTTTACCGATACGCCAACATTCAACTTTGTAGGCTAAAATTGGTGCTTTTGCTTGGGTGTCTGGTTTAGGCCATGCAAGAGATATCCAGTTATTGCCACCATCCACAACACTAGGTTCACTCGGTATCCGATCGGGAACAGCTAAACAACAAATTAATATCATTGTGCCAGATGGTGAATATTGGCTCGATGCCAATGCTTTTAAAATTTATTGAGACAAAGTCAAGCTTAATTTTATATTGCTTATTTACACATATATATATAACAATAACATTGAAAGGTTATATAAAATTATGGAACGTAAAAATTATTATTTTTATATTGGAGAAATAATTAACATCACGAACAATAAATTTATATACTTACATTTATAGTTTCTTTCTATCGACGAAATAGCTAAATCGTCCATCGGATATGTCCAATCAGATATGAGACTGTCAGAGGAAGCACGTTGTCTAATCTAAAAATTAAGTAAACAATGTAATGTTTTTTTGGTAATGATTAAATTGTATAAAAAAAACTATCGAATCTGGGAAAATGTAATGTAAATATCTATTTTCCTTATTTATAACTTAAAATCACATTAGGACAAATCTAAATTGTTGGCTCAACATCAATAGCAGTGTGATAAATGTTCTCTTTTTATGTTGGATCTTTTTGCTTTACAGAAATTTATATGGTTCGCTAACGTATATTTGCTTAGACATGTTATTTTCTTACCACAACAGTAACGAACGCCCTATCACAACCATATGCGTTTCTGGCAAATATACAATAGGTTCCCGCATCAGATACAACACTTCTTTTCAAAGTAAATTTAACATAATCATCTGAAGTCATTTTGCAAACGCGCTGGCTATTTGTAATGTCCCTCATTCCTTTCATGAAGAGAACTATAAGTAATAAAAAAATCAAATCATTTTTTTGTTATTTCTATTAAACATAATTTAAATAAATATTGATACATTTTTTAAAGATATCAATTTTAAATAAAGATGTTTATTTACCCTTAGGCTTTGGGTCTCCTTGTACTCTAAATGAAATATTTAAGTCTTCACCCATAGAAATAAGTAAATCTTTAGCTGGCCGACTTACAATCGTAGCTGGTTTTCCGTTAATCAGGTTGGGCTGAACGACTGTTATAGATGCATTCATATCTACGTTACCAGTGTGACTCCAAGCTCTGCATGTATATAAGCCTGATTCTTTTTCCGTTACATCAGTAAGTGCTAGTGTATAAATTTCATGATCAACAAATGTTTGGGCATTTCTATATTGTTCTGTAACAGACCTCCCCTCTCTTAACCACTCTACTTTTGTGGGTGAACCTCTAATTTCGACTTGAAGTCCAATTGTACCACCACTCACTACTTTGTGGTCAGGTAAAACATTCGTAAAATGAGGACGACGTAATTCTTGCTTCAAATGTATCTTTTCTAATGACACAATATTGGCGTTTATTTTATTTTGTTTATCTATAAAATACAAGAAATTAGATAACATGTGTTGAGAATTAAATAGCATAATGTTGAGTAAAAAATATGTGAGATATGTGAGATTACATATAAGATTATACTTACTATCAAAGTATACTTCATGACTAATTTTATCTGACCAAACAGAATTTTCAGCTTTACATGTATACTTTCCTGAATCTTCCGAAGTTGGTGAGCTTATTGTTAATCTGCAGACACCATCAGCTAAGTAATGTGCTTGAGATCTCTCATTTAAAATAATAGGCTTATCGTTTTTGTACCAAATTATGCTCGGAAGAGGCTGCCCGCGAATTCTACATTCTAATATCAATTCATTTTCTGCTGAATGATACGTATCTGTAAAACAAATTTAAAAATGAGTCAAGTTAATAAAATATAGGTACATTACATATACTTTCAAAACATTCACCTCTAATTGATCGCGTAAATGTTGGAGGTATAGGTGATGCCTCAAAGCTAGGGTACACTTTTAGATTTGCTGACGATGTAATAGATCCATTTTCATTTGCAACGCAACAGCTATATTCTCCAGAATCAGTAGGAACTGCATTCAAAACTTCTAAGGTAATCAAACCTTCGACAACCTTAATCCTAAATTTTTGCTTATTATCTAATAATATTCCGTTTTTATACCATGTAATAGTAGGATCAGTTGGAGATAAAATACTACATGTTAGTTTTACCCGGGAACCTTCTACAGCAGTCCTATCGGTTAAGTGCGTTGAAAATACAGGTTTTCTCTTAACATCTCTAGAAATCCCTGATCGCTTTTCGAAACCGATATATCTATTTTCACTTTTTGCTTTTTGTACCTCTTTATTTCCTTCAAATTGTTGTTCTGTTTGTGGAGGTAATGACGATCTTAGTTGAGATTCATACAGTAGAGTTTGTGCTTTATACACGGTTGGGTGTTGAGAAGTAGCCTTTACTTGTGGCACTGTATCTTGTGTATCAAAATTTTTAGGTACATAGCCCGGAGGCTTGCAAAAGTCTAAAGAGTAATCAGTTTTAGTGTGATCGATAAACCTTAGGCTTTCGTTTGGGCGACCTCTTTCCCGTTGGTTGTTACCCAGTAACTCTTCGCTTACATTATTTATTTCATCATTTTTACATTTACCTTCTATACTATCTTCATTTATTTTCTGATTTTTATTTATTTCATTATTATTATCAAAGTATTCGCTAGTAACCTTAATATTAGCAACCTTTTCCTTCTCCAGCATTTCTTTGGAATTGACCAAAGTAATTACACTATTAGTTACTCCATTTTCATTTTCTTCTACTTTTACTTCACTGTTGGCAGTAGATAAATCAAATTTGCTCTTGTCAATGCATTCATCAGGCGTAACTCGTTCCTCTTGACTTCCCTTAATTTCTTTTTTCCGAGTCTTTTCTTTCTTACCATTTTTGTGAACTCTTTTTTGGTCTTTTCCAAATTCATTTTCATTATTTTTAACATTTATCACATTTTGCAGATTATGTTCTTTTATATTTATTTCTTCTTTAGTATTTGACTGATCTGGAACTTGATTCGCTTTAGATTCTAATTCATTATCTGCAAGCGTTACTTTTTGCTCTATCGTCTGTTCTAATTTCCCCTCAACGTAACTATTGTTTTCTTTATCGTCCACAATAAGTTCTTCTAAATGTTTGCACTCAACAACATTTTTATTATCTTTTTCACAAATCTTTACATTACTTATTTCATTAATTGGCTCCTTATTTATTTCAATTGTATTGTTCAATGCCGGGTAAAAATTTCCTTCATTGTCTTCAAGTTCTTGTTCTGGTTTGTCATCTCCATTTATGGGATCTGGTGTTGAAAGAATATCGTCACCTTCTGATCTTTTAGTTTGATTTCTTTTATTATCAATATTTATGTTTTGTGATAATTCTACTTCAGAATTTAGTCCTAATTTGACCTCTTTGTTGTTTTCAATTTGAATAGATTTTGAATTATCATCCTTTTGAGTTTTTTCTATGTCAATGTCATCTTTAACGATGTTTTCTTGTTGTTTAAATATTTCGCGATCTTCTTTAACTATATTTTCTTCTGTACTAGTAGCTTCTTTTGTCAATTCCTTTTGAGCGGATTCAGTTTCAAACTCTAGTCTTAGTTCAATTTCTTTGTCCCCTTCGGGTTTATTAGTAGATTTTGAATTATCCTTCCTTTGAGTTTTTTCTATATCTATTTCACCTTTAACAATATTTTCTTTATTGTTATTTGTTTCCAAAATATTAGTCGTATGCATGGAAATCTGCATTTTTTCTTGTTGTTTAATCTTTTCGGAATCATCCTTGATAATTCCTTCAGTACTAGTATTTTCTTTTGTCAATTTCTTTGAAGTGAATTCTGTTTCACACTCTACCTTTAATTTGATTTCTGTTTCTTCAGGTTTATTATTAGATTCTAAATTGTCTTCCTTTTGAGAGTTTTCTATATCAATATTATCTTTAACAATATTTGCTTGACTGTTATTTGATTCCAAAATTTCAACCATATGCTTGGAAATCTGCATTTTTTCTTGTTGTATTAACTGTATGGGATCTTCCTTGACAATGTTTTCTTCTGTACTAATAGTTTCATTTCTCAACTTCTTTTGAGCGGATTCTGTTTCAACCTCTAGCCTTAGTTTGAATTCTTTGTCCTTTTCAATTTTATCAGTAGCCTCTGAATTATCTTCCCTTTGGGATTTTTCTATGTCCATATGACCTTTATCAATATTTTCAATACTATTGTTTGTTTGTAAAATTTCAGCGTCACGCTCAGAAATCTGCAGTTTTTCTTGTTGTTTAATCTTTTCGGGATCTTCTTTGACAATGTTTTCTTTAATACTAGTAGTTTCTTTTGTCAATTTCTTTTGAGAGTGTTCTGTTTCGCACTCTAGTTTTAATTTGTTTTTTTCATCATCCGGTTTATTATCAAATTCTAAATTATCTTCCTTTTGAGTTTTTCCTACATCCATATCATCTTTAACAATATTTCCTGTATTGTTATTTGTTTCCAAATGTTCAGCCACAGGCTTGGAAGTCTGCAATTTTTCTTGTTGTATTAACTGTATGGCATCTTCCTCGACAATGTTTTCTTCTGTACTAGTAGTTTCATTTCTCAACTTCTTTTGAGCGGATTCTGTTTCAAGCTCTAGCCTTAGTTTGATTTCTTTATCCCCTTCGGATTTACTAGTAGCCTCAGAATTATCTTCCTTTTGGGCTTTTTCTATGTCCATATGACCTTTATCAATATTTTCTATATTATTATTATTTGTTTGCAAAATTTCAGCAGCATGCTTGGAAATCTGCATTTTTTTTTGTTGTATTATCTTTTCGGGATCTTCCTTGACAATGTTTTCTTCAGTACTAGTAGTTTCATTTCCTAACTTCTTTTGAGCGGATTCTGTTTCAAGCTCTAGCCTCAGTCTGATTGCTTTATCCCCTTCGGGTTTATTAGTAGATTCTGAATTATTATTTTCTGTTTTCAAACTTTCTGCCGTGGGTTTCATAATCTGCAATTTTTCTTGTTGTTTTAACTTTTCTGGATCTTCCTTGACAATGTTTTCTTCAGTACTAGTAGTTTCATTTGTCAATTTCTTTTGAGCGAATTCTGTTTCACACTTTAACTTTAATTTGATTTCTGTTTCTTCAGGTTTATTATCAGATTCTAAATTACCTTCCTCTTGAGTTTTTTCTATATTCACATCATCTTTAACAATATTTCCTGTTTTGTTATTTGTTTCCAAAAGTTCAGCCACAGGCTTGGAAATCTGCATTTTTTCTTGTTTTATTAACTGTACGGGATCTTCCTTGACAATGTTTTCTTCTGTACTAGTAGTTTCACTTCTCAATTTCGTTTGAGCGGATTCTGTTTCAAGCTCTAGCCTCGGTTTAATTTCTTTATCCCCTTCGGATTTATTAGTAGATTCTGAATTATTATTTTCTGTTTTCAAACTTTCAGCCGTGGGTTTAATAATCTGCAATTTTTCTTGTTGTTTCATTTCAGGTTCTTCCTTGACAATGTTTTCTTCTGTACTAGTAGTTTCTTTTGTCAATTTTTTTTGAACATATTCTTTTTCAAACTCTAGCCTTAGTTTGCTTTCTTTGTCCCCTTCAGGTTTGTTAGTACATTCTGAATTGTCTTCCCTGTGAGTTTTTTCTATGTCGATATCACCCTTAATAATATTTTCTATGTTGTTATTCGTTTCAAAAATTTCTGCGGAAGGCTTGGAAATGGGCAATTTTTCTTGTTGTTTTAATTTAATATTATCCTTCTCAACAGTATTTTCTTCTTTATTAGTAGATTTATCCCTCACATTCAACAAAAGATTTGTTAAATTTTTGGATTCTTCATTTGTTGCCTTTTTATCTGCTTCTTGTATTGTTTCACTACTTATTTTCTCTTTTAAATCACAAATTTGTTCTTTATCCACTTCACATGTTCCTTCTTTTTTATCTATTTTTTCTTTTAGTTTTTTTTCAGTCGATGTCGTTTCATCTTGCATAATATTCACCTCTTCTTTAATATTATTATTTTCACTCGACTTGGAGTTCTCCGTCTTCATTTTGGCTTTTTCAGTTGTCATTAGATTATCTTTTTTTGTTGTAAAAGATTCTTGATTATCATCATTTTCTTCTGAAATATTTTTAATAGTTCCTAGATTAGCATTTTTTTGTTCTTCTGATTTTATTAATTTATCTTCTTTTGTATTTTCATTTGCTTGAAATTCTTCTTCTATTTTATATTTTCGTTCCTGTCTTTGTGTGTGTTCAGAGTTTTCGTTCCTGTCTTTTTCTTTTTCTAATATTATATCTTGTTGCTTGTCTTGAATAGCCAAGTCCTCTTGTGCTATATTTATTTTCTCTTTTTCTGAACAAATGCTGTTGTCTCTTGATACAAGATAAGAATTATCTTTTGTCAATTTTATTTCATTTTGGGGTCCAATTTCTAATATTTGTTGTCCATTTTCTTCATTATCGTGTGTCTTACTGTCACGTTGGTTACACATAGGAACCTTATTAAATTGATTTATTTCAACTGCTACCGGATATTCAGTAGTTTCTACATTTGATTCTAAAAGCTGATAAGTTTGTTCAATATCTTCAAGTGGTATTATTTCAGACATTTCGCTTGCACTTTTATCTGGTTTATTAATTAAAAATGAATCGGGACTATTTTTTTCATCTGTATTATTTTCTGTGATAGATTCTCTTATTAAATTTTCTTTATTGTTGGATTTTTCGGAACATATAACATCTGCTTGAATCATGTCATCTACTTTCGCATTTGGATCGATTTGTTCTATGCTTTCTGAAAGGTTTTTTTTATCTATTTCAATTTCCTTAGACTGTTTAAGCACATTATCATCTGACTTTTCAGATGTAGTTTCTGTTATAACTGTCGTTTCTGATTTCTCTGATTTTACATCGTGTGAAGTTTCCATAATTTCTGAATGTTTTTCAGGTGCCTCTTGTTGCAACTCAAGATTACATTGTTGTATAACTAAGGTTGAAAGTATCATTTCTTCATTTGAATAACCTTTAATAGCGTCTTGAATATTTATTTCATTGTTGATATCAACTGTATCTAGTTCTTTTTCGTTAGTAACAAATGTTTTTTCACTGTCTTTACTAGTACCTATATCACTAATTTCGTTATTTGCATTTATTGCCGTTTGTTTAATTATATTTATATCATCTATTTCTTTTGGTTTTAAAAGCTTATTATTTTCTTCAGACATTAGATTTTGCGCGAAACTTTTCTCTATGTCTTCTAAGATTTCTTTTTCGTTTATTAAAATATCTGAACTATTTTTTAAATTTTCACAATTAGTAATTGTGATGCTTTCGATTGTTTTCTTTGGATAAGGTGTATTATCAGGATTTGGATTTATGTCTGTATTTAATTCTACAACTTGCATTTCATCTTGTGTAAATGTGTTATCTTCAATTTTGCTGTTTTGAATGAGTTCAGGTCCTAAGACAGAGTCTTTATTATCATCAAATATTTTTTCCTTATATTTATCGTCAGTATTTTCAATTATATTTTTTTCATTACTTTGTGGTGCCATATTTATAATCTCTATAGTATTATTTGTACTATCAACCGTAATATTTTGTTTCAGATTTTCAGTATTATTTTCTGGAACTATACATTTTTTATCAGTGCTCGTTGTATCACATGTCTCAGTTAAATATTTATTTTCTATTTCTTTTTCGGTCATATTATTTTGTACGTCTTCATTTTTTCTCTCGATTATTGCACGTGTACACGATAAATTTGATAAATTTTCGATTCGATCTTCAAATTGTTCTTTTGTATATAAATTGTTTTCAAATAGCTCTTCATTACTTTGTTTTTGCTCCTTTAAACTTTCATCTAAAACCATGGTGTTCGTTTCTTTTTCTAAAATATCTTTTTGACATATTTCAACTATTTCACTGTTTTCTAAAAGTCTTTCGTCCGTATGTTCAATAACTTCTGAAGTGTCATCTTTTTTATTATGTCCTTGTAGTTTGGGAAAATCTTTTTCTGTAGTATTTGATACATTTTCTTCTATACTCTGTCTCATAATATTAGAAAATTCAAAAATGTTAGCAGATATTTCTTTAAAAATGGGTATTTTATCTTTTACTTCAATTGTTACCTTATTTTCTATGTCAAGTATATAGTGACTTAGACAAGCTTGAATACATTTGAATTTTTCAGACTCATCTTTTTCTTGACCTATTTTAGATATTGTTGAATATAATTCTCCAAGTATTATCTTAGTAAATGCTGCATCATTGGGTAATCTAGCTGTTTTATCGAGGTTAATGTAAAACTTTATATCTTCGAAATGATTTAAGGTTTTACGAAGATTCTTTGCAAGCAGTTTCCAACATGGTTTATTATCAAGTTTTGATATTTTACTTATAATTTTCAAAGACTGCAAAATGTTTTTAGAAGGCTTTCCATAATTATCAAACATATATTGTTTTTGTATACTTGAAACCGTTCCTCGCATATTAGAAATACTTCCATAAACAGAATGTACTGCTGTTAACATACTATCCCTTGTCATTGAATCCATATTCACTTCATTATTAATGTCTTTTTCTAGAGAAAATATTTTTTCTTCAATTTCATCTAAACATTCAATGACTTCTATTCCTCCTATAATTATTGCCTCTGCATCGGTGAAGAATTTTGATCTTAAAATTTTCATTGTATCCTTAACACCGATTAGATTCGAAATTATATTTTTATAATTTTTGTCATCGCACATTGAAGCTTTTTCTAATAACTCAATTGATTGCTGGGTGTCATCTGTGCAATTGGGAATGGTATTTAATTTTCGGTCAACTATTTCAATACTATCAAGATTCTTTAAAGAAGAAACAACTGTTTGCAAATTGACACAAGCTTCTTTTAATAAAGTTGTAGGACAGTGTTCATTTATTTGAAGTTGTACGCTTCTTACGTTGCATTCTAAATCTTCTAGACTTTCATCAAACATGTCCCTGATAGTACCATCATATTCAAATTTTAGTTTCATTATAATTGTTTGCACTTCATCAAGACTATTTTGAAGAACTTCAGAACTATTTTCGGACAGGGAACCGGGGGATGATTCAATAATATTAGTAACTTCTTGTAAAATGATTTCCAGCATTTCAAAGGAATTTATGCTATTCTCAGCATCTGTAAAAAAAACTTAGATCAATAGTCTAGTAAGAATATGTTATACTATAAAGAAATAAGCAGTCGCCAAGACGCCAAAGAAAGCTTATAAAATTAAAAAGAGTAGGCCTCTCCTGCCTTCTCCGACATCGCACTGTAGGCTGAAAAAGATCTATTGTTAAGATAAATAGTACACATTTATAAGTTTTATACTATTATAACAATATTAAATAAATAATTTGTTATTTTACACATATATATTTGGATATTTAAATCAATATATTCAACTGAAATACACACCTAATAGTAAATATTCACTTCCATTTAAATTGTGGATGATAGAACTTTCAGCATTCTTTAATTCTCCGTCATTTTCATCTTTTGTTGTATTATTTGGATTAGTTATTGATTCTCCAATGTGTTTTACATTTTTATTGGCACTGTTAGCAATTTCGTTCTGTGAATCCGGTGATGGAGTATCTGAAAAATTTTGATAGATTTCCACAATATTTGAAAGTGCCGCGCCAGAATTTGAGTCTAATTCTTCTACTTTTACAATTGATTCGTTCTTGATAGGATCCTGAGAAACAGTTAATTTTGTTTCCAGATCCATGATTTGTTCATCCACTGGGCTCAGAGTCAAGCTTATTGCAGAATGCAGAGTATTCTTCAAATCGTGAATTATTTTATTGGCCTTCTGCAACTCAATCTGGCTACTTAACATTTTTGAATCCGCAATATCTTTATATTCTATTTCACTTAAAGAAGCTATAGCTTTTTCAAGTTTTAAAGCCAAGTCTAACTGGGGTTCTGAAAACTTCAATGTTTCTGGTCCCTGAAGAGCACACACGTTCTGTAATTGACGTGCTATCTGAATAGATTCTTTTAAATTTTCTGAAGTATTCTCTGAAGGAGTTAACATTTTATAAAAATCAACAACTTCTTCACAAATGTATTCCTCTAATTGTTGTACTAGTTTATCTGAAATAAGTTTTATTAATTTAAAAAGATATTTTTATTCAACCATATATTTCTATAACATAAGCTAAAGTAATATATCTAGAGTGGTCGAAAGTCATAAATTACCTATATTTATATTTGACTTTGGTTCCTGTACATTTTCCACTGCACTTAGACCATCAATATATTTTAATTTAATATCAGATGTTTCTGTAATTAAGTCTTCAAAATTTTTTTCTTCTTTTGTAATATTTTTAGTTATTGTATCAATCTGACTAGGTGATAGGACTGACGTCCATACGTCTAAGTTAGGCTCTTCTAAGCTTGACGAAAATTGAAATTGTGATGTCTTTTTTATATCAGGTCCTTTTTGTACGTCCTGTAGCGTTTCTTTTTCTGTAGTCGAATTATCATTACTTGCCTGTTCATTTTCTAGCGATGCTCTAACCGTCGCTATAAATAACTGAAGTGAATCTCTTAAATTATGTACTACGGTTTTCACAATATTCCATTTTTCTTCGTCAACTACTCCCACCATGTCAGAAGACTTTTCAAATGTTATCTCGTACATAATTGAAAGAGTTTCATATAAGCTCAATGCTAGCTCAAATTGAACAATGGAAAACTTCGGTGATTGTTTTTGTAACAAATCACCGCTAGTGGTGGTATTTTTTAAAATTTCAGCTATTTTAAAAGAATTTTCCAAATGATCAGGCTGAAGAAGAGAAGCTAAGTGACTAATAATTATTCTTGTATCCTCTGAAATATATTCTTTTAAGTTATTCATTAGTACCTCTGAAACAGAAATATTGTATATAATTTAAATGTTATGTATTTTTTGTTACATTCATAACATACTTTAAATAATAATTATCAGGCCAGGCACAGGCTAACATTACATACGTACATTAAATAAAGGTTATATTATTAGCTTAGATAAGACATAAAGAGAGTTTTACACAATTTTATCATGATTACGACGAGTCTTTGTATCATTTATATAATTTAATATTATTTATTTGTTGTGTATTAAACGTATTTCTAATACAGAAAAGAGAATATTATACCCGTAATAGTAGCTAGTTTCTGTTTTGTTGTGTCTGGAAGGATTATTGTTGTGTTCTCTTCAAAGAAAGTATTTTGGTTTTGAACAGGTAGATTAATGTTTTCTTCAATTGTTTGTCTTTCATTGTTAAAGAAGTTTCCACTTGCTATATCTTTATTGTTCCCACCTAACAAAGTTTCTCCTTGTTCATTTTCTAACTGAGACTTATCTATGATAAAATTTTCACGTATATCACTCTCACACTGTGAAATGTTTACTTCTTCTTTACTTTGTAATGAAATTTCTGTTAGTTCTGTAAGAATATTATCATCTTCTTCAACCACTTTACATTGTTCTTTGTTCATAACACTTTCATCAATTACCTTTACCTCACAAGATGGTTCTTTTATACATGGTACATCTTTAAAAGACACTTCAATATTTGGATTTGGTCTTGTCAAAATAACTAAATCATTTTGTAAAGTGTTAACAATCTTAACAAGCTTATCAGAAAGATTTTCGGAAATAGATGGTATACATTGTGCTTGGCTCTCAAATATTTGACTTTGTAAGCATATTAATGCTTGTTGGAGTTTTTGAGCTAGCTGTATTTGGTTTTTATTAATTTTTCGCTCAATACATTCTTCTTTAACTTCAACAGCTTCCATGGCTACTACACTTTCTTGTAGCTCTTGTATTAAATCTACCGATTGCTTCAAATCATCTACTTTAAGAATAACTGATATTTCCTCCACAATTTCTACTATTTCAATGTACTGTGCCATATGTTGCAATAGTAAATCAGTATTTTCTGTAAATAATCCAATTTTATTATTAAAATAATAATTTCATAAGAAAAAACAGAACATAAAATAAGAAAAGAACATATTTATTTAATAAGAGATATTAAATTAATATGTTCAGTTCTTAAGTTATAGGTAAGTTCTTGCGAATAAAGTGTTATATTGTAGCAATGCTGGCAAAATGTTAAGTAACATACTGAATAAAAAACAAATATTTAAATTAAAATACTTATGTATTTAGCGGCTTTATGAAGTTAAAGGGAAAAAGGTACAAAGTTTGACCAAAACCTTCAAAGTATATACTAATATAATTATATAATACATAAATATACTTTCTTACAACATATTAAAATGTCAAAATTTTTAATTTTTACCGAAATTTTAAATATATCAATATAATAAAATTTACCTTTAGAAATAGTCTTCTCATCAGTTTTGATATGGGATAACAGGATTTTGTGTAAAACTTTTTCAAAAGTTTCAAGAATTTTTATAGTAGTACTCAAATTGTCACAGTGATTTATATTTTTTATTGAATTCAAGGCCTCGTGACACAAGCAAAATTTATTCTTAACATCTGATATTAAAGTGAAGTCACTGTTACTTATTAATAAATTATTCAAATCCTCATATTTATTTAGCTGATCACACACTTGCTCTAAATAACTAGCACTATCTGAATCCATTGAAAATGAAATATTAGATATATCAGGGTTAAGTATTAGCTGTTCCTTGCTTGTTGAAATTGCATTATAAAATTTATCAATTCGATCTTTTGTTTGTAATATATAGTGGATTAAAGAACACTCTTCATTATCAACAGCATCAGTGAAATCTACATACTTCTGCAATACTTGAGAACAATCCGAAATACATTTAATCATAATCAACATTTTTCCACTTCCGATGGCTGTTTCGTAATCTTTATGATTCAGTATTGTATTTGATAATTCTTTATAAACGCCTTGAAGTGAATCTTTTTCATTCGATTGTAAAAGATGTGAAGTTAAAGAAACAAATACTTCAAATTTCTTAAGAATTTCTTTCTCTTTATTGTTTACCTCTGGTTTTTTTGTGGGACATAAATATAATTCTTGAAGAATAGATGATTGTAAGCTTTCAATGTATGGTTTTGTGGATTCTATGAGATGTAAAAAAATATTTAATAACTCTTCATGATTACTACCTCCACTATTACCAAATTTTCTTAAGCTCGATTCATTGATCGTTATTTTAGATAGAGGTATGTCAATAACCACATGAGAATGATTCTCTACGATTTCCGTTAATATTAATTGTAAATGCTTTAAGCATTCGTCGACATTAGTCATAAAATGCTTTATTTCATTATGTAAATCTCCTGAGAGACCTTCTTTATATTTATATTTGAATTCTTTTAAATTTACACAGACACTATAAAATACCTGTAAGAGTTTTATCAGTTTCTTTGGGCTAAGTGGTTTTCTCAACAAATTATGTAAAATTATAATTTCATTTTCAAAAGATTTACAATAATTATCGATAATTAAAACTTCGTCTGTTTGTAGTTTTTGTGGCAAAGCGTGAATACTATTTAAAATATTTTTAACATTTACTTGCACGTGCTTTAGAGAATTCAATTTAACATCAAATTCGTTGAATAATACAGTTTCATACGGCAAAGTCAAGTCATAAGATATATTAAGTAGCTCATTCTGTTTTAATAAAACAATATTATTTACAATTTCTGTCATATTGGCTATAGTTAATGCTTCATTTTCGAGTAAATTGGAATTTTGGGATGTAAATGAGATTACATCATCTTCGCCGGATACTATGTTAATAAAAAGATTTTCTATAACGCGATTTAGGAGTGGCATTTTAATTTCGCTTGGATGGGTAGTTGCATCCACGAAATCAATTACTTTTTCTTTTAATGCAGTTTCTACATTATTTAGTGGAACATGAGAAGATTTTTTGTCCAATAAATTATTCAAATTATCACTTAAATCTCGTAACTGTAATAGTTTACTTGATATACTGAAAGCTGTGTCTATTGCCTCAACAGCTGGTAGTATTACATTAAATTTATCATCTAATTGATGTTTTAACTGTTCCAAATGTTCTACTAATATGTTAAGGTTTTCTTTATTTACTTCAGATAAATCTTTTACATGAACAATATTAGAAATGTCAATTTCTGATAGCTTTTGATGAAGCTCTTGTAGAGGTTTAATAATATCTATTAATTGTGTTGATGAATCGAATGAAAAGTTTTCAGTTTTTTCTGAAACTACGGGATGTAATATTACTTGTAGAAATGATTTTATATCTTCTATGTTAGTATTAATCGACTTCAGAGCAGCGGTTTCGTGAAAATCTGTAAGAACATCTAAAACCTCAACGATCTGTGGACTTTGAATAATCGTAATGTAATTTTTTATTGTTTCAAAGGCTTGATCCATCGCTGATTGCCATGCATATGGCAAGTGCTCAGAAATTTGTGTAGTTGATTCTTTTACGACAGCTGGTATGAGAATGTCATAAGGTAAAATATCTGCAATAGATTTCAAACCAGATATGTCTTCTAATGTAGACATATCATCTACTACTTCTATAATTGGCTGTTCTTGTATAATCACTATGCAACTCTGAAGACTTTTTACTACATTTGCAATACTGCTGTTAATGTCTGAGAAATTGGTACTTTCTTTACATTGGGATATAACGTCTTGTTGAAGAATTTGTAATGTATTGCTTAATTCAAGAAGAGGCTTAGCGTATTCATTTAATACTTGACTGTGTTCGTGATTGTCGGCATTTTCAAAAAGAATTTCATGTAATACAGTCATAGTTTCATGTAATTGACATATTTGATGTGCAATAGATTCTGAGTAAGATAAACTGTCAAGATCTGACATCTTTTCATCATTTTCAGTTTCTTGCACTATATTTGCTATATTATATTTAAGATCCTCTAACGTTGGGCAAATTTGATTTAAGATATTTATCATTGGTATGTCCTTAACCGTTTCATGCGGTATTATACTGCTTAAGACGGCTATTGTATGCTCGAGGTGTTCCAATAATGGAGTTACTCTGTTTTTATTGTATTGTTTTAGGGGCAAGTCTTGTGTGGTTTCTAATTCTAACCTAAGCTTTAAGTCTTGTACATTACTTATATATTCTTGTATATCATCTAAAAGTTGTTCGATACACTCCGATACAGGTAAAATTAAATATGGCTCAAATGAATATTCCTTTATGTTTTTTAGAATGATTTTAAGAGTATTGCTTATAGTAGTCAGAGCGAGATTATTATTGGACTCGATATTTTTTAAGGAAGTATTTACTCTATTAACCCCATCACAAATTTCCAGCAAGTTAACATATTTAGTACCATCATTGCTTTCAATAACATTTTCAAGGACTTTTGTTAAATATTTATGAAACTCTGACATATGCGTTTTCACGGTTGGTGAAGTTTCTAATAAAGGTAAATTGTTTTCTAAAGAAATTAATATTTGTGCCATTTTTTGCAAGATTTCTAATTTGTTATCATTATTTAAAACATCATACTTTCCAATTTTCGACTCAAGATTATGAAGATGTTGAGAAATTTCTTGTATATTCAATGTAATTGTACTTATTTTTTCTTTTAAATTTTCTTTATTGTCATTTTTATCAACATCTTCGGAAAGTTGTTCAAAGGATGTTCTTAATTTTAAAACAGGGTCCATTACAGCCTCAATCATTTCTGTGTTATATTTTTGTAAATTAGATTTCATTTCAAATATTGATAAATTTTCTATATGTTCTAACGCGTTTTGTAAGTCTTGGATTGGGATGGCCATATCATTTAAAATAATTTCACTATTGGCAATTTTAAAATTATCGTCATTTGAAATATCTACTACGTTTAGAATCTGTAATAATGACTTTAAAGAATTGTTCAACTCATATATTGCTTTTTGTGTATCATTTAGATGTTTCGATTCAATAGAATATTCATTTATATTTGTTTCAACATGTTTATTTAGATTTTTTTGTTTTTCTACGATTTCTAGTGAATAATTTATAGTATCCATTAAGTCATTAGTAATTTTTTCGATGTTTATCTTTTTAGATTCGACAGGATCATAATTTTTATGTATGGTAACAATTCCCTTTATTAAATGTTGTAATTCATTTGAACATTTCTCAATTATAGAAATGGAAGCCTTCTGTACGAATGTTTTGTTATCGCTTTCAGCATCTATGCATTTACTAACTATTGTTAGCGATTGCTGTAAAACTGCTAGGGAATCTGGTAATCGATTTATCAAAGGAATTGCCATTTCAGAGCACTGGCTTATTTCCTGTATAGCGTCAATAACACTATGGATTTCTGTCAGAGGTGTTAAAATACTATTAATAATTTCCAGACTTTGGGAAGCAGTGGCAGCAGTCGTCATTAATTCTGATTTGAGAATTATATCACGTTCAATAATTTGTACGTCGTTAATAATCTTTGCAATAAATGATCCTACGTTACTAATTTCTGTGTCGAGTACTTCTTGATTGACATAATTATTAGCATTATTACTGCCAAATATTTCTTCTGCGAAATTTTCTTTAGTTTTGTTAATAGAGTTTTCACTTTCTGAATCATAATTTTTATTCATTGTATTCTCTATTTCAACAGTTTGTTTCAGTAATTCATCTCTCAGTAACACTGTTTTAGTAATTTCAGAAGATTCCTCCAAAGAAGGCTTAGAAGATTTAGATTTTGGTTTTCCTGAACTACGGGCACTTGCAAAACTTTGTAAGTCACTTTCAGAGAAAGCTTGCGTATCATCATCCTTCTTTTCTTCAGAAATTGATTGATCTCGTGATAAACTAAAGTAATCATCAGCACTTTTTTGGGAATCAGATTTTTTTCGTTGCATTTTTCTGGGAATATCAGCTTTTTCTTCTGATATTAATGCTATAGTTTTTTCCAAATAATCTTCATCATTTACGGACTCCTGGTCTAATGAAAGCTGTGGTGGTCCGTTTTCATCAGCTATTGATATGTCTTCTATGTCAGCTTCAGTTCTAAGATCTTCTTCGGGAGAGGTAAAATATTCAGGAGAGACATCAATAATTATGGCTTCCATCAGTAAGTTTCCTGACGTAGAAGTCTCCTTAACAAATCTTAAAGGAGGTAGCTCTACAACATTATGTTCCGTAACATTCTCTGAAAGTTGGTCAGCGTACATTTCCACTATTTGTAACGCTTCTTCCTCTGTTAAATCTGGAGTTTCATATAAAGAGACAGAAACTTCTTTACCATCAAAGGAAAATGATATTTCTCCTTTTTCATCTAAGGTAATATCACCAACTGGTGTATCGTACATTTGAGAAGTTCTTTCTTCATGAATGGTACTAAGCGACAAATTTCTTTGTAAAATTTGCTCGTCTGCTTTTTTCTTGCTTTTAACTTTCATAGAATCTTCAAAACCAAGCAAAGATGCAGAACTAGCAGCAATACCCATACAGTTTTGAGCTTCACAAGTGTATGTGCCGAGGCAACACGTTCCATCTTGACCAGAAATAATTCTATGAATATCACCTGGCTTTAATTCTTCACCATCTTTATACCACTTCAGGACAGGTTGGGGAACTCCAATAACTTTACATTCTAAGTTCACGGCTCCTTCATCAGATAATATAGCTTGAAGATTTTCAAGAAATCTGGGTTTTTTATAATGTCTTGGTATTATTAGTTTAAGAAAACATGATGTTACGCTATGCCCATAATCATTCATAGCAACGCACTTCCACTCAGCCTGGTCCATAAATTCTAGATTTTGTATATCCAAGCAGAAAACACCTTGTTCTTCTTTAGCAAGATGACATCGAGGGGATTCATCTATAGGTTGATCGTCTCTATACCACAATACTGTGGGTTCGGGCGGAATGGCAACTGTAATAAATATTAATCAATTATATTATAAAATGATATATTTTTAAATTTTATTTCCTATTTGTTTCAATACAATCTTAAACAATATAGTTATCCCGCCAAATAAAAAATATCTTTACCTTTAATAATAAAACGGAATGGTTCATCAATCTTTGCTTCAACACTTTTCAACCCCTGCAAGAATTTAGGCGCTTGATTTTTTGAAAATAATTGAAGTTTTTCTTCTTCATTAAGTTGATTTTGAATGTCTTCCACAGTAAGTTCTGCCGAGCTACTAGCTTGTCCCATACAATTTCGGGCTATGCAACAATATGAGCCTAAAGAATTCGTGCCAGTAAGTTGATATACATCTCCTGGTTTTAATTCTTGGCCATCTTTGAACCAACTTAGCACCGGTGTAGGAAAACCGACTACTTTGCACTCGAAGGAAACGAGCCCTTCTTCAGTCAAAACAGCTTGCAAATTTTCCATAAAACGTGGCTTACGATAATTTTTGGGCACTAAAATATACAAAATATGATTATGTAGTAACAAATTATAACACGAAAAAGATTATAAATATGCTCTGTTCTTAATTATTTTAAAAACCATGGCTAATATTTACCATCCATGGACACATAACACGTGGAGATACCAACTCGACCTCCGGCGCTTGTCGCTACGCACTTCCATTCACCTTCGTCAGGCCACTCCGCTGATGGGACCTCCAACAAATAGCCACCTACACCATCTTCAAGCACACGATATCTAGAATGTTAAATTTATAAGAATAAAAAAATGTACAACTATATATGCTACTTTCATAAGTTATTACACAAGTTACAATAATTCGCTCGAATTTATATCTAGAAGTCTACTGGTAGGATATAATAAAAACTCTATAAACTGTTATTGTTCAACAAAACAGTGGTTGAAGTAAACTAGAATTATTTATTACTAAGAAGTGATCTATTAAAAGAATATGTAAAACAAATAAAAATATAATATTTTACCTTTCAGATGCTTCAATTTTTCCTTCTTTATTATACCACACAACACTGCGAGGCCATGGTGGCACTACGACGGTACAATTCATTGTCAGAGGTTCACAGATTCTAACAAATTGATCTTCCAACTCCTTTGTGAAGATTGGGGGAGGCTCTGGCGTTATAGCACTAAAATAAAAATAAATCCTGTCAAGTCCACCGGAGTTTCCGTACCGATTACGATCAACGTAAAGTCTTAGGAAAGCTCACAAAGTTAAGTTTGCGTACCATACACCCATTTTGTACTATATGAGACACGATTATAACTTTCGTGCCAAGTTTCAAAAATGTTACCGGGAAGTATCTTGTAGGTTTTGATTATGCAGCAAATTTTGTACAATTTTGATTGCGTTGAGTGATTTTTTTGTTGATTGAGCTTGATTTTTTTCAGCGCTCTATGGGTTTTTAGCTTATCGCTGTATCCCACCCAAGGCAGATTAGGCAGAGGTAATTTGGAAACTTAGTGATAAGACACTCATAACGCCCCCAATTTCCGCCGAATTTGAGGCACTGCGCTTTTCTTTATTTTTACCAGAGCAGTATAAATATTAATTTTTTCTCGAGTTCACACTCTTTTGCCTTCGGACAGATTCAAATTCGTTCACTCGTTAGTAGGTCTTAATATTTGAGATTAATTTCAGCTTGGGGTAAGAAGAATTCTTGATATTATGCAATCTCGAAATAAATGGTCAAAATTAGTCAATCACAGACGGACTACTGAATCATCCTACAAGGATATTTTTATCTCTCGAAGTAAATAACTATAAAAAATCAAAATAATTAAAACATCTCCGACATTAAAATATGTCCAGAGGTCACAAGTCCAGCACATTACGGCCAGCCAGCTTAGACACTCAAAATTGTTCTTTTCCTAATCTGAGAAATATATCTACATAAAGGCATAAGAGATTAGATAGAAAGCTACAGTTATGAAAGAAATGTGTAACTTTTGATTTCGTTAATTTTTAAATAAAACGTTTACAATTCAAGGCGAATCTGTGTTATGTTGATTTTTCACAAATATTAAAAGCGTTTTATATGTTTAAAATAAAATTATAGATATTCAGACGAAATAATAGAAGTTGGCTCCATTATTTACCCTGCTATAGGTCGTGCTGAACCCTCTCGACTCGCACGACCGACTACGTGAACTTTTGAAGAAGAATAAGCCCTGCCCATACAATTGACTGCTTCACAAGTGTAGGTACCCAAGGAAGTAGGGTCATCGGCGTTCGCGGTCAAGGCAAATACGTCGCCTGCTTTGATTTCACGACTGTCCTGAAATATTATTAAAAAAGTATATTAATAAACTTATAATTAAGAATTCAGTTAATTACTAAATATTAAATAAATTGTATGATGAAATGAGTAAATTCTACATATTTTTTTTTTCAAATATGTGATTTTCACTTATAAATAGTGCGAAGATTTAAATATTTGATTTAAGAAAAAACCCGCTTAGTTCTTGCGCCGGATCTTTTCAGGCCTGGGGCAGTACTTATATTATATACCTATAGTAACCCGGTAAATAGTTTGACAATAAAAAATGAAGTATGTAACTTCTAATATTTTATTCAAAATTAGAAATATTTTTTTATTTGAATAAAATACTTGAATTTGAATTTCATCAATTTGTTAAACCAAAATCAATATATAATTTCTTTACATTTTTGCCTTACAATTACTTTTTTATATTATTATCTTTGTTTAGTATATTGACGTTTTATTTTTATAGATGTCTGTCGTGGAGCGGGGAACAAGAGTGTGGCTGTTAACGTAACAGGTTATGGATTCCATTCCCACTCGAAAAAATGCAATATTTAATATATTCAAGTGATATATTTAATATTAACATTTCATCATTCTGGTAAAAAGGCAAAGCGTGGCATTGAGTTCCGCCACTCAATATGCAATGCTTCAAATTAGTGGAAAGTGGGGACGAAATGGAATGCTCAACACTGTGTACCTCTGTGTACAAGTTTCCTCTGTCTACCCTGCCATATGCGGGGTACAGCTTGATGAAGAAAAAAATTACCATGTTGACTATTACATTTTGTAAAGAGTAGACATGAGCCACAATAATCTAAAGAATAAGATATCAAACATATATTTTATTTCTACATTTTACCTTAAACCACCGAAGCACCGGCGTAGGAACCCCCACCACTTTGCACTCAAGAGACACTGTGCCTTGTTCCGTTAGAAGTGCGCGAAGCTCTTCCACAAATTCTGGGCGTTTATAAGCTTTTGGGACTGAAAACAACATTAAAATGATATTTATTACTTTTATAACAGAAAGGAAATCGAAAAAGAATTGGTCGTAGCGCACGCGCTTTAATAATTTTAGATAACTTCTAGCTTTCGTTTAAATGGAGTATTTTTTTAATTTAATTATGTTACGTCTCAAACGAAGGGAAAACAGGTCAGGTGAGGACATGGAAATACAATTTCATATACCAATTAACCCGTATTGATAAAGAATATAATCACTGCTTTCGAATACCATCAGCGATAATAAGAGATGTGATATATATTTTAAAATTAGTGTTTGTTATATTACTCAGCTTCACTCTGTATCCCGCACATGGGTAGGCAGAAGGAACTTAGAAAACTAACGTTAAGACACTCCAATGGAGAACTTTCCGCCGAATTTGAGGAATTGCGTGTTGAGTGGCTGAACTCACGCCGCGCTTTGTCTTTTTACCACAGCGAAGAAATAAAAAATATATTTTTTATTTAATTTGAAAATATTAAATATTTCATTTCCTCGAGTGGGGATCGAACCCACAACCTGTCGTTTACAGTCACACGCTTGTGCCGCTGCGCCACGACGGGCCTCTGTTTTGTATCATTCGGTTATTAATAAAAAAAATATTAATTAACGTTCTTACCTAGCACATTAAGATGTGCGGAACAGCTAGCCCGGCCCCCAGTGTTCTCCGCAGTGCACGTCCACCGGCCGGCGTCGTCCACACTCACGGCGGATATGTCTGCACACCAAAAATTGCCATCGCGGACCAATGCGATCCGCTCTGCTTCAAGTAAACGACGTTCATTACGATACCAAGTTACCTGTGAATGGAATAGATTTTTTAAATTTTTATACATAGTGGATTGATATAGAGGAGACAAAGAAAAAATAAATCTAAGGATAAGTTTTCCAGCTTACGGTGATTATATAGACATTGCGTACTTGGCACTAGTTACAAATTATCTTTGTTTGTTTTAGATAGGTGTGTTAATCGAGGGAGATAGGAGAGCCGTTATATACTGGAAATATTTAATTTTCTTGATACGGAATCGAACCCACAACCTATCGTTCAAAATCGCACGCTTGCGTCCCTGCAGTAATATAATTTAATTAATATTTTAAGTTTTTATATAATGCTTGCTTAAATTTATTATTTCGTCTGTACATGAGGTCTTAAGTAATCGACCATTCGATCACAAAGCCGAAGCCGCAAAACAATTTACGTAACACTTACTCCACATTAGAGCGACATCAAAGTTTCATCATCAAATACAACAAGTCAACGTTTACAGTTGTCTCTGCGCTACGTCAAGTCGTAGCTGTAACAACTGTAAACTTGACTGCAGTGGGTTCGATTCTCGGTCGGAGGAATTATATATTTTATTTTTTTTCACTTTTGTAAAGGGAATTACGGTGTTAAGATGCTCGATTAAACACGCAGTGTCTCAAGAATATGGAAACTAGATAATAGAAGTGTCTACTCTGCTATGGGATACAGCGTGAAGCTATAAACATAATATGAGTACCAAATAGAGTGACAAACAAACAAGAAAATGTTGCCCTATAAGAAAATAACCTAAATATAATTTCATTGCTTCAAATATAACTCTTGCTGTTAAATTAAGATTATAATTGGATCGTAATCAACATCTCAAAACACTGCTTTATGCCAACTACCATTAATATTGTTTGTGTCAGCGTAGTGCTAAGTTTTGCTATTTTGTAGTACAATTTAATATTTACTCAATCTTGTTAAATATCATTAAATAATGTGGGAATTAATATGTTCTCTTAGTAAAATTTATATTTAAAACGTCTCAATATTCTCCATTTTGATTTTCACTATTAACACAAAAATTAATCATAATTTAATAAAAAAATTGTAGCAATTTTCAAATTAAAAGTGACGTATTTTGATAAAAGTTTTATTTTTAGATTATTTATAATTCTTGTTTTTCATAAATATATTACTGAAACATATAAATAGCATATTACTAATAAATGGTAGCCCCTAATCAAATTAAAAAAATACATATATTCAACTGCTATTAGAATCTTTGACCTACAGACATTGACTCTCTCTCATCATTGAGCTAGATAACAATTTCCTATTAAGATATATTTACTACGTAGTAAAAATTAAAATAAAAAGTTTTTTTATGAGACATAATATTCATTCATAAGCATAATATAAAACATTGGCGGGCGATGAGATTTAAAATAGAGGAATTATGTCATTACGTTTGACGTACGCATTCCTGTCTTTTTCAAGGTCGCATTCACTTTCCAGGAGTATAATATTTATTCAATAACATTAGTAGTTATTATGAAAACAACATGAACATTTGAAAATATCAATTGAAGCTTAAACAGATTTAGTAAATGATTATATAAAGAACTCATACTCAGCTTCACGCTGTATCCCGCAAATGGCAGGGTAGGCAGAGGGAACTTGGGAACCTAATGTTTAGACACTCTGTTCCACTTCCGTTCCTCACTTTCCGCTAAATTTGAGGCATTGAGTGTTGAGTGGCGGAACTCAACGTCGCGCTTTGTCTTGTTACCAAAGCGAAGAAATGAGAATATTAAATATTGAAATTGAAAATATTAAATAGGTATTTCATTTCCTCGGGTGGTGATCGAACCCACAACCCATCGGTTACAGTCACACGCTTGTACCACTGCGACAGACCTCAATATAAAGAACTGTGTAATAATATCAAAATTATAAATAATTTTAAATATAGCAGGTTATAGAGAAGATAATAAATACTCACCCTGCATTCTGTGGAGCTGACGATTTCAACTAGAAATCTAGTCCTGGTTCCAACTTTCACGGTGAGATCCTGCAATCGTCGTAGAAAGTTCGGCGGGTCTTCACCTGTTGGCATTTCGTCCGGGGAAACTTCCAACTGTACCCGGGTCGTATCTTTCCCGGCAGCATTGCTCGCCTGATAAAGATAAATAAAAAATGTTTTGTTTGTCTTTATTTCACGAATTTATCGATGCCGGTATAAATAACTTAATATCAAAACATTTCGTACTTTATTCTATCTCTTTATGACGCGTAATTCGAATGCAGCGTGTTAGGTGACAAGATTAACGTCGAGTTTTTTCTATCCGCTAAATGAAAAATTAACGTAAATGTCATTCTGGATTCAGTTATTAATACACCAATGGGGTCAAATTAATTTATATAATCAGTATACAATTAAGATTATTAATAAAATTATATTGTGGCTGTCGTGGTACATTCGCATAGCATGTGATTGTAGGCGCAATTCTCAATCGGGGCAAAGAATTATTTCGATTTCTTCACTTTGGTAACAGACAAAACTCGGTTATAAGGCCCCTCTTTATATCCTGCTGTATATTGAAACAAATTAACTCGACAAAAAAATTAGAAGAAAGTAAGAAAGCAAAAACGTTGGTTGAGATTGATTGAGAGTATGTGCAGAGTAAAACAACATGGAGATATTGTAATGGTTTGTAGTTGTAAACATACTAAGTAGGTACTTCAATAGCTGAACATGCTTCCGGTGCATGTATTGTTTTTAGTTTTGAAACGTTTAAATATATATATCATATTATTTATAGATTGGCTGACTGGAAATGCGCCATCAGAAAAAAAATATATTTTTTATTTAAAATAAGAACAGTTGTTATTAGTTTAGTCAATTACGATAATTATGATATACAATAATTACATTTATCTGTAATTTAGCTATAAAACAAAAAAAAGAAATTATATTATCCAAAATGCATTTGGAGCAGTACGCAAAGAGAACCTATTGCAATTTCCGCTAATTAAAAATGATAACTGTCAGCCAGCGCACTTCTGTAGCAAATGGAAAGAAGAAAGAAAGACCGAAGAAAGTGCCTTGTTGAATGTACCATATTATTAATATTATTTAGTGATATATCTGTTTTACGTTCGATAGTATAGAAATCCGAAACGAAAATAACATTTAAGGGTCATAAAGTCCACGTAAAATATACTGCCTACAACTTGTAATTACTACTTATAAAATGGGAGTTCATAAATTATTGACTTTAAAAAGATCTAAAAGTTCCACTGGTTTGGATTTCTTGAATAAGTTCATTGAGGAGTTAGGTCTGAGGCATTAATTTTATTGTACTACTGGTAAATGATATATTGTTAAACGACGAAGCATGTAACTTCTTATTTTGAGAAAACTTTTACTCTCAACTTTAAGTTTCCCATTGAATTTTGACAATGACTTACTTGCAGGGTGTATACGCCACTGTCGGCTGTCCTCGCAGCGGAGATGGTAAGGCGGACGCCACCGGCGCCCTCCGATGTGGTGAAACGGTCGTTTAACTTCGCTCCCGCACGAGTCCTGTATCAAATTAGATTTGAGAAAAAGTTACAATAATAAATTAACAAAAATCTCTGTTTAGTGATTTGTGAACTAGATGGCGTTACCTACGTCGATAAAAGCTGTTCAACATTCAACAAAAAAACCTAATAAGATGATACATTAAAGTCAAATTATAATATAGCTACTGATTTATTAAGATGTTCTCTTTTTCAGCTTCATGCTGTTCCCGTCCGTGACAGGGTATTCAGAGGGAACTTGGGAACCTAGTGTTAAACCACCTTGTACTCATTGAGATACTACCGATTCGCACTTTTAGATGTTCCATGCATAATAATAATGAGAATATTTATAAAATATATAGGTATATATTAAAGGCTGTTGTCAATATTAAAGTCTATTTGTAGAATAGGTACTTAATTATATTTCATTCTTTTCTCTATTGGTTCGTTAATCATTTTAATTAATATCATCGAATTTAAGATTAAGAATGTTAAGTTGCAGTGCTTTTCGTCTCGCCAACTAAAGAGCATGATTGGTGCTCAATATCTAGAATACAAGACTTAAATAACTATTAATTTCTAGTATAAGACTACAACACCTTGCCTGCCTTGTAACACATATTAACTTAGACGTACATAAATGCGTCCGAGCGTACACCACAAGACAATAGACGTTGGGTGTAAGGTAACAATGAAGCGCTTTTCAAAATCCTGCGACCGTGACAATAGTTATACGATATCATTATGCAAATATGAAACAATTTTAAGTTTTTAAGTTTTAAATGTATAAAAAACTCTGTCTTTTTAAACTGCCGTATATTAATTAATATTAGGTTTTATGTACAAATGTTTAAAGGTCAAATTAATGTAATAAGAAGTTTCTTCAGCGCAGTGCCATTTCTCACTTTCTGCATAAGTTTGGAGATATTGTTTTTTTTTCGAGATTTAAGATATACGCACGGCAGTATAGTAGGGAAAGGTATGTACTTCGTTCCGTTCCCCACATTCCACTGAACTGAAAGCATTGAATGTTGACTGACGGAACTCAACGCCGCGCTTTGCCTTGTTATCAGAGCGAATAAATGAAATTATTAAATATTTAATTTTAAAACATTAAATATCGAACCTACACTCTATCGCTTTGCCTCGGCGGCCTCATTTTCATCCATTATTTATGGCATTCGAATAGTCAAGCTTATTTTTATCTTTGAGTAAGGCCACTGTGGCGGTGTGGAGCAACGACATAATAAAATGTGCGACTATATCATTGTGTGTTTGATCCGCATTTGGGAGGAAAATTGTCAAGATTTATTAAACAAAATATCTCACATAAGTTCAAAAACACTCTCTGTACAAAACCGCTCTGTGTCTCAAAATGAGGCGGCAGCCGGAGATCAAAAAATATTAAAACTATCGCTGCCTACCCACCACCAAAAAGCGTAAAAAACTTTAAGCAGTTTATAATTTTATCATTTGTCTCCACCGTAAAAAAACAAGGACGAGATCGAATCCACAACCACTGCCTACAGCCACAATTCCGCAACTGCGCCGTGATGACGTCAATACTAAATATAATTAAATCAATATTTCAATTATTTCGGCTATATCCATCGTCACTCGTCACCGTTCATCAGACGTTACGTTACGTAAACTTTTATAGTTATTCTAAATATAGATGATGTAAGCCTCAGTGATGAATGGAAACAGTTGGCATGAGATTAATATTTATAAGGGTGTCCGATACCACGCGTTTTCTATGTGTTCTAATGATCAGTAATGTGGAATTGGATTCCGCCACACAGAAATCAATTTCTTTGTGGAAAGGAAGAGAGTTCAGTGCTATAAACAATTATACCACTCTGCTGGATTCTCGATAGCAAAATCTTTCATAATTACTAAATTTTCTTAATTTAATGGCCTAGTTCAATTATTTATCATTTATACATTTGTAATTAAATATCAAACCATATATCGTATTTAAGCCTTATATAAAATGGCAGATACGGCTGAACGGGGAGGCTGCGATCGTTACATACGCGTGGGTTCCAGGTACAACAGGCGCAGGCGAAATAGGGTGGATCGATAATTGCAACCCTGGATGCAGCTATTTATAAAGCTCAGATCTGACGCGCATGTCGGAAGCACAAGGACTTTGGGGAATAGTGATAATTATGTACCATTATTGATATGTTGCATAATGAGCTGACCTTTGATTTCATTGCGATGACAAAGTTTTATCATTTTTGTTTAATTTTTTTTAAGTGTCGACTTTCTCAGTGCATTATATGTTTCTTTTTTAGTGGGGAAGTGGAACGGAGTGTGTTAACACTAGGTTCCCGGGTTACCCTGCCACGAGCGGGATACAGCGTGAAGCTATATTCTTTATTTGTTATATATTTATGTTTTCAAAAATAAAATTTTATAAAGTAAATAAATTGTACAAGAATTTCAATCTTTAGTTACAAGAATCCGTAATTAATTAATATTATCTAAATATAGGCATAAAATTGATTGTGAAGCTAAATTCCGTGACCTTGCGACCCTTGTTTTCATCATTTCACAAACGTCTGCCGTCCCCGAGAAGTTGTTCGTCTAAAAATAATAGCGTTTGAGACGCCAATGCCGCGGCCAAACGCGTACCACAATTACTTTGTTTAAGTTTCCGCACAATTATATCTTCATATTTAATTTCTACTGAAATTGTCTAGTTACACCGTTAGATAAAGTATAAAGTATAAGAATATGCTCTTTTACTTAAGATGTATTGTACATAGTAAAAGTGAAATATTAAATCTTAATTTATCAAATATTCTAATAACATTTAATCAATCACCTTCAGCAGAGAGAACTTGCAAACCTAATGTTAGGACACACTGTTCCTATAAAGACGTTACCGTTCACGATTTTGTGCCGAATTTGAGGCATTGCGTGTTGAGTGGCGGAGCTCAAAGACGCGCTTAGCCTCGTTACCAAAGTGAAGAAGTGATTAATTATATTAAACATTTTATTTCAATTTCAATTGGAAATCGGACTCACAATCTGTGCCACGACAGGCCTAAATATAACTTATAAACTGAGATATTTGATATATCGACACGTATTGATCCCTCTAAGCTTCTGCTTAGCTGTGTTTATTAATGATGATAATTAATATATGAAACGATTTGTTCAGTTACCATTAACGTAACAAGTATTGAAATATCCTAAAAATATTTTTGGATTGCTGTACAAGTTTATGAAATTAACAAAATTTGACCTTAGCTTTTGAAAGTTTGATTGTTTTATAGAAATTAGGAAGCTGAAATAGATAAATGTGCGTTCGATATTCCTGTCATAGTGAAAATTACAATATACCTGTTGTTCATTTGATATATCTGCATTTTTTTGAATGTTTTGCATGTAGAGTAGATCTTATAAAAGTTGACAAACTGAAATTATGCACTAATTTTGCTTAAAATGGAAAACAAATATATTTTTACAACTCTCTCTCTATAAAAACAAATATATTTTTGTAATGATTTTTTCTATAAAATAACTGTAAATGTTTACTTTACTCTTTTCTTACTTTGTGCCAAATTTTGTAAATAATTAGAGGTCCACAGGTACAAATTTTGGTTAAACGAAAGGATGTATTATTTCTCAATAAATGCAAAGAGAAAATGTAATTTAAAATATAAGTTTACGAAAATTTTAAATATATATACCTACGTACATCAATGGAAGCAATTTTACTGTTAGAACGCGAATAGGCGAGAAAACGGACACAACTTGGGTAATAAATAAACTAGCTCATATAAAATGCATCTTCTTCCTTCAACATAATATGTGCGGGCTGCTAATGCAACTGTTCCTGTATCGCGGCCTAGATACCGAACGATTTGTTTGTGCTAGTACGTATTAATAGCAGTACAAAGAAAACATTAGCTTTAAAGAAAAAAGTAGGTGAAGCCCTCGTGGAACAGCGCCTCAGCATCTATCTATAAATGCGATAGTTTTATATTCGATTCCTTTGCAAAAAAAAAAGGTTTAAATTATTCTCATTGCTTTCTTCTGCTAAGGTAAAAGCTTTCGATTTTGTCACAAAACTTTTCATAATAATAAAAAAAAAGAAAACGGAGTATCTTAGCACTCTCTCTCTGTCGGTCTCTCTGCTACCCTCGCTATATGCAGGAGATCAATCAACTTAAAAAAATATTACATTACGAAATCGCAAGCCCAAAATGTGGAAACAAATAAAGGAAATCCGTTGATTCTAACGCGAGCATCGTTTCACCTTTAAAGTAATCGATAAGCTTGCTCTATTAATAGTTTCAAACGCGTGGAAATTTTGATATGAAAAGAAAGGGATAGTTTTTTTATATATTTGTACTATTAATGTAGTTAGAATTTTACGTTTTTTTGGGCATTTCATATAAGTTTCACTAAAATTTTAAGGTAGTGAGTTCAGACGTCACAGGCGCAGATTGTTTTTAAAATCATATTTGACAAAAAACAACGTTAAGTTTTATAATGTAACACTTAATAATAGACCGATATAAATAAGAAGAGTATATGTAATAAAAAGTATATAAAGTATATTAAAAGGCCTGTCGTTGCGCAGCGGCACAAGCGTGTGACTGTAACCGGCAGGTTGAGGATTCGATCCCCAGTGATCCCCATCCCCATGAAATATTTAATATTTCCAATTTAAATATTTGATATTTTCATTTCTTCGCTCTGGTACAAGGCAAAACGCGGCATTAGGTCCCGCTCTCAACACGCAATGCCTCAAGTTCAATTCGGCGGAAAGTGAGGAACGGAAGTGGAACGGAATGTCTTAACACTAGGTTCCCAGGTGCCCTCTGCCTACCTACTAGAGTATATATAACAAAAGTAATTTATTTTATGAATAATACCAACCACCAACCAACTTGATATTAAAACTTAGTAACAGTCGCTAGTTGTATCTAAGCTTTTCTCATTTTTATATTTAAATTAACTAATATTTTTTGTATAAAAACATCGTGTATTTACAGCAGCTACTGCAGAAATCATAGTGTGATTTAGGACTTTTTTTTTTATGGATTTTTTTTGGTTTTCGCTTTATTACATTTTAATATACAAAATTTTATATCTTCGTAACTCAATGTACGATCTCTGCGCTACGATGGCGTCAACGATGTGTGGATTAATATGTTGAATTTCATGAAATATAATTTCATTAAAATCAATATGTCTAAGCAGAAATAAAGATATAAACAAAAATATCTTTAGTATCCAGTAAAACCCGCAAGGCAAGGTCGCACCCCACACCCCCGGAGCACGTTTACACGTCAGTATGACTCATATAGGTTGCTATCAAAAATTATTGCCTATTTAGGATTCTTAGAATATGTTGTAGGCTTTCTTTAACTATAATACTTTAACTATGAAGTATTTTATATCGGCAATAAATAAAATTTAAAATGCTATCTGCGTAATACGTGTTTCTTTACAAGTATTTTCAGCCTACATCTATTGTTTTAAAATTACATAAACCCTTAGACCCTATTATAGTAAGTTATATTGTCACTAATAATAGTAATACGTATTTATAATAGTAATACGTATGTTTGTCCTTATATATAACTATGTAATTCATGGGATACATCAATTAATGTATTCCTTTTCTTCAACCATTTAAATCGTTCCAAGGTTTTCATTATTCAGATCGCTCTCGAAGGCTACTACTGAAGAAAGAGCATGTAACCTCAAGAGCCAGTGTTGGTGTTTCAATACCATTTAAATTTATAAAATGTACTTCACTACATAAGTTATGTATATTATTATTATTGTATTTGTACTTAGCTAGAATATCTTTTTTAATTATACCAAAAAGTTATAAAGCAATGTCTATGTTATACATCCAAATATGTAGAATAAAAATTCAGTAGCCAGTTTTTATTGTCATGCAAAAGGTAATCTATACTTATAATAAATATATAACTGTACATGGAAGTATATAAGAATAAACATTTAGGGAATGTTTATAATAAGGTACAAAATAATGATTGCTAAAATACGAATTATTTTTTCATTCTACGCGCACATTCTTCGTGTTAATCTCCGAAACACTTAATCAGATTTAAATACACTTATTTTGTGCATTATTTTCACTATTATATTTTGGCAACCTTCCCTCACCTTTCAGTGTTTGTTTTATTTCAATCGGTTTATTAATAAAAAAAATATATGTTAATTTAAAACATTTAGTCCTACAAAACTGCTACAAAATGTTTATTCATTTAGCTGAAATTTTAATTTTCTATGTACTATACGAGATGTATTCAAAATGTATTGCGAATTTTGTGTATTTGTTTCAATTTTTTTTTTTGATCTTCGACATATCCGGGTGTTCCTAGCGGATTGCGTCGCGCAAATTGCGCATTATACCTTATTGGCCGTTCTACCCTGTAGCAAGAACTCATGATGCACCATGCAATCGCAATCGAAGATAACTGTAGGCATAACTTTCACATTCGACTCAATCGTCGGACTTGGTGTGCGGCAGCTTCCTATATTTTGGGTCGTCGCAGTGTTTATGCGATGTTGCGATGATTTTAGTCGAAAATGAGAAAATTTGGTATGAATTTCACCACAACCTGTCGCAATCTCATATCATTAATAAAAAACAATTGGCACGAGCCAATCTTTATGTCTAGGTCCTAAGTAACTTCTCTTACGATGATTTGACGATTGGCCAATGCCATTTTCTTCACTTCACCGATTTTTTTGTCTTTTGTTGAAGGGTCCGGCACGCTCTTCGTCGTTCACATCTTCTTGCGTCTCTGAGAACATTTTGTACCGTCGATAAACGTTGCTTCAGTTCCAGGTATGCCACAGTCAACATTCGAAATGAATCCGCACTTAATTTCGTTTTTCACACAAAAATTGATATCTACACTTTTAACACGTGCAAGCAAAACATTTGTCAACGGGCGTACTTATCGGCTTTAGTGAAAGACATGAGTACCAACCAACATAACGCCACAAAAAAATCAAAATTTGAATATACGTAATCCTCGAAAATGTGAAATTCGCTTCGCTTTCGCGAAACTTTTTTGATACACTAGAAGTGAAGCCAGGTCGCTAGACCTTCATGAAACTATTCAAGTTAATTTAATTTTCATTTCAAAAGCTTTTAGCTTTTACATAAGGCAAAGGCTGTACTAAAAGAAGCACTCAAAACTGTTCACACAAAGGATTAATTGTTCATTTTTTTTTTATTTATAATCTGAAATCTGAATTTTAAATACTTATAACTAATCTTGAGATACATTATTCTTGACAGAGAGATGAGAGATAATCTCTTAGCCAAGAATAATAATTCTGATAAAACTTGGAAAGGTAGAGTTAAGAGTCAAGTTCTCTTTGAAACACTTCCGTTCCCCCGTCGCACGCAACTTTTTCGATTGTAAGCGCGACATATTGTGGGTTTAATTTTCACTGAAGTAAATGATTTTTTTTATTTTTCGCTCTGGTAGTATGGCAAAGCTCGGCGTATAAAAAAATAATATAATATATATATATATATATATATATATATATATATATATATATATATATATATATATATATATATATATATCAAACCTAATAACCCTTTTAATAAAAAAACAATGAAATTTGACCAAAATATAACTACGCTTTGATAATCATATCTCACTCCGATATAGCAGAAGTACCTAGAAAAGTACGTAGTACGTGGCATGCTTGGCTCGGTCAATCATTTGCGCAAGATTCACAAAATGTTTGGAATAAAGCCAATTAGCAGTGATAAACACAATCACTACAAGTTTAGTATAATTCATATTTTTTTGTTTTGAAAGGTTAACTAACACTCCGATGAAAATCTTTTCATCGTCTTTTCTTCTTTTCTGATTGAAAAATAAAGTCAATGTTATTATTAAATAACATTGACATTATTTTTAATTATATAAATATAAGATTTATTTACAGTTAATGATAAAATAAAGTTCCTCTCCGGCTGCGGAGTGTATTAACAGAAACAGCGTATCTTAACACTAGTTTCCCAAGCTCCCACTACCTGCCTACCTACATACTTGTGGGATACCTCGTGTAGATGAAATATAAAAAAAAACAAAAAAGATAACTCAAACAAGCTGGTCATTAAATAGGTACTACATATGTATATACATTGCATAAAAAAAGAAAAGTACATCATACATGACGTACTATAATAGTTTTATAATCGACATCGGCGACCCATTTAAATCTTTTAGGGTTCGGTAGGAACATTTAACTAATTGGTGCCGATTGTAAATCCTCCTGTTTTACAAAAAGTTTACAGTTTGTTTGTTTGTATGGATTATAAACCTACTGCAATGGTGTACTCGATCTATATTACTTTCATTATAAACGTATTGACCTTGTTTTTTTTTTCATTTTAACCACCGGCGCATTAAAAGGATGTTATAAGTTTCTCCTATTTGAGTGCGATTTTTGTAATCAAGAGCCTTGTTCACTGCGGTGGTTAGTAGATTTTTTGTACGGGGGATTTTTTTATCTAAATACAATTTATTTTTTTCGTCTCAACACTCATTCGGGTAATATGTAATATTTAAAAAGTAGGATTATTATGCTGTAATGATATCTAATATTAACAACGTAGTGATTTCATAAACACTGGAGCAGTCAAATGTTAACTAAAGTGATTTTCTAGATCTCGCCTTGGAAATATTAAAAGAAGATTGTTGCGCCATAGTCAATTTTATATAAATTAATAGTAAAATTCATAAAATTAAAGAGACGTTAAAGAAACTCCTAAATTTATGGAACGGAAAAAGAATCTTAACACTGAGTTCCTGGATTCCCTTTGCCTACCCTGCCATGTATACAGTGTGAAGCTGAAAAAAATGCTCCGAGAATCGAACCCATAACCGCCAATTTCACTGTCACATGACGTTCCGCTGCAATACAACCGACTTATAAACAATATTGAAATAAAATTTCACTTTGTATGAAACGACCTCCAATACGAACGTTTCAGGGTGAAAAATAAACGTAAATACTATATTAAAAGTATGACATATATCTACTGGCGTTTATTTTTATTGTGTTATTCACTCATGGGAGTTACGAAGATCTGAGGACTTATGTGATTTATTTGGTGTTTTAATATTGTTAATGTATGCTCACTTTCAACACATTTTTTTAACTATTTATATTATAAATATGTACAAAAATTGTTCCATATCATTGAATATAAATATATAACGAGCTCTATCAGTCGAATAATTATTAATCAAATTGTGATTTTAGTATATATTTTAATTATATTAATCTATTAAAAAAAAAAAACCTCAATAATCGCAAAGCATCGCCAAAGCATATTTTATTAGTACTAAATCCTCTTTTCATCTCTATGCAGCCTAAAGTTAAGGCACTTTTCACATTTACCGTTTACATAATCGACACTCTAAATTCAATTGAGAAATAGTTCTCCCAATTCAAATAAGTTGAAACCAATAAAAATTGTTGAACACAATTATAATTCCTAAATGCTCGTTAACAAAATTGAGCATACATTAAATCCCAAAATATTTATCGTATCTCACTATTCTATAACCGTTCTAATACTATTAAGTCGAGGTACTTTAGATATATTAATAACAAATGGAGGAAAATATTCACACAACATTTTCCATTCAAAACATACAATTCTGACAATGAAAGTGAAGTATACGTGGTGTCAACATGGTTCACGATAAGCAAACACTGATCACTCTACGTACGGCGGAACGCGCAGTACCCACGGCACGCTGGAGAACTCTTGGAAGATGATGAGAACCAGCCAAAAATACCTGTTGTAGATCGATGAGCTCGACCGCACCAGGGGTTTCCCAGCTGCGTCACCCTTGCAACAGTTGCTGCCCATGGCGGGAGCGCATCTCGTTTCGAATCGAGTTCGCGATAGCCAGCCGCGTACTGCGCGATCCGTAAGATATTTTCGTAAAAGCGTAGCTAGCGCCGCTACTCTTAATATTTTTATGTGGATGATTTTTTTTTAACTGCCAAGTTCATTGAGAGTTTCGTTAATTTTAATCTCAAGTTTTTATAGACTTTATAGAATTTTTTGTTCATTGTTATTAGTAATTTAACAAACATTAATATAGAAATTCATTAAAAACGAAGCTAAAAACTATATCGTGTAAATGGACGTTACATATCAACCCCTGAAAATTAGTTTTCAGTATAAAGCGTTGGTGTAACAACAGATGGCATTGTGGACGACGATCTATCGACCGGCGTCCACGATCCTTGGAGCGGACGTAAGATGGCGCTAACCTAACAATGAATTACAGACTTGATAACCTCATGTTTATTTTTGGTAAGTATAAGGTAAACTCGGACTGACATCACAATCATCAAACCAGGCCATAGGTATTATGTATTCTAAAACTAATAATAGATTAATTTTCGGTTTGGAACATGCACATGAATGTTTTGTTCATTTCTTTGACAACTATGTATGTAAACATTGCTAAAATGTTACTTTGATTAAAATAGAATTACATGCTTCCTAAGGACATCAATAAAAACTACCAGTGTGTATATATGTTACTATAATATTACAATTTATCATTTATAATATTTATGATTGATTTAATCAGAAATTATTAAATTTATTCTTACACGTTTTTTATTATAATTATTTAGATTATCGTCTTAAAATGGCAATTTAATAAATATCTATTGAACACCAAATTTATCAGATAATTATTTGTATTATACAAACGTAGGGTTAATTGCCCAAAATATACCGCAATCGCTCTACTCTAACAGTTAGGACTGCTCGATGATTTTTTATATAACGGCAATGCATCATATACATACATAGCTAATAGTGCAGTAATATTAATGACTTCTGACGCGGTGGGCGATCATAATATGTATAAACATATTTCCTTGGTGAATTGTAACGTATAATAATACCACATTATAATTTACTGTATGTAATTATTACTCAAATTCCATATTACAGGCCAATCCAATCCACAGGCCGCCGCCATCAGATCTCAAAAGTGAAAATGATCACCTTTCCATCAGGATCTGGTTGTGCTCGTGACACACCAGTGTCGAGTATCTACATTGCTTCCTGGTCTGTATTTATACATCGACATATGAAAAACAAACAACGCTTGCCGGCGCGACGCGTGCGCATCTAAAATCTCAAATAAATTCACTATGCACTCTATTACCTCCTCGATATTTACATATGTAGTTGAAAGCTCGAAGTATCAGAATCTTTCAAATAGTCTGGCGTTTACTTTTGGAATTTTGTTATATATACATACTTAAAACTAAACATTTAAGTGTACAAACTCGTTTTTTATATATCTAGAAATATAACGTACCATTCGTATAGGAAGGGTGGTGTGCCTGAAGGCAGCGGGAGGACGATGGTGGCGTCGGCCCCGGGGGCTGCCCGGACGGTCCGGGGGCCGGTGGGGAACGATGGGGGCTCCATGGGCTCCAGTCCTCTCGGCCCGCGCGCGCCTGGCCGTGTGCGCGCGCACGCTCCCGCCCGTCCGCTTTCTATAAATAATACGAAAAAATGTACAGCGCTAAGCGAATTTTGTACGTCGCGAATATTTCGCCAATATCACCTCTGTCGTTTAACTTTAATAGTGATCGAATGGGAGTTAGTAATTATTATTACATCACACCTACTGGTGTAAATTTAAAAAAAAACATAAAATAATGTAAAAATTTAAAAAAAAATTATGATATCAGATATTAGTGTTCTAAAATTTACTATAACAATTCTACATAGTTAAAATGTAAGAATTAAACATTTCTCGCTTTACCAGAAAAAATCTAATTACTGTACTATTATTATTTTTTTTGTTAATATTTATAAAATACAAAAACTTACTAATAGTTCCTTAGTTTATATAATTTTTACAATATTCTTACTATTTATTCCCATTACTTTTCGTTATCTTTATGGAAGTCTGTAAGCTACGTCCTTATTTCAAACACTCTAGGTATATACTTATTAGCTATATATACCTAACACTGTAAACAAGAACATTTATCTGTTTTATTACATAATTTTATGTAAAGATTGAATCTCTAATCATGGGAAATAGTAAACTTTCAATACAAATATATGGTTTTAACAATGTCTTGATTAAAATCAAAAAAATCCTCCAAATTGATGATAATAAAAAAATATGAAAGATATTTTTTCATTGCCTAGATTTTTTAGAAATTTAGCATTCAATCAATATAGAATAAAATAATTATTCCTCTTTCCCGAGTAATTCAAAGAGCATTTAAATTTGCTATTCATCACGCAATGTCTTTTTGAATAGTAGAAAGTGTCGGATGTCTTAATATTTTGAAGCCTTTGCCTCGCCACATTTCATATAATGTGGAATAAACATGAAGCCAGTGGTGGACAGGCTTTAACGTAGGACGGGTTTAGAGAGGCGATAAACGTCTTTTTACTGCGTCTTTTATACAAATTACAAAAAATTGTAAGTCATTGTAGACAGGAGAGAGAATGCAATACGTTTTACTGATATTTTTTTCTTATCTTCTATGGCTTTGTAACCCCAAAGCAACTAAAATAATAATAAATTTACTTCAGATTTACATTCATACCTACTTGTATATTGTTGATATATTGCTAACAATTTTTCTTATAAATAATATTATTTACAGTTAGTAGATTATATTATTGACCCGTTAGTGTTTTTATACAATATTTTTTGAACAATCTAGACAAGCCGCGATAATCTTCACAAAGCTGTTGCTTCCCCTATGCAAGGACGCATTATAGCATGAAATCAGTCATCTATTGCGTTCTAATGCGCTGCAGAATGGCGGCAAACGTAACAGCATTCTGAAGGCATTACAATGTACGCATAGTGTGTTGTAAGCTCGACGCGTATAGTTCACCCACTGGCCATCCGAGTAAAATGATTGACAGAATGCCCGAAGTAGGGTAATCTTGATAGCTATACAGGTAAACCTGCGACGCTCTCTCTCAATGTCTACGTCATCACTCAAGCTATAAGTAAGTAATTATATTGCCTAAATATTTAAACCTATGAAATTTATTCAGTAATGACCCATTTATAGATATTGGCGCATGACTTAGTGAACGATGTTCAGCATTTAATACCATAATTTCACTTTTCAACGGACTCAGCCTATATGCCCAAAAACGATTTTTTCAACTGATAATTGTTTTTCAGCTGATAATTGTTGATATAGAGTGTTAAAATTTATACCACTGGATGGACTTTGGAGATTAATGGTCTTTTTCTTGTTTGTAATTAAATAATTTAGTGTTTCAAACACACAAATATTACCTACAGTATTTTTTAAAAACAACTATGCGTAGTCGCATCGTTCTAATCATCAGTTTTAATTTTTATTTCCTGTATAAGATATACGAAAACCACAGAGATTTTGCTATGTCACAGCTAACTGGTTTACCACTGATTTTCATTTCAAGCAGAAATATAAATACAATAACGGAACCGAAACGAATGCTATAGGTATTACAGCAAACTCATAAACATTGTACATACATGTAAGTTTTAAGTATGGTATGGTTCTTTGCATATGGCGTTCTGAGCGTGCCAATTGAGCACTTATCACTTCGCCAATAAGTTTTATGTCAAAACTCGCAATTGAGAAAATTAAAAGTAAAATAATGAAAAGTAAAAAATAAAACAACCAAATCACATCGAAATAGTTTATTTATTCATCAAACTACAATGTTTGGTTTAACTATAAAGTACACAGATTCGAATCGCTAGACCATTTCTTAGGCTAGTCTACAAGCTTTCAGGGCTATCAAAGAATATCACAAAAAATCCGCTCAGATCATAATAATTAAAAAAAAGCTTTTTCGTTTTGTTCCAGAGAATATAATAAAAAATTAAATGAAAAACATATCTTATTATATGAATAGTTGATTTACGGTGAAGTTTCATATCAATATTGTTTCTTACGACGGTAATTTTCTATTAAGCTTCGTACACTCTTTTAGAAAAAGTACTTTGTTAGTGAAGCAATCGTTTAAACAGGTGCTACTTATACAGAATCCTTAAAAACAATGTTTCGAGTGTCACGTGGACTTATATATTAAAACCATTACAATTGTTTTAAGAATCGAAATTGAGATGAAATTCTATGGAACTCCACGTAATATCCACTTTCCATACAACAGGACAGCAAAGTAATCAAATTAAAAAAAACCTTAAAAATATACTAAAAATATAAGAAAAACAATTACAAAAGTTCGTTCGAGTTTGTTTAGCTTTAAAATGTAAATGGTTAAACAAATAGCGAGGCCGATATAACCTTAATCTATAAAAAAAACTAAATAAAAAGATTATTGTAACTCTCTAAAAAAAAACAGCTTCTAAAATAACACTAATCAAGTACATACCGTTATATAAAAATTAACGAAAATTGAGCCCTGACGAAGTAAATACAGACATGTATTTAAAAAAATGGTATTTTCACTACTGAATATATTGAAAGGATACTGATCAATTTTTTTTTCAAAAAGAAGTCCTTCATACTGCCAGTTTGTGTTTTTTAATGTTCTTTCTCAGTATGACAATTTATTTAATAGATCGATATCCTTCCTTTACAAAACGTTAATTCGTACAATTAATCGAAGAATTACTAACATTTATCTGTTTAACAGGAAAATAGAGAAGAATAGATAAGAAAGAAATAGATAAGAAGTTCATTATATTTAAAGTTTAAATTGAATTTACATGTGATATATTTTACAAAAAGGGCAAAAAAATGTATTAAATTGTCTCATCGAGTGCCAGACATTAAGCATCGATGAGGTATTGTATTATGAACACGGTATTATCCTATGACAATGCCGTGTACTAGAGCACCTGACGTCTAGATAATATCAAATCAAAAATAGTCGAGACAAGTTATATGCGCCTGCGCATGTACACCATTAAGATACGACAGAACGACATAGTTAGTATATATATATATATATATATATATATATATATATATATATATATATATATATATATATATAAATATATATATATATATATATATATATATATATATATATATATATATATATATATATATATATATATATATCAACCTAATTAAATATTTTTAATAATAAAAAATGTAAATGAGACTACTGTGCAAAAAGACCACATGTAAATTCACTCATATTCTTCTTAATACTAGATTTATGTATTATCATATCGCTGGTCGAGGGGTTCGTTTTAGGATGAGAAAATTCATAAGAAAACTGTAAAGTGACATCAAAAACTTACACAAAACACAGTCCGTAGTACAACCTACCTACAACAGTCGGGTTTATAACATATTAGGAATGATTATAGCACATTATAGCACAAAAGGGTTTTTACTACTTCACAATTATTATTTTAATTACAAGGTTCACGCCTTTACCAAAATACATAGAGACCATTGCCTCACCAAAAATACGACTGACTCAGTTATAATACATATAACAATCCAGTATCAAACTTTAAATCCTCTCAAATATAATATACTACCTTCACAGATACCTTAGTGTACACATGGCATGAATGTTCCATCACAACGGCGCGGGTGGAGCCGCAATTATTACAATTTTTATCCTTCGTTGGGACTCCTTAACATCTAAGTAAATATACCATATTAAGTGACCTGTAAAACAGTTACATATTTCTAAATACACTTACAATACCTATAATAAAAAAAAAACACCTATGAAGATAAAATTTACATAATAAATCATATTTATTAAATATTTGGAAAAAAAAATAAATATTATACTATCAAGATAGTATAAACAATAAACATAGAAATGCTATAAGAGATCTAAAATTGGTTACCAGTAACTTCGAGATTCAATTTAAATACCTTCAAACTTTGGTAAATAATACAAATACAATTTAAAGAAATGATCGACACAAACGACTTACACACTACTACAAGATCTTTTCACAATATTTATAACAAAAAAAAAGCAAAAAAATAGCACAGCAACCATAAATTCTTTGTTTCAAGCATATCGTTCCTCAACAGCCTGGAAGGCGTTGGACAAAATTACGACCGCTACCTACGGCTATTTTCTTATACTCGTACTAACACATTAAACAATCAATCCCAAAGCATAATTCGAAATGAACTTAAAACTTACTTGAGGTAAACTAATATTACCTCTAAATTAATAAGTATACCTATAACTAGAATTGAATAAAGACTTAATATTAATAATAAAGTTAACCCTATAAAGTATAATAATATCGAAATATTAACATTTACATAAGAAAGGCAAGTTGAAGCCCTTTAATTGTATCAAACACGCTACAGTATATAAAGATCCAAAGCCATAAGAATAAAATTTCTCCCATATATATCTATATCGCAGATGCAATCACACTAAATTTCATGGGTCTCACGCCACACTAGAATATGTATACACTATGTAAAAAAACATAAGAATGTCAGCTCTTACTTCGAAATTAATGGCCACACAGAGAAGTCAATTAAAGTTGAACTAACATTAATTCATTCTCGATTTGCGTGGCACGACGACATGTGATATCAACATGTAGTAACTATTCTCTTTCTAAAGTGTTATTTATAAAATATATACAATAAAAATACACGTGTGTGTGTGTGTGTGTGTGTGTGTGTGTGTGTGTGTGTGTGTGTGTGTGTGTGTGTGTGTGTGTGCTTGTGTGTGTTTGTGGGTGTGTGTGTGTAATAAATAAAATAAAATGTGCAAGGGATATTTACGAAAATTGGATATATTTTTTTTATTTTTTTTCTATACTATTATGTTTTATTTAGAGATGTAAGAAACAAAATAATACAAAACCCTAGGATTGAAAAATGTTTTAAGCCAGCTAAAACCGATTGAAAATTAAGAAAGTTATTTTTTTTTATATTTTACATGATATTTTTTATGAAAATTGAATTCAATATATAAATACAACACAAAAGGGACGTTTAGAAAAAACTAGCGTCAGTATAATAAGCTCAAGTTTAGCAAAAACGAAAACAAATACACAGGGCATTTGTCAGAAGCGTTATATAGAAAACTTACCTATTATTACTTATTATACAATTGTATAATCAGTAATTATACACTAGTATAATTAATTTTTATTATATAATATAATATATATTCGAGCTATATACAAAGCGTGAAAGTTTCTTTTATATAAGAAAACCTTTCTAAGCTATACTTATATGTACATTCTTATGTTAGACTTGATGAATGGTGGAACAGCGTTGATGTTTGCATAACTGTTAAAAAAAAATGAATAAACAATTTAAAATCTACAAACTAAATTTAAACCTCTATAATATAATATAAGATCATTGATAAATATTTACTTTTTCTCTATCTCTCATTTCACTATCTACTCAATATATCCTACATATTGTAAATCAATTTCGATATAACATATTTTTAATTTTCATTTATAAATAATCTTTATTAAGAACTACTTGGAAAAGGGTTATTTTTATAAAAAATTTTTTTAGCTACATTCTTAATGAGAAACACAGTGAAAAGACACTACGTGATCCAACGCACCGCCTAATTATAGGACGTTGAAATGCGGATCTTAACGCCGCATTTTGACATGGTATCAGAACAAAGAAATGAGCATAATCAATTATCCCGAGTGGATATCGACCCACAAAACGTGGCGTTAAGTTACACGCGATGTCGCTTTTACAAATTGGAATGTCTTTTATACTACAACTATATGATTTTTATCACTAATTTATAACCTATAAAATCGCTAACATGGACCAATTAAGAAAAAGGTGAAATAAATGAGATCTTTTTAGGCCTTTGTAATTAAAAAATAAATCGAGATCGCAATTTTAGTCTCGTGTCTAATTAGACAAATTCAGTACTAAATATTTCTAAAAATAAGCGAACAGCAGACAATGTAGTGTAATCTCCTATTTACAATAATACTATATATAATCATTATTCCCATACTATTAATCACTAAATACTATGAATAATTATCATTAAATCATTAAACTTTTGAATTTTAATAAAAAAAAGTCAACCAATCAATTATACAAAAATATTAGCGAAAAAAAGAAAAATCTAATTAGACAATAGTGAGCTCCAAAATATAATTATCATTGCACGGGGCATCATTACACGCTGTATCATTACACGTTTCCTTCAACACAACGTTTCCATTATCCTCAACGATGGTGTCTTTGATCGTTACATTATTATTTTTGACGCTTTCATCGCAATCGCACTGTACGCAGTCATCGATGGCCATAGTGACAGTTGTGACGTCATTTTTGTTGTTTTCTACATAATTTACTACTAGTTGAGCTGGGTTTGCTTGTCTTTTCTTGCGTCGACGATTCTCTGTGAGCATTGGGAGGTGAGCCTTGATGCCGTCTGATGATGATGAGGTCTGGCGGTGGAAGTACTTGAAGTTCTTGCGTATGCCGCACCGGCAGCCGCTTAGTGCGTTTTCTCGCCTGTTTATACATTATAGGTTTTTTTATTTGAATTATTTTTTATCAAAAAGACAATTACGCTTAGCAAACCCTTTGCTTAAAAGAAAACCTAATTCGATTGTTATTTCATTATAATTCTTGAAATATATTTATAGCTCTATTTAATCTATGATATTTTCACAATACAACTAACAGTTGTACTGGCCCAATATTCTTTATTAGAAAACTAGCTAACAAACAACAATGTTAATAAACACAAAGTAGTGATGTACCAAACCAAAACTACAAAAGAAAAAAAAATTGAATTCCAATACTAACTCAGCAATAACCCGTTCCCGTTGCTCCAGCTGGAGTCTTACAGCGCACACTTCCATATACAATTCGTTGGCTCTCGACAGTTGTTGTTCGTACACGTAGCGCACATCCCTAGCGTGTTTGATGTTTTCACGACGTTGGGCTATCGCGTCTTTTGCTTGCGGCTTATCACTTCTGTGCAAAAAAAACATATTATTATATAGAATGAGAATGTAAAAAATTAAGTCGAATTGTTATTTTTTTCTTGTCATGAATCAATGAACAAAATTCTTCTTTTTTAACTTTTGTTCTTAAAGAAAAACTTGTTGTTAAATAAAATTACAACTTTATTTAATTAATTATTATTTTTTAAGTTAAAACTTACTTAGCATAAAGCCTCTCCATGCATTTGTGAACTTCTTGACGCCATAGAACTTGTGTGGTGTGGAATGTTTCCAAGTCCATAGTGCATAGATCTTCACCTGCCATGTCCAAATGAGCAGCAATTATCTTAAATGGTGGCCTATTAAAAAAATATAAATATATATTAATTCTCTTATCCAGAGCCTGAATCAAAAGTATTTTATATATAGTGTCACCCTGTGACCTTTATGTAGGATCCAATATTCCTACTTAGTGTTTAGACACTCTGTTCCCTACTTTCCTCACTCAGATTTCCAATCACTACTTTTAAAGTTGCACTTTACCTAGAGAAGGTAAGAATTTTAGAAATAGATTTTATTTGTTCCTTCGAGTGAGAATTGGACCCATAATATCAACACACATCTTTAGTTATACACTTACCTATTCCTTGGAACCCTATTCCAACATTGATTCAGCAACAGCTGTATACTACTGGGGCAAGTAGTAGGAACTGGCAAAGCTATAGTATCAGTTCCAACACCCCACATAATCGCATGGGTTTCCAGATTTTTGTATGGAACTTCCTGAGTTAACAGTTCCCATAGAACTACTCCATAAGACCAAACATCTACTCGTTCTGAGCATGGCTCGTGGCGTATCACTTCTGGTGCCATCCACGCCACAGTGCCTGTGAAACTCATTATGGCACTCACATCGTTCCATTCACGACTGGTACCAAAATCGCTAACCTTTACTACTAAATTATCTGCAATGAGAATGCTACAACAAAAAAAAAACATAAGCATAAGTTATATATTAATATTTTGTAAAAATGAAGCCTGTCCTGGCGCAGCGGCACAAGCGTGTGACTGTACCCGACAGGTTCTGGGTTCGATCCCCAGTCGAAGAAATGAAATATTTAATATTTTCAATTTAAATATTTAATGTTCTATTTTTCGCTCTGGTAATAAGGCAAAGCGCGGCGTTGAGTTCTGCCACTCAACACGCAATGCCATAAATTCGTGCAGGATACACCGTGAAGCTTAAAAAAAAATTAAATACTTTGTTACTTCAAAGGAAGGAAATGTTTTAGTGTAGGCATGTATATAAGATGTAATAAGACATGTGTCTTCAGTATAAATATTTAGATTACTATGCATTGTACTGTTGTTTAGTAGTGATAAAATGTTTATTCATAACATAACTTTCAATCTAAAGTTTTATAAAAAACATTTTTTCTCTCTCTCTCTCTCTATATATATAACAGTCACTCCACATAACACTTTGATGCACTGTGTCTTTAAATAGCATATAATGGTATCTAATTTGTAATAAAAATCATACTTACTTTGGACTCTTAAGATCTCGATGTATAATCTTGTGTGAATGAAGATAGCTCATGCCGAAAGCAATGTCACGGGACCAGCGTACAATTTGCTTTGGTGTGAAAGATACTCCACTATGAAGAAATTCAAACAGAGGGCCATATTGACAATATTCCATTATAATGCAGTGAAACGGTGTTACAGTGCATACTCCACGGAAACGAACTAAAACAAAACTTTACAATTAGTCCCTTTTTAATATAACACAACAGAAAAATATTAGATTCTTTTTATTAAAAAAATTATAAATCAATTATTTTCATAATTGATGAAACTTATCTATTACCTATGTTTTCATGGTTAAGTTTCCTCAAATGTTTGATGTTAGCTTCACTCTTGTCCCTAAGCTTTTTCACTGCAACCATTTCACCTTTAAGGTTACCGCCAAAGACAATTCCTTGAGCCCCAGAACCCAGGTAAACTAAATCAGTCAGGCTATCAAAAGGAACTTCCCAGTCATTTTCCGCTACAAAGAAAAATACCATAATGTTTTATTGAAAATATTTCTGTATTATTGGACTTATTTAGATAACTTTGTTAAAATATTGGTAATATAGTACTAAAGTATATAAAGTCACATTGCTGCATTGTATTGAATTATCAATATGAAATAAAAAATTAGTAATTGATCATGCGACAAATTCGCTTAAATAACATGTATGTTAAAAATATTTCTACAGCTGATATATATTTTTTAATTTTTATTTTACATGTAATTGATGAACATAACTAGTACCACGAAAAAAATATTTTACACTTACCTCCTCTTTGAATGTTTATAATTAAGCTGATGTCGTATCAAAAAATAAGCAGTAAAAACAGTAAAGTAACTAATTAATATTCAGTTTCCTTTAATGTCCAGACAAAAGAAAACAAAAATACACAAAACGCAAGAAAGCTTCGAATAAAGTCGCCATTGCGAAAGCTTCGGTACATAAAAAAAGAAAAATCAATAATGCAAGGCGGATAGAAGCTGTAGGGTGCTATGCAATTGGTATTTGCACGAAAATCAATCATTTCCCCCCCTTTCCCCCAAATGAACCTGCGTGGCGCATCGACCTTGGATGCCTCCCTGTTATTGCATCGAACCGAAGCCTTGGGAATATTTGCGTAATTCATACATATTAAATATATATAATATAACAAAGCACAGCGTTACCTTGCGTTTCCTCGTAGTCTGGACTTTTGAAAAGAGACCAAACAGTCGAAAAACAATCCATCACACCACTCATCCAAAATAATGTCTTTTTGTCACGGTCTAAAGCTGGAGATCCGAAACCAGGATACTCGTCTTTCATTGTGTACGGAGTAGTGTTAAATTCAATCTGGGCTAAAGGATCCATCTTTGGTTGTATTTTTCAGAAATGTGAGACAAAACACAAATAATAAATATTATGCACAAGGTTTCAATCAAATATTCACTTAACTACACGTTCCGTATTCCGTCCGTGCAACTTTCCATTATGGAAACTCGAGCATGAATGAATGAAGAGTTTTGGTATTGACTATGAAGCCAAGGTAGCGACGAAAGGGGAGGACGCGGACCGGAGTGCTATTTTTACTCTTCTATATGCTAATTGTCTATGGGATAGAATATAATAATTTTCACTGTTATTAAGAAAATTATGTGTTAAATCATCGACACTGATATTTATTATTGTGATTATTGATTAACAACAATTATTGGAAGTCATACACTCTTGACGAATATATTATATTCCAATTCTATTTTATTTTATTAAAAAAATCACACAAATTTTATTTATGTTACGGTAATGTTTATTTTTCTAAGATATATTTACGCAGTATTTTTTATATTTTTTTCATTGCATTAATGATAGTCGTGATTTTCTAAAGGAAACAAACCATTATATAATGGCTATGTTTAGTAGAAAATATTTAGTTAAATTAGAAAAACATTTAAAAAAAAATGTAACCACGAAGTGTAAAAATTACGATAATTCAATATTACTATCTGTGATGGCACAATCTGCCAGATGTCAAATGTCAACTTGACTCATCAAGATTTCAACGTCTGAATTCTGAACTGAAACGGAGTTTTGCTTTCCGACAATTGCTGTGACTTTGTATTCTACATTAAGTAATTACTAAATCCAGTTGAAACATCTGAAAGTATATAAGACACTATTAAAATATTTTTTATTATATTGGGCACTTAGAAAAAACATTTCCAAATAATTGATAAGGTAAATGTTTTATGTAGGTTTCATGATAAAATTAAATTAATTAAAGTAATAGATTAACTAGTACATCTGTATGGAATTTCTTATAAAATTTCTCGTAGTTCAGATTTCTAGTAATAATACAAGTAAACTGTATTTACAGATTATCTTATAGTTGGAATCTCAAAAAACACCGTTTTCAAAAAAGCAATGGACAAAAAATTATCATTCACAGAGTTGTATTCTATTTACAAGAAATGGGTTATTAACAATCCAGGAATAGTAACTGATGTAGAAACTGTGGCAACATGGTCATCTTACTTTGTAGCAGGTAAAATAAATAAATCACCAATTATTTCTGAACTTGTTTATTCATTATCAAAATTATTGTCACTATTTAATGACAAACTAATAAGAGAAGCTTATGGAAACGAATTAAATGACTATGGATTACAAGAACAAATAAAATTATGGCTCACTATAATCCATTATTGTGAAGTTTTTGTAGAACTTGTAGTAAGAAACAGATGGGGCACAAGAGGAAAATGGACTGCAACATCTTTGCTTCAAATGTTTAAATGTGCTTCAGCCATTGTGTTATTGTATAGATACAAGGAGATACCTATTCAACATCCACCTATACCACCTTTACAAAGAAAAAAGTTTACTGACAATAAAGATGCTGATGACAGCTCAAATTCATTTTTTACATTAAGAAGGTCAGGAAGAGTTGTGAGACGTGTTGATGGAGCTCCACCTTTAGCTCTAAGAGACTGGCAGCCTTTGAAAATTAAAGAAGACAACATCTCACCGTCTATTGAAAGAAAAGATTTGTTTAATGCAGAATTACTGCACATTTTGAAACCTCTTGTGCACCTTGCCGCAATGAGAATATTTGGAAGCAAATCTTGGAAACAATGGCTTGTAGCTTTAGGCATTGACATGGCGAGTTTCAAATTGTATAATCGTCACATGGATAATTTGACTTATGAACAAAGATTAGAGTTAAGCAGAAGAAAACTTGGATTAGTCCTTTATTTGTTACGTAGCCCAATGTACAATGGTTATTCTAAGAATGTTATTGAGAGTGTCTTGACATCAACATCCAACAAAATTCCTGTGCTTTCCTTTATATGCAGCCCTATAATTCAATATCTTAACCATTGGCAAGATATATACTTCTACATGTGGGCATCATAGATTTTCAATTGACTTGCCTTTGTTGTTATTTAGCAGGGATTTTATGGAAGCTATGTATTGTAATTATCGGGAAAATTGTCAATCATGTGCAACTTTATATGATAAGTTTGTAATTTTTCCTACACAAGCTTACAGACAGCACAGATATATTTAGATATATACAGATATTTTCTTTGTAAGAAAATAAATTACCTAAAAATCTGTGAAATCTACTCTAATACTCTGATCTTATGAAATGGTCCAAAACTATTTTATTACTTGTTTTCTGTAACCAAAAGCATAAGTTCTTCTTTTATGCATATCTAAAATCTTATATCCATAGTATTCCTGTTATTAACTTATTAATTTAAGATTGAATGTTATTTAACTATTAATACGTAAATAAATCTATTCCAATAATGTCTTAACAATTGTAGACATATACATAAATAAATAATAAAAAACAAGTTGTGCTATTAAGGAAGGAAATATTCATTTATTAATTGAAATTAAGTGAAATATTTTGTAAGAAATCATTCCTGTGCCTCTTGAGAAATGGTTTGTGAGCTTTATAAAAGTTGAGGAAATAAAAAAATATTGTAGATGAGAGAATTATGAGCTTGACATAACCCTCGACTCAACTGTCATATATAAAAAAGTATTTGAATGTGCAGATGCAGCAGATAGTTACAAAATACTTGTGAAATAAGACAAATAATTGAGTGAAATTAGATTATGATTCAATTGGAAATTATTTTTGTGTGTCTTTTCTGCATAGATATATTATACACTCACTATTTTTCTCGAGGCAAATTAATTAATAATAAATTTACATATTGTGACAATTACAGTTGTAAATGTTAAACATTAGAATAGGTGCCAATTTTTATACAATATATTTATGTAAATCCAATAAATTATTTTACATCACATAAATAATCATTAAACATAAATAATAATTAAGGTATGTGGAGGGCATTGTGGTTTTATAAGTTCCGAGTTGTTATTAAATATTATTATGGATGTGGTTTATATTGTTTATTTTACTGTTATAAACAAGGGTTTTTAGCTTAGAATAATGATTTTTAAATAAAATATATATGAAACATATTTGAAACTTTATAGTAAGGTTGACATCAGACATATTTGTATGTAACATTTATGTAATATAGTAATTTTATGTACTCATATTTTATATATGGTCTCAAGGAAATTATTCAAATATAAATATTTGTTTTCTTGACACAAATTTATTATGTAATGTAATCTTTATCAAAATTAAAAAAAGACCGTACAAGCATTTCTTGTGTAAAGAAATATCAAGTGACCAATATCTGTTTAATTAAAATGGCAGACATTATTCACTCCAATTAAAATATACATATTCTTGACAGAATATGTAAACTATTTTTTAAAAAAATTTTGCACATTACACTCAGCCATCCTATTTAATAAATGTTGCTATATTATGACATGAATATTGATATTTAAACATTTAAAAAAAATCCATTTATTTGTCTTTGACTGGCAAATTAACTATAGATTGTTTAGTTTTTAGCCGTTTTACGAGTAAATTGTTGAGTGCTTTTTCATAGTAAATGTAAAGATGAAGGACGAATCCCAAGAACCTCAGGTTTTAGTATCGCTTTGTCCAAAATTTATAATTTTTCTAAAATATAAATAAATAATAATATTGTTTGAAAATTATTCCAAATATATCTTTGTTGTGGATTTAATAAAAAACTTAAGCACATTTAAGAATCTTTATTTATTGATAATTTCAATACAGTTATAATAAATGATAAAATTATACTAACATCCAAAGGCTTACCAATCTATTTTTTCATCAGTAAAGTATAGTTACATCAAGAAGATATTCATATATCATGCGTAAAATATATGTGATTGATCGACGTAAACATTCATAATATATAATATTATTTATTCAATAATCAATAATAACAAGCGAAACAAAATAATCTCTCACAAGAAAACATTGTATGAGATTTCATTTAGTAAATAAAGACTTATACTATAACACCTAACTAATTCGTCGTGAGTTCTTGTCCCACACTTGGAAATGAATTATATTCATTACCTTGCTCTTGTAAGAACAAAAATTGGGTAGTGCGTGGGAACATAGTCTTAACAGTAGGTTCCCCAGGTCACCCTGCTACATGCAGGACAGAATGAAGCTAACAAAATAACTCATTCTTTTTTAAATACTTTCCTCTAAAGATAATTCATCAATTACAGTAATCAGATATATGTACATAGTATGCAAAATAAATATAAACAATTTCTTAGTGCATACTTTAATTTTATAAAAATCAATATTTTGTACATAGAAATATAACATTATCTTAATTAAAATGGCCAAAAAAATACGTTTTTATTATAGTAGGCAATACTTATCAAGTAAAATATATTTAGTTTCTAATAAAATAGCCGCGCCTAAGAAATTATAGCGTAAAACGTCTTGCGATGTGATAAATTTATAATTATATATATTTTTAATTAAGTATATAATTTGCACATCGTGTCAAAGTCATTTGCATAATTTTAAATATTTGCATTTTACACAAGTTGCATTTTAAAAGTATAGTGATGTTTCAAAATTATATTTTATATCAATTAATATAGTAAATAGTTTACTTTGTTTATATATAAAAATAATTGTACAACAGTCTAAATATATAGGACGTTTGTTTATTAGTTTTTTTTCAAACCCATAAATCATAACTGATGGTGTTTTCATTAAAATATGGGAAAAATAATCTTTCGGACGATTATTATACGAGTAGTTTTTACTAAACATCTCTTTTACATTAAAATTACAATAATAAATGCATAAACAAGTCAGACATTTTGCAACAAAAAATAACATTCAAAAATATCAAAAAGCTAAATTAAATCCGATCGACTAACTTGTTTTATTAAAAAATAAATATATAAATATACAAAAATCGTCAACTATTTAATATTTCATATTCTCTTATAAAGAAATCTTAAATTTAAAAATAATACGTGATTGAGCATTTCACTAATATATACAGATTTAGTTAGTCTTCCGAGTTTCAGTGTTGACATAATGTTTCTAAAAACTTTTAAAGTAAAGAAATTGAAAAATTATCATTTTAAGCGTTTGATTACTTTTAGTTTTTTTTAAATGTATTTTTTTTAAAAACTTTAAATGTTCCGCCAATCTGACGCAATGTCATTGATGTGATCCATAAATTACATCACTAAATTGATGACTGACTTAAATGTACCAAAGACCAGGGTGGTCAAGTTTGACGTCACGTTATGACGTTACATAAGCCGACGACCACTACACACGAAAGAACATGTCAAAAGAAAAAGTTAAGATCACGGAATAATTGTTCACATTGCTGTTAAAAAATTAAAAAATAAATACTGTTTATTTAAATGTTTTTGGTCAAGATAAATACGGTCAATATTCCGTTCTCCTTTGACTTTTTGTACAGGCGTTGTTTAAATGGATCCAATGTTAAGTTTCAAAATTATTTATTTCAAAAACAACTGTACTTAGATTTTTTAAATACCTCCTCTCCATCCCTTGCCACAATTCGTCGAGCCCCATTCAACGTGTGACGTGATTTATGAATGACGTCTCTTGGGCGGAACGCAAGAACAAAGTGATGTTTCACAACATTCTCTATAGGTCAAAAAATAATAAAATATACTTTAATTTCATACATTTTTTTTGTTATTGATATTTTCATTTGATACGTAAATATTGTAAGTAATCAATGGGTACGTAATTTTATATTCCTATGCACGTTTAAAAACAATTTAACAAATTGACAAACAAAATCGATTTTTAGGCTCTTTTGTTTATTTATTATACCAACATTTATATTTAATTATAAAGTATTGTCAATAGTTTACTAAAATGTTTCAATGAGTTCTGTTGACCTGAAAAATAACAGATGGAAGATCAGGCGTCCATATATTAATTGGATAGTAATGTATTATCTTGAAGCATTTTTGATAACCTTATTTCAGCGACTAATATTGATATAAAAGGAAACATATATTTTTACTTTTATTAAAATAGTAGTAAGAAGAATATCTATTTCACATCCTTGTATCTATCTAATTTAAAAAAAAATCTTAATTATTATTATTTTTTACGTAATATGCTTTATACGCGTCTGATCTAATAGATGAAAGGAAATAAATGTCTTTTTTTTTGTATGAAAGAATGTTTCAACAACCGTTACTACATTTTGTGCCAGTCTTATTTATACATAACTTAATACACTACTGACGATTGGCACTCTATAGTCTGTATTGTTTTAAAATGTCAAATAATTATTTAATATAGTTAAAAAACGAATTATTAAGGAATTGTCTATTATTATGGAACATGACAGTTATTCTTATCATACTGCGGGTTCATAAATATGAAAAAGAAATATATATACAAATAATAACAATAATTATTAACAATAGGAGAAAGTCTGTAGTATAAAATAAGCTGCAAAAAATGGACAGTATTCGAGAGTTAACCTAATTTAGTTATTAACAGCATATTATAAAATATTTATTGAAAATGACAACAGGTAAAAAGTTGGAATATAAAAATGTTAGATTATAAGCGTAATAGTAATTTATTACAAGTCGAGCACAATGTCTGGGCCATACGTAAACTACGTCATGCTTATTTTATGATATTTTGACAGCTGTGAGTCCCATTCAATATGTACTGCAATTTTACATATTTTTATTACTTAGATATTACACTTAAAAATATGGCGTCACAAAATTCAGGACCCCTGTCTGCCTTGTGATGCTTTGTCATCTTACCATATGACGTAATTTACGCACAGTCTCTAAGAGTAATATCTGAAATTCCATTTAGACTGCCAGAAAGCTTCTGTTTAGACTGCTATTCTTTATAAGAAATAAAAACAACTACATTCAATTAATTGTAAACAAGTCACAAAATATTTTTTAATGCTGGCAACACTACATTACTCTGAGCCTCCATATCAGCGCCATATTGTAGTATAAAATGATAAAATATATATGTATATATTCTTATAGCTTTTGAAGAAATATTAATATGTGTAATTACTTCATTTAATTATATATAAAGAAAAATAACACTTGCTCTCTACACGTAGGTACATTACACATAAATTTAAAACTCTTTGAAGCTTAAAAGGTATTTTCGCGTAAATAGCTTTAAAAATATACCCTATTATATAACTACACAAGCAACATTACGAATACAATTTCTTCATGGAATAATTTAAATGACATCAAAATTACATAATTCAACTATTGCAATAAATGGAAAACATTTTTGTACTACATACGTATAATGAAGGAAATGAAACATTTATAAAGTCAAAATTTATGATCTACCGATAATTGCACATCAGCAAATTTTGTTGCATTTGTCCTTTTCTGTTATCTGAAATAAATAAAAGGTTAAATCAAATTTCGTGATAGTCAAATTTATACTAATACTATATAGCTGGAGTTTGTGTGGATGAACGCGATAATCTCAGTAACTATTGATATTTGAAAATAAAAAAAATCGTGTCTTTTGTCGAAGAAGGATGGGAAAATAATAAAAGCTCTTTTGTGCGGTCAGTGACCTTTAATTTTTATTTGATGGAAACTGTGTAGCGGTCAAAATCAAAGGCAAATGCTATATAGGTATAGTGTCTCTATATAACAACTCATTTTAACAATGGCTAGACAAACAGTAAAGTAAGAGCGTTCGTGACACAATCGAGTTCTCCCTGTTGTTTTCGCACGTACTATATTAAAAGCAAACATAGAAATTTCGCCAACGCCTTCGAAAAACATTATATAAGTATTATATCTTCTTTTATCATAGTAAAATTATATAATAGTGGCAATAAGAAAATGAAATAAACGATTCAATATTAAGCCGGAGTATTTTTACATATATTTTTTATAAGTATGTACTAAAAATGTTTTTTTTGTCAAGTTCAACTTGGCAATATAATAAATATAATTCGCTAAGCTTTGACAGTAGCTGCAGAGCAGTCAATAGTAAAAAAATATAAACACTTAATTTTTTTAATGAACTTTAAACAATAATACTGAGCTTTTTAGGGTAGGATTTGATACTATGCAAAATGATAAGTTAATTACATTTTTCCCCTTCATTTATTGTTTGTTTTATTACAATACATATATAAATAAAAAGAGTTGCAACATTTTAAAAAAATGTTGTACAATAAAATTGCTATAAATAACAATTCAATTGAAATTTCACTGATCAATTACAGACATTGTTTAAAAAATAATATTGCTATTAAAATTATAGATAATCATCCAAATTACAAAGAAAAAGCCGCGCGAGCGAGCATACTAACCAATTCTCCTTAGTTATTGAGCCAATCCCACGAGTCGTCATCGCGCTTCTTCTTGATAGTGATGCTCTTGATGTCGGGGGGCGGGCTCGATACACCGACTTGCGATAGATCGCGCGAGTCCAAGTTGTTACGCGCCGCTACTGATGGCACTATGCCTGAGGGCTGAGTTTGTTCATTCCTGAAAATATATAATTAAATGCATTTAAAAAAAATACTAAGATAAAAACACGGCGTTCGAATCTGCAAGTAAACTCGCTCGAATAGAAATAAGTAAGAGGGAAGAACAAAGTGTCTCAATACGTTCGTTCGTACGGATCGTTGTACCTAAATGCTAAGCAATAAAAAATGATGAGATGACTAATAAAACTACGTATCTAGGATATGTTCTGATCATTTTACTTTTAATAATAAGAGTAGTTTTTTATATTAACATTTGGTTCATAGTAAAATATCTAAGAATACAAGATTTTATTTCAAAAACATATATATAATTACAATAAAATATATAAATAATCAATATGTATTTCACTTATTTATTTTTCAGACTAGAATTCTAACCGAATATTGCTTGTGTACAATGATTACTTAACTAGTACAATAGAAACGATAAACCTTTCTGTTCGACAATTTGTTTAAATGCGTATTAAGTGGCAAATAAATAGATATAGGTACTATATTATATAAATATTTTCAAACAAACCATAAATAATAAAAAATATATATTTTTTAGCTTCACGCTGTATCCCGCACGAGGCAGGGTAGGCAGAGGGAACCCGGGAACCTAGTGTTAAAACACTCCGTTCCACTTCCATTCCCCACTTTCCGCCAAATTTGAGGCATTGCGTGTTGAGTGGCGGTAACTCAACGCTGAGCTTTACCAGAGCGAAAAAATGAAACATTAAATATTTAAATTGAAAATATTAAATATTTCATTTCCTTGACTGGGGATCGAACCCACAACCTGACGGTTACAGTCACACGCTTGTGCCGCGGCGCCACGACAGGCCTCTAAAAAAAATGATAAGTACATTACTCGAAAATATGGTAAGTACATTACTCGAAAATAAAAAATATGGTAAGTACATTACTATTTTATTAGCAAAACGATAGTGGCACTCAGTATTATGTATCGCAGAAACTCCGTCCTACAAAGCGTCCTACTCCCGACTCCGTTATGAAGTTTAGTTCAGTTAAGTATATCCTATTAACACTTGTTTTAACTTTTGTTCAGTTGTTTCTGCGGTAGAGTAGTGATGATAGACTTGTATGTATGTATAATTAGAGGTGGTAGAACAAGTTTCAATTTTAGACATTTTATTAGAAAAACAGTATATATCATTAATTTATAACTTATTTATTGGATATAGGTATTAAATTAATACCGTGAATATAATTGTCTTTTCGGCTTCACGTTGTATCCCACACATGACAGGGTAGGAGCTTGGCAACCTAGTGTTAAGACACTCCGTCCCGCTCTTCACATTAGCGCCACAACTTGCTTGATACCTATGGGTTTGTTTTCCTACTCGGTAGTATGTAATATATGTAATATTTAAATATTTACACATTTTACTCGCTCTAGTAGCAGCAGTTCTGTCTACTGTGTAATCTGGTGCAGCGTTGATTTTCGCCACTTAATACGCAATATCTCAAGAACGCGGCGGAAAGTTAGGACCGAAAGTATTTTATTGAGAACAATGTCTTCACAAAAGGTTTACAGGTAGATAGCCTGGGTAGGTTTGGGTCGGTTGGTGATATTTTTTAGTAATTTAAAACCTCTATGTCGCTCTATAACCCGGTTTTAGTCTCGGATAGGCTAATTGCCTAGACATGTCAGGTAATAGTGACATTTCGTATTATTCGAGATTGTTTGTTTTTATAGTCGATTTCGAGGAACATCCCTTCTTTTCCTCTTTTCTAACTTTCTCCCCTGTCTATTTACCATTAGGGCAGTCAGGTTTCTCCCAATATTCTTTCTATTTTTCGGTATAATGCATACGTATTCGTAAATTTGAGTACCGTACATTTAATTATGGTTAAAATTCGTCGCTTGGTTGAAACTGTTAACGCCACCGCTAATTGGCATGATTAACCAAATTAGCTATGCTCAAACATTCATGGAAAAGCCCAGTTACGATTATACAATTTTTTTTCAGCTTCACGCTATATCCCGCACATGACTGGGTAGGCAGAGAAGAAATAATAACATTAAATATTTAATTTGAAAATATAAAATATTTAATTTCTTCTAGTGGGGATCGAACCTTTAACCTGTCGCGCTTACAGTCCCACGATAGTGCCCCAGTGGCACGACAGGACCTATACAACATTATTGTACGTTACTGGAGTATGGTAGAGGCAATCTATTAATATCCTTCTGAGATATCTAGGCAAGCTTAGCTGTTTAATTAGGCCATTCGTCGTCCCTAGTCTCTCTTTTAACCCATTCATTACGACTAAGAGGACTACGATTTAATTAGCCATTTGCATCGCCAGAGCTAAGTAATGAGTATTTATATTTTATATTAATAGTGGATATTTTAATACAATAGTTTAATTTAGCTAACTTTATAAAACTTCTTAAATAAATAATATATGACCGATATTAAATACAATAAATATATTTATTTTTAATTATTTTTAAAGTGTTAATCCTCACTTTCTAAATATTATTTAATTTTACTTTACAATTAACGCTACCTTATTATTTTAAAACGTAGGTTCCTTTTTATTAATGTTATATTGAGAAACACAAGTTATATATATATATATATATATATATATATATATATATATATATATATATATATATATATATATATATATATATATATAAATGAATAACATTTCAACATCTTAACAAACGCTCATTTAGTAAGCGCTCCAGTAAGTGAGATTGAACCAAATAATCAATATGCATAGATCGTTACATGAAGTAGATGAAGTTATCGAGATAGTAGTTTCTGTTACAATCAAGAAAGTACTTAACCTTGGCTTAGACGTTGGTGCCGTCTGAATGACATTGCAGTGCCAATATTGCAAGATTTCTAAACTTGTCAAACGTTAGATGTTTACCAATCTACATATTTGCAAATAAAATTATTTTTTTGTATATTTATAAAACTTTATATATATTGATGATGTAACAGTTATTTAAGTAAGTCATGTTCAAAGTAATAATTCCGATTGGCTGATTCTGAAAATTAGTGTAAATTTTAAAACTTGATTGAATCAAAAATTATATATTATTTAAAATAATAAAAATCTTCAAAATAATAATAAACACAAAACTTGACTATTATTTCAAATTCTAGAGATTGTTAAAGAGTTAAGAAATTTTGAAGGTTACGATCTAAGAAAACTGTGATTTTAAAATAAGACAATCTTGTTAAAACAAATTAAAATAAAATTCTTATAAAATTGACAGTTGTAGGTCCGGTAACCTTTAAATACACCCTAACATATTTATTAGAGGCAGCGGCACAAGAGTGTGACTGTAACCGATAAGTTCTGGGTTCGATCTCCAGTCGAGGAAATGAAATACTTAATATTTTCAATTTAAATATTTAACGTTTCATTTCTTCGCTCTGGTAATAAGGCACAGCGCGGTTGAGTTCCGCCACTCAACACGCAATGCCTCAAATTCGGCGGAAAGTGGGGAACGGAAGTGGAACGGAGTGTATTAACGCTAGGTTCCCGGGATCTCTCTGCCTACCCTGCCTCGTGCGGGATACAGCATGAAGCTGAGAGAGAGAGAGAGAGAGAGAGAACATATTTATATTTACATATTTGTTTAAATAAAATGTATATTTACATTTCATTATAAATATATATTATGTTTCATTTTAAATTCGATATTAAGTTAAATTTTAATTTAATCCATTAAGGATTAGATGATGCATTTTTTTTGGAAAGACACAATTTGATAAACACTATGTGTATATTTATTTATACTTCATTGGGCATAAAGAGATTTCTTAAGAAAACTATCGTTTCGCTATAAAAAATATCTCATTTGACCATAACAATAATATGTAACATTCACTAACATCAACCATATCAGTATAACGAATACGATTAGACTTAGCTGTTATTTAAAAGGAATCGCAGTTACAATTGCAAATGCATTGAAACGGACAAGAGCGTAATTTATAATGGCAGCTCCTAGAAACCGTTCAGTTAGATAGATCTATTACCTAATTGAAGCACTGTTCAGTGCACAATCGTCGCTGAGCTGATGCCCTGATGGATGCAATAGGTGTCGCCACCGATTTAAATTGGTTGATCGGTTCAAAGTAATTTTGTACTTGCGTCAAGATTTCTCGGCATTGTTATATAAATGGTATATAAAGTACAAGTCCGAAGAAACTGTATTATAAATAGCTCAAGAGCTTCTCAATTGTACTAGACAGTTTTGTTTGTTACTAAACTTTGTAATATACTTTTTTTTATGAAAAAATGATTATTACCGTATGTGAACACTGTAAAATTATTGTTTTCCTCATTATATAAGATGGGCTGTGTCCCAAACATGAAAAGGTAAAGGCAAAGGGCACTACGGAACCTAGTGTTAAGACAGTCTGTTCTTTTTTCGGCCGAATTTGAGGCATTGCGCGTCGAAACACTGAACTTAACGCCGCGCTTTGCCTTGTTACTAGTGAAGTAATGATAATATTAAATATTACATTACCTCGAGTGAGGATCAAACCCATAACCCTGTATTTTCCAATTTCCTATTTGAAAGACTCCGTCGTTTACCTCTATCATCTAGCTATCAACGTAAGAAGTTCCTGCAACACTACAGTTCGACCGATTTCTTGTATGACCTGCTCTTAAAATGCACACGTGTTCTAGGATTATATAAATATTCATTACTCTACATCAGTGTTTCCCAAAGTTGGGCGTACGCTCCACTAGGGGGCAATTTGGCAATTAGAAGGGGGCAATTTTTGATTTAACTAAATAAAAATTACCCGCTCGCCAAAGCATTTTAAGCCAACGCTTGACTTAAGGGAGCCACATGGTGGTTTTAGAAATCCAAAAGTGGGGCGTGGACTAAAAAAGTTTGGGAAACACTGCACTACATCCTTACTACGATGACAAAGAGATTGTATTGACGTTAAGCATCTTTTAATTATTTGCATTTTAGTATATATTTTAATAGTATCTATAAATCTGGGTCAAGCTAGTTCATAGTGGAAGTTACGTTATCATGAAACACATTACCACATCACCCTAAGATAATAATGCTTAATATTTATAAGTTAAAAATATTGAGTTTAATTTGTTAATGAACAGATCAAACACGCTATTTATAACTTATATTTTTTTCAGATTCACGCTGTATCCCGCACATGGCAGGGTAGGCGGAGGGAACTTGGGAACCTAGTCTTAAGACATTTCGTTCTGGTCCTCACTCCCCGCCGAATTTGAGGTATTGCGTGTGGAGTGGCGGAACTTAACGGTGTGCTTTGCCTTGTTACCTTGTTAAGTTTTCCCATACTGCATTCATTCATTTTATAGTGTTCACTTTCCGTTACATTCAAGATATTATCATTTATATAGGGTAATTACTACTTTTTGCTATACATCTATCCTATAAAAAACCGACTACACACTGTTAAAAAATTATATAAAATTTAAGACCATAATCATCGTACATGATGTAATAAATATTAAAAAGTAACAAACAAAGTCTACTAACCATTTCGAGTACGGCTCAGATGTAGAATTCTTCATGGCTCCATAGCTTGGTGACTGGAAGAGGGTGCTCGAGTTGCTTGCGCGGCGTAATTCACTAGTGCCGCCCAGAGAGCTCCACCCGCCGCGGTTGTTCACCTAAAAACCAAGTTCACCTTAAGAAATGTCACTTTGCCTACTTGATATTTTTTGTAATATATTTCCTCAATTTTCTAGCGGAAAGAAGTGAGTAGCATTTTAATTAAGTTAAATGTGTATAAAATATTTTAATTAATAAAACCTGTTCATATTTAAAATATTATAAAAAAATAAGTACTGAATGACGACTGAGTTTATAACTCAAAAATATCGGACAATGTTCTTACTTCATTAATTATTTCAACATTTTTTTCAACATTTCCACTTTCTGAATAACTATAATACAAGCGTATTAGTAGTCCAACATAAACAAACAGCCAAACTTTCATAATAGAATAATTTAGTAGCGCTTCTACCTCGAGTCAAATAGAAACGTTTTTTATATATTTCATAATGGTGATAAAAAAAAACCATTGGCTAGAAATATATTCAGTTCGGATGGAGTAAGTGTTATGGTCAATGAAAGCCAAATCTATACTTATAAATAATAATTATGTTGTTTAATGTGTTTATGTTTATTTCTTTGTTCGATTAAGTGCGCTTTTTAAGCTGTGGATACTCTGCAAAAAGTATTTATGACGGAATTGTTCACCTTCAAAAGTTCTAAAAAGAAATACACTATAAGAACAACAAATTATTTTCAAAACGATTTTGAAATATACAGCTAATTCCTTATTCAGCATGAATGAGTTAGATATTTTATGAGTTTTATATATATAAAAAATACCTTTTCAGGCATATCAAACATGGATATTTTAGTACGAGTAATATATTATTGCACACTAAGTTTTGAGTCTGCTATTAAAGTGTAAACGGACATTTAGAAAGTGTCACATACAACTCTTAGTTATTTTTATTCCATAATGCAGGCGGAGCGCAGGTAAAGTTTTGTTTTTTTTTTTCTTCAGCTTCACGCTATATCCCGCACATGGCAGGGTAGGCAGAGGAACTTGGAACCTACTGATAAGACATTCCGTTCTATTTCTCACTTTCTGCCAAATTTGAGGCATTGTGTGCAGAGAGGCGGAACTCAACGCCGCGAGTTGCCATGTTACCAGAGTTACCGAAAAAACGAAAACACAAATATTTGATTCGAAAATATTAAATATTTCATTTCTTCGAGTGGGTATCGAACCCACAACCCGTCACATACAGTCACACGTCTTTGCGGCTGTGCCGCGACAGGCAAATTTTAAATGTTTAAGAGTGTTACACTAAATTGAATCATGTCTGGCATAACACTAAAACCACAACTTACATTGTTCCCTAAAACAATTTGCCTATAATTAAGTTTTCGTTATTCCATAGCCTAAAATAGAATGGAAAATGATAAAGGCGGACGGTATTTGGCCGTGTTTCCAGTAAATATTTGTACCGGTATTATAACGTGCACAAAACGTGACGTTACAGCACAAATTCTAACCACAAGAACAATGTGTAATCCTAGAGGATAGCTCGACGGGCATGGTGCAGTATTGTTTATAATTGGACGAGGCTATGCCAAATGGCAAACGTCACGATTTTAGTTTCTAAACGTGTATTTCTTTTTCGCTTTCACAAAGCGATTTTTCGAGTGTATAATAACATGTGGTGTTGCTTTAATGTATTTGCTATTTAGAAGGTGTAGGAGGAAAATATTTACCAACACAGAAATAATTTTTTTTCGCTTCATCTTCTACCAACACAGGAGTCATTAAATCAAGCACTTGTTTGTATTTTACCTTTATAAAACCTATAAAGTCCATTATAAAATTTTCGTTAAATATATTTACTCACTCACTCAGCTTCACGCTGTATCCCGCACTAGGCAGGGTAGGCAGAGGGAAAGGAAGTGAAACCTAGTGTTATGACACTCCGTTCCACTCCCGTTCCCCACTTTCCGCCGAATTTGAGGCATTGCGTGTTGAGTGGCGGAACTCAACGCCGCGCTTTGCCTTATTACCAGAGCGAAGAAATGAAACATTAAATATTCAAATTGAAAATATTAAATATTTCATTTCCTCGACTGGGGATCGAACCCAGAACCTATCGGTTACAGTCACACTGTTGTGCCGCTGCGCCACGACAGGCCTCAAATATATTTAATTCTTTATTTAATATGGGACTACATATTTTAATAAGCGGCGGGTCAGAGAAAAATTGAAATATTTCAAAATCTCGCCAATCTTTTAACTATATGCTAAACCTTTAGTTTTGTCCGAAGTTGACTATAGAAATTATTTTGCATAACACAGTCCAATAGAGATGGAAAATGAATTTTCATTTTCGTGTTACCTGAATAAATAATTTTCGCTCTTAATTGAAACGCGAATATGTACTAGTAATGAGGTTGTCAATTCTGTGACGGATTAATTATACTAGTACGGTACGGTTGAATTTTTGTCATGAGTTGACGTCCTTAAAGTTAAAAGGATATATTGAGGGCTTAAAAAAGTATGTATATATATATATATATATATATATATATATATATATATATATATATATATATATATATATATATATATGTATATATATGTATATATATATATATATATATATGTATATATATATATATATATATATATATATATATATATATATATATATAAACCACACTAAAAAAGATATGTCATTATTAATGTTTCTTTTATCAAGGAAGGACACTAGATTCATACTATGATAAAAATACGTACATACGTGTACGTATTGTCATCGCATCCAAAAATATGTATGTGCAAAATTTCAGACATCATAAAGTGTAAAACAGCAGCGTTACAAGATTTTCTCACATAAAAAGATAAATACCTAAAATAAGTGTATTTGAACTTTAAAATGTATAGTGATACATAATTTTGCAGTAAACAAAATGAATATCATAGCCACACTAAAATGTAAGTAATCCCATTTCTAACATAGTACATAGCGAATAAAGTTTCTGTGTAAAACCAATAGTTTATAAGTGGTACAGTGGGAAACCATACGCTATATAAATAGTTTGAGCTGCGCTTAGCGAGTTTGTTTAAAGTTTAAATCATAAGTACATCAACTAATGAAATGAGTTTCAATTTTACAATAAACTTTAATGTATTTTTAATAAAAGAGAAATATTAATTTTAGTCGGTATGGAAATACTTTTAACATTTGAATTAATTATTAATATTTAGTATACTCTGAATGTTTCTTTTTCTATATAAAATGAATATTATAATGTTTTGGACAAATGAAAGGCCGCCTTTTAAATATAAGTTGTCCCTAAAGATGTACCTTTTAGGATGTCTCATATACGAAACGAAATCATAAAGATCAAATCGTAATATTTAAATATAAATTTGAAACTTGGCACCGGAACGAATTGACTTCCCTCCGTAATTGACAACAAACACTTAGATACATCTCTCGTCCTCTCAAACTTGTCCTCAATAATCCTTAGATAACAAAACGAATTAGAAAAAAAAATTAATTGAAATTGTTTGATAACTATTATATTCATATTTATTCAAATATCCATAGACAGTTATGCACTCTAGTAGTGAGTAGAAATCTGTGATAAGCGCATGTCAGGTAAAATCAATACATTTTACATACAATGTTTAAGGTCATCCAATGAAATTTATAGACAGCAAAGCTATATTATCTATAGCTATATATCGTTTCACGTGTAAAGTTTTTTTGTAAAATATTGAATTTGTCTTGGCTCGGCATCGTTTCGTCTGACAGTAAACACGATTATTGCTAGTTCGACTCCGTATATTTTAATTCTTTTCATGACTTTTCCGCTCTGGTACATGAAATACGATAATATGTTAAGTTCCGGGAAAAGCCGTTAATATGAAAAAAAAAATGTCTCGATTACCAATTTAATTTTTCTTTATTACAACAGAATTTTTTTATTAAGTTTCAAGTATTCCTTGTTTATTTAATAATTATTTATTATACCAATCCTAGATAAAAGAAACAAATGAACTCAAAGAGAAATTGTTAAAAATTTACAACTTCAAAGAAATCTTTGTACAGATTCAATTTTCTATTGTTTTTCCTATCTAGATAGAAAATTTAGTTCTTAACAATCGGTTCATAGTTTATTTACTATATAAATTTGAAAGAAACTAGCCGTAAAAGAAGAATAGCCAAAACAAGTCAAATTCAGTCAAATTTTATAAATATACATTGCGAAAAAGAATTTCGTAATAAAAAAATAACACGAGGTCATTCATATATTCATTCATTCATTTCACTACTATCAATGGCACAGAGGCCGAACGAGTCGAGTCTTTTTTATTTTAAAATCACTAGCTTAGCTCATCCGCGGCTTCACCGCTTGAATTGCACTACTTTATTTACTAATTTTAACTTCTTTCTTATTCTATTAAAATTATCACTTTTAAGATAATATCTATACATTGAAAATTATTTTTTTTCTGTAGAAAATTTTGCCAAACTCAATATTTCAAATTGACGTAACTTTTTTATTTATTAATTATTTTAAATCTAGTTAAGAGTTTCTTAGATTATCGCGTACAAAGGCGTAGAAAAACAGATAAAAAATTAAAAATCACTATTTTGGCCCCTATTACATTAGTAAACTTCTTCAATAATTTTTTTTTAATATCTCTTCCATGATTGGTTACAGATTTAGGTTTTGAGTAGAATATTGAATAAAGTATATTTAATATTTTTCCGTTGGCATGGAAAGTGCGGCTTTCGGATAAAGTACTTAGAGTTCCGTAACGCAACGTAAACCGTTTTAGCGCTGTGCCGTGGTCTTTTGTAAAGTTCATTCTGTCAACTCCACAGCGGTGACGCGTGAAGTTGACATTTCAAAAATACACTAAGTTACGTGTCGCTTAAACTACATTCTTTGTAAATGCATTTTCAGTTAAAGTTAAATTATTTAAATTTTCCCTTCATAGTTGTAGGTGAAAGTGCACTTTAGAAAGCGTGTATCACCCACTGGGGACATAATAAAAATGTCACTCAGACACTAATAATTTATTAACGTGAATGTGTAACGATACTAGTGTTACCTGTACTGAAAGTGTTTTATTACTCCTAATTCTACCATACAAAGAGAAAATTTAAAGACTTGTAGATAACAAAGCGAGGCTTAAAAAAATCTTTTAAATTTATAATATAGAATAATTTTTTTTTCAGCTTCACGCTGTATCCCGCACTAGGCAGGGTAGGCAGAGGGAACGGAAGATAAACCTAGTGTTATGATACTCCGTTCCACTTCCATTCCCCACTTTCCGCTGAATTTGAGGCATTGCGTGTTGAGTGGCGGAACTCAACGCCGCGCTTTGCCTTATTACCAGAGCGAAGAAATGAAACATTAAATATTTAAATTGAAAATATTAAATATTTCATTTCCTCCACTGGGGATCGAACCCAGAACCTGTCGGTTACAGTCACACTCTTGTGCCGCTGCGCCACGACAGGCCTCAACATCATATAGAATATGAAAGATATTATTAAAACTCTAAAAACCGAAACTAAACTTACTTTTCTAAGGCGCTTAAACTTGTTAGATATGAATATGAGTGGATCAATTTGCACTTAAAATCATATTCAATGGATTAATTCATTCCAATTTATAACCTTTAAAATCTAATAAAAATCTACTTTTCGTAACTTTTAAAAATAAATTAGTACAATTTTATGAAAACTTGAATTATCGAAAACGGAATTGAATATATATTTTTCTTATTTCATTGACATTCGTACCTGTAACACCATCTAAGACAAATAAGAGATGTGGTAAATTACCCTTTCGAAAACCACTTCAGACAATTTGGCGACTTAAGTAAAGCGTTTATTAGCAACAATCGCATAGTCAAACCTGTACATTTAGCAAGTATAGAAAAAATATATAAATGTTTCTATCAAGTAAAGCTTACATTTTATTAAATTTACAAAGAATAAAAATATGTAAAATACAATGTAATAAAATAGTCTATAGTGTAGTTTTCTTTTTAATATTTCCTCCGCATAATATAAAGCTGTAACGCTAATAGCTCAAGTTTTGTAGAGATTTTCCTAAGAGTGCTTGAAAGCTCAAGTAACAAGGTACCCCGCCTCGTTCCGCATTAGGAAAGCATATTACGCAATTTCATAATTTATACTTGCTTTAATGTATTTGATTTAGTTGATTGAATTTTTTTCTTTTTTTTTATGGAAGAGACGGCAAACGAGCGTACGTGTCACCTGATGGTAAGTGATCACCGTCGCCCACGGCCCCGTGTAACTCCAGAGGAGCTACAGGAGCGTTGCCGTCTTTTAAGGTGGATGGGCACCGGGGCCCGGCATTACCTAATGCGAAACGCAGTGGCCAACGCCACTACTTAAGGCCGGTCTTAAGTGCCGAGGGTGGTAACAATCCAGTCAAGGAATTCTTCGAAACCATCCAGTTACGAGTGTACACAACTTTTGTGATCCGCGCACTTATCTATATTTATAAAAAAATCTTAATTGATCGGTGTATGTACAAAGAAGATATATAACAATATTGTAATTAATGGAATTTAAAATATGTATATTTATATTGTATTGAAACAGAACAAAAAATAACGTTTTTTATAATTTTTATCTGTTTGTATGTTTTTTTTATGGAAAAGACAAGGCAAACAAGCGCACGGGTCACCTGATCGTGAGTGAACCGTCGCCCACGGCTCCGAGTAACACCAGGGAAGCTACAGGTGCGTTGCTGGCCTTTTAAGTGGAGGTAGACACGCTTTTTGAAGATACCCATGTCGTATCGACCAGGAAATACTGCCGCGGGTAGGCCGTTTCACAAATGTGTGGCGGGTGGAAGAAAATTCTTACGAAACCGCACAGTAGTCGAGTGCCACGTATCCAAGTGATGTGGATGGTAATTTTGGTTTGGGATAGGTAGCAAGTCAAACGGTTCTCCAAAACATTTCCCGTCACAAATGCGGAAGAGAACGCACAGGGAGGATACGTCTCTACGCAAAGCCAAAATATCAAGCCCCACACAGATCGCCCCAACGGGTTGGGTCCCCAACGATTCGAACGGCTCTATGTTGTGTGTGATCAAATGGTTTAAGCTGATACTGGGGTGCAGCAGCCCATAGGTGAGAACAGTATTCCATATAAGGCCGAACCTGGGCCCTATAAAGGGCCAAACGGTGTTTTGGCGTGAAATACTGTCTCGCTCTGCTGATGACTCCCAAGGCCAATATGGCCTTGCTTTCCAGATGATCGTGATACTGGGAGTCAAGGCAAGCTTATTTAACGTTTACTGTTTCTTTTATTATAATCGGTTCATAATTAACAATATATCCACTTTGGAGAATGTTAAAAATTATCCAAACAATCCAAGAATTTTGTTCAAGCGGGCAAAGCCGCGAGCTAGCCACGACTTGATTATAAAAATATTTCTTTGTGTGGTGGTGGTAAATATCTATTTGTGTGGTCTTCTATATAACAAGTCAAGTCGTCCATCTGTGGTCCTGCTCCGACAAAGGCAATGAGCGGCGTTGAGTTTTGCCTCAAAATACACAATGTATCGAATTCGGGTGAAAAGTAGGAGACAAGCATCTTGATTAATTTGTTTCTGCCTATTGCCAATTCTACGAATAATGCAGATAAATAAAAATGTATATAGGAAGGTCTTTTTCATTGAATTTGTTTAAAAAACAATTAACTTATACAATATAGTTTATATTGTGTACTATTCCATTCTCTTCTAGATTAATTTTTGTCTCTTCCATTGACCATGTTGAAATAAATGGTCAATGCAACGCTATTTATACGCATTTTCTTATTATGACCTCATCTTTCTTTCTTATAAAGTAAAAACCACACCACACAAAGTCAACCATTCTTCTCCAACGTAATTTTGCGGGTTTAAAACGTTTGCAGGAGGATGCAGGATAAATTGATAGGAACATAATCTACAAAGACATTTCTGTAGCGCATCAAGTGTGTGCTTTCAATTCTCTTAGTATCCAACTGTACTACGCCTATTTTATTTTTATTATTACTATTTTAAAGTGTATTTAATCGTCTACGGTCCGGTTTCATGCCTGGTCATAGTACGACTATTGCATTGGTCAAAGTTTTAGAAGATTAACGTGTTTTCTCCTCTCTTATATTCTATTTTTATCAAAAAATTCTTCTGTCACTATGTAGCTTCTTCTTATCACCTTTATGCTGACGATCTTAAAATATATCGTCAGTATTGTTTACACGATCTCGTAAATAAAGAATTTACCATTTTACACAACGTCAAAAGACGTCGTAAATATTTCAACACGAAGTAAATCTCTAGGCTTGATGATAAGCCCCAAAAATACGCAAGATATAATAATAGGTAGTACAAAGGTTATTGGTCAAATCTAAGAAAACGATGTACTTGATATTTATAGCTTTTTAAATTAAAAAAAAAACCTTTTACTGATAAGGTTAAGAATTTAGGAATCATATTGGACCAACATCTGTCTTGGGACCCAAAGATCAGTTAAGTGAGTATGAAAATATTTTGTGCTGTTACATCATTAAGTCCATAACGTAACTTTCTAGCTATCCCTAATAAAGTTGCGCTGGCACAATCACTTCAATAACCAATTCTTGATTACGCAGACTGTTGTTATCTGGACTTAAAAGAAGAACATAAGATAAATTGAGCGTTTTCAAAATTTATTTTTGGACTACGCAAATAAATACGACCATGTTTCTAAATTTCGTAAGAAGCACCACAAGTGGCTCCCAATTCGCCTTCGCCGGAATACACATTCTTTATTTTCTATATAATATTCTATTCAATCCATCTTATCTTAACTTAACAACAACTCTTCTTCCTACTATTATAACTCCTTTTCTATTAAATCCGTGCGAAACTCTTTACCCGTACCAGTCAGACAAGCTCAAACTTTAATGACCTTTAAAAAAAGGCTAAAAGAATCTCCTAACAAACTTTATTCACAAATTTAATAATTACATTTACTTGTCCTACAGTATCTCTATATGTATATTAGATAGTATGTATGAATGTTTTAAAGTATGTATGTATGTATGTATGTATATATTTATACTATATTACTCAGATGTCCTCAGCAAACCCCTCCAAATTTCCTAAGCAATAAAGCCGCCTCTTGTGCTACTTTATTTACAATTATAAACGCTCTTGTAATTAATTTTCAGTGTACAATTTTGTATTAAAATACACGATTTATATTAAATGTAAGATTAAGATCTTCGAGATTAATGAGAAATGGATTTTAATTGCTTATTACAAGCTTAAATGTGTGAGTTCTGGCAATGGTTCAGTACAAAACGTCTACACCAGTACATTTTATACGCCAATTATCAAAGCTTCCTTCACAAAAGCTTTAATGCCATTAATTCATTGGGAGTGCATTAGTATGTTTCCACAGGCAAGGCAATCATGACAGACATGGGTGTGAAGGTAATTTCAGCGCTTACGTTAAAGTTGATATTCATATTATAGCTTCACGCTGTATCCCCCGCACGGGAACCTAGTGTAAAGACACTCCGTTCCACTTCCTTTCCCCACTTTCCGCCGAATTTGAGGCATTGCGTGTTGAGTGGCGGAACTCAACGCCGCGCTTTGCCTTATTACCAGAGCGAAGAAATAAAACATTTTATATTTAAATTGAAAATATTAAATATATTCATATTATAAGATGAAGATATTGAATATCGAAATAAATAAATACTCTTTTTTTTTTACCATCCGTATAAATGTATGTATTTTTTGCTTGGCTTATTCAAAAATAAAACAGTAGATAGTGGGACTGTTTATTTGAGTGTAAATTATTATAATATTGCGCAACAGAACTCCTTAATGCGACTGAGTACGCATCAATGTGAAAATACGTCGCAAGCGCTTGCTGCAAACTCGACTATTAAAAGACAAGCCAAACACCCCGTCCAGACGCTTGTGTTAGTTCACGGTTGCTGAGACTTGGCAAGCGTGTAAACGACGTATTAGATCAAATCAAAATATATAATTACAATAGAACATATAAAAAAAAAGTCAGAAGTATTTTAGTATTAAAAACAAAAAAAATATTTACAATACTAAAACACTTATTTTTAAATAGTGATGTACCATTTCTCTTTAAAATATAAAATGATACATTTACTAATTTAAAAGTGAACCAACAACCATCATTCGCAAGGTAAACAATAAAAAAACAGTAAGTAGTTTCAATATAAGAAAAAAATAGTTGAATTATTTGCGGTGTCGAATGCACAAATCGCATTAAGATTAATTAAATATTCCGAACGTCGAATGATATTCTATCAGGAGTGGGAGACGAGTGGGCGAGCTATCGATCCCGATTCCTGACTATTCGCAAGGGTATGAGGTGAAGACCGATCATTTGCATTTAAAATATTACGCAGTTTTGTGGGAAGATATAAGATATATATTTTTTTTTACTTCACGCTGTTTCTCGCATATAAGTAGGCAGAGACAACGTAGTGTTTAAACACTCGACTCCACAAGTACAAAATTTTAAGACATTGCATTTTGAGTGACAGAACTCAACGCTACGCTCTTGTCGTGAACGCGAGAAATATATAGTTACTGAGTGGGAGTCATACGTGCGGGATACAGAGAGAAGCTGAAAGTATATACATAATTTCAACATCTAATAGTCTCTGGAAATTAAGCTGGTGTTCAAAAGTTTTAAAAGATTATAAATATATTATAAATAAACACACATATTATTGAAATAAAAACAATGCAAAAGATTTTGTTTTACTTTGTAAGAAGCTCCTTGAGGCTTCTAAATATTAGTGTGTATTAAATATAACCATAATAACAACAACAGTAAGTCAAATTTTACTTTTCCTTACACTCTATGGCAGCATCTCTACAAACAATGTTGCAATTACAGGTGTGCCTTAATAAAACATAATTATTACAGTGTTTCATAATTTGTAAAATAGATTTACCTTGTCAGTAACAGTGGAGGCCATCTCTGATACTTTTTGTGTAGCAATTCCTCCATATTTCACAGCACTTTCAGTGGCCGAACGGGCGGCTTTTGATACAGATGAAGCAAACATAGACCAGCCCTGACATAAATAATAGAAAACATGCTTTAGACATGGGGGGAAGTGGCAAAACTAAATAAAAACAAGCCAAAAATAAAACATTTATACATATATATTATTACATACAAACAAGTCGCCTCGGGCACCATCAATTACAAAATAATTGTAAACATATTTGTGTTACAATATGGCAAGAAAATATTTTTTTGTCAGTCTTGTGTAGGGAACATAAATAGAGACATATATAGGAAAATAAATGTCATCAAAAACTTACCGTTGCTAGCGAAGCAAGTGTGTTGTCAACAATTTCATTGCCACTGTGAATTGGTGACATTGGTGTTGACTGAGATTGCTTGGGTGAATTTCCAAATCCTGTATATCGTCCACTTCCATACTCACTGCTTTTATAAAAGAAAACAATCAATAAAAATATCATGTTGAAATTATTAAATCTGTAACATTACAAGTATTAGTGAATACTTACTGGTAGCTGATATTATTGTCAGAACCACTAGTAGGGAAAAAGTTATCCCCTGAAGAGTAAAATGTTTGTGACTGGCTCCAGTCAGAAGGTCTTTCTATTACTTCTGGTTTGTAATCTGAAGGACTCCAATCATTACCCTCTGCAAGCGCTGTGATCTAAAAGTACTTACAATGTCAATAAAAGGAAAGTATACATAATATTATTAAAAATCTATAAGCAAATTATATACTACCTTCTGACGATACATAGAAGCAGCTTTAGTGTTATATTTTTGCTGTATCTTCATATCAGGCCTATAGTCAGGCTGGCTTTCAAAAAATGTACGGGCCTTCAGATTTCCGCCTACCTATTAGTAGATACAAAATATAGGATCAATTAAGTTAGGTAATAATGATAATATAATAGTAATAAATATAATAAGAAAGCCAAAAATAATTACCATCATTTTTTCTAATTCAATGTCCTTCCATTTATCCATGGTAACAGAACGAACAAATGATAAGTGGACTCCAAGGCTGCGATGAACGCCTGAACATTCCAGGCAAATCCAAATACCATAGGTCACCGATACCCATTGCGGATTTAGGGTACCGCACTCGAAACATGTCTATTAAACAAATAATATGAATAAGTACAGCATGTTATATTACGTGAAGTAAATAAAAAAAAAATACATACGTGATTTTCATCTTGAGTACGTATGAAGTTTAATTTGCGACGAGTACGCGGCGACGCCATTGTAAGCAATAAGATTAATTTAAAACAAACACACAATTACTAGAAGCAAAAAAAATGATCCTCTTCAATCAATCAACAACAAAATACCCGTACACGTCCTCAGTTACGGCAAGAAATAGTGAGCATTATTGCTCAGGCACGAACGATGCGAACGTCAGTTCGCGATTGTCTTTTTACCAGTTGGCAACCAGAGACAAGTAGAATTTATAACAGACTACTAATATTGTCATACAAAATTAGACAATAATGGTAGAAATTATAAAAATAATAAAAAGTGGAAAATGATAATTGAAGTCCAATATTAATGCATAAAATATTGACAAATATTATTATTCGTCAATATTTTATGCATTAAAATATTTAGAAATAATTATTGAAGACTATTTGTAAAAATTGGGAAAGGAAGTAAACGAATGTACATCTGTTTATACAATTAATATAATATATTTTGCTTTCTTTTTCGTTTAATACTTAAAAATAATAATATAAATAATAAAGAAAAAATGGCATTCAACAATAGTTTTTCTCTTAAATTGTAAAAAAGCTACTTTAAATAGAAAGTATAAAAAAATGATTTTATTGGTTTATTTAATTATAAGATAACAGCAAAAAAACAATACATCATAAAAAATATAAATCATTAACATATTCTTTACTATAATGTTAAGCAAAATAATAATATATTTTTATATCATATGTTTAAAAATTCTACCACAGAAATCACAGTCCTTAAATATGGCAAGGTGAAAAAAGAGACAATTAGACAGAAGCGGTGCATCCACTCTGTTCGGACGGAAGGCTGCATAATACGACGAAGTATTCGCTTTGGCTTGGTTTAGAGTTCATGTTCCGCGTATTCATATTAGATCTGACTTCTGTAAGTCAGGGTCAGAATTTCTATAAATTAGAGCATCCACGCTTTGTTTAATCATAATTTAAAACGAAACCCGCGAGTTTTGCGGCATCCGGCTGACGGCTGTAGTTTAATACTTTGTTCGTAAGAGTTGTTTGAAATGATATAGTTGACTTATGAACGACAGCAAAATGAGTTCAAATAACATTGAAGCAGAATATATGGACATTGCGAATAGAAACGCTTGGCCGATCATCTACCAGGTAAGTTTTGCGTATGTATGACGCGTTGGTTTACGTTGTATTTTGCCACGCAAGAGTAACTAAATTCATAACAAGAAAAACAACATCAGTAATTATGTGAAAAAGAATTTTGTTTACGTAGGTCGTAGTAATGGAAAAAATATTAACGAAATATTTCTTAAGCGTATGTACCAGCCACTTTCTTTTAAAAGTACTGAATTAAAAAATAGAAGGGTATTTGGAAAACGCAGTTTTTTTGTTATTTTGTTAAAATATTTTCCTTCATTTAGTTTTTTATGTCAACTAATAATACCTTCCTCTTAATTCTATATTGAATTGATATTCTTATAATAATATCTTTTAAACATACTTTATAATGTACCTATTATAAAAAATTATACACAATTATTTTAAAAATAAAACTAAAAAATTATGTTTGCTTATAAGTTGAATAAATAATCATTATGTTTATAGAAAATTGGACGAGAATGTCAAGCCTATCCATACACTTGCTTAGAAGCTAAGAAGCCTCAGAACAAACCACTAAACCGTTATAGGGATGTAAATCCATATGATCACAGCAGAGTTATTCTAAAGAGATGTGAACGGGACTACATCAACGCTAATCTTGTGAAGGTAAATTTTACTTTTTACAAATAGTAAAAACATTAGAAAATGGAAGGTGCTGGTTAAATGCAGTAGTGAGTTTGATTCTACTTTAAGAATAAAAAAAATAATAATTTCCTTACCAAAGTGAGGAAATTATTTCTGTTAGTGTGGTGTTAGTGTCACCACTCATAATGTTATGTCTCAAAGAATTACAGAAGTGACGTTGAAGACTTCATAGAAAATCAAGGATGAGATAGTAATATAGTATTTTGAAGTTAAAAAAGTTAATTAATTAAAATAAATTATGTGCATTATACAATCATGATGTGATACCATATCTCTTTTATGTTAAACTAATAAAAAATATATCTTTATCCTTATATTTTTTGAAGTTTACATAATTAGAAATGAGCTATGAAAAAAGTATTTGTCACAGATTTACGCTGTATTCAGGGCCACCAGAGGGAACTTGGGAACCTAGTGTTAAGCCACTCTGTTCTAGTCAAGTATTTGTAAATGATTTTATTATATAAGACTTCTAAACCTTATATAGATCATATTAATAAAATATATTGTACACAATGCTATATGTTATTGTAATGGTAAAAACATCCATACTAAAACATTCTTTAAATTTGTTAGAGTATAATGGAGATAAATCATGCCAATTTCTGTTTTCCGCCGTTTTAGATAAGTTCCGGGATTGTTGACGGAAGCTTACGAAGCACTTTGTCTAACCAGACCGATAAAACAATTACAAACACAAATAGTTGTTTAAGTATAATATAAAATCATAGGTTTAGTACAGGCATGTACTAATTGTGCCACAACAGTGTTGCAAAAAGATAAGCGTAAAACTGCATTTTATATGAAAATTATAACGGATGTTCCAATTTAATTTATAATTAAAATCATTACTTTAAAATTATTATCAATTTAAACATTAATTTTAGTTTTAATCATAACAATTTGTATTTTAATGGAAACAATAATGTTTACCACCCATTCATATTTTTTGAGGGGATTTCCCATTATGGAATAGTGTAGAATGGTTTACAAATTGCCGATATACTGTGCTTATATATAATTGAAGTTATAAAATTTAAAATAATTGGCATTTTCAAAATTACAAGTATTCAGTGTAAGCATGCATTATAATGTGAAAGATTCATTTTTATTATTGTAGGGGTTATTTATTAAATTTAATTCCTTTAAATGTTATTGATTGTTTATTACTTCAATAGTTGGTCTTTTCAATTTTTTTTCTATTTGCATCTGACATCCATGTCATAAATTCTGCAATTGAATTTACTTCAAACCCAGGTTAACTCAATTGGTAGACCAACGGTGATGAAAGAATGTTGGGAAAATTAGTAATCTATTGAGTTTGTGCTCACCTGTACCTTATCTAAGAATATACATACCAATATAAAACAGATTTATCAGGTTTACACTCTAAGTCGCGGCTGTAATAAAAAAAATATTATTTTCTTAAATTTTGCCTAAATTAATAAATTTAAGTAGCAATAGAAAAATTATTAACTACATAAGTTTTTTAAATCGCGAATATTTATGAGAGATAATTAAACAAGTGTTTAAAGTAGGCCATTTTCCATATAGGAATTGCGTGGCGTCTTTTAATGTTCTCTTTACAATATTCGAATTAAACTTTTAAGAAATATATTTTAGTCTCAAGATGAATAGTAAAAAAATACTAGTGACATAATCAGCTTATAAAAGTTAACATTAACTTCCACCCAAATGCATTAACCAACTCAAGACAAAACAAAGAAAACCTTTACAAAATCAAAATATGTCCGACTAATGGTGACTGGTGAAAAATGCATTTATTAGATCTATATCAGTATTGGTAAATATTTTATGCAAGTAGTTTTGGGGCATGAGCATGTAGTTGTAAACGGCAGTATGTCTGTTCGATCGCATTGTAAGAAGTGAAATATTTTCATTTCGTTTAATATTTTCATTTCTACACAAGTTAGCGCGGCGTTGAGTTCCGCCGCTCAACACGCAATTCCTTAAATTCGGCGGAAAGTGGGCAACGGAATGGCCCTTTAACCCTAGGTTCCCAATCCCTGCAATGTGCGTGATATAGCAAAAAGCTGAAGTAGTTTTTGAAATTACTTTCGGAAAAAAATCACCTCGTTAATTTTTTTGTTAATATTTTCGTTTCTCAAAAACGATGATATTTCTGAGATTTATAGACCGGCTTATTATTGAGCTATATTGAAAAAAAATGGCGTAAAGTATTTTTTAACTATCTTCGAGAATCCGATTTTGTTTCCAAAAATAAATATAATAAGATCCACTTCTCTTAGATCTCCGTTGTTACGTCGATCGAGTTACAACTTGTAAAATAATAATACTTTTTAAAAGTAGTATATATATTTATTACACTATCCAAAATTATATGCATGTAAAATATTAGCCGCCTAAAGGTAAACAAAAATTATCTCTTTACATTGTTTAAAAACATTAAAATTGTAGGAAAAACGCTTTCTATCACAAATTGTAAAAATATCATAAAATATAATACACGAAAGCTCATGTTTACTTAAAACATGAACTTATTCGTGCCATCTAGGTGTCAAGGAAGCTTTACACAAAGTTGCTCGCAAAGTGTAATTTATGTTTCTCGCTTCTTTTCCGTTTAACTACGCCGCGCCGGGTCAGGCTTCGTATTAAAAAAATTAAAACGACGTTTTATTTCAATCAGACACGCGTACAAATATAAATATTGTGTTGTTTGCAATTAGCATAACTTCACTTAAAAAATATATTTTCAAATAAATTTTTAATTACATTTATAGTCCTACGACTATAAATACTTTAACGTTGGACTTTGACGCATTATTTGGGTTTTGTTTTTTCAGGGAAAATCGCATAAATAGGAAAAGTAGGTAAATAATGTAATATAATTTAGTTCGTTACTATATTGTAGATTATCTATGTCAAATGAGTATATTATAAAAAATATGAAGTACTAAACACCGATACTTGATTACAATATGCTTAGATATGACATAAATAGAATGATCTACAGGCATTCCTTTCTTTGACTCGAACAAAGTGGTTAGTCCTGATAATAATTTATATGTTTATTTTAAAATGATTCATTTATTCTTTATGTATGTAGATAATTTAATTTTAAAATATAATCATTATTTCTAGTTATATTCATGAATCATGATATCAAGCAATGCAATGCAGTGCTTGCCTTAATGTGTATATATTTTGAATGGAACTGTTAACTGTCGACGAGGATGTGTTCCATTATGTACGTGATGTTTAGATGTACTTAAAATGGTTCAGCCTGTGTGTGTGTAATGCATTGCTTTACACACTTATATCTGCCGCATTATCCAATATAAATATTCTTTTCATTAGAAATGAAATACAAATGGTTAAATAAATAAAAAATATATACTAAAATATTTCCATTTGTAATTCAGTAAAATAAAAATCAGGTTGTAGTAGTTTTATATTACGCAGCGTTCGTCTTTTCAGTAACAACATTATTTTATTCACCGTATTAATGTCACCGTATTAATGTATGCTTACGCAATATTTTACAGTGTTAAAAGAATTTATAAAGTAATATCCAAATGCATTCAATGTCAAACGGCTACCAACATGCACGCCTGGCAGTCGAGGTCGCTCAAGCAATCAACTAATGCGCTCTGTCCGTCCCCCGGCTACATTATTCTCACTTTCTTGTTATGTTTTTGCATAGGATTATATCAAAGTAAATAGGTGGCAACATTTCTTCGTTTCTAAATATTTACATGTGAATTGGCGTCTATGAGATTGTACCCTATGAATTACATCAGATATATGTTATTATTATTACTTATTCTTTATTGTATATAATTTAAAAAAAATGGATATGAATAACAAAAAGAGGGCAAAACGCTAAAGAGTATTTTCTACCAGCCAACCTCTCTAATGGAAAATCATGTGGTGGTAGGTGTACAACAAAAAAACAATCTAACAAACATTAATTTTGTTTTGATGGAAAATACAGGCATTCCCAGTAACGATAATTACTTAGAAGTTCTAGTAAATTTGTAAAAACGCTTTACTTAGAAAATTGATTGGATGCTAATTAATTAACTATTTTCAATTCTCCGTATAAAACCTTAACAACTTTAACCCTGACTCAGACGTATCAAAATATAATGTGGCCGGAAAGCAATTAGTGAATACGATTACTTTAAAGTAGGTATTTTAAAGTGTCACCTCCTACCGTAACAAGAGAACTGTCCCGTTTTTTGCCCAAGGATTCTTCATCAGCGAATCAACGGGAAACGCAGCTATATATATAGCAGCTCTGAAATATTCGCATGGAACAGTAGCTTATATATATACCTAGAGTACCTTCAGAGTACCTTCGAAGTATATATATTATAGTGGAAACATTAAATAAAAATATACATAAAGATTGCAGAATAGTATTTAAAATTAAGCCTCCAGTCTCCGCCTCAATCCCTATTCTTAATTAAGACAAAGATTTAATCCTCTTAATGAAACTTTAAAAGCTTGCCTTTATATTATATTCAATGAAATAAGATCTATTTTTAAGGCTTCATGATTCAATAGAAGCGGGCAAATAACGTATCGGGCGAAACCAACTAGCTACAAGATAAATTGAATGTTATTATCAATGTAGCTTTACATAAATATCATATTTAACACACGGCTATGTTACAAAATGTATGTTATATAACAACTAGTGGCCCACCCTCGCTTTGCTCATGCCTCGTTAGTTTGTCGCTCGCTAATTGTGAGCCGCTGATGTTTTAAAATATTTAAATTGTGTAACATTTCTCGTATATTGAGTATCTCATTGAACATTATATTTAACTATGTCGTACATAGTGATTTGTCACTAAGTATTTCCGGCCGAGATTGCAATGTGTCGGAAATGCTCTAGAAATGGAACTATTACGTTTATGATTCGTCTTGATACATTTACGCGTTGATTTTAAATGGCTTTACAATTTTTATTTTATGTCGAATATGTATATGTACAAAGCATATAGTTTATATTTGTAGGTACAACACTAGCTTTTAGCTGCATCTTCGCCTCATAGCCAAGTAGAAATAAATAAAAGTTGTGACACCTGACACTTTATAATGTGCGAAGGTTACGCTGACCACAAGTATAGTGGGTTACTCCGAAACGATTATTTACGTGTTATAATAATAAAGCGTGGTGTCTTTCTCGTCGATATTTTGCCTATTATTTCCAATAATTCTAATATATAATGTAGTTTTTTTTTTGTTATTCCTGATGCTAATATTTACTCTTTCATCCAAACAAACTCTTATACTTTTTAATATTAGTTGAGGATAGATGCATATTTAATCTAGATCGAAAGCATTGATCTTTTCAACGTTAAATCCAATTAATCTTACCATATTGTTCATTCGTTTTAATGATAGAGGTATCTATCACAGTTATATCGAAGTTCACTTAAAACTCTTTTAGGGATAAAGCCTTATAACCTTTATGACTAATAGACTTCTATTTATAACTCAGTGTTGTACTCTATTGTGTCAAACGATATGAATGTTGCGTTGGCAGGCTTTGAAATGTATTACTAAGGGTAATATGCATAATTAGGTTTATAGTTACAATACACTAAGTCTTTGTAGAAAAGTAAATTAATCAGTAATTATGATCATTGATTAACGTGAGTTAAGTTAAAGATCATTATAGATATTGTTATTGTTTTAAAAACTTTATTTTCTTTTGAACGTTCGCCGGGACTCGAACCAGCATTCTGTAAAACCCTCCAAGTGTTTGGACCACTAAGCCACAAACAACTTTTGTGTACGAAGATTTTTACAAATTCCTGCACCAAGTTTTTCTTCACACAAGAATTAAAATACGTTATTCAAAAAACATTTTTCTTTGTTCAGTACATTGTAGAAAGAATGTAACACATTGTTTGACGTCATTATTTCATTCAGGACGGAATGAAATAATGACACACGAACAAATAATAAACTAATTTTTTCGTTAAAAAAAATGGCTTACAAAAAAATAGTAAAGATACGAACATATACAGAGTGACCCTCATGAGACAACGTTTTAACAACTCTTTGTTCAATATATTTCAGCGCTTGAAAATTATTATTGGTGATTATTATTTTCACATATAATCATATATATTGTATGTCGAGAGCATATATAAAATAATGTATTACTCTCTCTTAGAGTAATTACCTTATTTAAATATTGTATGCAATGACAACATGTACAAAACACGTGAAGAAATAATTTAGCATAAAATATTATATTTGTTATTTTCTAAATCTTTTAGTAAAAAGTATAATACTATCTCAATGATGTTAAATCTGTACACAGTATATATTTTTCTGATTTCATCCTTTTTAACGCTAATTGACGAGTCCCAAGTGGGTTGAATGTAAGTCAATGTATATAGAAAATATGTGCAAGTATTTTGTTTATTTATCATAAGCGTTTTATTTTTAATATTTTTCTATGTACAAAGTCAAATATACGGAATAACAATATTTTTTATACAAATTATTTATTCGCATACACTCATTATAATTTCACAGGAATGTTTTAATTTAATATGTTAGAAAGATTAGACTCGGAATAGCATTTACTTGGAAACGTATAGATACGGTTAGATATAACGACCGAGAGAATCCTCTTGCTGAAATTGAATTAGTGCTTCCACTGAATGGTCACTGTTGACGGGTGGGATGGAGTGAGGAAAACTCCCCTTGCTCTTAATTGAAACTGACAAATATCTACTTTGAGCTGCCGCTGCCACAGACTGCATCTATGTCATTCGATATATAGAATTTGTGCCGATAATGAGATCTGTAAAATTTTTGCATTTGTTATTAAAGGTCATAGCGCAGTGGCCTTGTGGTTATTTACGTGTGACACTAAACGCGACAGATTGTAGGTTCCATCTCCACTTGAGGAAATGGAAATTTAAATTTTCATTTCATTAAATAAAATAAAATAAAATAAAAATTTCTTCGCTCTGTTAACAAGTCCGCCACCGAACTCAACAGTCCGCAACAGTCTCAAACTTGGCGGAAAGTCGAACGGAACGGAATATCTCAACACTATGTCCTCAAGTTCCGTGGAGTTGGAAAAAAAAAATTGATAGATATAGATAGAAAAGGTAAATGATAAAATTTTAATAAATTTATCATAATCTAGGAAGAAGAATGTGTTATGAATGTAGTTCTAAATCTATTATTTAAATTTTAGTTGAGGTTAGTTTCTAATAGCTGACTATCATTGTTTCCATTGCCATTTTTAGATGGATCGTGCTAATCGAAAGTATATACTTACACAAGGACCGCTCGCTTTCACTGTGCCCCATTTTTGGTTGATGGTGTGGGAGCAGAACAGTCGGGCCATACTTATGCTCAACAAGATCATTGAGAAGACCGAAATTAAATGTCATTGGTATTGGCCACATGGCATTGGCGAAGATGAAAAATTTGTTCTTTCCGATGTGAAATTGACCGTCGAGCAAATCAGTGAGGAGGATTGCAATTACTACACAACTCGAATTTTCAGGTGAGTTCTTACAGTAGTCTCTATATAATATTTATTCAAAATAAATTGTAGAATAACTATAAGGGCAACACTTGAAAGGACTCGATATTCCTTGGAGGAATATTCCAATGCAATTCCAATGAAGGAATTTCAGCTGGTAATTGTAAGGTCGTGTCGCCTTGCACACAGTGAAAAATATTTCATATCATAGTAGGTCTTCAATACGGCGCGCTTGCAGCGAACGTACATATTTATTATTGCAATTGCATACACCATGCACAGAGCGAAGGTTTCCCGGAAGCCAATTATTGAATGCCGTACCTCGTGATTCTTTTGACCGGAAATGCGAAACCTTGTTTTCTGCTGTCCCAGAGTTTACCTAGAATGTATGTTAATATAAAATAAATCTATTTAGTTGTTCTTGTAAAAGCACCACCAGCACAGTACGTGGATATGTTGATATAAATTGCTCTATTATTTCAAAAAAAATGTATAACGATATAAAAGATAACAGTATTATGAACTTACTAAAGTTTACAATGGAAATATATATCAGAAGAGAAAATCTCTTACCAAGAATCAATTAACTAGCGGTTAATATGTCTTTTCGAGATGCTTATAGGTGCTGACGTTTCTTCATGGTTTATCTATATTGCTGTTGCGAGTTTGTCAAAAGCTATTTTAATTGAACTCTATTAATGAAATTACAATGGAGACAGCAGGAATGCTTTGTTAATATTGCTTTGTGATTATCTACGTATAAGGCTGCAAGGCGAAGAACTTTTCTCGTGACATTATAATGTATTGTTATTAGCGAATTTCAACGTGTGTTTTAAATCGCAAGAAATATATATATATATATATATATATATATATATATATATATATATATATATATATATATATATATATGTATATATATATATATATATATAAACACTACTGACACGTGATCCGTATCCTTTTAGCATTAGTTGTATTTTATTTTAATCTATTTAGATTAGGCTCATTACTACACATAATTATCTCTAGGTATTCCCAAGAGAGTTCTGGTGCTTATTTTTTTTTTACATATTTCTCTTATATTATAGTAATATAATTTAATGACAAATGTACTATTTTATAGTATAGATGCTTTTATGAGGTTTTTGATTGTCTGACGGAGGACGAGGAGCTTGGGATATAGAAAGTATATGTAACCTTCCACAATATTATAACAACTTTTACAATATAAACATTATACGTGAATACTTTTTTTAATTTTAATAATATTGTTAAAGTATAATACTTCTGCTCCTTGTGCATTTTTTCTTAATACCAAATATACTGTTAGTTATATTACGTACTCAATAATGTGACATATTTAAATATAAACTTGGTAAATAACAAACGTATCTACATATCTGTGCCTCCCTATAAGCCTTTGAGAATTGCATCTGAAATAAATACATTTGTAATTTGATTTAGTAACATCTCTGGTGACCGAATATGGCAGACATACATTACACACTCCTATGACATTGTATTTACAATGTTTATTTTATAATTTCCCTATAAAGAAAGTATTTTTTTTTTTACATTTAATTAATACTTACCGAATATAAATTATATTATTAAATTAATGATTATTAGAACCGGTTTCACCACTGGCTGATAAACTCCCGGACAGCGTTATCTGTCGGACAAGCATGTAGTTTTTGCTTTTATATGCAATAAAGTCTATTAGCGAAAGTATCGCTTAAGGTATCAGCCGCTTCAAATGTATATTGATATGATCGTTATCAAAAAGTTTTTGAGTATATATGCGTGTTTTGCAGTCGAATGTGTCAAATTAAAACATGAATAAGAATTTGACACGAACATTTGGAACGTATTACGTGATCTCGTGAATAAATAACCCAAGATCTAATTATTTTAAATCGTAACATATATTAAAAATACCTAAAAACTAAGTGGCGTCTATAACAAGTTATCAATAAACGCAACATATTTGACATATTTGTTTTGTAACATATTTGGAATTTAAAAAAGTTTTATTAGAATAATCTCCTTGTTACTAGAGCGAAGAAATGAGAAAAGTTATTATTTAAATAGAAAATATTAAATATTTCAATTCTTCGAGTAGGGATCCCTGAGGAAAAAAAATACAAAATTCAACTTACCATATTACGTAGTAGCAATGAAACGTAAACGTCGCGTTCCATCGACTATTGAGTGTGTGATTATTGTCTACCAGATTAGTAGTCAGGGAATTTGAATGAAACAGAAATAAATTGTAAGCACCGCCCTTAAGATAGCATTAATTATCAGATTTCAATGTTACACATTAATTCGTAACCGTTGAAATTAGCCTTTAGCGCTATATGCTGCAAGCGTTACAAGTTCTATGGCATCTAGTGGAAATAATTTTCCTTTTTGCTTGTTTACAAATATGTCCAGCTTCACGCTGTATTCCGCACGAGGCAGGGTAGGCAGAGGGAACCCGGGAACCTAGTGTTTAGACACTCCGTTCCACTTCTGTTCTCCACTTCCCGCCAAATTTGGGGCATTGCGTTTTGAGTGGCAGAACTCAACGCCGCGCTTTGCCTTATTACCAGAGCGAAGAAATGAAACATATATTTAAATTGAACATATTAAATATTTCATTTCCTCGACCAGGGATCGAACCCAGAACCTGTCGCTTACAGCCACACGCTTGTGCCGCTGCGCCGCAGGCCTCATGTATCCCTTTTCCTTTAAATCATAACGCGGCGTTGAGATCCGCCATACATTTAACATATAATGTTTGAAAAATTGCATGGATTGGAAAGATGAGATAGGAGTGCTTTAACACTTCGTTCTCTTTGTTTAATCTGATATGCTAGGTAAGGAGTGAAGTAAATATGTTTATTTATATACATATTAAGAGTATTGTGACACGTCACATATAGTAGGTTCGATCCTGAAACCTATACTTACAATAAATATGTAAACGATCAGGGGGAGGTTTATTAAAGTAAAGGGGCTCAAAGTATTGCTTTGAGAATTTTTTTTCTAGATTTTTTTTTTTGAGCGTTTGTACGCGCTAATCTCAGGAACGGCTAACCAGATATAAATACTTTTTTATATTTTGTAACTTCGCCTCGACATTTGTATTTCGTCAATTTAAAATATTAAGTTCGATAAAATTGCTATATTTTTTTTATTTAACTGTTTTTTTTTACGACGATGGCCATTCCCGCCCGTTGGTTTAAAATTATTAGTTCATGTAAAATTGTTAAAAATATATAAGTTATAAATATATAAGTATTCTAGTTTTGTTGTTAAATTTTTTAGCATGCAATGCCCCATACTCATACTGAAAAGAGAAAACTAAAAATCTTTACAATATGTTTTCTTTCCGCTATGCAGATAAAACTGTTAAGTTTAAAATAATATATTAGATAAGTATGATGAGGCCTGTCGTGGCGCAGCGGCTCAAGCGTGCGACTGTAATAGATAGGTTGTGAGTTCTATCCCCACTCAAGGAAATGAAATATTTAATATTCTCTATTTTGGCGGAAAGTTGAAAACAGAAGTGGAACAGACTGTCTTAACACTAGGAAACCCAAGTTTCCAAGCTGAGTGAGTGAGTGAGTGAGTGAGATATCGTTTGCTGGTTGCTTTGCGAAAGTGTGTGCACCCGTTAGGCACTTATCACAATACAAGTGGCTCTTATTTTAATGCGATAGTGGTATTTTCTTTATGAAATTTACAGTCTTTTATAATTGAATGTTATTTACATTGCGAATTGTAATATGCGGCGTTGAGTTCCGCCACTCAACACGCAATGCCTCAAATTCGGCGGAAAGTGGGGAACGGAAGTGGAACGGAGTGTCATAACACTAGGTTTCACTTCCATTCCCTCTGCCTACCCTGCCAAGTGCGGGATACAGCGTGAAGCTGAAAAAAAAAAAAGAATTGTAATCTGAAACTGAGCTTTCAGAAGTTTCTATTAGAATACTAAGTCTGTTTGTTGATTTCCATTATAAGAGGCTTATGTTCTTAATAACTTTACTACTACTTTTTCATTAAATTGATATACGTATATTATACATGTTTATACATAAATATTACTTACCGTGTTAAGAAATCTTCAAATCTACTTCATTAGTTTTTTTACATTAAAACAAGGAAATCATTATAAAAATAATATTATATATATTAGAAATGCTTACAATTTGTATAGAAGATATTTTCTTAAAATTTTAAAGAAACAGTGCCTTATAGATAGATGGGTTTTTTGTTAGCACACTTTGTTTATTTTTTATAGCTATATCGTTTTTAAATGTTTAGCAAGTACATTTTATAATTTTGTGTCAAGTTACTAAATTTCATAACAAATAATAGTGATATAGGCATATTCATTTCTGTCCAATGTTTTCATTTATCTAGAATTTAAATATATTTAACGGAAATATCGATCTCTTTTAGAATCTTCGATATGGTGAGCTCAGAGAGTCGCGAAGTAATACAGTTCCACTACACTACGTGGCCAGACTTTGGGGTGCCCACCTCCCCTGTGGCTTTTCTCGAGTTTCTGAAGAAAGTCCGTTCATCTGGCGCCTTAGACCCCAATGTTGGTCCGCCAATTGTACACTGCAGTGCTGGCATTGGAAGATCTGGAACGTTCTGCTTGGTCGACTCTTGTCTTGTCATTGTAAGTTGTTAGTTTTTTCTTCTGTATTGCATTGAATATGGAGGGTTGCTTGTGGATGTTTGTTTATTCCAAATGATCTTGATTTTTTTTTTGAATAATGTTATTGAATTCATTTTTCAAGATATATCAGTGATACGTAAATGTCAGTAGCTTAAATATGGTTGCTATAACTTATATATGATTTCAGATCGAAAAGGAAGGTTTGGGAAGCGTTAACATTCAACAGATCCTATTGGATATGCGCAAAGACCGCATGGGCCTCATACAAACGCCGGACCAACTACGCTTCTCATACCAGGCCATTATAACTGGCTCAAAACGATTTGATCCTAATTACGTAAGTATAGTTTTTGTATATTCTACATGTGATTATAGTTTAGCTTCACGCTGTATTCCGCATATGATACATATATATAGGCAGAGGGAACCTGAGGACCTAGTGTTAACCTTCTCCGTTTCTATTGTGACATTGAAGGTTACATACTTTTCATCCAATGACTGGAATGAAGGCACTGCTTGTTAAGTGGCAGAACGTAACGCTGCGCGCTGTTAAATATTTCATTTCTTCCAGTGCATAATTGAATACATAAAATATCTCGTTTACAATCGCAATATATAATATTTACTTATGATGTATATGTGTTGACTTAAAGACATTTTTTCTAATCATCAGAAGGACGACGGCAAGCTAGAGGAGAGCATATACTCGACAGTAGCGGACGAGGCCCCTGAGGAGGAGGCCCCACCGCCGCCACCACGCGCTGAGAGCCTCACGCGCGCCCCTGCGAGGCCCCTCCCCGCTATACCTACTAGCGCCTCACTTGGTACATTATTATTTATATATTAAACTAATATATAGCTAATTATGCCTCTATATGTTAGACTTTTCAAATATCGGAGGTTACTTCGAGGAGGTTCCTCGAAAAAAAGTTGTGATAAGACATGTGTACTGTAGTCGTTATCTATTTAATGATTTTATAAATTATAATAAACTAGGACTTAAATGTTGCTTCAGAAGCAATATTGTCGCTAAGATAAAATTGAAATCTGAAAATAATTCATTCGGAAAATAAGAACCTATAAATTTTTTACTCTGGTTCTTTCCAAGATAGTGGTACATTACGTGATGTTCAAAATGTGACTGTTAAATTTTAATAAAAAAATGTGTATTAAAGTGGTTTAGAGGCCTGTCGTGGCGCAGCGGCACAAGCGTGTGACTGTAACCGACAGGTTCTGGGTTCGATCCCCAGTCGAGGAAATGAAATATTTAATATTTTCAATTTAAGTATTTAATATTTTTATTTCTTCGCTCTGGTACAAGGGAAAACGCATCGTTGATTCCGCCACCCACTACGCAATGCCTCAAATTCGGCGGAAAGTTGGTCACGGAGTGTCTTAACAAGTTCGCAAGTTCTCTCTGCCTACCTTGCCAAGGGCGGGATACAGCGTGAAGCTGAGTAAAGTGATTTATGACACATGATACATGACGTAACATGACTTTTCTCGATAAACTTACTACTTACTTAACACAAAAATATTATGTTAATTTCAATAAGGATGTTCCTGAGATTAACACTTTAAATAATTCAATTTTATATTATTTCTAATAAATATGCTTTGAGAACTTTAATATAGTTTTGTATAAAATATCGGTACTTATCCAAACAATTCGTATACGCTTGGATAAGTACCGAAAACGACACCTGTCTGACTATGATGATCAATCATGCTGAGCAATCATCATTTTTAATATACTTCATTGAAAATATCATGATAGTTTGAAAACTGCGAAATAAACAATTTTAATATTAACAAAGGCTATTAGCTTCACGCTACAAACACTACAATGTTAAGACTATGTTTCCCCTGAATCCTACAAAACATTGCATGCTTACAAGACTCAAGGACACATTAAGAGCCAGGAAATGGAGATATAATTTATTTATTTCCTCAAAACACTCTTGTGTCCAGATATTTACTATGATTCTGTATTTCTGTATGTCCGTAGGCAACCTTAACTACGCGCAAGAGAGCTCCAGTTCCGACGACGAGCCGCCGACGCCGCCCGCGCGCGATGCTCCGACGCCGGTGTCCTCAGCTGACGACGAGGACGAGGAGCCGGCCAACGCTGATAGGTACGTTTATTTTTATGTAACACGCAATTTGAAGCTTCATAACTTTTTTGTATGTATTATTATTCTAAGTTTAAAAAAGCGAGAGTTTCAGCAAGCTTTTACTTGAAAGCTCACTACGGGCTGTGACTACTGAAACATAATCACACGCTGGTGTTAACTTACACTTAACTTTGGTCCAATTTTCGATATTATTGATAGGACAATGTAAAATCAGCGAAAATGATAAGATATTATGACATGACGAAGTGGTATACGTATACCAGGGTAGAGACGGAAGATACGAAATGTATGTGGTGCGGCGTATTGCTGCCGGTAACTTACTTAACTGTGCCTTGGCTGCATTATTGAAACGGCGAGACGTCAGCACAGGGCAGTGTTTGTACCGACGCTGTTATACGAATGTAAGAAAGATGAATACTGTGGAGATGCGATCTCATTATAGGATATGCAGAGTCGGTTTAGCTGCTCGCATACCCAATGAAGATGTACACAAAGTGGTAGGTACGAACGTGGATGTAACGAAGAGATGAAGTAGAATGTGCTCAAGTGTTTCGGGTACGTCGATCAAATGAGTGATGAAAGAATGGGAAAAATGATTTATACAGGAAAAATGAGTGGTAACAGGTAGAGGAGAAGACCTCAGTAGATCTTCAGAAACACAGTGTCTTTGATACTGATTGGAGTGAACTAGTGTTCACAATAATGAATATTCGCCAAATGACAATTAAATTAATCATCACGTTCTATCAAATATAATTTCAGATATCGTGGTTCTCTTTAAATACAGAAAACATACCATAATAATTAATAAAGACGAAATATATATTTAATATTGTTCAATTAAAATGTTGTCTGTTGGTGACTTTAATTGAAACAATTACTAACAAATTAATAATATTTTTAACATAAGTTTCAATGAACTGTTTGAACATTACTTATAATAAATTTTGAGAAAGAAAAGGAAGCAGCTTTAGCTTCCACACTTCTTGAATATATTATTATTAAATTATAAACATAATATGTATTTTCTATTTACTTTTCAGTTCAAACCCCGAAACAGGCGATACATTGCGGCGGCGTCGAACCCGCGACCTCGCGGACCGAGTATCCAGTATGAAGAAACGAGCTCGCGACGCGGAACGATGGCACGCTCTCAAGAGGTCACTATACAAGCCACTTACCATCACCTTCGGCTTCATACTGGCCGGCATTGTTATTTACACCTACGTCAAACATTAAACATACACACATACATACTACATATATAGCCTGTATATGTATACCCCTTTATAAGCCAGTTGCTATCTTCGTTATGATGCTGGCCGGCATTGTTATTTACACTGAACATACATGTCTTCTTTATATATTATATAGTATATAAAGAATTAATACATATTTACCATTAATATACAGCCATTTAACATCGCTTTATTTAGTTTTAAACATATACCATAACATTGTGAACCTACTACTACTGATGTCTGACTTTAATATATAATACAATAACATGTACTACATGATTTTTACAACAAAAAAATATATCATAGTTTTAAAATGTATGATTTCGCCAAGTATTTAGATCAAAAGTGTATTTACAGTGTCGGCTAGTTATTTAGAGTACTGTCGGAGCGTCGGCCATTTTGAGAATGTATCGGTCCGTCATATTACATTCATTCGTTCGTTCAAACTTTCACTTGACTTTTACACTGAATCATTCATTCGACGATATATTACTTTGTTTGTTTTATTGATTTGATCGACTTTGTTGTGTAGCTGTTTATTTGTTAATAGACTTATATACATATACATATATATTTATATATATTTCTTTTATTGTTCAATACTTGACACGTTTGTTAACACGGAGGCAACTTGTAGGGATAGGAATGTTTAGTATTTAGATAATTTTTTTTATATATATTTTGTAATGGAAGGCGCGGTCGTGTTACAGTACAATGTGCTGTCTGTTAAATGCTGTATTTCATATATTATTTTTTATTGATTCTATTTTATTAACATATTAATGAATTTTAATTGTCTTGGAAAGAAAAGACTAGGATGTTCCGTCTGTTTTCTGCAATAGAATAATTGAATATGGTGATCTTGTTGTATCGCCGGCTGATATATATATTTTTTTAAGATTCAATAAATATTTTTTTTATTATTAAAAAGAAGTATGTTTGAACTGCCCACCTTTATAACATGTCAATTACTGTTCTTATGTCGTTTAGTTTAGGTATAAAATTATAAGGCGATAGTTGATTCTTTCGAACGTTCCAACAGCATTTGTATTTAAAAAAGATTATGATTTTTTTTCTTCTACTTTTACATTACTATTATACAATTTGTATAGTTTATATGAGTATTTTGACAATTATACAACATCACGCTAGTTATATATAGATTTAAATCGTTTTTGTTTGTTCGTTGTTGTGTCAGCACTGCTTTAGTGAGCCTCCACGACTGCCAACACATTCTAAATTAATGACTAAGTGACCATTAAATTATTATATAAATACAACTTTTTTGGACACTTTTTTTGTCCATTCTGGTGATAATGTTTACAAATAATTTTTATTTGACAAATAAACTTCATTTTGTATGAGCTTAGTGTTAATTTATTTAAAATATTATCATTTTTGCGTCATGAATTTCATTGATCATATTATTATACTTATTAAATGTTTTCATGTCGATGTCGTCGATATGGAAAACCAGTAATTTACAAAAAAAAATATACAAATTTAGGTTAATATGAGCTTAAATGGAAGTAGCGTAGCGTATGTATTACGTATATGTATGTATGTATATGAATATGTACAATTGTACCACCGCGCTATGTTCGCAGTGTGGAGTATAACGATACGTAGCTCTTTGTAACTCTATAAAAATATTCCTAAACATCTATGTGGATGATTATTATTGAACTTGTATTTAAGTTGTATTTGTAAGTGGAGCGGAGGAAGTCTGAATTAGATATTTTTCATACAATGTATAAAGTTGACGGCTCGTGGCAGTACACGCGAGCTGTGGGGTCGTTTCGACGCTCTCGTAACAAGACGTGGCGCGGCGTTGAGTTTCGCAACTCGACGCGCAGTATTGTAGAAATTGGGCGGGGCGTGGGAAATGGAGTCGCAACACTGGGTTCCCTCTGCGTTACCCTGCTACATGCGGGGCATACTACTTTATACACACACTCTAAGCTAATGGATTCCACACATTTTCTATGAACAGACACGCGTATAACTAAAGTAGGTATAATTTATTATAAATGTATAACAATATCATTATTTTTTAAATGCATTAAGCGAATATAAAATTTAAATATACATGTATTTTATAAACATTAGTATTTGTGTAACAAGTCAATAAGATCTCTGTAACGTCACACATAATAATAATTAACGCTTAATACATTACAACATTTATTTTTTTCATTGGAGCAAATTTAACATTGTCTTAGTAACAATTTGTTTTTGGCGTTTGGTTTTCAAAATGTTGTTTACAACATTTTCTTTTTAAAATGTTGTTTACAACATTTTCATTTCATAATGTTGTTTACAACATATTGTTATTAACACTTTGTTTGAACATTTTGTTTATAACAATATGTTTTGAACGTTTTATTTCTTAATAACTTTTAATATGTTAGTAAATGTTTAATATTAATAGTTCTTTGGCTGGAGAAACTCGATGTCCTATAGTTAGATGTATTATTTAAAATGGATAATTGAATTGGAAATGTTGATTTTGTATTTCACATGCATGTGTGCCGTGTGGATTACGTATTATATATATTGTGTTTATTAACCCAATAAACAACGTATTATTTGTTCTCTTACTTCTGTTTGGAAGTTCCTTATCCCTTCTTCCATACTTGTTTTTAATGTTATGTGGCGATAGAATCCCGTACATGGCAGGGTAAGCAGTGTGAACATCGTTCAATTACGAAGCATTGCGTGTTGACTGGCGTAACTTAACGCCGCCCTTCCTGCCAGAGCGAAAAAAGAAATATAATTCGTTCCCAATCGAGTGCCCAAACACACACATACAGTTATGTTATAATTTTATTTCTTTCGAATTGTAATAAAATATGAAAAGAATGTAAGTAAGCATTTCATTTGACTTTTCCTGTAAGGAAATGTGTAATTCTTAATATTATTAATTAAATTTATGGCGTATATATGGTCATAAAAATGTATATTTATTATATTTTTGTTCTTTTTGAGACGATTTAAAAAAGTCTTTAGGTATATATTTTTTTTAATTAATAACAAAGTTGAGTCATATTGATTAAATCACGTAACTCATGTATACTTATAGACAGGCATATAAAAGAGGACGAAAACATTGATCTTTACAAATACAAAAAAAAAAGTTGACTTAAAAAATAATGTTTAGTTAAAATTACAGTGGGGTTATTGATTTTGAACAGTAGTTTATTAATTTCAGGTTTAAATCGGAGGAAAATACTAAAAGTGAGACGCGCGAAGAATGAAGATAGTCCTATAGAATATGTTATATATACTTATAAAAATTACAAGTTTAGTTTCGGTGAATCCAATACTTTTCGTAATTTATGAATATTTGATTTAAAATACAAAACGTTGTACTTAATTTGGTGCGTGTGCTTTTTAAAAAAGCTCGCTCGACATATTTTTTTTTGACTTTGTTGACAGCTCAGTCAAAAAACTACTTTACATAGTAAGTACATAGATAGTACAATTGATTTTAAATATAGAGAGTTGTTTAGGTGTAATCCATTTATTAATGGGCTATGAAATTTAGTTTACATTGCAAACAATGCAGCGTTTTCTAATATAATATGACATAGTTATTTACAAGTTATATAAAATATATGAAAAAGTTTTTTTTAATATGTAAATTTCAATCAAGCATGTAATGTAATCAATTAATTTTTTAAAAAGTAAAAATTAACTTTCTGCTTGTGACTGAATGACGAAGTTTAATTTCGAACGAACGGTTCCGTATTAAATTTGAAAATAAATAATTTTAATTATAAAACTTTATATTTATTATTTAGAATCTATGAGTGTATATAATAGTTTCAATATAAATGCTAATTTTTTCTAACACATTGATCAGTCAGTATATATGAACAAATACAAATGTATATATACGTAGTTACTTATTTTCCGGCTAACAAACACGAAGTATTATATTCACTACAGTTATTTATTTATGCAATCCCTATTTGAAATCTATATTCCCTACAAAATAATAACGGACTAAACAGAAAGAGCATAGTGTTAAGACACTGCCTTCCAGTTTCCAACTAATCATGAAACATCGTCTTTCCAATGGTGTCAGTCAGTCTAGAAAAATAAAATGTATGAAAGTTCTGGAACTGCTGATGTTAACATTTCAGGGACCTGATCTTAATCTGTCCAAGTGCTTGAATCAATTATTGTTTTAATGTTATGAATTTATTACAGAAGATTAAAAAATAAATAAATTCTTATTTGAAAAAAAAACTGAATATTCAGTACCATTACAAATGAAAATCTTCACAGAGAAATGTAATGATAAAATATAAGTAGTTAAAAATATGTTCAGCAAGAGTCAAGTATATGAGAGGGACCGGGGAAAGCAAACAACACCTTTGTTGACCTAAAACAGTGTCGACGATACTTGAAAAAAGTCACGTAAAAAGCGTGAGGACCCCCGCAGCGTGTGTACCTACATATGTATGGAGAGTTTAATGATGTTGTCTTTACGTAGAAAAAAACTTTCGAGGTTAAAAAAGTACTTTATATATATTGGACGAGTCACAAGACAAGTTTTTCGAAGTGTTTTTTGCTCTCATATGAGTAAAATAAACGCTTATGAATGGATTTTTATATGTAATTTTAAAGTAATATTTGGTTTTAAAGTTTTATCGTGACTCCCTAACATTAAAATATTTTAAATTTAAAATTTCTGTTGTGGCGCAGCGGCACAAACGTGTGACTGTAACAGATGGGTTGTGGGTTTGATCCCCACTCGAGAAAAAGAAATATTTAATTTTCAGTTTAAATATTTAATGTTTTCATTTCTTCGCTCTGGTACAAGGCAAAATGCTGAGTTGAGTTCTGTCACTAAACACGCTATGCCCAATTCGGTGGAAAGTGGGGAATGGAGTGTCTTAACACTAGGTTCCCAAGTTCCCTCTGCCTACCCTGCCGTGTGCGGGATACAGCGTGAAGCTAAGTGAGTGAGTAAATTTAAAAGAAGTGATTTTTGGCAACCACATGTGTACATGTGATCTGAACTTATTTCAAAAAGCCTAAAATCGTTTCTAAATATTTATATCTATGAGTATTTTTTATAAAATTATTAGAAAATGATTTTTGTAAATCGACACAGGATTAACGCTTTTGGGGTCCAGTGGGGTTAGTGTTCACTGTAAGACTGTACATGTACCTACATGGTCGTCGGTTCATCGTCGCGCGTTAAGTGTATATTAAAATTATTTGCATTTTTCCGAACTGGAATGTGGCTCAGCCATTGTATTTAATAAAAACTAAAATTGGGCGATCCTTAGAGAGCGTATGGACTTTTTACTCTTTAACCCTTTATACAACCCATTATACAACATGCGGGAGATGAGTGAAACAAAAAGGTAAACACAGATCGTAGTTACTTTATTTTAAACGGCCATATTATAAATTTCAAGACATTTTCATACTACTACATACAATTGATAGTACAAGATACACTGACTACGGTCGAATAACATTTCAAATTTTAAATATATTACATTTTTTCCATTTTCCCACTTTGGTAGGCGCTACGTTGAGTTTCAGTAACGGTAAATAAGTTAGTTAGTTAATTTTATAACTTGGCTGACGTTCAAAGTCGCTCGCAAGAAGCAAACGGGAAAGAAACTATTATCATTCACTTAATTCCTTATAAACTAGACATTACGCTCTTGAAATCGAGACAACAATTATTAATATCCTTAGCAATATTTCCTTCAACACTTTGTTACTATTTTATGTAGAAATAAAAATAAAATATAGCACACTTACTTAATATAAGTATTAAATACAATATTCAAATTATATTTGATAAAGACGAAGAGAGTGAGCTTCGACCGTCGTCCGTACATCTAGTTAAATAACAACTACAAATGGCACATCAACTGGCTAAGTAATCATTTGGCTACAAAAATCAACAGTTTTCAACGTAAAATAATATATTTACTAAATCTTACATTCGTTATATATGTAGTAAACACCAATAGGAGGTTTAAATAAGCTATGGACAAGGGATACTGTCCATTTTTCTACTTTCTTTTTACAACTGTAATTAGGAATAGGATTACATTGTTAATGTACTATTTTTATGTAAAACATCAATATGTTGTGCTACGGAATGTTTTATATTCATTAGATCACTGGCCGTTGTACAATATTATATAGACGTATTGCTTTTTCTAAAGTTAAACATCAGTAAATCCTTATTTGAGTTTAAACTATTTTGCCAAAAAATACCATTAAAATGGAGTAAAATTTCATAAACTCTTTTTACAAGCAATTTTTACTTTGTTAAAGGCAACCCTGTTTGATTATTATTGCCTACGCTTAATTTTAAAAGAAATTTGTTATAAAGGACAAACATTCAAGGGTTTCAGTAACTTTGATATTTTTAGAAGAAAACGATTCTCTTTATTTCATGTTTTTGTGTCACGTTTGGTGTATAAAACGTACTACATATACTGTTTTACAATACATGTCTACTTTTTCAAAATATAGATCAATAGTTTGCATTAATTAATTTATACATATAATTATAAATACGTCTATATAGGATGTTGTTAAAAGCACACGATAATGCAATACCAAGCTCAAATATAATAACGAAGACTTTTGTATAGTTATTCTAAGCTATTACACAAAGAACAATGTCTGATTGACATTCTACGTAAAATTGAACCTGTGAAGTATAAACAAACCTCAATACAGTCGAAAACAAGTTTTGTATACACAATACTAAACAGTAGATAATATACAAATATGAAACATTGCTAAAAGTAGATCTTTGTAAAATTCTTCTAAGTAAATATTATCACTGTAAAATTGAGCATTTCGATGCCAGTACAAATAACAGAGTGCAAATTCGTGCTAGGTACATAGAGTTCAATTTTAAACGTTTCAAGTATTAAGTGTGCCCGCCGCACACTAATGGGCGATCATAATTAATATATACGTAATATATCGTATATAATATATAAGTAGAGTGCAATTTTAAATACCTGTCTAATATTTAAATCAGATCACAATATTCTATAAATATTAAGAAATAATTCAATTTATATCTGAATTATCTTTTTTTTATGGGAAACAATCTGACTGCAGTCAAATAGTAGTTGTAGAAGGTATCATAAAAGTGTATATAATTCCATAATATGCCTGATGGAATTTAATACAGTTTTCATCTTATTGCTAAATTTATTGATAATGCTTCCTTTGTCCAGGTAATTAAAGAGGTATCCCGTTTGTGGTGATCGACTTTAAATCGACTATTGCTTTTAATAATCACATAGAATTATGTCGAAAAATACGACATAATACAAAAATATTTTACCCTCTTTATCGTGTAATTTGAATGAAATGGGATGAAAATAGATAATTATTCTGGGGCTTATATTAGAAAAAAAAATCTTTTTCAATAGATAACATAATAAAAAAATATGAATACAAATTAAATAACCAAACCTATTAAAATTTCGGACCAATTACAAAAAAAATGCTATATTACAAACAGTTCAATATCAACTATCTCACAGAAGAACAGCTCATATTATATATGATCAAACATATTTCTACGCCAAATTCCAGAAACTTCTAAGCTACTACATGTTTTTAAAAGTCTAAGACAAATCACAACAATGCCATTTCTATTTTCGTTCTAATACATCACAATCATTCTGTGCACTCAAACTAGCGCATTGTGCAACAGAAGCGCCTGCGACAATGATATGTTCATATTTAAAGTTAAAATATTATAATTTAATTCTCTCGTGTTATAATGGATACGTTTACGAAATATTATTTCACTACTTACCTTTCTAAAACTTTTTACGTCGTTTTTGTATTTAATGATGATGTCATTGTCATTCAATCAAGTGACAGTAACATGTACGCAGTACGGGACTATTTATGTTATATATGTAATTACATATTTGTGCAATATGTCCGTTGCGAAGCGAACAAAAGCTCGTTATTAAATAACAATACGTTTTCACTAAAGCAAAAACTTGGCCCACATTTTGTAACTCTCTCGTAATTTTTCGTGTAACAATACTTATTAATTAACTTATTAGAATAAAATTGCTATACACTAATAATAATAGCGCCAAAATTCATACAAAAATACATTTCATCTCGAACTAAACTAAGTTATCCACACGAATATTGCTTTCAATATATTATTATAATTTACATATAAAATATAGAGACGGTAGAAAAATTAATAATTAAAACTAACAAAAAAAAAAACTTCGACAACGCTCGTTCGCGTAATACGATATAGCTTATAAACGTTAACTCCTTCTGTAACGACATTATTGCACACAATTGTACCAACATTACACATCAAACTAACTAACAATGTCGACATAACTTATTTTCTTAAATCTAAATGGTAATCACAATCTCGCATACGACATTCACGAAGTAACTACGGATTTCACATTTATAAGTACTTTGAATTTTTTTCTGATTGGACAATTTATATACATTTTTATGTATTTATATATTGAATATTTTTACGTCAAAACAATTAAAATCTATCATTTGTTTAATATTCGCACCATTCATCAGTAAAGCTATAATACACAACTGCATTAAACATTTTGTTTATGTTTACTTAACATTCATTTAGAGATATATTTTCTATATAATTATTAAAATATACGAGTTTTCAAAATACGATTTATACAAGTACCTGTATGTAACCTGTTGCTTTCGAACAATTTATTTTATGCAACATTTTTTTTACCAACAAAGACGCTTACGAATCAGCATGGACGATACATTTCTTTATACGCAATGAGAACAAAGTTTACTACAAAGGCTAACAAAGTGCCTTAAGTAAATACAACACCTCGTTTCTGAAGCTTTTATATTATATACATAAATTTGATATTTTGGAAATTTCCTCTAAAATAGACAACCATTCAATAAATACTATATATTATATGAGACATCTAATAAGATTGCACTACTGCTCTTTTACAGTAATAAGTGTAGAATAGAAAATATTATTTGGATATTACAAGAATCACGCTCAAGGACTAGCAAGTGGGACATATCTGTCATCGACTATTTGGTTACAATGAATCCAAAAGAGCCAAGACAAGGCTCCAACAAAATGACAAATATATATAGAAAACACTCGCATTCACTAGGGGAGTGTGAGGAAGACGACTTTGTGAATAGAAACTCACCTAGTCAGGAGATATTATAGGCCTGTCTTTATAGTGCATGTTGTCCATTCACCTGGCGCTCGTCGCATTGGGCTCAGCTTCGGTCCCATCGTGGTACTCATGGAAGCATGGCACTATGCATAAATTAGTGCGACATTCGGGGCAGTGGTACTGAGTTTTGCGACGAAGTATTCTACCACATTCGTCGACTGTATTCCAGCAGAAGTTGCAGCTGAGCGGTGGTCCAGAACGTACGGCCGGGGTGTGACTCGCGCGCGTTTGGGGACTCTCCATTATAACGCTTTCGAAGGAGCTAGTGGGCGTGGTCACGGTGGCGGTGGTGGTCGGCTGTCGGTCGACCACGGCCACTGCGCGGATCAGGAGAGAGCCCACTGCTTGTTCGGTTCGTGGTCGTCGGACGAGCTGGTGAGGATAATGTGTGGTATATGTTAGAAAAATATATGAAAATATGTAAGTAAAATCCAAATTTGATTCATAAACATTAATATCAAAAAATCTTTCAAAACAGAATACCTATTTCAAAAGGCAGTTGTGAAATAAATTATATTTTCTTCAAATTTGGTGTTTCTTTTTCGATTCGACAGCTAAACAAACTAAATACTAGATCCTGCGAGTTTGAATAAAATATAAACAAAGTACCTCACAATAAAAAAATACTCAAAAAAAATACCTTCGGCGGAGAATATTGTGGATAAGATTCGTGTTTCTGCAGAACATGAGTAACAGCTGTAAGGGAGGGCTCAGACGCCTGTTTCCGCACTTCTCTTTGCTCTTCAGGTTGGATACGGTTTTGGCGCTTGAAATACTTAGTGCGCCGCAGTCGGACACCAGATGAGGGGCTGAGATCTAAAAAAAATATACACGTTTGATTTATTAATTATATAATGCTAATTTAGTTACATGCTCCAAGTACTAAAATTTTCCTTCATTGCCAGCACGTGCATCGGTCGATGAATTTAAAAAAAATATAATCAAAATACAGTTCTGGTAAAAAAAACGTTGCTTTTCATTACTTTTATAACTATTTTGAAATATCTATTAAGATGGACAGTTGAAAACGAAGACTACAAAATATCTGTCTGCACTACGGAATGGGCGGAGCCATTACGAAATATACCGATTATTAGAACAATAAAAGCCCTATTATTAGGTTTTAAGCGACAATTTATCATTATGTTGCATAGATATCCTCATCCACTCATCGCGTGGCTTCCATTATGATCAGCGCAACAATATCGTTTAATAGGCACGGGCAAGGGTCCTTTATGCATATCCTGCAGTTAAAATATAAATAGTAATAATCTATAAAAGAGCTCTTTCGATTTTCGATATTAATAAATACGAAAAAAAAAAAAAAAAAAAAGTAGTTTTGACAGAAATAAACGTTAGATGAACCCAATCTGCGAAGCGTAAAATTTGCATTTGTGTGAACGATCACCCAAAATAGGGCCAGAATTAAATTAAAAAAAGAAAAGAGTAATATTACTTTAAAAAAAAAAACAAAAAGCATTATTGTCTACACAGCATTTGAGTTCTGATACGTTTCACTCACTTAGGTCGATTTTATTTTATTTTCGTCACGTTCCAATAGATTGTTATTTTGTACATCAACTTATTGGTCGTTAATATTCAACCGTTCAAAATTATATTTTAAATTGAAAAATTATCTTTTCACTAAAATAACATCACAATAGAGTCAAAAAAAATCTAAAATATATTCACTAAGATAAGGCTCGTGGTTCTCACCCCAGTCACCAGTCAAATTTGGATGGGATGAAGGTTTATAAAAAATAAGCACTGACAAAAAACAACATTTTTCTGCAAAACTATCATTTACTTTATTTCCTAATTTGGTTTTAAATACAAATAGTATAAATCGATTATTAATCGATTTATCGAGAAATGCGTTATATGTATCTCACTAGACTGCAAGCTGCACAGTTTTGCAGGCCGATTATAACATTTTCACTTATATTAATAAAACTAATCATGTACATATGATACACACTATATTTGTTCATATATTGTAATTCAATAGACTTATTTTTGTAAATGCATTACAATTAATAACGTAATGTTATAATCGGAGTGAAAACAAGCAACTGAAACAGCAAAAAAACATACTCTTTAGTACCCAAAGCCATAGGTGAGCCAATTGTGCACTCAAATAAAAATATCAAAAAGATAAACTGAATATTTCAAAACATTATGTTGCACAAAGTTGGCAAAGTAATACTAGAAAGTTAACTGTACATAATTACTGGCTGTTGATTTAGTATGTTATCGTAATTTTTATATTTTTGATATGACAATTTATTATTCATAAGTCGGAATTGAAAAAGAAAAACTTGTATGTATTTTTGCGTGTAAAACCTAATATTTAAACTTTTCATTTATACAACTTAATTTATGACAACCACGACATGTAATACTGTGATTATAATTAAACGTTTTTATTAAAAAGATTTTCCATTATAATAAGGCATTGTTCAACACTGACTGGTAAGTCATTTCTCCATAATTTTTCGAATTCTGATAAAAAAAAAGTTGCCATCATAGAAACTGGTGTAATTAGTTACTAGAAACTCATCTGTCAATGTTGAATTTATCAAAATTGTAAAATTTTCTCTCGATTTCACAACACAATTTATATAAATTATATGTATATTATATTTCAATAAAGTAAATCTGGTGAAATTCTTTAATAAATAAGAATAGATAATAAATAGAGTAAAGCTGCTGCGTAGAACAATGAGGAAATAGAACCAAATAAGTTAATGGACTCTTAGGATATGCACGAAAGTTGGATTTGATATGTGAGCATCAGATACACTCGATTATCTCAAATTGTTGTGATGCAAAGAAACGAACGGCCAACAGTAATACATTAATTAGAGGTCCATACTGGGAAGAAATAATATTCGAAGAATGCCTTAGTATACATGCTTGAAAATGTCTATGCCTCACTTCCTGCCTTGCCACATTATAAGCGGGATACATGCTATCAAGTTTCACTATAGTGCATTGCTGTTACGCATAACGAAATCTCAGGGGTGTCACTCGAGGTGTCGAAAAAATTTAATAAACTTACATCAGACTTCTTAAAAAATCGTTACGATTTAAGAGTAAAAATTTTGATTATTGACAAAAAATGCTAGGAAGCGGGGCAGGAGGTGAAAATTGGGCAATGGATACTTGGACAGTAAAATTTAGTCTTTATATCCGTACGAGAATGTACAAAAATAAATGTATGCAGAAAGCGTTCTATTCCGACTCCATTTAACAACATTATCGGAGCCAAGTTCATTTCGGACGACTACAAATGTTAACCTAAAATTAAAGAACATTACACAAACTATGATACATTTCTTACAACAAAGCTTTGCTTCTTCCATTATTATTGAAAAAACAAAATAATAAAAATATTATTGATTATGAAAACTAAAAATAAGTTCGCAATAAACCTTCATAATTTTATAATATTACATATGAAATTAGTGTAAAAAATCAGTCCAAAAAATCAGAGATCTCATGCAAATAATAAAAAATAATAATAATTGTTAATAGGTATATAATAATTACACAGAGCATGTATTGATTATAATCGTAATATCTATTCACCAATAGTCATATTTCAAAATATCATAAAACGTCAATAATACGAAAAAAAAGTCAGGCACAACAACACATTCAACATTTTCATCCAATACACTAGTATATATACATATAATATTACGATAAAAGTACATACTTAATATATATATTTATCTCTAAAAATGAGAAGACACTGGCACCACCTTTTTACAGTAGATTAATTACAATCTAAACTAACTATATAATATGATAGTGTTGCTCTGTTGCAAAATATAAATAATACATACAACGAGACGTCCATACAAAATTGTTATATCACAATCACCCGCGGCTCATACATTACGTAGCAGCACTGGTTGAGTACATAGTACATAGTTTACTAGAACAGAAATAACTCTGCCACATTACTTTATTGCTTACACAGTAATATATTTTTGCAACGGAGCCACCTTATATCTATAAATGCGTACTTATAATAATAACATGATCACGTTTTCTTTACAACTACAATATATACAACGGAGATCGCTAATGTGATATCTTGTTTTATCATATAAAGTTTTATACAAAATGTTTGTGATTAAAGATGTAAATATACATATGCCACATTCACAGTGTAAGTAGTAACCGACCAGCGGTGACATTTAACGTGCTAACCATTAATTGTGCGCATCTACGCCCTAAGACACGACGGCTCGCTATCAAAATGCATTTTTTTTTTTCAAATATATGTATAAGATAACCGTGTTTCAAGGCGGAACAAAGTATTTTAGTAAATAAACTAATTATACTGTAGACGTAATAGACTAAAATTATACATTTTATTGAGAACTATTTTTAAATGTCATGTATATATTTTAAGTAATTGAAAAAACAAATGTGCCTTGCCCACCTTTTAATTTTAATTTTTGAATGGAAAAGCAAATATTTTTAAAAAATCGTGTTATGTCAGTGTATCGATTATCTTGATATATCGGTATCCGTCAATTAGAACAACACGTGCTAATTTTATGCATATTGCTAAGAATCAATATGTATATTTAAATTACCAGTCTCATAAAATCCTCAATGGTACAAAATTAAATAAAACTTTATTGCTTGTCAATGTTGTCACTTCGTAAAAATATTCAACATGATGTATATAACATACCTCACTAATTCTTTATAAGAATTTATTGCTTCGTTTATTACTTTCGACAATTTAGTACATTAATATGCTTTAATCTTTTGTATGAGTCAATGAATTTGTATAAAGAAATTTTATAACTAATTTAAAAAAAAAACTTGTCCCTCAAATAGTTTACAACTAATTATTTTTGAGCAAATCATATATATTTTCCACAAATCTGTTTGTCACATGTTATTAACCCCTAAATGGGCACAACGCCAATTCTATTTATTGTATGCTTTATCAGCAGTTCTAAATTACTCAGTAGAAAATATCTCAATAGATAATATATAAAATTATTGTAACTCAAAAAATATATTGTTTTGTGGTAAAATAAATCAACTGGTTACTGGCTGGTTGCTTAGTCCTCTAATAAGGGTTAAAAGTATTGGTACTTTTAATTGAATGAAACTGGCATATACTGTATGCTAATTGATGTTTGCAGTTATCATATTTTCAGATATATTGTTAAAATATTCTCCAATTAAATACTTTCTCTGTTATACATACACAAAGCGGCGATCATAAAAAACGGTGATAGATATCAAATACCTGTGTGTTCGACTTATCGTTCTACTGAGATCTAACAGTGGCTAGTAATACTGGACGACAGTGGTAACTCGTGGGCAGTGATGGCGCCGGCGGCGGTCACGAGGCGGCGGGCGCGTATGCCGTGTCCTATTGCAACGGGAAGTTCACACCGTTGATGATGTTGAACTCAACGGGGCGCGCGTCTAGGAACGGGACGGGCACCGCGTGTGGCGGGCACAGCAACGCCAGCTGGGCGTCCTGCGCCGGCATCTCCTCCTTGGGCGGCGGCGTCACGTGCTCGCGCTTGATGCGACTCTTGATGCTCGGCCGGTTATTAGGGTAGCCCTTCTTCTTGTACTCCAACCAGAGCGTGCGATTGTTGACGCCGAACATGCGCGCCGCCTTGCAAAACCCAATTCCACCAAAGCGCACCGCTTCCAGCGCGCGCTGAAAATTTTCCTCCCCCTGCGGGTTGGTCGTGCGCCGGCGTTTTTGCTGCATCGCCCCTACCCCCACGCCCCCCGGCCCGCCGCCCGGGCCGCCCACGCCCTGGCCCACTCCCTGTGGATCGCCCAAGCCCCCCAACCCTAATCCGCCGCCGCCGCCGCCCACGCCCCCACAGCTGGGCCCGGGCGCGGGCATGCCCCCGCCCAGCATCTGCCCGTAGCCGCCCATGTCCCCGTCGGGGAGCGAGTGTGAATGCGAGTGCGCATGAACGTGCGGGTTCATTACGTTGTTGAGGTACATGCCCTGGTCGGGCTGCAGGCACGCGTTCGTATACCGCGGGTACGTATGCTCCAGCATACTCCATTGCCCTGGGAAGAGAGATAAATGATTTTGTAATACAATTTATTCATATAATAATAACAAACATTACTTTACTAGAACTACTACATATTTCATTGATCTCCCTTCCCTGAAAAGCAAAATGTGTGCACTTTCCCTTGGTGTATATCTCTTGATTGAAATATTTATAAAACATATTTAAAAATTTTGATAGTATATTCAGATTTGTTTTGAATACACTGTTACTAAGTAGTAATACATAAAATATTAAATATGAAAGAAAATAAATATTGAAAAAATGTATATATGTACATACAGAGTGAAATAAAAGAGATAGTAAGTGACATATTATATGGCAACACCATTATGCTGCACATGACCACAATATAAATATTATTGGACATAGAAATATTAATATTAAGTAATTAAATGATGACATATAATGAATAAGACGAAATAGAATGATCACTATATATTATCTGAGGCATAATCTATGATTTTAGTAAAGGGCATCAGAGTTTCAACAGATAAGCTCAATGGTTAATTATATGTATATTGACACCAGATTTATATATAATTTAAATTTTCAAGAGATAAAATATAGAATAGAAATCGGTTGAACTTATATATTTAGGCAAAGGTTTTAAAAAGGCATTAAAAAAAATTACCAATATACGTTAGGTTTTTGCTGCTGTGAGTATAAGTTAAACTTACAATTGTAAAATAATGTAATTGAATTATATATAGTTAACATTAACACAAAAGATTTGAAATAGATCAAAAAATTTTGCGTTTATATTAACTATATATACTGCAATTTAATTATGAGACCATTTTTAAATTATACACAGCTGGTCACATTTGTGTGACACTACCAATTTGATTTTTAATTGTATATACCCTAGTATGTTTCAGTACTTATATATAATATTTTAAAATATTATATCCCTGATCTATAAGGACCTTTTTCCCTCAGGGTTCTATACTGTATCATGTGACTAATTAGTGAGAAATATGGTCCAAAAAAGGTACCATTAACAAAATAATAAGTAAATAAAAAATAAATTTATAATAATAAGCAAGCGGCAACACAAAAAATGCAATGATTATGTATTATAAAAATGTGTATTTAAAAGGGCTTACCTTGTGACATACCAACAGCAGAATTTGCGTCCATGGCAAGTTGATCTATATTAATGTTTGATGATTCTCCAGTCTAAAAAAAAAACATTTGAATTAATAACCTAAAGTTTAACCTAAAACTTACAAATTAATCATAAATGAATTTAACATGTTAAATTCAAAATTAGGAATAAAAATTCCATTTAAATATTGTTGCACAGTAGACAAGTGTCTTAAAATATAGATAAGAGAGTGATAAGATCTATATTCTCCTAAATTTAAGTTATTTACTTTGTTCAACTTCAGTACTAGAGTATCATCAAAATGGATAAAAAAGAATCACCCATAAATGTACAAAATGCAATATATTTACTTTAACATCTATGTATGGAGCTAAAATATATTTCTACTGTTAATTATGTTATTCGTAAATTTTATTTATTATATTAGAGTATTTAAAAAGTTTATTATAATAAAAGTACCTGTTGTGAGTTGTCTATCCGTTCATCCATTTCCCTACGTTTCTGTTGTGGCACACTGCTTAATGTGACTGCCTCACGCATCAGGTCCATACTTTGTCCACAGTCATTGCTTCTATTATCATCTACACCTAAATTTCCCACTGAGCCTGTAGAACTCATTCTACGTCTGAATAATAAAAAAATGGAGAAATTTTTAAATTATTTGAGTGCTTGACTATAAACAACAATAACAAGTGGTGGTTCTAGATTCGATTCTTACATGGGGGAATAAATTCAAGTATTTTTTTTGGACTTGCCATGTTCATCATTGGATAGTGGCTTGAAAAATAGTGTGGAAAACAGAGTACAACACTAGGTCTTCTATACCTAAAGTGAAGTGATTTGTGGGATACATTGATATATAAGATTCTTGAATAATTATACTCAATTTAATTGTAATTATTTATAATATTGTACCTTTTGGTTTCAAATTGGGTGAAGGTGTGGAAATTGATGGTCTAAGTGTTTCATTGGAATTTTCAGTTGTTGGCAAGTCTGCTGATGAGCCTTGAGATCTGGTTAATGATGTAGAGTCGGGCATTTCTGTTAATCCTTTAATTTTTAATATTTTTGCTGTTTCTAATACCTATAAATAAATAAAAAAATATATAAATAATCCTTTTGAATATAAAACAAAATATTTTAGTTATTTAAAATTCAGCATACCTGTGGTAATTGTTCTTCTGTGACATTTACTTCTCCATAATACATAAAATCTACCATTGTTCTTAAATCATTAAATGTAACATCTTTTAAAATAACTATTGGGTGATGTGAAGGATTATCTATAAATAGAGACTGTAAAAACAAAAAAAATATATGTTAAATTGTGCAACTAGGTATTATTTGAAAAAACATATTATTATAACAAATATAATAAAAAACAGACAGACATTGACAGTAAATTAAAGTAATTTTCTTAGTTTCACTAAAAATGTCATTTCTCAAGGTTTACTCTGCCTATATTACTAGATACATTGCAAGCCCAAAAGAAAAACATAATAGTCATTATATAAACTTTAAAAACAGAATAAAAAAGGTAAATGTCAAACTCACATGAAAATATGTACTACACGCTGACAACACTACTTTGTGCGCAACTAAATGTTGACCTTCAGCCGCCAGAGTCACATCAACTAAATTTTTTGTAGCCAGAAGTGTACCAAACATAGATATAAAATTTGGCTGATGGTTATTCCATCGCAGACTATACTGCTGAGACATCTGTAAAAAATATTGTAATAAATGTTATTATTATCTGATCATTGTTGCACTGAAGCAGTGTCTGTATGTGAACTTGTGTTCAATTCCTATTAGGGAAATGAATTATTTTTCTTTCCATGCTCTAATAACTAACTGAACATCTTAAAAATTTAATGGAGTGGGTAAGGACTAGTTTCCCCCTCTACCAGTTTTAAGCTAAATAAATGTTGATAACAATAACAGATATAATGTTAAATTAGAAAATTAAATATGTATGTATACCTTTATGTCATATGGTCTGCCCCCTCCAGAGTTAATAGTTGTCTGAAAAAATTAAATTTAAATAATAATTCTATTACATTTATTATTATTTTTACTTTTGGAAATAAGGTTACAAGAAATAGAATATATGAATATTGAATTTTTTTACAACCAATAATTCGCAATTTGCAATGCAAAGATATAATTGTAACATTAGCTATTCATTGTTCATAAACCAAAAATTATTGTAATACAAGATAAAAATAATGCAAATATATTTCATTTAATAATTCAGTTTTAATGATTTTACTAGGGTGCTTGATTTTCGAAACTTTTGAGTCACTTTATGTTATATCATCAAAAATATAACTTTATGTTATATCATCAAAAATATGTAATCCTTTACTTGCTATATCTATAAGTTCCATAAAAAAATAGATACAGAATTTGTCGCATTGCATTACTATCTTATAAAATAACAGTTTATCATTTATATTACTAGATCTAGATCCAGACTATAACTAGATTTTTTTATTTCTACATTAAATTTAAATAGTTGTGAAATATTTTAAATATAATAATGTATGTGGACAACACTTAATAAATATATGTTTGTACATAAGTAATAAGAAATTCTTTTTTGTTGTTCTCAATCTTGTTGAATTACAAAATCAACTGTCATTTAAGTTTGTTGAATGTAACTACAACAAATCGGGGTGCTTGATTTTCGAACCTTTTGAATCCTATTCTGATTTGTTTTAATTAGTCACAACAAAACAATTGTGATCAAGTCGTAAACTTGATATTATTGTTAGTGTTTAGTTATGGGTAAATATTGCTTGAAGTATATAAAGCGTCCATGTATACATTCGCAGAATTATTTTAATATGACTGATAAATCACGCATTCTGAGGGGGAGCAAAAAATAAACTCTAATGCAACAAGCCAATTGATACTCTCGTTCCAACTTTACGTTAACACACAGCTAGGCAATTTAACGACGCAAAGGTTGATCTTAATTAATATACTGAAATATATATTACACTTACCAATTATTGAATTCCCCGAAAATATACAACAACCAACCCACGCTAAAATCGCTAACAATGACTACCATAGAACCCACGCCAACCAGTGTTGCTATTATTTAATTTTTTTATTTACTATTATGTATCATTTACTTCAATTAATCCTACAAGAACTATGGTTTTGATCAAAATAACAAACATTATTAGGTAAGATAATCATAATCACTGTAACAACAATTCGATAACAGTTCATCTACATAGAAGAGTACAATTTTGTAATTGTTAAATGCTAATTATGTATTTACTTTGATTGTCGACTATACGCCATGAAATGACACTACCATATACTCACTACATAAACAAAATAAGAACCGCATTAATTAATTCATTTTATTTTACGTATTGGCTTATTTTAATATCGTGAAATATATTTTAAAATAAAAAGTGAGAAAATTTAACTTACATTATATAATATTAGCCCATCAATTAATAATAAAGTGATTTCAAAATAAAAAACGCAGGTACTATGGGGAACGCAGGTGGAGATATCGAATTAATATATGGTTTTTACTATGTTTTAAAGTGTTATTCCACACTTAGGTTTTTTTTAAATTTAAGTTTAGTATAATATATGGTTTCCCGCTATGTTAAAAATTTAGCAGTACCAACTTATATTTTTATTAATATGTCGTTTTTTTAATGAAGTAAAAATAAATATATTTAGGGAAATATTGTATTAAGTTATCACTACGAATCCCGCTGTCGTAGCTCGTAAATTAATAATAATTACTTAATTACTGAGCTCACAGCTCACAGCTCAGTCAGTCGCAGCACTACGAGCACACTAGTCTGTGCTGGACTTTATGCTAAATGTCAAGTGTGTAATAGGCCTATCATAAAAACAAATGAAAAGTGAAAACGCTGCTAATTATTATTTAAGACGAAGTGTTTAATTCACTTTTGCTGCCCTATATCAAAACCGTAAGTTGTTATGTTATATAAATGTGATGCTTAGTATATACGGGCGATATTAATAAAAAAATGTATAAGTGGTAGTTACAAAGAAATATTTTACAATAGTAATCAAAAAAATATATATTATTTTTGTGTGATAATTTTAGATTTTATTGTTTGTTACAAATAAGGATTGCTAGTTGTTAGGCTATTTCTTTTCTGTTTATTTGATTTGACCTTCGGTCATCAGAAAGGTCATAACAGTTTATATAATTTTGTTTTCTTACTTTTTTTTGTTTCCCACCCGACGCGCATATGATCTAGATATTTTTCGTCATTAATCGTTCATTGTCCTTGTTTACTTCGAATGTAATGTTCAAAACATACTTGGCTGTTAACAAGCAATAACGTCTATTTAAAGAATATTTTTTTTATTTTCTGGCCCACCACAACATATGCGTTAAACTTAATTTTAATTTAAAACATTTAGAGGTAAGACGATGTCTGGACTTGTTGATAGATTTAATTATGTGGTAATCAATATTTATATACTAACCTTATGTGTCGAATATAATATTATATGTTTATATAGAATATTTTAAAAACAAGGCAATTATATTGTATATAATTTGTTACTATTTCTTAATTATGTAAACCATATTTGTAAATAATTATTTATGGAATAGATAATGCATATTTTCAATTCATATGTTTCTGAACTTATTATATAATAATGAAGTGTGAAGAAATATATATGTACTTAAATATATAAATATCATCTTTTTGCAAACAACCCCTGGACAAGATATTAATAACTACATTAAATTTATTTATCTAATTGTAATGTCTACAAAAATTATCTAATATTTAGGTAATTAGTGTTTACAGAATCATTAAAAATAAATTTGAGATAGTCTTTGTATGCTCATTAAACAAAAATTAAGTACCAGTGGTACAAAGAGTTATTATGTAAGAGAAGTTTCCAAATTAATATTTTCTCTTATTTGGTCAATTTTCTGTCAATCAAAAGAAGGTTGTGATTTATTGGCTAAACCTTCTTATTGGTTTTAAGGACTGAATTTAATTACAGGTTAAAATCACAATCAACCATGAGTAAGTTATGCAGACAGGTATCAATTGAGTCACCCGGACCCACACTAAAGGAATGTGTGTTTAGTTTCGACGTACCTGTACCAGATGTTCCAATGTATGGAGCTAGGATCCGAGTGGTCTATGCTGGGGCTTGCTACAGAGCTAACAGAACTCGTTCAGCTTCAGTATGCAGCACTTCTTCTGTTTCATCTATTGGGAGCTTAACAGGAGAAATGGAGAGTTTTGGCATTCATACATCTACACCCGCACATATAGGCCTCAGAGATGGCGCACTATTTCCAGGCTATGAAGTTGCTGGCGTAGTGGATGCTATCGGGAAGGCTGCTGAATCTTTAGATGGCATAACTGTGGGAACCAGGATTGTGTTATATCCCTATGAAGGTGTACCACATGGATATGCAGATTATATAGTGGTACCAGATTTTAAATGCTTGGTACCTGTACCAGCGGAATTGCCCTTAAGCGTGGCGGCCATGCTTCCTACCGGTGCCTTACTTGCCACCAATACAGTACACACAGCTACCGAGTGCTTGAACAGGATTTTAGAAGGACCCAGTAAGAAGGATAAAGCAACAGTCTTGATTGTAGGGACTGGTGGTCTTGCACTTTGGGCTTTGCGTATAGCTACGCATTATTTTAAGAAGTTGTCTTATCACGACCGCGTACATATATCGGTCGCTACTTTGAAGGATGAAGGCTTCCTGCTAACTCAGGAAGAAGAAGAGTATGTATAGCTCTGAAACAAATTATCGATGTTTTTTATGAGATTTGAGTATTAACAATAATGTTCTTTTTGTTCAGTTTGAAAGTAGTGCAATGGTCTGAAGATTTATACGAGCGGCAATTGGTTGAGCGCACTACAGACGCTTGTGGGGGGCCTGTTGACGTAGTCATGAACTTTGGCACCACTTCACGTTCTTTGCATCGCTCGCTACAGTGCCTGGCTCCGGTAAAAATATCTCGTATTATAATGAATTATTGAATTTCGAAGTTAACGACTAGTGATGGACAAGAAATAACACAATTTTAATTCGTTTATTTTTTATTTTTTGAGCAAAAACTAAAATTAATTTATGATTTAGGGTGGAATGGTGTTAGTCACTGAAGATGTCGGTGAAAAGTTATTGCCAAAATTCGCAAAGAAAGCTGAGGATTTGAACGTTAATATAGTAGTGGTACCCAACGGCACTATTGAACAGCTCAAGGAGTTGGTGCAGCTGGTGGCTAAAGGAGAGGTGAGTTTAATAATAAATATATTATTATTTTTTAGCCTTTTTAAGATTTTATTGCAGTTTAGAAAAAAATTCTGCAGTTAAGCGTCAAGACACTTCGGCTTGAACCATTCGCCCGAATGCTGGATATTGAGCGATGTGTTGCGATGTTCAACTTTGCTTTGTTTTACTAGAGCACAGACATTTTCATATTAATTATTTATAACAAACACTTGGTAAACATTGTCAAATTCATTTTATAAAAACATTATATCAAACTAAACCAAATGAAATAAAATCAAACCTATTTCGGGCTAAGCAGTTACTATTGATTTGGACTACATATATAGGAGTAGTTATAGGTAGGGAAAAAATACAGTGTATCATTTTTTTATGGTTTTTAAATTCTAAAACACATTAGAATTAAAAAACATAAAATTACACTTTATTTTTTCCCTACCTATAATTGTTATTCTTATTGATCGTCAAATAATATTCTTATTGATAATTTGAAATATAAAAGGAGTTAGTTACATTCATGTACATCATCTATACATGAAATATGTATATTTAATATGAACATTAAACAAGAATTGCATATTTATTCTAAAACAATATATGTTATATTTATGTATACAGTATGAAATTAGAGTCAAGGCGAATATCCTACGAACAAATAATCGTAAATACTTTAAACATGCAACGCGCGTCCTTTGCTTACAAAGAGTCGTATTACATGTATATTTAACACGATTTTCCTTTGTAATGGTTCTTGCTTCTTCGTCTCCGACAATTATGATCTATTTAAACATTTCTGTACATATCTAAGGCACATTGCTTGTTTCGAGGCAGAACTTGTGTTTTACTACAGTGGGCAAAATAATGCATCCCACCATGGGTACAAAACTTACAACATAGCGTTGTAAGTTTGGCCTCTCATAATATGTGCGCTATATGATTTGTTATAAGCTATTTTATGTATATTTTCCGCATATATTTATTGAAATAATTAATCACTTTGCCTCATAACCTAACAAAATTATTCAAATTAACCAGCGTACATGTACTTTGTAAATAAATAAATATTTCCTATGTAAGCTTTGTATCTACGACCCTGGTGTAAAATCAAACACGTTATTAATATGCCGTAAACGCGTTTAATACACCAATTCATTAAATTACTCTTTACAAATGACATGGACATTTAGATAAAATATTCTTATCTCGTTGTAAAGTAATTAACATTAAATTGGAAAATTTATAATGTTTCAGTGAATAATATTTTCTTATAGTCTAATATTAGACTATAAGAAAATATTATTTGATATATATCAAATCTGAATGTTTGTTTTTCACTGATATCTGTTGTTGTGAAGGCGAACTGATATAATACTTGGTCAAGATATGATAAATGCTATTTATAGTGTAAATAATATATCTATTCATATATTATAAAGAAAATAATTTAAATAAAAAAATATGAATGAATTAAATCAAGCTTTCCAGATATTTTTGTATGCATATTGTATAAATTTGTAATCCATTTTATTGACTCGCGTATTTTGTATTAACAACAATACAGAACTAAAGTCGCAAACGGATTTTCAGTTATCGAAAGTTCAATTTCCATTAAAGACATTAGTAAAATATGTTGCTGTCCTCGTGGCGCAGTGGTGCATGTCGAACATTTGGCCGCAAATGGTTGGTTGTGGATTTGATCCTCACTCGAGGATTGAATTTGTTTCATTTCCCCACCGTAAAAATATAAACGATTCGTTGGTTTTTAATACATCTCAAATTCAGGCGGAAAATGGAGGGTTTACTTGACTGGATTCTCTTTGTCCATCTGCATAGGCCACTCGAGGAAATAAATCAAACATTTATATATAATTAAAATTCCATTTTTTAACTGTTAAATTACTTCATAATTGTTATAAAATTTCAAGCAAACGTACACTCCAACCAATAGATAGATTGGTAAGACAAAAAATAATTAATCAATAACAGCTTTACAACCTATTTTGTTATCACAAAATCGTTATTTGTTGTTATCAATAGATAAAAGTAATGTTAGGCATGACATATTATAGCCATCGCGGTAATAATGACACATTTCACTTATAAAATATGTTCACGATGTGGAAGCGACGTTTATTGCTTTGATTGACTTTAATGTACCGGAGACTTTATGAAGCTAAACACGTGCTAGTTAGTGTAATGAAGACAACTGCAATCTATACTTATAATAAATCTGTATCTGATACTGTCTGTACGTGGAAGAGATATTATAAAAAATCTTATAGAAAACGTTCATTAATGTACTAGCCCTATTACACAAAATAATTATTTTATTTTTTTGTATGTTTATCTATGTCTTTTAGGCGGTTATCTCACAAACGGCTGTCCAGATTTAAATCTAATTTTCACTTTTAAAAGTTGCCAACCTTTCCTCTACATTTTGTGTTTGTTTTATTTAAATTGATTATATAAAAAAGGTTCGCCAATTTATAATATTTAGTTCGACAAAATTACTACAACATTTTTATTAATTGTGCTGAAATTTTAGTTTTTAATGAAAAGATATTGTCTTAAAAGTGATAATTTTATTAGAACAAGATAGTAATTGAAATTAGTAAATAACATAGTGTAAACCAAGCGAGCGAACCCGCGGGCGGGTCGCTAGTACTGAGTATTTGTAAAGGTGTTCGAAGGTAAAATTGTACTATCACCGAAATAGAATACATATAAGTTTCGGTTCAAATCCTGCTTCGTTCAAAATTTTTATACACTTTTTAAATTTAAGTTTAGTATTTTCTGTCCTAAGTGTGGAATAACACTTTAAAACATAGTAAAAATATTAAAATAAATAGTATTCTCTCTTGCCAAACGATAATTCTTACGAGTTGTCTTTGGGTAGCGGAAATTTGTAAAAATCTCCCTACAGAGATGCTAACAACATAAATAAGTAGTAAAAAGCGAGTAATAATTTCGAAGGAGCTCGGTGAGAACGAATGACTTAGTTGGTCAGAGCGCTGGAACGGTATTCCAGAGGCGCGGGTTCAAATCCTGCTTCGTTCAAAATTTTTATACACTTTTTAAATTTAAGTTAACTAATTATTTACACTTTATTATTTTAAATAAAGTAGTAAAAAGAGAGTAAGTAGTGCCTCCGAATGTACAGAGATTGGAGCAATTTAAATAAGGCTAAGGAACATCTGTCGTTTTCGCACACTACGATCTAGACCTACAGGCGATCCACGATTGCGTTTTTTCAATATTGTATAGTCCGTTATGTCGACTATTAAGTGTGATTTATCCTTCTTGATTTAGTATATTTAGCCTTGCCTGGACGCGAAGCGAAGCGAGGGAAGACAGGAAACGTCCGCGCAGTTCTATAGTGCATAATCTGGACTGTTTGTTTAGAAATGATTACAATAAAACCCTATTGTTAAATTAGTAATTACTATAACAATAGCTTCATTATACGAAACATCACTTATGTTTTTGATATTTCTTTAATATTTATTATTAAATATAAATGCCATTACAGATCGCGCCGCCGCCTCACTCTGTGTATCCGGCGGAGGAAGCTCAAGAGGTTGTAAGAAAACTCTGCAATTCCGAGATCAAAGGGCGCGCCATACTCAAATTTCACAACATTGATTAATTCATTACGCAAAAACAACATAATATAACCATATCCACCAATATTTTAGCTACATTTAAGTTACATTACCAAAGCTTTTTAATTTAGTAAGATATTCCATGCCATTATTAAGATTATCTCATTTTATCAATGCATGCTTTCTATAGTGATTACCTAAATATTTAGAAATATTTGATGTTTCAATGTTTAGAGGAGGTTTTAAATGTTATAACTGTCTATATATATATATACCTTAAACGGGGAGATGAGCTATAAATAGCTATCATTATAATTTTCCTTAATTATACTTAATTATAAGTATGTTATTAGAAAACGGAATTAATAGGGTTTTTCGAAGAATGTCCTTGGCTATTAGACTTAAAATTTAATCAAGGTGTTATATCATAACATTGTGTTATTTTTTGTTATTGTTTAATGAAAACAAATTGGCCGCAATGATTGAATTCGCTTCAAATACGTCTCGGGCAATTGATTTCAATTTACAGTACTATAGAAGAGTTATATTTGTTTTTATATGCAGTGGGTATTTGCGATGTCACAAAGCTTTCATATTTGACCATTTTTGGTTTTGAATTGAGTAAAAGTAAAATATTGTTATTACAGCTTGTAATAACCGTTATATATATATATATATATATATATATATATATATATATATATATATATATATATATATATATATATATATATATATATGTATATATAAATATATATATATATATATATATATATATATATATATATATATATATATATATATATATATATATATATATATATATATATAACACAAATTTTGTCTTGCCAATCAAGACATATATATGCTATACTTTAGTGTATGTATGTTTGTCACGCTAAATATTTTGCAAAATAAAAAGGATTCTCTAAACAGACTTTAGAAACTAATCAGTTATCCAAAATGTTGTTTTACAAAATTAAATTTTCAATATTAGCAATTTGAAGTTAAGATGTTAGTTTAAATCTACATATTTTTTTTTCAAAGCGTATTAAAATACGCAAATTTATTTTTAATACACATTCATTTGACAATTTTGAGTATTCCTAAAGTAACCAACAAGGCTTTTTTAAAATGTCTTTATACAAAGATAATTTTTGTACTTCTTTAGTTCTTTGTCAACTTTTTATATATACATATATATATATATATATATATATATATATATATATATATATATATATATATATATATATATATATATATATATATATATATATATATATATATATATATATATATATATATATATATATATATATATATATATATATATATATACATATATATTTGCTATTGCATTATTTTATATTTTTAATTGGTTGCCTGTAATGAAAACGGGATACATATAATTATATACAGATTGAAAATTTATTTTTCGATGTTATTGTATTTTAAATGAATTAATTTATATTTTTGAGAGATCAACATTTTTTTTACTATTTAATATATTTTGGAAATAACAACGGAATGTCTTCTATATGCCATCATTCATCGTGTTATATATCATACTTTATTTATTTCTTAAACATTTTTTTCCCTACATTTTCAGAGAATTGCCCTATTTTTATACTATTTTAATACAAAATGAAATATTTTTATTTTACCTTGTAATAAGTAAAGCTCACAAGTTTTGTCACAAATATGTGTAATGTTATTCGTAAGTAGTTAGGATTTTTTGAATCATATAAGAAATATTAAAATAGATGCGCACAAAGTATGCGTCAATTACGCTATTTATACATTTGGTGAAATCACACCCTTGGAATGAAATGCCAACTTAGAAATTGTGCAATTTTTGTTTTACTGAGAATTGTTATGCAATGACGTTTTAAAATATTATTTTGATTTCTCAACTCAGTTTTTTGGAGTGTTTTTCACTCTGAGGGTCGGATAGAAAGTTAATATTTCGTAATTATCTAGTCAATGATGTGTTTATATTTACATACGGGTAGCGTAGAGTCGAGAAATTCAATTGGAAACTTTCAATGGTATTTTTTATGTATCTTTTAAATATTGTATTGTAGTGATAAGGATAAGCCATGTTAGCCTGTAAACATATTTTTAGAAGTTTAACCTATGTATCTGTATTTTGTTAACTTTAATTTTGAATAAAACATATACACAATTGTGTTTTTCTTTTGAATTCCCAAACTGGATATAGAATGAATAGTACAAAAAAATTGAGTTAAGGTGCCGTTTCAATGTATTTTCTATTTTTGGAGCGCTTTATCAGGTGTTAATATATTGTTTCAATAAAATAAAGGTTTAAAGGTGAAAAAAAAAACAACAAATTATTTTTACTAACATAAATTTAGTACTGTATGGATGCAGTATTGATGTGTATTTAGAAATAAGTTCTAAAATGTTTCAGTAAACGTTTTTTCATCGTATAATCTACAAGGTCATTTATAAATTTAAAATGAACATATAAATGAAACACAAGTAACTCAGTCATACTGTTAAAATTATAGTCAAATGAAAAATGTTCATTCATTCATTACAATGGGGGAGAGATGTCTTAAAAATATTCATAGCTTATAAATTATGGAAAGGTCCTCATAAATAGTAACAGGACTTACAGTGTTCCTTACATTTTTTGCGGTGTTAAGATAGCATTTATAGGCGATATTACAGATTTGTGACTTAAGTTAGCGTCGTATTGTTACACAAGAAACAAGCTTACTATTTAATATCCTCTATTATGATTTACAGTTCTCAGACCCTTAAAAAGGTGCAAGTATTTTAAATTCTCAACACTTGCGTTTGTTGATGGCGTTTCTGGTTTTATTTGTAGCTTCGTTCCCCATATATCGATGACTGACCGTATTTCTTCATTCGTTGCCGCATGTAACACTATTAGCACAAAAGAATCACCGATACCGCCTTTTTTTATCGTCGCGCTTGCGCCGCAGGACTTGATAGCCACATTATCAACATGTATATATTCAATAGAATGACCGGGAAAGTGATTATCATATACATACACTTGACCTTCGTTTATGGAAACCGGACGATTTTCAACGACAGCGGAGTCCATATGTTTTAAATGGCTATGCCACGTCCCCACTTCCACTGGCATTTTAGTTTTTTCACAAAACAATCTCGCCTCGGAGCAGGTTATTAAAAGTAACATTTTTAATACGTCCATGTATGAAATTTCAGTTGTTAATGAATCTTATACGTGCTATCTACCATTGAACACCTGTTAACTATTGTTCCAAGAACAATGGATTTCAAAAATAAGAATCCACAAAGAATATTCAATCGACGGAAGAAAATTTCAAAGGTACAAATGAGGGGTAAAAAATATAAATAAATAAAACCAACTTACATTAACACTACATTTATTAAGAAATAAAAGTTGGTCCCTAAAAAGACAATATTTAATTTTACAAATTACATAATAACATCGAATAAATTTTTACATTGGACCAATTTATAAACGAAAATGATTTTAACACAAAGTAAGCATTACGATTAGTACCAACTACCATGTCTGAGTCCGCCATAACTACGCTGTTAGACCATCTTTGGTGCGCCATCGCATCGTTCATAATAACCATCCAAAGTATAAAAAAAAAGAAATACATTTAAAATAACGTCGATAATAATATATTTTTACATAATTATAAAATATCACTACAATATCGATCTCATAATATATCTTATTATTATAATTCTGGCCAAGTTCGTGTAAAATGAAGCGGTTAAGCCCCAAATTAGTTATATAACGATTACTTCACCGTGAATTATTTTTTATGTAAAATTTAAAATGGCAATAAAATTGTATATTTAAAAATGTATTTTTTTGTATATTTCCTAAAGGCATTAAGTAAATTTCATTCATTGAAAGGCACTAGTAAGGCTTTTTTTTAATAAAGGTTTGTGTACATAAAATTTTAAGTAACTCAAAACTGAAAAGGAAAAGCCAAGCGTTGAGAAAAATAAATAAAACATATAAAGTGAACTATGAAAGTAAAGATAATGCTGCAATAACGATAAATCTTTTTGATTAAAGCACAATATGATTTTAAGGTACCGGTCTGTCCATAAAATTCATTAAAAAGAGGACGGAGATTTCGGTCACTACGGTACTTAAAGGCACTTTTATATATATATATATATATATATATATATATATATATATATATATATATATATATATATATATATATATATATTATCACTTTATATAATAGAAAAAAAAATATATAAAAGAAAAGCATATATAAAAGAAAAAAAAAATACATGCTAAAAATAATGCTTCTAATGATTGCCATTTTAGAGATAATAAGATTTCTTTTTATTTAATAAACTACAATTTCATATAAATAACAAAGGCTTTTTTCCTCCGTGGACGGATATCAGAGATTATTCTTATACAATATATAATATAATAAGGCGCCACAACCGCATGCAATGTTATTTTATAATAAAAACACAATTAGCACAAGCTTTAAGTCATGTAAAACATCTCCCAAGCGACGATATATTATAGAGCAGAAGGTGAAATATATTTTTATTCATTACATTCATTCTTTTAAAACGTAAATTAGTTACATTATGTTAGACAATTTCATTGAATCGAGTTTTTGTGTTAAGTTGTTAGTTTCTGAGTCTCAAAAAATGTTATTATTCAAAATTAAAAAACATTTTTTTTAATTGTTTATTCGAGTTTCGTTTTGATGTGTGAAAGCTGCTGAAACATATGTGAGAATAGGCTATAGCTTAGAGCGTATAGTATAAAGGTACATAAAAAAGTATAAAATAATAAACACACAATAAATAAAAAAATGACGCTAATATGTGAGCTGGGAGACTAAAATATTAAAATCATATTTACTTAGCTAATATTATAATGTATCGCCGTAAGAAAGTCAAAAATCAACTTAATAAAAAAAAATGAGTCCCCCCCGTTATACACTGATATTACAAAAACTAAGTACAAAATACAGTAACGAGACATGCAAAAAAAAATTTAATATACATATTTCCGCAAAGAGATTGTTGAATTTAAAATAAAAAAAAATATATAAAATATATAAAAAAATATTATAATTAAAATTAATTGTAAAAATTTAAGAAAAGTGTGATAAATTGTCCATAATTTTCTTAAAAGTGTTTATTTATTTTTACTTATATCCATCAAGTCAAAGTAAAAATAGTAAATAGCTAGCTATAAGGCCATATATAAAGTTAATGTGTCCATATATTTAAATCAATGTAAGTCTGAACGTCACAAATCCTAAGCTACTGTATACGTTATATAATATATTTTAACATGTAATAAAACTGCACAATATGTATAAAATATTAGTACATCATAAGTCCATATAAAATAATTATAACACTACTTAGTTAATTCAAATTAATTTAATAAATAGATAAAGTGTCCTATAAAATACATAATTGTTTATATATTTCTAGATATCAAAGTGTAAAAAAAAACGATAAGCTCGAATACAAGAAAGACACTTATAGGCATATGTATATTCACATTTTCAATAATACGCATTATAATAAGTAATATATAAAAATTTGATATGTGTTTATTTTGTATATTAAAATGTATGTTTCTCGTGAAATAATAAGTTTAGAATACAGGTGTATATGATTGTTTCCTGTTTTTAATTAGATCTACATATGTATGGTAGCTGCGGTGTAGCGCGCCTCGCCGCGACGCCAGCTCCACTGTGACGGACGGTACTGGAATCAAAAATGTTGTATATTAAGTTTATATTAAATGCGTGCATTTTGGAGGCCTGTCGTGGCGCAGTGGCACAAGCCTGTGACTGTAACTGACAGGTTCTGGGTTCAATTTAAATAGTTAATGTTTTCATTTCTTCGCTCTGCTACAAGGTTGAGTTGAGTAGAGTGAGAGAACGCGGCGTTGAGTTCCGCCACTAAACACGCTATGCCTCAAAATTCGGCAGAAATTGGGGAACGGACGTGGAACGAAGTGTCTTAACACTAGGTTCCCATGTTCCCTCTGCCTACCCTGCCATGTGCGGGATACAGCGTGAAGCTGATTTTAGATATATACAGAGGCTTGTTAGTTTATAATTTAGTAATTTAGTATCCCGCAGGTACGCAGAGGGAACTTAGGAAGCTAGTGTTATCACACTTCGATTCCCACTTTCCGTCGAATTTGAAGCAACGCGTGTTGAGTGGCGAACTCAATTTGAAAATAAATTCCTTTCATCTTGTGGGGATAGCACCACCAGTCATGTTTATCATCTAATAGTTTCTTTTAAAAATACAATTTTATTATTATACGATGAAATTGAAAACCAGTTTTCATAATACGCTACAAAAATAAATTGTACCTAAGTAGTATAAAATATGTTTTTCCCCTTCCCCCTGTATGATGCACATGGCAGGGTAGGCAGGGGGAACACCATGTTTAATGTCAAAACTATTAAATTACATATATTTATATAATTCATATATGATTAATAATATGTTGCCCATATTCGTGCCGTTACAAATATATCTTTTCCTGTTTGGAATTTTGGAGTATCTTTGAGCGCTTCTTATAAAGTAATTTAAAGCAGTCACAGATACTTTAGATTATTATCTTATAAAATCTATTCTTTTTAAAATTTGCCTTTATGTTTTGTTCTGTTACTTTAAAGGCCAGTCGTCGCGTGCAACACCACATACGAGCGTGCAACTGTGAGCACGACAGGTTGTGGGTTCGATTTCTATTCAACGAACTTCATGAATGTTCATTTTCGCTCTAGTTAGCTTTGGTTAGCTCTAGCTCTACCCAGAAAAAAAAGGAAGCGTTGATTTCCTCAATTCAACACGCTATGTCCCGATACAATGGTAAGTAAGTAACATATATATGTATATTTCAAAAAATAAAAACTACCTTAATAAGCAGCTGGCCACTCCTCGTGTGGGGATTCTTGAAGGCATACAGCACCCAAGCGGCCAGACAGCATATCATCGTTATAATGAGGAAGGCGGCCACCACGCCGCCCACGGGCGACGCGTACTCAACCGGCGATTGTACTGGATACTTGATCTTTGACACTTGAGGCGTTTCCGGTTCTACTGTAAGAAATATATACATTTTTACATAAACTTCTAATAATATTTGAAAAATATATAAAATTTATAAACTATATACCTGTTCGTTTGAATAACACGATTTTATTTATTAAATTTAATTATTTTCTTATTCTAATGAATATAATACAGACAGATCACAGACAATATCTATTCATTAAAAACTAAATCATCAGCTACATGAATTGAAGAAATGTAACAATTTTGTCATACTAAATATTTTAAATTGTCGTAATTTCTTTATGCTACCACTAAATGTAGGAAAGAAAGGAAGGTTACTAACATTTAATAGTATATCTACATTTAAATTAGATTAACCCTATTACATTAATAATCGTCCCCTATACGATTTCTTCTATATTTCTTCCATGTACAGAGATACAGTCATGGAGTCAGAATCAGTTACAGATTTATTATAAGTATAGATCACAACAATTGTCCTGGGGAAGGGAAGGATTAAAATTTAATTTACAGTCTCAATAAATAAATAATTTCCTCGCTATATTGTCTACTGCAAAAAGAAGCGCAGCGTTGAGTTCCGCATGGGGAGCAGATTTTCAAACCCTCTGCCCGCCTAGCTATTCCCGGCGTGAAGAAGCGTGAAACAGTTTAACAGTACAAATGGCATACCAGTGTTGACAACGGCCGTGTCGTGAGTGGGGCGCGTGTCCGTCGTGTAGGCCGTGTTGCCGTCCGCTGGGGGCTCTACGTGGGGCTCCGCGGGGCACGCCGACTCGTTCGATATTGATGTTCTTTCACAATCTACAATGGAATATACAAATTAAAAAATGTACGAAGGAAGAATAAAAAAGAACAACGTGAATGAGGAGAAACAAAAGCACTCTGCAATGAAAGAGTAAACATATATACTATATATGCCGTAAGAAGGATTAAAAGAAATGATATAACTATATAAAATAATAATATAAATATATAAATGTGTATTGATTACGCTTAATAAATTATACATAATATAAATAAAAATAGCAACTAATGATTAAGTTGTAAAATTTTTTGTAAAGGCCTGAAGGGTAGTATTTGCAAAGGCTTGAAGGGTAGTGGAGCAGAGCAAGTGGAGAAAAGAATGGAATGTCTTTAGACAAGGTTCCCAAGTTCCCTATGTCTACACTGCCATGTGCGGGATACAGCGTGATGATGAAAAAGAGTCAGCAACAAACTCAAACATTTGCACTTTTTTATATTAAAATTACAATTTTAACATATTGTGCATAAAATTAAATTAATATTCATGTTTTTTTTATTTTTTTATGAGCATTTAACAGGTTTTAGTAATAAGCAGTATTTTTACAAATACTTTAAATGACTGTAGTGGAAAATTTTGAATTAATGGTGTACTTTTAGCAGAATATACGGATTTAAATTAGACAGAGACCATCCGTGGCCTATTCGTAACGACTAACGGTAGACAAGGTTGTGAGTTCGAATCCTATTCCAGGAAATGAAGTAATTTATCTGGCATCTAGGCATTAGGTGATCTAGGTAAAGCGCAACGTGTGGAACGGAAGTTGAAGTCTGGGAATGTAGTGTTCTAAAGCTAGGTGCCATTGGCGTACCCTTTTTTGCGTACCCTAATTAAATTAACAAGATACTTACTTCTAATAAGCCAATTTTGCTTGTTACGATCGGTTCCACTTGAGCATTTTTTAATATTATCGCACCACGTACACTGCAACAAAACCTTAATTTTAGTAAAACACTAAAAAAACATTATTTACTGGTATGATATGCGCTGATTAAGGTCGTTCATTTTGCACCCACGTTACAGGCAAAGGAATGTGTAAAAATAGAAAAAAGCCGGCCAAGTGGGAGTCGGACTCGCGCCTTGTTTCTTATATAAAACAGAAAAAAATATTGTATGGGATTATTGTATGGAAGCCCAATTAACTTTAGTTCTTATTTATAGCATTTGTTGAGTTTAGTGGCAACAGAAATACGTAATATTTAAACATATCGACTGTTTCACTATCACGGTTCTTGAGATACAGCTATAGCTCTTTATTAGACTTATTAATGGGGTATCTATTTTAGCTTATGGCTAAGAAATTCAAAAACTATAGCAATTAAATGTAATTTAATAGATAATTTCATCATAATAATTAGATTAAAGTCTTTGTAAAAGTCTGTAAAAGTGAAAGAGCGTGTGAGGTAGTAAGTTCGATCACCAGTCGAAGAAATGTAATATTTAATATTTTCATTTCTTTTGCTCTGGTAACAAGGCAAAGCGTAGAGTTTCACCACACGCAATGCCTCAAATTCAACGGAAATTGGGGAACGGGAGTGTCTTAACACTAGTTTCCCGTAATCCCTCCGCCTTTCCTACTATGTGCGGGATACACCGTGAACATGGAATAAAATTGAAAAAATATAAATAATTTCATACATTGAATCCAGTGTCATGGTTGACACACTCTTGGCACGAGTTGTACTGAAGACACGTGGGCAACGCGACCAACTTTAATATAGTATTATTTGTGATTTCGTGATTCTTGAAGGAAGCGCGGTGGTATTCATAGATTGTTTTACGCCTTACATCTGTTGGAGAATAAATATTATTATATAATAAATATGTATTATATTATAATTTACTTTAACGAGATTATAGCGATGGTTATGGGGTCGATGCCCACTTCACTCCCAATGAATTATTTCAGCATAATCACTCCTTAATACTAGGCTCACTCAGCTTACCCTGCTATACATGGCATGCATAGCATTACCCTGGCATAACTATAATAAATTTTTCGATAAAAATTTACATGCCACCCCAAGTAGCAAAAACTGGCATTTATTTCATTTACTCTATAGTTTAAAAAGTTATGTAATATTGCTTTTTGTAGTGAACATTAATATGATAATATACATATTTTCATTCAATTAAAATTTCTTACAAATACTCATTTAACAAAGAACAAATTAATTAAAAACAAAAATACTTACGGAAAAATATTTTATCACTCAAATAAGCATCGCTGATGCCCACTTTGACCGGATGCAGCGTATCATTTATGTCTTGGACCAGCATTGGTATATCTTTGTATGCAAATATTATATCGCCATTGCTGTACAAGGTTGCCGCAAAAGTGAACTTTTTACTTGGATCCTCTCGCAGGGTTATGTTCTCCCAGAATACACTGAATTTCTCACCTGTTGTATCATTTATGTAGAATTAAAACAAAATAATGAGATCTTTTCTTTTTAAATTAGAGCGATTTATACATATTTATTTTAGGGGCCTATAGCGACGCAGAGGTACAAATGTGCGACTGTAAAAGCGAAAGGTTGTGGGTTACTCGAAGAAGTTAAATATGTAATATTATCAAATAAAATACTTGATGTTTTCGTTTCTTGGCTGTAGCATCTGGTAAAGCGCGGCGTTGAGTTCCGTCAATCGTAATGCTACAAATTCGGAAAGTGGGGAATTCGGAAAGTGGGGAACGGAGTGTTTTAGCACTAACTTCCGAAGTTCCCTCTTCTTACGCTGACATGAGCGGAATACAGCGTAAATCCGAATAATACACATTTTAAAAGAAACAAACTTAGCCGGATTGATCGTGCATATTGATATTTATACATTTTTGGAAACCCGACGTCACGGGTAGACTACGCGATCAGTAAATAGTAAATTTGTTTCATTTAAATGCAGAATGTTTTTTAACCAATCAGTTGTCAGAAGAGTCAGATAGAAACTCAACAGTTGACAGAAATTGCAAACCATCAAAACGGTGGTTGTAGTTTCGATTCCGGATTACAAACATTACAACACCTTAGATCAGGCCGGGAGGATGCGAGTTTTGAACACTGTCACTCCTTTTTCTACCTTGCCATATGCAAAATGTTCTTACTGCGAAACCAATAAGAATAATAAAAAAGAGATTTATTGAAGAAAGGTAGAGTGATAGGAAAAGTAGAAGGAACACAACTCGTTTATTGTTCGAAAACGGAGCTCCCATAAAAGGCATGAAGGCCCTCCAGACGACGAGTATAAAGTGATAACAGTGTACAGTACAAAAGAGGTATACAAATCGAATCCTATGGAGCTCTGATTTAAAAAAAAACTGATAAGTCATATAAAAAAATATAACAAACCATCATCGCTCATCTTCACAACGCTGTCATTGGTCAGTTTCGTATCAAAGTTGGCCATCAACGGGGCTATATATTGTGTGGCCGCCAACCAATTGTGAACATGGTCGCCCGTGTATATGAATCCACCGGTCGCTACCGTTAGGTTTGGTACGGAATGACCGTAGAACGGAAAGTCGAATTTGAGGGTCAGAGTCTGAAATGGAAAAAAAATTTAGGTAATAATGATATGACTATAATGGTGGTGTAATTATGTTATAATTATTAATAAGTAAACAGGTGCGGCAGTCATTTATAGAAAAGCTTGTGACTGTTAACACCACAGGTTGTGGGTTCGATCCAGAAGGCGCGGCGTTGAAATCCGCCATTCAACACGTAATGTCCAATAGGTTCCCAAGTTCCCTATGCCTACCCTGCCTGTAAATAATAACATACAATTCATAATCTTAAAATTCTCTCCGAAGTATAAAGCAAGGTAAGCAAAGAGAACCTAATGATAAAACATTCCGTTTTGTACGCCTCGTCCAATGTCTTAAGTATTGAGTGGTGGAACTTAACGCCGCGCTCTATATCTTGATATTATATATATATATATATATATATATATATATATATATATATATATATATATATATATATATATATATATATATATATATATATATATATATATATATATATATATATATATATTTATTAGTATCAAAATGTCTTACCGTAGCACGTCGATGAGAGTTGCTAAGTAGCTCGTGCACATCGGCTGGAACTTTAGATATATTGGCCCAATACTCTCTAAAGTAGTCCACATTGCCGATGAACGAGCTGTTGTAGAAGCTGTGATTCTCCTAAAATTTTCAAAACACCTTATAGATTGTTTATCTTTACTTATAATAAATCTGTAACTGATCTCTGTCTGCAAATACAAGATATATACAACAAAATCTCATTTGGTATGATTATTAATGTAATAGACATTAAAATATATATATTTTTTTGTCTATTTGTCTGGACATTTGTACGCGCTTATGTCAGAAACGGCTAACGAGAATGCAGTTTTCATTATAATATATTGGCAACCTTTCTTCAACATTGTGTTTGTATTATTTAAATAAATAAAATACCATCCATTTAAAATATTAAGTCCGACAAAATTAGTATAGACAGAAATTTAAGTTGAGGCCTGGTCGTGGCGCAGCGGCACAAGAGTGTGACTGTAACCGACAGGTTCTGGGTTTCGACCCCAGTCGAGGAAATGAAATATTTAATATTTTCAATTAAAACATTTAATGTTTCATTTCTTCGCTCTGGTAATAAGGCAAAGCGCGGCGTTGAGTTCCGCCACTCAACACGCAATGCCTCAAATTCGGCGGAAAGTGGAGAAAGGAAGTGTTCCCGTTCCCGGGTTCCCTCTGCCTACCCTGCCTCGTGCGAGATAAAGCGTGAAGTTGAAAAAATAAAAGAAAAAGAAATTTTAGTCTTCAATGTGTATGTGTTGTTTTAAAAGTGATCATGTTATTAGGATATTGTGTTAGAGCGAGCCGCTCACTACTGGAAAGTGATTTAGCGTTTCGTTTTATGAACCAATTAAAATAAAACAATGACTAAATACTGAGAGAAGGTTACCAAAATAAAGTAGCGATAACGGAATTTAAATCAGTAAGCCGTTTCTGAGATTAGCATGATCACAGACAAAACCAGAAACAGATAAAAAATAAAAATAGTTATTTTGTCGAATTAAATATTTCAAATATACTTACGTAACTTTTTTCATTTATTAACTGTTTTAAATAAAATAAACTAGTAACAGGGAAAACTGAATTTAAATCTGTTTAGCCGTTTCTGAGATTAAGGCGTACAAGTGACAAACAGACAAAAAAAAATAACTTTTTGAATATACCTTCCATATACATACAGTGATCAATTACATATTTAATATAGGCAAGTATAGATTTTTCTCAACCAAAGCTGAGAAAGGAATTATGTATATAAGTAATATAAATATAGATAACTAAACACGTTCACGTCTCGACGCAATTAGTACAATAATTACGATAAGTTTTTTTTAATATTTTTATCATATACGTATTGAATATAGGTTTTTATCGATTTAATCGATTCGTCTAAAAATACAATAAAAAAAAATAAAATGTATTGGAATGAGAACTGTACGTTAATTCAAGGTCAATGGAGACGTTTACATACATGTAATATATTTGCGTTTTAAAACTTTCTATAATGTAATTGTTTTCTTATAGAATACGCAATACAAAAGTATATTTATATATTATACATATTAATTATTCACCTGTGCAAACACTTACTTTAATAATTTCTGAAAGATTGTGCTGGGCCTTGATAACTTCTGGCGTCTCTTTAAATACATCACTGATATCTGGAACAATCACAATATTTTATATAGTAATAATAAAATTTTAAATAAATATTATGTTAAAATGAATTTGGTTTCGGCAGTTTTAACCTGTATTATATTTGTTTTAGTTACACGCTCATAAGTAGAAGTTACCACGCTATGATTGCAATAATTTTATCAGGTCAATTCAAGATTTTCGACTATTTCCTCTTGTCTCCACATCCACGTACCCTGACCGACGACATGAAATTATCATCAAAAAAATAAGCCATTTAAAAAAAATGGCTAATACCTGATGGGAACGTATAGTAGAGTGGTCAGAGCGGTTGGAATGTATCCAAGAGGCGCAGGTTCAAATCTCGTTACCTTAATTTTTTTAAAGGTTTTCTAAATAAGTATTCGGCTAAGACGGCATCAATTCAAGATAAGTTGCTAAAAAAATGTAGCCTACGTAACAGACAAGGAAATTTATCTATATATACGGAGTATCATGTATCTATTTCTACTTGTACATACAGTTCGCTTGTACTAAGTAGTTTTATCACTTTACAACATTCAAATGCATCTTTATTACAAAATGTATAAGGAGGAAACATCTATGTATCAATATTTGCTGTTCATGCCTAGAATATTCTTAGCTATAATTTTTCCACTACTAAGTGATAGAGAAAGATCTTTATTAAAACGTGAAGGCTAAATGAGAAAATAGTTTCTTTTTTATAATTATCATTTAATTCGTTACCTAACTTTGACCGCCTGGGTCGCCAAATAATTTATGTTCTAAAGTTTGTCCAATAAGAAAGATAGTATTTGAATCCCAACTTTACGTTAAGTATAAACTAAAATAGGACAGTATCATCCATTTATATACATTATTTACGGCTATACTGATAGTCTAATACATTTATAAATAATGCACTTTCATTAAGTACTTTATTGAAAACTATATTGATTGAAAACGATCGAACGACATTGATAGCGCCAATTCAAGTCAATTGATGATTATTACATTCTACAATACGAATTCTACAATGATATTGCATAGTGAATACCAATTAGTCATTTTTTTATAATAATATGCCGCTTTTGGCGTATGTGACTGTTTCGCATGAACTGGCGTTTTATGGTTGAGTTCGCGACGCTACTTGTTACTAACGAGGCTTGTTTTTTTTTTTAGCTTCACGCTGTATCCCGCACGAGGCAGGGTAGGCAGAGGGAACCCGGGAACCTAGTGTTAAGACATTCCGTTCCCCACTTTCCGCCGAATTTGAGGCATTGCGTGTTGAGTGGCGGAACTCAACGCCACGCTTTGCCTATTACCAGGGCGAAGAAATGAAATATTAAATATTTTAAATCGAAAATATTAAATATTTCATTTCCTCGAGTGAGGATCGAACCCAGAACCTGTCGGTTACAGTCACACGCTTGTACCGCTGCGCCACGACAGGCCTCGAGTAACGGTCACGTGGCTTGCTGATTCATTTTTTTTAGTTAAATTAGATATAGGATATAATAGGTATTATTTTTTATATTTTTTTTATGAAGTTTTCGAATTATAAGTTAAAAGTGACTATACATATGTAAAATCAAAAAAGAGTGTTAAAAAAGAGTTACACATCTTTATGCATAAATAAATATCAACTTTATTAGTTATGAAGGTCAAATCTTACACGAATAGCTAATATGACTCTAACTACAATATAGTACTATACTACTACTGTTAGATACATACACCAAATACTCAAAAAAAAATCTGTACCACAAGCCAACCTTAACAAATTTCGTTATTTAGTATTGCCTATCATTTTCAGTAGAAAAAAATAAACAAAACACAACACAAAAATAAAAAAATAACCAAAACACAAAAATATATATTGACAGAATATTTCACATATTATATTTTTTGGGCCCATGCATAGCTCTCACTTCACGTTCGAGTAGCTTTGTTTGAGTGGCCTTGAATGTGCCTATAATTGAATGTCTAACGTATAACGTGACCAAAGTAATTAAATAGTACATTTGTAAATAGCACGAGATATTATTTACTTTAATATTTAACCATACGATTTAATAACAACCGAATCGTAATTAAAAACATCTATGTTGAATAACCTGTTATCTAACTGTAAATATATATATATATATATATATATATATATATATATATATATATATATATATATATATATATATATATATATATATATATATATATATATATATATATATATATATATATATATATATATATATATATATATATATATCTAACTGTAAATATATATATTGAACTAAGTTTTGGTTGCAAGTATAAAAATATGCAATATTACGTAAGGCTTACAGCCGCACTCAGAGATGTTAATTAGTGTTAAATTGTCATTAAATCATAACAAACATATGTATTTTGTATGCATGTCGTCTCTAGTGTGAGTGTGACTAATACGTACCCACAATTTATTCTCATTTATAACGTTCAGTAAAATTATTCATGTCTAATTAATTTGCTGTGCTGATATATTTTATGACTTTTTGTAATAATTTGTTATATGTATATAAGATTTGATGAAATATATAGAAAATTGAGGCCAGTCGTGGTGCAGATAAAAATAAATATTTATTTAGTAAATGAAGCAAATCGCGGCGTTGATTTACGCCTGTTAACACACAATGGCACTTAATTTCGGCGAAGAATGGGCAAAAGACTATCTTAACACTAGGTTTCCTATGGGCAGGATATAGCGTAAAGCAAAGCAAACAATACAAAATACCTACTTATTTAATACTAAATTAATTTATAATAATTATTTAAAACAACTCTCATATAAGGAGCGGTTCACGCGTGTATTACTATAATTAGGCCGCATCAAAACGTCAAAGTACTTTAAGTTTATGATTTCAGTAGAAAGTGGATTACTTGATTTCGGCCCATTGTTCGTGGAACTGGCTTTAATAGTAATAGTCAAATGTTATTATTATAATAGCAACATCTATTATCTTATAGATAGACGGGCGCAGTCCTCGCAGTGAAGTCTTTATTATGTAAACTAACGTGTATGTTTCAAATCTATACTAATATTGTAAGCTGAAGAGTTTGTTTGGTTAAACGCAGTTATCTCAGGAAATACAGGGTCGAATAAGAACGGAGCGCCACACTAATTTAGCTTATATTATACTTCTTGTCTACTGTCATGGACCTCTTTATACATGCCCCCCGGAGCGATCCTAATGCTTTTTACTTGACTTTTCTACAGAACTGTAGATACTGATTTTGATTTCGAAGATCGACTGAGGTCTCCCCCTCTATCGCGTACAACTCACTTTTCCTACATAAATCATTTTTTTCCATTCTTTCATCACTCATTTGCTCGACGTACCCGAAACACTTGAGCACATTCTACTTCATCTCTTCGTTACATCCACGTTCGTACCTACCACTTTGTGTACATCTTCATTGGGTATGCGAGCAGCTAAACTGACTCGGCATATCCTATAATGAGATCGCATCTCCACAGTATTCATCTTTCTTACATTCGTATAACAGCGTCGGTACAAACACTGCTCTGTGCTGACGTCTCGCCGTCTCATTAATGTAGCCAAGGCCACAGCTAACTAAGTTACCGGCAAAAATACGCTGCACCACATACATTTCGTATCTTCCGTCTCTAATAAACATACATGCCAGAAGCACCACCTCATTCACTTGTTTTTTTTTTGTTTATCTCAAATACTGGCACCTTCGTCTTATTCGCATACAGGCTTATACCATTATCTGCATATTCTTCTTTGAGAGTGGTAAGAGATGCCTGCTCGCTATCTGATGAAGCAATAAGCACTGGATCATCTGCATACAGCAGGAAATTTACATTCAAGTCACCTACTTTCACTCCCATGTCACTTTGTATCACTCCTTGCTCTTTTCAATAAAAAATTGGCAACAACATAATTTCCATAATATACAAATCAAGTTATAATATTTAAATAAACATTAGACTACTTTCACAACGTCAACAAATATCTGATACAGTTATATAATTTTTGTCTCCTCGCATTTCGCAATGTAAGAAAATAAAACAAATTATAATAATTATCGCATTGTTTTCATTTTTCTGTTTTAACATAGAAAGATAATCTGCGTAAAATTATTTTGGAGAAAACCTATTTTTAAAACGTTATATGTTTATATATTATATTGCATTAAAATATTAAATATTAAAAATAACCTGTAACATTTATTTGGCTGTTCTCATATAAGTGAAATTGTATTTCTTTTTGAGAATAAAATCTTTAAACATAAATTTGATTGTAAAAATATAATTATCTGTATTCTCACATGCCCTGTAGCAAAAAGATAAATAAGCTTTATGGGTATGGGTTCGTTTAACACACTTGGCCTGCTGTGAGAATTTTCTAGAACGTACAGATAGAATGTGTTATCATACACAATTCGCTGGTCCTAGGTAAATTATCGAAACTGAGAAATGCAATTTTTCAAGATAGCTAATATTAATTATTACATTTTGATAATCTTGGCTCAGAATTATATTCCGATTACACTATTATATCTCATTAAAAATCGATAATTATTCATAATTATAAAGAAAATATTTTAAAGTTGCACTTTAAATAAAAGATTTGCATTTATGAGATTCCTCGTCAGTCAGTCACTTTTGATAGCAATATGTCATGAGCCAAGTATGTAATCGTAAATAACAATCATTAATATTAGGAATACTAAACCCGTCGTACTTGATCTCCCGGGTTCTGTACTGCGACGTTATTGCAAACACTCGCAAAAATTAAGAAAAATTTCGATGACATACATATTTAAAGCATGCATAAAATATGTTTATTTAAAGTTACCCTTATTTTATTTGGTTTAAAGAGTTATTTAAAAAAAAATACAATTATTCACATTCTATACTTTACCTAGAGGTCGTCGATTTCTTAGTTTTTGCAACTTAATTACGGGACTTGTAGACGCTGTCGTAAAATATAACTTACCGTCATCTGGTACTATTGGGTCGCTGACTTTCGGTGAATTGGCAGTAGTGATGTTAACGTGCAATATTCCCGACCCGTTCACACCTAACAATGGTACTTTAGTAACAACTGTTGACGCTATGGAAGACGATGCTGAAAAAAAATATACAACTGTTAACAAAATATTCTTAATAGAATGTAAATATTCTTGTTAATATTAATAAATAAGAAAAATAATTTTTATATATGTGTGCTCAGCAACAGGTATGACATTCGCAGATCACAAAATTGTGAAATTATTAGATAATATGCGCTAGCTTTCCAATTATATATATACTTAATAAATCCCTCAAACAATTGCCATTTAAACTAATATTTTCTGACTGATTTTTAATAAATAAATTGTAAGTGAATTTTAAATTATGTATATATATATATATATATATATATATATATATATATATATATATATATATATATATATATATATATTTATATATATATAAACTCAAACTAATATTTGTATGGCTAATGAAGTAATATGGGGAATAGAGTGTATATGGAGACTGTACTGTGTAGTTAAGGCAAAAAAAAAAATAGGCATATAGTTAAAAAAATATGAATCATTGTGTTAAAGCAGTACATATATATCTTTTTTGCAAAAAATACATAAGTGTACTTTTTTTGTTGCAATTATTAAAATAAGTTGAAAATATAAATATTATTAATAGACTTAGAAAGACTATTTACAAACAATTCATTGGGTGTCCTGCAATATTTTAAAACGTGTAAAAAGTCATTGTTGCACTAAATTGGTGTTGATTTTGTACTGCTTATAAGATTATTCTAACCAAAAACAATTATAATTAAAGATTATGGTGAAATTTTAAAACAATTAATATTTTTTATTTGATTATTATTAGCACAAAGCAAAGCAAAATAAATCGCATTCATAACATAAGATATTGTAATATTATTATTTTTTTCGACAAATTCGCATAAACTAAATGTTATATTATTAACACTTATTGTGTTGTGTGTGTAAAGGTCAGTCGATTACATTATCGGTCCTTAAACTGTAGAACAAAGACATCTTCTGACTCATTCATAAAAACAGACAAACATTATTCTCAATTGAAGTAATTAATAAATTACACTTTACGAGACTTTCTAAACTGTCTTCGTGTTACGTTGAAATAAAATGAAATTGTTATACCATAAATTTTACAGAGGACATAGTGACCAATCAAACAACTAACTTATTTTTCGGTCTATCAGGGTCGGCAAAGAGATTCCGATTTTTCTTGGAGCCCTGAGTGAGATCGCACTCACAACTATCGTGGTAACAATCAAGCACTGTACCACGACTGAGGTCATTAAAAAATTACATATTAAAATAACTTAAAATACTTACATATTTCAAATAAAAGCAAATTCAACAACGCTTTAAAAAAAACATCGCAGAGGCCATAGACATTTCTAGACTAATTTTAATCTGTCACAATTACTTGGTCTTGTTCACGTGCGTATACCATTAACTCTAGTGTGATTGATGATATGTACACAGTACTTCGTACCACATATGTACATGATGCATGCAAATATTTTGTTTATTATAGAAGCAAACATGTTAGTGCTTGACGTGTGTAATTGTTTTAGATAACTCTTAGAATATTCATTTAGAGACGCATGTGCACAAATCAAGTTTTATTACGCATATATACAATCTAAGTAATTTTCATACATTCTGGGTAATTTAACTAAATTGAAAAACAAAGCTATGAAAAATAATGATAGTAATTGATGAAAACAACAGCATAAGAATATTTAGAAAGACATTTATAAATTTTAATATACCAGATTACTTTTGTTTCCAAATGAGATTTTTTTTAAATGAGCAAACGAAAAATATGTAAATTCCAAGAAGTTATAGATCACTATTGTCATTAGATACAACGCAATGACGTCATCGTTATGCACCTTCAGTAACGGCATTAACATACACATGTCAAGATGCTGTTAATGACATAAAAGAAGTGTCCATTGGCTTATTTACAACTAGGTTGAATACATCTTACAATTATTTACTTGGAATTCTAAATGGCCAGGTTCTAATTTTTTTATACGTTTTCTAAATAAATATTTTCCTTATCACCTATACCTTTACAGATAGCACCAATATCTTACAGTTATATTTTTACTTAACGAGTAACACTTACTTAAGACTTGTTTATATATAAAGGTCATTCATGACATTTTTAAGAATTATCTACAACAGCGGTCGATGTGAATATGATGAAATTAGCTACACTTTCGTTAAATTAATATGCAAAATAATTGATAAAATATATACTACTGTAACATATTTAATTGGTTTAATATCGAAAATAAAACAGAAACTGCAATTCAAATAATATTATTTAAGCGTTCGCAAATAAGTTTTGCCTTTAACAATTGCTAAATACTATATTAACTAAACATTTAGCTTAATTTTGTTATAATTAGAAGGTATGAAACCTTTATCCAATGTAAGTAAACTTATTTATCTCAGAGCGTTCTCATTAGGAGTCAATGAAACGGACTCCTTTAAGCAAAGTAAACAGAGGGCAAAAAATCGTATCATTATCGCTACAATTTACCTACACATTTAGTTAAATAATATTTTATTTAAACTGTAAACCGGTCACCAAATGAAATCCGATAGTAAAAAGTAGCCCATACTAAGTACAAAACAGGCAGTTTTTGCCCGGGGTGTTAGTAGCCCAAACGCCGCTGCTGGAAGGGAATTCCATTTGGGATTTCTGTCTCATAAGGAAAATGAAACATGCTCTATAAACATTTTATTTGAATATGTCGTTTTAAATATAACTAGGTGTAGTGTTGTTCTACTGAGAAGTGAAACCAGCTGTACTGACATGATTTGTTTCAAGTATATTTAAATATTGAATTTATTGTTTTTGTCTTTGGAATAGCAAAAAAATACCAGTCTTATTATACATATGTATATAAGTTATTCATAAAATTCGCAATGATTTGACTGCGGTTAAATTTTATTATTGTACACAATGATTTAACACTGGCTTTCCGCTCGTGGTTTAGTCCGTGATTATTGAATTCCCTAAGAAATATCAATTTATCATTTTTTTTTTCAATTTTGAAAATGACGTTCTACCAACGATTGAATTCTAATTTTCTCCTTTAGGAGTGGTGTTGCAGAATTCTTTTCTTAGCTCATCTACATCGCAACAGAGAATAATTTGCAAAATTATAAGATTTCGGAAGACATCGCACAAGCTGTTAGTATTTCCATAGCACAATTAACTTCGAGACATTGTACATAATAATGATTTATAAGAGCAAAATTTGCTATTCAAATATTATTAATATATAGTCAGGATTGAATTATTGTTTATAATTTAAATCAATTATAACTATTTTATCATATAACAAATGAAGTAACTAATTTGAAAATATTATTGGACTGTTAAGCGACAAAAAATATATATTATATTTTAAATGTTAAAAAACAATACTTTATTAACAAGGCAAACAGATAATGGGTTATTACAAAGGATGTATCATATTACTGCTGAATCATTTTAATAATAAAATGTTGAACATGCAATACAAGATACAGTGAGGTAGAAACATTTTTTTTAGCTTCATTTTATTGAGTGGGAATTGAACCCACTATCTGCCACCTTTTTAGTTGCATGATCGTGTCCCACTAAAGAAACTAATGTTGCATTTAATTAGTAGATATTTGTTCAATGTTATAATATTATCTAAAATATTGATTACATTATCATATCATTTAAAAAGTGTACGAGTTATTTTAAGAAATTTCTTTAAATATGATTCAGGTCAGGATATGATCAGGATTCAGGATATGGCATTAGATATGATTCAGGTCAATAAGTGAATCTACTTTACTTACAACTGAATTAAGTTTTCAATGACAACTTCCTTGTATATGACAATTTAGGTAAATATTTTACAAATGGATATGTTTTAATAATAACTGATAATATTTCCTTTTCTCTTTTTTTTTTTGGTTGTGTAATATGCTATTGGCCCTAGATGTCCTAGTTTTATATGAGGCCGAGCTGGAAGTGCCCTGACCCTGGCCTGGTCACCAGATTGAGTGACACAAAGACATTCTGTGAAATTGCAAGGGGATCTCCTGCAAGACTCAGACTTCAGCTACTACTAATGTGTTGTTGACTACCTCATTTATAACAATCTTAGTAAATGTATAAAAAAACCTGAATATAAATAAATTACTTACTATTTATAAATTTAACATCATTTATACAACATTTTTTTTATTTTAATGCTTATAATATAATGCTATATTATAATAAGATAAAAAAATTGTATTGAAATGAAAAATTATGTTCAAAATACTTACTTTCAGTCACATTTGTCGTTTTTGTAGCATTGGCAGTGTTGTTGGAAGCATCTGGATTGGCATTGGAAGAGTTTGAGGTGACAGCGTAGGCATTGGTCGACTCAACATCTCGGCGGACTCTACTATTCTCATATGCTATAATCTCTGGTGCTATTCTGCTGCTATGACTCACTGGACTGTTGTAGACATTATATTCTAAGTTTGCTAAAAGGATGTATAAAAAGTTTAGTGTTATCTTACCAATGTGAGGAAATAAAGATAATTAATTTAATTCATCCTGGTGAGTGGGAATCAAACCCACAACCATGAAATTTACAATATATATATATATATATATATATATATATATATATATATATATATATATATATATATATATATATATACATATATATATATATATATATATATATATATATATATATATATACATATATATATATATATATATATATATATATATATATATATATATATACATATACATGTACATATACATATACATATACATATACATATATATATATATATATATATATATATATATATATATACATATACATATACATGTACATATACATATACATATACATATACATATACATATACATATACATATATATATATATATATATATATATATATATATATATATATATATATATATATATATATATATATATATATATATATATATATATATATATATATATATATATGTGTAAATATATAAATTAAGGTTAATTTTAACAAAATACAAAATGTCTATTTATCTACTGCTGTTTTGGCCAATTAATAGTGTGAACAATAATGATGTAGCTTAAATTGCTTGTTATATCATGAGCAATGGTCTTAATTGAAACAGCAGGAAGGAACTGTTATGTTTGTAAATGAATATAAGCATAGATACTAAATATAAAAAAATATATCAAATAGAAATATTTTGCTATATTGTAAATTATGTTTACAGCCTGATTTTGTCTGATTTTCTGTGATGCTTGTTAGTTTATTTTCATTGTAGGTAATGAATTATTTACAATTCCTAGCTCGCAAAAACTGTAACAAGTACAGGTTATAGTATCATGACATTACGTTTTTTTCTGCCCCATATTTATATACAAAATGAAAGTTGTTTTTTTTTTCTAATAATATCCTGGCCTACCTATAGCATAGTTATAAAAACATGCATGCATGTATTATTATCTATATTACAAAGTAAAGACATTGTTATGTAAGTGTAAACTCTAAATCTTTTATGGACATGAAATGATGAAATTCTAAAAGAATTATTTTTTACAGAATAATATTATAGATTTTTTTATTATTTAAATTATAACATGAAATAAATAACACATTAAAGATTAATTTCATTCACTAAAACAACACAAATTCCAGTATGTAAATAGAAATAGTTTTTTTAAACATTTTTACTATTTTTTAAATTGTTATTCCACACTAAGGACAGGAAATAAATACTAAACTTAAATTAAAAAAAAAACATATAAAAAATTGAACAAAGCAGCATTTGAACCCGCGCCTGTTGAACGGTTTTCAAAAGGTGCGGGTTCAAATCCTGCTTCATTCAAATTTTTATGTTTTTTAAATTTAAGTTTAGTTCATAACATTTACTATATTTATAATATTGAAAGCAAGTAAAGTGCAAATAATGCATTTTTATGTTATTTGAAATAGCGGTGGAAAGAGACTATTCAGATTTATGATATTCCACTCCTAACTTTCCCATGTTAGAAATATTAAACTAATAACTCAAGAATTGATTTATGTTATCATTTAAGGCATTAGCCTTATTATATTAGCATTAGATAATAATCATTCTTTTGACAGATATTTAAACCAACAGCTATCAAAACATGAAATGCATCAGGATAATGTTTTGATAAGTTATTGTATTCATTACTCTAGTAGTCAATGTTATAATTAGTTGTTTCCTTTATCTGACTGTAAATAATTAAAAATTCAGAAACAATGGTGAGTCAATGCAATTAATGCTTCTTTGTTTTTACTTAATATGGGGAACTATGTAATTATATAAATATAGTTTTTTTTTTAATATAAAAACTCTAAGTAATGAAAATTTGTCTATTACAAATATTATACCTAATATTTTAATGTTATATAGAAAGCAAGTAATAGTTTGATATGTAAAAAAACTAAAGCTACAATGTGATGACACTATAAAGAAGCTTGGATAATCACAAACTATATATTCCACTTATAAGCTAACTTTAAACAAGTTGTAATCATGCATTATACAGCATTAATAAATTTAGTAATGCATTACATTTATACAGTGTATATTTATGTACTTTTTTTTTAAGTAAAGTTCACGAATATTGAGTGTTAATTTACTTTTTGTTAATAGTCTCATCTTTAAAAAGCCTACTTACTTTTTTTTAAGTAAAGTTCACGAATATTGAGTGTTCATTACTTTTTGTTAATAGTCCCATTTTTAAAAAGCGTACTTTTTAAAAAGTCAATTAAGATATGTACCTATTTGTTCTTATGGTATCCATATAAAAAGAAGAAGAAAAATAATAAAATGTTGATAAATCCTTAAAGCTTTCTAGCTAATGATCGAGCTAATCGTAATAATTGTTTTTTCCATTATTTACGTCATCGTCCCAGAATTCAAAGACAATAAAATGAATGTTGTGGAAATAATTGTAATATAATCCTTACCTGTTGCAACAAAGGTAAACGAAAAGGAAATAACAAGTAGCGTTTTCATAAAACTATTTTTTCCATTTACTTCAAAGAAATCCATGTTCACACAATTTAATAGTTGCTTTGAATGTTTTTTTATTACAGTAACGTCATTTAGGTTTTTGGTTTGACGTTATCCACGCTGGCGTACTAGAGCCGTTCTTCGTACTAGCGTATTGCAAAGCTGCTACCAATGTAGATAGAGAATCGGGAATACCTACGGATGATGGAAATTGCGAACCAACCCGTTGTTCACCACAGATAAAATATATAGATACAGATTATTATTTACTGTCATAGCAACAGATATGTAATATTTAATATGGCAATTATTACACACTAAACGGAACGGTTTTGAAACTCTTAAGACATTTTATACAGACTTACCCATTACGTATCTTCTACTTATAAAATCTTTCCAAGAAGCTCTTTAAATTGTTCCCGAATGTTTTTCTTTTTTGTTAAAAATATAAAGCTACAGTTACATGTGCTCATATTAGTAGCATTCTACCTACAGCACTGGATAAAAGAAAGGAAACGGGGGTGCTTAGAGCGCACGTGTGAATATGTGTTTGTATATTTATTGAGCTAGTATCCAACTCTCATATTTCGTGGAGGTGCGCGTGTACAATATCGCTGCAAGAATATTCCGTTGCTAGTAAACGTACTTGGAGAAATGGAACCTGAACATTGTAGGTTTTCCTTATTAATTAGCTAATGACGAACCCTGAGAGAAATGGTAATTGGTTAAGTAAAAAGTCTATTTAATATGTATTAATATTTTTAATTTTGTTATATCGTTTATAAAAGCAAAGATAAATGATGCAAGCAGTGTAGTTACAAAAGATAAGCCTAATAATTATGTAAGTTATACCAAAGATTTACAAATTACAATTTTAAATCCAACATTTCTCATATTATGTCGACAATTTTTTTTAAAATGCACCAATGTCTAGCAATTCTAAATAAACGATTAAACAATAAATATTTTAATATTCTTCTCCACCTTCACCCTCCCCTTCTCCAGAATCCATGCCAACCTCTTCATAATCTTTCTCTAACGCAGCTAAATCTTCTCGTGCTTCAGAAAATTCTCCTTCTTCCATACCTTCACCCACATACCAATGTACAAATGCTCGTTTTGCATACATTAAGTCAAACTTGTGGTTTAAACGAGACCAGGCCTCTGCTATCGCAGTTGTATTGGAAAGCATACAGACTGCTCGCTGTACTTTTGCTAAATCTCCACCTGGTACCACAGTGGGTGGCTGATAATTTATGCCTACTTTAAATCCCGTGGGGCACCAATCTACAAATTGGATTGTACGTTTTGTTTTAATTGTTCCAATAGCAGCATTAACATCTTTAGGTACCACATCTCCTCGATAAAGCATACAACATGCCATATACTTTCCGTGTCGAGGATCGCATTTAACCATTTGATTAGCTGGTTCAAAACAAGCATTTGTAATTTCAGCCACGGATAGTTGTTCGTGATATGCTTTTTCAGCAGATATGACTGGGGCATATGTTACTAAAGGAAAATGAATACGAGGATACGGTACCAAATTGGTTTGAAATTCCGTAAGATCTACATTAAGTGCTCCATCAAAGCGTAAAGAGGCTGTAATTGACGAAACGATTTGTCCAATTAATCTATTTAAATTTGTATAGGTCGGCCTTTCTATATCCAGATTTCTTCTACAAATGTCGTATATAGCTTCATTGTCAACCATAAAGGCAGCATCAGAATGCTCTAAAGTAGTATGTGTGGTTAAAATAGAATTGTAAGGTTCTACTACAGCTGTAGAAATTTGCGGCGCAGGATAGATTGCAAATTCTAATTTAGACTTTTTACCATAATCTACTGATAAGCGTTCCATCAGAAGAGAGGCGAAGCCAGACCCAGTGCCTCCTCCAAAGGAATGAAATATAAGAAATCCTTGTAATCCTGTACATTGATCGGCTAATTTACGGACTCTATCCAAAACAAGGTCCACAATCTCTTTTCCAATAGTATAATGTCCTCTAGCATAATTATTGGCTGCATCTTCCTTTCCAGTAATTAATTGCTCAGGATGGAATAATTGCCTATAAGTACCAGTACGCACTTCGTCTACTACTGTAGGTTCTAAATCAATAAAAACTGCTCTTGGTACATGTTTTCCTGCACCTGTTTCGCTAAAAAACGTATTGAAAGAATCATCACCACCTCCAACGGTTTTATCTGATGGCATTTGTCCGTCTGGTTGAATTCCATGTTCCAAGCAATACAGCTCCCAGCAAGCATTTCCAATTTGCACGCCTGCTTGTCCAGCGTGAATAGAAATGCATTCACGCATGTTTATGTGCTATAAGTTGTTTATTTAATTTATGAAAAATAATGATCTTGTTACAAAAGAGTGAACTATCAGACTGAACTTGAATAACGATTGAAAATTTGTATAAAATGAGTACGTTCCTATTTTAAATAAATATTTCTTTTAAAATTGCCAGGAAAAGTTTGACAATATGAAAACTGGCAGTTCCTTTCTATTTTAATAACAAATTAAAATTCCTAAATTTTTGGTTCTTAGGATTGCAGTCAAATTAAAAAAAATATATATATGCAGTATTTTATAAGAATGAATAATATTTTGCAGTAGGTACGGTGTGGTACCTAATTTATTAATGTATAGATATAAAAAAAAAAAATGTGGATTTCTTCTTTATTAATCTCTACTGGCATTACCAAATTTAGCAATGATGATGATATTTTTATAATCCTTTACTATTCTAATGTCAAATGTCAATTGACATGTAAAGTCATTCGAGGTTCTGAAACTGCCAGCTGTCAATAATCAATATATTGAAGTTATTAATTAAGAAAGAGCTGAAGATTAATATTTATTACACTACATCTACTTAAATATTATCACTTTAATGTATAGAATTGTTTATTAATATATAAATACGTTTACACAAATCAATTAGTTGCAAAAGATATAAATTATATTTAAGATAATTATTTAAACAAACTAAAAACATGTCTGAAGAAAATGTTGAAAAGTGGGCAAGAGAAGGACAAAACAAAGGTTTCTTTTAAATCTGCAAACGTTCCTTAATTTAAATAACATTTAAGAAATGAGAGAAACTATTAATTAATCTTTGCAATTTTCAGACTACTATATGTCTACAAGCTGTTCAAGTTTTGAAATGTTAGATCCTCATGATCCCGTAATAAGCCGTCTCGCTACCCAACTTTTTAAAAAAACAAATGATTATTTGCAAGGCGAAATGGCAGCAGGACAGGTATCGATAATATTTTTTTTTTTTTTTTTTTTTCAATAATATTCCATCTAAATACTATTTACTATTTAAGGACCACTACACTCTTCTGGAAGAAATCAACAGGTTGGCAATAACTAAATATGCTGATCTAAGAAACCTTACAGTTAACCTGAGCAAGACTTTAAATGAATATAATGAAATGTGTAAGTGATATAAAATGATAGTAAAATAAATACATTTAAAACTAGTACATTTAGTGATATATACAATTTTTATATTCCAGATAATACTCTAATTAAACCATTGCTTTTGCAAATTGACCAAATAGATGTACAAGTGTCTCAATTTGAAGCCAATGCGTATAGATTGGACAGTTACACTAAGCAGCTAAAAGCCCGTTTCAAGGAACTTGAAGAAAAGTGAATGTAACATATACTTAAATGCTTTTGTAATTTTGTCTAAATATATATTAGATAAATATATATTATAATTAAGCTTTCTACCATGTCTATGGACTATTATTGTTATAATTTATTATAAAAAAAACAAATATTTGAACTTTAGGCATAGTGTCCGAGTCTGGCTGTAAATATAATGGTTCAAAAATCCAACAGAATTTATATATCATTTTTTTATAGGCGTTTTGAATTAAGGTGAATTAAATAAATCACTACAATATGCGATTAATCCGGTCAAAAGTGTTTCATTTAAAATGTGTAACAATCGCGAAAATCGATAACATTTTTATAATACTTTAAACATATGAAAATATTTGAATATCAAGGCACTTATAATTTAGACTCGAAAAACTATACAAATTAAAATATTATAAAGAATGATTTAGAGATACACAATAGTTAAATTATTCTTGTTCAGTCTAACATTTGTTTTTATATGATATTACATCTTTTTTCAATTTATGTTGTTATATGAAATTTTCTTTTTCATTTGTACATCTTTTCTTTATTTTGGTAGATAGGGAGGTACGCAAGGCAGAGGATGTATTGTTGCATGTTGAATAATGACATTTATCAAAATTCTTTTGTTTTAAGACAAAAAACGGCACAACGAAAATCTGTCAAAAAATCATCTATCAAAAATAATCGCTCAAATCTTATTTGGGTACTATCAGGTATATAAAAAAAAAAAAAGCATATTAGATTGAAATAAGATCGAACTGTGGCTGGCTCTATAGTGTGCAATCTTCTTTACAGCCAGATACTGTGACACTATAAATTATAATATCATGTATATGAACTATAAATATTATAAAAGAAAAATTAAAAAAAATATAGTGATCTAAAGTAAGCGATGATCTATAGATGCTCTTTTAAATATATGTAATTAGTATAATAAAATGTCATGTATAAATAATACAACACTTTAAATGTAAATTGCAAAGTATATGTTGTTACATAGCTTAGTTAATTTTATGATTATTTTAATCTAATAAATCAATTAGTACTTAACTTTTATTTTTTATTCGCAGCTTAAATGCGAGTTATAGTTATACTATCACTTTTTTTTAGCTTCACGCTGTATCCCGCACGAGGCAGGGTAGGCAGAGGGAATCCGGGAACCTAGTGTTAAGACACTCCGTCCCACTTCGGTTCCCCATTTTCCTCCGAAATTGAGGCATTGCGTGTTGAATGGCAGAACTCGACGCCGCGCTTTGCTTTATTACCAGAGCAAAGATATGAAACATTAAATATTTAAATGGAAAATATTATATATTTCATTTTTTCGACTGGGGATCAGACCCAGAACTTGTCGGTTACAGTCACACGCTTGTGCCACTGCTCCACGACAGGCCTCAAATATACTATCACTTCTAATATATATGTAGTATCTGGTTTAACTGAGTTAAATCTAAATATGTATTACTTTTTATTGAGCAAATTTAATATACGTATGTGTAATTAAAAAGGAATAAGGTATTATTTTATGTAAACAAAGTAATAATGAAAGAAAATTTAGTCTCTAAATAAAAATTTACATAATTTAATTTTATCCCTCAATATAGCCTTAACAGTGAGCTTCTTCTAACTTATTTTTTCAGGTTCATACTGTATCCGGCACTTGGCAGGGTAGGCAGAAGAAACTTGACAAGCTAGTGAAAAAACACGCGATCTGTTACCCATTTTTCAACGAATTTGAGGCATTGCGTGTTGAGTTATAAGAAGATATTATTAAATATCTCATTACCTTATATGGGGAACGAGCCCACAATCTGCTGCGTTAACAGTCACACGCTTGTGCCCATGCACCACGATAGGCCTCATTTTTTTCTATCTTTAATGTCACCATTAGAAATAAAATATAATAATAAAAGAAAATATATACAGTACCTAAATGTTTTAAATAACTTGCATATCGGTGATTATAAAAAGATCAACTCCAATATTCTTTTACTATGAAAGAGAAGCTACGCCTTTAATAACGCTTGAAAAAGTCATTTGAATCATAGTTTCGTAATTATATGTACCCAGATTTGAAAGCATGTTATTCATATTTAATTTTGTTTTTGTTTAGAAATATAGAGCTTAAGGTTTAACTATCGTAGTTGGGATGCGTAATTTTTTTTATTGCTAGACACTGACATTTAAAGGTCACACTCATAAACATAAATATATATCTAATTACGTCAAAGAAGAAAACTCCACTTAAAAGCTGATTTAAGAGTGAATTCTACCAACATGTAAAATGACGGATGTGATAAAATTCTCCAGTTTTACCAATCATATTTTTAGCTCTATACAAAGATGTATGCGTAAGAGATACAGCATTTTTATATGTGTACTTATGTTATACTTACAAGATAAGGTGGTAAAAGGAAATAAAAGAAACACGAATTGTATTTTTTACGTTTTTATAACAAGTATTAGTTCCAATAAAATTTTACAAGTCCCTTTTGTACAAGTACAGAGAAATCTCCGTATATTGAAACTCAAAGGCATTTCAGATTATCGTGGCATATACTGTGGATAGTGCTTTAGAAGGTATTAGGGTTTTTCTCTAGCGAATGGGATTGTTACCCCAACAAATAACAAATCTGTCCATCCGTTCATCCAGCACCGATACGCGACCGATGTTTCATTTAAAGCGTTCGAACAAAGCGGATTCATACATCTGATCAAACCGATGCCTAGTCAATGTTAAGGAAACTTTACTAATCGTACGTAGACATTTGTTTTGAGTATAACTTTGTACTTTTTATATTGCAGGTAATTTTGTAACACTCTACTTATATTCATTAAGATTATCATGTTTTATCTTATTAGGGAAATACGTTCATCATTAATAACATTTTAAATGATTTGTTACTTATTTAAATTACTGATGTGATATTATAATTGTGCTAGATATGGTAATAAAATATCAAGAATTATTTTTGAGTGTTTAGAAATTTGAAATGACATAAGGAACTTCATGTAACCCCTTTTTGATAAGTAAGGGATTTAGCTTAATCACTATTTTGATAGAATTTAAATTATATAACCATCAGCCGTCGATACGACGCTTGTCTACAGTCACACATATTAGGCCGTGCTACCTTTCCCGATCGCGATAGGCTACGGAACCTTTATTCTTAAATACTGAATTGAGCAGTTAACAGATGTACGGACGAACAGATTGACTACATCCCTGTAGTAACTACTGAACCCTAACTTATAAATAATGAAACGTTTCATTTTCTAGGGCGTATAAGTTTAAAAGCTTTACATTCTTAAAAGTCTTCACAAATTGTATAACTTACCATACTCTATTCTTTTCATCAATTAAAAATGTAATATGTTTTATTATCTCTTATCACTATAAATTAAATTAAATACTCTAACTCGGGAACACAAAATATCTACGTAACCGACTTAAAATAAGTGTTGCGTGTCGTGTGTTCTATGTAAATTCTCTTTGCTCTAAATAATTACAATATTTCATAAATATAATCAATTCCCGCGGATGCGTTTAACTGTAACGTTCTCCAATCATAATAATAAACATTTCATTATAATATTTCGGCCATTTTAGATATGACTTTAATTTATCATTAGGTATAACAATAATTATTATGAGTAAAAGGAGAATAAAAACTTTCGTAAAATAATATAATTATGTATAAAAATCAACAATACAATAAAGTCACACCATGTATGTACATCGTATTTAATACACTTCAGTGACAATTATCATTGTCGAAAGCATAATGTACTCTCGTCGTACCCATTTTAGATTATTCTAAGTATCATTGGCATATTATGACCTTACTTTGAAACCTTCTTGTGTACACACCGGCGTACACTCGTACTAACTATATTATCATCTTCGCCATTGTTTTCTATAAAGTATTCAATAGAATCTACTATTATTTTTTATATAATGAATTAACGTCGATGGCATAATTACTTATCTTATAATTTTATTAATATCCGTGGCTGTGTAGTCTTTAATAATCGTTTAGCTTACTCATCAATCTCAATGGAGCCTTGAAGACTCCCAATGCCCAATTTTGTTCAATAATTATATTTTTAATGAAAAGTATTTCATAGATATCTATTTAAAATGGGTACAAGAAATCGATGGCACTTTTTTCACGGTATCTAAGGTATGCATTTCATAAATTATGTCATAAAATGACAGACTAAAGACCTATAATTAATTTATGCCGTGACTTACAAACTAGTTTCGTATTATATTTAACCTAATCACATCAATTTAGAACATTTGTTGTGTGGTAGTGATAGACGCTCGGCCGGCGGCTTGTCGCTTGAGTCCATGAAACAAGAAGTTGGCGGCGGCCTTGATGGGGGCGACCAGTGGCGCACGCGCAGCGGTCTCCCATTGTCAGACATTGCCGGGCGTCGGGAAGCGCGGTGGCGGCAGCGGCGGCGGCGGGCGCCCCGCCTCCCCCGCACCCGACGACACCTCCGACACTGCAATACATACACACATACATCTCATACATCCACAACACGCCTATACTTTTAGTACTTAAGGATTGTTATTAGACGTTATTACTGAAGGATTTTTATTAGATCTGTAAAATAGTAACAAATGACTTTATATTCTGTTTACTTTAGGAAATTAATTTCCTTTCTCTTTAAATATTCAATTCGTAAAGTTTTACTGAAAACCTTTTCAACGATTTATATTCAACAAAATATATGAATTAAGGTAGCTTAAATATGAGCTTTTTCAAAACTTATGGTGATTCATGGTGATATATAGTGCCCTAAAATACAAAAATGATTGGCAAAGTGAAGTAATCATTTGAACCTTTTGAACTATAAGCGGTACATAAAAATTGTAATAAAAAGCAGTCGGATAGCATAAACGGACTTAATATTAAGCCAGGATTAAATATATTTATATTAATTGTATTAAAATAAAAAATAAAACATCAAATTTTTTAGCCTATGTACATTTTGTCTCATAAATAGTTTCAATACTTTGTTTGTATCTGGCATTGGGTTAAATCCGTTCTATGTACTAAATGAGGCGTAGGCGCATATAAGATATCCTTACATGAATCGTGTTTCTCATCAACGGGAGCGGGTGGTGGCGGTGGTGGCAGTTGCTGCTCCAGTGCGTTCACGCAATTCATCATGCTTCCATACAACCGGCTGTCGCGGAAACTGTCCCTGGAGATACACTCGTTAATCATCATTCGTACTACTTAGCGTTCACTTTGGGAAAAGTGAACATATCTAAACTTGAATATTAAATTTTTCAGTCTTAAAACGTCAACCATTGACACTTTGTCCGTGGTTTTTTTAATTTAAAAATAGATAATGCCAATTTTTTTAAGATTTCATCAAATGTAATACCAAAAAATGATGTACGTATAAATATTAACTCAAATAGATATACTATAAAATTGTACAATGCAAATGACTACCGAGCCAAATTAAATTATGTCACATTTGGAATTCGGTTGCGACTATTGTATTATTATTTTAATCTCCTTTAGTCATTCATCAGTTATGACTGTTAATGATCAATTATCAAATGTACTGAATAATAATATTGAAATAATGCTACATTTATTTCACATTAAAAGATTTCATGATTTTCATTTATATTTACAATAAAAGTGCATAGCGTGCATATGGCTATGGCAGTTCGTGTAAGGTGTCGATAGATTGACATCGGCAAACAAGAGTTTGTGATATTTTATGATAAATAGTAAGATGTGCCAGTAATAGAAAATTTGAGAAAGGACAACATAATGTTTCATGGAAATATGCTTACCTGCCGTTAGAATTACGGAACAGTGCCAGGATCTCTTCAAAGGTCTTGTTCTTTGTTTCAGGAACTTTTTTATACGTAAATATCCAAAAAAATGCAAGGAATACGCTAAAAGGCAGGAATGTATAGTTGTCCAATAGAACCTGCAGTAAAATAAGTGTAATATAGTTTAAAATAATTTAACGTGATACAAAAAGTACAGGGGTGGTGGATACTGCGCACTTTATACAACATTTCAGTGGGTATAAATAGCTTGTAGCTTCTAGCTTTAAAGGTTAATGTAATATGTAAATCATACTTTATTTAGGTCGATTAGGTCGTCTAAGATATTTACAGTAATAAAATGTAATTCAATTTTGAATACGTACATTCATACTAGGAAAGCCAATCCCAACCATGAAATTAGCCATCCAATTGACCAAAACGGCGATTGCCATCGCACTTGGTCGCGGTCCTTGCGAGAAAAGTTCAGCAGTGATTAGCCAGGGAATGGAGCCGGGGCCAACAGCGAAGAATACTACGAAGCTCAGCGTAGACACCACCGACAAGTAACTCATCCAATCGATCATTTCCTGCACATAGCCAAAGAACTCCTATCAGGGGATAGCAATGATGCTCTTTCCCGTGACCGACCGGAATAAGAAATAAATCACAAACATAAATGCCATCACACACAAGTCGTACTGTGTATGTCTGTTTGAAGTCGTTTACGCAACGGGATCGGCGGCGTAACCGCAAAGTGCTACAAGCCTATATCAATCGCGCTCATAGATATCCCCCCTTTGCCGACATCTACAAAGTGCTGTAATAGCAGAGTGGATTAATTAGTTAATTTTATATCATTGGCTGTACTGCGTATGCTTCAGTGATATGTGCCTTCTGCTTTTGAGCAGTGTTCTGTGGAAAGTCTCGCCTCAACAACGCGTGCGCCAGAGCTCCTGGTGAATCTATCGCTTTCGAATGGCTTGTATCGTGTAGTGAAGAAAAATTGTGTAGGTGCTTTGTGAGTTATGTTCCTAACATTTATATTTGATAATTTATTTCTTTTTATTTATCATCCTACTGAGAGTCCGGGCTCGGAGACAGGAAAGTCGAGTTTGGGGGGAGGGTCGACTACCACTAAGCTGAAGCAACCAAAATAATGGTCAGTGAAAAAGGAGGTATATATGAAAATGTGTGAGGCAATTCCTTGTTGGTGCGTATATATGAAAATTGATGAATGTCATGGAATGGCACTTTGATATGCGACGACATGATTGAACTAAATAGTAATATATAAAGATCCTACATTGACTGTAATGATAGAAATATTTTATAATCGTAACTGTTTTTACTGCAATGAGAAATTTCAAATGTTATGAATGAAAATGGTAATAAATTAAAAAGAACACATTTCACGGATTTAGGTTCAAGCGATGATAAAGCGTGCTCAAGCAAACATCGTGCATATATTTTTGACCTCACGAGTCTTTCAACGAATTATATTACATCCTACAAAATTCTATTCATATTTAGCAAATTAACTCGGGAGGCCATGTTCCTGGATCCACATCAAAACATTTTAAGCAAATAATTTATACATACTCATATTCATAATATAACTTTCAGTTCATTTGTATTTAATTATTAAAAATATAAAAAGTCAGAGATGGATCGAGGAGATTTACCTACAACTTAATTAAGGCTAAGTTAGTAATTCAAAACCGTAGTCTATAGAAGAATAAAAGTAATATTCGTAATACATTCTCTTTTTAGTTAATTAACGACTAAAAAGTTGAAAACATCATATTTAATACCAAAATATGCCTGGAATTTTAATATAATAAATAATAAAATGCAAATCTCTAAGTATGAAGATTACAATAAAATAAGGTTTTTGAATTACTGTGAATAACGGGTAACATATTTTATCTTAATATAATGGACGTGCTATGTCAGAGTCGCCGTGTCATAATATGTCGATACATATATCAATCTTTGATGCCTAGTAGTGAGGTAACGGGAGAGGCGTGGGTTATTGCCTTAGAATCTATCAAATTTCAGTGCAAATTGAAACATAGCATGGTCTGACAGGGCACGTCCAATAGCTGTTTACGTTGAAATATATATTCACTTCATACGTCTGTTGCAGATACAAACCTAGATTATAGAATATTCCGTTACCATATCAGGATTTGCAAACAGGTTCAAACGTGATAGATTTATATGATTTTTTTCACATTACCAGAGCGAGTCTACTTAAGTGCTTGATATAATTAAAATATTTCACAATTAACCAATTTCAGTTAACTTTAAATTTGAAACGCTTGATTATTGATGTAACGATATTATATTTAAATAAAGACAACAAAATTTAAATGCGTTTTCAAAATCTTGATAATTAATTTATCGTATATTTTTAGAATACTATTTTATTTTTGTTATTTTGTTTATTTGTAATTATTTTCAAATTCAAATACCAATATTGTGTAAGACACACCTTGATGAGAAACGAGATGGTAATGAAGATAGAGAAGATAAACATCCCCCCAAGGCCATAGAGATGTAGCGTGCGCCGGCCGGTGCGGTCCATGAGCGGCAAAGAGACCAGCGTCATGCCTACCATTATAGCACCAATACCCATGGTTGCAAACTTTGCAGATTCTTCCGTCAAACCCGATGTTGTAAAGAGCGAAGTCGAGTAGTAGAATACCTAAAATATGTTATTTGATTATAATATCAACTCAACTGCCAAAATTAATTGTAATTATTGGCCTCATAAATAATTAAAAACGCATGTTAGTGAATATTAAATACATGTACTCAATACATTTTTGACAATGTTATAAGACAAGAAAAATATTAATAAGTTTACTAAAATCAGTGATGTACATAATATTAATACTAGAAATAGGCTAAAACTTAGTGCGTTTGTAACTCGATTGCATCCAGTCCGTAATTCGTTTACGCGGGACAGGGTGTACGCTTTTACAATAGGATCCCAGAAAACGTCAGAGAATTTTCTGTATCACAATTTAAAAAAGTTGTGAAAAGACGTTTGTGTGTTAAAGGTTATTACCATATTGACCATTTTGTAAATGATAACACGCCTTGGGAATAAAATGCTCGCTCCAGGCTGTTTCAAGTGTATCATTGTCACTTAATTATATAATGTAAAGTTTTTGATAAAAAAAAAAGAATGGACATGTCCCGCTAAGTTTCTTTCGCCGGTTCTTCTCAGGTCTGAGGCAGTAACTTTTGTGAACTGGTGGTAAATTGTTTGAAGTTCAAAAAACGAGGTTGTAACTTCTTATTTTGAATAAAAATATTTGAATTTTGAATTTTGAATTTTTGTGATTAAGATATAACGTTACAATAACCGAGAATCAATACAAATGTAACATTAAGCGCCCCATTTAATGACACAATACCTATTGAAATACAATCCTCTCAAGAACTAACAATGCGTTCCATAATCTTCCTAGTTTCCATTATATGCAGTACGTAAAGTCAGCCCACGTACGTACGCGGATAACTTGCCACTCGTAAGTTAAGTATACATCTCAGTAGCATAATACTGTGAATCAACCAACTTCATAATAATACAAGTTCTAGACCAGCGCTGTTTCCGTTGAAATTGCTGGCTATTTAAGCGTATTTATCTCATATATTTAATGTTACTGCAAATATTACGTGGTGGTTTCGTTCGGCGAACAATAGTGACATTTTAGATGTGGTAGTTGCTTTAACCACGTACTCTGAATAATGTTTGCAAAGTTAAAATCATTCAAATCATACAGTAAACTAGTTCTGTAAAGCAATATTTATAATTCAATAACATTTCTAAAATAAATCTAATTAAAATTTAATTGCAACCACTTTTGAAAATTAATCTAAAATTTAAAATAGTGAAAACGAAGAACCTTTTAAAAGACCTTTTAATAAAATATTCTATCAAGGCCTATTTTTAACCATGAGTTCTTCGAAGTTAAATGGAGCGTCAAGTCTAGCATTTACTTGTGTATCTCATAAGGAATTCATTTGATTACCGTCCATCCAACCATTAACATCGTATCGATATTCATATAGCATCTTTTTTTACATCTATCGGCTATTAATATAACTGTTATTGAACTTTAAACAATTGATCGTTATTTGACGTTGATTGTTTATTATAGTAAACCTGGAGCGATCAATACTGAGCGTGGCCTGCAGCTAACATTTTAATTTATTTTCTGTAGCGTAGCTTCGTGACGTAATACATTGATGCATCTCATTCCCAAGCCCTACTTAATTAAAAAAGTTTAAGATGGGCTAATTAAGTATTCTTACCGCATTAATTCCGCTAAGTTGCTGAGACAGTTGCATCACAACGCCGATGAGCAAGGGCGCGCGCAATGTTGGCGAACAGAGCAGTTCCCTCATAGATATAGAAGCTTCAGCTTGCTGTGCCCTTTCCTCTGCCCGCATTTCCTCTATATCTTCTTCCACCTATAGATTGATATCTTTTATAATTTAAGTAATATATTTTATACTCTTTAATTGCTGGATTTTTGACAAAAGAAAAATATAGATTTATTTATAAAACCGGCTATATTGACAACGAAATAGTCTTTCATAAAAGCGCATAGCGTAAATATAATTGGTTCTCCTGTGTTTGCTCTTTATTTGTTTCACTCTGTTACGAATTTCAGTTCTTTTTTTTTATTAATGGTTACTTTATTCATAATTATTACACAATTTTAGTACAAGCGTGCAGTTTTACTTAAGTACTTAAATGTTATATTATAGAGAATATCGACCTTACGACGCTGTACTAGAAAATCTCGAAGAACCTCGTTAAATTGCTCTTTAGATATCTTACGATATACGAAGCTGTGTGATAAAAATTTTAAATTAACAATTTTCCATTCATTTTACCTGAACGGGCAAATATGATAACTTTTCACATATTCAGTAGCACACAATTTTTTCTTATTTTTAATCTGCCATTTCCGTTTTTGATGTTAGAAAATATATTTTCTATTATAAAACATTGTGATGAGCATCTTACTTTTTCCTTTAATAATTATAACAGCGCTGGTAAACTAGGTCAATTTTAACTAAAGAAAATAAACGTTTATCATTATTGTACTAAAATAGAATTTTTTAGAGTTTTAATAACAGCTTATGGTATTAAAAATGTATGACCAAATAGCTAAGACCTGTTATTTTTCTTTTTGTTTAAACGTTATTTTCAATATTGTTGTTGAAATATCAATGTTTTCTTTAAATCAAAAATCTCCTCTTTCACCCGTGTTTCGCAATGTTTTCCGAGTAAACTAGACACAACATATTTCAAAGTTACTCAGTTCTCTGTTATTTTTCTACTGCGCTTTTTAAAGGTGTTGTAGATCTGAATGTCAGATTTAATCTTGTGTCTACTATCAAGAAACAATCACATATTAACAACAAAAAAAAAATCTTAATAATAAATCAAGTAACATTTTTACTATCGTTGTTGTGCCATATGGAATACACTAAAGAATGGCTACATATATGCATTCTAGTATGAATTATAATTACGTTGGAAAGATACAATACCTGGTTGCTGGCACGTAGCCGTCGGAGCGCTCGTCGTGCCTCCTCCTCCCACTGTCGAGTAATTAACAAATAACGAGGCGATTCAGGACAGGCTGGCAGTAGCAATAGTTGGAGAATGGCAGGGCAAATAGCCAAACCTACATAAAGAAAAGATAGAATTAAACTAAAATATAAAAAAACAAAACATGGTTAACTTAGAGCTACTATGGCATAGTTTAGATTGAGAAAGGCGATAAGGTAAGATTGCTTTTAAGATAGTTAAATAATCTTAATAAAAATTAATAGCAAAAAAATAAATGTAAAAGTTAAGATATATGGTCAATTTAATTATACTACTTACCAAGCAATATTGGCCATCCATCATCAGTGCCAAGTATTTGTTCGATACCCAGTACTTGCGACAATAACATTCCAACAGTAACAGCGAGCTGGTTGACGGTACCGAGGCCACCGCGAAGGTTTAGAGGCGCTATCTCCGATATGTACATTGGCACAAGCGAAGTATTTAGACCTGGATGAATTTTCAAATTGATAAAAATACATATACACAAATTAAAGTTATGAAACTTTAGATAATTCTCAGTTTTTGGTTCATGATATAAATCTCACTGACCCGCCTACACATCTATTCCGTATAATAACTTGTATATAATACCATCATATACAGTTGGCAATTCAGACTCCAAGTAAACATTTCACTTTGGGTTAATTAACCTCAAAACCAATAAACAGCGGAATGGTCACGGCCAATTTGTACTAATTATTCATGTGGTATTGCTTTAGTTACTGATAATTTGTCGTATTACCGCAGTTTACGCCTATGATGAATCTACCGAAGAAGAGAATTTCGTAGCAGTGTGACATTTTAGTGAAGCCCATTAGAGTAGCGCCGCTTATACCGAGAATGTTGTTGAGTAAGAGACCTCCTTTCCTGTTGATCAATGATTGAACTTGAATATACATCAGGCTATTCAATTTACAATACAGTAAAATATGTTACTTAATTTTGCAATTATTTTTTTCTGATATTTTAACGTATATTAGACATAGTACCTTCCAAAGCGATTTGCGATCATTCCTCCAGAGAACCCGCCCAGCATACCACCAATAGCAAAGATGCTTACAGCTATTGAGTACAATTTCTTTACGTTTTCATCCTGGATGTCTTTACCGTACCGATCTTTGTAAACATCTTTCATGAAGTTTTCAATATTCTGCATTTAAAATGTAGGTTAAAATAATTGAGAAAATATAATCGTTAAAGATATTATAAAGTTATAAGGCACGCTTATACGGTAAATGCCTAGTAAATGTTATATATTTTATGTATGTATGATATTCATGCAACCATGATTCTTGTCAATATTTATTTAAAAAACATATAAATGAAACGTATTAATTTGAACCTGCGCCTCATGGAATCCGTCCAGCGACTGTTTCGTCCATTGAACATCCATTCAGTTGTAACAAGCATATAAGAATTTCAACGCAGCTTGATGAGAATGTATGGCTTAGTGAAATAAAACATTAAAGAATCCATACAGAAAAAAAGATTACTAGGTGAAACCAATTATCTGAATAAAAACATATGTAATTATCGTTGGATCTTACTTTGCCAGGAGCGTTGATGACACCAGTGTTGTATCCGAACTGCAGCATTCCGAGCACCGCGGCCAAGATGGCATATGATAAGAAGAATGTAAGACCCTGCAACATAAATGTATTGTTCTGCGACTGGTATCGAATAGGATTGTTTAAATTTTCTTGTTTTATATCATAAGTAAAAAGTGATAAAATGTTTTTTATAGTTTCTAAAATGACTAACGAAGTAAAATGTCACCGATTCCCACTTGAAGAAGTGAAATAATATTGTTTTTTTCAAACGAAATCTATGTTTATAATAAATATGTAAGCGATCACTATCAGTACATGAAAGATATATTTAAAAACAATAATATCCAAAATAGTGTAACTTTTTGTTTGTGTTTGTACGCGCTAATCTCAGACACGGTTAATCAGATTTAAATTCAGCTTTCACTTTTATATTTTATCAACGTCCCTTCATGTGCCTAGTGTTGTTTTATAATATATAAATCGGTTAATAAATAAAAAAAGTTACGTTAATTTAAATTATTTATTTAGACAAATATCTACAATTTTTTTATTCATTTAGTTGAAATTTTTTTTTTAAATGTATTATCTTAAAAGTGATAATATTATTATAACAAGAAAATAATTGAGGCCTGTCGTGGCGCAGCGGCACAAGAGTGTGACTGTAACCGACAGGTTCTGGGTTCGATCCCCAGTCGAGGAAATGAAATATTAAATATTTTCTATTTAAAATATTTAATGTTTCATTTCTTCGCTCTGGTAGTAAGGCAAAGCGCGGCGTTGAGCTCCGCCACTCAACACGCAATGCCTCAAATTCGGCGGAAAGTGGGGAACGGAAGTGGAACGGAGTGTCATAACACTAGGTTCCACTTCCGTTCCCTCTGTCTACCCTGCCTAGTGCGGGATACAGTGTGAAGCTGAAAAACAAGAAAATAATTGATTGCGGCGTTGAGTTCCCCCACTCAACACGCAATGCCTCAAATTCGGCGGAATGTGGGTAATGGAACGGAGTGTTACATTAGTTTAGGTTCTCAAGTATCTTCTGCCTATCCTGCCAAATGCGGGATACAGCGTGAAGTGAGTGAGAGAGAAAGTAATTGAGATTAGTAAATAAAATAGTATAATTCAAGCGGGCGAACCGCCTGGGCCCGGCCCCGGGCCGCGGACAAGTCGTTAGTATCACATATGTATTGCCAATACAAATTATTGTACTATTTGCTCAAATACCTGTTACATGAAGCCCGGTTTCCCTTTGAATAAGATATGCAGATATAGCAATAATAGTCGCTTAATACTACGAGTATATGCAATTTCACACAATGACGAATTCAAGCGTAATGATCGATACAAGGTTTGGCGTTTGACGTTTCTCTCTAAATACTTAAAGATATTGGTAAGATTGTATTAAAGTACACTAAATAGAAGTGTTGTTTTTTCAGGCTCTACTATTATTAATCTAATATTAATACATATATTTTCTACTTAATATTCTAAATTGACCGTAATTATCTATGTGCCGAGAAATGATTATTGTTTCATTCATTTATGATGAAGTGACAGACCGAGTTATACAATTTATAAATGCTATCAATTGGCTAATGATGAACCGTATTATGAATTAATAATGTACAGGATTTGTTAGATGAAAATGTTATTTCATTTTCGCTGTGTTGTGACATATAACAATGCATTCTATTAAGCTTCGCGTTAAACATTCTAAATACAAAGAGCAATGTGAAATCTTTTGAGTTAATAAACAAGTAATTATAAAAGGAATTTACTTTGAGCGAAAATTATTTCTAGAGAAAAACAAGAGACGATAAAATATGAGAGATTGCATTTTCTCGTTAATTTTATATTGTAACAGGTATTTAGGTTCTAACAATAGCTATTACGCAAATTTTTATCAGCTCAGACTCATTAAAATGAACTATAATTTTATGCAACGAATAAAATAAATAGCACAATAATTTTCTATGAATCTCAAGCTGAGTCGCGGAATAAATTGCATTTCTGGAAAAACTAGTATTCCTTATTTCTCCAAAGCCCGGTTCGCGATAAAGCAAGTCTATGAATATATTTCTAGAAAATTCTATCCGCAGTTGTTAATAGTACCTACCTCTTCAATGTCAATATTATTAAATATATTATAAAATGAAATTGCAATATAAATATAAGGTTTTAATATTACATTTTCTACATGAGTATATTAAGGATGAAATCGTATAAAGTTTTCATAGAAACGTGAACATGTTATGAGTATCATAGAGATTCTATTTTTATATTACTCTATACTTGTGTGTAGCACGTGTATCTTATTAAAATTATCAAGAACGTACCTGCTCGAGCAGCTTAAGCTTTCGCCTCTGAGAATGTTCTTCGAGACGATCGACATATTCACGCAGTTCTTCAATTTCTTCTTTCACTTGCTGAACAGTATCCAGCTCTTGCTTGATGGCAACCATGTCGCGTTTCACCTTTGCGTAAATATACCATGCTAAATACGTTGTTCTCTGTTTGTAGGTAACTGCTACGATGTTTACGTAGCAGTTGTATTCGTAGCTTTCAATATGTGTATTTATTTTTGAGCAACGAATATGGGCAATAATGTAGAGAAATAAAATAGATCATTGTTAATTTCGATAAATATATTTGGAAACTGGAGAAAGAGAGACTAGAAGAAATTAATTCAGTGTACTTAATTCAAAGCACAGAGCTGTCTCAGTGTTCGATGTGCCTTGGCACTATGTTCCCTCTGTCTACTCTACTGTATCTTTCCAGGATAAACCGTGAAGAAAAAAACAGGTTATAATGTTAGAATTCTAGCATCGTTTAGTTGTCAAGAATTTCATCAAATTTTCCCAAGTGGAATGCTTAAATTTGTAGTTAAAATATTATTGAAAGCCACTGCGTCTTTAGTCAAGTACTGTTCGTTGCGAGTGACACACTCGCAACGAACAGTACTTGGCATTGGCACATATTAAAAAAAAATGTCATGCGGGAAAATATACCCACAACAGAATCATAATTATATTCTCACCTCTGAGACTTCACTCTGGCATGATTCGACACTCTTGGTAAGTTCCTGAAGCTGAGAGCGGATCTCGCAGAGCGCGACCGTTGTCTCCAGTTGTCGGTCGCCCCGCTGCAGCTCGTCAAGCTTGGCTGACAGATTCATGCTCATCACGCTCACCTGTCTCTGAAGGCTGGTCAAATAATAAAAAAAAAACACTTACTAAATACTACATAGCAACGCAAAATTGTATGTTAAAATATGTAATTAATCGTCGAGATTAATCAATTCATACGGGAATCGAATATTAAATTGCATATATAATTAAATATTTGATCCGTATTGTCACTGTTTAAGTCATCAGCAATAGCCATTGTGTCTGTGTTATTGGTACGATTAAATTAGACTTTGAAAATTATAATTAATACAAGCTCATTATAAGCGGTAACGCGGCAAGCTATTGATACGCATATCATTATGCTTACATATATGAATAATTTTCTAGATTAATCAGATCATTTTATTTTTATTTCGTTAGATGATTAATCTAATCGAGATCTTTCAAAAACGGTAAGTTACTTATTAAATTTAGTTTTTATGTGCTTTTGAAAAAGGGTCCTTTTAAATTAAAGGTTAAGAGCTAAAGTATTGTTAATTGTACCAATAAAATATATGGAAAAGTGCTGCTAACAGATATTAATATCAAATTGATAATAATATAATATTAAATAAGATAAATGTAATTAAATTTGCTCAAATAACTTTTGCAAAAGTACTTAAGTCATGTGTACTTTAGTTTAAAACCATTTCAATGATTACCTGGCTTCCATTCTAACCTAACTTGAAAAGTTTACTCCAAAACCATTTTAAACACTAACTAATTTAGTATTTGAATCTATTTGCTAATGCTAATGCTGTATGTTCTATAGATATGTACATATATATCTATTTCTTAATTTTATACTGTTATAATAACACTCTATTCCTAATTATTAGTTATCAAAAACTAACTTTTTTTAGCTTTTTCTCCTGCATATAAAATTGGTTACTGGCTAGCTTAATATTAAAACTTAATTTTAGATTACATTCCCACTTAAAATTAGTTAAAACACGAAAAGTTAAGTGTTAAATGTTCAGAGAGAAAATGTTTTCCTAAATTTTTAAATGAATCATTCATTATTATCCAAACTAGAACAAAGTCTCGTTAAAACCAAACATACTCCTATGTACGTCGGCGTCGCTATCGCTTACGTTAGAGTTCGGAAAGTTTGACTTGTTTGTTTGTCATGGTCTGTTTTTTAAACTCCCATTTGTACATAAACCTTTTACCCTACAAAAACTCCAAACGACATACAAATACTATGTTTTATTTTATTTATAGGTTTTATATGTTTTTATTTCTAATTTTTCAGCATGATCACATATATATTTTGTTATTTTTGGTTAAATTTAAACTATATCAAAAAGTGTGATCGTACGTTTGGTCGACATTCTTTTCGTACACGTTCTTTGTTAGGCAAAAATGTATTTGGCACATCACCGTCTACCTATACACATACATGTATAGGCGAGCTGTAACAAAGCTCAGATGAAGTGCAAGCCAAAAAAACCGTTTGTGTTTTTTGTTTTACCGCCTATCTGTTAGCGCGCGCATCGCTTAAAACCGCGGCACGGATTTCAACAGTTTTCTTTTATTTTTATTTCAACTGCTGTAGTCTATTTTTACAAGGTGATTGATATTCAGCAGATCATTAATCCCAATGTTGAAGACGTTTCTATGATCTGTAACTTCTTATTACTTACTTACTTACTTACTCACTTACTTACTTATCTTCACGCTATATCCCTAGCGGGGTAGGCAGAGAGAACGGAGCGCCAAACGCTACGGTCTCGGCATACCTCTTTCTTTCTTCTTCTTATTAAATGTTTAAAACCTTTTATTTCTTTTTGCCTGAGGCGTAATGCCTCAAATTGGCGGAATGTGCGGAACGGAAGAGTGGTTTAATACTAAGTTCCCAAATTCCTTTGCCTACTCTGCCATGTGCGGGATACAGCGTTAAGATAAAAAAATTATATTAGTGGCCAAAATTATATTACTATTATTATTATAAACATTTCAATACATTTTGTCATGTATGGAAATAATTCAATTCTAATCTAATCACGGGAAAATTGTGTAAGATATTAATAAACGTCTTAACTAAGTTATACATACGATAGTCCGTGTTTGCTATTTAAATAGTAAACAATAGGTTAACGGAAACAACTATTGCATTCAATTATGCATTTACAGATCTCGCATGATCGTGTTAAAGCAAACGGTTGATGGACTATGGACTTAACAATCACCCGAAGCAGATAAGCCTGGATTAAACACAATCGTATTGATATTATTTTAGTTTATTTGGTATCTGAATCTGAATAATTTGCTTTATTTGTTCCATTAGTTTTATTGTAGCAAAGAACTGTTTAAATATTATCAGGCAAAATTAAATGTAATATATATTTGTGAAGACTGAAGAATGTGTTTGCTTTTCTTTTAATTTACTGTTGTGTAACAACCTACTCTGTAGACAATATCTTGACTTAGACTAGGTTTTTTTCTAGAATAGGCTTTTTATGTCGGATAAGAAGAATAAAAAGTCAAATAAATAACAATTTTTCTCTTTATAAATCACTTCTATCTCAACTGACTGGATTTATTTAGCTTCGCTTATTTGTTACAATTGACTAGGGTCATATGAAAACCTTAATAATAATATCTATTTAATATATCAATATATTTTTCCCATATTTCGAGAAGAGAAAAAAGTATCCAAAAAATTTGCCTCGTAATTTTATCCTATTTAAAGACAGCTCGTAAGTTGCAGATACTAACGCCATATTTTATTTAAACTTATAATGTTGAAATTATAGAAACCCAATCAATAATAATTAAACCTAAGCTGCTCTACATGGTACATTAACACACACAGCTCTACGACTGGGCTAAAAATATTTACGAATTGGTTATATTAAAATTTTCTAGCTTCACGCTTCATTTAGCAAATACCAGGGCAGACGGAGGAAAATTGTTCAGATATTCTTTTCTTAATTTTCCACCTAAAAGAATTGTTCGGTGGCAGAACTCAACGATACTAAGTGATTTTCCGAATGGGAAACGAACTCACAACGTTCAGTTTTCACTCAGACGCTGTCGCTATGCAACGACAACCAGTAAAAATAAAATTTTAAATGGTTCGCCCAAATCCTAGTAGCCTAAAATTGGATAAATTTTAAATGTAGTACAGCTAAGCCAAATTTACTACTAGTTTAGGCTTTGTAGGTATTCTCAGTTTAAATGTTGTTTCAACAGTTATATTGACAACCTGATAAAGCCGAGCAATATTGAATTCCACTGAAATACTCAATCGTATTGACTTGTGTGTGCGGTGGCCATTTCAACTCTTAGTTAACATGAAATCCTATCACATAACATCCACAAACGGTAACGTACATCAAGGGCCTTTCAGGTGCAATCTGTCATAGGCAAATCTCAAAGGATACGGAAATTACATTTGCTTTCAATGCAAACAACTAATCACAGAGGTTTGCACATGTTTAATAGCATTTAGTACCTCGTTTATTTTAAACTATTTCCTTCAAATGATTTCATTAATATTTCACGTGTTGTACCTACGTAATGAGTTTTTGTGTGTACGCCACTATGTACTGTACTCTATATATAGGGAAACGTATTTAATATGGTCTGCGTTAGAGCGGAGGCAAATAGACATTTAGAATTTGTATGTTAATGCGAAACCTATCTAGAGCTCCGCTGGTCGTTATTAAATGTAATTCACTCTCATATTTCAAGTAATGCATGTGAATTTTAATAAAATACCTTGTAATTTTATTAAATTTTATAATTGGCACTGTGCCTCATACTGTGTCGTGGCGCAGCGGTACAAACGTGAGACTGTAAACGATAGGTTATGAGTTCGATCTCCACTCGTGTAAACAAAATCGAAAAGCGCGGCGTTGAGTTCCGCCACTCAACACACAGTGCCTCAAATTCGGAAAGTGGAACAGAGTGTCTTAACACTAGGTTCCCAAGCTCGCTCTGCCTCACCTGCCATGTGCGGGATACAGCGTAGAGCTAATTAAGTGGGTGAGTATGAGATTTTTATATATAAAAATATTTTAGCGTACCAAAATTTAAAAGTTTTAATGTCGATATTAAGTGAACATAAAGAATTAGAAAGACACAATATGTGTAAGTTTGAATCTTAAAGCATTACTTAATGATAATAACCAGAATAAATGACAATAACTTTCGATGACAAATCAATAGTAGGCATATTTCTGAATATTTTAATTATTTTAAAACTTACTTGGTCTTTAAAATAACTTAAAATAATTAAGTATGATACTTAATAACGGCATAACAGTAATTAAAAAACGCTGACGTTTAACTTCTGAATGGAAAATATTATTTCACTTGACTCTTTTATATCTTTTTTAATGCTGTTTAAATGTTTCACAAGTTTCAAAGCGAAAAATATAAATTACACTGTACGACAGAGTTCTGAAACTAGTTGAAGTTATCAACGTAAATAAGAAAACAAAATTAGTCTCCTTATTATACTGCCAGTCGGAACCCTTTGAGCAGAAAATGGTGTACATGAAAACTGAAAATGATATATGGAAAAGTTTCATTTAATCTTTTAAAAGAGCTGAAACATGTGAAAATATTTAAAATGTTAATATATTAAATATATTATGATAACCTTTATAAAATTATTAACTACATTCCAATCGAACTAGAAACGATATGATTGTGTAATTAAAATTACTCCATATATTTAATATGCAAAAAGTCAACTTTAGCATTTCGGGATTGAATATCAATTATAAGCTTATTGTTTGCCGAGGCCAGCATTGTCGAAACGTAAACAATAAACATGTAATGTTATTTCAATGTAAAATCAACAAATACTTGAATTATTATTTCATTGCATTTGGAGAGTAATTAAATAATTCCTGCGAATGTATCTGTTCAGTAATGATTTCCAATGTAATAATTTATCCCTCCGTTTCGATTTGATTAATTCAATAATGTTGCAAATTAATCTGTAAATGTAATTCCAATACGAAATAAAACGTGCTACTTATAAATATTATAAAACACATAACGTTCACACACATGCAAGCGCTTGTTCGACGTTGGTGTATTACGCTATCTGAAGTGTCACTTTAATATGAGCTGAAGTGTAAGACGGGACGCTGTGCTCGATTTAGTATCATAGCAATATACAGTACGTGATGGCCATCGAAACTAATGTATACAACAGTACGGTGAGGTATGGTCCGATGTCATGAAGTAAGGGAAGTTGTGTGGTGAAACAGGACCGAGTCAGCGGTTTGCATCTTAAGAATATCTGCAATATAAGATATTTGGGATGCCAAGCCAAGATGAAAATGTATAGATACATCGACACACAGATTGTCATGAATCTTTTATGCAACAAAGCCAATAGTAAAGGCGAAAAGCTAATATTTTGTCACATTTCTCTAGGGTCACACGTACCTAAGTAGAAGTTCCCTGAGTGTCGCCTCGTCCTCCTCCGCCGGCGCATATCGTGTCAGCTTGCCGCCGGCCTCCCGGCCCACATGATCAGGTAGCGCTGTATCAAAACTCCTCGTTTATTCTCCCATGTTCTGTCGACCGCTAAGCTCCCAAGAAATTTTCTCTATTTCCCTAACTTATCAGTACCTATCATACGCTCGACAAACTTAACAGCAACATATCTAACCAACGGCAGATAGTAAATACATGTATTGTTCGTTTTACTTTAACTTTGTTATTACTTCATGAGATATTTTAGTATATTAATTTGCTGTAACTAAATGCTTATGTCAATCGTAGTTTCACAAAATAGTAAAAATTCTTCAGTAGTATGAAGTCCCCACATCCGTCACTAATTGTTTACTATACTTATATGTGGTTATTTAGCCCTTGTACAGCATAAAATCGAACCAATAATTGCCGTCACCGTACTGCCAATTATAGCCAATGGCCAATTCAAGCAGGTCCCAAATAAACAGTAGGAACATGAAAAAATGTTTAAAAATAAACTGACAAAACATTCAAGTAATGATAGATAAAACGTAAGTATCATTGCAGAATATTATAAGATTCTGAAAACGTTTTACAATCATGTTTTACTTTATATGTAAAAATAAATAGAGTAGTTGTTTGCTGCACTTTTAATATTAAGGTTTGCGCTTTTCATAATTGAAAAGAGCTGTCACTTCAAACACTGGAATGTTTAAAATTTAACATCGTATTTCTGTTGATATGCATTTTATTCTACGAAAATCGGCATGAAATGTTTTTATCGGGTCCGATTGTTTTCAATAACCCGTAGTTACTGTAGTTATTATTTAATACTTTTTAATGTCCAAGGCATTAGCTATACATGTCGCTGTCCTAATTCCCTGAATTTAAGAAGCGAAACTAAATACACACTAAACTTAAATTTCAATAAAACAGTCGTTTAATATTTTATGAAAGTTCGACCCTACAAAATCTTATGTAAACTAAAGGGTTCCTTTAGAATAGTTGCTGTAAGTCGCGTGTCATCTAATACAATTTCTTTTGTAAGTTATAACAATATCAGGTTTCTGATACGAGCACAATGACGTCATAAGCTTTTAAAATGTAACATGATAGTTGTATATACCTATTACAATATTATTTTCATATTTATTTTAAGGTAGAGCTTATATAGATCGCGACGAAGTTTCTTCAATGACGCTCTTTTATATGATATTTTTGACGTAATACAGCGTTGTTAAACAAAAGTTAAATATGTTCCTTTTATATTTAAATAGCAGTTTCAACAATATTTTAAAATTCTTTAAGGTGATACAAAAGTATGCCAAGGTTCGGAATAAAATCTTACCTGAAATTTGATCAATGGGTGAGTATAGCGGGGGTTCTTCCCCGCCGGCCTGTTGGTGCTCGAGCAGACGGTGACACGACTGTCTCATGAGCGCTCCCGACACTATTAATATAATTAATAAGAATAATTAATTTATTTTTTATAAGATTAATATTTATTTATTGCGCGGCGTTCAGTTCCGCCGCTCAACATACAATGCCTTACATTCAGCGGAAAGTGGGGAACGGTGGCGAAAAGGAGTGTAACTTAACACTAGGTTCCCAAGTTCCCTCTGCCTACAGCAACTCTGATACAGCGTGCAGTAGAAAATTTATTCACAACTGACATGAAAATATAGTAACTATTAGTATGAAATTTACTATCATATTCTATATCGACAGTAACTTCTATGTAAATAAGTTTCTTCAATACAAATCTTTTCGATTTCTTATAAATCAGGTTAAAATTATTTATTTATTTAAATCAATATGTGTACGTTTATTTTGTAAAACTGAAGTATAGTAATTATTATTAAGTACTTCAATCATATACAAAATTGATTCTTTTCTCTTTTCTAATTGGGCTGTTTGAAAAAGCGGCGGAAATTTACACAATATTATAATATAAATAAATAAATAAGTAAATAAAGAAATAAAATAATGATAATTTTTATTACCTTTAGTCTAGTTATTGTCATTTGACTACAATCAATGGCAGTCTAATCGACGACATTGTGCCTGCAACAAAAATAAATATTAAAATGATTATTATAAAAGAAATATATTTTTTATTTAGCAAATACAGATAAAAAATATAAATCCTCTCGCAGATAAATACTACTACTGAAATAAAGACTAATATAATTAATAGAGAGACGAGAAATGTAGGTCGGAAATATTATTTCCGACGTTGACTGGTCTTCTTTTTTATCGTAACTTTGCCCACATACGGTGGAGCAAATTGTTAGAACTAATATACCTGAACATGTCGCTTGCATAACGCTAAATGGATATATCGATAGTTTTAGTATTATTATATCATATCAATGGAGTTTTTAATATTAAAAAAATTGAATATATTTTCGTCATTGTAGACGAGCAATTAGAAAGTGCTTTTGATCCAATTTTAGGCTTATATATATATATATATATATATATATATATATATATATATATATATATATATATATATATATATATATATATATATATATATATATATATATATATATATATATATATATATATATATATATATATATACACATATATACTGCTGATGAAATTATACAAAGTGCAATTTGTTTCTAAGATTTAATGACAATAAACAAATTGTTAAGGGGAGGTTTGCTTCTGTTTCAACGAATTATACATTTATTTGTTAATTATATCATAATATTTTTACCATGTATAATATTTAACTTTGCTAAATAATACAACAAACAAAGCAAGGATTATTGATATTAATTAGCAGAATGATCACAACCTCACATCAGGTTACATATCAATTAGTGGGTCCATATATCGGCAAGTAATTAATGCTATATACTCGTATGTGTTGGGCAATCTGATTGAATGCAATCACTTATATACAAATATAAACTCAAAGTAAAACCCGAACTGATATAATCGCGATTCGTAACTTGATGATAATATATAAAAAAAATAAATATATATTAAGCCCTAACAAAGAGAATAGTGAAGTGCATTTTGTAAGCTTTCTTCATTAAGCTGGTTACACGACGCATTAGATTAGTCCCTTCGGGTGACGCGTTTCTATCACTTTTGTCGTTCAATCGCCATTATACGATATTTTTCGACGCAAAAAAAACATCATCTGGACAAGAACCTTAAAATCTATCTAGTAATCAAACTGTACACAGTAGTCTTACTAACAAAATAAAAATACAAAAAAGAAACTGTTTTAATATTAAAACATAAGGATAAAAAAGGTATAAATATATAATTGAATCTCAATAGTATCTCCCTAATATTGTTTAGTCTATTGACACTAAAAAAAAATCACTTGATCAATAATACTTCTATATTATCTTCTTAGAAAAAATATTTACAAAATTCATAAATATAAACATTTGAAATGCTTATGACTCGTAGAATATTTTATTGTTGGTTTCTTGTTTTATATTATATTTTATATTTAAGTTATCTATATTAATTTGCTTTAATAATATTCAACAATACAAACAAGTTACGTGACTAACATCTCAATTTTGAAATTGCAATAATTTTTAAAGTTTCAAAAATATACATATACATATTTATAAATTAAAAATAATTTTAATGCACATAAACAAAAATAATTCATAAATATTTAATAACAAATTCACAATTTTACTTACGTCATGTTTCCAAAATTGAATGCCACTGGTTTTGAATAAAAACGAAATAAAATATCAAAATTAAGATTTAAATATAACTAACAATCAGATAATATATGTATTTATACGGTTGACAGGACTCGACAAGTGCTCTCGGCCAGAGCTGTAGAAGGACAGTGGCTGTTCCAACGAGCCCTACTGGGACCGCGCATGCGAGCTGCATACTTCGTTCAGCTTAAGTAACTATGCATGGAAACAAGGTACAACAGAGAAATTAATCAAAATATTATCGTTTTAACGTCTTAAATATAAGTTCTTGATTATATATATATTAAAAATTGAGAAGTAATTCGAAATACTCCTAGTTTTTATTTATTATTATTATTACTTGTATGCTTGTAAATTTTATTCATATATATATATATATATATATATATATATATATATATATATATATATATATATATATATGTATATATATATATATATATATATATATATATATATATATATATATATATATATATATATATATATATATATATATATATATATTAACAGTTTAAAGTATGGAAAGCTAAATATACTCGCTAGTATTGCGTTAAACAATCTTAGTAATCTTAGTGAATATTCAATCATAAACGTATATTATTAGTGGGATATTTCAATTATTTAGCATGTAGATATGTTTATTAAATACATTGCATTAATGTTTTCATTCACATGTAAATATTATCACCTATAGCTGTAAATTATAAATAAACATAATTTATAAGAAAAGACACCGAATAAAAATCTTAAGAGTAACTTAAACATTTACAATCATTTTTTATTCCGCATGACGTGACGATAGTTTTAGGTATCTACAGTGGACATGCATTTTTTACATGTTTGCCGAGGTCGGTACGATCGTGCTACGAGCGAGGCCGCTACGAGGCTACGGGGCGCTACGTGCTCTACCGCTTCTAACAAATCGCAAAACGTACGGCTAAACTTTTTTATTTCAATATTCTATTTGCAATAAATCTGCAGTATGATCTTGTTTCATGATGTTATATTAATATTTGAGTTTGTACTTATAACTCATAAAAGTCGAGGTGAAAGCTTGAAAGCTATGATAAACAAGTTTTCTTATTAAAAATTAATCGTTTAATTTATTTAGAACGAAAAAGTATTTATAGCTCATTATGTAACAGAAAAATAGGTGCTTTTCAATTTAATACAGAATAGATATAGGTCAGGTGAGCATGAGAAAACTTAATGTTTGCTCTTCTGAAAGCACTTAACAGTTTAAAGTATGGAAAGCTAAATATACTCGCTAGTATTGCGTTAAACAATCTTAGTGAATATTCAATCATAAACGTATATTATTAGTGGGATATTTCAATTATTTAGCATGTTATGGAAATTATTGGCCATGTCTAATCAATATTCCATCATTGCTACAGCTGCAGCGCACTTGCGTCATCGAGCTTCTTACTTATTTTTATAATTCACTTCCTTTCAGTGCCTTTGTGATAGTTACAATAGGATTTTTTTGAAAGATCCCAGTTTTCTTTTTAATTCCATCGTTTTGTCAATATACTTGAGTCTGCCTTTGAATGCGACATCGGAAGAACGGCTTTTTATTTTTGTTTAAGTATATATTTTTTTATATAATAATAAATTTCATTGTACATGCAATAAAAGTGAAATGATATTTAGTGTACTTACTTGAACTAACGTCAACGTCGGTCGTCGATATGTGACATTGTTGACATAATTACAGCTCGATTATCCGGTAGCTGCTAGCTATAAACTGTAATAGCTTACAGTTGAATTGACTTTGTAGTGCAGTATAAGTTACAATATGTTAATAAATATAGAATTTTTATAAGTATCCTCTTGAATTTTCTTACAATTAATGCTTAACATGTTAATTAGCATCGCAACCTAAAAATTTAATACTCCGAGAAAGAATTTCAAGGTCTCTTGAAAGTCTCGGTATAAAAATTGGCCCTAGTAATAAATCGTTATGTGCTTCAATTACCGTTTATTTACATTGAACATTATTAAAAACGAAGTTTACTATCATAATTAGAAACAAGAAAATGCGTTTGGCTGAGCGAGTAGACATCGAATTCATAACAATCATGTGTATGTGTAGAGAAGCATCGCCTTCATTCTTTTTTGTATGGTTAGCATAGTTGTTGAAAATTTTCAATTCTGCATCGATAGGTTCTTTAACGTCATTTTCAGGACTCTTTTCACAATAGACTCTTCAACGATGCTATTGAAAATGAAAAATATCGAATATATACCGTTGAATTCTAGAACTACATTCTTTTATATAACACGTCGAACTTCAAGACATGCTAGTGCCAGTCCAAAAGAAACGAACTTTATTCTATTACACGCAACTTTAATATAGAATACAGAATTAGTCAACAAGAAAACGTTTCCTTAGACTATTTTTATTATGAATTAATTTTACTTTTAGACATACAAGAGTGTGTTTTGCGCCCCGATTCCACAATAGGGAAGGTTATGTTTTGCATAGATCCATTTTCATGGTTTTTTGTAGATGAGGTACGTTTTTACTTATAATGTGTGTTGGGGTTGAAGTAAAGTAGTTAAATTAAGTACGTAATCACTAGTTCATCTATATAGATGTGTGTGTCAAATAAAAGATATTATGCACAGTTGCTCAGAGTTTTCAATGGAAGAATTTTAAAAATAAATCTCAATGAGAAATTAATATCAAAAAACTTCTTACATTCATTATTCCATCTCTTAAGATACCATTTGTGTAATGACTATGTCAAAGACATAAAGGAGATAGAAGAAGAAATTTGAATTAACAAAAAGCTGTTAACGGAATTACGCAATCCTATCAAAGGTGCAAGCAAAATGAACAAAGGATTTTTTTTTTCATTTACATTGTGAGGCCGCTCGTGGCCAGCGCCGCACTACAAAGCACCAAAGGGGATAGTTTAATTTAATTAACGAGTATTTAGTGTCGAAGCGCATTTCCAATAATGAACGGGGCCAGATATTGAAGTTCAATCCTATTGAATTCCCGAAACGTATTAGAACTACTAAAATTGGCACACACCCATACAAATACTCAATACGAGTTACATATTATAATGCAATCCGTAGAATTTGTGGTAGGTAGTCGTAATACGCTGTATATTTGGTTTTGTGTTAACTTAACATACATTTAATACTGGAAATATAATATTTTAATTAAAATTCTGCGGATTACCTGAGCGTATTTGTTTACACATAATTACTAACGATATAAATTTATATATATTTTATTAAATATTGAAAGCTGAACTGAAATGATTCATGATTTTGTTTATATCTGATTTGTTTTTATCAGTAGTAGTTAAGAGAACTAGCGAATTGATTGCAGTGAACTGAGCTCTCTTGACAAAAACAAAAATGTGACCAGTAATTTGAATTTACGTGGAAGCGAACTCAACTTCTGAATATGTTGTAGCGAACAACATTGTTGTGATGAATGTTGTTGTTTGCTTTTGTTCATAATGTATTCATTTTTAGATATATCAATACGAACTAAAATCGTTCGTTTAATTTCTTTCTGGATTAATAACTTATTTATTTTTCAAATTTACTTTTTGTACCACGAATTCACTTTAAAAAATAACAAAGTGAAAGAGAGAGGCTATCAACGGAGTTCTTATAAAATATCATCAAATATTTTATCAACGAAAGTGTCTTATCACCCACGGTACCCTCTGTCTACCCTGCTACTGACAGAGTCCCCGTTTCCTCTGTCTACATTCCTATGCGTCACACAAAGCATTAACCTAGTAAAGTAAGTTGGTTTTGTTCAATTATACGATGTTAAAAACGATGAAAAAAATTACAAGAAAGACAAACTTCGTGGAGAACAATGTCGGATTATATTTAATACGGTGATGGGTGGTACCACCTCCCCTGAGCTGAATGATCTCCTCTGAGTCCACGGTTGAGCCCCCGCCAAGTCGTTCGCGAAGTAAAGCACTGCCGTAACATCCTTTTCGGTGTATTTTAAAGCTTCTATCTGAGAACCTCTATATAGATAAAGTTTATTTAATTTCTTCTTTGACTTGTGTTATCATATATACTCTTATGTTTAAAGACGATTTAACGGTCGGTCACATAAGATTATTTTAATAATTTTTAATTTATATATACCATAAGATACCTTCCACTTGACTTTGGCTTTACCTAGAGATTTCATTACTGTTATAGAAAAACAGACAGCTTCACCGAGCCTTGGCTGGTTTTCTACAGTATATTTTTGGTGGCATGTTCTTTTGTTCTTCAAAGAAAAATCATTGTTTTGGTTTATGCAATTGACTTGAAAGCAAAAGATTCCATTTGATGACACTCTCTGTCTTATCTCTGTGTGGTAGAAGTGTAAAGTTATTAGTTCAATTTCACAAGAAATTAAATACTTAGCTAACGTGATATCTACAATGTCTTAATAAACCTACTGTATCGTACCTAGCGTGCTCTATATGCGTTTGTCATAGTGACACATAAATTGTTAAATCTCACTCACACCAGAACATCTGACAAACGTTTGTTGATCATTTATTCCAATGGAGTCCATCTATTTACATAATTTATACTTTAATCATTGGGTTTACGTATAGACGGGAATTATTTGGTAGTACAGCAGTCAGTTCGATTTTTCTCACATGTCAAAACACTGTGTTCTCTCCACTTTCGAGGCACTGTGTGTCCACCACCAGAGTGGAAAAATCAATTCGTTCTCTACAGTTTTATTTAAACAGCTGACTGCATAGCACCCTGGCGCTGCATTTTCTCACTACACCAAACTCAACTGAACTTCTTTAAAGTATTTCCCCTAAAGGTAACTATAAATTAAAAAAAAAAATCTATTATGACAATTTAGTTTGTAACTGAATAATTATAATTGTCTATTGATTTTTAATAAATTAAAAACAAAACAATCAACTTCATTTTTGTTTTATCTGAGTATACGAATTTTACGTTGATTATTCAAAATCTACATACTGGCATGAAATTGAAAGCGGTCTGCGACCATTGTTTTGCTGGAGATCTAATTTAAAATCTAGTGCATATTTCATCATCAAACAATCGCGCAAAAACTATTGAACGGATTTAGATTGGATTTGACATTCGGTTAGTTTACAATCTGGAATAATATGTTTCTTTTTGTGTTTCAAAACAAAGGTTAACGAATGAACAATAGTTAATGATTTTTTTTTACTTTTTGTCATTTATTTTAGATAAATATTTGAATTTTTTATATATTATAAGAGAAGAAACTATCAGAGTAAGATTTACAATTCAGGTCAAATTGAGCTAGTAACGCGATATACACATAGATTTGATGTGTTTTTCTTTTACTCTGCTTCACGCTGTATCCTGCACATGGCAGGGTAGGCAGAGGGAACATGGGAACCTAGTGGTAAAACACTCCGTTTCCTTTCCGTTCCCCACTTTCCGCCTAATTTGAGGCATTGCGTGTTGAGTGGCGGAACGCCGCATTTTGCCTTGTCCCAGAGCGAAGAAATAAAAACATTAAATATTTAAATTAAGAATATTAAATATTTCATTTCCTTGAGTGGGGATCGAACCCACAACCTGTCAGTTACAGTAAGACAGGTCCTAATATATAAGAAAAATCGATATTAGTTTAGTGATATTTTTTTTTTTTTTTTTTTTATGGAAAAGACGGCAAACGAGCGTACGGGTCACCTGGTGGTAAGTGATCACCGTCGCCCACGGCCCCGAGTAACTCTAACTAAGAGAGGAGCGTTGCCGTCCTTAAGGTGGAAGGGCACCGGGGCCCGGCATTACCTAATGCGAAACGCAGTGGCCAAAGCCACTACTTAACGCCGGTCTTAAATGCCGGGGGTGGTAATAATCCGGTCGAGTCTGCCCATGCGTGTTGTCATTACTGACAACGTGACTCTACCACACGCACTTTAGTCGCCTCTTACGACTCCATCAGTACCAGGGTGATCCTATTCTAAGCCGGAATCACACGGCAAAAATTACTTAACTTAATTACATAATTTAGAACACGAAAAGTAAAGTTATTAATTCCATTACCATTTACCAATTTACTGAACAGTTTGATTAACTAAGTATTATACGATTCTAGATGTAATAATGTATAAATTCAAATGCATAGCAACACGATTCACTCGGTGCCTGGCAAGTGGTGATCTGTGGCAGTGTATTATGTCATTCACAGAAAGATTCGCAGTTGTTTCACATTCAACTGATTGTACTTCTGCCGTCAACAAAAGCTTTAGTCATGTGAACCATCATTGTTTAAAATGGGCAATATTTATATTATTGTTTTTATTGTGCTAAATAAAAAATGATTGAGTTTTTTTTTTAATTTAAACTGAAATATACAGTTTCATTTTGTTCATTATACGGATATAAGTAAAATAAACTCGGCTTTGACTTCGCAGTTTCGGAAAATTGGCAAATTCACGCGAATGACTTTTTGGCGGTCGCGTTTAACTAGTTACAAATATTTACAGTTCACACATCACACACATGTCTAACTTTTTGCGGGTTAGGCAGAAACGATCCATTTGTTTAGTTTTTTTTATTTCCCATATATAATTTCAGTATTTACTGTGAATATAACTTGAAATAAAATTGGAAAGTAATTAATTAATTATATCACTATAAAAATCTATACTTATAATAAATCTGCACCGATCACTGTCTGTTCATGGAAGATATATTTAAAAAATATTCCCCTACATTTATTAATGTAATAAGGCCTTAATTTGTGATTTTTAAAACTTTTGTCAGTCTATCTCAACTCATTAATCTCAGAAACGGATAACCTGATTAAATGCACTTTTCATTATTATATTTAATTCGGTTCTTAAATAAAAAGGTTACTTACGTCAATTTAAAATATTTAGGTCAACAAAATTGCTACATTTTTTTTATTCATTTAGTTGAAAATATATATTTAATTTATAAATATTATTTTAAAATTATTAATAATTATTCCAATAAAGAAACTGAGATTAGATAATGAAATAGTGTAATTCAAGCGGGAGAAGCCGTGGGCGGGTTGCTAGCATTAAATAATTTTACAAGAAATTCAAACAATTTTAATAACAAAAAAAATATTTATCGAAAACTTTCATTATACAATATTTACATATTGTATATATTATTTATTTAAATTCTCTCCCTATCCCAACTTTTACATTTTAAGCAACAGTTTTAGAAAGTATGGAATTATTACTATTCTTATTTTCTTAATTTTACTACGCCTTTTTACAGCTGGTGGTACGAGCGTAGACTGTTCAGGCTGAGTTTGTGTTCTATTATCTACAAGATTAAGTCCCTCGTCGATATAATGATATTGTGTTAACTGTTTAGTTATGTAAATACTAAATTTAAAGCGATTAAAGAAAATAAAGAGAAATCAAATGAATTATCTATAATTTTATCAAATAATGTTATACAAAATGAGCGGCGAAACGGGAGCAAAGAGGCATAGACGGATATGCCATTAGTATAGAGAGCACAAGACATGTTGTTATATAACTCACAATATTGGTATTAAATTTTTATGTCAAGTTAAGGTTGTATTAAATTTAAAATAGATTCATTTTTCTGTACTTCAAAGAAAAGTTTCGTATATAATACGGCGACTTACGCCGTGAGTCCCTCAAAGACGTTGGAGTCCTTTAGAAAATGAAAATAGAATATCTGACAGTGCAAAACATTTATATCAACAGTTTTACTTTAAGTTCTTCTTTTATGATATTTAAAATATATTTTCTTTACCTGTATTTCAAAGTAGAACCTAGTCTATTATGCCCCGATATAAGCTCTAAGCCTCTCTGGAAACTCTCGTAATATGATAGAAGAGATACGTTATACTGCTTTATAACGTTACAAACACACATCGCCTTTAGTTAATTAGCTTAACAGCTTCTCTCGTAATCGTATACAGATTGGACGAGCCAAGGCATATAATTATATTGTACGTTAGTTCTAAACTCGATTTTTAATGCAATAAAGCGCATGTTGTGGATTGCTTAGATCATTGGCAGCGTTAGGTCAGATAGAGCCTGAATCTGAGAGCTTTTATATAAAATCTTCTGAAAAATGCTGCTATAATAGGTAAAAATCTGAAAAAATAAAATACTGTACACGAAAGTGTACACATGCACAACGATAATGAAATGACATATAATTTAATATTGTTATTAATTCAAAGTCCCCGCTGCAACAAAATGGCGATTACAATTCTTTAGACTACCCACCTAATGTGGTTATAAAATGAAAGAGCTTGATTTATAAAATGTAATGTATTTTATATTGTAATGTATTTTATATTGATTTTTTTAATATAAGTACTATGAAAGTAAATAAAATAAATAATAAAATATTTATAAAAAATATATTTTTAAAGAACAAGCATAATAATGCGATTACAATATTTTATAGGTTTAAAGAAATAATTAAAAAAAGCTGTTCATATTAACTTCGACAAAACCCACGCGACGTTTCTACAATTATCTTTAGTCAATGTTTTCATTCTATAGTTTAATTACCGTATAAATACGTCATACTCATACAAAACAAGTGTTAAGTTGCTCAGTATGCAATCTAATTCTTGTCGCAAAGCTCACCGCAGCAATTTAATACTAGTTTGTCTTCCATCTAGGCATGACATTAATTTACGGTATTGCCACTTAAAATGGCGTATCGGGCTCTTATGAACATCCTTCACTTATTATATGCAACAATTTTATTTTTGTCATCTTGCTTCAGCTGATGAGTAGTAGGTTCAAGATTTCTTCAATATCATATTTAAATTTATTAAGTATTTTCCCTTTACTAGCCTAAACGCGCTATCGAGTTCAGCCCTTTATGATCCAATATCTATAAATAACCTGAAAGTAAAAAAAAATATTTTTAATAGGTACCCTGTAAAAAATATAACTAATTCAGAAGAATTTTTCAACGAAACGTTAACGGTTCCGATTCGTTGGAAAAAGAAATAATAAATTCAGATCAGATTATACTTTACATAATTAAATTAAAATTTTATAGATGCTGGGCAGGATCTAGGCTGTATTTTATTTTGAAGACTCTCAAACCTAATCAAAATGGACCAGCTATACTATAAATTAATCAATTTCTAATATTTTATTAAAAAAAGTAGTTACAGAGGCCTGTCGTGGCGCAGCGGCACAAGAGTGTGACTGTAACCGACAGGTTCTGGGTTCGATCCCCAGTCGAGGAAATGAAATATTTAATATTTTCAATTTAAAATATTTAATGTTTCATTTCTTCGCTCTGGTAATAAGGCAAAGCGCAGCGTTGAGTTCACCCACTCAACACGCAATGCCTCAAATTCGGCGGAAAGTAGGGTACGGAAGTGGAATGGAGTGTCATAACACTAGGTTTCACTTCCGTTCCCTCTGCCTACCCTGCCTAGTGCGGGATACAGCGTGAAGCTGATAAAAAATTATAAAGTAGTTACAAGCTTCATTTTTTGGACGTCAAACAATTTACCAGTTTATTAAAGTCACTGCCTCAGACTTAAAAAGTACCAGCGCAAGAAACTCAGCGGGATATTTAAATTTATTTATTTTTTTACCGTTTAACATTTAAGTGACAGTGATACTTCATATATAAAATCACTAATTTGGTAAAAAAAGCTTTTTACGTCTTTCCACAACTTATTAAAATTGTGGAATAGAAAATTCTCGGACGTTTTTTGGGATCTTATGTAAAAGCGTACCTCTGTCATGTTTATGGACTCGATACAATCAAGTTACAGACCCGCTAAGTTTAAGCTTATTTCTACATCCCCGATTTTAGCAAATTTATTAATATTTTTCTTAATATCCACAAAATTTTCAAAAATGTATTGATATGCAACGGTCAAAATCTTATTTCCTCTGTTTCTCTTAAAGAAACCTTAGGGAATAAGTTATAGATTGCGCGAATAGTTCGCTTCTGCAAGGCGAAGATTGACATAATACCGGCTGCATTAACCCAAAGTAAAATGCCGTAGTACATAATACTATGAAAGTAGCTAAAGTAAACAGGGCGAGCCGTTTCCTCGTCAGGTAGCTTTCACGATAAAAACAAGCAGATTATGATTGTCTTTACCGTGAAAGCTGCAAAGCTCAGTCTATTCGCCAATCTATCAATATGAAGTCCTCACTGAAATATGGAGTCAAAGGTGATATCGAGAAATATCGTAGTATCAACAGGATCCACGGCTTCACCATTCAAGAGTACATCCATCGGCATTCACAATTTTCGTGTTAGGTGTTCTGAATTAAAAAAAAATCTGAAAATGTATGATACATTTTGTTTTTTTACTACTCAATATTAAGTTATTAGCACTAAAACAGTGTACAAGTTTAGCGAGAGCATTACACATTACATACATCGTCATTACTTTTTGTCTCTTTTTTATTTAAAAAATCAACGAAGATCTGGAAGATCATCACATTCTAAGATATCAGTAAACTGCAGATGCAATGGGTTACATTGTAACTAATGTAATTATTTAGATTAAAGTAATATAGGCCAATTTAGGCCTTTCTCGATAAATGTACTATTTATAACAAAAAGATGTTTGTCTATCCAAACCAGTAGCTTCTGAGATTAACACGCTTTATGTTATTTGTATACACCCCGCACCCTCAAATCTTATCACGGTCGACAACCACCGCTCTGCTGCCACGTTTTAAAATCGTTATATCTACTTAAATTGTTTTTTTTTTATAAGCATAGCACACATTACGAACTATTTAATTGGATGAGTTTGGTTTAAAATAGTTTCGAAAAAATCTATTTTGTATTCAGTACACTATAAACATACCAATGTTATATATATAGTACCCACTATACCTACATCCTTACGACTTATAGAAAGTTTAAAAGACAACAATTGTGCCATAGATGGTTTTTATGAGCACTTTCATTGTACATTATATGTTAATGTTTTTCTTAAAAAAGTGAATTATGGAGCAGCATGACAGCATGGAGACGAGAACGAGATTTAGCTTCGAAGGTATTGAAACCGATAAAAATAACTATACAAAGAAGATAATTTTTAAAATAGAAAATAATAGTAATTGACTTCTAAAACCATTTTAAAACTAGAAAAGATATTGATATCTACTATCTACGATAGCTTGGGTAATGACATTACATGCGCGACAAAAAACTACGACAGACTACGCCTGCATAATTGCAATGATTTGTTTTCTCGTTGCAAGGCATATAAGGTTGGTTATGATGGACCGTTCTCTTTAGTCTCATGTTTTATGTACCAAGGTCTCAAAAAAGGGACTTTGTCAAACATTTCATGTATCTTCAAAATTTAAAATGTTTAATGCTCTTATGATATTTACACATGTCATAAAATGACTTTTATCCATACTAAATAGACATCACGATGATTATTTGTTTGTTACAAGTTTTCATATTAGCGATATCTTTCTTTGTAATTACATAAAAGTGGTAACTATAAAAATAATGAGGCCTGTCGTGGTGCAACGGCATAAGCGTGTGGCTGTAACCGACAGGTTGTGGGTTCGATGCCCACTCGAAAAACTGAAATATTTAATATTTTCAGTTTAAATAGACATATGCGAACGTGATCTTTTTTAGAACTTATAAAGATAAACAGCTCCGTTGTATAAGATTTTTCTATAACTTTATCGGATTACGCAATGTACACACGGAAGTTCTCTATTTCTTCTTCTCGTCGTGACGTTATATTAACTATAATAACCGTCCAAGATGAATTGGATATCGAATATAAATTCTTCAAATCGAACTATTAGTCCCGAGAGTAGTGTTCAACTAAACAAACTCTCTCGTTCAATTTCATACGAAATCTTCTTTTGATTTCGTCTTAGAAATTTGATTTTTCTAAGCTTCAAGACGTACTATGTTACGTAGACTTGAGTACTTGATATTATTTTCAATGCTATCTTGACTTAAATGGTCTTGACAGACGAACAACAAAGTGATCTTGAGAAAGTGTTTCTGGGGGGTAAGCGTGGAGGCGTGCTCGTCGCACCCCCTGCCAGCCCTGTCAGCACACGCGCAAGTATTTACTTAATTGGGCTTGTGCTTTCAGGGCTGCAACTCCACTTGACTCCCATTCCATGGTGGTAGGACCCCCTTAGTCCGCCTGGGTTATGACCACCCTCTCATTAAAGCGTACCGCAAAATGCTAGCGGGGCAACGCCAGCGTGTTCCGGTACTAGTGTGAGAGCTCCAGCTCCCTTCCCTTCCCTTCCCTTCCTTTCTTCAGGTTGAGATGCTAGACTGGATAGTGCGTGAGGGCCGGACGTTATGTTTAACGGTTGTTCCTTTCTGCCCGGTGTGGAGGGTCAGCGCGGGGTCCAGGGAGACCCAGTGAAACGGTTGTCCGCTGGCCGCCCGCGAGTCAGTAGGGGACCCGAACCTGTGGATCACTTTTAACCTCCGCCACGGGAGGCTGTCCTGCCAACTCGTGCATAATCCTGCAGAGTAGCTGTCGTGCCGGTGTAGGAGACCGGAGTAGACCCCGGCAGCTATTCTCAGGGGGGACTGGGGGCCCTTCCGTGCCCCGCGCTGGCTAACCACAGACCTCGCAGACAGAGCGACATATTTTAACCTCTCTCATTGCCCTCACTGTCGTCTACTGGATGCAATTTCAACACCTCTTCCCTTTCAACCCAAAAACCCAATGGCCGTTAAAAAAATGAGTAAAGCAACTTCAGCGGTCCCAACGTCTACTATTAACGTGGATTTCTGCAACATCCGGGGCCTTCATTGCAATCTTAATGCTGTCCACCACCACCTAGAGACCACAAAACCAGCTCTACTCTTTTTGACGGAGACACAAATATCTCCCCCGGCCGACACATCGTACCTACGTTACCCAGGGTACAACCTCGAGCATGCATATCTACGTCGTGCCGGAGTCTGTCTTTTCGTCCGGGGGGATATTTGTTGCCGACGTCTCAATGGGCTTGAAGCTGCGGATCTGTCTAACATATGGGTAAAAGTTGACTTTGGAGGTCAGAGTCGGATTTACTCGTGTGTTTACAGATCCCATAGCGGCGACGCGGAGACGAACCGACTTTTTGAGCACCTTTCGTTCGGGATTGGTAAAGTTCAGGAGCAATACCCTGCTGCCGAAGTCGTTATACTCGGCGACTTTAATGGCCACAATGCTGAGTGGTTAGGATCGCACACTACTGACCACGCGGGTAGAGCTACCCATGAATTTGCTTTGGCCCATGATCTCTCTCAACTGGTTACCGGCCCAACTAGAGTACCAGACATAGAGAATCATACTCCCTCTTTACTAGACCTGCTGCTGACCACGCATCCTGATCAATATCGTGTAACGATCGATGCACCGCTCGGTTCATCTGATCATTGCCTGATCAAATCAGTTGCTCCTCTGTCACGACCCGAAGTCCCCTTTCCTCCCGGAAAGCGAAAGGTTTGGCATTACCAATCAGCCGATTGGGATGGGTTGCGTGAGTTCTACTCATCCTATCCTTGGGGACAGCTTTGCTTTTCTTCGGACGATCCAAGCAGATGCGCCGATTCGCTCGCCGATGTTTTGTTGCAGGGAATGGAATGTTTTATTCCAAACTCTGTGAAACGCACCGGAGGCAAAAGTCGTCCCTGGTTTAATAAGACGTGTTCCGATGCTACAATTTACAAGAAGAACGCGTTTAGAACCTGGGCGTCTGCGCAATCCTGCAATGATCCCAAAACCTCCGACCTCAAAAAAGAACTCAATGCTGCATCCAGGAAAACGAAGAGGGTTATTGCTAAGGCAAAAAGCGACTTTGTAAGCCGGATTGGTGACCAGTTAACAAAACATCCAACTGGGAGCCGGGCGTTTTGGTCGCTCGCTAAAGCTGCCGAAGGCAATTTTTGCCGTTCAGCCTTACCATCTCTGCGAAAACCGGATGATACACTGGCCCACAGTGCGAAAGAAAAAGCCGACCTTCTGGGCACTTTTTTCGCCTCAAATTCAACCCTACACGATGAGGGCGCGGTACCTCCTGATCTACCCAGTTGCGATAGTTGCATGCTAGAGATAAATATTACACAAACGGCGGTCAGAAGAGCGTTGCGATCCCTAGATGTTCATAAGTCGAGTGGGCCAGATGGTATCCCGGCTATAGTTTTGAAAAAATGTGCCCCCGAACTGTCTCCCGTCTTAACGCGATTGTTCCTGCTTTCCTACGAAACTGGTATCGTGCCCTCTTCCTGGAAGTTAGCCCATGTCCACCCTATTCCCAAAAAGGGTGACCGAACCGACCCGGCAAACTATAGGCCTATAGCAATTACCTCTTTGCTCTCCAAGGTGATGGAGCGAGTAATTAACAGTCGTCTTCTAGGTTACCTTGAAGATCACCAGCTGATTAGTGATCGTCAATACGGCTTCCGTCACGGTCGCTCAGCTGGTGACCTTCTCGTGTACCTCACTCACCGCTGGGCCGAGGCAATCGAGAGTAAAGGGGAAGCTCTCGCAGTGAGCCTTGATATTGCTAAAGCGTTTGACCGAGTGTGGCATAGGGCGCTTCTAGCGAAGTTACCAAAATATGGTCTTCCCGAGGGTCTTTGTAAGTGGCTGGGAAATTTTTTGGACCATCGAAGGATTAGAGCCGTGGTTGGCGGAGCTCAATCCGAGACGATGCCAATAAATGCCGGTGTCCCCCAAGGCTCTGTGCTTTCGCCTACGCTGTTCATCCTGCATATCAATGATCTATTGAAAATAAGTGGTCTTCACTGTTATGCGGATGACAGCACGGGTGATGCCCAATACTCGGGCCGAACAAATGCCTCTCGCGCGGAGGTGGAGGAAAGTAGGACCCTACTTGTGTCGCGGGTTGAACAATGCTTGTATGAGGTATCCGCATGGGGAGAACAAAACCTCGTAAAGTTCAACCCCTCAAAAACACAAACTATCGTGTTTACCGCGAAAAAATCTCCGATGGTTATAGTTCCCAGGTTTCAGAGCACCCCTCTTACCCTGTCGGAGAATATAGGAATCCTGGGCGTTGACATCTCCAGCGAGGTCCAGTTTCGGAGCCATTTGGCAAGTAAGTTGAAGCTTACCTCAAAGAAGCTCGGAGTACTCAACAGAGCAAAGCGGTACTTCACGTCGAACCAAATATTATTGTTATATAAAGCTCAGGTTCGGCCGCATTTGGAGTACAGCTCGCATCTCTGGAGTGGTGCGCCAAAATACCAGCTTCAACCACTCGACTCCTTACAGCGAAGAGCCGTCAGACTAGTCGACGACCCCATGCTCACCGATAGGTTGGAACCCCTTAGCCTTCGTCGTGATGTTGGTTCCCTTTGTCTGTTTTACAGATATTATCACGGGGAGTGCTCTGAAGAGCTATTTAACCTCATCCCAGCATCTCGATTTTATCACCGGACTGCCCGCCACCGCAAGAAATTTCATCCACATGTTGTAGATACGTGGAAATCTACAACAACCCGTTTTGCGCGTTCATTCTTGCCACGTACCTGCAAGATGTGGAATGATCTTCCCCCTGAGGTTTTTCCTTTAAACTATAACCTGGAGCTCTTCAAGCGTAGGGTTAATAAATTCCTGTCCCTAAAAGGCAGGCAATGTACCAGCAATGCTCCCGGTGTTGCAGGTATTCATAGGCGGCGGTGACCACTTACCATCAGGCGGGCCGCTTGCCTAATTGCCTACAATAATATAAAAAAAAAAAAAAAAAAAAAAAAAAAAAAAAGTGAAATGTTAGATACTGAACTCTAAAAATGATTATACAATAATCTTAAGGGACACCTTGAGGGACATGACATTTGCAATTACGGTTTTTTTTGGAGTTCTTCTTAAATATAAAATTCCTCGGTACATTATTTTCATCAATCTCGTAGAGCTTAGCCAGTTTTTGCAATATAAGGCCACAATAATGAGAGTGAGTTTTATTCTTATATCATGCTTTCATGTTTGATTTTTTTAGATTCATTGATTTCGAGGTCCACGATGGAACGCTCGCAGCGACTTTTGTCAGCCCTCTAGAGGGCTACAACGTTCCATCCGCCACTATTGCACCATACGATCAGTGAGGAATATTAACAAAAAGTTCTTAATAAGTAAGACAGCTGTGTATTTGGAAATAGAAAGGTTGAAGTATCCTGGCAGAACCTTAGGAATTGTAGAGGCTTTCCCTTTAGGGAAAAGTGGCTTTAACTGGCGAATGGTGGGATGATGAAATGAAAGACGCTGTAGAAAAAATAAAAAAGTACGGCACGATTATAAATTCCCAGGTAATCATCAAATATGAGAGAGATAAGAAAGAAAAAAATAATGCATGCATTTAATATATTTGCTGCATATATTATTTTTATTATATGCATGCATGCATATAATAAAAAAAATATATGCAGCAAATATATTAAATAAAAGAACTGATAAAGATGACGCGAGAAAATTCAGAGAAAGAAAGGGATGAAAGGTTTACGAACAACTTTTGGGAAAACGATAAGATTTTCTGGCAAGAAATGAGTGACTCCCGAAGTTGCTCGCTTACCAATAGAATAAAAAGGATACTTTCGAAGGATAGTGATCTATTAAAAAAAAAATCTACAAGTTTTGCAGCGATGGAAGGAATTTTATGAGATATATGAATGTCATCACGCCTCTGTCTCAAGTAAGTCAGCGAAACGTTGTCTTGGTGTAGCCGTTGGCGAAATTAGTATAGAATAAGTTAAGAGTGCAATATGTATTCTGAAATGTAGTAAGGCAGCATGAGGAGATGAAGTTACTGCTGAAATGATCAAGTAAGGTGGGCCACGCATCTTGGACCTATTCTGGTTTTTGTGCAACTTATGCTGAAATTGGGGGAAGTCACCAAACGGAGTGGCGAAGTGCGGTTATCGTGGCTTTGTATAAAGGTAAGGATGGACAAAAAAATACGAAAGCTATAGGAGTAACAATTTGATTATCTTAGGTTGTTAAGTTCATGCTAAAATATAAGTGAGAAAAATGCAAGAGAAGTCCTAATAAGCTGTTTTGGGACGCTCAGATCTGGAAAAGGGATCTCCGCCTTGTGATTCTGGCCTAGAACAGGATCACCCTCGTACTGATGGTGTCGTAAGAGGTGACTAAAGTACGTGTGGGAGAGTCACGTTATCAGCAATGGCAATACGCATGAGCAGACTCGACCAGATCATTACCACTGCGTTACGCATTGGGTAATGCCGGGCCCCGTTGCTCCTCTGGCGTTACATGGGGCCGTGGGCGACGGTGATCAATTGCTATCAGGTGACCCGTACGCTCATTTGCCGTTTCTTGTCAATTAAAAAAAGGAGTATAGATCCAATCTTTTTCTTGACATGATCATGGAAAAAGTTAGGCCGTAACCAAACAAAATTTTTATGCTTTTGTGGTCTTGGAAAAAGTGTATGATAGGATTGTAAGAAAGAATTATGGTAGATACTTTCCCGGTACGATATGAGCGGACCCTTGCTGCAGGCTGTATAGTCTCTTTATTGTTCGTACTCAGGTTGTTTGGTTGAGCTTTATGAAGAAAAAGTGAGTTGTAAGAGGAGGGGGTGACCTCGGTTGACATTCGAAAATATAGTACCTACGGTACTGGAAGAAGGTCACGTAAAAATCATGAGGATCCACGGAGGGCATGTGTGAAGAGATTGATGACAGTGGAAGAGGCGAAAGAGGTATGCCGAGATTGTAACGTTTGGCGTTCCATCTCTCTGATTATCCCGCTAGAGATACAACGTGAAGCTAAGTAAGTAATTGATTTAAATCGATCTTTTGTAATTATTTTATTGATATGTTTTTTAATAAATATTTAAAACAAACATTCATAACATATACGCTCATTAATAATATATATCAAAAGTCAATCAATATTTGAAGTAGCCGGTGGCTTTAATATTAAATTTGTATCGCATTCATGTCATTTAAATATCTCGGCTGTGTTATATATAGCACTAGAGATGTGTCGGATAGCGTATTTGCATCGGTATCAGTGGATATCAGATAGAGAAGAAAGATCCGTACCCGTATTCGTATTTGATGGATCTTTTTACTTACTAAAGTATATATTCTCAGGAAACCTGTTAGAATTCAAAATTCAAATTCTAATATTTTATTCAAAATAACAAGTTACAAGCTTCATTTTTTGAGAGTCAAAAAATTTACCACCAGTTCACTAAAGTTACTGCCTCAGACCTGAGAAGAACCGGCGAAAGAAACTTAGCGGGAATGTCTTTTTTTTTAATAAAAATGTTGCATCATATAATTATGTGACAATGATATATATATTTGAAATACTCTGGAGCGAACATGTTATTCCCAAGCCGCGTTATCACTTACAAAATCGTTAATATGGTAATAACCTTTAACACACAGTCTTTTCACATTTTTTTAAAATGTGAAATAGAAAAATCTCGAATGTTTTCTGGGATCCTATTGTAAAAGCGCACACCCTGTCCCATAAAAGAATTACGGACTCGATGCAATCGAGTTGCAGGCGCACTAAATTAAAGCCTATTTCTAGTATTAATATTATGTAAACCATTGATTTTAGTAAATTTATTAATATTTTTCTCGGTATATATAACATTTTTAAAAATGTATTAAGATGCAACGGAAAATAATCTTTTTAAACTTTTCCCTTAAAGAATCTTTAGGGCCTAAGTTATTGCCCGAATAGGTCGCTTTTGCAAGACAAAGACTGACTTAATACCGGCTGCATTACCACAAAGTAAGATGTCGTAAGGCATAATACTATGGTAGTGGGTAAAGTTAACAAGGCGAACCGTTTCCTCGTCAGTTAATAATCTATTTTTTTTTACCGCCAAAGCTGCAGAGCTCAGTTTATGCGTCAATCTATCAATATGAGGTCCCCACTGTAATTTGGAGTCAATGGTGATACCGAGAAATACCATAGAATCAATAGGCTCTATGGCTTCACAATTTAAAACTACATTGAATTTCACAATTTTCGTTTGAGGTGTTCTGAATATCACACATTTTGTTTTTTACTATTTAACAGTAAGTTATTAGCACTAAACCTATGTACTATTTTAGAGAGAGCATTGTTTACGTCGTCATATACTTTCAGTCTCCTTTGCATTTTAAATATCAACATAGTATCATCAACAAACAATCCTATTTCATGGATCCTGTCAACTAAATAAGGTAAATCATTTATATATATATATATATATATATATATATATATATATATATATATATATATATATATATATATATATATATATATATATATATATATATATATATATATATATATATATATATATATATATATATATATAAGTATATATATATATAGACATATATATATATATATATATATATATATATATATATATATATATATATATATATATATATATATATATATATAAAATAAAAGAACCAAGAATAGACCCCTGTGGGAACCCCATACTGATTAGTGACCCAGGAGATTTTCTTCCATTCACATCAACCTTCTGAACCCTATTAGTTAAATAAGAGGTTAAAAGATAGAGTGTACATCCTCTTATATCATAATGATGTAAGCTTCATGATAAATGTTGAGTGCTGCACACAATTAAATGCTTTGGACAAGTCACAGAACATGCCAAGAGCATCCTGCAATCCTTTTTTTTTTTTTTTTTTTTTTTTTTCATTTATTTGGGTAAACAAACAGTGCACAAAAATATAAAATAAACAAAAAGACAGTATAACAAAATATATAAATGTTACACCAACACCGCTTACCACAGATTACTATAACAATTAAATATACGTAAGTATGCCAAAAACAAATTATTTGAGCAGCGAAAGCACTAATTTCTTGAACTGGTTAGGACGCGTTGCCGCAATATCAATAGAATTAAAGTTATTATTATATGAGTTGACCATTTTGTACAGTGGACGACGTTTACCTGCGTTTGTACGACAGCGACTGGTTGCAAACAATCGGCATGGATTGCGGCAATGCGTCCTAGTTGGTATACAGTAACAAATTTCATTGACAAGACTAGGACAATCATAACTATTGTGGCACAAACCATATAAAAATAATGCTTCAAGCTGCTTACGTCTTGCTTCTAAAGTAAAGAGCTTATATTCGTTAAGTAATTCAACATACAGTACTTGATTGCCATAACATCTATACTGCATGGCACGTAAGTATTTTATCTGAATATTTTCAAGCAATACTTTGTATTTATTATATAATGGATTCCAAATAGGCACAGCGTACTCAACCTGGGAGCGAATTAAAGATTTATAAAGAGTAAGGTATGAAGAAGGGCGCTTAAAATTTTTGGTAGACCTCATACCGAAGCCATACATCTTAAAAGCTTTATTTCTAATTCTTTCAATATGTAAGTCAAGATGGAGCTTATCATCCAATAAGACCCCAAGATCTCTGACGGACTGAACGGTTTCAAGTTGTACATCGCATAACTTATGCGAATAGTGGCTATAGTTTTTCTTTTTTGTGAAGATGATATGTTTACATTTATTTATATTTAAATGAAGTTGGTTATCTTTACAATATGTCTAGAAGTTATTAAGATCTTCTTGAAACTTGAAGTGGTCATGGTGAATGTCTATAGTATGATAAATTTTTAGATCATCCGCGTATAGTAGAATATTACAAAATTTGAAACATATATTTATATCGTTGATAAATAATAAAAATAATAGGGGACCCAATATGGAGCCCTGAGGAACGCCAGAAGTTATGGGAACAAAAACTGATTCGTAACCACTTAAAGCTACCTTTTGAGTCCGATTAGTTATGTATGACTTGAACCAACGCCATAAATTACCACGGATTCCATTAAAGGCGAGCTTTTCCAATAGAATTTTGTGATCTACCCTGTCAAAAGCTTTACGAAAGTCTGTATAAACACTATCCACTTGCTTTTTATTGTCAATACTTTCAAATAAATAATTTGTGTAAACTAATAGGTTAGTGCTGGTCGAGCGAAGTTTGACAAAGCCATGTTGTTCAGGAATTATGATCTTATGTAACGAAGGATATATAGCATTGTGGACTAGTCTTTCAAACACTTTAGATAGTGCGGGTAATATCGATATGGGACGGTAATTTTCTACATTTGATTTATCACCATTCTTGAAAACTGGTGTTATTCGTGCCGATTTCCATATTGAAGGAAAAACGCCTTGTCTGAGACATAAATTAAACAAGTAATGTAAGGGTTGGCATAAAGCTGAAGCCATAAATCTTAGGGGGATTGACGGTATATCATCTAAGCCCTGGGTCTTAGAAATATCCAACGTACGTAGCCCATTTAGAATTTCTGTTTCTGATATATCCAAACTTGTCAAATTAAGATCCGAAATTGTGTTCATATCAGAAATATTATCTATATCATAATCTGGAGGAACACAATTCGGTTCAAAAACCGACTTAAAATATTGGGAGAATAGATCGCAAATATTAACTGGATTACTTGTATTTATATTGTTATACGTTATTAATTTAGGAATGTTTAAGTTGTTTGTTAAATTATGAATATACTTCCAGAAATATTTACTGTTTTTAATAATATTGTTTTCAGCTGTATTTATATAATGATCATAGCTACTTCTTGATATGTCCTTAAATCTATCTCTGTATAAAGCAAACTTCTCATAGTCAGATATATTATTGTAAATTTTCCACTTTACCCAGGCTTTATTTTTATTTTTAAAAATATGAATCAAAGCAGAATTAAACCAAACAGGAAACTTGGACGATTTTACTAATTTTGTGGGTACATTTTGTTTTATAATGGCGTACAATTTTTCGTAGAAAACTGAAGTAGCACTTTCCGCATCTTTACCACAAAATGCAAAATTCCAGTCAATTTCTTTTATAGCTACTGATATAGTATCAAAATTTGAATTGTGAAAATTATATATAATTTTAGGTTTATGATATATAGTTTCAAAGTTACCACTGATAGGGACAAGAACATAAAATGGTGGATGATTACCATCAGGAGGCACCAGGGAAATTGGTGCTAGAAAAGACTCACAGTCAACAATATCGGTAATAAACAAGTCGAGCAAATGGTTATTGAAATTTTTAAATTTATTAAGTTGAAATGTACTGAATGAATTGATAAAGTTATATAAATGCATACAGGATTGATTATAGTCACTAGAAAATAATGGCTTTAAATAATTAATAGAATCTTGCCACTCCATTTTAGAAACATTAAAATCCCCCACAACGATAAATTTGTCGAAATAACCAGAATGTAAAATATCCTGTAAGGTATCAAAATACTGTTTATAAATAATATTTGACATATTAGGCGGGATGTAGACAGCATTAATTAAACAGCGATAAACTTTTGTATGCAGTTCAATGAAAAGAGTATCTACGAGGGGTGAAGGGAATGAATCGAGCGTCGCGGGCGCAACGCGGCTCCATGCAATAAACGGCCTCGCGCCTAGTCCGATGCGAACTGCCACAAGAGTACCACCACCGTCGCGTCGTCCACATCTCTCAAAGTCCCTATCACAACGAAATACGCTATAACGGGAATCTATAAATTCATTATCTAAAATATTTTTATTTAACCACGTTTCACTTAAGATAATGATATCGTAGTTATGTGAAAGAATATTCATATAAAGTGTACTAAGCTTTGTTTTTAAGCCACGACAGTTCTGGTAAAATACAGACAGATTGTATCTATCCATTGCTAAACAGCACACATAAATATATTGTGCACGTAAACACACTCGAACACAGAGAAAGTGTACGTTGTACGGGTCTTTTATGTGCAGATTGTAAAATATAGTTAATTATAAAAGTATAATTCGCAACATTAGAAATTTTAAATTGTTTATATAAGGCTTTTGTAGAAAATATATAAATAAAATCTTTCATACATAATTTATGTTGTGGCATAATAGATATATTATGAAGTTTTCGACAACTATCAAAAGTATGTGGTGATAATACGCATTTTCGCTTATAAATAACCATAAATATACGAAATATAAAAAAATAACACCAATTATATACAAATAAACGCAACAAGCAAGGTGAAAAAAGACGAATATAGCAATTTATATGGGTATCTTTATGAAACTTAGTGTTCTTAGTTAATTTAGTAAAAATAAAGTTTTTATAATAATACAAGCATATCACAAGGCGTAGCAACAGAAGCAAGTCATCATTTAATTTTTGTGACATCCGACGGGGATCTAATGGCGATGACAGGCGAGGTATCAGCTTTCCGGGTGAGGATTGTACCGTGTTTGACCCAGACATATTTGTACCCATGCTGTTTAGCAGCGTCACGACACTGACGAAATAATTGTTTGTAATGTAAAGTTAAATGCTCATTTACGTACACGCGTGTCGGCGAGCCGGACACAAATAGTTTACTGGAGTCTAGGCCCTTTACAATACGGTATGCACTCAACACATTGTCACGTATTATTTTACTAGTAAATTTCACTATAATATTTTTCGGTCTTCTGTCTTGCTGATCACCATGAGGCACCCGGTGGACGGCTACGATATCAGAAGATCGAATTGGATGCTTAATCTCGTTACCTATACTTTCCAATATTGACAACAAATTTTCACTACGGCGCTCAGGAAGATTTGAAATTTCAACATTGCACTCCCTAGCTTGCTGCTCCATGGCTACGAGTTTGGTCTCCAGTATAGGTAGCTTGTCAGAACAGTCAGTATAGGCTTTGGAACGCAATTCGAAAGTTTTTATACGAGTGTCAAAATCGTCTAATCGGTCGGAAGAAAAGCTCATAGATTTTTCTATGTCATTCAAACGATTGTTAACTGAGATTATGGATGTATTCATTTTATTCGCTTCGTTTTTACACTCAAACACAGTATTCTGTAGAACATCAAACTGTTTCTTCATTGAACTCACCGATTCTTCAAGAGATGATAATTCCTTTTTAATTATCACAAATTCTTCTGACAATGTTTCACGTATAGCTTGCCGAATTTCGCATCGAATTAGCTGAGTCATTGTTGGATCAAGACTGTCTAATGTTGATGGCGGACTTTGCCCAGATGATGTCGATGGTTTAACCCGCCTTTGGGTTACATTAGAAGTATCTTTGATTATTTTAGAATTCATTTTGTGTTATAAAAAATAAATATATTGATTACTATTTGTTGTAATTTCACGATTCAATAACTCAGGTCACGAAGTACCTACACGAGTGATTTTAAATTTAAAGTTTACGCCAAAATCACACAGTTATTGTCACTGTTATAAGCATAAATTGCTACTTTTATTCACACTGCACGTACTTATACACAGTTTACACAACTTAAGTCTTTTTAACTATATATAAGGAACAACTATTTATTTCGTACTTCGTCTTATCAACCGTCTTGTATGGCTACCCACGAGTATATGATCCTTCCCATGCCTCATAAATTCTCTTTAAGAGACCTACGCCGGCGTCGGTAGTAGAGCGATCCTTAGTAAGACCATACTGTTTATCATGCAATACTTTATTTGAATTAAAATGCATTATAATTTGATTGAAAATATTTTTTTCAAAGATTTTACTAAATGAGGGTAGTACAGACACTGGTCGAAAATTGTTAGAATCTGATGTACTACCCAATTTAAATATAGGTATGATTTTACTAAATTTACAATTATTAAATATATCAACAAGATGAGGAGCAACAGCGTCTATTATATGACTAATCAACTTGACAGAGATATCCCACAGATTTGATGTTTTCTTGATATCCAGGATCTTAATGTCTTAACAATGCCTATTGAGTTGACTAGATTAAATTTGAAATCTATATAACATTTATGAATGCTCTCCTTAAGTAATGATTCAGCGACAGTTGTGGAAGAGTTTTGGTTTTGGAGACTGGAATATCAGTGAAGAATTTTTCAAATTAACAAGCAACTTCTTGATCAGAGCTGGTAACACTATTGTCAATTGTTAATTTAAATTCATGATTATATTTCTTACCTTTTGAAGTTTCACAATTTACTATGTTTCATGTCATTTTTATCTTATCTGAAGATTTTTTAATTTTGTTTCTAATATGTAAAGATTTTGCCATGGAACATACTTTTTTAAATAATTTAGAATAGTTCTTGACATAATTAATAAATGATTGACTATGGTTAAAGTTCATGTAACATTTCTCTGCTCTTATGGATTCCCACAGTCACCCAGTCATTAAATGACAAGACACTCCTAAAATTTACTGTTTTAAAAGTAAACACAGCATTAAATTTATTTGTAATAACGTTGAAAAAATTCCCATATAATTGGTTGGGATCTTTATTATATTGTAAATGTTGAAGTATTGTTATTGTTTTACTCTAAATTTTTCTATACTACCAATTGTCAATTGTAATCTCCAACTGTTGGGTATTCAATTCAGTCCCATATATCTACTATTCTTTTTTTTCATACTTTCACTACATTCTATTAAGTTATTTTTAAGGTATTCCTTTCAGTAGCTTATTTGGTATACAATTATTTTTACTTTTTAATAGGACTGTGTGACGAGCCTTGATACCGCGGGTCATCATATTCATTCATTTGATTTAGGCAATAATATGCCTATCAACTTTAGTTTAGGGCAATACGAACTTATTTTATTACTTTATAAATGTATATTTGTGTTTGAGATTAAAGAGAATGCAATAGGCGAAGAATTGAAGTAATTTAATTTTAAAAAATAGTTCGTTACCTTCACGATGACAGCTAAGGAACACAACACAGCACAAACAGTTCAAAGTTACAACTATAATGTAATGTTTATAGTGTTAACTGTCTCGTTCATAGAAACTTTTTCACAAATTACACCAAATTTTAATAATAAAAAATAATGAAGTTCAATTATTTTTACGGGAGAAGTTTCTACCTTAGTGTTGCCACAAGAAAAAAAATGTAGGTTAGATAGTAAAATTAGAAGCAGCCACTTCTTGCCAACCTTGACTTTAAAAAAATTCAAATTATGATATTATCAGATATCCTTATTGCTGATATTAGTTTTTGTAAAAAAAATAGCTAATACCGAACCATTTTCACATTTTCAATACATTTAAAATAATGTAGAATTAAGGCAAATAACCCTTATTAGTAATTGGATAAAAAATATTTAAAGGTTTCAAGTAGTGACCGACCGAAACAGGTTTTTCAGCCGAAGCCGAAACCGAAACCGAACTTTCGGCCTCGCTCTTAGTTTCGGCCGAAACCGAAACCGAAACCGAAACTTACCTAAACATATTTAAAAATTCTATAGCATACTGAAATCCAATGTATTTTAATGTTTTTGCACATATATTTGCATATTTTATGGATACTTAAAATCAAATCAAAGTATTCTTTATTCAATCCCTTATAAGCACTATTCAATTGTTTAGTTACATAAATATGTGTGTAGTTTAAATTGATGAGAAGAGCTGGTAAGAAACTCAACACTTGTTATTTTCATAATATAACTAAAGTGAAGTAAACTTATAACATAAGCAGCTTCCTGATTGAGTACCAATAGCATTTAATCCCACGAACTCTTATCATGGTAATAGCCTTGAATTAAAGTGAAATTGAATTAGGCTTAGCCTAATAATATATTTTTCACTTTCACTTTTAATTGTTGAAGTGGTGAACCTGAAACCACTCCTGGAATTTTATTATACATACGTGAACGATGTCCCATAAAAGATTTACTAACTTTTAAAAAATGAAAATATGTCAATATGCTATAAAATAACTAAAGTACACTAGCTGAGCAGTATCAACACCCGTAAGCTGCCTCAAATTTCCAACAGCGTAAGCACCGGAGCTCAGTTTGCTCGTAAGAGAAAACAGATGAGGGCCTCATTGAAGTTTCGAATCTTGGGTTAATCCCAAGAATACCGCGATGTCAGAAAATTATAATCGCGAACATGGATAAATCGATAAATTTAATAGAATTCCTCACATTTTTTATTTATATTATAGTTCATTGCAAATTAAAAACAGATTTTAAACATGAAAGAGGCAAACTACTCGAGTGGCGGCGCTCGGCCATGGTGGCTGAACACGATAATTGACAAATACTCCAGTGTCGGTTTGGCCGAGTTTCGGCTATTTTCTGGCCGAAACCGAAACTATGGCCGAAACTAGAATTGTTGGCCGAAACCGAAATCGAACTTTTGGTCGGTCACTAGTTTCAAGATTGAAATTGTCGACGAATCAGTTTGAAAATTAACATCCTAATCTGTATTGGGATCCGTAATTGCGGATATATGTACATTATTAACGATTCGATACATTAATACAAAACATCCTGGAGAACGAGCTAAGTCGTGAAAAACAAGTCGATAAATTTTAATTATACGTTTTAAAGTCGTAAAAAAGAAATTTTTAATAACATCAATTTTAAAGTATACTACTTAAAATTTTACATAAATAATAATTAAAACATATATACCTAAGTATATAATATTCTTAGGTATAGGTTAAGTGCACCGTTGTAGAAAGCATCCGACTGTAAATGCGATGATTGCTTCCTTTGATCCTCATTAGAAAATTAATTCTATTTAAAAATATTTATGTTTCTTGGCTCTGGTAGGTACAGTCCAAGATTAATCCAGCCAATCTACAAACAATATCTCAGAATTCAGTCTCAAAATTAGGAAAAAATTGTTTTACCGCGAAATTCCCTGTCTATATCTATATCTTCAGTTAGGACAATTGAAAAAAAAAATGAAAAAAAATGAAGCTGTTAATTAAAATTAATAATGTAATACTTAGGACAGTTCGATATCGTTTAAATGTGTTAAATTAACTAATATAATTATCTGTTTGAGGACTGGATTATAGATAAGAGGTTTTCAATTAGCTTAATATTTGTAATTAACACTTAAGTTAAGTTTAGAAACTGGATATCATCAGTAGAGCGAGACAGTACTTTAAGCCTAAAACCGTTTGGTTCTGTCTAGGTTCTAGTTTCGGCTTCATATGGATAGTATTGTTCGAATTTCTGGGCTGGTGCATCCAAGTTGATAGTCAAAAAATTCAAGCTGATGCCTGAATTATATGATCACATCTAACGTAGAGTGGGTCGAATCATCGGGCTTATTAAAATGTGTGATAGGCTATTCACTTTAGCTTACCTAGAGACGTCGCCTCGCTGTAAGTTCTCTACTGCATTCCAACCACACATTACTTCACAAGCTTAAATACTATTCGCACCATCTAGATACTTGGCACTCCACTATGTAAAGTTCTATGTGGAACTTGCTAACGTGCATACCATAACATGGGTACCTTCAAAAAGTACCTTCTCTTTAAAGACTAGCAACGTTATTGTAGACCCACTGATACCCCCCTGGTTCTGGCACCATGGGGTTGTGTCATTTGCCTTGTCTTAACTATAAATATAAAATAACTTATAAATGATAATCAGTATGAGTGTCAACGGATTACAATTAACGTGTAAGTAATTCAGAAGGAAACATTTTTTTTAGGTTGTTCTAATAGAGAATTATTATTGTTCTAAATATGTAATAAAATTTGTCAAGGATATATTTCAGTGCCTATTGAAAACGCCATTTTTTCCAATTAGCTATCAGATCTGCATTATAGCTAATTCCAATGCTAGAGAAGTATCATCTACTTGGTCTATAACAATAATTTTTAGGTCGTGTTGCTTAAACGACATTATCTTAACATAAATTCTTAGTTTCGATACATTAGAAATTGTAGTGTACACCGATAGGAATGTACTTTAATGAATTTCATTTCACTATTATTGTGATCGTATAGTGAAATAACCTTAAGATATTATTTTATCCAAAAATAAATTCATTTCTGTTAAATGATACCTACCAAGTCTTTACCAATTAAGTTGTTTATCAATTTAGGAAATATACCAATAGAACTAAAAGAGTTAGATATCCAAACTATATCTTTTTTTATTGTTTTCAGCTTTATGCTGTATCTGGCGTCTGGCAAGATAGGCAGAGGGAACTTGGGAACCTAGTGTTAAGATACTTTGTTCCGCTCCCCATTTTCCGTAGAATTTGAGGCATTGCGTGTTCAGTGGCGAAACTCAACGTCCCTGTTTGCCTTGCTACCAGAGCGAAGAAATGAAACACTAAATACTTAAATTAAAAATAATTAATATTTTATTTCCCCGAGTAGGATCATACACCTAACCCACAACCAGTGGCGCTGACAATCAAACCCTTGTGCCTTGCCTTGTGTTGATAAGCTTCAAAACCATTCTATTAAATCAAAAGGAAAAACAACGCTCTTTTTCTTCAAATTTACAATTACAACCTATTTACTGAAAATAATGATTTTAAGTAAGACATGTTTTTTCTAAAATTCGTAATTTTTATAACCCATTTTCATTAAAAAAATTCTTTCTTAATCATTTTAGCCATATTTCAATTTACTTTATTAATATATTCGCTCTGGTATCAAAGAAAAGCGCGGCGCTGAGCTCTGCCACTCAGCAGCGACACCTCAAATTTTGCAAATGTGATTAATTTTTTTTTATGGAAAAGACGGCAAACGATCGTGCAGGTCACCTGATGGTAAGTGATCACCGTCGCCCACGCCCACTGTGTAACTCTAGAGGAGCCACAGGAGCGTTGCCGGCCTTTAACGTAGATGGGCAACGGGGCCCGGCATTACCCAATGCGAAACGCATTGGCCAAAGCCACTACTTGACGCCGGTTTTAAATGCCGAGGATGGTAATAATCCGATCGAGTCTGCCCATACGTGTTGCCATTACTGACAACGTGACTCTCCCACACGTACTTTAGTCGCCTCTTACGACACCATCAGTACCAGGGTGATCCTATTCTAAGCCGAAATCACACAGCAATGGAATGAAGTATCTTAAAACAAGGTTCCCAAGTTTCCTCTACCTGTGCCACATCTTGCGGGATGCGGTGAAGCTACAGAAAGTATATTATTAGTCTGAATCATCCATTATTTTTAATATCATCGTCGTTTTTTTTAAACCATTTAAAGTGTTTACCAAAAATCACAAAACATGCCATAAGATAAAAATGAATTCATATTTAATTCTCGTTACTTTAACTATAAGCCCAATACAAATTTAACATTTTATATCATAATTCGAATGATTGTTACATACAAACAATATTTTCAAGTTCATTTTGTTTTGCAGTGAGATTATTTCGGAAATGGACTTCATAAATTCCGTAAAATAGTAAATTTATATCCTACGTAAAAGAATTGGTAGTATTTCCAGGTTTATGGATTTAATTGCAAGTGCTTACAATTAGAGAGTGGTATTTCGAGCCGCTCGTGACAATTAGTATAACTGTACCGACACTTTGTTATTTATTGCGGAAAAGAGATAACTATCACCTGAAAAGAAAAGAGAAAAGAGATAACATTCAGTTTTTACGTAGTAATGAAAAAAGAGTTGATATCGAAAAATATCTAAATCATCAAACGAAATACAAAATATTCTAAAATATCTATACAAAAGCAAGCTCGCTCAATACACTTACAGTTGTACAGTTTCTACGATAATACTTATGTCCAATGATTTATAGAATTGAATAGTAACCATAACAACAGTTCTATTTTTATTTATCTATTTTTTTATTATTTGAGTATCACTTGAAACCGTAGGATTTTGTAACTTGTTTATTGTAAAAAATATTTTTTCTATAATAGTAAGTAAACGCTGCTTCACGCTAATGATGACAGGAAAAAAAATATAAAAACAAGATATATATATATATATATATATATATATATATATATATATATATATATATATATATATATATATATATATATATATATATATATATATATATATATATATATATATTAACCATTCCCAGTAGTTATAGGAGTATATAGAAATAATGCGTAATAACATTATAATATATGACCGAACGTAAACTATGAGGCATGCAGTATTAGAAACTCTTTCTCAACATCGATGTGGATATGCTGAAAGATGTATATGATATGACGGTAATAATAATTATTTAACCCCTATCTTTAAACAAGTTGTCTTCTGCTGCTTATATATTTATAAAAGACCGAAAGTGACTAGCAAGATATTCAAACTGACTACCCCGCCAACTGTGCAGGAGTGTCAAAGTTTTTGCATTTTATATTTCTAAATAGGATGTTATTATCAAATTTATTAAGTATATAAACTTTATTTTTAAAACTAGTTCATACACCTAGACGGTGAGGGCAATGGCTCTAAGTTGATTTTACTTAAACATAATTAGGAAAATTAATGAGGCCGCCGTAGCACGGCGACACACTGCCTTACTGTGAAGCTATATGTTAAGTTCCGACTAACTTTGCGTAATTTGTCGTAAATTAGACAAAAGGTTAGAAACGAAGTGTCTTAACACTAGCTTCCCTACTACATGCAATGTACAACATGAAAAAATCAGCATTTTACAGAATACAACTGTAAATATATTTTGCTAATTTAGACGTCTTATATACCTTTTTGGACAGAAAACTTAAGTTTACTTATACATTTTTTTCACACTGTATCCCGTACACAGATAATTTGGGAACCTTAGTGTTAGGACACTCCGTTCAGTTACCTCCTTTCCGCGAAATTGCGTGTTGAGTGGCGGAACTCAACGCCGCGCTTTGTTTGTTACCAGAGTGAAGAAATGAAAATATTTCATTTGAAAATATATAATATTTCATTAGTTAAACTACAGTACTACAATTACAACTAAAACTAGTATTTCTAAATAATATACTCATTTTAGTTACAATACTACTACTTAACAATAGCAAAGCTATGTATATAGGTATGTTATCAGAGAGTGAAAGTCCTCAATGTGCTGAGAGAAACTGAATACCTCGAAGTTACGCTACACCAATTTGAGGGAGACCATATAGTGAAAGGTGAATCACCGCCCGTATACTATTCATTCCGTTGAAAAGGTGGACAAACTGTATACAACAAAAGACGAGTAGTTAGCCCATCTACTAAACAACGCCTTTGAGCTCCTGAATTCAAAGGACTTTTACAAACTATTATGTTATTGAAACAGATACTGACTGATATTCTAAATTTATAAAAAAATAAATAAATTGTTCTAACATTGTTTATATTTTTTATAAGCCATGAAAAACATTTCAGTATTCGGTGCTGTTATTACACGAATATATACTGTATTTGTATTTAAATCACACGGACAGTTATCGGCCTCGTTTGGCTTTAAAGAGAATGTAGCGTTATTTTCCACTATCAAACACATGGATGTCAATTTTTTTTTTATCTTTTGCATCACGTGAAATGGATATAAATATTTTTCTTTTGAGATATAAAACTAAATGGACAACAATTTTCTATTGCGTAAATTTACTTGTATATAATATTCTGACTATGTATATCTTTCTACTATGAATATTTGTAAAATTTTAATTTTATCAGCTCATTTTATCAAATTCGTTAGAGTCAGTTTCTTAAGAAGATTATCTTCAAATCCTACAACACATACCAAAATATTATAGTCTAAAAGCTTCACGCTGTATCCCGCACATAGCTGGGTTGGCAGAGGAAACTTGGGAACCTAGTGTCAAGACAGTCCGTTCCCCACTTTCCGCCGAATTCGTGGCATTGCGTGTTGAGTGGCGGAACTCAACGCCGCCTTTTTCATTGTTACCAGAGAGAAGAAATGAAAACATTAAATACTTGAATTGAAAATCGAACCCACAACCGGGCGGTTCACACGGTTGTGCCACTGCGCCACTTTAGGCCTAGATAGACTAAAATATATTAAACATAACATAATATAAAAACATCATGGCCCACTTACGAGTAAAGAACAATATAACTTAATACAAAAGTGTAGCAATTAGAATATGTATATTCAATTACCACTAATCTTTACACGTTCTATTCAAATAGCGAATTCAATCGATTTGCTCTCAGACCTATGCATATATACGAGTAAGTTAGACACGCCCCCGTTCGGTTAAGTTTCCCCGCTGCAGCGCATTTCATTGTCTATTCTGGTCCGGTCATAAGTAATCCCTCGACAACCACTTGATGAAATAAGATAAAAGGTGATGTTAGAATTGGAATGGATGCAACAAGCTGATTTATTATTTAACAAACTTATTAATAGATTTGTGTCCGAATGCTACAGGTAGGAATGGCAAGTTAAGTTTAGATGTATCGATATACATTTAGTATTAGAATTAATGAAACGATAATACGATTATTAAGATGTTTTATTTTGTTGCATAATTTTAACATTTTTATTTATTTCTTTTTCTGCGCTTCTTCCTGCATCCAGAATATAGAAAGGCAGAGGGAACTTGGGAACCTAGGATTAAGACACTCTGTACCCGTTTCCCACTTCACGCCGATTTGAGGCATTGCGTTATGAGTGGCAGAACTCAACGCCGCGCTCTCTGTGACCAGAGCGAAGTAATGGAAATATGAATTAAATATTTCAAAATTTAAATTAAATAATTTGAAAATATTAACTATTTCACTTCCTAGAGTAGAGATCGAACCCACATCCAATCGCGATTGCAGTCACATACATGTATCGCTGCGTCATAGCAGACCTATAAAAAATCAAATTTAAAAAAAAAATATATTTTAAATTGTGTTCTAAATAATAATAATGTGGGAGAAATAAAGATTTTTAGAGGTAATTTAAATTATCATACATATAACAATAACATAGGTACAAAGTCAGTGACGTCTCAGCTGCAACAATTTTAATGTAAAAGTACAAGTATAATGTGCATAGTAGGCAGAGTGCTCTAGTACGTGCTTCACGCTCCTAACGTAAACCAAGTCTACCACTTACTCAAACAATGTAAACAAGCTCTTTACACACCAATCACTACGATGTTAGAGTGTTTCGTTTTTGCCGAAGAATTCTTCGATCAAGAAATCGTTGTGCACTTAACATTTCTTAAAAGATGCACAGGGACTTTTTTTATAAAATAAATAAGAACAAGAAATTACTGTCTTTTCAGAATTGTCATCGTCAAAGTATTTATGACATTGATGATAAACAATAAATCAATTCCAACATTTAAAACCATTGATATATCCTCAAGTATCATGGTTGCTACCAATACATGAGGCCTGTTGTATCTGCCCCCACGATACAACAGGCCTCAAGTATTGGTCAAGCTTGTACTGACTGTAAACGCGACAAGTTGTGGGTTTGATCCCCACTCGAGGAAATGAAATATTTAATATTTTCAAGTTAAATATTTAATGAATTTATATCTTCTTGTTCTTGTAGCAAGGCAAAGCACGGCGTTGAGCTCCGCCACTCAACACGCAATGCCTCAAACTCGGCGGAAAGTGAGGAACGGAATGCAGTGTCTTAACTCTAGATACCCAAATTCTTTTTACCCCACCCTGCCACGTACAGCATGGGATACAGCATGAAGCTGAAAAAAATAGTTTAGGAAAGTTTTGGAGATTTTAATGATGTTCGGAACAAAAATTAACCATTTCCGACAAATAGAGATTTATTCATAGTGAAAAGTAGGCATTTTTTTAATGCAGATGAGAAGCGAATTTAAATCACGGAAAACGACTGAAAGGAGTTAAATAGATCTTTTATTATACTTACAGCTTTTAATCAACGCGATAAAAAGTTTTTAAACCGATGAACCGTTAAAACTGAGAGTAGTGGAGACGAAAAATAATTACAATAATTTTACTTTTTTCCCATATATTTATATTTAACTATATCTTATGTAAAGAGATAATCTCTCTTTCTAATTAAGCAGTGCACTAAAACTTTGCTGCTGCTACTATTTTTCTTAAGAATAATATTATAAGCATATATAATATTGCAAGTAATTTAAACAAATTATCTTATACTTATAACACGTATATATTTTAACTTGTACCTGTGCAAAAGCTCTATCAAAGTATGTAATAACAAATATTTTTATATGAATGCTAAAGAAATTTACAAACAATTTTTAATTGATTTATTTATACCTGAAAACCACAAGGTGTTAAGGAATTTAAAATATTTGTCCATTTTATTTCGTCATCGACAGAATGTAGCGCTGCGTCGTATCAACGGTTGCACCCTTCAAATGTTAACCGAAAATATTGGCATTTTGCGCTTTATAAGTACTGACCATTACCCGTCGCAAATGACAAAGCCCCGCGCTTTGTGAAATATTATTTTCAATAAATATTTTACATTTTAATAATTTTAACACTCTTCCAATATTACGAAAATTTATCTTACATAAATTATATGATTTTTAATTATGATGCTATTTACAATTTTATTGACTTTATGCTACGACAGAAACCATAGAGTTATTTTTTAGTTCGATTTTTGTCTTTAATTAGGTTCGTCTAACCAATAAGTAATGTCTTTAGGTGAATGGACATGAAGGGCATCACCCAATAATAAATAGTAGAACTTAATTTTGCAATATTCAAGTAAAGAAGCGTTTCTATTGGACAAATCATTAAGCATTTAAAGCAGCATTTAGTTTTAAATTATAACGTTTTGTGGATGAATTTTTGAACGTCAAAAAATTTACCACCAGTTCACTAAAGTTACTGCCTCACACCTGAGAAGAACTGGCGAAAGAAACTCAGCGGGACATGTGTTTTTTTATCAAAACTTTACATCATATATCTAATTATGTGACAATGATACATTTGAAATAGCCTGGAGCGAACATTTCATTTCCAAGACGTATTATCATTTATAAAATCGCTAATATGGTAATAACCTTTAACACACAAACGTCTTTTCACAACTATTTTAAAATGTGAAATAGAAATTTCTCGGACGTTTTCTGGGATCCTATTGTAAAAGCGCACATCCTGTCCCTTAAAAGAATTACGGACGAGTCCGTAATTCTTTTATGCACCTGTAACTCGATTGTATCGAGATACAATCGAGTTACAGGTGCACTAAGTTTAAGCCTATTTCTAGTGTTAATATTATGTACATCGCTGATTTTAGTAAACTTATTAATATTTTTCTTGACATACATAACATTTTCAAAAATATATTGAGTTGCAACGGTGAATAAATTAATCTTTTTAAACCTTTCCCTTAAAGAATACTTAGGGCTTAAGTTATAGATTGTGCGAATAGCTTGCTTCTGTAAGACAAAGATTGACTTACTCCCGGCTGCACTACCCCAAAGTAAGATGCCGTAAGACATAGTACTATGGAAGTAGCTAAAGTAAACAAGGCGGTAAAACAAGGTAAATAATCTATTTTTTTCTCAATATTTTTAAAAAGTAAGCTCTATCTGTTCTGGAATATATTTAAATAAAAATAGTAAAATAAATACTCTGAAGCATTAATATGTTGATAGAGATTCGGTAAAAAAATAATTTGTATATTAGAATGGATTTTATAGGTCATGGTGTTTTATAAGCCCTCACTAACTATGCACACAGCAACTAAACAAATATTTTTTTCGAAAAGATTTTAATTTTGCTAGATTTAATCAGATTAAAAAATATTATGAAAATTAAGAAAGTGAAGCACTTAACCAAAAGTACAAGCCCAAAACTTCATTATAATAAATATAAAATAGCTTAGTTTTTTAAATTATTATTTATTTTCGCCCTTTTTACTTTGTTTAGGTGTCTTTTAGCATGCGCAGATGCGTTAGCTCTATCACTCTTTCAAGGAGTAAGAGAGATAGAAGGATCCGTAACAGAATTTATTAATCCTGACGGTTCTAATAATTATGATGGGAAATTATTTTCATATTATTGCATTGTCATCGGTCCTTGATAGGCGTGCAAAGTTTCAAATTAATCCGACTATTGGAAATTGCTGAAAATCATGCTTAAAAATTCCATTACATATATACTTTCAACCCAAGCTAATAAAAGCGTGTTAAAAATATGATAATATCTGGCTAGACGAAGAGAAAATTGTCTATGGTCAAAAATTCCATGTAAATGGATAGGTCATTGTTACTGTTATTTGACAATTATAAGTTGGACATATTCGAAATCAACTCGAAAACATTGAAAATATTTTTTTTAGCTTTATGCTTTGTCAATAGAGGAGTGGCCAGAAATCTCTATATAACTCTTTCGCCTCGTCCACTGTCATCAACCACTTCATAAACGCCCTTCCGGGGTCCTCATGATTTTTACAAGACTGCTTTCGAAGGTCAACCAGGGTATAGATTGATTGCTAAAGTAGAGGAAGGCTTTACAAATACTCGTACGACATTTCGATAAATAGCAAATTAAGTAGTGATTTTTCAATATTTTTAACACAATTTTTTTGGATGAGAACAGAGTGGACAGAAAAAATTGTGGATGCCAGAGTGGCAGCTGAGGAAAGCCAAATTGAACATTGTTTATATGTTTCCCTGTAGATTTTTGTCCCTGAGCGGTTGGAGATTGAATTTGCCTATCTTACTAAAATTAAAGGAGTAAATTGTAAAAACGAGACAACATATTTTTTATTTGACTATCAAAGCAATAAATTGCATACATTGAATTAAATGTTATAAATAACATTTCTGTGTAGAGCTTTTTATTCAAATATGTCTCAAAACGTTCCCCACATGTCCCATTAATTGTCATTTATATTATTTATAGAAGTGGTCTCATTAGAGTTAATAGGTGTACTATGTTTTGGACAAAAAGTTATGATTTTTTTTGATAACATTTAAAGAAAATTATTAATTTAGCACACATCTATACATAGACTGTAGCTTGCGAAACTACGCTTTTAAAGTGAAATCTTATAATTAAAGCGAATTTTGTCAGTTTCCAGATTAAATATTTTCGTGACAAGCTGTGCTTATTGAAACAGGAACTGGACTACGTACGAGTATGACTCATCGTTACAAGATTGGCTAAATAAATTCCGCCATTGGACAAAATCTTCAAGGATTTCAATGAATAAATTAAAATATTGTAAAAAGATTAAACTATTTGTTTTGATTTTTGGTACTTATTAAAGCCTGTTGATTAAATAGGTCATTGGCTTAACATTCTTTATAACAATTACAATTTAATTATTTTGGCAGTCAAAATTATTTGAAACGTATACAATTTTAGATAACGATTATATTTTATTAAAAAAATTCTACACTATTAAGTGTTGAAGGTAATCTTAAAATTTCCTACGTAATGTAATTATGAAGGTGCGTCCTGTATTTCAAATTAATATAATGTGAGTAATATTCATTATTTATGCAAAACAAAGTTCTTGCATATTTTAGGACTACTATAGAAAGATGAGCGTATAGTGTATACAATCACTTCAACTTTATTACATTTTAAATTATAATTTTCTTATGTACGCATGTAACTAGGTCATGTGTATGTCCTCGTAAATACTTTGATGTCATTATCGTATACTTACTATATTTAATATGACGTTTTTTTTTTATAATTTTGAAGATATAATTAAATGTTTATTGTAAATTGAGCCATTGTTAATAATATAGATATAGATTAAAATTCATAATTTAACTTTTTGGATTCTATTTGAGAGACATTTAGGTATCTTTTCTTTCGATTAATAATTTTTCCATTAACAAATAATTTGTTAAAAACCTAAATCACGTGCTTTCTTTAAACCTTTCATAGTAAATGGTAACTCTAAAGGAACATTAAAGCATTCGCACTGCCTCGTAAAATTGATTGTTTTCAGTTTCTTTCTAGTTTAATGGGTGAAGGTCGCTTTTATTGATTTTTCCTTCCAGATTTTTTATGTTAAACGTAAACATAATAATTAGTAATTATTTGGAATCAACATTCGCTATTTGTTTTTAAGTAATTCGCAATTAAATGATAACGCTACAGCACACGCAAAGCAAATATTTTATATATACCATAATTTACCGAATATTATAATGACGAGTTCAGGTCGGAATTGTAGTTAATTCATAGGCTTCTTACTTCGATTCGATCCGCCATACATTTTAAATGAGATATTAATCTTCAAAGTGTAATCTTGCGTATTTTCCTTGCCTCGACTTATCTAACGTCTTCATTATTGAACATAAGAAGAAGACAGCTAAGAAGTCGAGACCCTCGCTGATACAATTTATTAACAAGTTTTTCATATCGACGGACATCTTCCGTCTCTTTCTGCAAGTCTTCTTCTCTCTTTCTACTTTCAGTGACTTTTGCGATATCGACGGCCGCACTTACATAAACGAATCTATGTCACAGAAGCGAGCGAAATACTGCAATACCGAGCACATGTCCGCTATTGACCGCCGTATGTGGCTATGGCCTATACGGATGGCCCGTGGCGCGTGGCGCGTGGCCCGCAGGGTGTCAGTACTTACCTTACGGTGGTGCCTATGACAGTCGCTCCTGCAGCCCCTGAGCGGTGGTCGCCCCTCCTCATCCACCTGAGCCTCGCGCTTAGCTCGAGCTCATCGCCGGCCCGCGGCCACCCCCGATCGATGTTTGCGGCGCGATCTCACTCATGGAGGACGACCCAGACCCGGCGGCGGCGCGAGGGGCGTGTGCGTAGCTTCGAGGCCGCCGAGCGCGACCGCGGCACTCGCGCGTTTAATCCTGCTCTACGCCGCTACGGTCGGTCGATGCGATAGCGGAGGAGACTCGCGCATGACTACAGCAGGAGTGTGGCCGCCCCGGCGCGGCGGCGGCGGGCTGGGGGCGACGGCGCGCACCGGCGCACCGGGCACTGGGGCGCGCACGATCGATAGCGTAAGGCGTGCGCTGCGGTTCCTCCGAAACCGAACTCACACAAACACAGAACACCCTTTATTTCAATGATGACGTTCAGCGGCGACGTCACCGAGTAACCACGCTCACAGCGCATGCGACTCTGTGCACGCGCACGCTCGATCTGATGGCTCCCTCTACATCAGCCATTGTACCAACGCTTGCGTCTGATCGAATGCTATGTTACATTCTATCTAAGAAATTATTTTCTTTTTAAATTAATCAATGTGTAATATTTCAATTATAATATTTTAATACCATATAATTTTCAAAAGAAGTAATTGTAAAATTAAGTTGACTTTGTACGCATGTAATATATATTTATAAACATACAATCGATTTCAATATATTTCCTATAATAATAATTTGAATAAAAAAATACAAATGACAAAGTACGTACTATGTACGTACGTACTATGTATAATAAAGGCTTATATACAACTCACACTTTTTCTACTCTACCTCAGAATAAAACAAGACCAACTTTGGAAACACTGTTCATATAGTTTCCTGTTAACTGTATTTGTTTACGCACAACAATATCAATGTTTTAAATGAACCCATTCACAAAATTTCTCTCTCGGTAAAATAAAAAAGCCCGTATCGTAGGACTTTTTAAAATTAAAAACAGCGACAAACTGAAGTTGTATAAGTTAAAAATAAATTTGTAGCCGAACAATTTAATATTACTTTTATACATAAAGTAAAAATATTAAAATACGTGTTTGTTTGTACGTTATATTATTACTTTAGTTTTTCGATATCTTACGTTAGAGGCAAAGGTTGTGAGTTTGAACAGCAATCAAGTCAAATAAAGGTAGCAATAAATTAACGTATATAATTTATTTCTCAAAAGTTTACATTTAAATATTAATAAAAACCCAACAATTGTCAATTTTAAAATTACAAAGGCAATAACAGTCAGTATTGGCGTTCTGGGCATAGTGATTTTCAGCTCCGACCATGTCGATGTACATGACTTTCATATAACGATAAATGTCAATCAAAATTCGCTACCGGGCTGTACTGCGCAAAAGCAATTAATGTTGTACAAACTGCACAATTGATTTCTATTTTTTGTGTGTGTTTGTTAAATACACAACAACTTTATAGGAAAATATTTGTATATAATGTTAGACTAGGCGCGACAACCAATTTTATTTTTTTTTCAGTTCAATTTGTTCATATTATTGGCTGAATTACAAAAAAAAAATCTTTTACATTTTTATTTACTTTAAATGAGAAACTAAGATAGAGGCGCCGTATAATTTATCGCTACTTTTTAATATTTACCTCAAAGCCCTATAAGAACTTAATTGAAGACCATTGCCCTGTGGACTCTCATTATTATCTTAGTAAACCAAAAATCTGTATTAGTAAGACAAAAATATAATTAAATCGAGGCCTGTCGTGGCGCAGCGGCACAAGAGTGTGACTGTAACCAACAGGTTCTGGGTTCGATCCCCAGTCGAGGAAATGAAATATTTAATATTTTCAATTTAAATAAGTATTTAATGTTTCATTTCTTCGTTCTGGCAATAAGACCTCAAAAGACTTCAAAAGTGGTGCAAGGCGACTGGCTACTGTAAACGGTAAAGGTTGTGGGCTCGATCCCCACTTGACGAAATGAAATATTTAATAAATATTTTCATGTCGTGACTTTACTGACAAGGTTAAGTGTGACATTGAGTTTCACTACTGAATATGCCTCAAACTTGGCGGAAATTAGGAAACGGAAGGTTGACAATGGGATCGGAGCCTTAACAGGTTAACTAGGTTCCTAATTTCCTTCTGCCTACCCTGCAATATGCTGGATACAGCGAAAAAAAAAACATATACTTATATACTTTTTTTTTTTCAGCTTCACGCTGTATCCCGCATTATGCAGGGTAGGCAGAGGGAACTGAAGTGAAACCTAGTGTTATGACACTCCGTTCCACTTCCGTTCCCCACTTTCCGCCGAATTTGAGGTATTGCGTGTTGAGTGGCGGAACTCAACGTCGCGTTTTGCCTTATTACCAGAGCGAAGAAATGAAACATTAAATATTAAAATTGAAAATATTAAATATTTCATTTCCTCGACTGGGGATCGAAC